>CAWUFW010000578.1:0-1341414 GCA_963921515.1 Calotriton arnoldi | reverse complement strand
TGCCCCCAACAGGCTCGTCACACTAAATGAGCAAATGCTTTCATGAATTCACAATTTACATGTCTTGGTAATTACATAATTTTAGCCCTGAATGGGCATACGAAGTCAAGTTTCATGTGTGGTAAGCCTGATGTCTTACATAATTGCACCCTGTATGGGCTGATCATACATAAAATAATTATTTCCTATTACGAATTCATGTTTAAAACATTATTGATAGTAACCTACTTCATCTCTAATGGATGTACCAATTTTGATATATATTGCATATCGCCATTCCCTTAGGAGGTTTCAGTGGCCTGTGTCCTAGCTATAGGGTGAAACATTTCCCATTAACCTATGTGTATCCATAATTCCTCATCTGAGTTGAGACCTATTGGATGTCTTGTTTGTAATGTAATTATATACTTAGACTCTAGTTGTCTAAGTTTTCTTGTTCGGTCTCCTCCCCTTTTCTCTCTTGCTACTTGGTCTAAACAATAAAACCTTAACAAATCCTGATTGCTAATATGATGGGCCTGAAAGTGTCTCACAACAGGATAGGAAGAAAAACTATTGGCAATTGCCCGCATGTGTTGCAACACATTTTTCTTTGCTGTGTTGGTAGTGCTGCCTATATATTTCTTCTCGCTCGGACATATGAGGCAATAAACCATATTGTCCGAATTACAGATCAACAACTTGGTAATGGTACCTTTCTTTCTAGCTTGACGTATCTCATGTTTGTATTTTATTGCTGAACTTGCATGCTTTGCAACAAATGCATGGAAAAAAATTCTGTGACTGCCCTCTTGTTGTAGTTCACTTGAGAGAAGTGACTGTGAACTTCTAAGACTTTCAGCGAAGCACTTCTTCTGTACGATATCTGGAGTTAAAATAGAACCAATCACAGGGCCCGATCTTAGAATCTTCCAGTTAACGCTAATCTTCTATGGGTCCCGGAGTAGCGTGCTACTCGCCGAAAAAGCGCTTAGACGCCTCGCCAGGGGTAGTAAGCGCTATATAAATGCAATTACAATACAATACAATAATCTGGAAGAACTTTGTTACAGTGGTGGATTAACTGGTCACTAGCCTCGTCGATTCCTGTGTTGTATGATCATCTTTTTCCCTGCTGTTTTGATGTCTCCTGCCTGTATGAGGACTGCAGATAGATACCCGAGCCTCTTGAATAGGTCTAGAGTCTCTCACGCCTGTTTTAAAGTCTGAGGTGTTGAACAATTACGTTTGACAAATATCAGTTCCCCATACGGAATGCTGTTAACTAACTTACGTGGGAGGTGACTGCTAGCATGAAGCAAGGAATTTCCCGCAGTGGGTTTCCTGAAGAAAGCAGTTTGCCTCCACAAATACATCGAGAAATGAGATACTAGTATGGATGATATTACTGGTGAACTTTAAATTGAGTGAACTGGTGTTGAAACTTACAATATGCTGTTCCACCGCACTTTGTGTCCCCTTCCATATTATGAATAGGTCATCAATGCGACATGCCCATAGCACTAGAGACTTAAACCACTTCTAGTTATCACCTGCCCAGGCCACATGCTTCTCCCACCAGCCCAAGAATAAAGTTGTGTAGCTGGGGGCTAAGCCCGTTCCCATAGCAGTTCCTTGTTGCTGTTGGTATAGTTGTCCAGAGAATAGGAAAATATTCTTAAACAGACACAACTTGATCAATTGCAGAATCATTGTATTGTGTTTGTGGAACTTCAAAGCATGTGTTTTTAAAAACATTCAACTGTCATTAGTCCATTTTGATGAGTGATACAAGTATACAGACTTGTGATATCAACAGTCACTAGGAGTAAGCCCTCCTCCCAATGTATACCCTCAATAACCCTTAGAAAATCCTTTGCATCTTTAATACACAAACTCAAGCTTTTAACAAAGGGTGAAAGACACTAATCTACATAAATGGAACTGGTCTCAAGGTGACTTCCTTTGGAAGGAACAATACGATGCCCTGGTGGACAGGTGGTGTTCTCATGTATTTTGGGAATGTGGTAGAAGGTTGGTATGACCAGGTATTCACAGGGAAGGTATTGATATTCTTCAAAATCCAAAGTTCCCTTTTCTCTTCAAAAGGTCGGCGGACTATAAAATGCTGTGATGCTTTGGGAATAAACCACTTTGGACATTGGTTGGTTACATTCACTGCCACTCAGCTGTCGCAGAGCTTCACTGTGATAAGCTTCCCTTGTGAGTAATACAACGTTCCCGCCTTTATCAGAAGGCTTGATTTTTTTTTTTTTTTTAAACTCTTTTTATTGATTTTATCCCAACATGTGACATAGAAAATCATCGCATCAAACAAAATATACATACAACGCATAATTGAAAAATGTTTCTTTCTATGGCCCCTCCCTCCCTCCCCCCCCCCCCGCCACCGGTGTGCCTGCAATCACTTATTACTAACAATACAGTTCTCTATGGTTTACCATATCAGCAATTATGTACAATCCTTAAAGCATTACAGTGTATACATTTATGTTAGGGGTCACTACACAGTCCACCGGTCTCTTCATGGCCCATGTTTCACATACTTAGGTGGTAATTGGAGTTCCCTGGTCCTCTCCGACCGACCCTTGCTCTGATCCCGACTCCGGGGTCCGCAGTATTGTAACCAAGGCCTCCCAAGCCCTCGCCGCCTCCAGTGCTGTTTCATTATTACTACGCCAAGCTTGCTGCAGCCTAAGAGTGCCTTCGCTTCGCGCCCATTTCAATAATTCCGCTCTCCATCTCCCCATACTTGGTCCCCCCGCCGACTTCCAATGCATCGTTATCTCTCTTTTGGCCAAAATCAAGACGAGGTCCAGAAATTTACTTGTGATTTTCGTTTTTTTAGTGTGCGGGAACCAATGCAGAATACAAACACCCATATCTAGATCAATTACGCGCTCAGTCACACTACTCAACAATTCCAGCACTTCTTCCCAATAAGTCCCCAGATTCACACACCCCCAGAACATATGACGGAAGTCGGCCCCCTCCAAGCCACATCTCGGGCATAGAGCAGTCGCCGTATGGAAGTATTGTTTAAGCTTAGCTGGTGTCAAATACGCTCTATGCAGAACATAGAATTGCACCAATTGGAATCTGGCATTTCTCGTGCTCTTCCAGGCTCGTCTAACCAGTTGGGCCCATGTGCTTTCAGGGATTTCCCTGCCAAGGTCCCCCTCCCACTTCTCCTGCAGCGTGTTCAACGGGCTTAGACCTTCAGTCAACATGCGCCGATATAAACACGTAACGGCCTTAAAAGTCCCCGATGCCATCACCACGTATTGACACACCATGGAGGTCCGTGGTTCCGACAACCCCAGCCCCCAATGTCGCTGCAGTGCCGAGATGAGTGCCGCATGCAGCAGATAGTCCCCGCGCGGGAGATCATAGTTAGCCTGCAAGGCCTGAAAGTACAACAAGGTTTCATTTTCATATAGGTCTCCTAATACTTGTATCCCTAGGTCTTCCCAGTGGGCCAACGCCGACCAGTCCCCGCCATGCGGGAAGGCAGTACACATGCCCAACGGTATCTCCGGGGCGTATCAGAAGGCTTGATTACGATCGAATTATCACACGAGTGTTTGCATCACCTCCCAATGTTTCCATGATAGATTATTTTTACTTTGTGCTTCACCTCGCAGATGTTGCAATTCTTTGTTCACCGCTTCATTGAAGCAGTCAATGGCCTCATGCACGGTTTGTGGGATGTACCTTGACTTTTCTTTAAATCTGCTCTTCCCACTGACTTGCGAGATTCCTGCTGTTTTCAGAATCTTAGACATGTCCAAAGATTCTCCTTCAATGTTGATTGGCGTCATTTCTTGCAACTTCTGCAGTGTTAAGTGATCATTACCTGTAAAAATGTCACTAGATTTTGGACTGGCACCTCGTCGGAGATATATGTATCACTCAAAACAAAACAAAGGTTAAAGAGACGTTATAGTTAGGCTCAGATTTCACTCGAACAAAACCATAACATTTCAGCAGTTATAGTTACCTGAGCTAACTATACCTCACGGCCCAGCAATGCACAGCTTTTGACCTCACATATTACATCACTCATGACATGGTCAGTGACATCACTGATTATATCTCAAATGGCATCACTGATGACATCATCCAGGGATTGTTAGTGTTTTCTAAATGTTTGAGTGCTAAAGGTAAATACTAAGATACTATAAAAGTTTAATGAGTATAGTTTGTGAATTACTAATGAGTGATACTATTACTAACACATTGTGTGAGTGGCTGTTTGACTGCGTGTATTCATGTGGGAGTATGTGTCTGAGTGGCGCTCTATGGGTGTGTGAGTGGCTGTATGGGTGAGTGAGTGGATGCATGGGTGAGTGAGTGGATGCATGGGTGTGTGTCTCACTGGTGTATGGGTGAGTAACTGGGTATGCGAGAGTATGTATAAATAAGTGATGGAGTGTGTGAGTGGCTGTATCGGTGAGTGGGTGCATAAGTGGTGCATGGGTGAGTGTGTGCCTGTGTCAGTGACTGTATAGTCAGCCGGGTCTGGTGGCTTAGTGGACTAATGCATCCACTGCAGGGGCCTGGGTTCAACCTCATGGTCACAGGTTCAAATCCCGGCGGGTCCACTCAGCTTCTCATCCTTTCTGAGGTCAATGAAATGAGTACCATTGAGTTGGGTAACAATAAACATCTGTTATTCAGTGCCAAGATACCCCGTTGGGGGTGAATGTACGCTTTAGAAATACACGTCATGTATAGGTGAGTGAGTACATGTGTTAGTATCTCTTTGAGAAAGTGAGTGGCTGTTTGAGTGACTGTATGGGTGTGTAAGTGTCTGTATGACTGGATGTCTGAGTGGCTGTATTGGTGAGTGAGTGGGTGGGTGGGTGCATGAGTGGCTCTATGAGTGAGGGGTTTTGTGAGTGGGTGTATGAGTGAGTCAGTGGGTGTGTGAGTGGCTCTATGGATGAGTGAGCGGCTGTATGAGTTATTTTATGGGTTTGTGAATGGGTATATCAGTGGTTGTGTGAGAGTGGGTGTATGAGAGGTTCCATCAGGGTGTGAGTGGTTCTGTGGACGATGTCCTGAGTGAGGTCATTTGAGATGTCATCAGTGATGCCACGGACATGGTCATAAGCAGTGCATTGCAGGGGCGTAAGTTATAGTTAGCTAAGAAAACTATAACTGCTGAATTTCTGTAGATTTGTATGAGTGACAACTGAGCCCAAGTATAACGTCCTTGTAACGTTTGGTCTTTTTAGTGAATTACTATGTTTTTTCAATGTTATTTCCTAACTAGAATGTTACTGTAACCTTTGTTTTTTTTAGTGAATTTCTAAGTTTCTAAGTTTTTAAAATGTTTATTTCCTAACTGTAACCAGTAACCTGTGACAGTGAGTGAGTGAGTGAGTGCATGAGTGTCTCAGTAGGTCTGTGACTGGGTACAAGAGTGTCTGTGTGGGTTTGTCAGTGGGTTTGCGAGTGCTTACATATGTATGTGAGTCAGTCTGTGAATGAGTGCATGAGTGTCTGACTGGGTCTATGAGGGAGTGCGTCAGTCTCTGAGTGGGTGTGTGAGTGTCTAAGTGGGTCTCCGAGTGGGTGCGTGGGTCTCCGAGTGGGTGCGTGGGTCTCCGAGTGGGTGCGTGGGTCTCCGAGTGGGTCTTCGAGTGAGTGCATGAATCTCTGAGTGGGTCTGTGAGTGCATGAATCTGAGTGGGTCTGTGAGTGCATGAATCTGAGTGGGTCTGTGAGTGCATGAATCTCTGAGTGGGTCTGTGAGTGCATGAATCTCTGAGTGGGTCTGTGAGTGCATGAATCTGAGTGGGTCTGAGTGCATGAATCTGAGTGGGTCTGTGAGTGCATGAATCTGAGTGGGTCTGTGAGTGCATGAATCTGAGTGGGTCTGTGAGTGCATGAATCTGAGTGGGTCTGTGAGTGCATGAATCTGAGTGGGTCTGTGAGTGCATGAATCTGAGTGGGTCTGTGAGTGCATGAATCTGAGTGGGTCTGTGAGTGCATTAGTCTGAGCGTATATGTGTGTGAGTTGGTCTCCGAGTGGGTGCGCGTGTCTGTGAGTGCATGAGTGTCTAAGCGGGTCTGTGAGTGGGTGCATGAGTCTCTGAGTGGGTCTATGAATGCATGCGTCTCTGAGTGGGTTTGTGAGTGGGTGCATGGGTTTGTGAGTGGGTGGGAGTATGAGTGTCTCAGTGGGTCTGTGTGTGGGTGCATGAGGCTGAGTGGCTCTGCAAGTGGGTGAGTGACTCAGTGGTATGTGAGTGGATGCATGAGTCCCTGAGTGGATGAGTGACTCAGTAGGTATGTGAGTGGATGCATGAATCTCTGAGTGGCTCTGTGAATGGGTGCATGAGTCTCTGAGTGGGTCTGTGAGCAGGTGCACGAGTGTCTGTATGTGGATACATGAGTCTGCTAATTTTTCTGCCCTCTGTTTTGCCTTTCCTGCTCGTTTTTCTGCCTCCGTTTTGCCTTTCCTGCGCGTTTTTCTGTCCTCGGTTTTGCCCTCTTCTGCTATATTTTGCCTTTGCTGCACAGTTTTCTGTCCACTGTTGAGCCTTTTCTGTTCGTTTTTCTACCCTCTGTTTTGCCTTTTCTGCTCGTTTTTCTGCCCTCTGTTTTGTCTTTTCTGCCTCTTTTTCTGCTCTCTGTTTTGTCTGTTTTTCTGCCGTCTGTTTTTCCACAGGGGATGGGGGCCAGGCGCCCCCCGTCCCTGGGCCAATTTCGGCCCGGGGACAACATCTCCCAGGGCCCAGCCATGTCTCCCTGGGTACCCTGGAGCCTAGCCAGGGCATCCAGTGTGCTAAGGGACCGTGGGAGGAGCCTCAAGGCCCCCGCGGTCCCAGCCGGCTCCCCACCTCCTGCGGGAGCCAGCATTGCTATTACACATAGGGAGCATCTGGAAATGCAGCTCCCTATGTGCAAAAGCAAAAGTTTCATCTCTTTCCCTGCCCACAAGAAATAGATGAAACCTTAGCTTCCAGCGACAGGAGCACTTTGACAGCTCCCACCCGCTGGAACTGGTGTTTGCTTTTGCTTGGCGGAAAGCAAACAGCCATGTCCCGGGTCATCAAAATCTTTGCACACTGTAATAATAATTTACCCCTAAAAAGCTCACTGTCTTTTAACATGCATATCAAAATATGCCAGGCCTACTTGCCTTGTCATAACTTTTCATTATAAACAGATCACTTCTAATGAATCTGACATAACTTTTCCCAGTGAACTAACAAGACCTATTGCCTTTACCAATGGCTTGACATCATAACCGACATAAGTTTACTGAAGTGCACATGAACTGGCAACCATCATGCATACAGTTCAAAATTGCAAATATATACAGAATTACAGCTGGCTAAACAAAATATACAACCCCTCTAAATGGGGCCTAATTAGAGTCATCAAACTGAAAAATGTCTACTCCCGGGATTTTTCATAGTGTGTGACCAATGCCAAAATATTTGCCTAATACGTTATCCATGAGATTACATGTAACCAAACACCTGTCTACAGCCTGTAATATAATGTGATAACAATTTACTGTTAAAGGCCTATTGGATTTAACAAATGCTGGTCACAATAAATAAGCCAGACTTACTTACCGATGGCATCTGCCATAACCTTAGCCTGCACACAAATCAGGTCTATAGTGGTTTTTCATTGTCTTGTCACCACAAACAGCTCAGATGTACTGTACTGAGCTGCAAGCTTTTCCAAAAGCCAACCATCAGGCACAAATCATAAAAATATAAATTTATACAAAATTTCAGTTGGCAAAACAAAATTACTATTTCTCCTTAAAGGGCTTAATAAGGATTCTCACAGTGGAAATCTTTTACCCCCACAGCTTGTCACAGAAGGTAACCAAAACAAAAACCCTTGTCTGCATACAGTAATTGGTGAGATTCCATGTAAAAAAAATACCTATCTGTAGACCGCAACACTGCTGCTGGCTCATGCAGCTGGATAAACACACAAAATAATTACAGGTGCATGGAAGGGAACCACCTTCCATGGAAGCACACAAATTCTGCCCAATCAAATCAGGTACTCTTTTCCAACAGCATGTGGGCGGAATCAAAAGCAAACATGGCTGAACGGATTTCACTATTAAAATGAATCAAAGCAACAGAGCTGCCAAGGTTTTCGCTCGAGGGTACTAGTTATCAACGACGCCTTAAAATTTGTCATAAGAGTTGTAGTGCTAGAAACTGATATTTCTGGGAAAAGGCTATACACAGTTTGCCACACACTAAATGTGATACTTACCAAAGATGCTCTTCGAAGTCGTCGACTCATCGGCTTGTCAAAGGGTGGGCTGTTCATCGCAAATTTTTCCAAGTACCCTTCAGGCAATCGAATGTCCGCAGGAAGTGAAAGTCGTTTGTTGATGTCCTGGTGAAGATGCAAAGTAATTATATTTACACGGATCTATTAAAGAACTTTAACTTCAAAAACAGTCAAATCGGTAATCTCCACATTTGTGTACAGCTGATCACATTTGGTTGTGCCATTTGCTTCTCCTCCAATCACATAAAATACATGTTTTTTTTGGTTAAAGAAATTTACAACGGCGGCAACCACAATAGTAAAACTGCAGTCAAGAGGCAAATAAAAAAGGCTATATGATAAAATTAGACTGTTCTCCATCGCCCTTTTACTCATATATGCCATCATTGATTTATTATTATGTCTAAAAATTCTAAATAGTATCTATGGATTTATATTCAAAAGCAAAACAAATACCCCGTTAGGTTGTTTCAAATAAAGACAAATCTCTTCAGATTTCTAGCTCCTGACGAGCTTAGCTGAGCAAGTCTCATCATATTAAGAAAGATATGTATCAATGCTATGCGACTAAGGGAGGCTGACATTCAAAATCTGAAGTTCATTTTTCCCAACATTGAAGTTTTGCATTTAAGCGGGTAGAATAACTTCAACATTTTGACCTTCTGGCATTTGAGTCAGTTGGCAATGTTGATGTTCATTTTTTTTAACTTAATACATGAAAGGCAACTAAAATCAATTCAGTTTTGAACAAACGCCACTACTTTTATATTTTACTTATTGAGTAAAAGCACCGCTGGAACCAATTAAAATATCACTGCAAAAGAGGGAAGCATACCAAATAGGAGATCAAGAATAAATCAATAAAACAGTTTTAAAACACTGCTGTCTATCCCGGCACCGATGACTGTGGACCACAATTAGGCCTCCGAGAGTGTAAAACGCAAGTTCTGCATAGTAAGTTACCTGCATTACTGTTTTCTTAATTAACGCTTGCGCGTGCATCAACCTGCCATTATCAGGACACCGCAGTAAACCTCATTAATCGGGGTATTACTTTCCAAATAATTCCATCACAAACTGAACTCTGATTCGGTTTTGTCTCAGTGTACGGCCAGTGGAGTGAGTATTTGTTTTAATGATGGGTGATTAATATTGAATTTGAATAAACAACACTCCAAATTAACTAAATGCATCTCATTAGCAAGTTAAGAACTGATCCAGGAAAATGCAAATTGCCACCAAAACAATAGCAATTTTTATTGTATACCGCTGGTTAATCGATTATCTGGGAAATCAATTCACCTGGAAGCCTTTTCACTCTGAGATCCCCAGGTAATATGGAGAATAGGATTCAGAAGTGTATAAAAGGTTTTAAAGCTAAATATTGTTGTACTACTAATACTGATGCTTCATCATTGGCATTAAGGATAGAGAAACTGTTCATGACCATTACAAATTATCGAAGACCAACCACTAACGAATGAGGCCAGAATGTGGCACCAAACATGGTAGGTAATGGGTGGTGGGATGTAGACACTGACAGCCAAAGTCCTGTAGGAATCTGAAACAGAACCGCAGCCCCTTCTGAATCAGTTGATGCTAAAAAGATGTATCATCATCCCTAGAGCTTGTGAGTGGGTTGGTTGGTGTTATCTGCTAGTGCCAAGTGGTAGAACCTCAGCCATTTGTTCATGTAATGTGCTCTAGTGGAGAACTTCATGGCAATCACCTGGGTCTCCAGGTTGTCAGAGATGAGATGCATGGTGTGCAAAGGTTAGCTCATCTGGAACAATGCTATCAATGTGCAATGATAGAGAGAACCGTCTCATCTCCCTAGTCCTTCAATGGACTGGGTGCCTTACTCCGGAGAATGTTAATTTAGTGGTCTTTCTGCAGGAAATTCAAATAACAGACTTAGCAAGGCTAAGATGGAGCAACTAGAATGACCGAGTGGCTCTCCTTGATCTTCAGAAGAACAGCTGTAAATCAAAGAAGTTAGAGGAAAGACATACGAGAAATCACCCATCCAGTTGAGTATCAGGCATTGCTCTAGGAAGCGGGGCGCCGTGCCCACGCAGGAGGCAAACTTGTTATCTTTGGTGCTCAGGTGAGATGTGCAATCACTGCATTCAAAGAGATCGAGCTGAGGATTGAAGACAGCTTAGAAATATAACTTGCACTCATATCAAAGTTAAACTGGATAGGGTTTGACAGTTTTGATTCAGCTACTACTAATCCAATGGATAGAACAATTCTGACCTGTTTGCCATTCAGTCCACAATTCTAGAGGGGTTTGAGGAGTAGCACAAGAACAGTACAGAGAAGACTGAGTCATGAGGAAACAGTACACTTATCAAAAGAGACTCCTGACAGTTCTGGAGTTGCATCATGACAATCAGAGCCAACTCCTGTTCCTCTAATACCTGTATTGGCAGGAGGAATGTTGGAATCACACTCTTGTGGATGTGTTGTGCCTCTCTGTGTCGGGGATGAGATGCCAACCAACAGCATTGTTGGCGGGTCTCTTGAGAAGCAGCCTCAGCGGGGGATGTTGCCCTTCCTGTGGCATCTGTGTTGTAGTTGTGACTGATGGTGTGCCTGAAAAATAGGAGAGGCGAGACACTTGCACTTTTTCTTTTTGTTACAGCAAGACTCTCTGCTCACTGACAGAGTGCCACCTGCATAGCATGAGAACTGGGTTTAATAGCAAGGTAGAACATTTGGGAGATGTACTAGCTTGGCTAAGCTGGGACTGCAACAGAACCTGCCCCAGGCAAGATCTGGGGGGCATGGTGAGCAAAAGAATGATGTATTTAACCCAGATCTCTTGACTGGGGGTGAATGTTTTGATTTGTTCTGCATTCCGTCCATCAATTGTTTGTCTTTTGCTTCCTCGCCCGAAGTGCGCCGCCGGTCCAGGGAGGACCTGGCTTGGCAGTTCGGGCTGGACTGTTCCCATGAGGCACAGGGTCAAGACTGATTTACATATGGCCAGGTCTAAACTGGGGTGGCATGGTGAGCAAAAGAATGATGGATTTAACCCAGATCTCTTGACTGGGGGTGAATGTTTTGATTTGTTCTGCATTCCGTCCATCAATTGTGTGTTTTAAGATCTGGAGTCACTCAAGAAAACCCAGTTTGTTTCCTAATCTGTTGTCGAGGAAAGGGATAGTTGCTGGGCTTCTCATTTTAAGTGGCATGCAGCAGTGTACTGTGAAGAATAAATTGCATTAATTCTATGGATCAATGGTAGCTTGGGACCTCTATACCCAGAGAAAGAGTGGTGCTTGACTCTAGGGTACAATGGAGTCACCAGAAAACTGTCTGATGGTCAAACTCCCTCAGCTGTGCGGCGTTCAACACCCTATCTCTGGACTATGGTAGCTGGATTCAGTTGAAACAAGTTGGGCAGCAAAGGACTAAAACATTTGAGATACTTTGAACTTACTTGTGGTACGTACATTTGCGTTGGACCTGTCTAGGTGACTTCCACATGTGAGGGTGAAGTTCTTCAAACCACCTTCAGATTTCTTGGTAATGATTCACTACAATACTTCGTGTGAAACCGGTCCATCATTACTTTGCACCAAGCCAAATGGCTCCAGGGGTACCTTGTACCAATGGCAGCACACAACATGGATGGCATGACTTCTCCCCAAGCAAGAAATATAACGTTTGTGGGTCAGTGGCTGCCAACGATCATTACAAGGATGACTAGAAGCCTAAGCACTGAAAATACGCTATCTGAATTGAAAGAAAAAAAGAATAAATGGGGAAAAACATCAAAAATAACAAAACATGCAAATGGCATGGCTCTGTGTTAACAGTTTGTTGAATGCAAAAAAGCAGGTTCTAATCCACAACAGACAAAAAATGCATCTGAAAAGGTCTGCATATGCACTTTTGAGGGGGATGAGCCACATAGAATACATGCGTGTGTTAGAAGTACTGGTGTGTAAAAGCTCTGATTTACCAGGTACATAAGCAATTTTCTAACCAGCCACTAAGTGGCAGGGTATCCAAAACACTGAGAATGGAAAGAATCAGGAGGCAAGAGTGAGGCACCACCGGTCTTTAAAGACAAATTTTGCACCATTCACAAATACACCTTCAAGCGCCTCACCCACGCTCACAAAGCACTCCACGACGCTGGACCAGCATACCTCAACAAGCGACTCACCTTCTACACCCCCAACCGCCAGCTCCGCTCACCTCGCCCTCGCCACCGTCCCGCGCATCCACCGAACAACCACCGGCGGCAGATCCTTCTCCCACCTCGCCGCCAAGACATGGAACACCCTCCCCACCCACCCACCTACGACAGACCCAGGACCTGCTGACCTTCAGGAGACTCCTCAAGACCTGGCTGTTCGATCAGTAGCTGCTCCCCCTCCCCCCCCCCCCCTCGAGACCCTCAAGGTTGAGTAGCGCGCTCTACAAATGTTGATTGATTGATACAGCAAGGAGTCAAGAAAGCCTTTAGTGGTGAAGATCAACTAAGATATAGACGCCAAAACATTTTGGGATCCTATGCTTAATATTGACATTTAATCTATTTACTAACTTGAAAACCACTAACCGTCCTACAGGGACACAACTAACTTGTACTTCACTTGGCACCTTGTGTCACTCCTAAATCCTAAGCCTACAAAGTAGTATATTTTCTGCCTTACAAATTTACCAAGAGAGTAATAGACAATGGGTTGTAAATTGCACGTATCAAGTAAGGCTTTCTATAGACCCTGAAATGACCAACAAAAGTAGACTGAAATTTAGGCATGGTCTTTGAAGGGGAGAAAAGACACTAACTAGGAAAATCTGGCTGAGGTTCCTGAAAGACTATGTGCAATGTTTATCCATACCTCAAATTATTCTTTCAAAAACTGAAGTTTCTCCTCTCCAGAGGAAGTGAAATGCCTTACTACCAGAGAGAATGGAGTTTCATTGTTGCTCAACCACAGATGTCTTTTGTAGAGAGCCAAACTTGGATATAAACAATAAGGAAAGAAGGTGACTATTGTGCTCTCTCAGTCCAGTCCTCCAAAAACTCTGGACAATACATTATGGGAGAATTACTATTGTGTGGTAGAATCGTCTCTCATCAGTGGAGTTGATGTCATTTGTTTAATCATGCAAATTAAACAGAAGTCCATCCAAGGGAGGGAATCTCTGAAACTTTACAAATGGAGAAAAGGGAGGGGTGAGATGTTTGAAACAAATGTGAAGAGTTATCAATCAATAATAATACTGTATTTGGTCGGATATACGACCATAAAAACTCATAAAAAAAGAATGTATATGCAGCAGATTATAAAAACATCAGAGGTACCATCAAATATCAGATAAAATCATGAAACCTCACATCGCCTGTTTAAATTCATAATAAATACGTTTTTCCGACTCAGCAATATATAATAAAAGGACAGAACAAGTGCAATTAAATATCAGAGCAAAACAAATCATGTGACCTCACATCGCCAATTTAGCTTCATGATGGATACCTTTTTCTCAGGCTCAGGGCCTGAATAAAAAAATTGAAAACAGCTAAACAGATCAATGGGGACTCTAAGCGCTGCAAGAAAGTCAAACCTCAAGATGAGAGTTAAAAGACCTCTTTTTAAGGATTAACTGTAAGAATTGGGATCTATAGAGTGGGCAGGATAATATAAAGTGCTTGGTAGTTTGGCAGGAAATCCCATCACAATGACAAGGCGGCAAGGAGGCGAACCAAGAACCTGTGGTCGGGAACGCCCCTAAATAATGAATCATATTCATACGAATATTGGGGAGTTCTAATCCAGAGCTCCATGCCAGTGCACGTAGAAAGAGCTATATACAGTTGGACTGTTATCATGTCAATAGCTGTTCTTAACTTTTCCTTGCGTTCTAAGAACTTCAACTTAATCTGAGCCATTGGTAAGAATGCTAGTGTTTCCTGTATTTGCCCACAGATCTGCCAGCACCAATTCTTGCAAAGATAACTTGACATAATTTAACCATGGAATGGCCTGTGCATTACTCTGTTTTAAACAATCTTCAACAATATCACACGTAAATTTCAAATCCGGAGACAGCCATATTTTGACCCATAGCATAATAGGAGCTAGCCTCACCAAATCTTCCAGGAAACCTAGCCCTATTTCACTATGTGTGATCAGGTTCGTAATAGATCTCAGGAGTCCTAAAAGTTTGGACAGAAATGTATTCTCTACTGTCTGTAAGGACGACACCGGGTCATAGCCCCATACTCCCGCTCCATACGTAGCCACTGACAGACACTTTTATATAGTATCACTATTTCTTTCGGGGGTTTATGTCCCAATTTGTTAGCAAATCTAAAGAGTGCCTCGCATGCTGCTTCAGTAAGTTGTGACCTCTGATTTACAAGTCTATCCCAGGTCAGATTCGTCGAAAGTAAAATCCCCAGATAGCTAAAAGTTGATGTTTTCATTATTGGCGTACCTCCTACAAAAAAGCGGGTGTATTTGGGCCATTAGTCAGAATGTAAGGTTTTTTATGATTGACCTTGAGCTTCAGATCACCCATAAAGGTATGGAACCCATCTAGCAAAATTTGCAGCCCATTAGCGGTGCATGATAAAAGCATCGATCGCATCATCCGCATAAAGGAGTACGGGAACCAAGCGGTTGCCCACTTTGGTAAAAATGCATCTAGTGCATTAATATAATATAAAAATAAAAATGAAGCCAAAATAAAAGCTTGTCTGACCGCCCCCCCCCCACCCCCCAGTAACTGAAATTGGAGAAGTCAAATACCTTATCCTGCGTAAAAGTAACCCTCATGGTAGTGTCTTGATGTAACCTTCTGAAAACCATTACAAGGGTGGGGGGGGGGGGGAAATCAACCCCAGCTCGACCCATAATCTTCCAAAGTTTATCTCTGTCCACTAAATCAAAGGCTGAGGAGAGGTCCATAAAGGACTCCTGGACTTAACATACTTACTTAATATAAGGGACAGATTAAGCGCTTGTTCTGAGGTGCCTAAGCCTGGTCGAAACCCACATTGCACCCCTGTAAAGAGGGATCTCTCTTTTGCCCAGGCTTCCAGTTTCCCCAGAATCACTCTCCCAAAGATCTTAGCAGAAGAATTGATGAGAGATGGGCCGGTAATTTGACAGGTTATTTTTATCTCCCTTCTTATAAATAGGGATTGTCACGGATTCCTTCCAGGAGTAGACCGGGCCTCTAATGAGCAGAGCTCTAAAGATATTGTTATCAATGGGGCCCAGAGGTGTAGATCATACTTAAAAGGCTTGACAGGAACCTCATCTGGCTCTGAAGCTTTTCCTGAAGCTGAGCTGATAATACTTCCCCAGTTGTAATTGAATTACTGAAAGTGACAAGATCCTCACAATTAAATACAGTAATGTGAAGCCACAGGATACACTTTTTTTTTTTTTTTTTTTTAATTTTTATTTAACAATTTCCATCATATGTATCATACATTACATCTTCTGAGAATCATTGTACAGCTTTGCAGCCTTCCTGCATTGAGAGAGCTGAAGGAGAAAAGCACAATTATCTAACTTTGAATACAGCACTGAAGAAAAAAAAGAGGAGCATGTATACCCAACTCTGAATACAGCTAATGAAGAAATCCGTGACATGGCACCACATTAGTAAGATCAAATGTTGTGATTATGATACATTCTATTAGCAAACTATACACCAAATAGCCAGCCTCAACATTCTATCAACAGCATATTATACTTTTGTTCCTGGGTTCTCAGGTCTTAGGGGTGGAACGTCAGTGGTAACAGGAGTGATCATAGCCCACCACCTGTGTGTATTGGGAAGCGGCACTCACGTCCTACATGGTGAAGTAAAGATCGCAGATGCCATGAGTAGGGAGTGATCATGTGTCTATCGAGTATCTTGCCCCAAAAGGGGGGCCTCTGACCTATCTGCGCCCTGCATTAAAAGATAACTTTGGAGAGGGCCCCATATGTCCTTAGGTCTAGAGGCATGTGGAAGTGTTTCTGCATAGATTGTTAATTGCCCCTGACAATAAAGTAAGTCATCTAGCCACTCCTTGAATTTCGGGGCTCTTCCCCTTCCCCATCTACATGCCACCCTACGCTTGGCCAGCAGGAACGATATGGCGATGAACTTACGGTACGTCCTAGGTACCTGCTCGGTATAGCCCAACAGCGCCAGCACAGGGTCAACATCCAGCATGATACTTGTCATCTGCCTAACAGCCTCAAAGATCTGCACCCAGTACTCCTGTATCTGCGGGCATTCCCATGCCAGGTGTAGGAACCCCGCTGCCACAGGATACACTTCCCTTAAATTAGCAGTGAACATTTTCAAAAAATGGGAGACCCAGTCTTGCTCTAAAATAAGACAGGCAGTTCCTGAGGGAGTTTTACCAGTAAAAATCAGGACGGTTTACTATCTTCCAGAAATATATGTATACAACAGTATAATTCCACCTCGCACCTCTAACTTCCACAGCATCACGGGGCACCTTATTAGTTGCTTATTTCAGGAGTTTGGACCCCTTAAAGCATTCTCTATTGAACCATGAGTACACTGGGCAGTCATACAATGGTTTAACCTCAGTTAACAACCCAGCAATAGAAGAGCTGATTTTCTCAAAATTATCCAGAATTATCCCAACGTCTATGCTTTGGGTTAAGCAATACATAAACTCATCAAGAATTGACGAGACCAGTTCAGAATTAATTTTGGAGAGATCTACCTTTTTCCATTTTCTAAGGACCCCTTAGTTTCGAGAGAAAGATAAGGGTGCGATCTGTCTAGAAGGTGGGGGGTTGTGGATGGAAAAGAAAATGAGACTAATTGGTCAATGATCACTAAAAGGAGAAGACATTTGTCATATTTGCTTAAAAATGAAATCAAGGTAGCAGAGACTAGAATGTGATCAACATCACTCCCCTACCCACGTAAGTCGGAGTGTAGTCATCAGAATCACCACAGATTTCAGATGCGAAACGCAGGTTATTAGTCAGCATTATCCTTGTCAATATTTCTCCATAGGGGGAATGGTGAAAGTGTGCCACCTTAACATCCTGCCTGTCTACTATCCCACACACCCGGGCGCCTGCCAAAAATACATTTAGCAATATTAAAATCACCAGCCCATAGTATGGAAAGACCATTGCACCTGTTACTTATTAGGCGTAGGATAACAGACCCCAGATCCTTGGCAATATTCACCGGTTGGGAAGTATAAAAACTGTAGTAAAAACTTACTAGGAGAAAATTAAGCTCTGTAGTGTTGTAGGGATTCTGCACATACACAGAGCTATGCACAGGATAATAGGACCTCGGAGTATAGTGGTGAACCAACCATACACCTTAGTACCCACAATCCCAATCCGACTAGCTTTAGCGTCTCATTAGCAACGATGCTACCAATGATTAGACAACCCAGAACACGGTCTCTCTCTCTCAGGACTCGCGGGAGCAAGGACACCCTTTCATAACTCACTCATACCTGTCCACAACGTGCGTAATAAGAGACACTGTATAGTTTAAAATGTTTATTTCAACTACCGTGCTCTAAGATACAGTACACGTGCCAGTACTATCAGCATAATGCATAAGGATAAAACAATGAGCATAGTTACAATTCCATAGAATACAAACGGGGAAAGCATTTCATAAAGCAGTGGATATAGGGCTAAATGACCATACCCCCTCCCCGTGCTATTAGCTAGTTTATTATAAAAATAGAAGACCTCTGGGCATTGTCAGGCGAACCCCCATACCTCAATATCTAGATGCAAGGTTTACATCATCAGACAAGCACAGCTTTTCTCTCTGGAAAGGTTTTTCTCCAAGTGCCTCCAACATTGAAATCACAATATTAAAAGCACACGATTTTCTCCAGTGCAGCTGCATTCAGTGTTATGTCTAAGTGCGAGGGGCTGACCAGATCAGCAAGAACAAGGGACATTGTTTTTCGACCTTGTACATGTTCTGCAGACGAAACCCAAAGGGAACAGGAGGAAAGGTGAAAGGCAAAAAGGCAGACAGTTCCAAAATAGCCGGGCACAAGCAGAGGCTGGAAAAACAAAAGGCACTAAGTAACGTGCGCAAAAAGGCATCATGGCAGCCAGGCCCAAGCCAACTTAGCAAGGCAGACCATGAGGCCACAAACCACATGACACTCTCCCCTGGTCAGTCCACTGGTGAAGACATAGGACGAAGACAGAGTTCAAATAGATGGAGCAGAACGGCAGCGTCTGTGATGGAACATTCCCCAATGAAGGACAATGAAAGGGAGAGAGAAAAAAAGAAAAAACGCAGAATAAAAAATTCCAGGGAGGCAGGACGCTGAAAGCGGAGGCCCCTAATCCAATAGAGTGTAAGTGCAGAAAAACGCCACACTTTCCAAGAGGACATCTTTGGAATCGGCAGAAAAAAGAGACGCCAACCAGTCCAATAAATCAAAACTGCATTCTTGTTCCTCGCACGAAGGAGCAGCGAAAAGCATTGCGGGACAACTTGCGTGATACTCAATATAACTTTGTTGTAGGAGAGTCTGAGCAGCCGCCCAGACATCCCATTGTGCCAAAATTCCAAGTGCAGCCGCACGCGCCATGTAGCCAGTACCGGAACAGTCCCGTTCATGGGCCTCTAAGGGACCCACTAACTGGACAAAATCCGGGTGAGACAGAGACATATTGGAGAGGCAATAATCCAAGGACCATGAGAAAGGACATCGGATGCAAGACATCACAGGTTGCACGCAAGTGAAATACGCAAAGCGAAAAGAAAGTCTATAGGACACACTGAGTGTCGCCAACGGCAGGACGCTCGAGCTCGTCGAGGATGCGCTCACGGAGCATCCGGAGTCGACCGTGGTCGAGGAGGGCCCCAGGAAGTGCAGCCATTGCATAGCAAACAGACCAAAAGCAATATACCAGCCGCTAAGGCGAGGATCAACGGAAAGCCGCCAAAGACGCTGGAAAAAATGGAATGAATAAAAGCCGGTATTACACCAAAGATAGTTTGAAAGGAGGTAACAAGGCCAGAGCCCACAACCTTAAAAAGTGCACAAGACCTTCGGTGCGGGATGCATTGAAAACACGGTGAATCAGTTCACCGGGAAATGCTGTGGGAGGTTTGTGTTCAAAGGGCCTGTATTTCACTGTGGGTACTCGCCACCTGGAGAATGAATGTCTCCCGGGCGGATGTGAGCATAACCTCCTGGTTCAATAATAGTGCCTTTATTCTGCTCAATTTATTGAAATCCGCCTTCAAAGTCAGAATGGAAGGCCAAATGGAACTATCTATGATGTCGTGCGGGGGAGGAAAAAGCACATTTTTGCAGTAGACAACCCTGTGGGAAACTGTTACAATATAGGGTATGCCGGCTAGCATGCCACAGCAGTCCTGATTATTCAGAAGGAGATAGCTACCATTTGCAAGCACAGTGAAAGTAGGAGAAATAGCAGGAGCAGGAATGCCCTTTAAAACACAAGCAAGATTCGGAGCCGAAACATTACAAGCTCCGTGCAATTTAATGTTTTTGCAAATAAGGGAATGACCCACAGTAGAATCGCAAGACTCTCCTGTGAGAAAAACCTCCTTACCGTCCCTGAGGCATCGGTACAGGAAAGGAAGGGACCAAAGTTCATGCAAGAAGGCACTGCCCAAGGGCTGAAAACGGCCCACAGGATAATGTTTCATGCATGAACTGAATCCAAATAAAGAAAAAGGCAAGGCTATAACCCTGTGTACTAGCCACACTGCAGAATCCAATTCCGCCACAGAGAATGGTAAGGGCTCTATTTTTTCGATATGTAACAGAGTGTATGTTGCATCTTTCATGGACATGAACTGCTGTTTCTCAGTTAAATTAAAAGGCAAGAATAAGGCAGAGGTGTTCAAAAAGTGCCAAGGAACTTTACCCATTTTAAGTGTTTGCAAAGTCCATGCAAACTGCATTACTGAACGCAATTGATTTTGACCATGATATAACACAGAAACATCATCTTGTACAATATCAACAACAGAGGAAACAATATTATCTAATGTGTAAATGCGGGAAGACAGGGTATTAATACTATTGTCAACAACAGCAAGCACCTTTTCTAAATTTGCTTGATCTATTTCCCGCAGATGGGAAGCAGCTTCAATTTGCGAAAGCTTCCAGAGTTCATTGTAAGTTTCATAAATAAATCTCTTAGGTCGAGGACCACGAGGCCCCAGAACAAAATCGGACAGATCAATGTTGCCTGATAGGAGGGATAAATGTTGTTTAACAGAATCTAAGGAAGAGTGCTGCAACCACTGCTTACATAATTTACCAACAGAATATGTTGTAACAGTACGAGAGTCAGAAAACCTTGGATCCGGTCGATCTTGTTTGTAACCAGGATCCGTGTCAAGAAAACGCAGTTGGCAGGCATTAGATGCTATGGGCCAAGCCAACCAGGGTGACTGAACAAACTTAGAGACATTAAACGAATTGTTCTGAAACAAAGCTTGCAAATTTGTAAGGGACATATTGAAGCGCAAGCTCTCGTTGGGAGAGGAAGACAATACGGGAATGGATGGGGCATTTAACTGTTTGGAAGTAGCCAAACCCCAACAGGTCGTTTGATAGATAGTATGATTTAAAAATAAAATTTGGGCCGGGATTAGGCAAGCACGGTGCAAAGCTTCCGTGCCTTGCACTTGCCATGATTTGGTGCCCCAAATAGATTTTAGGTCAATGGTGTCCCGCCAGTGTTCATAACCACCCACCGCTAATGCGTTCAAAAAGGAACCTGAATATAGCAATTTAGTGTGGGTCAACATGATTTTCTGAGTGGAAAAAGTGTTTAATTTAAAATAATAGGACCCAGGGTTCGATCTATCATAGCCTGTAAAATAAGTAAACTTATTTCTAAGAGTCTGGGAGCTACCTGGCTAAGGGGTCGGACAATGCTCCCATTGGGTGCAATTAAAAGGACCCCGAAGGGTACTTGGTTTATGGAGAAAGTGGTTGCCCCAATGCTGGTAACAATATAAATCGGCATAACTCGCAGAATTCATGTACAAATCTTCAGCATTAAAAGCAGCATAATATTTCAAATCAGTAAATAACGATTCAACCGCATGCACATCCCAATCGTCAGAATGAATATTACGTTTTACGACATCACCCATTGAAACACGGAGGACATTTGGTACATTAATAATCTCGGTGGGTCCATGAATTTGGAAATTTACCGCATCCCATACGATGCCATCAGCAACTGGGAAAGCTGAAATGTTCACAAAAGTGTGGTCACGCTTCATGATGTGAGAAGAAGAATGCGGAGCCAAAGTTCCAGCGACACAGTTCACTGCAGAGCGTTCTGGTAAGTAGTGACCATTGATGAGTAGAAAAAAAACTGTGACAAAGCCAATGGACATGAACAGAAAAATCAGGAATAGTACCAACCAGATGTATGTCCATGGTGGGATCAAAAAATTGTCTCTGAACCAGGATACAAAAATACTGAATCTGGACGGGATAAGTGCTGAGGTGGAATCCGAGTCAAAGGAATAACGTATTGGGTTCAGTGGCGTTGTTGGTAGGTGAGCCACGGACTCGGTGGCGGGGTAGGTATACTCGGTCTCCTCGTTGCAGGGGGAATCCGGGTAGTCGAGTAAGCAATCAGGTAAATCTACCATCTCGATAGCAACATCAGTGACCGTGTGGGCTGGCTGGAGGGCCACAAACATTTGTCCTGGAAATGACTGGACAAGAGACCGCTGGTGTTACACTATTCAGGATCGGCCAGATGTTGTAGCTTGACATTGTCCACTGAGATGAATCTGTTGTCCTTGCGACCAGGAACCGGTGGTAAGATTACTGTACGAGTACCCTTCAAGCCAAGGACTGGAACTGGTGCACAATAAGAGGGGCCAAATTCTTTTTGTTCTCCACCTTCTCTCGGACCAGGTCTCCAATTTTCGGAAGCCAGCCGGCAACCGGAATCAGCAGCGCAGCGTCTGTGGCTGAAGGTAAATGTTCGATTGCAAGTTTGTCTCGGGCTTCTTGTAAGTCCTGTAACATAGTAGAATGGTTATCTACATCAAAGATTGCGGATTGCGCCGCCATGTCTAGACCATCAAGGTCGGGCACAAACATTCGTATGCCAAAGAGCATTTCGTATGGGGTCCGCCCACCCAGAGGTCTTCTAGGGAGATTATTAAGTGCACGTTGTACGGTATACAAGTGGGCCAGCCAGTTCCTGCCAGTACCTAAGACTCTAGCTGTCAAGGATTGCTTTAAGTCACGGTTCATTCGTTCAACAATCGAATTGCCCTCAGGCCGATATGGAGACGAAAATGTCACCCGCACCCCCAGTGACCCCATCGCGTCCTTGTACGCCTTAGAGGCGAACGCTGGACCTTGGTCAGAATGGAAGGTGCCACAGGCGAAAATTCCCACAAAGACACGCAAATCCCTTATGACATTTCGAGCGTCAGCACTCCGTTGTGGCCAAACCCAGATGAAACGTGTGTACGAGTCCACTGCAACCAAGATGTACTTATATGCAGTGTCAGAAGAAAATGGACCGCAGTGATCCAGGTAAACACACCCAAAAGGTCTGTTTGAAATGCAGAGGGGTGTCTGTGGTGGTTGTGTAACCGTGGAAGGCTTAATTTGCTGACAGACGTCACAAGAAAGCACATATGTACGGGTTTGTTTATATAAACCACGCCACCAATAATGCTGTTGCAAGATGGAAACAGTCGCTGCCACGCCAGCATGGGCCGAAGCCATGTCTTCGTGTGCGGCCGTTATCAAGGAAAGTCTGCGGTCCGTGTTGGGAATCAGCCGATCACCAACGGCTGGAATTATTACGTAAGGAGCCTGTTCGGGACCTAATTGATAAGAGTATTTGGAAGGGAAACCCCGTGGGTAATTAGCACCTTCCTTTGTCGCAGCAATAGCTGCCAAAATATCATTATCTATTTTAGGCATGGATCTTGTAACTGCCGCTACTGAGCACGTGGCTACTGCTGATTTGGCAGCTTCGTCTGCCAAACCGTTACCGACAGCGTGTGCGCCGACACGCTGGTGGCCAAGAGTGTGAATCACCTGTGTGAGAGGCAGACGTTGTTTCAGATCTGCCACTCGAACCCAAAGCATTTTATGCTTAATTGTGCTGCCTTTTGCATCTCTATAGTCGTTTTGCGACCAAAAGAATAGATTGTCATTGAAAGACTGAACACAGTAGTAAGAATCGCATACAATAAGGGTAGTCACGTCTGGATTAGCGAACTCAAGTGCGAGCACCAAAGCGCGCAGCTCGGCCAATTGTGCAGTACTGTCTCCTAGTGCACGAGTGTGCACTACAGTCTGTTTGAACTCTCCGTTCACCATAGTACCTGCAACAATAGCACATGCTGCTGAATAAGCATGCTTGGAACCCGTGGCCGGTTGTGCCGAACCATCGGTATAGATAATACATTCGTACTCCTCAAGCGGTAGCAAGGACAGAGGAGGAGGATGAACAAATTCATACTGTAAAAACTCCTGCGTCTGAAGTGAAGAATCGAAGATAAAAGTGACATCCGGAGATGTCAGAGATGTAGCCCATTGTATCCAACGGGGTGCAAAGCCTTAGAGTTCGGGACACTTGCTGTCGTCACTGCCTCAAGGGCAGGATATGGTGTTACCACCAAAATGCGTTTTCCCTGTGCCAGTGCGCGTTCCTTCAGAATCGCCATTTGCACTGCAGTCAAAACTTTCTCCACAGAGGAAAAGCGCATTTCTGCAGAAGTGTATAGATGTGACTTGTATGCAATCGGTACTGTGTCACCTTCGTTAAAGGTGAAGTACGTGAAACCCACTGCCCCTGGAACGATTCTAATCACAAGGTTTGCGTGGTTGTCACGAGTCAACAAGAATTTTGATTCAAGTAAATCTGACTGCAAAGACTGCAGTATAGAGGAATGCTCGGGAAGCCAGCATGATTTCAAAAAGTTAGGTTGTATCAAGGCATAAAGAGGCTTGATACGCTGGGCATATTCGGGAATGTAAGTACGCCCGAAGTTTAGAAAACCCAGTAAAGACTGAAGCTTCTTCAGAGTGGTTGGAGGGCACAAAAGTGCGCATTTCTCCAGAAAATGGGGAGCTAAGCCCTTACCTTCATTATTGAGCTCATAGCCCAAAAACAAAACGGTAAATTCAGCAATGTGAGATTTGGCAAAATTAAATTTGTAACCTAAGACCGCAAATTCAAGAATAATGCGGTCCACTCGGGAAAGATGCGGCCATAATTCGTCGTCTGTCAAATAGATATCGTCGACGTACGAACACGCATCTGGGTCTATGCTGTCCAACAGAGAGACAACACGGGCAGCGAATACACCCGGGCTATTCTTGTAGCCCATGGGTAAACGCCGGAATTTGAATTGTTTACCACCGGAAGTGAAAGCGCTCCATTGGCTGCACTCCGGGGCTAAGTTGTGCGTGTAAAATCCATTGGATAGGTCAAGTGTCGTTTTGTATTTCTTACAAACAAGACTGTCTACAAGCGCAGAACTGTGGGTATTTTGCACCGCAAAGGTCCGACAATGAGAGTTCAAATGCCGGTAATCCAAAACTAGGCGGTACGATCCATCGGGTTTAGAAACCGCGAAAAGGGGATTATTCATGGGTGATACGCATGTTTCAATTACTCCTTGATATTCTAACTGTGTCAGAATGTCGGAAACAGGACCTTTAGCTACCCGCTTGATGGGATATTGGGGTTGTGGCTGTGGCAGCGACCGGCAAAGGAATATCATGGGGGGGGGGGAGAGTCTTCATCCCAGCCCACGTGGTTGCGGTATAACGCAGGAGCCAGGGACACAGCCCACTCAGCTGCAAGAGCCTCCGCTTTGTCCTTGGGGACATGACGAGAAAAGCTCGGAAGGATTACCTCCTCCCCTCTACGCGCAGCAAGTACGAATGGGGGTGGCCAATCCGTTTCTGCCAACAATATGTCGTAAGAAGAGGTCAGATTCTCCCAAAAAATCCCTTTAATAACACACTGTATGTCACCCTCAATTTGAATGACAATATTATATAGTCTGTCTGGGGGTGCCACTCTGGTGTCTGCTGTCTCGACAGTAATGAATGTATCAGTTGCTGTCACCTCCACATGAGGACGTAGTGCCTCCCGCACTATGGTAACTTCCGCGGCGCTGTCTAGGAGGGTCACTGCCCACGTCCAATTCAGGAGTCTCGTTCTCACCGTTTGTGGCATACCTCGCTGTTACAGCTGCAACTTTCTTCTTCTGAAACTGTGGGCGAGAACGTGGAAATTCTTCTGGTTTCCCTCGGACTTGTTGTCGAGGTTGGTCTCGTCCCTGTGGAGCCTCTCGACCCCTGCCTCTATCCTGGCGTTCTCCTCCACCTGTCTGGGAGGTCGACGGTGCCTGTGAAGAACGAGGAGAACGCGGATCAGGGACTTGAAATCTCTCTGGAGATTTAATTCTCGCTCTATCGCGCAAATGATAAGTACGTTCAGAAGATACGGAAACCGGGGATGCGCCTAGCGAACCTGGCTTCTTCTGTTGCTTACCCTGTTTTTTCAACCTCCAGCTCTTTTTAGTAAAGAACGGTTTCTCATCTTTCTCAGATTGAGTTTTCTGTTGTGGTTGCGATTGTGTTTGCGTTTTAGCAAAAGGCTTAACTCCCAGGCTATTGCGGCCAATGGTTTTGTAAGCCTGTGCAATAATTTTCGGTAATTCGCGCGGCTTGTCCGGTTCTGGGATCAAAGCCAAAGCATTAGCTACTTGAAAGTTAACTGCATCGCCCTTGACATTCGCAAGGATTAAATCAGCTACTACATCGAACACTCCCACCAGTCTCATCCCTAATTCCACAGCCGCCTCATGGCCATGCTCATCCTGCACTCGTTTAATTACAGAGGGGAGAACTGTCATGGAAGGAGTGCCGAAACACTTCGCATATACTGCTGCGAATACCTTGCCCCAGTTGTTGCATTCTGCCAACTCGGGAATTAAGTCTTTTGGCAAACTAATCGTCAAAATCCTGTGTTTTTCCACAGGAGAAGTATTTGGAAAAACTGCCTCCAGCTGGTCAAATTTTTCTGCAAGCCAGGTAAATCATCCTTATTTTGTGGGCGCTTGCCCATCACCGAATTAACCATGACGGGACTTATGGTTACACCGCCCGGTCCAGCTGGATGCGCCGCAACTCCAGGCGGGGCTCCTTGGATGTTGCCTGTAACATACTGTACTAAAGCTCTGTGCACACGTATCAGAGATGTATGCAATTCACGCAGTTCAGCAACTGCAAGCGTCATATAACGCGGAAGTGGGGTATACCCGGCCAAAACTGGCCAAGTGGCCCCGTCTATTGATAGGGGGCCTAAACGAATCGGAGTAACTGGTTGGGGGAGGGCGCCATTAAACCTAACACGGTGTTGCCATGCCGTGAGCGGTACTTCAAGATTCCGATAAGGCCTATAAATTATAGGAAGAGCGGTGGCTGTATATTCATGGAACACATTATCAGTCCCATCCACCGCCGGGAAGGTGACCCAAGAGTAAAACACCTCAAAGTGGTAAGCAGGATCCGCTTGTACCACAAAGATCAGATTGACACCCGCGTCAGGCACTCCATACGCTGTCAAATTAGCCCGGAGCGCTGCGCAGCTATGTGCCGCAATTTGGACAGCCATTTAAGGCTACAAAATATTCGACAACCTAGTATGAGGCAGCGCAATATAGGGTTTGATTTAAACACCTTTTAACAACTTCAAGCTTGAAAGAACCTATAAAAACGTCAATATAGGAGGTATCGCCCTCACACACGCTTCCGGAAGCGTCTGCGAAGGGTGTTGTGGACAAGCACAAGTACTACTCAAGCGTCTCGCAGATAAGCAGCCCACTACGTTGGTGGCGCCATGTTGTAGGGATTCTGCACATACACAGAGCTATGCACAGGATAACAGGACCTCGGAGTATAGTGGTGAACCAACCATACACCTTAATACCCACAATCCCAATCCGACTAGCTTTAGCGTCTCATTAGCAACGATGCTACCAATGATTAGACAACCCAGAACACGGTCTCTCTCTCTCAGGACTCGCGGGAGCAAGGACACCCTTTCATAACTCACTCATACCTGCCCACAACGTGCGTAATAAGAGACACTGTATAGTTTAAAATGTTTATTTCAACTACCGTGCTCTAAGATACAGTACACGTGCCTGTACTATCAGCATAATGCATAAGGATAAAACAATGAGCATAGTTACAATTCCATAGAATACAAACGGGGAAAGCATTTCATAAAGAGGTGGATATAGGGCTAAATGACCATACCACCCTCCCAGGGCTATTAGCTAGTTTATTATAAAAATAGAAGACCTCTGGGCATTGTCAGGCGAACCCCCATACCTCAATATCTAGATGCAAGGTTTACATCATCAGACAAGCACAGCTCTTCTCTCTGGAAAGGTTTTTCTCCAAGTGCCTCCAACATTGAAATCACAATATTAAAAGCACACGATTTTCTCCAGTGCAGCTGCATTCAGTGTTATGTCTAAGTGCGATGGGCTGACCAGATCAGCAAGAACAAGGGACATTGTTTTTCGACATTGTACATATTGTGCAGACGAAACCCAAAGGGAACAGGAGGAAAGTTGAAAGGCAAAAAGGCAGACAGTTCCAAAATAGCCGGGCACAAGCAGAGGCTGGCAAAACAAAGGCACTAAGTAAGGTGCGCAAAAAGGCATCATGGCAGCCAGGCCCAAGCCAACTTAGCAAGGCAGACCATGAGGCCACAAACCACATGACAGTAGTAAAGGAAAGTTTCAGGAGCTGATAATAAGAGCTTGTGATTAACTCTAGAACAGATAGATTCTTGAGCCTAGATGAGACTAGGACAGCCAAGCCTCCCTTAGCCCTACCCGCATTAGAACGGCCGGCTGGAGAAGAAAAATATCTGAACCCATCTATCATATTGTCGAAAACCCAAGTTCCTTGGCAACAAATGGCATCAAAGAGATCTATAAAAGACAGCCATTCAGGATCACATATCTTTGAGCGAAGACCCACCACGTTCCAAGAAATAAAGGCTAAGGTGTCATAGGGTTTTATGCCAACACTTTTCATTTCCATCACGTTGTCACAAACTAAGAGGTTCCATACTAGGAATTTCGGCAACAAGATTCCAAGTCAAGGGATTAGAGACAGTGTCAGTAAGTCCAAGAACATCCTTGTGGACCTCATTACAAACCAACAATTCCTCAGCATGAGTTTTAACAGGGACCAATGGGTTAATTGCAGAGTCCGTTTCCAAAGTGCTCTCATCTTGGTGATCTAGATCATTTTCAAGTCAATCGTTTGCATCCAGATGAGAAAGTGGCTGAAATCTATTGGCTGTTGGAATTGTACACAAATCCTTTCCTATAACCCGTGGCGGAGGTTAAGGCCCGTGTCCTGATCCCCAGGTGTTGGCAGCTCTAGGGCGGTAGAAAAAACCCAGCGGTACAATAGAAAGGGTATCAGGCATGTTATCTGTGCCTTGCCTACAGCCTGAGTTTATCAATCGGCATGCCAATTCTGGATTTCTGCAAGTAACTACTATACAGCCCCATTCTAGCGTTTTTCTCGAAGGGCCTACCCAACCTACCATCCTTAGCATAAGAATATCATCATATTCCTTGATGGAGAATGCAGAGTTTCTTGACAACTAATAGCAAGCCTAATTTTTTTAGGTCTGGGAAGGATTATGTTACTTACCCTGTAAGCATCTGTTCTTGGCATGTAGAGCTGTAGAATCACATGCTTTGCATACTCCTGCCATCTAGTCTTGGGTCCGGATGTTTGCAAGTTGTTTTTCTTCGAAGTCTTTTCCAGTCACGAGGTAAGGCGACTCCTCCTTTCGGTGACAATGCGCATGGGCATCGACTCCATTGTTAGATTGTTTTCCCATAAGAGGGTGAGAATGGAGTAAGTGAGTGTAGTACAGAGATGTCCATGCGTATGTAATGTAAATAATAAGAACTGCAACAACCACAGGTGTCCGGGGAGGAGGAAAGGCGCATGTGAATCTACAGATCTACATGCCAAGAACAGATGCTTACAGGGTAAGTAACATAATCCGTTCGAGGCATGTGTGCTGTAGATACAAATGATTTGCAGAGACTGTATAGCAATATTCTCCCAAATCAGTGGCTAACCAGTGGGTGTTGCAGTTGTTTGAAAAAGTGTTTTTAGCACTGCTTGTTCTACATTAGCTTGTTGACGTGCTAAGACATCCACAGAATAATGTTTGGTAAATGTGTGTGGTGTAGACCATGTAGCTGCCTTACATATGTCAGCTATGGGAATGTTACCTAAAAAGGCCATATATGCTCTAGGAGGTATAGTTAAAGTTCTTTTAGCTTTAACATAGCAAGTTTAAATACATTTGATAATCCACCTAGAAATACCAGATTTAGAGATAGGATTTCCTTTATGAGGTGGAGCGAATGTCTGTTTATTGCTTATTTCTGCCTTGTTGCATAGTTTTCTGTGCCTTTCCCACTGTGTCCTTTGTTTATCCTGTTTCGCGCCGTCCCGCCCGTTTCCCGCTCCCCCACCCTCCGCTGCTGCCCCGCGGCCCCTCCCCTCCGCCGTTTTCCCGCTCCCACCTCCCAGCTGCATCTCCCTCCCACCTCCCCTATAAGATGCCGGCCGCTGCGCGGCCACACCGCTGGCGCGCCGAACGCGCGCCAATGGCAAGCCCGTCTGCGCCCGACCGCGACCCGACCGCGATCAGCGCCAGGAACCCTGGACCTCCGCACCGCCAACGATACAACCCAGCGGCACTCTACGCACTCAACCCAGGCCGCAACAACAACTGCAAGCTAGCTTTACCAGCCGACACCCACGGACCCTTCAGCTGTCACCGCTGCCGACAAACCTACAACACCGCCAGGAACACGGACCCAGCACAACCCAACCACAAGAACACAACCGAACCGAAGACCCTGCAATGCATCCTCCTCAACGTCCGATCCCTCCACAAACACGCCACCGAAATCTGGGACCTCCTCGACAGCACCACCCTGGACGTAGCGTTCTTCACCGAAACCTGGACCAACACCACCTCAGGCCCGGACATCGCCATCGCCATTCCTCAAGGATACAAGATCTCCAGGAAGGACCGCCACACCCGCCCGGGAGGGGGAATCGCCATCGTCCACAAATCTACCCTCCACCTGAGCACACTTCCCGACGAGCCCACAGACCCGATGGACACCTGCACTAAAAGGTAAAGGCCAGTCCTACCACCACTCTCCAGGGAACCCTCATCTACAGACCCCCTGGACCCCGCGGACCATTCACCAACTCCATCACGGACATCATCTCCCAGCATGCCATCGCATCCACCAACTACACCCTGCTGGGGGACCTCAACTTCCACCCCACACTGCACGTTGGACCTCAACGATCAACTGGACCCCAACACCACATCCCTCCTCGACAACCTCCACAACATCGGACTCCGCCAAATCGTGACCGAACCCACGCACTCTGCAGGACACACCCTCGACTCCCTCTTCACAACAGGAAACTCCATCACCGTCAGCCACACCACCGAACTCCCATGGACTGACTACCGATGCGTCCACTTCACTTTCAAAACATCCACAGACACCAGAACCTGCTCCCAAGAAGAAACTGGTCCAGAATCACCGACGACCAGCTCACCTCCTCACTCAGCAACTCCACCCCAACCAGCGCGGAAAACGACCTCAACACCGCAGCCCGAACCCTGCACAGATGGATCACCGACAGCGCCAACACCATAGCCCCCCTCAAGGAAAATAACAACAACCACGTCAAGAAAGCCAGATGGTTCACCACCGAACTCCGAGAGTCCAGACGCACTTGCCGCCGCCTCGAAATGACCTGGAGGAACACCAAATTCACAGAAGCACACAACAACTTCAGGGCCGCCACCAACGCCCACCACCAACTCATCAGAAAAACGAGAAAAAAAGCGATCAAAGACAGGATCTCCACGCACGCACACAACAGCAAAGAACTCTTCAACATCATCAAGGAGTTCGCCCAACCCCCCAGCGAGTCGACTGACATTCCTCCCTCACAAAACCTCTGCGACAAACTCAGCATCTTCTTCGACCACAAAATCTAGAGCATCTACGACAATTTCAACGAAGACAACCAACACACGGAGCCCCCACCTACCACCCCCGACACCCGGAAGCCAGCAATCGACAACTGGACAGCCCTCTCTACCGAAGACACACTGGAGACGAAGTCAATCCACTCCGGGGCGCTCACGGACCCCTGCCCCCACCACATCTTCAACAGAGCCGCCAACACCATCGCACCCATACTCCGCCACACCATCAATCGCTCCCTGGCAACTGGCTCGTTCCCCGACGACTGGAAACACGCCGAAGTCAACCCCCTCCTAAAGAAACCCTCGGCTGACCCCACCGACCTCAAAAACTACAGACCCATCTCCCTGCTCCCTTTCCCTGCGAAAGTCATCGAGAAAGCCATCAACAGCCAACTCGCCACATTCATCGAAGAACACAACATCCTCGACTCCTCCCAATCCGGCTTCAGGAAAAACCACAGTACGGAAACCGCCCTCCTCGCCGCAACAGACGACATCCGCACCCTACTGGACAAAGGAGAAACAGTAGCCCTCATCCTCCTCGACCTCTCAGCGGCGTTCGACACAGTCTCCCACCGCACCCTAATACGCAGACTCCTCAACGCAGGGATCCAGGACAAGGCACTCGACTGGATCCACTCCATCACCGGCAGAACGCAGCGGGTCAGACTCCCCCCCCCCTTCCTCTCGGACTCCCCACCAACCACCTGCGGAGTCCCTCAGGGGTCCTCCCTCAGCCCTACGCTCTTCAACGTCTACATGGCTCCACTCGCCCCCATCGTCAGAACCTACGGACTCAACATTGTGTCATACGCGGACGACACCAAACTCATCCTCTCCCTATCCAACGAACCCAACACCGCCAGACACAACTTTCGTGAAGGCATGGAAGCCGTTGCCAATTGGATGAAAAACAGCTGCCTACAACTAAACACCGCGATACCAAAGGGGATGATGGACGGAGCGTTAGAGCAAATCAAACACTCACCCCCAGTCAACTGATCTGGGTTTAATCCATCATCATTCTTTAGCTCACTCCACCACCCCAGTTCAGACATGGCCATATGCAAATCAGTCTGACCCTGTGCCTCATGGGAACAGTCCAGCCCGAACTGCCAAGCCATGTCTTCCCTGGACCGGAAACAAGCATCCTGGGACCGGTTTCGGGTTCAAAACCCTCATCAGCCAGGCTATCTTGAATCCAGTGGCAAAGTGAGCAAGGGACCCACGTCTGGGCATACCCTGCCAACTTAGGGCGAACAAAGCGATACCAAAGGGGATGATGGACGGAGCGTTAGAGCAAATCAAACACTCACCCCCAGTCAACAAGACAGAAGTACTCATCATGGGCCCAAACCCCGCCACATGGAACAACACCTGGTGGCCCCCCGCCCTCGGAGACCCGCCCACCCCCACGGACCACGCACGCAACCTGGGAATCATACTGGACTCCGAGCTCAAAATGGACCGCCAGATCAACTCCGTCTCGTCCTCCTGCTTCCACACCCTCCGCCTCCTACGGAAGAACTTCAAATGGATCCCCCTCGATCACAGAAAGACTGTCATTCACGCCCTGGTCACCAGCAGACTCGACTACAGCAACGCACTCTACTCCGGAATAAACAAAAACCTCACCCGCAAGCTACAAAACATCCAGAAAGCCGCCGCAAGACTGGTCCTCAACCTGCCAAGACACTGCCACATCTCCCAGCACCTGCGCACACTCCACTGGCTCCCTATCGAGGCAAGAGTCACTTTCAAGATGCTCACCCACGCACACAAGGCCCTCCACAACACCGGACCAGCATACATCAACAACCGGCACAAATTCCACGCACCCCAAAGGACCCTACGATTAGCCCAGCTCTCCTACGCCGTGGTCCCACGCACCAGGAAAACCAGATCGGGAGGCCGCTCCTTCTCCTTTCTCGCGGCCAAAGCCTGGAACGCCCTTCCACTACACCTCAGACAGACAACATCGCTTCCCATCTTCGCAAGACACCTCAAAACCTGGCTCTTCGATGGACCCCCTCCCTGATGGACCGGAAGCTGCACCCCCCCTGCCCCCTCCCCCCCCCCAGCGCCTTGAGACCCCTACGGGTGAGTAGAGCGCTTAACAAATGCTTGATTGATTGATTGCAACAAAAAGTTGTTTTGTTTTGCGAAAATCATTTGGCCTATCAATATAGTATAGCAATGCTCTTTTTACATCAAGAGTATGTAGAGCCCTTTCTGCTACTGAATCGGGTTGAGGAAAGAGCACAGGTAACTCAACTGATTGGTTAATATGAAAAGCAGAAACTACTTTTGGAAGGAATTTAGGGTTTGTACGAAGAACCACTCTATCTTTATGAAGTTGAAAGAAGGGTTCTTCGAAGGTTAATGCCTGTAACTCACCAACATGTCTCAGTGAAGTGATGGCAATTAGAAAGGCAACCTTCCATGAGATAAATTGTAATGGACAATTGAGTAATGGTTCAAAGGGTGGACCCATAAGCCTTGTGAGAACAATGTTAAGGTTCCAGATAGGTACAGGTGGTACCCTGAATGGTATTATTCTTTTAAGGCCTTTCATAAAAGCTTTAATCACTGGAACTTTGAATGGGGACAAATGCCTGTTCTGCAGATATGCACCTAACCGCTGCAAGATGTAATCGAATAGATGTGTAAGCTAAGCCAACTCGCTGTAGATGCAAAAGATAACAAATAATATTTTGTATAGATGCATCAAGCGGATCAATTGTGTTTTTTTTCCAATAGATGAAAAACCTTTTTAAATTAGCAGCATAACATGCTCTAGTGGTAGTTTTTTTTTGCTTCTTTTAAGATTGTCATACAATCTGGTGGTAGGTTTAAACATCCAAACTCTATGACTTCAGGAGCCATATCGCTAGGTTGAGCTCCTTAGGGCTTTGATGTCTGATTTCTCCACGGCTCTGTGTGAGAAGTTTGGAAGTGAGGTGCAGTTTTTGATGTGGCACTACTGACAGTTCTAGTAGTGCAGTGAACCATGGTGGACAAGCCCGTGTAGGAGCCACTAGAATTAGTGTGAGTGATGCCTGTCTGAGTTTCCGAACCAGCAATGGAGGGAGAGGCGGAAAAGCGCAAGCAAATATCCCTGACCAGTTCATCCATAGGGCATTGCCTTTGGATAGATGATGTGGGAATCTGGAGGTGAAGTTTGGGCATTTTGAGTTCTCTGCTGTGGCAAAGAGGTCGATCTGTAGAAATCCCAATTTATGGAAGTACGGAAGGAGAACCTGGGGATGAAGTTCCCATTCGTGTACTTGTTGCCACATCCTGCTGAGGACGTCAGCAAACTGGTTGTGCGTTTCTGGAAGGTGTTCTGCTAGAAGATGAATTTTGTGATGTATAACCCAATGCCAAATGGTCTGAGGGAGGCGTGACAACTGTAGAGAGCGTCCCCCCCCCCCCTGTTTTTGTACATAGTACATTGCTGTCATATTGTGCATCCTGACTAAGACAACTTTCCCTACTAGGCGAGGCTGAAAAGCTTTTAATGCTAGTTGAACTGCTAGAAGCTCCAAGTAATTGATGTGGAGACTTCTGTGTTTGGTGTCCCATAAACCTTGAATTGTTAGATGCTGGAGATGGGCACCCCAACCTGTGAGAGATGCATCTGCTGTTAGTACGACTTGTGGAATGGGGTCGATGAAAGGCCGCCCTTTTGTGTGTTCCAACACTGCAGAGAGGGATGAGTGCAGCTGTCTATCAACACTAGATCTGTTATTTTGACCCTGTGATTGATTCCACTGATGTGCTAAACATTCCTGTAGAGGACACATGCGTAATCTTGCGGGAGGCACTATTGTAATGCATGATGCCATCATTCCTAACAGCTGCATGAAAGTCTTTACCGTTAGGTACTGGTTGGTTTGAAACTGTAGTAATATAGCTTGAAAGTTTTTAATCCTGGCTGCATTGGGAGAGGCTAGAGCTGTGCGAGTGTTTAGCGTTGCTCCCAGATATGTATGCAGTTTTGAGGGTTGAAGATGGGACTTTTGTACATTGACTGTAAATCCCCAATTGATGGAGAAGGTTTATAGTAGCTTGAGTGTGTTGTAAACACTTTATGTGTTGGCTTTGATGAGCCAATCGTCCAGATATGGGAAGTCATCAATTTGTTGTCTTCTTAGATGTACTGCTACTACTGGCAGACATTTTGTGAATAGTCTGGGTGCAGTAGTCACTCCGAATGGAAGTACTTTGAATTGATAGTGGTTTCCTGCTTTCACAAATCTGAGATATTTGCGATGTGCTGGGTGGATAGGAATATGAAAGTATGCGTCCTTTAAGTCTAGTGTCGACATAAAGTCGCCTTGTAGAAGTGGAAGCACCTGTTGAAGGGCAACCATGTGAAAGTGTTCCGACAGTATGTATAGGTTTAAGGGCCTGAGATCTAAGATTGGTTGTAGAGACCCATCCTTTTTGGGGATTAGGAAGTAAAGTGAGTAGACTCATAATCCTTGGTGTTGTAATGTAACTGGTTCTATAGCTCCTTTTGTTAGAGGAGCTTGTACTTCTTCTTTGAGGAGCTGTTGGCGTTGTGATGAAAGCTTGTGATTGCAAGGTGGAATATTGGGAGGATTGCTGGTGAGTTCTAGGCAATAGCCATGTTGGATAATACCCAATACCCATTTGTCTGTTGTTATTGCTTGCCAAATGGGAAGAAAGTGTTGTAGTCTTCCCCCGACAGGTGTAAGGTGGTCGGGGGGAATTATAGGTAAGTCACTGTTTATTGGGAGATGGAGCGGTACGTGTTGATGTGCCTTTTTCTCTGCCTTTGGAATTGTTCCCTCTGTAACTGCCCTTATAGAAACCCCTAGATGTAGAGGGTTGCGTGTTTGATTTGTATGAGAATACATTTGAATCTGAGGGATTACTTTTTGATACTCCTCTATAGAATGAGGTGCGAAAAGAACCTCTATTGGATGGTGACTGAAGTACTCCCATTGATTTTGCCACTTCTGTATCTTTTTTCATTTTCTAAAGTGACACATCCACTTGAGGCCCAAAAGGTGTTCTTTGTCAAATGGAACATTTAAAATAGACTGCTGAACCTCTTGTTTAAACCCAGAGATTGAGCCATGCATGTCTTCTAAGGAGAATGCTGGTGTTAATTATTCCCCTTGCTGCAGTGTCAGCAGCGTCTAGTGCACATCTAATGGAGGAATTAGATATTAATTCTTCCTCTTGCAATAGTTCCTGTCCTCTCTTTTTATACTCCTCTGGGAGGTGTTGGAGTGCTCCTCCATTTCGTCCCAGTGGGCTTTATCATATCTCGCCAATAGTCCTTGTGTGTTGGCAATGTGCCAATGGTTGGCAGATTGTGCAGCTATTCTTTTGCTGATGCATCAATTAACTTAGACTCTTTGTCTGGAGGAGGTGCATCTGCTGTAGTTTGTGAGTTTGCTCTCTTTCCAGCATTGAATACCAATAGGAAATCTAAACGCAACTTTCCCTCAATAAAAATTGGGTCAGGTGGTGGAGGCTTGTATTTTTTAATCGACCCTAGGTGTTAATATAAGGGCACGTACAGGGTCTTTAAAAATATCATCGGCATGTCTCATCATGCCTTTTAGCATGGGTAAACTTTGATTTGTGCTATGTGTAGAACCTAATGTTTCAAATAGAAAATCCTCTTCTAAGGATTCCTTGTATAGTGTAACTCCATGGTATGATGCTGCCCTTGAAATTAACTTCTGGTATGCTGTGTTGTCATCAGGAGGTGATGGTTTTGCAGGGTATAAATCAGGATCATTATCCATAGCTTGATCAATATTATAATCATTCCATGGATCTATAGGTGGTTGACTATTGCCATCCCCCTCCTCTATATCAGGCTGTGTATGTGGAGAACCCTGTGGTGTGATATTTAAGGGGTCTGAGCCTGGCAATGGTGCTCGTGGTGGAGGGGACTGAGGGATAGGGTAGATAGGACTTGTAGCCATGTCCTCCTTTTTTAGAGGAATTTTATAGCTTGTATCCTTTGGAACAGTCTTTCTTTTGGATGGTATTGCATCCTTGACCAAAATATGTCCAGTGTCTGGATTAATGTAACTTTTCTTTTGTTTAGGGTCCAGTTTTTCCTTCATAAGTTCCAGGATAGGTTCCGGAGGTTTTTGAAGGGTATCTTTTGGTGCCGAAATTTTCAGTGCTGAGCTGGACCTGTATTTCTTATCCTTTGGAACTGAAGGTTTCGGTTCCGAGGGTGTTTTGTCTCGACTCGAGCCGGAAGGCTTAATATGCTGTTTCAGTGCCAAGCCTGAAGGCGGGACATTAGAATCAGTCTCTCGATGCCGACCCTGTCCCGAAGGCAGTGGTGGCCCAGAAGACTTTTGTTTGGTGGAAATGATTTTGGTGGGCAAAGGGGCTTTGTTACTCATGGCAACCTGTCCAGCTGGAATTTCTTAAGACTCTAAGTCGATCTCCAGTTCTGAGTCCGATTCCTGGATACAGTAGGCCTCCTCCTCTTCTGCTGCCGATGCTCCCATTTCCCCGAAGATATCTGGCGTGTAGTCGTTGTTCTGCCGCTGCATGTCTCTACGTCGAGCTCAACGGTCCCACAAAGTCTTTTTCGATCGGAACAAATCGACAAACATTGCAATCTTCTTCCTTGTGCTCTGATGAGAGGCACAAGTTGCAGACTTTATGCAGGTCGGTGCGTGGATACTTTGAGTGGCAGCAAGGACAGAATTTAAACAGAGTCCATTCCATCGGCAGAAGACTGGATGATTATGACGGAGTGGAAGTCGACCAACACGACTAGGCCGCCAACGATATCTTCTCGTTCGAAGATTTCTTATTTTTTTGACAGGCGGGAATAAGGGGACGCGCACAAAACAATACAGACGAGGGTACAGTGGATTGCGCACGAGGGGATCCTGAAGAACGGTCTCGAACTGGAGCGCCGCAAACCACGTCCGAACCCGACGGCGGAAAGAAAACAATCTAACAATGGAGTCGATGCCAATTCTGTCCGAAATGGGCGTTATGGCAGTAGTAAACATCATTCTTATCTGATCCAAGAGCCCACTCATTAATGATTTTAGTTCTTGGAGAGTCATTGTGTCACTAGCAAGGGGAGCCACAAGTTGTGAATTTACGGTCCCTACTGATGAAGTAGATTTGCAGCCCGTCTTTTTGGAATTGATGAGATTTGGGCCTGGTTTCCCTTTTTTTTTTCCTTTTTCACCATTGATAGAGCTCAATGAGAGATCAGAAACCACTGTGAATGGACCTGGCCTGAGCCCTCCCTCCTCTTGAATCTGAGTAGAAGAGATGGACTCCTGTAGAGTCGGTGCACTCACCACTATGCCGAGGAAAGCACCATTAGTATCACCATGTAAGGTGTTAAGTTGCGAGGTGACAAAACTCAGATTCTCCCCCAGATCCAATGATAATCGTCTCTCGACTAGCTCCATCTCCTTTGAGACTACACTAACAGCCCGATTAAGAAAAGCGTCCAAAGTGGTACCCGTTTGTGTCTGGAAGGAGCCAGGCTCTTTCTTCTTCCCTGACCGTAATTTGCATTTTACCATTTTGTAGGGCTGAAAAATAACAGGGGTATGAAATCTGGCTCACTACGGGAACTGGAGAATCTCGGAGGCAAACCAAGGATGGTGACCCAGCCCAGCCTCTTCCGGCCAATGGTGGGCTTGGCCCGTGCATGGGAGCCCTCGCTTTGTACCCTCAATCTCGAATGGCGCCTCCTGGGATGATGTCTCCCAGCCACAGAGTCCCTTATGGCAATGTCAGATCACAGCAGTGTCTTAAGTCCAGCCTGTGTGGCTTATCTGGCTTATTGCCCGGTTTAAACATTGCAGAGGGAAAAAAGAAGTTGAAGGGGGAAAGAAGATGTTGAAGGGGGAAAGAAAAAGCCCCCTGTTCATGCCTCACCACAGATTCTCTATAATTGAAGGCACATGCAGCGTTACAACAGTCTATCAGGTGCTCTTCCCCCTGGTCTTGCTGATGCGGACGCCTCACAAGAGGAAGAGGGTGCAGATGAAGATGTAATTGTAGTTTGTAAGCAAATAGGCGATAACTGGAAACTTCGCTGGAGCTCAGCTGCAAGGATCTCTAGTCTCGGGCCTCCAGAAGCTCTTTAACACTTTGCTAGTGCCCCCCCCTACACCTGGCCAGAGTTGCCCCCTTATCACCAAAGGCAGTTTAGCACCTGCAATTCCCAAAATGCCATGCACCCGTCTGACCACACCCAGCCACCGTGCCCTGCCGTACACCAGAGTCCACCCGCCTTCGCGAGCAGACCGGGCACAGTGACGGAGTGGCGGGCGCAGCAACACTAGGGGTACTGTGGTGTTTTAAGGCCCACCACGGATCATAGGATCTGTGGCAAACACTACAGCTGCATCGACCGTATCAAAGGGGGGTGGGGAGGGGGGGGCTTCACGAAAGACTTCCAGAACCACTTTAACTCGGGAAGAGAACAGCTGCACGTCCTCCTCGCGGCTCACAGCTCACTCTCCAGCGGGCATGAGCACGGCAACAGGGGGAGGAGCTCTATCAAGTCATCAAAACATTATACGTTTGTGGCCAAAAATAAATCACCCGATACATACTGAAAAATTAAGAGTTTGAGGAGAAGGAAAGTTTGGATTCACTAGATGTACAAAGACATCTCTTGAAGCAGATTTCATGATTTAGGAGTCACTGGAACCCTGCTAGCGCAGGTGGGCTGCATGTATAGGGGGCATCAATCCGGCCACAAATAAGGTCCAGAAATTGAAGTACCCAAACCACCAACAAAGGCTACATGACTTGGGAAACCCCTAGCCCTACAGAGCCACCAAGTCTGGTATGTAAACAAGCAGCAGGATATTATAAAACCAAAGGGAAATGCCAGAGGTAACTGAGTACTCAGAAAGACACAAAGAAGTAGTTCTCCCAAAGGGCTAAATAACAGAGGCACAGAATAAAGAGCATGGCACTTATTTACACAATTCTTAATGGAAATTCATCACTGTGGAAAAAGCAGTTCTCAAACCAAGCACCATGTTACAATGAAGCATGCACAGATAAGGGTGACTAGGGTTTAGTTCAGAACTTGTAGTGGGATCCAGAGGGCACATGTAAAAAGGAGGATCTGTGTTAAATGAATACCTGAGATAATAGGGGAAAGGAAGAAGAACCCCAATCTTGTCAGAAAGCATGCCATGCAGACAAGGTAAAGGGTTAAAGCCCCTTGATACAGAAGGGAAGAAGGAAAGACAGATATTCCAGGTGCTACATATTTTTAAAAAGGAATACCCATGAAAAGCCCATTCGGAAAAAGGAGTTAAAGGGCACACCAGTGGGAAGGAAGAATGAATAATTAAATGGAAAGGGAGTTTAGAAATGGGTTTGACACTTTAAATAAAAGACACAAAACATAGGACCAAGAGCCAAGCAACCCAGAACTGGAGAAAACCAAAACAAAATAGAAAAGGCAAGTTAGGAGAAAGAGTGAAAAATGGTGCTTTGACAAATAATATCTGATTTTAGAAAGCAGCCAAATAAGAAGAATGATTGTAGGTAGTGGAAAATATGACAGAGGCCCGTGATCAATGAGCGAGTGACCTCCAGTAAGATAATGTTTAAAGGCAAATCCCTTAGAAAGCTGCCAAATGAGCATTTAAGGCTTCCGGAAACAGTACTGCAAACCACTCCGTTACAATATATATCACAGACTTTGCTCCAGGCTGAAACCCAGTGGTACTCTTACTGCATGCAACCCAAATTCAGCATACATATCTATATGAAACAGTGCTAGCAATAACTGGAGCAGCTGTATATTCAACCCCGACTTGACATGCATTGAACATCTGCGAAGGCGTGGAGAGACCAATCCTAGAACTTTCTCCAAGAAGAGAAGTGACACAAGTATGGAGCTAAGCAGGATGCAGGCGACAACCATCTTGTAAAATACGCAATGTTTCCCCACAGAATGTAGTAGTAGTAGGTAAAATTTGTAAAGCGCACTGCGACCAAAAATGGTATCCTGGCGCTAACTAGACCACTATGTAAGGAAGTCGACTGACGAAAGTCTGAAAGCTAAAGCTGGCCGTTAATGAGGGAAGAGCCAGGTTTTCAAAGACCTTCTGAATTTTAACAGGTCAGAGTGAAATCTTAATGGAGCTTGCAGTTTACTCCAAATCTGCGCTGCTTTCGCGGTAAACGCACGTCCTCCTTGTCGGACTTTTAAAAATCTGTATTCTTGGACATAGCTGCCTGTGGCTGATCGGAGGGGTCTGCCAGGGGTGTATTTTATTAGTTAGGCTTATAAGGGTTTTGGTCCTTTGTTGTGTAGTGCCTGATGTACAATACAGAGTGATTTAAATATAATCCTAATCCTCTGTTTGATAGGCAGCCAGTAAAGGTCTCTCAAGACCTTTGTGGCAGAAGAGTGTCAAGGTCTGTTTAAAGTTAGCTTTGCTGTAATTATCTGGATGCCTTCCAGCATCTTTAATAGGAAGCTGGGAGCACCTAATAAAAGGGCATTACAGTGGTCCTGCCTGCTTAATATTACACCTCTAGAGATCAGTGATCTGGCTGGGAGGTCGAGCAGTTGGTATAACTTCCTGAGGGCACGGATCAATACGAAGCAAGTCCCAGTGATTCCATTCACTTGCTTTTCCATAGCGAGACCTTCATCTAAAACAACCCCTAGATTTCTTACCATACTTGAGTTGCCCAACGGGGTTTCTGTGGGCAATGGCCAGAAATTAGGGGATAAAGATACCAGAATTTTATTAGACGGGCAGCAAAGGAGCTCCGTTTTGCTTCCATTCATCTTAAGTGAATTTGCATTCATCCAGTTAGATATGTCCAGGATACCTGCCTGAAAGTTGCATTTAATATCATCCTGTTCTTTGTTTAATGACAAAATCAACTGGGTATCGTCCACGTAATTAATCAGCGTCATCTTATGAAACTTAATAAGAGAAATTAGGGGTTTCATATAAATGTTGAATAAAATTGGGCTGAGGGAAGAGCCCTGGGGGACGCCATTTGAGGTCATTCTAAATTTAGATAGGAATGGGAGAACAGATACCGCCTGACAGCGGTCGAGCAGATAGGATTTTAGCTAGTTTAACATCTGGCCACCGACACCCACTGACATGAGTCTGGACAGAAGTGTACGGTGGTTTACGGTGTCAAACGCGGCTGACAAATCTAGGAGGACCAGTACCACAGATTGTCCGTTGTCTGTTATCCTCCGTACTTCATCAGTAGCGCAAATTAGAGCAGTCTCGGTTCCATGGTGTCGTGTAGTTCCTATAGTACCCCTGCAGGACCTGCGCGTTTGGATAACAAACCGTGGGCTCTGTGCACCCCCACCGCGTATGCATTAGCTAGCTCACAGTGCCACTAGAATCTCCTCTTATCGGGGAGAGATTAGTTTCTGCCAACCTTAGATCATGACAACCCTGATCCCTCAGAATCGTGGAAACAATGTACTACTTTTCGCTCAGTCACTCGTGCTTACTTGTTCGGTTTGTCTCAGAGAATTACACAGAATAAACAGTCTGGGCGTTTCAATAAGTATTTATTGAACAGTTGTTATTCTAGTGTAAAATATATGTGCTGCAGCAACCAGCAGACAATAGCAGAGATATATTATCAGCAGTACGATAAAAGTGAATGGATAGTACAGTTCTACCATATTGCAATAATCATGAATACATACATGAATATAAAATGCGTAATAGAATGTCACCCAAAAGTGCGCGTACTCCTACGATGCCTAACTAGATGTACCTAAGTGTACCTAGCATGTGTGTAGGTCTAAAAGCCTAAGAGCCAAGAATCCTTCTAGGATTTAGTCAAACCCCATTACCTGGATAGAGAGAGTGTGGGACCCCGTCATGGTCTCGAGTTGGACACCCCGCAAGGGCTGTGCTAGACCGCTGTCAGTTGGAGCGACTGCGTGCAGGAGCCTCAGCGTCTCTGATCAGTGTGTCAGCATGGAAGTCTCGGTTCCCTCTATCTTACCGTGGCAAGATGTGGTGTATTTATACCCTAAAGTATCTCGTCCCTCAGTATGGTTTGTATTGGTCTTTGTTAGACATGAGGAAGACGTCAGGGGTGAACTTTGTACATATATATTATGTGGGAGATGTAGCTGGTGAATGCTCATGCATAATTTATGAGTACATTGTAGGCCTGTGTTCGGGAAAAACCCTGCAGTGTTCTAACCACAGACTAGATAACGTTCAACCCTCAGAGCTCGTTGTGTACTGTAGTGAACTAATGTAGGTGAAAGATCATGCCTATATTAGGGCTTAGGAGATTATGACTATAATAGGGCATAGACAATTATGACCAAAATAGGGCATGTACGATTATGACAATAATATATATATGAACGCGTCTATATTAGGGCCTCGATATGAAACATAACACCCACTCCACTTTCGAATTGGATGACAATGACCATACTTAAAATCTGGACAATTTAAAAATTCTCTAAAAAACAGCTAAAAACATGGTTTTAAAAAGACATTCAAAAATGATTAAAAATGTTAAACGTCAGCTATTCTTTTGTTGCCACTTGAAAAAGTCAATTCTGTCTCACTTATAAAAGTTGCATTACTACAAGCAGAAGAAGGCCATTCTTTCTCAAGTGAAAGTGTCAATTTAGGAAGTGTTCTAAATTTAGTTCGTTTATTTATGAAACGAAGTGGAGAAGCCGAATTCTTTCACAGGACGAGATGAGCCAATTCCAGATTAAGTGTCCTAGCTGGGAGATACAGCATTATCGGTGTTAGCTACTGCAGACGACAAATCCAACGCCTCACAGAGAACGTCAATCGCACATAGATGGAATTCAGCACTGCCAACAGTCGGTGCTGCGGCAGCTTGTGCAGCAGTTGTTACCCGAGTGCCTGTGGAGGAGCCACCTAACCCAGCAGGAGCAAATGGCACCTGTGGATTTTCAAGGAATGCGTTAATCAGAATTGGAAGACGCTGGGGACAACGCAGAGCATGGGCCTTTAGTGGGTCCAGCATAGAATCCATGTCCGGAGGCGTATCTGATGGAAACGTTAGACAGAGATCCAACGTGCATTCTTCTCCGCAAAACAGGCATCGAAGAACAGGTAAGATGCAGTCCACCCAGACTGGTCTAAACGATAGAAACCAAGAGGAGTTCAGTTCTCTTAGGCAAGGTATTCCCAGAAGATGTACCATGCGTTCACGGTACTTCCGCTCCATGAGTACGTTCGCCATTTCCTCGGAAATTGGGCCGTCCATTGCGTAGCAGTAATATTACAATCAGGACTCCTGCAATTAGGAACAGGATAAGCGGGAGACCTCCAAACACGCTTCCCAATACTGAGTGTATAAAATTTGGGATTACTCCGAGGACTGTCTGAAAGGTGCTTAATAGTCCTGTCCCTATGGTCTTAAATAGGTGTACAATACCGCTCGTATCAGACATGTTAAAGATACGACCCACCATTTCTGCGAAATGAAAGGGGCAGTTCGTACGTATAAGCGCCTGTATCTCAGTCGAGGTCCTTGCAACTTGAAGTTCAAAGGTTTCTCGAGCGGAGGTTAAGGGCACGGGTTGCTGTAAAAGCATGGCTTTCAGTCTGCTCAAAGTATCAAATTGTATAAAGGAAACATTCAACGAAGGCCATAACGGCGCTTCCCTGACTGTGTTCAGTGGCGGAAACAATACTTGCATACAGCAAGTAACCCTGGAGTTAACAGTGACCAGGTGGCGACGCCCGGAAGCATCCCACAGCAACCTTGATCGTTTAGCCTCAAGTAACTCCCATTCGAGAGCAGCTGGAAAACCGGCGTGATCATGGCCGCTGGGGGTCCCGGACATGTGGCAAGATAGATTCGCTACCGAACCACTACATGCTCCGTGCAGAGAAATATCCTGACACATGAGAGAACCGCTTAAAGCGTTCTTGCAGTTTGTACCACTCAGATACACTTCTCGATCCCCATTCCGGCATCGATATCTATATCGTAACTCCCAAGTTTCCTTAATGTAACCCTTACCCATTTTTTCATATTTGCCTGCCTGCCTCTGCTCAAGGCAATATTGAAACTGAAACGTAGTGACCGGCAAAGTGATTTGGCCATGAATTAGCCATTCAATTGATGGTAATTCGGCTACAGTGAATGGTAACCTTTCCAGATTCTCAATACGCAGCATTGTATATTTGGCTCCCCTTTGTGCCATTTCTGTCTCTTTATCAGTTAGATTGTATTCCGAAAACAGAGACGTGGTGTTTATAAAACGCCAGGGCTCATAGCCTGCACGCAAAGATTGCAGCGTCCAGCTTTACATCATAATAGAACGTAATTGGGATTGCCCGTGTTGTAACAAGGCCAGATCTTGTTCTAATATGTCGATTGCCGAAGACACAATGTTGCCTAAGGAGTAAATCCTGGAGGTCAAAGTTGTTAACCCATTATCCACTATAGCTAATCCCTTCTCTAAGTTAATACGGTCTATTTCCCGTATTCTTTCTGCGGCCTCCTGTTGGGATATTTTCCAGTTTATTATAATAGGCATAAATGCCAGCATATATGAAACGTTTCTGACGTGTTTTCTTTGGGCCTAGCAGGAAATTCCTAAGGTCTACATCAGGTGTGAGTAAGGTCAAGTGATGTTTTACTTCTGTGAGTGTTGAGGTCTCTAGCCAATCAAGGCACAACTTCCCAACACTATAGGATGTCACTACCCCTGGGTGTTGTCTTTGTACATAGCGTGTATCTGGCCTACTGATACTAAACCCCTCGGTTATACCTAGGAATCTCTGTTGACATGTGTTTGTGTCAATGAGCCAAATCAGCCATTCTGTCCAATTGGGATCTGATCTGTTGTACTGGAGAATGTCATCTAATCCTACCCCCTGTGTAGTTGAATTCTGCCCCCCACCCATCTGTGATGGTGCTGGAAACCCAGGTGTGTTCATTTCCTTGTTTTTGGCTAGTCCAAGACAGGATGTCTGTTGCACAGTGTCATTTAGAAATATCATCTGCTGTGGAATGAGGCATGCTCTAAAAAGCGCTTCTGTTCCCTGGGGTTGCCAGTCCCTAGAACCCCAGATTGATTTTAAATCTATAGTGTCCTTCCATAGGTCGAAACCCTGTGTAGACAACTGGGCCATAAAGGAAGCAGAGTAAATCTGTTTGGTGTTAGTCAACATAATTTTGGGTGCTGATGTTTTTGCCACTTTGTAATAAAATGACTTTGGGTCAGATGTATTAAACCCTGAAAAGTATGAATTTCTGTGCAAATTTTTGCGAACTACCTTTTGGTGGTGTTGGGCAGTGTTCCCACTGGTGGTATTCAAATACATTTCTAGGTGTTATAGATTTGTGCAAGAAATGATGACCATAATGTTGGTAACAGTACAATGTATCATAGTCTGAAGTACCTTCTAACATTTCATTGTTCGGAAATGCTGCAGTTTTTCTCCAAATCAGACATCATATTATTCACAGTTTCAGTGTCCCAATCATCAGACAATGTACTGGAGGTAATGATATCACTTAAAGAAATTTTAAATACATGTTTAAGCTTTAAAAGTTCAGTCGGACCGAATAGATCAAAATCAATCTTGTCCCATACTATACCGTCCGGTATAGGAACTGCTGTGATGTTCACTGAAGAAAAGTCTCTTGGTTCACGATGTGAAGACTGGTGTGGCTTTAAAATCAAATTGACTCTTTGGGCTGTAGAGCTCTGCTGGAGATATCGTCCATTAATAAGCATACTAAAAGTTATTGTTAAACCTAGCCAGAAAAGAAAAAATAGAATCCCAGTGATATACCATAGTTCTATCCAAGGTGACACCAGATAAGTCTTTCTAAAAAGTGCAAAAGTCAATGAATCTCGGTTTGTGTGATTTTTTTGGCTGGCGTCGTTTCCGGCTCGCTTGGATCCAGTGAAAACGTATCAAAGTTCATGAAGTAGCCAGAAGCAGTTCGATCAATTGTTGGAATTGCCTCGGGATTTGTTGAAATCGGATTTTGCTCTTGACGAGGAATGTTGACGTAGACGTCTCTACTCGGTCTGATTGCAACTTGGTTGTTAAGTTCATTTTCTTCTTGTTGAAGTGGAACGAGTTCCATAGCATTGTTGCTTAGTCCTTCATTCCGTACAGGTGGCTCTTCAAACGTGATGAGTCTTTCTGTTTGAACTTCTTGGATTGTAGCGAGAGGAGGGCGTCTGCTACTGTGGAGTCCACGAGGCCTACTGTTTAGTATCGGCCACATAGTGTGGTTTGATTAAGTCGATTGAGACAAATCTTTTCTCCTTTTTCCCGGCAAGAGGCGGCAGAAGTACAGTTCTTGTGCCTTGGATTGCTAGGACAGGTACAGCCGTTCTGTAGGATGGTCCGAACTCTTTCTTGTCTGCAATCTTTTCTCTGACCAGATCCCCGACTTTTGGGATCCAGACAGGTCTTGCCGTTACTGCCTTGACTTCCTCAGTGGCGGTCTGTTTTAAGTGGACGTTGCTTTGTTGTGTCCTGGATTCATTTAGGTCCTGTAAAACAGCCAAACGATCATGGATATCAAATGGTTTTTCATCCGCCACTGTGCCTCCACAATCAAGATCAGGTACCCACATTCTTGTCCCAAATAGGACCTCGTAAGGAGTGACACCCCCTAGAGAGCTTCTTGGCTGATTGTTTAGGGCTCTTTGTACCCCATATAAGTGATCGACCCATCTACCGCCCTTGCCTAATACCCTAGCTGTTAAAGATTGCTTTGAGTCACGGTTTTTCCTCTCCACAACAGAATTTCCCTCAGGATGGTACGGAGAGGAGTACTGCAATGCTACGCCCATTCCTTCCATGGCCTCTCTGTAAGCCCGAGAGCTAAACGTCGGGCCACGGTCAGAATGTAACGTGCCAACTGCGTATGTGCCGATAAAGGCTCAAATTCTTTTTATAACAGTTCGAGCGTCAGCACAGCGCTGAGGCCAAACCCATAGGAATCTAGAGCAGGAATCCACTGCAACCATGATATGTTTCTTGGCCCCATCCGATTGTAGGGGTCCCCAGTGGTCCAAATAAACACATGCAAGAGGTTTGTCTGATTTAGTAATGGTGTCTGCGCTGGGCGTGCTACGGTGGAGCCCTTCATCTGCTGGCAGATGTCGCACTTTAAGACATAGTCTTTGGTCTGCTTTGTTAACCCTGGCCACCAGTAGCGCTGTTTCAATAAAGAAATAGTCGCTGTAACGCCTGTATGCGCAGAACCCAAACCCTCGTGTGCTGCTAGAATTAAGCCTTGCCTACGATCCATATTTGGTATTACTCTATCCCCCACTCCAGGAATCTGAGCATATGGAATGTTTTGTGCATCTAACTCGTATGAGTACTTGAGTGGAAATTTCTTTGGTACTGCTGTGCTGCCTTTGCGTGAAGCTTTGACAGCTACCATAATCTCGCCGTCTATTCTCGTTTTTGAATGAGTGATTGCAGCTACGGACGCTGTGCGTACAGCCCCCTTTGCGGCTTCATCAGCCAATTAATTCCCTTCAACGTGAACGCCATCACGCTGATGACTCAGTGTATGTATCACGTGAGCCCTTGGTAGTTCGTTTCTCAACTCCACTACCTGTTCCCATAGCATTTTATGCTTAATTGTGCCACCTTTCGCGTCTTTAAACCCGTTTTGTTCCCAATGATGTAAATATTCATTGTACGACTGTACACAGTAAAAGGAATCACACACTATTAGTGTGGGGAATTCGTGTTCCGTATTTATGAGTGCCAGTATCAGTGCTTTTAATTCTGCCAACTGAGCCGTGCAGTCTCCTAGAAATTGCGTTTTAGTGCAACTTGGATGGAACTTTCCATTGCACATGCGACCTTTAACGATTGCACATGCTGAGCTGTAAGCTTGCTTACTCCCTATGGCCGGTTGAGCAGATCCGTCAGTGTAAATAATGTATTCATAAAGATCTAGAGGCAAAATCTCATTCGGTAGAGGATATTCTTGTTCGTATTGCAGAAATGCTTGTGTTTTTAAACTTGGATCAAATCTGTATTCAACATCCGTTGCAGTAAGAGAATTAGCCCATTGTATCCATCTGGGATGTAAGGCTTTCGCATTTGGAATGCTAGCCTTTGTAACAGCCTCTAAGGCTGGTACTGGGGTTACGACTATTATGCGCTTTACCTGAGCCAGAGCTCTTTCTCTTGCTACAGCGGTCTGCACTGCTGTCAGGATTTTTTCTGCGTTTGTGTACAGGTGTGATTTGTATGCGATTGGTACCGTTTCACCTTCATTGAATGTTAAATAAGTGTACCCGCATTGACCCGCTATTACTCGGATCACTAAGTTGCGTACGTTTACGCGTGTCTGTAAATGTTTAGAAGCTATCATGTCTTCCTGTAGTGAACGGAGGATATTTGTATGTTCCTGTGTTCATTGTCTGGCTGAAAAATCAGGTTTTATTAAGTTGTAGAAAGGTTTTACTCTTTCTGCGTAATCCAAAATGTATGTTCGACCAAAATTTAGGAATCCCAGAATTGATTGTAAATTCTTGAATGATTTTGGAGGTTGGAGCAGCGCACACTTTTCTAAAACGTTAGCTGCTAGGCTTTTTCCTTCACTTGACAGCTCATACCCTAAAAATAGGACATTGAGATGGGCAATTTTTTAAATTAAATTTATAGCCCTCAGAGGCGAATCCCATAATAATGGTGCTCACCCTGGTCAAGTGCCTCGGTAAGTCATCGTCCGTCAGATAAATATCATCTACATAGGACAATGCTTCTTCATCCAAATTTTGGAGTAACTCTGTTACCCTTGCTGAAAACAACCCAGGGCTATTCTTATACCCTTGGGGCAAACGACAAAATTGCCGTTGATACCCTAGCGCTGAGAATGCAGTCAAGTACCTGCTTTCAGGCGCTATATTTTGACAGAAAAATCCATTGGAGATATCAGGTGTTTTGCATTTTTGTCACACAATGTTATTCATGTGTGCATTTTGAACTGCAAATGTCTTTGTGCAAGTGTTTAAATGTCTGTAATCTAAAACTAAATGATGTGTTGTCAGGTTTTGATACGGGGAACAAATGATTGTTCATTGGTGAGGTGCATGTTTCTATCACCCCCTGGTATTCAAGTTGATCTAGGATCTCCCTGACTTGTTTTTTAGCTTCCTGCTTTATAGGGTATTGCCTTTGAGCATTTGGGGAAATTTGTAACGGGATCACGTGGTGGGTTGAGTCCTCATCCCAACCAGCATGATTTTTGTACAATGCTGGAGCTAGGGCAACCGCCCACTCCTGCGCATATGCATGTTTTAAATGTATGGGAACGAGGTCGGAAAATGCTGGAAAAATTACCTTTTCTCCCTTAGGGCACTCCATGACGAATGCTGGCGGCCAGTCTTGCTCTGCTAATAGGATGTCTTATCCAGATGACAGACTTTTCCAAAATAGACCTTTAATTTTCCTGGGCTTGTCCCCTCCATCCGGAGTGTTATCTCATGTAACTTATGTGGGACACTTACCCGAGTATCAGGTGTTTCCACCATGATATACTCACTCAACTCCGCTGTCACCAGAAATTCCTTCAGGTTCTGGCGAGCTATTGTTACTTCTGCCGCGCTGTCTAGCATCGTCAGAGCCCATTCCCCGTTCAGAAGCTGTGTCCTCAGAATTCTGGGCATGTGTGATCTTCAGACCGGCTACCTTCTTTTTGAACTGAGGTTTTTGTTTATCTTCTTTTTTAGGTGCGTAGGCTGCAGCGCGTTGTGTGTCTCTGTACGCTCCTCTGACCGTCCTTCCCTCTCGGAGTGTTTTGATGAACCCTGAAAGGAACGAGAGGAACGTGCATCAGTATCCTGATACCGGTCAGGTTTTTTAATATTATCCCTATTCCGGAGGTTATACCTCCTTTCAGAGGGCTCCTGTTGAGGAGACCTATCTCTGGATTGAGATCTGCTGTCTTTAGACTTTTGTTGTTTTTAATTTTCCCACTTCTTTTTAGAAGAAGTAGGGGCCTGCTTTGTAGTGTCCTTTTCAGGACTGCCCACCAGTTGTGGTTTTAATGCTTTCCCACCTAGACTGTCTCTGCCTAGTTCTGCAGATGCAGTTTCAATTATTTTGGGTAGTTCGTGTTGTTGATCTACTGGACTGAACTCCCTTAGGCGTTGGCGGATCGCCACTGATGCTGCTTCCCCCTTAATATTAGCTAGTATTATGGCTGATACCTGTTCGTAGTTACCTAGTAACTTCATCCCTAAGTTAAGGGCAGGCTCTGCTCCGTACTCATTTTGTATCTGTCTCAATACGTCAGGTACTACTGCTAATGACGGGATACCATGTGTTCTGGTATATATGGCAGCAAAGACTGTACCCCAAGAGGTGCAGTCCTCTACTTGTGGTGTGATCCCCATGGGCAAGCAGATTGTTAGTATTCTGTGTTTATCACAGGTGGTAGTATTCGGAAATACTGCCTCAAGCTGAGTTATTTTCTGAGCTATCCAGAATGGTATTTGTTCGCGATTTGCGGGCATTTTGCCCATTACCGCGTGTAATGTTTGAGGAGTAGTTTTAGTTGTTGTACCCTGGTATTGGGTCCAGTTTGTTGCAACTGTTGTTGGTTGAACTGTGAGAGTCCTCATGACGAATTGTGTCAAGTTCCTGTAGATTTTAATTAAATCTTTGTGTTGTAGGAGTAATTCTGGCTGTGGCATTGTGTCAATGTCAGGGTGCGGTGTGTAAGCCGCTAGTATTGGCCATGTGGCCCCGTCTCCTCCGAGCGGGCCTAATCTTACTCTTAAGTGGGATAGGGCGCCTTTAAACCAGTATAAGTGTTCCTGGTACGTGAGTGGAATCTCTATGTCATCGAATGGACAATATTCCGCTGGTGCATCTTCTTCTATATAGTAGTGAAATGTCTGTGTTCTGGCATCTGCTGCTGGGAATGTAACCCACGAATAGAATACCTCTGTTTTATTTGATTCGTGTGCCTCAATCACGAGAGCTACTAAGCCACCCCTTGGTGGTAAACCATTTTTTAATAGTTTCATGGTGAGCGTATGTCTGAATTTTGGTGCAATTTCAATTGCATTTTCGGGTTGTTCTCCGGCTGAGAGATGCAGATCTACTCTTTCTTCATCGCTCCGAGTCATTTTGAAAAGAAAAGCTTTTCCAAGAGAACTAAGATAAAGGTTTAATGCACAATTTAGGAACTAAATGTCCTTCAAGCTTGATTAACCAACAGCCAATAAATAGTATTTTGGTACTACTCAGCTGCGGCGGATTTTGTGCCCACCCACTCCAGAAGTCTCTGGGGGTTTGTGAGTAGGTTCTCTGAGAATAGCACGACTGAACTACTCAGATTCTACTGTTAAATAAGTACCCAACCAACATTAGTGGCGCCATGTCGTGTAGTTCCTATAGTACCCCTGCAGGACCTGCGCGTTTGGATAACATAAACCGTGGGCTTGGTGGTAGACTGGCTCTGTGCACCCCCACCGCATATGTTAGCCGGTTTTACATTAGCTAGCTCACAGTGCCACTAGAATCTCCTCTTATCGGGGAGAGATTAGTTTCTGGCAACCTTAGATCATGACAACCCTGATCCCTCACAATCGTGGAAACAATGTACTACTTTTCGCTCAGTCACTCGTGCTTACTTGTTCGGTTTGACTCAGAGAATTACACAGAATAAACAGTCTGGGCGTTTCAATAAGTATTTATTGAACAGTTGTTATTCTAGTGTAAAATATATGTGCTGCAGCAACCAACAGACAATAGCAGAGATATATTATCAGCAGTACGATAAAAGTGAATGGATAGTACAGTTCTACCATATTGCAATAATCATGAATACATGCATGAATATAAAATGCGTAATAGAATGTCACCCAAAAGTGCGCGTACTCCTACGATGCCTAACTAGATGTACCTAAGTGTACCTAGCATGTGTGTAGGTCTAAGAGCCCAAGAGCCAAGAATCCTTCTAGGATTTAGTCAAACCCCATTACCTGGATAAAGAGAGTGTGGGACCCCGTCCTGGTCTCGAGTTGGACACCCCGCAAGGGCTGTGCTAGACCGCTGTCAGCTGGAGCGACTGCATGCAGGAGCCTCAGCGTCTCTGGTCAGTGTGTCAGCATGGAAGTCTCGGTTCCCTCTATGTTACCGTGGCAAGATGTGGTGTATTTATACCCTAAAGTATCTCGTCCCTCAGTATGGTTTGTATTGGTCTTTGTTAGACATGAGGAAGCCGTCAGGGGTGAACTTTGTACATATATATTATGCTGGAGATGTAGCTGGTGAATGCTCATGCATAATTTATGAGTACATTGTAGGCCTGTGTTCGGGAAAAACCCTGCAGTGTTCTAACCACAGACTAGATAACGTTCAACCCTCAGAGCTCGTTGTGTACTGTAGGGAACTAATGTAGGTGAAAGATCATGCCTATATTAGGGCATAGGAGATCATGACTATAATAAGGCATAGACGATTGTGACCAAAATAGGGCATGTACGATTATGACAATAGGGCATATGAGAATATGACCATATACGGCATATATGAACGCGTCTATATTAGGGCCTCTATATGAAACATAACAATGGCCAGGACGGAAGCCAAATTGCTCTTCCTCTAGCCATGCATAGTCCTCTAGGTATTGTGACAGTATTGTACTTACATAACGCTCCAGAATTTTTATTGGAAAGGGAAGGGGGAAAATGGGTTTAAAGTTAGCTAGATTTGATGGATCAGACAGAGCTTTTTTCAGTAATGGCTTCACTATAGCCCTTTTCCAACAGTTGGGCAGTCTCGGTTTTAAGGGAATGGTTACAAAGTTGTAGGAGAGGGCCTGACAGTTCATCTTCCCATTTTACCCATTGCTTTGGTGGGAAGGGGGTCGAGAGGAGATCCTGATTCCATGGATCTATACAATATTTTAAAAGCCTCGACAGAAATAGGGTCCAACCTAGTCAACGCCGCTGGTATGGATGGTCTTCAGTGCACACCACACTTAAGCACAAGAAAACATAACCTGAGAGAAACAAATGAAATGATGCTTGGGAAACTGACAGACAACAGAATATTTTGCTAAAACCATAGTGCACCACAACTATAAAGCTGCCTAAAAATGCATCCTCAATAGCCCAGTTTACCTCACTCGTAACTATACAATATAAAACTTAAGTAAACCACATCACAACTTGGCACACACATTTCAGCAAGAAAGCCTTTGATCAAGCAAATTAATTATGTTGCAGCATAACCCACTCACTGTACAACCACCAGCCTTATGTCTAAATAAACATACAAGTTAAGAACACAAGTGAATAGTCCTACATAAAGTAGTTGACTAACAAGGATGCCTTGACATAGCAGACACTTCTGACTGGCCAAAGGTCAGCGGTTTTCTCTTGAAGAACCAAATAAATATCACAAACTAGGGCAAATGCACCAAACGACTCAGACTAATTAAATATCTCCATTATCACTAATGGAACATAATTTGATTGGTATTTGTGTAGTCCTACAACAGTTTGGAGAAAGACATACTAAGGAAAGACTATACCAAGTTAGAACCCAAATAATGACAAGCATCTGTTTTCAGTAATTGGTGGGCACTGTCTCTTTCCATTTCAAAAGTAATAATTTAACAGGTTCAAGAAATATACTTATGTACTAAGAAAAAGCTGGAAGAAAGACAAAATAAAACAAACTGATTTACTGAAAATATAGTTTTGCAAATGATCATCTTGTAGAAATTTTACAATAACTAGGAGCAGTGCATTTTAAGAGACTTTCAAGGATAAGACTTGAAGACTAGAGGCCTACAACAGTGAATATTGCAATTAAAAATAATCTTGGCTCTTAAAGTAACTGCATATTTTTACAGTGATTTTCAAGGATAAATTAAGTGAAGAGAACGCTAGCAAAAATCAACATAATTTTGAATTTTCTTCGACTTACTTCTGTTGATATTCGCCTGTGGTGGTGGTTCCTCATTCTTACTCGGACAGGTGACTGTATCTCATCAGAGGATGTCCCTGAGGCTTGGTCACTTTCACCATCTGAACCCATTTTCACATTCTCATGCACGATGCCTGTAATCAACCAAAACCCAAAATTTGAATAACAGTTATGTCATCACAAATTGAAGAAGCAGACTAAGAGAAAAAGTAATACATAATTCAATATTTAACTTCAATCTTAGATTTAATACAAGTAAAACTCAAAATAATAATAATAATATAAAATGTTGTTAGGAATAGTTTCACAAAGGCATAAAAGCACATTAAAAATAAGAATTAAAAACATGCAAATCAAATAAAATATAATTTTAGATAAAAATCAAAAAAAGAGTCACATCACATACTATTTACACATATTACGTTCATAAATCACCCAGGGATTTCCTGACTCATAAGGTGTGCAATAAGTATGATGAAACACATGCACAAATTTCGGGAGAGTGCAATTGTTGCAAAAAGATCTGTGCGGTTTTACAGTGTCTAAAATTGCTCTCTTTTAAAAGGGGGTTAAGAAAAAACGTTCTAGGGGCATTATAAAAGCTACAAAACAGTGTAAAGTGTAACATGCCTTGAGTCGAGAAGTTATCACAAATTTTTTACCACCTAGCGCTCCCCTGGGTCTCCCGAGTAAAATGACACCTCACTTGTGTGGGTGGGCCAAGTGCCAGTGACAGGGAAGGGTCAAAAATATGTAGAGATTGAGGGGATATCACAGTGAGTTGATAAGCACAATTTTCTTATACGTTTTTAGGCTGACTCTGCCTTGGACACCCACACAAGTGAGGTATCATTTTACTCAGGAGACCAAGAGGAATGCTTGGTGGTAGGAAATTTGTGCCGGTGTGATGATCCCACACAGTAATGTGAGGAAAATATGGGTTTTTTTTAGCTAAATTTGGGGTTTGCAGAGGATTCTGGGTAAGAAAACTTTGAGGGATCCATGCAAGCCACACATCCCTGGACTTGCCCAGGTGTCTTGTTTTCAGAAATGTCTGGGTTTGGTAGGTTTCCCTAAATGGCTGCCGAGCCCGGGACCAAAAACGCACGTCCCCCCCTTGCAAAACCAGGTTGTTTTGTGATAGATAATTTTGATGTCTCCACAATACGTTTTGGTCCCTTCCCTGTCGCAGGCACTTAGCCCTCCCGCACATGTGAGGTACCATGTTTATCAGGAGACCTGGGAGAACACTGGGTGTTAGGATATTTGAGTCGGTTCGGTGATCCCACAACATTCCCACACAGAAATGTGAGGAAAATTATTTTTCTTTAGCTAAATTTGAGGTTTGCAGGGGATTCTGAGTAAGAAAACTCTGGGAAATCCACGCAAGCCACACCTCCCTGGACTACCCTGGATGTCTAGTTTTCCTAAATTTCTAGGTTTGGTAGGTTTCCTTAGATGGCTGCCGAGCCTGGGAAAACGCAGGTTACTCCCTTGCAAAACCAGGTTGTTTTGTGATCGATAATTTTGATGTCTCCACAATACGTTTTGGTCCCTTCCCTGTCGCAGGCACTTAGCCCTCCCGCACATGTGAGGTACCATGTTTATCAGGAGACCTGGGAGAACACTGGGTGTTAGGATATTTGAGTCGGTTCGGTGATCCCACAACATTCCCACACAGAAATGTGAGGAAAATTATTTTTCTTTAGCTAAATTTGAGGTTTGCAGGGGATTCTGAGTAAGAAAACTCTGGGAAATCCACGCAAGCCACACCTCCCTGGACTACCCTGGATGTCTAGTTTTCCTAAATTTCTAGGTTTGGTAGGTTTCCTTAGATGGCTGCCGAGCCTGGGAAAACGCAGGTTACTCCCTTGCAAAACCAGGTTGTTTTGTGATCGATAATTTTGATGTCTCCACAATATGTTTTGGGTCATGTCCTGCTGCAGGCACTAGGCCTACCCACACAAGTGAGGTACCATTTTTATCGTGAGACTTTAGGGAATGATGGGTGGGTGGAAGTTTGTGGCTCCCCACAGATTAAAGAGCATTCCATCACAGAAATGTGAGGAAAAGTTGTTTTGTAGGCAAATTGTGAGGTTTGCAAGGGATTCTAGAGATCAGAACCTGGAGAGAGCCACACAAGTCACCCCATCCTGGATTCCCCTGGGTGTCTAGTTTTAAAAAAAGTACAGGTTGACTAGGTTTCCCTAGGTGCAGCTGACCTAGGGCCCAGAATCCACAGCGAGGCACATTGCAAAAAAAGGGTCCATTTTCAGTGGAAATATGTGATGTGTCCACATTGCGTTTTGGGCAATTTCCTGTCGCGGGCACTAAGCCTACCGACACTAGTTAGGTACCATTTTTTTCTGGAGACTTAGGATGAAAACAGAATAGTAAAACAAGTGTTAATACCAATTGTCTTACTATGCATTTGTGCCTTCCAAATGTAAGACGGTGTGTAAAAAAAGAAGTCATTTTCAAAAATGCACTCAAAATCACATGCAGGTATGGGTACCCACAAATTCAGAGATGTGCAAATAACCACTGCTTCTAAATTCCATATCTTGTTCCCATTTCAGAAATACTTTGGTTTCCTTGATACGTATTTTTCACTATTTATATTTTACCAAATGAATTGCTGCATACCCGGTGCACAATGAAAAACCATTGCAAGGTGCAACTCAGTTATTGGCTCTGGGTACCTCTGGTTCTTAGTGAACCTACAAGTCCTATATATCCCTGCAACCAGAAAAGGGGGGGGGGGGGCTGGCAGCAAAGGGGTTAAGAAGGCTTCTAACTAACCTGTTTTCTATTTTGCAGAGGACATCAACCCTAGCGTAGTCCCAGAATTCTTCGCCGTACATAGCTCCGCCTTTTGCTTGAAGGTTATATATCTCTACCGCTGGAGCAAGAGAGTATGCATAAGCTTTCTTGCGCATTTTGGACATAGCACCAGATACTTGTTAAAACTTCAATGCACTTTTGCTAATTTGCGTATTCCAACCCATTGTTTTAGTTACACGGACCCCCCAGGTACCAAAACTACTGCACAGGATCAAGGGGCACACCCTGCACCAAAATATTTGCCCTATCTGTTATGAAAGGGTTAACAACATAAATTTAGTTTTATTAACATTGAGCTCAAGGCCCCGATCGCTGCAGAAACTTAAAAAGCGATCAACTACTGCCTGCAGACCACGTGCGATTTTAGAAATTAAAAGCATATTGTCTGCAAACAGCAGCAACGGGATTCTATGAGGGCCCAATTTAGGTGCATCATTGCAAGGAAAATCCTTCCTGAATTTTATTAAGTACACTGGGGCATGCAAAAGTAAAGTACTTTTCCTTTTTGTCACCAAAAGAACTGGTTGGACAATGAATTACTACCGGACATTAGATGGTCTGTTGAGTTCTGAGTCTCTAATCACAGACCACCAAGTAAGACCTGGACTGCTCTACTTCGCTACCCTGATGATCATACGCTAAAGGGATCTGTCGACTTGATGCCCAGGTTGCAGCTCATCAGTAAGGTAAGCTTCAGGACACTAGTGGTAAATGGCTTTGATTGTTGAAATCTGAGCCCAGTAACCTCTATATGCCCCAGGACTACTTAAAAAAATCAACACAATTAGTACCAACTTAACCCCTTCCATGCGCGGCCGATTTTCGCCCTGTGCGAGGCGTTTCATTAAGCGGACGGGTTCATGACGAGCTCAGCTCGTCATGCGCACACGAGCACTGCGCAGCATGACGAGCTGAGCTCGTCATGAGCATGGAAGGGGTTAATTCAAAAAGTTTATATACACATCTACAGATGGATCCATTACAATAGACACCACATATTGACTTGGTGAAAATGGACAAAAAATGCAATGTGAAGAGTGAAATCACTGAAAGACATAATACAATTACATCTGAAGAACAACCTATCTATTTATTATCAGTTTTCTCTACACTATGTTTATTTGTTAGTATTGTTCAGGTTTGGACCAGTACAAAACTAAACCATATTTTAAGCTCTTAGAAAACTTAAAAAAATAATTATCCTTGCAGAACAAAAAGCAAATAATTGGGAAACTTGTTAAGAGAAAATTCTCTTCTCTGCCGCCACCAAGTTCAATGCTACAAGAAAGGGCGGGAACAATGTTATGTCCTTCAGGCAAAAGCCAACAGGGTAGACAAGCAGAGGATTGGAGGATTGGTGACCTATGAGTTCGGCATCCGAAAGTTTGCCTGGGATGGTAGCAGGAGTTTATATATGGCATTTGGTAAACACACAATTATTTTCTGAAAATGTACGATTTTTTTTTTTTTAAATACTTATGTAATCATAATGCTGGTTGGCCAAGAAGTAGTACTAAATGTAGGGCTAAAAGAAAGAATTTACAAAATTACAGTGAAAGCAAATTTAAGAAGTCAGACTGTCACAACATTAAAAATATTGAATTAAACCTTACTGGCACTTCAAGATCTACACTGATATTAAGGCGCAGGCAGTGACCCCAAATATCTACAGGTATTATCCCAGCCCTTGACTGTGAATCGCAGTACAAGTTCTAGCTAGGCAAATTTGCTCACAAAGGTGAAATTCACCCACAAGAGACATGAAGGAAGATTGATCTGGGTATTGCGTGCATAACTGTGATGCTCGGTGCAACCAAACTGCTAAAATCTTTTATTGCACTAGAGTTGAAAACAACATTGAAAACATGACAATTCATGAAGGCTTTTCCATCATTTAGCAAGTAATCAAGGGAGAATGGATCACTGGTCCTGTTTTTACCAGGGTCTAGGGTTCTTGCCGTCTAAAAAAACACTCATTCACGTATTACTCGTAATAGCGGTATATCTTGGTTGTTCGCTTTTATTTTCTACGTGAAAAGCATCATCATTGGGTCTTATCTGTGCTTTCCTACACCAGGAGGGAGACCAACTGGTTATTCGCAGTAGTGATCAGGGATGGTGATCAGGAATAGTGAGGGTGAAAGTGAAGTGAACTTAAAATTGCCTCCTTGCCACTGGTTCAAATTTATTTGGTCAGGGGTGGGGCAAGATTAAAATGAGATGCGGTGCGTGAATAGAAAGGCTACTGATCTATAGCACCCATGTCAATAAATGGGTGGTCTAGCGGTCGACATGTTTCAGCCCTATAGGTGCCCTGTCGGGTCGGAGGGCTTTCTTCAGGACCGGGTTGGCAAGTCACTGTTGCGTGGCCTGCTTAGGTAAGTAATTGCACTTACCCTTCTTCTCAGGGCGTCAAGTAGTGCGCTGTATAGTTACGGGTCAGTTGAACCTATAACTCTTGATTTAGAGCTCGGTGGCTCCCTCGGAGGACATGCGGAGAGAGCACACTTCTGTGAGAAGTCTTCCTTGCTGCTCGTTTGTTCTCCGTCTGACGTGCTCTGGAGTGACTTGCCAACCCGGTCCTGAAGAAAGCCCTCCGACCCGACAGGGCACCTGTAGGGCTGAAACATGTCGACCGCTCGACCACCCATTTATTGACACAGGTGCTATAGATCAGTGGCCTTTCTATTCATGCACCGCATCTCATTTTAATCTTGCCCATCCCTGACCAAATAAATTTGAACCAGTGGCAAGGAGGCAATTTTAAGTTCACTTCACTTTCACCCTCACTATTCCTGATCACCATCCCTGATCACTACTGCGAATAACCAGTTGGTCTCCCTCCTGGTGGAGGAAAGCACAGATAAGACCCAATGATGATGCTTTTCACATAGAAAATAAAAGCGGACAACCAAGATATACCGCTATTACGAGTAATACGTGAATAAGGTTTTTTTTAGATGGCAAGAACCCTAGACCCTGGTAAAAACAGGACAAGTAATCCATTCTCCCTTGATTACTTGCTAACTGAATGGAAGCCGAATGGATCCTACCTTCTCTCTCCCCTATTTGATTAGAAGGCTTTTCCATCATACCTTGAACCTTATGGAACTACCCACTTAATCACTTGCAACAAACCCTAAAGAAAATAAATCTGAATAACCACAAAAAGATTCAACAAATCATCACAAATATTTACTGTCTCCACAGTGATAATGGTTTAGCTTTGACCTGCCTCATGAAATGCTACAGCGCACAAAATATCTTTTGTCAAAAATCAGCGCCTTTATAAACGAATGGGAGGAAATGTTTGTCTGAAATAAGGTAACTAAGAAATGATGTGACCATACATAATTAGGCTAAAGTGATTACTACAGGAGCTAAGTTCATCCTTGGGTTTTGAAAATGGGTCATCTGAATTGTACACAAGTTTTGCTACAAACACTCTGCATTTTGTGGTAGCAAACAGCTTTACCTTTGAGACATGAGGCCAGTTTAATAATTAATGCATGGAACCACTTATGTAAAGTTTCAGAAAACAGACTGTTACCCTATCTCAGGGACACCATCCAAGAAAAGATTAGCAGCAGAAAACCATAGGTGCGAGTTGCTCTTACCAAACACAGTTATTCTAAGAGAGCATATCAGATGGCCAGATAAATATATAGCCAAAAGCGTACAAGCTCAGAAATACAAATTCACTAGCTAGGAAATCAAGCAACAAATCAGGCTACAAATCTGCTAAATTCGCTCCCATTACAAATAATGCACAGGACGAGTGGTATTTGGGACCATTGCAAAATGTGTTACTTAACACAAACCAGAAGTAAAACGAGTATTATTGCTATGCCTCATCCCTCAGGTGGAAGAAAAAGGAAAGAACTGTCAACTTAGGTCAACAAATAAAACAGAGCCCTGATATACATCACAGGATGTAGAGTATATCCAATATTACACTAAGTAAAAGGTCTACTATACAGTATCTTATTGTGAGTCAATGCACTGAACTGCACCAATTACAAATTAGGGACTACAAAACAATTATTATGTTGTTGGATTTATATTATCACACTAATCTAATATTTTATTAAAACCATTAATATCCATATTTTTTTCTGGGGGAGGTTTGCATTAATTCTCCTATGCAAGATATATTAAAATAATATAAGTAGCTATAAGAAGACATACTGGTGCCTTAACATGCTGTTCATATGCTTACAACAATTAACATTAAGCACAGCAGAGGGTGGCCATCTAGCAAAAAAATAAAAGACAAAAAAAAACAAAAAACTAAACAGGTCGGATTCTTTTTCGAACATTTTTCAGGCCACAAAGTGCAGCCTCAGAACCAACCACAAGGGATCCTTGCAGATAAGCTAAAGAGCATACAGCTACAGCTCAGGGTGCTTTAAAAAATATGGTAAGCTCTACTGGGGTCATGGATTCAATGACCCAGGAGACTTACTGTGTTTTTTTCTAATGTTTTAGTGTTGTTGGGGGCTGCTGAGCTCCCTGAAGCCCTCCACGCAGTTAATAAAATAATTGGTGGTGCCCCTGCTCCTTCTAGGTGCACCACCAGGAATAAAAATTATAGTTCAAGAAGCCCTCGTTAGGTTTTTTTATTTTTTTTATTTCTTTATTGACATTTTCCAATAACATACAGGAAATGGCACAGCACACATTGCAACACATCATACTAAAATGATATAAGGCAAGTATCTATGTCTCATTGTGGAGGTACACAATAAGATGAGTTTAGTGCAGGAGAAAAGGTCCCAATGCTTGCAAAGTCTGTCAGTTCTTCAGCTCATTCGACAACCCTCACAGGGGATTATGGGGTGCTCCTTGCATAGAGCAGTAAATATTGTTTTTTTCAGTGAATTTCTATGGTTTTTAAAGTAGCAGTCATATTTGCAGAGTGGTGGAGAAAGGGGGCGGGGACTCCGACCAGCTCGCAGGAAATCCGCTGTGTAGGACTTACAGGAGGTACCAGGAGGGCTTTTTGGCCCCCAAGGTCCCTCAGGAGTAAAAAAGGACTTCATCCCCCAAATAGTAGTGCGCCGGGAGACGCATTTGCAGAGTGGTGGAGAAAGGGGGCCTGGCCTCCGAACACCTTTTAGCAATCCCGCTGTGGGGACTTACTGGAGGTAACAGGAGGGGTAATTGCCCCGCCCCCCCAGGACGTCCTTCGTGGCCAATTACCCCTCCTGTCACCTCCAGTAAGTCCCACACAGCACGATTGCTGATAAGTTGTCAGAGGCCATGGCCCCTTTCCCCACCACTCTGCAAACGCGCCTTCTGGTGCACTACTAGTTGGGGGATGAAGTCCTCTTGGCTCCAGAGGGTCCCTGGGGGCCAACAAGTCCTCGTGTTGCCTCCAGTAAGTCCCACAAAGTGGGTTTGCTGAGAGGTAGTCAGAGGCCACGCCCCCTTTCTCCACCACTCTGCAAACCCAGCTCCTGGCGCACTGCTGCTTGGGGGATGAAGTCCACTTTAGTCCTGAGGCCCTCAGGAGGCAAGGTGACCTCATCCCCCCAACAACAGTGAACCGAGAGGCGCATTTACAGAGTGGTGGAGAAAGGGGGCATGGCCTCCGACCACCTCTCAGAAATCCCACTCTGTGGGGCATACTGGAGGTAACAGGAGGTCTTGTTGGCCAGTAAGGACCCTCAACAGCCAAGGGAACTTTATCCCCCAACCAGGAGCACACCAGGAGGCGCATTTGCAGAGCAGTGGAGAAAGGGGGCGGGGCCTACCGTGAGCTGCCAGCATATTTTTTTTTATTTAGAAAGGGGGTTCCCTTCCTCGGACCATTTTGGGCCCCGGGGACTCCATCCCAGGGGCCCGGACTTTATTTTTTTTAATAATCAAACGGAGTGGGCCCTAGTGGCTCCCCGCCAGGGTCATTTATGGCCCCAGGGACTCCATTCCTCGGGTCCTGCCCCTTTTTTTAAATTTAAATTTTTCCTAAAAAAAATAGGGAGAGGGTTGCGCGGGCCACCTCTCAAGGCAGATTTTGGCCCCGGGAAACCCCATCCCGCGGGGTCAGGCCTTTACATATTTTTTTTTTTAAGTGGAGGGGCTGCGCAGCCCCCCTTTTCAGGGAGATTTCGGCCCCGGGGACCCTTATTTCTTGAGGCCCGGCCTTCAAATTTTATTTCATTTTAAATGGGGAGGGGGGCCAGCGCAGCCCCTTTCCCTTGGCCAACTTTGACCCTGGGGACCCCATCCCCAGGGGCCTGGTCTCCACGGGGGAAGCCTCAAGGCCCTTGCGGTCCCGGCTGGCTCCCCACCTCCTACGGGAACCAGCATTGCTTTTGGACTGAGGGAGCTGCTAACATGCCACGAACCCCGCCCCCATATTATTGAAATTAGCCCCGGGGAGGTGGCAGCCCCTGGAGCAGGGGTATCCGAGAGGCACCCCCCCCCCCCACATAATTCGAACTAGCCCTGGGGAGGTGGCAGTTCCTGGGGCTGCGGACTGGGCCCACCCACCTTAATAATGAAAAGTGCCCCGGGGAGGCGGCCGTCCCTGGGGCTTTGGTAAGCCCTAGGAGGGGGGGGCCCATGTGCCCCCCTCCTATATTTATTATATGCCCCGCAGGGCCTGGCCCGCCCGGGGGTTATTTAAAAGCAAGAGCGGGAGCTCACACTTGCTTTTTTTTTTGGCCACGAATTTGCGAATATCGTAATTTTGCTGCAAATTGTTATTTTTTTTAAAATGCTTTTATGCCCTGGCGGAGTCCCAGGGGGACCCCTAGATCATGGCTTGGGTGTCAGGGTATTCCTACCTTGCCCCCATTTCTTTATTTTCACTTTTTTTTGTGGGGGACTTGGTGAAGCCTAGTCCGAAGATGGCTGCCAACACTTCCTGGTTGAAGTGTTGGCAGCCAATCAGAGCAGTGTGTTTCCCTGCACGAGCTCGTCTTTTTTCATGAAGGCTTCGCGACCAGAGATATCACTATAAATTTCAACTTAAATTTCTCAACAACTACTGAACGGAATTACACCAAATAAGCAAAAGCCACTTTCTTGAACTAACATCTACCTCCCTGCCAAATTTGGCGTAAGTCTTTTCAGCCGTTCGGGCTGTAGCTTTGGCTAAAGGTTCCTATGGGAATTAACATTACAAATGCACCCTTATTTCGCGCCCCAATTTCTCGATCCACACTGCACGGATCACCCCCAAGTTTTCCATGACACACAGAACATACCTTGGCACTTGTTTGGGAAAATTTCATGAAGACTGGTCAAATGATGCCAAAGTTATAGACAAGTCAAAAAATGCTTTTCCTATGGAAACTAGGTTCTAACTATAACTACTTACTGGCAACTGCCAGTATGATGGATGGATGTATATGTGTATATATCGTTCCACAAAAGCCACTTGATTCCTGTTTAACACTTTGCAGGACGGGTGCCTCCTTCGTGATAAGTGGCCATCACGTAAAATTATTTTTCAACAAACATCCACCAGGGACATAGGAGCACTCTGCGGGTTCCAAATTTCTTTATTATAACCAAGTAGACGCCTTTCGTCGAAATTGCCTTTCTCAATACTGGTTAACAAGATTGGTCTCAGTTGCGAGCCTTTTTAATTGAATCTGTTCTCATTCCCATTGGTTGATGTCTCCTAGCAAGAGAAAGTGGAGTGACGTTATTCAAGTTGGTAACATTAACATCCGCCATCACAGTGTGTTGAATTTTATATTTGTTCATTTTATTAATGGCATTACGCGTGCCCCTTTGCATTATTTAGTGGTGTTCAAACCATAATGGATCTCATATATGGTGCGACTCTTTGATACACATATTGTGCGATTACAGTTCACCTTTAGCTACTTCAACATTCGCAGGCTCAAGCAATATCGAGATATATATATATGTATATATATGTGAATATCAGATGTTACCACAAAAAATGTGTGGTAAATACGACGTAATACAACATGTTACATTACACTTGTTGTAAAGGCATGTGTGGTAAATGCATACATGGGAACAACTAATTCTTCTACGTGCATGTTGACAATACACAAATACTGTTTAATATAGCAAACCTAACACTTCTGTTGGCTCATCTGATAATGTGAAGGGCACCCTAGCCAATACTTTTACAGCTGTCTGCTACTGGATTGTTTAAAGGTTTTTCAAACTCAATCCTAATAAGGAGTTTTTCATCACCAGATTGCCTTCTATAAATTGCAACACTATCAATTGGCCAGATATAAGTTTATCCCTGGTGCAGTGGTCAGAAATCTAGCAGTGTACATACATCTCCATTTCTCTCTAAAATGTCAAACTTAAAAACTTGCCTGCTCTTGTTTTTGGCACAAGACGTATCTGTGAAACCTCACGCTTATTGCCCAAAAATTCACAACTACCATGTTCATAACCTTAACTCAGACCCACCTTAAGTACAGAAAATCCATCTATTAAGGATAGCCTGACAAGATCATCGTATGGCTTCAAGCTAGCCCAAACGGATGCAAGCTGCTGACTGGAAGCAAGCAAAGGGACCATTAAACCCCTACCCTTAAAAGTCTCCACTGACTCCCTGTCCAGAAGTGTGTACTATTTAAATCTCTGATGCCTGCACATAACATTGTCCACCATTCCTCTCCTCCTGTTTTTGGTCTCAAAATTTAAGCTCCATGTCTCACAGCAGTCTCTGTTCCCTGGGCCAATGATTGCTGCAGATCCCCAAATCCAAAATGGTCTCTGTTGGAATCAGGGCCTTTTCAGTTGCGGCTGCCAAGGATGGGGAAAAGCTTTTCCTCAAGCTCTGCTCTCACACCTTGCTTACAGCCTTGGGAAGAAAGCTGAAAAACGTACTTTTTGCGTATAACTCTTAGGCTTTTACTCATCTCTTACCTTTTTAAGTCTTGGTTTATTATTTCTAGTATTGGTTCTGTTGTTGACCTCAACAGTGAGATGAAACTCTGGTTAGCTGCGCTCCGCCACAGTACTACACATAACATGACAAACTATACATAAACATAACATGCGGCTCTCTGCTGTTTCCATTAGTTTGGAGTCCTAAGTGACTTATCACAGACATGAGCATCCCTTTCTCAAACCACCATTACTCTGTTATCACTCATCTCGAAATCAGGCCCTTATTGCATCTCACAAATAGCAAACTACGACTAGAACAGACATTATCGTAAGTGTAAGTACTGCCTTCGAGCGAATGCCTCTCTTTTTCCAGAGGTCTAAAAGTGAAATGGTAAGTCTAATGATATTACCCATTGAGCTAGCACAACAAGCAGCAGCAGTTTCTATGCGAGCACACAAAATAAAGGCACAATCCTGTCACTATGACCCAGTTTTTCAAAATTGCTTTAGCTATGAAGATCCTTCGGTTTTGATTTACATTATCCTTTTTTTGTTATTGTGCGTTGTTTTAATATAGGATTTTGCTTTAATGACAAATACTTTCAATCACGACTTCTGTCGATCTGTTCTAAAAATGTGCACGCATTACAATGTGGAACATTTCGAACTTGAGAAGATGAACGTGCCATGTAACAGATGTCATTCGCTACCTCTCTCTTGAAAGCAATAGTGCTATTTTAGCTCACCCACAACCTGTCAGCCACCTGCACACACAAGATGACGGCAGAGACCGAATTCGTGAGGGCTGCAGATAGATATATGCCCCCCCCCCCCCCTTTCCTGGCAGTGCAATTCCACACGTCCTACTCAACCTTCGGCATCAATCGTGCCTGTGTAATTCGTAGAATCTGTGTCACTCTCTCATGGGGTTTTATGACTGATACATTTAGAGATAACCCACACTTACACGGAGATGCTCTTCCATCCACCCACCAGCGCCCTCTGAAAGGCACGGCACCTCATGCTTATGTTAAAAAACAAAGAAAAAAACGCACTCTAAATTTCTCATACAGTGCTAGGGGGTTGCCTATAAAAGTTACGTTAGTCATGACATAGGCAGCATTGAAATTCGTAATACATCTTTCCACCTCAACTATCCGTCTGTATGTACTTATTCAGTTCTTCAACATCACATAGTAAAAAAAAAAAGAATTTTTAGGGCTCACTTACAGACAAGCTTTTAGCTGTCAGCTGTCTAAGAACTACTGTGTATATAATATCAATACAATATCAATACTCCAAGTGGGCTGTAGATCAGGCTGTTGCTGCTATTTGTTGCCATTCTTTTCAATCTCAATTGCTTGCGTCTTATTCAAAGGCTTTTTTTACGCTTCTTGTGTTTGTTCCTGTCCTGGAGCCTAGCTTCTTTAACATCATTTTCATTGAAAGACTTGTATCCCTTCCACATCAGGGATCCATTTGTTCTTTCTTTCAGCACTCCATTGGAGTGCGTGTATTTTCTTGCTCTCTCCTTTATGTGCTGCTTCTTCCTCACATACCCACCCCCACACGCTTTGTGTGCTCGATCGTTTCTTTCCCTCACCTAGTCTTGCGAAAAGAATTGACGAAGGCAACAAGTGAGAACTGTTGACTTTGCCAATGCTTGATTAAAATAGGCTTCTTTAAATTAATCCATTGTTCTTAGAACTACACAATATTATGGATTAGAACATTTTGCAATCTACAATCATCAATTTAATTCATTTCTGGATCAGCGGTGTAAGGCAGAAATTAGGATACTGTGCCAAATTACAAAGGTTAAATAAACCTTCAAACAACAACTATAAAACCATTTGAACAGATTGTGAATTGTGGGAATCCACTACTGTGCTCACTGATCATAACCATTCTAATATCCTCACCAGTGATGGTCTATGTAAAACTAAATTAATGACTTAAAGGATTCAAACGCATGGGCAGTGCCGTTATGATCGACAGGGCAGCAGCGTAGCACAAAATCATGTGGCCCCCTCCAGAATGTGATGATTGACCCCCGAGTCTCGCATGCCTTACAGATATTCATTATTCTGGGGCTGAACGGGGCCCCCTACAAAGGTTGGGGCCCTCCTTGAGGGTTGGGGCACCCTTGCATTGCCGGGGCTCCAGGGGCCTGTGTTACACCCCTGCAGGGAGGATTCCAAAGACCTTTACACAATAATTTGAGACTATTAGATATACATCAATTCTCAAGGATTCATGAAAAGTCAAAAAGAAAAGGATTCTATTCAACATGAATAATAAACAGGGACCTTCTCCACAAAGGGTGAGTTGCCTTATTTGTGTGGCCAAGGGAACAAAAGCAAAAATAGCAGGCAAGCAAAAGTGAGGACATGAAAGAAACGTGTATCCAACTATGCAGTACATTCTGAAAAGGAAAGGTATTTCTTAAATTGCCTTCAAAGCTCATTTAATTTGTGGGGAATCTTTTTATGATTAAACACATGAAATCCTCGGGTCTAGGAACACGCATAAAAGCCTGAAAAAGAGACAGCAAAGATGATCTCAACGTGCTACTAAGGGAATCCCTTAATTAGGACGTAATCCCATCACCCACCGAGGTGGCATGCTTCATCATCTGGGATTCTCCTCTTGACGGGGAACCCTAGCCCAGCCAAGGGGCCTCACTGTGAGGGAGAAGCTCAGGGATGTTTTTTATTCCTACACTATTTAGGATATAATAAATCCTTCAGACGAGAAGACAACTGAATAGTTTGGGTGGCGGGCGCAGTACGAAACTTAAAGACAGTAATAATGTGAGGAAGTGATGTTAAAACTAACTACCAGGAGCAATATGGGCTTTATTGGTTTGTTCCTGGTGTCAGGATTAAAAACCGAGCACCTGCAGTTTAAAATAATAACTGCGTATGGTGGACGTAAACGGGTCTACATGTTTCAGCCTCAAGGACCCTGTAAGGTGTTGCGGCTTTCGTCAGGACCAAAAGATATTATGTGCTACTGCGATGGAAAAGTGTTGTGTTACGTCCACCATACGCAGTTATTTTAAACTGCAGGTGCTCTGTTTTTAGGTCTCGGCCTGCACCAGCGCTTGCGCTGGTCTGGCCGAGAGTTTTAGTAAGCGGGTTTTGGAAGTGCAAACAGTGGCTTTCGGCTGGCGACCAGCTTGCGTTCACGTTGGCGTGCACGCGCGCAGCTGGCATCCATTCCTCGCATCGCTGGCGAGGCGCCATCTGCCTTTCATCCCCCTCCCTCACCCCTCCTCCCCCTCCCTCACCAGCGAGCGCGTGATCTGACAATATTGTTCTGGTCCTTTCATCCCCGCGCCCCTTCAGTTCTCATCCCTGCTTATTCCTTTCTCTCCTCGGCTCACTCCGCCGATCAGCTTTCTCCTCTCCTCCTTATTCGCTCCTCTTCTCTCCCTGAATTTCACTCTCTCTTTCCCCTCTGTCGCTCGCACTCTTCCCCGTTTTCCTTTCTCTCTTCTCCTCACACTCTTTTTCCTCCCTCTCTATCTCTTTCTTGTACATCTTGGTAATAACAGATTCGGGCTCTGTCCATCTTCCCGCCTTCCCCTTATCTCCCTTTGCATCCCGGCTGCCTTTGTTTAACACCTCTTTTCGTCGTTTCTCACTCTCTATCCACCCCGCCCCCACCGCCACCTCGGGGCACGGACCATAGGTGTAACTCTTTCTGAGAGTCTCTCGGCAGCCGAGCGCCTCAGCTGCTACTGTTCCGAGTCTCGCCGCTATACACGAGAAGGTAGGCTTCAAGGTAGGCTCTTGGCATCCAACACTCACTGTCTAATCCAAGCTATCGACCATTTTTTACTAATAAAATTAAAGCAGCAATATTAATGCTGAACATGGAAAAGGCTTTCGATAGAGATCAGTGGAATGTTCTCTTTCCAGTCCTGAAAAAATTTGCGGTGCTATCTCCAGCCAACTACAATTACCGTCGCCCTGCGCGCTTGAGTATATTTCGGAACTGTCTTCCTTGCCTATCTCACCCTCGCACTGCCTTCTCAACCATCTCTTCCGAAACAACTTTGTCTATTTTGCACTTTTTTATCTTCAATAGCCCTACTCACAAATCACAAAAATGCTACATTGCCGTATTTTCTTTGCAGCAAGGATGAAATTTAAAGTCAGCCCTGCTTCAATTTAAACCTGTAGCTGCTCCATACGCACACATTTGTGCGGAAAGCTCCATCCGCAAATAACTGACTGACTGACCTTCACCCTCCTGTTATTTATGCCCCCCCCATAACAAAAAAACCCCACAACAAGCAACCATTGGGACAGGCAGATACAAGTTGCCAGCATTGAAAGGACAAAAAAAACTCAAGACACTATTGTTAATACTTTTTTAATATGGTCGTTCAGTTGTACATAATGCTTTCTTGGTCATATCTAAGGTAACAAAAATGTTTCTGACACTTCTTTATTAAAACTTTTCAGCATGCTGCAGACTTCTGTACAGCACAGCTTAAAGACATAGGCAAAGTCAATATCTCTGGCTAAACACTTATAAGGTCCCAAAGGCGAGACCTATTGGTTATGCCAATGCTTGTTAATCCTGACACCAGGAACAAACCAATAAAGCCCATATTGCTCCTGGTAGTTAGTTTTAACATCACTTCCTCACATCTTTAAGTTTCGCACTGCGCCCGCCACCCAACCTATTCAGTTGTCTTCTCGTCTGAAGGATTTATTATATCCTAAATAGTGTAGTAAAAAAAAACATCCCTGAGCTCCTCCCTCACAGTGAGGGGGTAGTAGCCCTTGACGGGGCAAGGGTTCCCCGTCAAGAGGAGAGTCCCAGATGATGAAGCATGCCACCTCGGTGGTTGATGGGATTACGTCCTAATTAAGGGATTCCCTTAGTAGCACGTTGAGATCATCTTTGCTGTCTCTTTTTCAGGCTTTTATGTGTGTTCCTAGACCCGAGGAGTTCATGTGTTTAATTGTTATTGTATAGGGATCCAATCCTCGCAGGTCTTTAAATTCCCTAGGACCCCCCAAACTCTGTTTCGTTGAATCTTTTTATGAAGCAGAAGATTTCCATTAATTTGTTAACAGGACCGAAAGCAGAGACCCCAGAACTCTTTCTGTGGTCAACTTTTCAGTCTTTGCCCTTAGGGAAAGTTATGAGGAGGGTAATCTCTAGGTTCTGTGAGGAAGCTTGTGGTCCTCTTACTACAAACATACAAAGGTGGACCTCCAATAAGTGCTTTAAGAACTATGGACAGTGTTTCACTTACTTTTAGCTACCTTGTTTTTTGAGAGCACACATCTCACAGCAGTTGCAGTAAGAGCAACACGGAAGTGGGCAAATGTCTCGCGTTAATTTTTTTCTAGACAATACATCCTGTATCCCTCCTTTGACAAATATAATTACAATTCAATACAATATGAGAAGGTCTCATATATTCTTTCAGGTCTTTTGAGAAGCCAATTCACAATCTTGGAAGTAAACTGAAAAGGAATACCAACTTTCCCTGTCTCTTGAAGGGCAGGGTTTAGTGAAGACCATGGGGAGCCAAAAATAGGAAACAAGGAGTGTAAGTTTTTTTTTCTCTGTTAGAAATTGATAAATAAAGGCAAAAAGAGCAGTGGAACAGTAAAAAAACAAAACATTTTATCAGGTACACAACAAGGAAGCTGCGAAAAACGCAAAAATGCAGATAAACTAGTTCATGCCTGTGGGCTCAAACAATCATGCTGGCAGTTGCATTGTTAACCAAATAAAACTAATCAGTTGCCAAGCAAGTATAAGGCATTGCTGTAATAAAGGCCCAGAGGTTGATGCAGAAAGAGTTCCATAATATCTACCCTGGCTAGAGATGCCTTGGTGGCAAGCTCTCTAAACATTTTACGAAGTATTCATGGATTTCAGCAGAATAACAGCTATACAGCCTCCTTGTACACACCAGAAATCTGAGTGGAATGGGGGTGTGTGAAAAGATTGCCCAGCTCACTTCAATTAACCTTAGACAACCAGAATCTCCAAAAAGTGTAAGAAGCAGTTTCTCGGCTGTGGATTCCCAAGAATTGCAATCTTTGATGGGATGATAGTGACAAGTTAAAAAGAAGACAAAACCACGCCCTCCTCTTGTAAATTATCTACACCGGTCACCCTCCTGCGTGACTGCCTTCTTAGCTCAGTCAATTCTACCAACAAACACACCACTTGGGATTTCACTATTTGCACACCAAAAATAGTACTTTTGGAGGCATCCCGGGATTTTAGTGGTTCCGCACTGCCAATGGGCCAATAAAAAGGAGGGTGAGCAATAGGTCAGCTGTCAGAACAGGTGTTCACTTCCTCTGTCGCCTGTCTGGCAACACCTGTTAAAAATGCACAGGGTCTTTCTCCTGTGCTAACAGCCAGCTACACAGCCGACTAAATATCTACACCACCGCCCCACCCCCCTCCTGTCATTTGTCTCCTGTGAGTGACCCATCGCCCTTAACTCCTCTATCCTCCGCACCTCCGTGTCTCTGGTGCCTGCTCCCTTCCGCGAACTTCTCTTCCCCCTTCAGACCCTCCTTCCCCACCCACATGTCGTGTCTCCTGTGCCTCCCCTTCCTCCCTACCTCCTGCTAGCCAGTGCACCGCTGGATGCCAGAAAGATCAGGCTCTCAAACTAAAATCTGCACTCTGGCATCAGACACACTTCTGTTTCGAGGTCCGCTGCGACCAGACACTCTTTAGCAGAGTCTCCAGGAGTGATAGTTAACTGATTGAGTGATATTTTTGTGATAGGCACAGTTTCTGCCTACTGCTTAAATACCACTGGTTTAGGGATTTGGGAATGTAAGTTTTGTGGCCTGGATTGGGAAAATTTACCACAAAATTTGCCAAACTAGGCCGCAAAATTCTGGGGGTGAGGGACTGAAAAAGTTGACATACTTTGAGAACTTTGGGACAATAAGCTGTAACCAGAGCTGAGGAGGCCCCATAGCCATCAGAGATGACTAACTAATTTAATTCTGGCTTCAAGCTGCTAATTTCACTGAGTGAAGAATCCACGCACTGATAAAAAGACAATAGAAAGAACAAATGTGTAAAAAGCCACAAAAGGGATAATAGAAACCTCAAATATGGGAAGATAATTTGAAAAGAGGTGTGGGACTGAACACAAACTGTATAGAAAGAAAGAAAAAAAAAAAAAAGAACAATTTCTTTATGGCTTTGAATTTTTATCATCTTGTTGCAAGAAGGAAATAAGGAATGAATTACAGCAGAAATAGTTTAAAAATAAAATGCATGTTTACTCCTTACGTTCATATGCCCCAGATTGCAGTGAGCAGAGTCCAGGAAGTGGTAAGGAGGCAGACTAGTTCTGTCTCTTCCCCCCCAACAAGTTTTAAAAAAAAAACGATTTTCCCTTTCTGTGATTACTGTCTTTGCCTGTGGTTGTTACAGTTTAAAATTGTAGTTTTAACCTGCCTGTGATTGCATATTGTATCACCTGTTTTGTGTGTTAAACTTGTGGTTTTCCTGCCCATGATTGCTTCCATTTAACGTGTTGAATTGTGGGATTTGCAGTCCAAACTCTGTAGTTTTTCCCTCTCACTCCTGGTGACTATTCAGTTTTCCCTCCAAATTTCTCCTTTGCTCTGTGCTAAGACCTGTATGTTCAACAGTGCACCCCCAGCCACCATTTTGTGTTATCAAGCCAGTGAAACCAGCCCCCTCTGCCTCCCCCTCAGCAACAGGGATATTCTACATCAGAGGGTGCTTCTGTGAGCTGTTAAAACTGTGTTTAATAGGGACTGTGCACTTCGTTTTTTGGCCAGGAGAGGGAGTAAAGTTTTATTCAAACAGTATTGTTAGATTTTAAGTTTGTGAGGCCTTTTACCTGCAGAAGTCCAAAGTGTGGATTGAGCCTGTCTGTCTCCTAGGAGATTCTGAACAGGAGAAGCAGCTCCCCCAGCCCAGCAGGCCTAGGACTGGGGATTGGCTATTCAGCTACCAGGCAACTCTGAGCCCTCCCCTCACAACTGCCCAGGCCCCTTAAGGCTTTGCTGGGTGCACCCCAAATCATTCTCCTCCATCTTGTGAGTTGCAGCCTACCTGTGCCCCAGATTGCAGTGAGCAGAGTCCAGGACGTGGTAAGGAGGCAGACTAGTTCTGTCTCTTCCCCCCAACAAGTTTTTTAAAAAACGATTTTCCCTTTCTGTGATTACTGTCTTTGCCTGTGGTTGTTACAGTTTAAAATTGTAGTTTTAACCTGCCTGTGATTGCATATTTTATCACCTGTTTTGTGTGTTAAACTTGTGGTTTTTCTGCCCATGATTGCTTCCATTTAACGTGTTGAATTGTGGGATTTGCAGTCCAAACTCTGCAGTTTTTCCCTCTCACTCCTGGTGACTATTCAGTTTTCCCTCCAAATTTCTCCTTTGCTCTGTGCTAAGACCTGTATGTTCAACAGTGCACCCCCAGCCACCATTTTGTGTTATCAAGCCAGTGAAACCAGCCCCCCCTGCCTCCCCCCCCAGCAACAGGGATATTCTACATGTGCTATAACTATGCAGATGACACGCAAATACTCCTTCAACTGGAATGCCCCAAAGACATTGGAAAATCACCAATTTTCAGCTGTCTCAGAGCCGTGGATCAGTGGATGACTTGGAGCCATCTCAAATTGAATACTTCAAAAACAGAAATACTCACGTGTGGCGATTGGAAACATTACAACCCGCTTGCCGCATGGCCTAATGAACTGGGATCACCACCTAAAGTATCGAAGGAAGTAAGAAACCTCGGAATGACCATGGACTCCAAGCTGTCGATGAATGCCCAAGTGGACAAACTAGCAAGATCAAGCTTTGTCACTATAAAAACGCTGCGACGAATTTTCCCTCATTTGGGATTTCCGCACAAGGTCCAAGCTACTATCTCCCTTGTTCTGTCCAAACTCCATTACGCCAATAGCCTCTACCACGGATCACTTTTAACGACTATGAAAAGACTGCAACGGATTCAGAACTCGGCTGCCAGACTACTCTTGCATATCAAACCGCAAGACCACATCTCCCCTGCCTTGAAAGCCCTGCATTGGTTACCGGTTGCCAGAAGATCCACGTTCAAGCTGCTTTGTATCACCCACAAAGCAATACATGGAATGGGACCGCTCTTCATCAGGAATAAAATCACCAAACACATTCAACAGAGGAACCTCCGCTCTAAAGGAGCATCTCGCCTCAAAATCCCAAGATACAAGAAAAAAACCATGGGTGGCACATCCTTCTCTGTTCAAGCAGCCAAACTATGGAACTCTTTACCCCCAACATAAGATCCACCGACAACCACCTTATCTTCAGAAAACTACTCAAGAATTGGCTCTTCCCCACATAAGCACCATACGCAAACAGAAATTTACAGCATATCCCTCTGTATATAAGCATTTGTTCTCACTATAGACATGTACCTATCTTTGTGTATTGCTTTGTATAAACATGTAGAATAATTATGTTGTTGAGAGGGAAAAAAATAAATAATAATAAATAAATAAATAAAAATCATCCTTGGTCTACATGTACTTACTTCCATTGTGCATCTATGTACCTTCCATGTACTTGGATCTGTGTCTCTGTTACTTTTCTCCTGAAAAAACATATCCAATGCACTACCCTATTTCTCATCCTGTGCCTCTATCAATATCTTTAATTACATATACTTACCTCCTTTATGTATCTATATACTTTCAATGTACTTATGGATCTATATATTTATCACTTTCTTCTAATTTAGCATTTCCAAGGCACTACCCTATTTCTCAGCCTATATTTCTCTCAATATATCTTCTAGCCCAACCTTCTGACTCATCTCAAACTTCTCTCTACTACTCTACTCTACTCTCTCTACTACACTAATACTTATGGGTTCCAGAGTAGCGTGCTACTTGCGCTTCAAAACCCCATCAGGGGTAGCAAGCGCTATATAAATGCAAACCTCTTTCCCTCTTCTATCCCGCCACCTACCCTTCTCTACCCAAATAACTGAATAACATATCCCCTACTTAAATTACTTCATATTTTACTATACTAATTTTCAACACTAATCCTAATGGGTTCCGGAGTGGCGTGCTACTCGCCAGAAAAGCGCTTCAACACCCATCAGGGGTAACAAGTGCTATATGAATGCAAACCTTTCTTCCCTTTTTATCCCTCCGCTATCCTTCCCACTCCAAAAAACGGACTAATATCCACCACTGAAATTACTTTCATATTTCACCATATTAATTCACCACTAATCCTTTATGGGCTTCCGGAGTAGCGTGCTTCAACACCCCATCAGGGGTAACAAGCGCTATATAAATACAAACCTTTTTTCCTCCTCTATCCTTCTGCTATCATTCCAAATCCAAATAACTGACTAACCTATCCCCCACTTAAAATGTACTTGCATGTTTCACTATACTAATTCAACACTAATCCTCTATGGGTCCCGGAGTAGCGTGCTACTCGCCGAAAAAGCGCTTCGACGCCTCGTCAGGGGTAGTAAGCGCTATATAAATGCAATTACAATACAATACAATGTAGCAGCAGTGACGCTCCCAACTGCAAATGATGAGCTGTCTTTGCATATACAAACTGTTTAAAGCAGTAGGCTGCTATTCAGATTGGATTCCATACCGTATTCTAAGCATGTCCCTCTAACCCCTCTATCAAGGTCAACGGATGTGTATGGTTCTTCTGGCAATAGACGTTTTCACCATCGCATAATATCCCTTCATTTTAGAGTACTGCTTAATGAGGTATGCAAAGCAGCCTCCAACCGGAGCAACACTTTCAACTAAGCATTTTTTTTTATATTTGTTTACGTAGATTAATAATAAAACAGCGTAGGTTTATACATTACATCATCATTTCGCACATGTTCAGTAATACGAATAAACATAACAATAACAACTAAAATAGCTAATAAATGCCATGGTTATAATTGTGCATTATTCACTGTCCAGGTTGTATGTATGTGATTTGTTGGAGCCCATCCCTAGTAATGTGTTCCACAGGCACTATTTCAGTGGTGGTAGGGAGACTCATTTGCTCCCAGACAACACGGGTGATGTGCATAGGACACACCTAATGTATTCATATGGGGTGGTATAAGGAGTGTACCAGGAAGTATACGATACAGTGCCTATCCGGTGTCAGTTGTATGGGTTACACTTCCTGTTAGTTGTATGGGTTACACTTCCTGTTAGTAGTATGGGTTACACTTCGTAAATGAATGCACTGGTATGGGGGGTGGGGAGTTGGGAGGGTCGGTGGGCACGGTTGGGGCGGGGGTCTTTAGTCATTTTTCTGCATAAATGCTGCCAGCAATTCGCCCCAGTTTGTAACTGTCGTGTAACCGGTGTGCCGTTTTTGTTGCAATGATCTGGCTGAACTTCCTGCTTATGTCTATTTTAACAACTACCTCCCCATGCATTCGTCTGTGGTGTAGCCGTCAATTTACAAGACATGCTTATCTGTAGTTTCGCTAGCTAAAGCGACAATTCTACAAACCTATTCTGAAATGTTTTTGTCTATCTCTTGATTAGTCCCACCAGGCAGACCACAGGTTAGTTGTGCACATGAGATTCAAAACCATTCAGTGACTGTTTCCCAGTGCTAGCGGAGTCTCACACAGGTTCAGAACATGTGCATGAGTTCCATGCGGTTTACTTGCACACTGTAGACTAGGGTCTATAAGGTTTGTGTTCATTTAATCACTGTGTTGTCAAATAAGCCATATGTAACATGCTGAATTGGATTCATTTGAATCTCACATTTCTCAATAATTTCATAGGGTATTCTACTGCGGTGCAGCATTCATTATCTGTGAGACACCTGTCCACGTTTGCTTCGAAGAGCCACCATGTTACGTTTAGACATGGCAACAATATGCGGTATAGTACTGTTATCTCTTTATGGGTGTCTCAGTGTGTGAGGGGTGTGTGTGTGCGCGCAGGAATTTGTGCATTGGGGTCTTGTATCTCCACAGGTCAGAAATCTTCGCACTGATATTAAGTTTGGTATAGTTTGTTGAGTGTTTCAGCATCCAGTCTATGAAGAGGACGCCAATTTTAAGGCGTGCCTACAACCGTTGCCAAATCTCACAGCGTGGATTGTAACCACAGGAGCTCTGGTGAATATGCTTCTGAAATTGGTGTGTGAGGCACCTCTTACAGTAATATTTGGCTGTGTCTAATAGCTTCATACAGAGGCGTGTCGTGCTGCTTGGGTCTATTATCATGTTGACTAAGGATGAACAGTGTTGAGATCCCCCAATGTATTTAGGTTCCTCAGCATTAGAATTGGTGTACCATCTTGACACCAATGCAACTTGGCCAACAGGTAATATATTTCGTAATCAGGGGCTCTAAATCCTCCCTCTGGCATAAGGTCATAATAAGCATTGGAATGTGAATTGCAATATGCCATGTCAGTATGCCACTCTGTCGCTGCTGGGAGAGGACACGTCATCCAACGCATAGCAATTCTATGATGCGACAATAAGAGGCCCAGCCCTACTAATCACCTGCATGCTCGTGGAACATTGCAACCGTAACCCAGAAGGGCTATGAGCGGTGTGCAGGCCAATACCTCCCCCGCGATCTTTACTAGGACCTTGAGTATCATAAGCCAAAAGTGATGTACACCGGGGCAGTACCATGCTACGTGTGCAAAGCCGGAGTCTTCTGTGCAACACTGTGGGCATCGAGTCTCATCGATCAGACCATATTGAAATAATCAGGTCGGAGTATCATATATCCTATTAAGATATTTTAAATGCAAGAGGAGGTGGAGGTCGTTCAATGAAATGAAATGCTTTTCAGTGATGTCTACGCCAAGGCCTTCTTGACAATCACGGCAAGCTTTAGGGATGCGAGGACGTCTGGCCTCTTGCGAAAAAGCATATAACGTTGCTACCGCCAGTTGTGGCGTCGTCGACTGCAATAAAGAAGTGAGGGCAGGCACCTTTCGATGGCTCAGCTGAATTGTCAACCAACAAGGCCAGTAATGCATGTCGTGCACAGTAATAATGAAATTGTGCCAGTGCAGTTGGCACGTCAGCCAGTATACTGACTGGTGCCCAGTCGCGAAGCACCTAGTCATCAAAAAAGTTGCCCGTATTCTGTATCCAGAGTACACGCAATGCTGTTGTTGCCACCCGCTCCTGTCCCAGTGGGAACCATCCAAACCACTTCAGGGGAAGTCGTGGGGAGTAAAGCAAGGTCATCTGCTGCACATCCGCTTATTTCTTCAGGAGGTATTGCGTGGTGCGCGCCGGGTCTATTACGTGAAAGCGGCGCACCGGTTTACTAAGTAAGAAAAGAGGCAGCGATAAAGGGGATGCTCCGTCGCGTTCCAGACAAAGATGTGGTAAATCTGGAGGTCCGTGCAGCCAGTAATGAGTGAACATGCTCTATGCCGCCCTGTAGTAGGCCTTAAAGTCTGGCAGATTGAGGCCACCTGCCGAGTATGGAAGAGTGAGTGTATCCCATTGCACAAGAACCTTTTTTTTGTCCACCGTCAGACGCACCATCAAGGAGCACAGAGTCCGAAATTTCGTACCCAGTAACAGGATCGGAATATTCGCAAACAAGAATAAAAAGAGGGGAAGTGCTACCCTCTTCGTGATGGCTATGTGACCACAAAGAGGGAGTGGGAGGCGGGTCCATTGAACAACCGCCTCAGTGAGATGTTGTATAGCCCTTCTGTAGTTATCTCGTATTAGCACCACTGGATCCGTGTGGACCTGGATGCCCAAATAGCGAACCCGTTCAGTTGTCCACTTGACGGGGAACTCTGTTTGTATGGGTGTTGTAGCGATTGTAAGGAAAAATATGTGGCACTTGTCCCAAATTATTAACAACCCGGAATGGCCACCAAAGAGTACCACCTCTCAAAGGATTGGCGACAGATTCCGCTCTGGGTCGTGAACGTTCAAGAGCGTATCGCCAGTGTATGCAGAAATTATTAGGTTGTAATGTGGGAAACAAATACCTCGATGGACATGATATTTCTACAGTGCACAGGCCAAAGTTTCCACGACAAGGGCGTACAGAAGCAGGAACAAGGGACAACCCTGATGAGTGCCCCTAGTGATAGTGATCAGGGCAGACACCAGGCCATTGATACACACACGCGCAGTTGGTGCCATGTAGAAGACCCGGAAAAACGTCAGAAAGACATCATCCACTGCCATGCTACGCAACACAGACAACATAAATCCCCATTCAATGGAGTCAAAAGCTTTCTCCATGTCCAAAAAATAGCCGCAACGTGGACATCACTGTCAACGCGTGAGATTGTACCAAAGAGGTCAGAAGATTATAGGTAAGGGATCGGCCGGGTATAAAGCTGGATTGCTTCAGGCCCATTAGTCTGGGAAGTAAAGGCACCAGACTATTAGCTAAGACGTTTGCGAAGAGCTTCGTATCTGTGTTTAAGAGTGATAGTCGTCGGTAGGACCAGCAACGATCAGATGGTTTGCCTGGTTTAAGCAAGGTGACCAGTAAAGCTAAATGCACAGTTGGGGCATGGGAACCGTCGCACACCATCCCCTCAAAGAGATTAATCAAATGGGGAATACGTTTGTCTTGGTATGCTTTGTAGAAGGCCACTGCCAGACCACTGGAGCCGGGCGCCTTACCTATGGCATATCCTTCAGTGCCGCGGCAATCTCCGTGGGACGGAGTGGTGCCATAAACCACTCTCTATGAGTATCCGACAGCCACTTTATGGAGATATGTGCGAGATAGTTAGCTGTAGCCTGTTCATCATAAGGGATGAGTGAGATGTACAAGTTAGTGTAATAACAGTGGAACCGATCCGCCACCTGTGCGAGCCCATGTATAGGTTCACTCTGTTCGTCTAGAATAGATAGCACTTCACTATCTTTGCAATTAGGCCGGATGAGGGCCACTAGAGTGGCGCTCGGCCGCTCACCCTAACCATAAACCCTGGCAGTGGCATACGTGCCCAAGTGAGTAACCTAATTTTGTGCCAGCTCATTATATTCTTCAGTCTTGGCCCTAATATCACCAAATAGCCCCTGTTCTGCTGTCTCCCCATGAACGGGTTAAAGGTCAGCTAAGTCCACCTCCAACCTCATGAGGCGGCCTTGGATGGAGCAGAGCACCCCTGCATGCTTCAAGAAGGAAATCCCACGAATATAAACACTGAAGGTCTCCCAAATAGTGGTAAATTTTGCCACTGAGCACAGGTCAGTGAGAAAATATTCATCAATTGCCTGTGCCAGTTCTTCACGAAACACCACATCCAACAGAGAATACTGCAGGAAGTGCCAGGAGAACGCGCGCGGCACTCTTGTTCCAAAACAAGTCATACTGGGGTGTGAACCGAGTATGTGCGAGGCAGATGTTCGCACTGTTGGACCATGGATAGCAAACTACGCGATACCAGCCAATAATGTATGTATGTTGTGAACAGTAGAGTAATGGGTATACTCCCTGCCCTGCGGTGAACAATAGCGCCACACTTCCACAAGGTGGCTACTTTCAGACACCACTGCTATAGTGCGAGCCGCCACAGAAGGCCTCCGAAGAGGGCCACAAGAGTGATCCAGGTCTGGTGCCTGAACACAATTGAAGTCTCCACCCAATATCTGTGGTATGTTGCCATAGGTAGCCAGTTTGGCATGCAGTGAGTGATAGAACTGTAGATAATAGTAGTTGGGTCCATAAACCCCCACCAGGAGTATGTATGTCAAAATGTTCTTTGCAGCAATGTGTCACCACGAAACGACCCTCAAGGTCCACACACACCTCCTACATCATAATCCCAGAGCCACAGTGGGCCCAAACTAAAACATCACACCCATGTGTGGTGAATCCCACGGCTCAGCATTCCCCTCTCATACGCTTCAAAGTGAGCACCCCGGTACTGGTGGCCACATGTGTCTACAACACCACTTTGCAGATTTTACGACAATCATTCGATCCGCCAACATTCCACATTAAAAAATTCAATCCAGATATATGTCCAGTTGATATAGTAATGCCTTCCACCCCACTAATCACTGCCACATCAGACTATAGACAGCCAATTACCGCAGTCTAACACATGCATCAGTTTCTCCTCTCTTCCGTGCCATGCGAGTAATTGAAGACAGCCATCCCCACCCATACCATGTCTCCCAACAGTCGACACAGCAATACATTTCCCACCCTTGACCCTCCTATATCTTCAAACATTATACCCAAGAAATAACGGTGTGGTACACACATGGAGGCAGATAGTGGCCGCTGAGCACTCACGTAACATAAGGTCACAGGAGAGCTGTTTCAGGAGAATGAAGCGCTCCCATCACAACCTGAATGCACAATCCTACACCACATCCACACAAACATCTCACTGCGTAGGAGGCGCCTGTCCCCCACACTCCACCTGATAGAAGGCTGCATCATTAAACCGCACAAGGAAGCCCCCCCCCCGACCCAGTGAACACGATCATTCCCGACATTGCACACAATCTGGGGCCAGTTCACAGCCACACATTTTCAACCGCAATATGACATATGTTGAAAACTGTAAATATAACATGACAAGAAGAAGAAAAGCACTTAGTCCAAAAATAGGACAGGAGCAAGAGGCAGGCAGATATCAATCAAGTTCATCAAGGACACGGAAGGATGTCTGATCATCTTCTGCCGGCCTCGGGGAGCTCCGTCCACCACTGGACTTTTCATGGCGGTTGAGGAACTGCTGTAAATTCTTGGGGTCAATGAAACTTTTAGTCTTCTTATCAACAGTCACTCGCAGGCATGCGGGGTTATAGCATTGCATAATGAAGTTTCAGTTCCTGCACCTTCCGCTTTACTGGAAGAAATGGTCTCTTCACCTCTTTCACGTGTGGCATAAAATCTGGGAAAATAGAAAGTTAAGTGTTCTCCCATCGAAGAGTCCATAGTTCCCTAAAGCGGTGCAACGCCGCATCACGGTCTCTATAATTAAGTCGTTTTGCTATAATAGGGCAAGGTCAGGCCCGAGGTACAGGCCGCGGCACCAATGAACAGTGAACTCGTTCCACCACAAACATATCCGAGGAAGTCTCAAGCCCTAGCAGGTCTATGAGAAGGCGGTCCACAAAGGTCTCCATATTGCCAACATTTGTAGACTCCACCAGACCCACAATGAGAAGATTATTCAACCGGGAGGGGGCCTCAATGTCCTCAGTCTTTGCCTGCAACGTCGATAACACCTTCTCCACTGCTTCTGTGCCCCCGTCGTCGTGGCCTGTTCATTCTCTGCTTCCAATACACGTTTCTCCACCATGTCAAGGCGCTTTGCATGTTTGCCTGTGTGTTCCGACATCTTTCCATTCTGTAGGAAAGGGCATCTATCTTCCTGTCGATTTTGGTGAGGCCAAGTTGCACAAATGTCAGGATTTGACGTATCTCACTCCCCATTTCAGGTCCTGAGAAGTCTAAGCCGGTCTTGGGTGCCGCCGCCCCATCTTCGCAGAGCCTGGTCGTTTTGAGTTGTTCAAACTGTAGTTTAGAATGGTTTTTGTTGGTTTTCCCCATTGCAGCCGGTGCTTTGTGGGCTGCAGCTATGAGGTTAGGAAATATGTGGCACTGGGTAGTGGGCCGGTGGGCCAGACAATCAAGGGCCCCCGCAAAGCAGGATAAGGGCGATGGCTGCTTCGAACCGGAATCGCCTCCCAACTAAGCTTATCCAGGCACTGCTATGCACAATATAGTCCAGACGTGGGCCAACACTTGCATCTACGGCCGCTGATGACACAGCAGGCCCCTCACAACACACCGGCCCTCCAAGCACCGTCACCACATCTGGTCTAGGGTTCTATCAATGTGTACAGTGTAATCTGGCAACCTCAGCCAAGATAAGCAAAATGGGGAGACCCACACATAATCATAAGTAGTCTCTGGCACGTCCAGAAGCACACAGCAGAGAAGCGGGTGCACCTCTTGTAATAAGTGTAGGCTGGGACTCCTGTCCTGTCCGGCTCAGCAACGCAAGCCGCTTGGGCCAGAACCAGCCCAGAGTACAGTCTTTAAGCGGCAGCCAGTATCGAGGGTCAAGTCAGGCACAGTTTATGGGGTCATTAATTCATCAAGCCCCTAGTGACACAGGAGTCGTAGGGTGCACCACCACCTGTGGCCATACTGCAAGGGACTCGCGTAAACCCCCCCCGTGCCACCGCCTCCCCCTCACCTCTCACCAACGCGTAGCTACGGGAGGCTGCAGGCTGAAGTGTGTCATCCAGCCCATGCGGCCAAGCCCCAGCGTGGCACAACCACCGGGCCCAGGTCCGTCGCAGTCAGTCCAGATCACCGCAACCTGAGTGCAGCTCCTTCCCAGGCACCGGAGTTCCGCATGACGTCCACAGTCAGTTATACAGCAGGATCAGGCCTCGCACGCTCCTCGCCGCAGCTGCAGAGTAGGCCGCAACGGGTTGCAGAAAGCCTCCGGGAGCCATCCTCCTCCAAAGGTTCTGGGCTCAATAGGCGTGGTGGTGTACAGAAAGCAAAGAGGGGTACTTTGCAAAACGCTCTGCGGCACGATAAGGCAGGATAGTGCAGGATATTGGAAATGGCCGATGAAGCTTGCCTAGCAGGAGGCCATCTTCAGGCCAGGTAACCTCTGTCCCCCATGATTTGTTTGTGTTTACTTGTAAGCCTGATACTCGGTCCAACTGCTCTATCAGTTGCATCAGAAAAAGCAAGTATGTGCCTGCCTTCCGAAGATGCACAATACTTTGGCTGAAGCTGTTTTTTTTGCCTGTGGAAGCAATAGTCCTGGCCAGCAGTAAGAAAGACCGGGATTCAGCCATCTAACCATACTTTGTGAACTAGGACTTTAGGACACTTTTGCTTGTTACCGGCTTTGACATTTGAAACCGAAGCACTGCTTAGTTACTAAAGAAGAGATGGTGGGAAATCTGAATCACCAAGGAGTGGAGGGTGGTGGTGGGATGTTGGGGGTGGGGGCAGAGGCGGCTGAGGGAAGAATTACATATTTTTGCTGTGTTGCTCATATGGGCCCACTGGAAAACAACTACAGGTACAGTTTGAATGGGCACATGCAGTTAGCATTTCATAAAAACTCTGAAATACCACCCTTTGCAACTGAAGTTGATCTTTTCTGTCATCTCTTGGTCACCGCTAACTCTGGAACAAAGAAAGACGTTTTTAATGTTTGGAACAATCAGCAGCCCAGTAGTTTTAAGACAAATAGATATTTTCCTAGGCAGTTTAAGTGTGCTGCCATTTTTGTGGGATTAATCTTAATTCACTTAAAAGTTCAGTGAAACGTCTTTCCTTGCACTAAAGGAAAGCAGTTTTACGATAAGGTATGAGTTACAGTACAGTATGGTTCTGAACATTATAAAACAATGGTCTGACGCTTAACCTTCACATTCTTGGTTCTAAAATTACAATGATACAGCAGAGTGAATGGCCCCGGAACAATATGCTGGGTATTACCCATTTCCGAGGGGGGAGTGATGCAGTTATGGATTTGTCGACTGAGAAAATAAGAATGTGCGCTAGGACAATTATAAAGTTAAAATCTGCTTTGTCACCCAAAGGGCCTGAATACCCTCTCGGGTGGTTAGTGTGCTATACAAATTGACATGACATGGCATGGGGGCATGAGGGCATGAGACCACATTCATCTGTATGCTTGATGGTAACGTCAGGCCAAGTCTGAAAAACAAAAAAAAGCATCGGAACATCAACCACCCTCCCTTCTCTACCCAAGTCAGCAGACAAGAAAAAAAATGAATTCAAGCAACGCTATCCTGCTGGGTAAGCTGGCATGGCGTAGTCCACTTCCGGAGCAGAACTCTTCCGCTCCAAAGCTTGGGGGGATGAATACCACATTGCTTGTTCAGACAGAACTCCGCACTTCTGTGTCTAAGTGTGAACAGCCTGGAGGCTTGGCAGAGGGCTGTATAGAGTTTGAAGTTCCAGAAGTATGATGCAGTGGGACATGTAAGATCATGCAGGTTTTATTTACAGCACTCACTATTCTGCTATTATATCCCGTGCAAGTTCTTTGCCATGTCGAAAAAACAAGCGAGTAACTGACTCGTTAACATTAATCAGCTATAACTGATGGATGTCGGCCAGCATGCTCTTGTGATCAATAAAATATAGGAGTTCATGCTGGCAAACGTGAGAACGGCATTTGATACAACTAATAACTATTGTGGTGACGCCCAGAAATCAAATATACAATATCTATTATGAAAGCTACATTATGTTTCTATGGACGAAAGAGTAACAGGAAAAGACACACACTCCCTCTGATAGCAATCCCTTTAGTTACTGGTCTCCAGGTTTTTTGCTTAATAAGGATAAGGCGAAACTTTTAATTTAAGCTCAAGACTAGAGCTAGACTAGCAACTATACGGGACAATTTGTACTAGAAGAAGCCAGTCATGATAAGAAGTAGAAACTGCATTCTGAATTACCTCTTGTGATGAGATACGAAATTCATATGGTGCATATTCTGCAAATGGCTTGGCTTTTCATGGCCAATCATGTTTGATACCTTTTTGCCCTGGTTTTGAGGATTTCATTGCAGGCTGGACCCTGGTGGTGTTTGTGAATTTTGGTAAGTGAAGCAGTGTGAGGGATATTTGATGTTTTGTTGCTGATTATTTGAAGGGACAAATTTACTGAGTGTGGCAGTAGGTCTATTCAAGGTGTTTTAGTGCTAGCAGGGTGATATGGCATGAGGATTGCCAGGCACGTTTGTAAGTGTAAGAATTAATTGGGCTATTGTATCTGTACCATTCTGCACCTGTGAAGGTTGCCTGTCAAAGTTCTGTTGGTATTTCGAGCACGTAATTGTTTAGTGCTGCAGTGAGCATGTTGACGTCCAACTATATTACAAGTTTGACAGGGTAGTGGTTCTAAGTGCGGCGTAGGCAAACAGATGACCCTTCAGATTTTTCCTGAAGGTCAAAAGATTGGTTGAGAGTTTAATCTATAGAGAGTGCATTCTATAATGTTAATGCTAGTATAGAAAATGAATGTGCAAAACACAAAGATGTTATATTTGGGGGCTAGTAATCTGGTGTGGTTTTTGCGGCTTTGCTTGCAGACAGAAGACTGTTAAGTTATTTTGGTTGACAAATAATAGCAGCCTCCTGGGTTAAACTCTAAAAAACCAAACACAGGATCTTGAAAGCAATCCATGCTTCAACTTGAAGTCACTGTAGGGCACTCTGCAACACGCTCCCTTCTTTTGCGCACTGCTGAGTTTTGGACCCAGTATGCAACACTACAATAATGTAGACAGAACTAATTGTTTCTTCAGTAACTAGTGCTCAGTTCTTCAAGGATAGCACGTGTAGGATCAGCTAGAGTATATGGAGCTCATAACTTTTGAGGACAGTCTGTATTTGTGTATGTGCTGTGTTGGTTTGTAAAGTGTTCTCTTTAAGGTGTTCTGTGGGAGACTGAGACCTGTGTCGCTCGACTACCCATGCCAGGTCCAAACAGGACCTTCTACATCTTGGTGGAACTCCACTGGCTGACTTTTCCTATATACTCCATCTTCAAAATTGGCTGCACCATCTACAAAGCCATTTGAACCGACACCACAGTCTACTTATCTTACAAGTTCATCACCTCCACTGGCTATTGCTATAACCGCAGCCAGGGCAGCCTCAGACTGGAGATGAAGTGCAAAACAAAAAAAAGGTACATTTATGTACTCGGGTCCTTGAAAGACATCCTTGTATCTATAAGGACCACCCTACCCTGCTACAATGTAGTCAAGAGCTGAAGACCCACCTCTCTAAGAACAATACATCAAGAAGTAACAATCTAGTGCCGCTCTAAACCCTGCTCCATTCACTGTATCCATGCATTTGACCCAGTACAAAGGTACACTGCCTCTTGGCTAGGTTCATGCTATAGAACTACTATATGCATTCATGCATGCACGGTCTGCTGACTTCCTGTCTCCTAGACACCGACTCCAAGGAAATCAGCATTTTCTGAGGAAAATGCATAATTTAAAAATGGTGCAAAAACAAGTGAAGACATCTGAAATGTGAAGAAGAAGAGGAGGAAGAGGAGGAAGGAAGAGGAGGGAGGAGGAAGGAAGAGGAGGAAGGAAGAGGAGGAAGGAAGAGGAGGACGAGGAGGAAGTGGAGGAGGAAGAGGAGGAGAAGGAAGCATGAGGAAGGAGGAGAAGGAAGGAGTAGGGGGAAGGAGGAGGAGGAAGAAGAAGGAGGAGGAAGAAGGAGGAGGAGGAGGAAGGAAGAGGAAGGAGGAGGAGGGAGGAAGAAGAAGGGGGAGGAAGACGAAGGGGGAGGAAGAGGAAATCATAAAGAGTGCTAACAGACGTGGGGTATTACCAACTAAGCAACACAAACACAAAATGTGCTAGTCAGCTATGGATAATGTACTGTTGCTGCATGCCCAGCAAAGCAAGTGTACTGTTGTTGCATCTGCAACAAAGCATGAAAAGCCATCGGGTTCGAAACCCCTTCCCCTATATACAGGCTGCAAGTTTAACCCCTTCGGTGCGTGTGACGGAGCGGTTCCGTCATGCGCGTCGGTTGGGCTGTGCGCATGACGGAACCGCTCCGTCATAGCCCCGCCCGCGCTTAGAACCTTCAGCACAGCGCGGAAATCCGCGCCGCGCTGAAGGGGTTAACAAGCCAATTGTACCCACAGATGTCTAACAAATGTGTGTGGTATACGGAGAGGTTGATAAACTCTAATTCAGATGACACTTTCAGAAAGAAGGGGATATAGGAAGTTATGCGCAAATGGCCATGCTAGGCATAATTGACTACCACCGCCAAACACCAGGAAAATTTACATGAAGTCCCTCATTTGGCAGCAGGACAGTCCCTAGGAAAGAATGACACCAAAGAACAGCATCACACTGCTTGGGCCCTCCCAATTAGAGGCAAAAACAATCGCACATCGGCCTATAAAAGCTTCCACAGTAAGGTAAAGGGGAACAGAACCACACTCTCAGTACTGCATATGGGCTGCCTGCCACAAATGCAGCACTAGATGCATTTGGGACTACGCCAGCAGAACAGGAACAATAGCAGATGGGAGCCACAGGCCCACTTAATCCAGAGTACCGGACAGCGGCAAGAGCACAGAAACCATCCTGTAGCAACCCCTTACAAATCCAAATATTTCTTTAAAAGGAAAGACATAGAAGGTCCACAAACAGCAGAACAAGGATGGCCAAGGAGAGATGAGGAGGGCTGACTGCAGGCGTGAAGCAGTACTGCAGACTATAGACCCCTGGCCCCTCCCTCCCCTGTCCTAACACATAGAAGCAAAGAACAATGTTTTTGTCTGACTGAATGTTCACATGCTGCTGGTCACTTACTCCCTCCCTTCTGCTGCCCGCAAAACACTATAACCACAAATAGGCCACAGGAACTAGAGTGCTCATCAGCAATGAGCCCAAAGAAGAGCAACCATACCCAATGCATACTAGACCACATCCTCGCAGCTTGCAAGTCTCCCTCCGCTGACCACCCAAGCAATGGCAAACTATGCCAGGACACAAAGGCAGCATTGGATGCATTTGGGAGTGTGCCACCAGAAGAGGAACACTAGCGGATGGGCACCACAGGTTCACTCAATCCAGAGTGCTGGATGGAGGCAAGACCACAAACCATCCTGCAGGAACTGCCTGCAAATCCCTGAAAGGAAAGGCATTCATGGTCCACGAACAGCCGAGCAAAGAGGGCAAAGGACAGATGAGGAGGGCTGACTGCAGGCGTGAAACAGTACAGCAGACTATGGACCCCTGGCCCCTCCCTCCCCTGCCTTAACACATGGAAGTAAAAAAAACCTTCTTTCTGACCAAGTGTTCACATGCTACTGGTCACTTGCTCCCTCCCTTCTGCCACCCTCAAAACGCTACACCCACAAAGAGGCCAGAGGAACTAGATTGCTTCCAGCAAAGAGCCCTAAAAAGAGCAACTAGACCCAGTGCCGACTAAACTGCATCCTCAATGCTTGCCAATCTCCCCACACTGACCACCCAATACATGACAAATTACGCCTTAAAGAACCATGGACAAGGAAGGTGGCAAGACCACGATGGGTAGGATCCAGGCCAGGAAGTTATGAAGCCATCAAAATGAATCCCCAGCAACATCAACTGAAATGGTCACGAAAATGAGAAATGGTAACTCAGGATCAAATATAGGCATGAAGGAGGATGAGAGACTACAGTTAAAAGAAATCCATAAAGATGTGATAGAAACTGTTGGAAGCTCCTAGCTCTCCGAACTGGCATTGCTGTCTCCCATCTTAATTTTCCATCTTCGTCTGTATCGGTCTTAAGAATCATTTACATTATAAAGAGAGAAATGTGTATAAAGATATGGTTGGTTTATGCTGTATGCTTGTTCCTCTTTGGAATTATTTTCATTCTCCTCTCTCTTTAATCATTCTCTTTATGCCTTTCTGTCAGATATGTTTATTCAATTTGGAACTGGTTAGGCCACCTAATGGGCTAGGTATTCTTATGCACTAGTTTGTGCTTTAGATTTGCTCCTTTTATCCCCTTCCACTAAACTGCAATTAACTCTTCAGCTGCACTGTAACTTTGTTTTCCTTTTTCCAACAGTTATTTTAAAAATTGCAATAAAGATAATTTTAAAAAAATCTATTTGATCTATTACCTTTTAAAGTGAAGCTGGGAACTTTTGCTCTTTGACTCGTAGTATACCACTCTTCAATTTATTATAAACAGGAAATGTGTACTAGCTATTAATAAATCTTTTTAAATAAAGTTATTTCTATTTTAATATAAATATGACAGATGGGAAAATGAACAATCAAACAGTTTAAGATCGGTTACTGTGAAGTAAGGACATATTTCAGTCATTATGTACATATTGTGAACAGGAAAGAAGCCTATCCATGTCTTTGGAATCCTCAACTACAAAATCCATGTGAATTAATTCAAATGAAAGTGCACTTGCCTTGCATCCCTAATCTTACAATGTTTCAGAAAGCATCCTTGTAAATAGGCTTTTCAACTGCCATGCAGCTATTAATTCCCAGCAACTTACGACTGAGGCCTATGGGGTCTGCTGTTCTTCAGTACAGGGCAATATTACTTAGCCAAAACTACACCAAAATGCAACAGCACCTTCAAGTACAGGTTTGAATTTAGGTCATTAAAATGTATACTATTGATAATTTAGGAAGGGGACAGCATGATGGGAAATAGAAGCACCTACAAAAAGATGTCAAGGACCTTCCTCAAAATATCATAATAACCAGACTGTCCCAAGTTGTAACAAATAAAGTGCAGTCTGTAGAGTGACACCTAAGGCACATCAGGAGTTCTCCCTTCCTATACTGTTACAAATTAAAGGAAATGATCCGATATACAAGAGGATACTTTCTTACTTACAACCAAACAGTGAAAATGTAACTTTACTACCGATCAGTCACAGAGAACTCAATGCCTGCCATATCTCACCAAAAAAATGTAAAGCTAAAATATTTTGTAGCTTGTTCAGTTAAGCCAATCTAAAAGAAATACCTTAAAAATCAAATTCAATTTTCAATCCCTTGTATCTATTTAATTGAATTGTGAGTAATAAATTATCTCTTCTATAGCAAGTAAATGATAAGGGCATATAAAGAAATGTTCAGTACCATCTACACATCACAGGTTCAGGACGATTTATGATCACTATTAATATTGGAGGGACTCAAGCTAGGTCTGACTTTGCACCATCAAGGACACAGTACAATTTGTAATAAAATCACTTACACAGATCTTTCTGCATCAACACACATAAGAGGGGAGAGAAGCCTGATTACCAATTGTAAGGTTTTAAGTAAATCCAACAAGACTTTGATCAGTGGTATTACTTTGTGTTCACATAGACCAATGAGTGGATATTTTTTTTTTTGACTGTTGAAAGGTTCATCAATTATTTTATACCTACTACTTTTTAAACCTATATTATTGCACACCACGTTCTCAATAGCTGCAATGAAATTACAATTGCATTAATGCTGGGTAAACACTTACTCAGAAGGTGCAAAAGCTTTAGGACTTGTGCACGGTTTACATTTTGCCAACTGTGACTCCATCTTTCATTCCTCTAAGACACTTGCATGACATATTAAACAAACTTTTAACATACAAGTTGTGCATGAGTTTAAGAGCTGGAGCACGTCACTGTTTGAAAGTTGGCTCTGATTATTAGCAGTAGCTTTGGTTCACAAGTGCTACATTAATTTATTATGGCTATATTTGAAACTGGTAACAGAGCTTACAACCACCTCGTCTCTGGATTAACCAATATCCTTCTTCTATCCTTATCCTAGACAAGATAACGGTTGATAATGGTTAATAACCCAACCTGCAATAAAAGAAGAATTGGGCCTTTCTGCCTGCTCTAGTTGCCTTCTGAAAGGACAAGTGTTGTTAGTAGGCCTTTTGCCATCGCCAGAAAGACGATCATACAAATCAGTGGCAGCTTGTATGTAATTACAGTGGTGAGGTGGGTTAAAATACGGGTGATATTAAAATAATTTTTAAAAATCCAATTACCTTTCTCACTTGCTGCGCGACGTTGTCCTACCTCAGGTGTCTTCTCTCCTGGAAGCTTCGGACCCAGGAAACTGCACTACCCAATCCTGGCGCTGCTCTCACAGCATGAGAGAAGCATCAGGATTGAAGTGAGCGGCCTCTCATAGCGCTCTTAAGAACGCCGGAGGCCTGTGCTTTCTCTAACTCAGTTGTCTAAGACAGCTGGGTTAGAGAAGTTTAAAATGCGCTTGTCTGGCTGGCCGTCGCAAGATGGCCGGCCAAAGGGACATGCACACTTTAAACATAAGTGCACTGCTCCCTGTTGCAGCTCAGCAGTAATTGCCCCACCCCACCCCATATAATACTCGATTTAGGCGGGTTGCTTAAAAATATAATGGTAATAAATAAACTTTATTACGTTTTTTCTTTTTTAGCTACAGTGGGCTTTTTTTTTTTTTTAAGCAGGGCAAAGCTCCTCCGCTCTCACGGAGGAGCCTCTCCTGACACAAATAGAAAATCACCCTTGCTCACCTGGTGTGTACAAGAAAGAATGCATCCCTCAGCATATTGTTTAATCTTGCCATGGTTAGATGCTTCTCTTCAAGGCCAAAAAAGCTTGAACTATATCCTAAACAATTGTCTGTTCAAAAATTAAAAGCAATATTTTCCAGACCGTCTACATGACTCACAAATGAAGACACCTTTCATGAAGAGTTGTGCAAATTAAAGTGGGGAAAAAACACCTGCTATGTGTTTATAGGTTGAGCCTACCACACAGAGTAAGCTGTCTGGTTGCAAAAGACCTATTGTCGGCTTACTAAGACCCTACAGAGGGCTTAAAGCCCACCCACTGCTTACCACTGGTTGGCTTTATTGTCACTCATTTGCTTGATTCTTATTTGATGGCTTGATTTGTCCATCTTGTGTTTGTCCCTCCCCTAGAGAATAGCCTTCTTTCTTGTCTGATTACTTTTAGTGAACTCTTTTACTTTTTACATAAGTACTCCATGAGAGTGCATGTGCTTCCAGCTGTCTCTCCTGTGTGCTTCTCTCCCTCTCCCTTCTGCTTTGTGTAGCTCTTTCTCGTCCATGTGCAAGCCTCTCCCTCCTTCCCATGCTGCTCTCTCATCTGTGTTCTTCTCTTCTGTCACCCTGCGCTTCATGTTGCTCTGTCTCACCTATGTGCCTCTGAGGTGATTCATGCTATCTAGCTTACGACGTCCCCGTCTCTTCCAGTGGAGAGGAGAGGGCCCGATGATGAAGCATGCCACTTGTGTGGGTGAGCGATCTTAGCTCATTTTAGTCCGGAATAGATTAGTTCCAGCAGACTTTAGTATAATTATATGAAAATTGTTGCATCAGGTCAGAAGTCTGCAGTTCCTGATCATTAGGTCTAGTTATTGTTTGGGTGGGGGGGTGTGCAATGAAGTCTATTAATGCTCTTCCTTTAGGGAAATCGTGCTTTAATCAACTACACTTTTAAGAGGGTTGTCACTTAACTAAGTAAGAGCCAAACTGTTACATGAAATTAATTCTAAAAATGGCCGCCAAATATGCCTCATCGAACTTAGACTGTGGATTAGTTAACATCAATAAAACGGGGTTACAGTCCTGAAAATAGTACCTCCCCATCCTCCTCAAATGGTCCTGTTGGTTAACAAATCACCATCGCTCATACCTCTCCTTGACCCCCTAAACAACTTCTCTAAGAGCCCCAGACCACAACTTCATTACAGTCCCATACATGCCATCACACACAACTCAGTTTGGAGACTCCCGATTTTTTAAACCAAAACAAAAATGACTTATTTTAGCTGTCTCTTGCCTAGAAATGCCTCTGCTTCAATTTAAGTGAATCGGGAAAATGCATTCTCCCTGATTTTTTCTCTTCTCAAAATCTCTCACTTTCTAGTTCTGAAATGCTGGTATGTGTGCAGTCCATACAAATTTGATCCAACCTACACATCACCAGATCTGACCCAAAATACCACCTAGAAAGTGAACAGCATTCCTGCAATAACATGCTTGTTCTGTTCCACCGTACCTCTTTCTGTCCATGCTACATAGGTACTTAAGATGCAGAAGTATTGGCCCACCTCCTGTCTCTTTGCAAGAAGTATCTTCTTTCGTCATTCTTTGCACCCATTACTTCCTTTGATTTCGTTTACCGAATGGAGGCCATAAAACGTCCTCCTCTGCAAACGTATGTACTTCAACTAGGCAGCTCTTTGCAGGTAATGCCCTTGTAATCCTTAACTTTGTTTTCAAGTTAAGATCAACACCTCCGCATAGGGCTACAGGCGTTAGTAACCTCGATGGTGCATGTCACAAAACTACCATTTCCACAGCTCAATTCTCCCTTTTATTTTAGAGAGTATAATTTATCAACAATTCGTTTTCAGAGACAGGTGAAATATTTGAGTGAAGATAGATATAAATGCAAGAATGTAATTTGCAGGTAGAGAGCAAAAGTATCATCTAGTGGGGCAGGAAGACAATTATGCCCCTCTGTAAATCAAACCTCTCAAAATGCTACCAAATAATTTTAAGGACCAAAGTTATTCTGTTAGACCTTAATTCTTTCCGACTTCGCATTTCCATTTTGATTTTATTTACACACCACACATTTCAAATATACATATGAATATATATATAAAAAAGTTTTATAGTAACACAACATCAAGAGCAGAAATTAAAGCTATGTTGTTTCTGGCTTCGATAGTGAGTACAAATAATGGGGTGCGGATACCCACAATGTTCTCACATAGGACAAAATATGGGCCAGGAGGAGTGAAGAATTTGCATAATTCACCTCTAACATTAAGTGGAAACGAGCAGGTAGGGAGTAGATGCTAAAATATATTTTCTAATACCAAGCACCTGCACAGACTTACTTTAGTTTGACTGTAGGCTTCGGCTGGCTATATGACTTATGGATATTTATTCTCAACACCAGAGCTTTAAATGGGCGGATACTGTCCGGTACGGAGTACCTGCACTTCTTTAATTTAAAAGGGAGAGTATGTGCACTTGTCAGTGCTGCTGCAATACAATTTAATGGGAAGTGCCGGCACTTCCCAGGAGACAGGTACTCTGTGATTACCTGCACTTCTATATTTCCATTTCAATCACTGTTCAACACACAATAGACCTCCTTCAGAAGCCAAACCAGCAACGGAAACAGCAACAACGTTCAGCAAATACATTTCCGGAGAGTTTCTCAGACTTATCATCTTGGCAAAGTAGCAAAACATTAGCACGTTTTACATGAACACAAATAGAATATTTAGAAACACAGTTGATTGGCCAAATTTGCGAGGACATTCCTACAGATACCCCGTTCTTATCAAATAACATTAAAATGATCGCTGGAAATAAGATGGCATAGTACACTGACAGGCCAATTATTTCTCATTAACGGATTATCAGATATTTTGGGAGTGGGCCTTTTCATTAAAAGTTTATTATCTGATACTCTTACATGCAATCTTACTCCGGAACCTCGTTTACACTTCAGTCCAAGTGGTTTGGGTTTCTTCAGATCAAAGAAATGTTGCCTCTGCTAATTTACACCAAGAGATGAGAAAACATTCCTGCTCACTAACTTTAAGAGCAGTTGCAAGAGACCATCAATAGTCTTCAAGGCTTCCACTCACCTATTCTGTTTCCAGCGGGCCTGCAATTTTCCAACATTTTCAGCATCCGAAAAGGAGAAAGTCTCTGCCTGTCTCGGTTTGCATTCATGATTTTCCAGGAATAAAAATCTGCCAACGTGTAAAAAATATAATGCGCCTGGAAAATCAGCCCACCGGAGCAGAGGTCCAATTTAATGAAGCTCCCGGTGGATTGGAACAAAGCAAACCCGACTTGTGTACCCTGGAGGATTCAAAGCGGCATCGCCTGCATGCCAAGTGTCCTGCTGAATTCCACCGTAGTGTAGCGGAGCTTCTCTGAGGTGAGGCGTGGAAGGTTCACATCTCTAAAAATGAAGATGTCGTCTGAAGCACGTCGACAGGTAATAGATGCTGCGTGCTGCTCGATGACTGGAAGGTTTCAGGGTTCGGCAGACCTGGTCCCGGCACGCAGGCGGAACCTCAGCCTCTCCAAAGCCTTTACAAAGGGCGGGCATGACAAATCCAAGAGAAGGTAATGCGTGCCCTTTGTTGGGGGCTCCGCGGACGGCGTGGGGACCGAAAGGACGGCGTCGTTAGCATATATAGATCAGGGATGCGGTCCGTCGCGCGTGCACTCGAGCACTCCTGCTCTCGGAGGACAGACAGGAGGCATTACTTATTCCATGACAGGCACCGGAGGCTGCAAGGAATCATCACACAGGAGGCTGGGCTCCGTGTTAAGGAGGATCGAGGTGTTCGCTTTCCAGCAGTGTGCGGAGGACCGCAATATGCCCTTAATTTGAAAGCTAATAAAACGGAACATTTAGTTTCGCGGAAACTGCATATTAACAGAACCACACTGCACAACAAACTGCTTAGCGCTACAAAATACATAACAATAACGTTCAATTTAAGGTTAAAACGGGCACATTTACAAATACACTTTTTTTCCAGGAAGTCCCTTCAATCAGAGTGCCAGTCATTATATGTAGTCTATACCACGGCATGAAAGGACATGCAAAAGAATTTCAGACGATCACTTTTTTCGCTTGAAAAAACACAACATTAAATCTTTTTTTCTATATTTAACTGAAGGCGAGGAAAAGATACAAGTCTTCTACTCCATTATACTGTAAAATGACACGGTGCTGATCAGTCAGTCACTGTGAGATGGCTCGTCACTATAAAGTGTATTATGATGCCCTCACAAGTACTTATTCCGATTTTCAAAAAAATAGAATTATTGACAGATGGAGATCAATAGCGGGGCTATTTCCCACCAAGGGACTAACAAGTAACATCGGAGACAACAAAAGTCCAAGTTCTCTGTGCTGTCTCTTGGAACCAGCAGTGGCTCTTGGGGACACGCCCTGCCCCTCCACCTTTTTCCACTGCATGAAGAGTGTGTCAGGCTGAGCAAAGGTCAGCCTGACATACACTTCATGTGTTTGTCAGTCAGGCAGGTGCTGTACAAGTGCTAAATGCGCAGCCACCTGGCTACCTTAGCCAAATTTGCTAGGGTGAAGATTTCACAAACCAGTGAGCATGGCTGCCTAAGCCCGTTAAGGTCTACTGTGAATCTCCCCTTCATGACGAAGGGGAGCGTCACTGATGGACTTGGACGCTTCAGTTTTAAATCCAAAAGTACCCAGAAACAAGTGTCCATCAGTGGCGCTCATCACAGACTTGGGTGGGGTCAGCAACTCTCATTGACACCAGCCCACTCTGTGAAGGCGTAAGGTAGGCCCTCCTCTCATTGGTGGACCTCTGACAAGGTCTGCCAATGAGAAGAGGCGAAGGGATCATTCTTCCGTTCCTTCTTTCATAACAGAGACTTCTCTCTTGCCACCCGAGAAGCAGCCTAGTAAATTGATTTTGTAATGTTGGGTGCATGAGTGTGTGAGTGAGTGTGAGAGTGTGTGTGTGTCTGTGTGTGTAGTCATGAATGTTTGTGCATGTGCTGGGTGTATGTGTGTGCTTGTGGGAAAGAGTGTGTGTCTGTGTGTGTGCCTGCGCCACCCCTGCTGCACATTACGGGCCACCACTCACCACCCGCGACTATCCCCAAAGCTTATTCCATTGATTAGAGTGAGAACACTCATCGAGGTATCATACACTATACAAATGCATGAAAAGTACCTGGCATCCTGCCTCATTTATCTACCAGTAGGTCCCATAACCATATTTGTTTTTGTACCTGCCCATGTTCCCCTTCACCAACCTTCCTCAACAACCCATTTGGCTTTTTGTGGGACAGCGGCCAACAGATGCAGAGGTGGCAGTAGCTCTGTCAGACTGTCACAGTAGAAATATGCTGCTTCATGTGGCCTGTACAGAGCTGCAAGAGGTAGGGGTGGGTGAATATCTATAGGACACCATCAGCACCACCATGCCAACCTCTTTTGGGTGTTTCTAGATATGTCTGAAGAGGGAAAAGGTGAGCGAGATGAATCAGTGCGTTTCATATGCATTCCATCACATTCTTCAGGTCTCTGGAGAGGACTGGGTAGCAATCAGCACACATCCTTCCACTGCACACTGTCCAGTCTCTAGAGGCTTGGACGAGATGGCACAGCAACACTCGCCCTTCTACTGTATTCCTCGGGTCTTAGGAGACCTTGAGGGAAGCAGAAGAAAACAGGGGGAACTTTAGGGAAAACAGGGAGAAAGTGTGGGAAAACAGGGAGAAAGTGTGGGAAAACAGGGGTAGTGGACACTTCAATGCAGTCAACCAACAGCGTAGAAAAGCAGGTTTCAGTTTCACAGCTCTAACAACTTAATTTATTGGAACAGCATTGCATTTAATAATGCAGCGTCAAAAAGGCATTGTCTAAACTGCAAATCTACGTTCCTAGGTAGCAATGAACTTCCAAACATCCATATTATAGTGAAATCAGAAAGGGTCTGCTGCCAACGGGTCATTGCAGAACTAGACAAATGAACACAAGTAATTTTGTCATTGTAGGTGAAGATTGGGTGATGGATTTCCCATCAACCATCTGCATAGGAAGCTACATCTCTGGTTCCCACCAAAACCATCTTTAAAAGAAGATGCCAAGCAAGAGGACTTCATTTCCCATGAAACACCTGTGTAGGTAGTTACATCTCTGAATTCCTATCATCCATCTGAACAGGAAGCGACATCAATGGTTTCAATAGCACCCTGCACTCCTCCCCCCTCCCTGGGCCTACTTAATGGCGGCTGCAACACTGACTCGCATAAGATGTACATAGTGGGTGTGCCACTGGCATGCCAAAGGCAAGCCTGTCTGCGCCCGTCCACTTCTGGACATGTCGAGCGCCAGGAACACTGGTTCTCCCCCTACCCACTGCTACCCTGCTGCGCTGGTCCCTATGCTCAACCTCGGCCACCACTCTGCTGCCATACTGCACAACACAGAGGGAGCGTTAACATGCGCCTCTTACAAGTTCCCAGCGATTCTCACCCCCCCTACACCCACCACTCCTGCGGCAATAGCACCTAGAACCCCACTTGCTCACACTCTCACAAACCAGCCACCTGCTAACGCTCACAGACTAAACACCACCCACACAACACGCCACACTCGCATGCATGCTCCTCAACACCCACTTGCTCACCACACATGCCACAGAGATATGGGACCTACTGCACAGCCACCCTCCGGAACAGCTATTCCTCACAGAAACATTGGGTAAACCTAACATCTGCACCAGAGATCACTACATCCATCCCCGCTGGCTACAAGACTGCCATTCAAAACCATCAGCACCAGCCTGGAAGTGGAGTCGCCATCATATTCAAAGATACCATCAGCTGCACCACCTCTACGTAGCCCGCCCCGACCCCCCCCCCCGTCCCGCTACATGGAACACCTCATGTTCAAGATATGCAGCAGAGCCAACTTCTCCCTTGGTGGAACTTTTTAAACAGACCACCAGAACCTGGCACCAATTTTACCAGCGACATCACGGACTTCATCGCAACCCCTCATCAAGGCCAGCACCTTCATCCTCCTCCGATAGCGTAACTTTCACCTTGAAGACCGCATTGACCCAAACTCTACGGCTGTTCTAGAAAACCTCGGAATCCTTGGCCTCACCCAGCACGTTACCAAGCCCACCCACACCGCTCAACATCTACTGGATCTGATTTTTGTCTCCATCAGTAACATCACAGTCGACAAGCCAGCAACTAAGACCTGGACAGGTCACGCCCTCGTCAATTTCAGCATACCCATCTGGCACCACCACAGACTTACAACCACTGGAACTGCTCGCCCCAGCTACAAAAGCATCACAGAAGAGGAGTGGGCTTCAGCCATATCCGCACACTGGCCCGAGGACAACAGCAACTTGCCAAAAGCCTTCAAGAACCTCAGCAGCTAGATCACCGCATCCGCCAACACCATGGCTCCCCTCAAGCACAACCCTACGGCAAGAGCTTGACCACAGACCTGTTGGTACACCGAGTCAGTCAGGCTGACGAAATGCCACTGCAAGCAACTGGAGCACAGTTGGAGAACAAATCAAGACATCACAGATAAAACATCTTCAAATCAGCCATAAGACACTGCCCCCAGCAGATATGGAACACCAAGCACACAGCTCTTGCAGATTGCATAGATGCTGGCACTAACAGCAGCAAGGAAATCTTCACCTTCATCAAGGATTTAATTGTGCCTCCAGCTGTCTCCAGCACCATTACACCCTCACAAGAAGTTTGCAACAAGCTCTCTGATTTCTCCAAAATCACCTCTATATACAGCAACGTCGACCCTCAACTGGACCCCATCACTATCGCAACTCAACTTCTCATCACAATTAAAGAACGAACCATGACCTCATGACCTGCTGTCACCATCAACTTAATCGTTTCTACCATGAAAATCATCCATTCGGTGGCCTCATCTGACCCTTGCCCCCACCACACCTTTACTATAGGACTCCTACCGATCGGCAAAGCACTAACACCCACCCTCAACTTCCCTATCGACTCAACCATATTCCCAGACACCTGGAAACAGGCCACTGTCAAGCCTCTGTTCAAGAAACCATCCGCTGACCCAGCTACACTTTCCAACTACAAACCCATCTCTCTCCTATCATATCTGGCAAGGGACTTGGAGAAACGAATCAACCGACACCTCACCGGCCACCTCAGCAACAACCAGCTCCTATACACCAAGGATTCAGGCCCAACCACAGTACAGAAACAGCACTCATCTCCACTACAGACTACATTTGAATGATCCATGACAGGGGAGACACGGCAGCCCTCATCTGGCCCACCCTGCAGCATCTGAAAAGGACTTACACCCCATTCTCATCAGGTGCCTGCACAAGGTTAGCATCCAAGGACCCTCCTCTCCGCTGGATCTGCTCTTTCTTAGCATATATAACTCAAGCTGTCAGCCTGACACCTTACTCCTTATAAGCCTGCAAACTCATCTGCGGAGTGCCTCAAGGCTTACCGCTCAACTCCACCCTCCTTAATGCATACATGATCCCTCTGGTCAACGTCATCCGAGCACACAACAAACATCCTATGTCGACGACACACAGCTCATACGCTCCCTCTCGGACAAGACCCCCAAAACAAGAAACAAGTTCACCAAAGTCGCTAAAAGAATGAAAGCCAACTGCCTCAAGTTCAACACTGACAACAGAGAATTATTGTTCTTTGTCAAGAACACCTCACTATGGGACTTCAATTGGTGGCTGGCTGAAGTGAACCTTCACCCAGCACCCATGCCAGGAACCTCAAGATAATCCTCAACTGCAAACTGGATATGACTGCACAAGTCAACACTGTCACTGAATCCTGCTTCTACTCTCAGAAGATGCTGAGAAATATCTTCAAATGGCTCCCAAGCATCAGTAGAAAAACTGTCACTCATGCCTTTGTAACCAGCACGTTGGACTACAGGAACACTCTGTTCGCCTGGATCACCAAGCAACTCAATAGAAGACTATCAAACATCCAGAACTCGGGCAGCCAGACTCATCCTCAAACCTCACCTCAGGGAGCTCAAATGGCTCCCAATTCACAAACGTATTCTTTTCACACTCCTCACACACATTCAAGGAAATACATAACTAAGGCCCCACCTACCGGAACAGTCGCATCTCCTTCCACCAACCACCCAAACACTTCAGCTCTGCAGGACTACTACTCACACACATCCCACGCATCTACAGAACCAGATGTGAAGAACGGGCGGTCTCTTACATCGCTTCTAAAGCATGGAACGCCATTCCACTCCACATTAGAGCCGCCTCCTCTCTTTTTGAATTCAGACAAAAGCTACGGCTAATCAATTAACCAACCTACCATGGGCAGGCCTCTGCCCACACACTTTCTCAACGGCAGGTTTAGCCATGTGGGTCATGGTGCACTATACAAATACACAACATGAAACAATTTCTGCTAAAAATATGCAGAAAATGACAAACGTTTGTACATGCAAGCGCTGATTCAATTTCTTGCTCAAATCTCCCTTCCATTTTTGCAAGCAAGAATTTCACTGCCCTAATTTTAGCCCCTAGACAGCAACGCCAATAGCTCAAACTTTCAGTAATGCACGACATATTGCATTGCAAATGCTTGTTTAACACAACTATACTACTAGCTGGGATTCATAACACATGACCGTATGGTATTTCGCAAAGACAAATTTGTTTACTGGTATGTCATAAAAGTACACTGGCCACTCCGATTCCAACTCTGCACCTTTTTATGCTCTGCACCAAATAAGTCATTGTGACACAATGCCTGCGGGGTAGACCATCTAGGCGGGGATCCTTGCAGGATTAGGTCGGTACCTGGGGCATTCTCCTGCTTCTTTCCTTGTTTTCTCTTCCTCTTGACTTCACCGTTCTCACTCTCTGGATCCACGGAAGACGCAATGCTGCTTGCAAAAAGACACTATTGTAACCTCTGACCCCGTATACATGCGCACTGGTCTGTACGACTTGTGTAGCCAGTTTCTAACAAGTATGGGAGGTGCTACATCTTGCAATAGGCGGACATGTTAAGGTCAGGCAATGCGCTTACGCGCAACCAGGTCGCGGGTGATCGATCGGGAAAAGAGAATGGACAAATGTTTGAAGCCTAAAAGGGACAGGAGTTAAACAAGGGAAGAACAGCTTTGTGATTTAAGCGCTTAAGTCCCATGTAATGCTTGAATAGCACATTCACTCCTATATGTTTTCTTTTCCTTTTGGGAGAGGATGTGGCGTTAAGGCCAGTTATGCCGGCTTTGGAGCTGGAGACACAGTTTAGGGTCTCGGCACTGAGTCAATATCCTGTGATTCTGGGCAAATCGCTGAATCTTCCAGTGCCTAACAGAAACAAGCAGTGTCGTGAGTAAATCCGCAGTGGCCTTGGAGGGGAGTTGGGGGTCTAGAGCAGTGTTGTTGGAGGGGTGAGGGGGAGGCACTGGGAGATTAAGAAAGGGCAAGCAAATAAAACAACCAGACAGCAAGCGAATGAAGCGACGGAAGTCTCATTACACAAGTAAACAGAACACTTAAGGAGCAAAGAAGCTCAACCAAAAAAATGAGTTCTCTCCAAGTATAAATAACCTGAACAGTAAGAACACATGTAAGAGGGCCAGTCCCCATGGAAGGATACAAAATTCCAAAAGGAGGGACTACGAAGTGTATTCTCCAAAGAAAAAACAGTATTTCTAAAGGACAGCAACAGGAACCAATGAAAAGGATGGGTGTTTTTTCAAGCCCATAGCCTAGATACTGCATGTCTCGAAGCAAGCGCTGCCTAAGCGAGACCTAAAGAGCTTGGGACTATATATGCATCGTGATGCTACAGAGTTCACATGAAAAACTTCATTAATAGGAATATCGACAAGGGCGATGGGAAGTTAAAGGTTATCCTGTGCCCAGTGGTGGGAGGTTGCAGAGTACGAAGCACAAACCCCTGCATCTAGAGAGAAGAAATGGGAAAAAAAAGGGAGTTGGTCAGTGTGCCTAACTGATGTGGGATATTCCTTTTAAAGGACAAATTCTCTCACCCACCAGAGGTGGCATGCTTCGTCATAGGGAACCTCCACGTACCGTAATGCCTAGTCATGGTGCGGGCTAAAACCCCCTCATTAGAGGGACGAGTTCAGGGATGTTTTTAGAGTATGATAAATACCTTTCTAATGAGCACGGAGTGGTGAAGAAAGAAGAGCGTGAGTGAAAAAGGTGAAAGTTAAAACTGGCTCCAAGGTACGCAACACATTTTATTCATCTGTCTTTGGGTCAGGATTAAAACAAGCAAAACCAGGTGGGTATATTTATACCCACTGGATATCTCCCAAAAAAGTAGGTCAACATGTTTCTGCCTATGACCGTCAACAGAGGTGTCGCGGCATTCCTCAAGACCTTTATAATGGATGCTTCTGCTAAAGTGCTCAAAACGAAAACATAAGTGTTACAATACAAAACCAGTGGTCCAATTAGAAGTCCAAAGTAGGGATCAATTGGCAGCTTCCCGCTAACGTCGGGAAAGGTGCCTCAACTCAGGCCCTGGCATGAAGCTCAGGGAACAGTCTACCCCGCACTGCAAACTAATGCGGCCACAAGCGATGCCAAATCATATGACAAGTCACATATCGTTCTGCCATGCACTTCCGTTACACCTCCATGAGTACTTTGATTATTCGGCTCTTTTAGCCATCCATCGAAGTGTTTTACTATCTACTTATATTAATCTTTGTCCTGAGCAGCATTAAAGAAAATGATATATTCATCTTTTGAAATCTCATACTAGCAATTGTATGAATATATCTGTATTTTTACCATGTGTCATACTAGGTGTTTCCAACATGTTATTAACTACATTCAGCATAAATCAATTGAGTAAAAATATCCACACTGTTAATAATTTTAAGTCTGACTTAGTAACAACTTTAAATTGAGAAAAGTTGTCCTCCCCATGGCATGTTTACAACTACAAAGATTTATAATGAAGATCTAGTGCTTTTATCGTGATAATGCCTCTTTTGGTTACCTTTTAATGTCCGTTATAGATATTGCCTTATTTGTTCAGGATAAAGAAGCCTGTATTTTATCTATATCTTAAAGCCGACCTTTTTTTTTATTTTTTATAATATCAGTCATTCCAAGTATTTTTCCCTTTCTTTATCCTCAAGTAGATCGCCAAAAACACAAATCATAACACTTTTTTGCTTTTATCTCTGTAAATTAATTTTTGCACTTTCAAATCCAGTTCTTTTATTATTTTTTTAACATGAGCAGGTTACAGGCATTCAGATCAGAGCCACCATCTTTGAGGCATCTATTAATCTTATGGCATCACGCATGCGTATCTATTACTGGAGATAACTGCGCATGACTGCCAGTGACCCCCATGGATCCTGCATATGGGGAGATGCCTTTTCCTATTGTTCTTCTGAACATGTTAATAATTTAGACTGTCATATTATTGGCATAAGTCAATTTGAAAGCCATATTTTTTTTCGACACTCAGTCTGATGACATAACTTCATTTTTTCAGTCCATGAATACTCATTGTAAGTCATTACCAGACTTTTTAGAATACTCTATTTTAACTTGACACTTCAGAATGCATTCCTATTGATGTGTTCTCTTTATAGCAAATCGGCAGACTTATTCATTCATGCCAAACCCTTTTAACTTCGCATTAAAATTGTGTTTTACTGGTATTGGTGGAGCACTCACTATGCTAAAGCTTTTTTGCGCCACTCTGATGTCCTTTCCTAGACTCATTCAGCAACTGAGTGTCCTCACATAAGGCACAAGTTCTATTTTTGCATAATGCTTATTTTATGGGTCTTAAAAATTATGTTGCAACATACATCATGGACACGTGTCAATAATGGGAATGTTTTTCGCCTTGGGGTTTTGAGTGCCAGACAACTCGAGCTTGGTTCTATTAAATTTTATGTCACTCAAAACCCCTCTGTGAAAAGAAAAAAGTTAACTGTTACCCGTCTATAATTCTATATCTTGTAAACAACTAAATTTATGAACTTAAGACGTTATTTCATCTTTAAACCAATAGGACTTACATCTTCATTTTTCTGCTTCGCGTAACCATTTATTAATTACATCTTTTTTTCTCCATCGTTTCATTTTGGCATCAGTACTGTACAGTTCTATTAGAGGTATTTGAGTTAAAGAAGAAGCAAAATGATCTAGGCTTATCCATCATCAGTGCTACAAAGGTGAGGTCAGATTAATCTCAACACATTCCAACTGAATTCTTGCTACATTGGCATAGTTTCTATCAAAGTTTTGCTACATTTTTTTCTCGTCTGTTGTTGTAAATTCGTCTGCCATATAGCAAGACTGGTACATACTTTAAATGGAATGCTGAACTTACTTGTTTTAAATATCATCTGGAAACATATTAAGCCTTTCAAACAGTATAAAGCTGGCCAGATCTCATATGTACAGCCCAATTCTGTCTACTGGTCAGAGATAAAACTTTATTTGCCCAAATAAAAATTGATCTTTAAGCAAGGGGATATTCCCATTATATACATCTACTTTCTGATACACATCTACCACTACATCAAGCGCAACACAATAGCAGATATCACTACAGTCTTCCATTAGATCACCAGATAAGAAAGAGGAGTTAAAAATAGAAATCGATAAGTATCAAATATGGGTCAATTTAAAACATTTACCTATACATGTTTAATATATATATATATATATATATATATATATATATATATATATATATATATATATTCACTGAAAAAACCATAGGTTTCAGGTACGTTATAGTTAGTTGGACATTTCACTCGTACAAAACCATAGAAATTCTGCCGTTATAGTTAGTTCAGCTAACTATAACTCGCACCCCCGCAATGCACTGCTGATTTTTTTTTTGTTTATTGGGATTTTACATTTCGTGTTACAAGTTGATACTGCATCATTAACACATTTTCACATACATTTGCAAGTGTTCGAATATTATCCATAATGAACAATTCTACAATCTCATCGTATATCATACACATTGAATTGGATATCTTACGACAGTCCGGGAGCTATCTTCTGGCTTAATTCGCCATACATTGGTATATTTTGTGGTGTCTGGTTGGGCATGTATCCCGGGGGTGTGGGTTGGTATTTCGCCCTCACCTCTACCTTTGTGCGTCGTCCCAAAAAGAATTCGTGATCACATCCCCTGTCGGAATAATTCGGTTTCGGAAATACCGAGGGGGAGAACAAAACTGTTAACTGTGTGGGGGAAACCGGGTGTGGGGGGAGGCGGGGAGCGCTCGGAATGCACATATGCATCAATCAGTGATGTGACTGGCTGCGGTTCAGTTTTACTGCACTGTTGTGTGTGTGAGGGGGGGAGTGACCGTGTGTGTGAGCGGGTGGGAACGTGTCTGGCATGTCCTTGACATGTCATTTGCTGTGTGTGTCTTGATGTTGTGTAGTGGTGTCTGTTATCCGGACCGTGGGGGATAGGAGCGGAGTTTGGGGTTGTGGTTGTGAGGCCTCAGGTGTTACCACCGTTGTCGTCTCCTGTGTGAATTGGAATAGTAGCTGTGCCCATTCCATGGAAATGGGATGTTTACGTGTCCCTTTTACTTCCTCGTCCCTTAGTACCTCTTCCTCTGCTGCGCCCCATTTTTTCATAGCACCCACCCAGGCCACCTCTGGGGGTCCCGCCGGGGCTCGCCAGTGCATGGCTATTCCCCTCTTTGCTAAGAGAATGGCTAGGGATGCAAAGCGCCATTGTAGTTTTGCGGTCTTTCTTTTGCGGAAAATTCCCAGTGCACATGCTTCCCATGTGGATATAGTCGGAAGATTAACTGTCGCTCGGAGTGTCTGGTGTACCTTATTCCAATACTGTTGAATGGTAGGGCAATCCCAGAACATATGCTTAAAGTTCGCCTCCGGGGTCTGACAGCGGGGGCACGCAAAATGTGTGTTAGGGTAAAAACGGTGTAGTCGATGTGGTGTGAGATATGCCCGGTGTAGGATATTGAACTGAATATTTTTGAAGCGCGCATTCCTAGAGACCTTTTTTGGATATTCTAGCACCTTTTCCCATTCTTTATCATGGAATACCCGCCCCATCTCATCCTCCCATTTCTGTCGCAGTGAGTCCAAGGAAGTGCCGGTCAGCTCCCGGATCGCCTTGTAATGCCAGGTGACTAAGTGTCTGCCCGCCCCCATACGTAGGATCGTGTGTAACACCGGGTGTGTCGGGGGTTCCCCCTCCCGAAGATCCCAGCAGTGCCCGCAATGCACTGCTGATGACGTCACATATTACATCATTCATGACATGGTCAGTGACATCACTGATATCTCAAATGACATCACTGATGACATCATCCAGTGACTGTGTTTCTGTAAAGTTTAAATATGTTTTATATATATGCCAAGGTGTATTGAAGAATGAGTGGGTGTATAAGTGTCTGGATGGAGGATTTAGTATGTGCGTGACTGACTGTATAATTGAGTGATTAAATGTGACTTACTGAATGCATGGGTTAGTGACTAAACTGTGTGAATGTCTGTATCAGTCTGTCTGTTGTTGTGTAAGCTGCTGCATGGGTTGGTCAGTAGCTACATGAGTGTCTATATGGTTTATTGATTGGTTGCCTGAGTATTTGCATGGGAGACTGTGTGTGTGTGTGTGTGGGTGGGTGGGTGGGAGGTGTGTGACTGTGCATAGATGTGTGAGTGGTTGAATCACTGGGTGTATGGGTTCAAGAGTGCATGTGGAAACAGCTGTATGGGTGGGTGAGTGTGTGTTGGTGAGTGAATGGATGTCTCAGTGGTACATGTCCAAGTAACTACATATGTAAAAGGCAGTGTATGCGAGAGTTGGAGTATATAAATGTCTATACGTGAGAGTCAGTGATTGTGAGAGTGGCTGTATGGATGAGTGTGAACTTGTATCAGTGATTGTATAAGATTAAGTGTGCGTTAGTATCTGTATGAATAAGTGAGGTGGTGTGTGTATAACTGTATAGGTGAGAAAATGGGAGTGTGATTGATTCTTTGCATGACTGTCTAGGTGTGTGAGTAACTCCATGGATGAGTGGCGGTTTGTGAGTGTCTGTATAGGTGTATGAGTGCATATGATAGTGTATTGATGAGTGACTGCATGCATGAGTGATTGTATGGGTGAATGAGTGGATGTGTGTGTGTAGACCTATGAATCAGTGAGTGCGTATGTAGTAACTGGTATTGGTGTGTCGATGGTTCGAAAATGGTAGTCTGTATTTTACAGCGGGTGTATCAAACGTTATATTAGAGTGTGAGGAGGTGTATCAGATTTTCACGTGGATGATGTCATCAGTGATGTCATTTGAGATGTCATCAGTGATGTCATCAGTGAGGTCACTGACCATGTCATGAATGATGTAATATGGGACGTCCTCAGCAGTGCATTGCGGGGGCGCGAGTTATAGTTAGCTGAACTAACTATAACGGGGGAATTTCTATGGTTTTGTACGAGTGAAATGTCCAACTAACTATAACGTCCCTGAAACCTATGGTTTTTTCAGTGAATTTCTAAGGTTTTTTAAATGCTAATTTCTAACTATAACGTGCCTGAAACCTATGGTTTTTTCAGTGAATTAAGTCCCCTTGAATCCTGAGGGTCCCTGGGGGCCAACTAGCCCACCAGGTACCTCCAGTAAGCGCCACAGAGCTGCTTTGCAGAGAGGTGGTCCGAGGCCACGCCCCTTTTTACACCTCTCTGCAACGCAACTCTGTTGCGCTTACTGGAGGTACCTGGTGGGCTAGTTGCACCCCAGGGACCCTCAGGATTCAAGGGGACTTAATCCCCCAACTTACAATGCGCCAGAGGGCCCGTTTGCACAGTGGTGAAGGGAGGGGGTGGGGCCTGATGTGACAAGTGTGCAAACGCGCCCCGTGGCGTGTTTTAAGTTGGGGGATTAAGTCCCCTTGAATCCTGAGGGTCCCTGAGGGCAACTAGCCCACCAGGTACCTCCAATAAGTGCCACAGAGCTGCGTTGCAGAGAGGTGGTCCGAGGCCACGCCCCTTTTTACACCTCTCTGCAACGCAACTCTGTTGAGCTTACTGGAGGTACCTGGTGGGCTAGTTGGCCCCCAGGGACCCTCAGGATTCAAGGGGACTTAATCCCCCAACTTAAAACGCGCCACAGAGCGCCTTTGCACACTTGTCACATCAGGCCCCACCCCCTGCCTTCACCACTGTGTAAACGCGCCCCGTGACGTGTTTTAAGTTGGGGGATTAAGTCCCCTTGAATCCTGAGGGACCCTGGGGTCCAACTAGCCCACCAGGTATCTCCAGTAAGCGCCACAGAGCTGCGTTGCAGAGAGGTGTAAAAAGGGGCGTGGCCTCAGACCACCTCTCTGCAAGGCAGCCCTGTGGCGCTTACTGGAGGTACCTGGTGGGCTAGTTGGCCCCCAGGTACCCTCAGGATTGAAGGGGAATTAATCCCCCAACTTAAAACGCGCCACGGAGCGCGTTTGCACAGTGGTGCAGGGAGGGTGCGGGGCCTGATGTGACCAGTGTGCAAACACGCCCTGTGGCGTGTTTTAAGTTGGGGGATTAAGTAACCTTGAATCCTGAGGGTCCCTGGGCGCCAACTAGCCCACCACGTACCTCCAGTAAGCGCCACAGGGCTGCTGTTGCAGAGAGGTGTAAAAAGGGGCGTGGCCTCGGACCACCTCTCTGCAACGCAGCTCTGTGGCGCTTACTGGAGGCACCTGCTGGGCTAGATAGCCCCCAGGGACTCTCAGGATTCAAGGCGAACTAATTCCCCACCTCAAAACGCGCCAGAGGGCGCGTTTGCACAGTGGTGCAGGGAGGGGGGCAAGGCCTCCGGCGATTTGCCGGTTCCTTTTTTTTGTGGTATTTTTTGGAAGGGGGGCTGCGTGGCCCCCCTTCCCTGGGCCACATTTGGGCCCGGGACCCCATCCCCCGGGTTCTGGCAGCCTTGGTTTTTTTTTTAAATTATGCGGAGGGGGGCCGCGTGGCCCCCCTCACGGGCCACTTCTAGCCCCGGGGACCCCATCCCCCTGGGCCTGGCCACTCCATTGAGGACCGTGGGGGGAGCCCCAATGCCCCCACGGTTTAAAAAAAAAAAAGGCTTTTTTTGGCCCTGGGGGTCCTTGTGGGACCCCCTGAGCAGGCCTAGGGGGTCAGGGTGTTTCTACCCTGCCCCCTTTTCTTCATTTTTCACTTTGTTTTACTGTTTTCTTGTGACTCGGTTCTACCGAGTCACAAGATGGCTGCCAACACTTCCTGGTTTGGAGTGTTGGCAGCCAATCAAAGTGAAGCTCGTGCTCTGGAGGGTTCGCGAACCCACCGCTGCCGTAGATATCGAAACTTTTTCTTTTTCTAATTTCTCAGGAACTACTGAACGGATTTACACCATTGAACCAAGACCTACCTTTTTGCCAAATTTGGTGTAATTCCGTTCAGCAGTTCGGGCTGTAGCTTTGTCTAAAGTTTCCTATGGAAATGAACATGGGGAAAACGCGTTTTGGGACCCCCCTTTTTTCTCGGCCCCCGCTTGACGAATCACCCCGAAACTTTCAAGACCGGAGCGCCCCACTAGTTTTGAACATTTCGCGAAGATTTGTCAACCGGCGCCAAAGTTATTGGGAAAAGAAAAAACCCTTTTCCTATGGAAACTAGGTCCTAACTATAACTACCTACTGGCGACCGCCAGTAGGTAATGCACAAGTTACTAACTTGTGTAACGATATATCTGTAAGAGACAGTAGTTAGTGATAGATTCCTTACCTTAGAATATCCCCAGGCGTCAGGCTGGATCCGGAAAGTTTTGCGTAGCAGTACCCTTGCGCGTCGGTAGGCGGCGTCGTGCGGCTCCGCGTCCGTCGTCGGCGTCGTGATCGCCGGGATGACGTCGCGGGCAGCACTTAGGCGCCGCCCCTGCGCGCTGACGTCAGTTCTGTACACGACTTTCCGCGCCAGGAACGCAGAGCCATGCAAGAAGCTGACACAGGTGTCTGAAAAATACTAGGGCCCTGAAAGGGATGTCCTTAACCCTAGAAATCAGTTCGCAGAACGGGGAGGATGGGTGGGGCGGTAAGGAATCTATCACTAACTACTGTCTCTTACAGATATATCGTTACACAAGTTAGTAACTTGTGCATCTGAAAGAGACACGTTAGTGATAGATTCCTTACCTTAGAATAGATACCCCAGCAATACCAACCCCGGTGGTGGGTCTGCGAACAAAGATCAGACAAGGAAGTCCTGGAGGACAGAACGGCCAAAGAAGCCGTCCCTCCGGACCTGACTGTCAAGGCAGTAATGCTTAGTAAACGTGTGCAGCGAGGCCCACGTAGCCGCCTGACAGATAACCGGCAGCGGAACACCGCGGCCCAAGGCCGTGGTAGCAGCCGTTGCCCTGGTGGAATGGGCACGCAGCCCAACAGGAGGTTCCTTTTTAGCCAAAGAATAGCAGGTCTTGATGCACAAGGTAACCCAGCGGGAGATGGTCCTCTTGTGCACCGCCCGACCTTTTTGGCGCCCACGTAGCCAACAAAGAGCTGGTCATCCACTCGGAAGTGTTTTGTGCGGTCAATATAGAAAGAGAGCGCACGTTTTGGGTCCAGACGGTGGAGCCTCTCTTCCTCTCTGGAAGGATGCGGAGGCGGAAAGAAGGTGGGCAAAGTGATGGTCTGCCCAATGTGGAAAGCAGTAACCACCTTTGGCAAGAAGGACGGACGCGTCCGAAGAACAACCTTGTCTGGATGAACAGACAGAAAGGGAGGTTTGCAAGATAGAGCCTGGAGCTCACTCACCCGCCGAGCGGAGGTGATGGCCACCAGAAAGGCTGTCTTCAGAGTCAGAAGACGAAGAGGACAGTTATGTAGAGGCTCAAAGGGAGCGCACATTAAAAGGTAAGAACCAAGTTCAAGTCCCACTGAGGCATCACAAACGGAACAGGAGGGAAGAGGTGAGTAATGCCTTTTAAGAACCTGTTAACAACAGGGGACTTGAAAAGGGAGGGCTGATCAGGGAGCCTGAGGAAGGCCGAGATAGCACAAAGATAACCCTTGATGGTACCCAGGGCAGAACCCTGTTGGGCCAAAGAGAGAAGGAACAGAAGGACCTCAGAAAGAGGGGCAGAAAGGGGATTCACAGCCTTTGCTGTGCACCATGCCACAAATTTGTTCCACCTGCAGGCGTATACCACCTTAGTGGAGGGACGCCTGGCTGCCAGAATCACATCACAAACTTCGGGAGGCAAGTCGAAAGGAATCAACTGCCGCCGCTCAATCTCCACGCAAGCAGGTGTAGACTGGACAGGTTCGGGTGGAGGACCGTCCCCTGCTGCTGCGACAGAAGATCCTCCCGAAGAGGCAGACGGATCGGGGGATCTACGCTCATATTGAGTAGCTCGGGATACCAAACTCTTCGAGCCCAGTCCGGAGCCACAAGAATGACTTGGGCCCGGTCGTGCCGAATCTTCTTCAACACTCTGGGTAGAAGTGGTATAGGCGGAAAGGCGTACAATAGACCGCAACTCCACTCGTGACGAAAAGCGTCGCCGAGCGAGTGCCGCCTTGGAAATTCCAACGCGCAGAACTGATGACATTGCGCGTGCTCTTCGGTGGCGAATAGATCTAACCAAGGCTCTCCCCACTGTAGAAAGAGTCCTTGCGCCACTTCCGAGTGAAGACGCCATTCGTGATCCATCATGCACCTGCGGCTGAGTTCGTCCGCCCTGGCGTTCAGGGAACCTGCCAGGTGTTGAACCACCAGGAACATGCCCTGATGTTCCAGCCATGTCCAGAGGCGCAGAGCCTCCTGACAAAGGGTCCACGACCCCACCCCGCCTTGTTTGTTGCAGTACCACATGGCGGTGGTGTTGTCTGTGAACACCTGCACTACCTTCCCTTTGACAGAGGGAAGGAATGCCTTGAGTGCAAGTCGGATCGCCCGGAGCTCCAGAAGGTTGATATGGAGCCGGGACTCCGCCGGAGACCAGAGGCCTCTGATCTCCGCCTCTCCCATGTGACCGCCCCATCCCAGAAGGGACGCGTCCGTCACAACTGTATGCTCTGGCTGGGGAAGGGAGAGGGATCTGCCCATGACCCATTGCCGGTTCGAGAGCCACCACTGCAACTGTTTTGCAGTCCCCTCCGAGATCTGGACGTGATCGGACAGGTTGCCCTGGTGCTGCGCCCACTGGAACTTCAGGTCCCACTGCAGAGCCCGCATATGCCACCTGGCATGATTGACCAGCAGGATGCAGGAGGCCATGAGGCCCAGCAGCCTCAGGGTGATCCGTACCGAAACCCAGGATAAAGGCCGAAAGATCGGAATCATAGCCTGAATATCCCGGACTCGCCGTTCGGGAGGATAGGCCCGAAACTGCGTCGTGTCCAGAACTGCTCCGATGAAAAGGAGCTGTGGAGAAGGAATTAGATGCGACTTCGGCACATTGATGGAGAACCCCAGCGAGTGCAGGAGTTCGGCCGTAGTCTGGAGGTGGGAGACGACTGCCTGGGACGAGCCCGCCTTCAGCAGCCAGTCGTCGAGGTAGGGGAAGACTGAAACCCCTGCCCGGCGCAGATGAGCTGCGACCACCGCCATCACTTTCGTGAACACCCGAGGGGCACTGGTAAGGCCAAAGGGGAGCACGGTGAACTGAAAATGCCCGGGGCCTACCGTGAACCGAAGGTAACGCCGGTGGGCCGGCAGGACGGGATGTGGAAATACGCGTCCTGCAAGTCCAACGCTACCAACCAGTCTCCAGGGTCGAGGGCAGTCAAGACCTGAGCTAGGGTGAGCATCTTGAACTTCTCCTTCCGGAGGAAGCGATTGACGTTCCGGAGGTCCAAGATAGGACGCATGTCCTCCTTGTCCTTTTTGGGCACCAGAAAGTAGTGGGAGTAGCAACCACGCCCTACTTCTGGGGTCGGAACATGCTCGATGGCCCTCTTGGTCAAGAGGGCCGTGACTTCCTTCCGTAGAAGCACCAAGTGATCCCCTGACATGCGGTGGAATTGAGGTGGCATGGCTTGGGGGGTGGTCTCGAAGGGGAGGGAGTAGCCCCTTCGGACAATGTCCAAGACCCACCTGTCCGAGGTGATGGTGCGCCAGTGGGGAAGGTGATGGCGGACCCTGCCCCCTACTGGCGTGCCGTGCACCTGAAAGGAGGGACTAGGAGGGCTTGGAGGCCGCGGACGGGTTGGAGGTGGTGGCCTGACCCGCACGCTGGTTGCCCGATCCGCCACGGCGGAATCCACGTCCTCGGCCACGCGAAGACGCCTGCTGCGCGGGCCGGTGGCTGGGCTGCTGACGTGAAGGGGCGCCCCTACCGTGGCCACGATAGGGGCGAAAAGCAGAAGGCAGCGGAGGGCGTGTAGCAGAAAGGCCCAGGGACTTTGCAGTAGCCCGTGAGTCCTTAAAGCGCTCCAACGCATGGTCTGCTTTGGACCCAAAAAGACCGACTCCATCAAAGGGCATGTCCATGAGAGTATTCTGGACATCCCCTGAAAAACCAGTGGTTCTCAGCCAGGCGTGGCGCCGGAGCGCCACCGTCGTTGCAATCGACCTGCCCAGCGAGTCGGCGGTGTCAAGGCCACAACGGATAGTGTATTTGGCCGCATCCCTTCCTTCCGCAATGGCGCGGGAAAGCAGTGCCTGGACCTCCTCAGGGCACTGGGGCAAAACATCCGCCACCGAATCCCACAGGGAGTGGGTATATCGGCCCAAAAGACAAGCGGTGTTAACGGACCGCAAGCCAGCACTGGAGGAAGAAAAACCTTTCTTCCCAAACTGATCCAGGCGTTTGGATTCCCTATCCGGAGGAGCGGTAGGGAAGGCGGTTTGGGAAGCGGAGGCTTGGACAACCAAGCTCTCAGGAGTGGGGTGGACAGAAAGAAACAGGGGGTCGCCCGGAGCGGGGCGATGGCGTCGTGACACGTTCCGATCCACAGGAGCCCCTGTGTTGGGCTTGGACCAGGCGCCCAAAAGAACGTCAGTGAGGGCGTCGTTAAGCGGCAGCACAGTCTCCGCAGAGGAGGCTGCCGGCTGAAGCACCTCTGTCAAGATGTTAGGCTTGACCGTCAAGGTAGGGAGCTGGAGACGTAAGGCCCCAGCAGCCCTACGCAACACCGTACCAAAATTGGCCCCCTCCTCCGTAGCCACGGGAGGAGACAGCATGCCAGTGTCAGGAGAAGTATCCAGACCACTGGCCTCCCCTAGACTCTCTGTCCAGTCCTCATCATACTGACAGTTGCGTGTCAGAGGGTCATCAGACCCCTCCCAGTCCTCCTGGTCCTCCTCTGGTTCAAAATAAGGAGGAGGAGGGACATTTGGGACCCAAGGTCCCATCGGCGCCGGAGCCGGCGTCGAGCGACGTCGCTCCGGGTCCATGTCCGGAGCCGGAAGGAACTGGGGGACGACGCCGCCCGGAGCCCAGGGCGGGTCGAGAACGGCACCGGAGACATCGGCGCCGGCGGAGGTGTCGTGAGGTCGACCGGCGTCGATGGGGGTTGTGGAGCCGGGATCGAGGCCGGGGCCGAAGCCGGAGCCGGGATCGAGGCTGGAGGCTCGGGCGACGCCGGGGCCGGAGCCGCCGGCGACGCCGGAGCAACCCCATCAGGGCCCGCGGGGCCCGAAGGCGCACCGGAGGGGCCTGAAGGCCCGAAGAGGCGGGCCATGGCCGACAGGAACTCCTGTACCTTGGCCGGATCCGCCCCCGAACCCGGGAAGGGCGGGTATGACGGGGGCGACTCCACAGGCAAGTCCGGGGCCGCGGGGGCGGGGACGGTGCCGGGAGGGGCCTCAGCCGAGTCGCGAGACCGGCGAGGCGAAGTCCGAGAGCGACGATGCTTCTTGGACTTCTTGTGCTTAGACTTACCGGACGAAGAAGACTTCGACGCCGACGACCGGTGTGCACTCCGCGAGCGACCCCTGGACCTCTCACGCGACCGGGGCTTCCGCGGAGCCGAATGCCGGGCCTCGAGGAGCTTTCGAGACCGCTCTCGCAAAGCTTTCGGGTTGAGGGCCTGGCATTCGGGACAAGACTCGGTGTCGTGGCCTCGGCCGAGGCAGAAGAGACACTCCCAATGCGGGTCGGTGACGGACATCATCCGCGCACAGGCGCCGCATCGCTTGAAGCCGGGCATCCCTACGACACCTTAAAGTTGTGAAAAAACAGTGAAAAAATCACCAAAAAGTATGGTCAAAAATTGACCAGGGCACTGCTCTTCCCGGATCTGCGCTTGCTGGCGCGGAAAAAGAAGAACTGACGTCAGCGCGCAGGGCGGCGCCTAAGTGCTGCCCGCGACGTCATCCCGGCGATCACGACGCCGACGACGGACGCGGAGCCGCACGACGCCGCCTACCGACGCGCAAGGGTACTGCTACGCAAAACTTTCCGGATCCAGCCTGACGCCTGGGGATATTCTAAGGTAAGGAATCTATCACTAACGTGTCTCTTTCAGATATTTATAATATAATTCGTGCTTCATGTTCAGCAGAAAACATGAAATCCAGATGACGATCTATTGCTTTATTTCTCCATAGGTTATACTACTCCAGCACGCTGCAAGTTAACAGCCTGCTTCTACACTCCATTACAAGATGGCCTCCAATGGTTTCTGTATGAAGTCTACTTCTGAAATGACCTGTAGAACGCACGCTTCAGAAACCTAATCATCAGTCAGGCATCTTCCCAATGGTGCTAATCCCAGGACTGGCAGGTGATAACCACCAACTCAGTCAGTCATACAGCCACCTTGGAAATGCCACAATCCCCAGCAGATCCTCCCTGACTCAAGCGACCAAACAAATCAGCCTGATACGTGCTGAACAACAGAATAATTCCATAGTTGTGCAGCTACAAAGTACGTTCTCTGACTCTCAGTAGAAGAAGGAGCCAATTTCTTGTGAATTTAGCAAAGGACATGCACCTACAGGTTATAGATTGGCAGAGCACCAAAAAGTTGCAACTACAACAATGCAATCTTGGTAAAAAAAAAAAACCTGCATCTCATTAATTCTGCTCAGGCTAACTTCAAAGAAAGGAGCTGGAAGTGACATAGAAAAGATTTTCAAAGTCCTGAACTGGTACCTATTTTCAAAATGAGTGTTTCAGCAAATACCTCCAGACAGTTTGGGGAGCATAAACTGGAGGTGATATTTGCAACGAGGTAGGCTCCAGTCTAATCAAGGCTTACTTTCAATGCAGCTCAATGGGGACTTAACTATTATCCACCCGTTGTGAAATGTTGACTGTTTTGTTGGAAGCAGACATCCATCTCCTGATTTATACCTTCCTGCATTATTCATAATTTGAAAGAGACTTGTTAGTGTATTTTTTGCATCAACTGTGCCATATGCCATTGGTAGAACCCATCCTTCTAGAGGACACCTGATAGGCTTGTCCCGATATTACCGTGGCAGACTATTACCCGACCAACAATGGTCTCATTCCCCGGTCTGTATGGATCATTCATAACCTCTTTATTTTAGATCCAACGCCCCAGAACAAAATACCCAAGGGTGTTGCAGAGGTTAATTCACTACACCCCCACTCCACGGTTCAAGCGCTTATATTTCTGTTCAAGCTCCTCAATCTTGCTTCTGTTAATCATACTCACAACCTGTAGCCATCAGACTCCCAAGCTGTAGCCATCCCCTGGTCATTACTGACACTTTGTAATGAAATCTAAGATGATGAGAGGTCACATCAGCCTTCATTATTAAGCATGAGGTTGCAAGTGCAACCAGAAACATTCTGTTCAAATATCTATCCATTCATAGTGGTGAGCATCGATACCCCGTAAGGTGGCATAGGAAATACAACAATAAAGTCTTGCACAAGGCCACAACAAGGAGATCAGCAAGGAAAGCAAATAACTTTGGAGAGGGAGGAACAGGCTTTGCAGCATTTTGAATCAGCGACTGTCATTTTTTAATCAAGAGTCAGTGGCCACAACCTAACATGAGTTAAGGGCCAGCGAAGCTTACTTGATGCGAACTGACAGTTCAAAAATAGCCAATAAGACCTCGCTTCAAAGAACATATTTAATGGTTTGCCTAATTATGTATCAGTCCATGCAAGCTATGCCTTATCATTTTTATCTTCTGTATCCTAAATACTTGCAGATCATCTAATAGTTATGTAAAAGGAGAAGTTTGATTTTTTTGATTTTTATAAATTATTTTTAAAAACGACTGCTCTTAAGCTAGCAATTCAGAAGCAGCGTATGTAATAGGATTATTCCATTTAGACAGTGTGCTAAAACTTGTCTATCTCTGTAAGTGCAATTGCTCATCCCCCGACAACTTTCTAAAAATGATAATTGTATGTAAACTTCAAAGTAGTAGTACCCAAGGCTGTCGAGCTCATCCCCGACAAACTGCCCTTGAACTAAATTACGAGGGCTCATCCTCCTGCTGAGTCCTTTAACTAGGTCACCCAACAATTACAATACCTAGTGGCAAAGACAGACGGTAGAGCTATTCAGAAAGAAAGCTACTACTGCGAAAGCCCAGCCATTCAACAACGGCCTAATGTTTACGTCAGCACATCTACCCATCCTTCGCGTCGTGCGACAAGACCTTCGGAAAAAAACCAAAAAGGTCAATAGTAGCAAATTATTATATTGCCATCTAAACAACAGAAAATTGACATTTGAATTCGAGACTTTCGCAACAATTTCCCTTATGCAGTCTTTTTTTTAAGTCAAATTTTATTATAACTTGAAACAATGCTGCAATATATATTCAACTCTCATTATCTTTGGTGCTAAACCATCAAATAGGAGCATCATAACAGAGGCTACACCCTAATGCAGTCTTAACTGCTCACAAGAGCAAGGTGCTTCTACCTTTCAATTCTGGGATGGTGACTTTAGTGTATATTACGGCACATAAAATATTCAAAGGGTTAAAACTGAACTGAAGAGCATGACTGGAAGATGATACCCTACAGCTTTTATTTCAAATTACTTTAGCATACAGAATATGCACTTAAAGGTTACACTCTGCAAGGACTCCAAGAAATATATTAAAAAGAAAACTTCTTAGACATCAGAGCAGAAGCAAAAGGAGAAACTCTAGCTTTAAGATGTGTGTGAGAGTCTCTGTGCAGCTTCCCTGAGCCTACAGCTCAGGAGCGAATGGCACTTCTCATTGAAGGATTTTTCCAGTTGTATTCCTAGCCAGGAAACCTGAAATATCCATCTACGTCAAAGCCAACAGTCAAGTCATCAAAACAAGGCTGCCAACCATGAGCAACGCAGCTTCATTTCATGACAGTCTCCCAACCTGAATAGCATAGCTATCTTTAAACAGGCCTACACTGGATCAGTAGACTCCGACTGGAAAATTGTAATTTAATGAGACAGAAGGACACAATACAGACTGCGTACTTTGATAAGAAGTAAAAATGTGTGTTACATTATGTACCAAAAACAGTAGTAAGTGTTGGCAGCCCAAGAGCAGAAAGATAATAAGCACTGAAAAATGGCTAGGTTGTGTGTTCGGACTGGCATAGGTTAACTGATACTGAGGAGCTTAAGGCATCTACCTACTTGAACAGGTGACAGTCGACTTACAGAAGGTGTTCCTGATGAAGTATTTACGAGCAAGCTGTGATCTAAGGTGGTCTGCGCATTGTAGATACTTGTGAAGATGGTTCCATAAGGCTCCTATTGCTTAATAAATCTAAGCTACCCATGAGTAAATTGTTACACTTTCAGATATAACAAACACTTGCCGACCAATGGGTCGATTTCAGGTGCCAAGATAATCCCGATGGGGTGGTTACAGGAGTTACCAGCCCCATCTGGACTATAAAATCTGATTTGTGGATTTACCACAGGGATTTTGGCTGCTAAAAGCGACTGAAATTTCCGAATGAAATACCAGGGAGTAAGAAGGAATAATGAGCGGAATCAGAACTGAAATTATAGAGTCTCCTGGTAATTACTCATTATTAGGGGACCCTTAGGCTATTACCTGCAATCTCCAACTTGGAATACAGAATTATCAATGTCTCTGATATCAGTAACTTGAGGGAGAGGCCAGGGATGGGGGAAGACTCAATGAGACCAGCAACCGAGCACTCATAATGTGGCCCGAACAGTGGTATGAAAATTTATCTGCATCATTCAAATTACTCAGTCCTGCTTTGATGGGGATTTTCCTTTAAAACCTTTTGTGGCATTAGTCGAATTAACAAAGCTTAAAACAAAATGCAATTTGGCACAAAACACAAAGGCAAGAAGGTATGATAATAAGGGTAGACATATCAGTACACAATTAGGTAGTTCAAGTATCTTGAAAACTTGGAAATTACGCAACGATTCAGCAAATATTATGCCAAAATCCCCAAGTGACTCACCCATGGACCCCAAATCTTGGCATGCTTTTGTGCCTTTGCATAATATATATATATATTTTTTTAATATTAAACACATTCCCTAGAGCCATTTTCGAAAGAGGAGGGCAGAAGTGAACCTCAGGGGTCTGGCAATAACAGTCTTGGTAAGAAGGGACACCAATTCAATGAGTATTAAGACTCTTCATGAAAAATCCGCCTCTTCCATACTTCCTAGCAGAGCCAGTCGAGGAGACAAATCATCAGGTAAATTAAGCACTGCAAAAAATGTACAGTTGACTAACAATAGGTATAAATCTACTCACATCTTCAAACCTCATGAGAGAAGTTCCTGACGAGTATGCACCAAAAGAAGTTAGAGGATGGCACGTTGCCAAGTCTCCGAAGGTATTCCGGAGTGAAATATACTCTATGCAGATATTTGAAATGAATTAGAAAAAGTTTGGCAAACACTGCAAGTTTTCTGGGTGCCATCTGAGCTTCCCACCAGTCACTGCCTCGGTCCTGTACCAAAGGAGTCCAAATTCTACATATTTGCGCTACAAACAAAGTTATGATAGAGGAGTGATCCCGTCTTCCCCCACACTGGCAAAGTCTTATTATGACTGTTAGGAGGTTGAATTCAGTTGGAGTGAGGTCAGCTTTGTGCATCAGGGCGTCCAATATAGGAGGGGCAGTTATGATTGCGCAATTAATGCAGAAACCACCATGAAAGGGGTGTGCCTAATATTAGTCTTTGTTCTTCTGATACACCAAGGATTCTTTTAATGCTTCTGGATCGCATTTCCTACTCGGACATTTTAGATTTATGTTGAGAAAGCTTTATTAGTATTTATGAGATATCTTTAAGGTGTGAGGATATAATATATATATATATATTCACTGAAAAAAAACACCGTTAACGTTTTGAACTAAAAAAAAACAACTCAGAAATTCACCAGTTATAGCAACCAGCGCTAATATGAACTTGCGCCCCTGCCATGTACTGCTTATGACCTCACATATTACATCACTCATGACATGTTCTATCACATCATTGATAGTGTGACTGATGACATCATCCAGTGAGTGAGTGAGTTTCATACTTTGCATAGTGGCACGTAAGGATAATTCTAGTTCTCTACCTAATTTTGGAGAACGCCCCTGCTGCTAACGGGTGTGTTTTCAAAATGTTTATGCTCCTAATGGGGCACAGGTGTGTAGAGGTATTAAGCACATTGTAAATGTTTGTGTACAAGACTAACACTGTGTGCAGGTGACAGTTGACTCGCACACAAGTTTTTTATTTTGAAAAAAAGATTGTAACAGTGCGCTGATTGTTTGTAGTAAACAGTAAGTATTGTAAGCACCCTTGAGTATTTTAAGGGAATTGTCTCAATGTGATAATTTCTATATAGGAGAGACAACTGTGTGCATCAGATACTTACCCATGTACATGTGCTTTATAAGCCACAGTAGCAGATCTATTTATAACATTTTCAGCAGAGTTTAAAGGGTGTGGGTAGTATGATCTTTAGCACCTCCAGGTCTTGGGTGTTTACAGTGAGTAGTCTCTCTTTGTAGAGGGATTTGCAAAGAGTGAACATTTTTCTTAGTAGATACTGTTTAATAATCTTTGGTGTATTGCTCATGAGAGTTTGACTGTCTGCAAACAGTGTGGTACGGGGTAAACTCTGCATAAGATACACATTATTTAAAGAACCCACTTTTCTACTCATGTCCGCTTCATTTCTCACAAGAGGTTCACTAACTGTGAAGGGTTTGATACACGCTAAAGGCCATCCGTACTAGTAGTAGGGCATCAGTTATGTAACAGGGCTTGAGTGTTTGGAGGAATTTGGTTTTCTTTGAACAGCTGTATATAGATTGAACACCATGTGCAGGAGGGGTTACCCATCAATGTCCGCAGCAGCCAACCCACCCACCGGACCTACGACACCGCCACCCTCAACGCACTCAACACCGGCCGAATCCCCGGCTGCCACCGTGCCACCCCAGGACGCACCCACGGACCCTTCGCCACAAGGATCATCACTCAGCCCCACCCTCTTCAACGTCTACATGAGCCCCCTCGCAGCCATCGCACGCCAACACAACCTCAACATCATCTCCTACGCCGACGACACCCAGCTGATCCTCTCCCTCACCAACGACCCCACAACCGCCAAAACCAACCTACATGAAGGGATGAAGGACGTAGCCGAGTGGATGAGGAACAGCCGCCTGAAACTGAACTCAGATAAGACGGAAGTCCTCATCCTAGGATCATCACCCTCCGCCTGGGACGACTCCTGGTGGCCCCCTGCCCTGGGCAACGCACCCAAACCAACGGACCACGCACGCAACCTGGGCTTCATCCTGGACTCCTCCCTCTCAATGACCAGACAAGTCAACGCCGTCTCCTCGTCTTGCTTCAACATCCTACGCATGCTGCGGAAGATCTTCCGGTGGATCCCCACCGAAACCAGGAAGACGGTCACCCAGGCCCTCGTCACCAGCCGACTGGACTACGGCAACTCCCTCTACGCCGGAACCACAGCCAAACTTCAGAAAAGACTCCAACGCATCCAGAACGCCTCAGCTCGACTCATCCTGGACATCCCCCGACACAGCCACATCGCCGGACACCTGAGAGACCTGCACTGGCTCCCCGTCAGCAAGAGAATCACGTTCCGACTCCTCACCCACGCACACAAAGCTCTCCACAACCAAGGCCCCAGATACCTCAACGACCGTCTGACCTTCTACACTCCCACCCGCCAGCTACGATCGACCAACCACGCCCTCGCCGCCGTCCCCCGCATCCGAAGAGCCACAACGGGAGGAAGATCCTTCTCCTACCTGGCTGCCAAGACGTGGAACTCCCTACCCATCCACCTCCGCCTGACCCAAGACCACCTCTCCTTCAGGAAGCAACTCAAGACCTGGCTGTTCGAACAGTAGCGGACCCCCCTCCCCCTAGCGCCTTGAGACCCTCCGGGTGAGTAGCGCGCTATACAAATGCTTGATTGATTGATTGATTGTCACCATGAGCTCAGTTGCCCATGAAGTGTATCGTACAGTGTCAATGTTGCACATAACAGAAGCTTGCTTCACCTAAGGGAGTTGAATGTGTGATGGCATTAAGGATGCTTCATATTATTGTGAGTTATTTTCTACTTACTTTCATACCTCTAATGCTATACTCCTTTACAGAGTAATGTGTACAAAAGTAGCTTGGATGATGTCATCCGTGATGTCATTTGAGATGTCATAAATGATATCACAGAACATGTCATGAGTGATGTAATATGTGTGGTCATACACAGTGCATGGCAGTAGCACAAGCTATAGTTAGCTATGCTAACCATAAATTGGTGAATTTCTGTTTTTTTTATTTCAAAGTGTTACGTTGGCACTGAAATTTTCACCTAACTATAATGTCACTTTGACCTTTGATTGTGTTCAGTGAATTTCTAAGGTTTTGTTATAACGTCACATTAACTATTTTTTTGTAAACTTAAAATAATGTTATATTATCATACGTAAAGCCAACCCCCTGCCGCACAAAGGCCTTCATACATGCATGACAGGGGGGTTGGCCACAGGGCCTGGCACACTGTCAGACCCTCCAAATGACCCTCAGTGGGCAGCCAACCGAAGCCATGCACGGCCTCTGGCTGTGCGGTGTAGAGTTTTCCACAGGGCTTCTTCACCTGCAGCAAGGCCCTGCGGCCAAAAAACCCTCTCCGGAGGCATCCAGCTCCCTGCTGGGGGAGGAAGGTCACTCAGCTGCCCGCTGTTCCCAAGGCACTATTGGCCCCGGGACCCCATCCACATAACACCCCCCCACCAAAAAAACTCATATTAGGGGAGGGGGAGAACGGCTGCCCAGCCAGAGCCCAAATGGGCTCCAAGGGCTCTATCGCCACAGGGGTGTACACTAATTATGGGGATGGGGGGTCACGTGGCCCCCTTCCCAAGCCCTTAATGGCCCCAGTGACCCAGTCCACCAGGGCCATAGATTAACTACAGGGGAGGCGAAGCATGGCCCCCTCCAGAACCTTAAGAGGACCTGAGGACCCCATCCCCTGGGGCCAAAGAATATTAGTTCTGGATGGGGGCACATGGACTCTTCTCCGAGCCTTAAGAGGCCCTGACGACCCAATCCCTTGAGGCCAAAGAATATTAGTACTGGATGGGGGCACATGGGACCTTCTCAGAGCCTTAAGAGACCCCCAGGGACCCCATTCCTCAGGGCCTACCACTAATAATAGGGGAGGGGGTGCATGGCCCCCTCCCCAAGCCTTATTAGGCCCCCCGAGGATCACATCCTCGGGGCCAAATGCAATTAAAAAAGGGAGGAGGACTGTGCGGCCCCGTTCTCCGATCCTTGAGCAGAGATCTGATCCATTTTTTTTGGTCGCAAACCTGCACGAGTCTTGTGAGATCGCAGCAGAAATGTCTGAATTTTGTTTCAATTTTGTCCCCAGAAAGAGTCCTTCTGGGTCCCCCACAGGACCTAGGGGGGCAAGATATCCCTACCCTGCCTCTTTATATTATTAAAAAAAAAAAAAAACTGCAGGACAGGAGACTAAATCCCCAAGTCCTGTAATGGCTGCCAGCAACATTTTTCTCATGTTGCTGGCAGCCAATCAGAGCGCTTGCTCCTGCAGGAGTCTGACTCCCGCGGGAGCGAATTGGCCTAAGGGTGAAAAAAGCTACTGAGGCCAATAAGAACTCTATTTTTTAGAACTGGGTTTGAGGGACTCTTGCGAGAGTCCCTCAAACCCAACTTTCCAGATATACAAATATTTTTGGACCTTACTATCTCCAAAACTACTGAACCGATTTACACCAAATCACAAAAAGCACGCTTTCTGGACCAAGATCTAGCTTCCTGCCAAGTTTGCAGTTTTTGTTGTAGTGCTTCTTAAAAAAAAGTCTATGGAAAACAATTTTGTGTTTTGGGGCCTCCTTTTTTATTGGCAAAAGCTTGACAGTGCCCCCTGAAACTTTCCATGCACAAACTAGGCAAAAAAGAGGAACATTTTGGGAAGTTTTGTGGAAGTTCGTCAAACAGCACCAAACATATTAGCTAATCAAAAAAGGCATTTCCTATGAAAACGCTGACCTAACTATAACTACCCAATGGCGACCGCCAATGGGTAATCTATACCCATCTCTATCTATGTATCTGTATCTGGAGTTTAACTTGAGCCGGTGGTTGCCGGTAGGGCCTACTGGAACTCAGTTTTGAGGACCGGCACTTATAGTTCCTCATCAGATATTGACCACAAACAAGTGATAGAAAAACACACAAAATGTGAAAGATGGGGGGAAAAGAAAAACAAAAAACTGTCACACAGGGAGAATGGATGACCGGCAAGAGTGAGATAAAGGACCAGCAGTGTCTGGTAGTGGATAGAAGAGGCCTAAGGTGAATTCAACACTATGCATCCTTGGAATTCAGTGCACCAATTTTTAATAGCACCACTGGAGCAGAGCTTTGTGCAGCGGCACACATTCTTTTACAAGTTAAGCACTGTCTGTATCTATCTCTAGCTACATACAAACATATATATCTCTCCGCAGGCAATGGTGGTTCCTATTTTGTCTGGGCACCTATTTTTTGTGCTGGGGTACGGGATAACCACCTCATATTACTATCTTCACCACCAAGGTAATTCACAGACACAACTTGTGCGGACAGATGATTTTAGATGGAGGAAGGAATTCTATACATGTAATTCATCTAATGAACAAGTACTTTTTTTGCCTTTTAATTCCATAGTTGATGACTGATAGCGTTGTTTCCATGACTGAATTTAGGAATACTTTTTAAAGAATTGTTTTGTTTTTTTCAGTGTTATCCCTTTTCGGTTTTAGTTTGCATTCTTACTAGCTATTGGGTTTGCCTTCATTGGTGAATTGTTGTTTAGAAGTGTAATTGTAAGACTGATTCTTAATTGTCCACATGTTCACAACAGTTTTGGAAACAATGTCAAAGATTTATTCCATGATTCGTTTTTAATGTTCAGAGCCAACTTTTAACAGAAAAGTAAAACTGATTAGGAGAAAGACGGGTCTTTAAGTGTAAACCCTGTGAACATAGCGATTGTAAGTAAGGCAGGGTGCCTTTTCATCCAAGCCTATGCAAAAATTGAAAAAGCGAATCTGCAAGACAGAATACACCAATATATACATTAGCTTGCCCATGCCAGAAAAAATATACTGGTAGTACAATCTTGCTATTTAATAACAAATTATGTAGCACATTAGGGCTATTAGGAACGTAGGTAGAAGCTACCAGGTAGCTCGACATTTTGGACAATTCTATGTGGGAGATATTACCTTCCTCAGATATTCTGTAATTCACTGCATACTCAGGTCGATTGGTGGAGGAATAGGGAACGGATTCTGAGAATCCTGGAATCAAAATACACCCTGTTCTTTGATACTAAAGAGGCAGTAGGGTTAAATACAAATAAGGAGATTTTTTTACATCTATAATCCAAGAAACCCGTCTTTTTTTTTAAGCAGTTGTTGAAAGAAATAAAGTAATGTTTTTATTATTTTGTGCGATTTTTAAGAAAGACTATGCTTTTATGATATTTCTCCAATATTGTGTTTCTTCTTCTTCTGGGATAAATGGGAACTATAAAATCAAGTTGCAACCTCAAAAGTTGATATTATTGGAGATTTGCCCACTGGGGCATGATTCGTACACTGGTGCTAAACAGATAATTGATGAAGTTATTCAAACTATGGCAATAAAAAGTTTATGATTTTAGGACTAGGCATATTGGCGAAAACTTTCATTGCCTCCCTAAAAGAACGTGGCTTCAACACAGTATTATATTAAATAGATTTGGACTCAAGAAAATCTTTTTTTTTTTTATCTGAAAAATTTCTTCAATGGACAATAGTATTAGTCGATAAGCTTATTGGTCCAATACGATTCGTTGGAGTGTCAAAAGTAATTGCCATACTCTGAGAGAATTTAGGTACTGGTGAGACAGATGTCGAGTTTGTTGTAGATGACAGACTACACAAGTATACATCTCTTTCTATTTCTATGGTCAAAGAACAATTGACTTGTGTATGAAGAAATAGTGATTACATAATGAAATGATATTTGCACTGAATATCTATATATGTATTGAAGTAACCCACCGGAAAGGTTTTAATATTTTTGAAAATTGAGTTAGTGTATGCACTGAAGGATTTTTTCAATATTTATTACTGTTGCTGTTATTAATTACTTTGTAAAGCGCAGACAGTACGCTGAAAGGTGCACTGGCACGGGTAACAACCTAAATGCTGCAAGCTTAACAATAAAGTACATTAGAGGATGTAAAGTCAGATTTTTAAAGCTTTCCAGAAGGCCCTGATGGAACAAAGAAGGAGGTAGATTGTTCCAGAGGCATGCACAGAAAAAGATCTGCTGCCTGCTCATGCCCTTTTAAACTTGAGGAGGACAAGCAGGTTGGCAGCAGCAGAACACAAGTGATGCTTGGGGCAGTACCCACATTAATGAGAAACACGATGACAGTTTGTTAACCTGACATGTAAGGGACAATCCTCATCAATATGGAACTCAAGATTCCGGACAGAGGAAAAAGCCAACGGGGCAAAATTACCTGACAGCCACTAGCAGACGAGTGAGAAAGCCAGCTTGCCGATGGAGTAACATAGGATTCTGATCTAGTCCCTGATGAATTTAGAGGAGTGCTGATCTAGCCAAAAGGTGATGTCATGCATATAATTGAGAAAGACCTCAAACAGAGAAGTGGATTATTCAACTGATATGATCAGCTGGGTGACATCAGAGTAATTCATGATTGTTTACATAATGAGTTCTGAGCAGCTGAGCCAGAGGTCTAAAATAAATATTTCACAAAACTGGCAGTGGCGGGTCCTCCGCAATGGCAGAGGAGCGTCGCCCCACTGCCTGGCTCAGAGCCAGCAAATGAAAAATAAAACAATGTTCTAGCATAGTTTTATTTTCATTTGCCAGCTCTGAGCCAGCATGTGCAGGGAGGGGCGGGGCACGGGGGAGGAGTGCTATGTTTACTCCCTAAGTGCGCATGTGTTTGGCCGGCGGTCTGAGGCCGACCAAAACATGCATGCGCACTTGGGTTTCTCCAGCCTGGCTCTGCATTGAACAGTCAGGTTGGAGAAACCCCCCCACAGACTCCCTGGCCTGAGCGGACCGTCTTTTCAGCCCGCCCAGGCCAATCCCTGCAGCGAGGGCATTGGATGGGAGGCCGTCCCAGGGGCTGCCGGGACAAGGAAGAGAAGAGGAAGTGTGACGCGACGCAGGAGGCGACTTCAGGTAAGTTCTTTTATATATTCTAACACCTCCCTGCGCGCTCTCCCTCCCGCGTTACCTCCACCCGCCCCACCCCCTTGGTTTGTGGCTGCCACCACTGAAAGTTTGACTGCAGGAAGAGCCTTGAGGAACTCCTTGGACAACAGCTTTAAACATGGAATGAAAGGAGATGTAATGGATAAATTGAAATCAATTTTCAAAGTAGGATTGGTACCATCTCAGGGCAGTGCCTTTATTTATCCTCCTATTAATGATCTGTTTATAAAACAAATGTCTTCGTTTATTTGGGTCTGTGCAAGCACAAGATGTTTTCTTGGAGGGTTTGTATGACTGAGACAGACAGACAGACAGACAGACAGACAGACAGACAGACAGACAGACACACACACACACACGCTTTGTAGTTACGGGTAGGTCAGAGTTTCCTTTGAAAAGGCATTAATTATTTTCTTAAAAACTGTGGTGAAGTTGCATAAAATGTACCCAATAAGTTAATCTGATACGGGTTTGGCTTGGCAAGTTTCGTGCAGATATGTTGTGAGCTAGGGGTAAAAAAAAAGTGACTTTTTCAATATTAACTCCGAAAAAAATCTTTGCCCGCCAACACAGAAAAAACCAGCCTAACAGAAGGAATTACACCAAACTTGACATGAAACTAGAGCTTTACTCCATTAAGTGCCTTAACTTATTCTGGTGAAATCTGTCCAGTAGTTTGAGAATAAACATATAAAAATGTTTTGAGATGGACTTGAAATATATATATATTTTTTTTTTAATTAGATCTATCTGGACCGCTTGTCTAATTTTTAGAAATAATGGAATTCTATTGGATGAGGGAGTGCAATCATCGTTTTGAGTCTGTGGACCCAAACCCAGGCCCGCAGATCCGATATTCGGTCCCTGTGTCCTGGAAAAAAATAACGGAAACCAAAAGGGGCAGGGAGTGTAAAATGTAAAAACATTATGAACATTTTGAAGCACGGTTTGCGACTAAAGCGACCGAGGTCACAGATGCCAGAACAGCCCCTAGGCCAAGAACTGTGCATTAGGGTCTGCGAACCTCAAGAAAGGGCTCGTGGACTTTGTTGGACCCCATTCTTGTGTCCAAGAACCCTGGCCAGGGGACTGCAAACATACTCAGACTCATTGATCCTTCCTGACATTCCCCAGGGACTCGTGAACCCAGTCTGCAAACCCTGCTGGCGCTCAGAGAGAAGGAGCAAGAGCAATCGAACTGCTGGCTATAGCACTGCTGGCTAGAGCAAATTAAAATGTCATAGTGGGCAACAGTAAGCACGTTGAATTGGGTGCATTTTTATAGTACGATACAAAAGAACTCATAACATTTCTGCAGCACGGTCAGACATAAATAACATTTACAATACATATCCCTTCGTGCGGATAAGCGTGAGCTTATCCAGAAAGGGCAGCAAATGATACTTCTGTTGAAAACAGACGCAAAAAAACCCCCTAAAGTCTCTGTAGACATGACTTGAAAAACCTGGTGATCGAACTGTTGGAGACTGCTGCTGCTGCCCTAGTCTACTCGATTAAATTACATTCTTTTCAGAAGATGAGACTGCAGTTCAAAAGACAATTGTAATTCAAGACATGTTCTGAGTTTCAATGTAGAAAATGGATTATCTGAGCTGGAACTCCAAGAATTTGATGTTCATACAGTTTCACATTTCAGATTCTCATTTACCTAACCATTAAAATACTACAAATATACTACTCGTAGAATTACAGCCAAAGATAATTCACACGTTGGGCCTCATAACAAGGTTCCTTTACCTTAAATTCCTACTGGAGCAGTACGAGATATGCGTTAACTTCACAGATCTCGGGCCTTTCACTCAGATAGTCCACCTGTTGGAGTTCCTGCGTTAAATACATGTTGAGGGGGGTGCTTGGTAGGAGGCACAAGGAGAAATACCAAGAGAGTCGTCAAAGGAATTATCGATTGTCTAGTAATTTCTCCCTTGTAAGGTGACCCTCAGGGGAGCACTTACTGGAGATTACTATAGGGCTCTCATACCAATGCCTCTGTGTTTTAGATTAAGAATCATTTAGACATGACGTGCTGGACTGGGATCTTTCACTCGCAGTATTAAGTCTCCTTGACAGGTTAAGTCTTGATGTTGTACCACACTTCCCATTCCCTTTGATTAGGGTTTCTTTTCTCCCTTGCTCTTGAATATTAACTCAACAACTCTGAAACCACTGAGTTCCTTTTTTCCTCGGCCAGTATTACATTCACTATAACCGAAATCCTCCATAACAAAGGAGTAGATCTCCCTGTCAGTTACTTCTTCTATCCCTTGACCCTCACTTCCAAGAATTCTTCAACTGTATTAAAACTAACCAAAATGGAGTGTGGGGGCAACCTCAATTCCCTTCCTCCCACCTCTCCTTATTGCTCCTTACCAGCCTTGCATGTGGTTGGCGACTAGCTCGCTGTGTGGCACTTCAAAGTATTGTGCTGACATAATACTATCCGACTGTCTCACTAATCAACCAACGTTTTTTCAATAATTGCATATTTTTTAGCTTCCAGCCTTGCTTTTAAAAAAATAATAATAATAATAATAATCAGGGCTGCTCGTTGACAGAAGTCATTGATATTGACTCAAAGATGTGCAAGTGCTGCCTGAAAACCAATAGAAACACTTTAATAAAAAAAAAACACACACACACACACACAAAAAAAAGGCAAACCCACTTCAAAAATCCTTGGGGGGGGGGGGGGGCAACATATGGATTGTGCTGAAAAAATAATAAAATTCAAGTGGCGTACACAAACTTACTTAAGAAACTGATTCACAAGACAACAACCTACACATAGACAACGCAAAGGGAGAGGTAGTGGCACTAGAAAAAGAACATCGGCTCAAAAAAAAAAAAAAAAACAGGCCAAACAGCAGGGCGGAAGCAGAAAAAACAAGCATTGGCATAGCCAATAGGTCTCGCCTTTGGGACCTTATAAGTGTTTAGCCATGCAACAGTTGATGTTGTTGTACCAAGGATATTGTGCTGGATAACTAAACACTTATAAGATCCCAAAGGCGAGACCTATTGACTATGCCAATGCTGGTTTTATTTATTGTTTTGTCTTCTGCAGACAAAGTGTATGCATGTTACAGTGTTGTACTGAAATTTCAATATAATGTTAACCACCAGGTAATATAATCCTATTAAAGTAAGCTACTATACATGAGGATACATAAGTGTAGAAACGTAAAGAAGACTGTGGAGGCTATTCCAGTTATAAAGTAGAAGTTGTGAGCTGAACTGACTCTAGCCCCGTGGGTTTCACTAAGGTCGCTGAAATAAAACGGTTTAGGTAACATCATTGAAATATTACAATCATGATGTTACCCGAATCATTTGGCGGGAATGGATTCATGCAAATTGGACCAAGCAGACACTCTGTTTTGTTGCGCAAACAAAAAGCATTAAATAACGACCACAATAGTTTATCATAAGGTTCTTTAGGTGCTGTTATCTTTTTAACCTCTATATCACTCGCTCAACTGGGTTCCCATTTTAGATATGTGCAGATGATAGCCCACCCTACTGTGAAAAAGGCCAGATATTGCAAATGCTTGTATTTTTTGGGGTAAATTGCTTTATCTTACTGAACATCTGGCTGCAAAAAAACGTGTTTTATAAACATAGGTGAGCGGCAGATGTGGGCAGGTTCACACAAAATGATGAAGTCAGGGAGTAGTTGCCAGGACGTCAGAGGTGCACCTTCACAGGCAGAAAGAGTGGCAGGTGGATGTAGGCAGGCACACACAGTGACCCCGTCAGAGAGTTACAGGGAGAAGCTGCAAGTCAAGCAGAATAGGGTGCAAGGACGCAGTACCAGCAGACAGACAGCCTCAGGGAAAGGTGGGTAGAAAACATCAGAGGGTGAGAAGAACTGAGAGAATACCGACATGCTGGCTCTCATTAGAAGGTGGATGCAGTATATAACCACTGACAATCAGAAGAAAGTGTAGGCAGAGGGGGAGGGTACAGACACGCTTCAGGCTGGCGAACAGTCAGGATGAAGTGCAAGCAAACAAGGAAGGTACAGGAAGACTGAAAGTATATACAGGCAGGTGGGCAGTCAGAAGGCAACAATCAGGGAAGGTACAAGCACCAGGACCGTTAAGTGAAGAGCAAGCAAGTAAGTACAGGCAGAAGAGTTACACACAGTCAGACTGTAAGCAGTAGACAGGAGGAGGCCGTAAGTCATAAGTAGTCGCAGGAAATGCAGGGAAGTACAGCCATATCATGGGCAAGGTAGTGTTCCACAGAGTGAAGGGGAGGCAGGCAGAAATAGCTTCAGACTTGGGAGAAACAACCTCCTCAGGTAGAAGTGACCATTTGACGACCTCCTTTCTTAACGATAAAATCATTGGTCAGACTGTAGAACAACTTTTCCATTCAGCGCTTCCAAATAATCAAAAGGAGAAACGTGGCACAGTACTCCAAAAACAGCACACATTTTACTTCGTCACTTCTGGTTTCAGAGACGTGAAGCATGGCAGTAAAAGAGAAAAAGTGACTGCCCAAGAGTGTTCAATTTGGCCAGGACACCCACGCGTAAAGCGCGGGTGCCGCGATTGCTGCAAAAGTAAAGAAATAGATGTTTTTTTATATTTCTTTACTCTTGCAGCAATCGCGGCACCGGCGCTTTACTCATGGTTAAAGGTAAAGCGCCGGTGCCGCGATTGCTGCAAAAGTAAAGAAATAGAAAAAAACATCTATTTCTTTACTTTTGCTACAATCGCGGCACCGGCGCTTTACTCATGGTTAAAGGTAAAGCGCGGGTGCCGCGATTGTAGCAAAAGTAAAGAAAAAAGTCTGTGGTGGGGGAGGGGCATTGAAGCGAGGCACGCGCGCTTGGCCGAGCGAGAGGAAAACCATATGGCGCCTCTGCTTGTACCTGTGTGCGAAAGGTACAGAAAAACAGAGTGAAAGGGAAAATAAACAAGTGATGGCATGGAAGACGGGAGGTGTGTGTGCGCGCGCACGTGACGCGGCCGTCAAAGTGAAAGTGATCGCGGGCTGGAAGGGTGCCCGCGAGCGATGCACTTAATGAGCCATGACGGAAGCGCGCGCCCGCGCGCATAACCGCAAGCTCTAGGCCACAGTGGTAGCATTTTCTGAAGCCCTTACTAAAAGTCTCGCCAGAGCAGCGCATGCGCTGGCTCAGGCGAGACCTAAAAAACCCAGAAGAGTGGGGAACACCGATGTACTTAAAACTCTGAACACAGCTGAAACCAAAAGGCGCAATCCTATATAATGCACCAGTAGTACGGCGAGACAGTGGTGGTTACCAGAATGTTCACAAGCAATGTTTAATGACCAATATGATTGTTTAACAAAAGTAGGATACACTCTTCCTGCCAGCTGCTTTGCAGCAACTCAGAAATGCTTAGAATTAAGGATTCCAAAGATTCGCAAACATTTAAAAGAGCATGGAAGTTAGCACGAGCAATTCCATACGAGTTACACTGTACCTCAACCTTCATAGAATTAGGGCAGAGTAATGAAGCTCCAGTGATTTATGTATATTTACTGAGCAGCAGAGGCCTCGTGACCACCTAATCTAGGAGTTATTGGGAGGCACTACTCTGCAGGGAACCAACCTCAATTCATCGGGGGAATATATACAGTCTGGCCTGCAACAATGGTTGCATCCTGAAATGTACAAGAACTTGACACAGACCACAGGTGCCTCTTTAGATGGCGGACGACCACACAAAGCAGTTAAAAAATAAAAAGGAAAAAAATAAAAGATGGTACAGAGAGGGCGAGTTTGTCAGGAAAGTTCTACACCAAGAAAACTTGTAGGTCTCTTGATGTAGACCACCCCCCGTTCTCTGATGATGGCTGCAGAGGGCTTCTAGATGATGTGTAGGTGTATTTGGACCCCTTTGGCAGGTAGCGAGTTTCCATGAAGGCAAGGTCAGCAGCCTTTCAGCAATGCCTTCAGATTGTTTACTGCCAAGTGGAAGTGGACATAACTCTGCTCCACAGTCTGGAAACATCGACAGCAGAAGGGCCTACTGGCATAGATCTAGAAGTAATTTGTTCAGTGCAATGGCAGCTCCAGCTCATATTCCCAAACGTAGGCAGCTACACAGAAGCTCAATTCCTAACAGTCCAGTGCATCTTAAGTTCAAATGTTCAGACGATGAGGCCATCTCAGTTTCCCTCCTCAGAGGAGTCTAGAAAAGTCCTCTGCAAAGAATTTCGAGAGCTACTCTGGTGGTAAACTACAGGGATTACCTTCAGAAATGCCTTGAAGCAAAGAAAAGCAGATATGGATGTCCTCTGTTTGCATCCTCCCTCTTGCAACCGTTATGCTTATCCCGAGGCAAATGGTTCCTGAACATTGATGGCTAACATTAACAACTGGTGCACAGGCACTATTCGAAAAGCTTTTATCTTCTACACTTGTTCTAATAAACACAAATTGTACAGTGGTGCTCTTATAGGTAATAGTTACAAACCCTAAAAGTATTTCAAAAGAAAAAACTCGAAGGGGGCCTGTCTGACTGGAGCCTCTACAAGTAATTAACAAAGGGAGGACACTGGAGCTTGCTAGCAAGTGATAAGTTTCTTGTGGAGCCCGATGCCATCATCTGATGCCAAAAGTCTGTTTTCTTCAATCTGGTCAAAGAAACCACACTTGCAATCAAGGTCATCCAGCCTAGTAACCTTTAGAACCATGCTGCCATTGAGTGAGTTGGACAACATCTACAGTCTCCGTCAAGGACAAGACTCTTTCTGAATGTGGAACTACAAGGCCAATATCACTTCTCAATACTATGAGGAATGGGAGCCTTTGACAAGGGATCAAGCAATAATGTTTAGATTCATTAAAAATATAAGAATGTACTGCAAGTAACACACCAACTCTGAGCTGATAATATCGGAGACAAGACAGAGCGTGAATTAGTCAGCCATCCAGTGAAGGATAAATACGAATTCTTTGAAGTCAAAACGGCAGCCACTGTGCAAAGCACTTTGCACACATTTTGAGGAGAGTAGACGCTGAACGGTAGGCACTTTTACTAACATTTTTATATCTTAATGCACATCTCAGGTTTGTCAGATGTTCTTTTGTGTTTTCCAAATTACTCATTCAATCGTCTGACTTTATCACCTCAAAAATTGGTGCTAAAATTCCAATTTGAAAGGATTCCACTACGAGAAACTGGTTTGAATCATGCAGAATCAGAATTGGTTTAATACCACCATTCTGGAAGCGAGAATATAACAACTGGAATAAAAGCATTTGAATATTAATCTTCTGGTATAAGCTGCACAGCATTTAAAAAAAAAGAAATCTCTACCAGTAGGTCTGGTAAAAAGGTTTAAAATCTTTGAGGTGATAAAGGTACTTCTGTGGAAAATAAGCTTCACATGTTATTTTCAGAATCCATAAACCTTTAGCTACGAGTGTTAATGGTTGTTAAATCCAGTCAACTAGGAATGCATGCTTCTTCAAAGAGAACTGTGAATCCCTGGAAGAAAGCTAACCAGCTCCATTGCGGTGTAAAGGGTGGCTGAAAAGGAAGAATGTTGAAGGCCTTGCTTTTGTAAGATAGGTGCTTTTTGTTCGAAACCTCCCGCTGCTTAGATTTGTAAAGTGGACTACCTTTGTACACTTTAAAAGCTTGAGGGTTGATATAAAGCAGTTCCAGTTTGAAACCAAGCTAGAATTGTCCACTTTCTTACATTTAGTATTTTACTTAGTGCAACAGAACAGAGACAAGATTTGTGCAACTAATCATGTCTACCTTCAGACAGATGAATGAATCTCACTAGATAGTGTATTTTAGAAGAGTGTTTAGCAGCAATTACAAAGCAGCTCTTCTACTTGCTGAAATTGAAAGGCCCACTCTTCCGTCACACTGCAAGGAAGTAGATAAACATGCACAGCCCTGCGTTTTTTTAGATTATCTTTGCTGCTAACGCGCACAAAGAGAAATAAATAGAAAGAAGTTCTTCCTCTTTGCGAACCTCCACAGTTGTGGAGTTCTGGGCCGCAGGCACTGGAGCATCATTTCTCCTGAGCTGCTTACCAAGGACGTAAAGCGTCACCTCTACTGGTGCATCCCAAAGGTTGCCAAAAAAGGTTAGGTTTCTAATAAAAATCAAAGCATCAAAATGTATATCATCACTTAAAGAGTGAGTTGCCGGTTGTGAGTATACTGGATGACTGAAAGGTTGACAAACAGAAGTAGAGCCATGAATGAAAGCCCCCGCCGAGTGGTTGCTTGTGGAAGAGATTAGGTGTTATTTAGATCCATTTATAGATTTGAAAGTTTTCATCGTACAAACAAGTTACGGATGTTTGAGTGTCAGAAGCAATTCACACAGATGCAGAAAAGAGTGGCTGGGACAATGACGCAATGCACTGAGTTGAAAGGTGGGGTATGAATGGAAAAAAAAGTTTGCGTTAGTAAACCTGAGTGACAGTGTTGATGAGAGAGGCTTCTTGGTATACGGATGGGGCTGGGATAGTGGACTGATGAAGGTGAGGATTATTTAGGTGTTTTGTGCATCACTGTATGGTGTCTTACTGATACTTCAGAGCACTTAATTACACTAAAAAGTGTAGGTACAAAACAGATCCAAGGTTACTGTGCAAACTGATGAGATGCTAGCCGAAGATCTACACCACTGGGGTACTTTGATAGATGGCATGGCTGAATTGTCTGGCAGTGAGAATTCTTCAAAGCCCTTGTTAATGCAATGCATACACAGCATGGATATGTGAAAGTGATCTATTAATGGTGAAATACAGCCTATCCTTGTTCTTAACCTACCATGGGAGTTGTGAGCCAAAGCTATGTGGTGATGCTTGTACAATTGTACTAGAATAATGCCACTTATTTTTTTGTCTACTAAGTTAGGTTACGAAACTTAATAAAATTGATTAAAAACAGGATTCCCAGGCTCCTGACTTTTTGGAAGGTAGCAGATGTAGTACCCAGGCTTGTGGGTCACATGAACGAGTGTTCTGGTATTCTCCTCCTAATGCGCCACTCCCAACACAGCTCCCTTCTCCAACAGTACTTGAAGCTCACATTGGGCTACTTTAGGTGGTGGAAACCGTCCCTTGTCCGGTGATGGGCATGGCCCAGGCAACTAGCTATGCCCGCCAGACTCCTGGGGTCCTTCTCCAATCAGATGTAGATTCAAGTATTAGCAACCTACATTTGGAAATGAGTCGATGCTGGCGCCTAGTTATCATTTTAGGAGGTGCAGTGGCATGGGGGCAAACGGGTATATGATGTTTATTGCATCATAATTACGACTACATTTTAACACCCATCCAGGGAAGCTCAATTCCACAGCTTGCATTAAGATACATGGCGCCACTGCACCTACTACTACTGCTGCAGTAATTGTGCTAATGGCCCAGGCCACTGAACGACACTGAGGGAAGGGGGGGTGCCTAATTGGGTGCATGACAGGGCCCATATAAACAGAAACAAAAATTATGGTTTTTTATGGTCTGTCTTAACAGCCCAGCTGTCGCTAGACAATTATGGGAGAATGACTAGGAGAGGGCTTTTGGCTCCACCCACACATTGGGAGCCAGGAGTACATATTCCGATTAGGGAGACATTTTGTGCTTCCATAAAAAAGTGCCTGCCCTTCACACAGTTGAGATCCTTTTTTTTTTTTTTTATCTATCTGAGCGTGAACTTTCAGGGGGACACACGTCAGTGTAATGCTCTTAACGTGTCTTAGATAACTAGATAATGTGTGTTGTTTTCTCAGACAGCAGCACAGATCAGAAGAGGGCGAACTACGTGGAGTTTTACATCTGGCTTGACAGTACAACTGTCACCTGACCAATTAACCTACAGCAATATTATTCTACAGTTCTGTGCTTCCACATAAAGATTCAGTCCCAGGCTATTTACTCGTAGTGCTTCATGCTACTATAAAACATTCTTTAAAGGCAGACCTAGTTGCATTGCCACGCTTCTCTTTTAGTTTTGAGGAAACACCAATACCTTATTGCATGCTGCTACACTGGCACTGCAAGGTGACATCCACAATTTTGCCAGATGAGGGCAGCATCTTCAAGCTAACAAACTGGGATTCCTTATAAAACGCATTAAGAACTAACTGCCTGCAACTGTTAGGCAGAAATAGATGAATGGCGACAATAGTAAACTCGAGTTTAAAGTACTTTCTATTGAGTACAATAAAGGGAAAAGTATATATTTTTTTAATTAAAACAGTTGTAGTGGAAATTCGTTTAAATCTTGAAGGACACTGTAAAACCAGGTGATAAAACACCAGCTGAATTTCCTCCCTCAGTCTATCGCTATCAATTTATTTACATGTGTACGGCGCACTGTGCAAAGCTAATTGATTCTAGGCTCTGACGACGGAGAGCGAGCAGCGAGTCAATGATTCCCACAGTCGGGAGGCGAGGCTGTGAAAGGTAGGCGATAACTATTTAGACTGGAAGTCGAGGTTCAGAACAGTCGCTTTAGGAGGTTTTAGCAGTGTGCGCTCTGAACTTTTGTTCCTCCTATATGGGATTATACCGATTGATTGATGGCTCTTTCTTGTTTGTTCCAGGCTGCTTTTCCATCTCTTTCATTATCTGTTATCTATCGGCTGACCTCATGAGGTCTTCACAATGAAACAAAGGCAGCTTACTCAAACACTGCCAGAGGCCACGAAATCGGAATACTCTCAGCAGACCAGGATTAACGCATTAATTTTGCCGGCTCCATGAAGCACAGCCGGAGGAGAAATGAGGGCCGAGTTTGTCAGGCAATAAGTGCCACGCAGGAGTGCGCAAAGGTTTTATTTTTTACGCAACATTCACATTGATAAATTTGCTACCTCACAAAGTTTGCAATTTTTTTGGCTTTTGAAAAAATGCGTCAAAATGGTGACTTTTGCAATAATGCATGTTGCATATATTCCTGTTTCAGCGCTAAAAAATGTTATGCAGAAAAAGGCTTTTACATAGAAAACCTCAACAAAATGTAAATCTGTAGACAAAAAAAAAAACGAGATACATTTGCAGCCTGGAATCATGTCTCACATACGCACGTACCATGAATTGTGGTTCGTATTTGGAAAGGTTGGGTTTTGTTAACATGGAAATGATCTAAATTGGCAGAGTTAAAACGAAAGTAGATACATACCTGCACACTAAGCATAGTCTGTGGGGAAAATAAATTAGCAGACAACTAATGTTCTGTGATACAATAATAGATGGAGTGCTGAAGATAACTTTGCAGGATGCACTGGGTGGACAGTACAGTGTATTCTGTAGGGGTACGAGATAAATTCTGCTCAGTCAGCGGAGTTTGGCCCACTCCGTGTTACGCTTGCAACGTGGAGTTGCAGCAAAACTCCACCATCAACTGCGTGGCGGTGTTTTTTCTCGCACGTGGCTCACCAACGGTAAGTTGGCGAGCGAGATAAAGCGGGCGGTCGCGACCATTCGCAGTGAGAAAGCTGTCACTCCGGTAGAAAATCTACTTGAGCGAGAGAAAAGAAGCAGCGCTATCCAGCGCGCCGCGTGGTACCGTTCGTGCGGATTTTCCAGTGTGGAACAAGCTCCTGGCATTAAAAATCAGCATGAGCAGTGCGATATGCCAATTCCGCCTGCTCGCAGAACTCCACGGAATCTCGCAGAGTTTTCCTGGAACTCCGCAGAAATAAGTTCAGCAACTCGAGATCCAAAATCAGTGTTGGACTCTAGTCTTTCCTTGGAAATAGGAAGAACAGAGTAGCATGCCATTCCTTGGTCTGCCTTGAGTACCATGTCAATTGCATCCTTGACTAGTAACATCAGCATTTTTCATAAGAGAATATCAGCATGATCTGCCAACATCTCATCGAAAACCAAAAGAAAGTGGGGAATGGTGTCCAGGAAGGGCATAGCCAAACTGAAGAATCAGAAAGACCCATTGGTCCCATGTAATTGAGTTCTAGAATGGCAGGCAATGCTGGTTTATGCCAAATATTTGCATCATATTGTAGCTGCAGGGAAGTATTAAAGAGGTTTCGGCAGTGGGAGAAGAGGAGGACTAATGCTGCTGACCGCAACGTTGCCACTTGAGCAAAGAAAATGTGCACCGGCAATTGGTCAGGTTGCGAGGGCTACCTTTGGTGAAAGGCATGGCACCTCAAATAGCCCCTAAATTTCTGTCAGTGCTCATGGAAATGGCAAGCAGAAGAAAACAAACACAAGTCATAGCTCTACTGTCCTTAAAGCATTTAAGAGCTGCATCAGCTGTGTCACCAAAAAATGGCCCCATCAAAAGCAGGTCTATGAGGGAAGCTGGGGTGTCCTCAGAAAACGTAGAGGGACACATCCAAGAATGATAGCAACACTGGTGCCCATGGCATAAGCAACAGAATCGGCGATATCCAAACCAGAAGACAAAATGCATTTAGCAGCTCCCTGACCATCCTCAACTGTTTGGGCAAAAACACTGAAGAAATCCCAGGGCAACATGGGCAAAACCTCAAGTTGTATGTCCCAAAGGCCATCTGTGTAGTGGCCAAGAAGGCAAATAGTACTTACGGAGTGCAATGCCAGGCTGTGATATGAGAATGCTCTTGACCACTGCATTAATCCTCTGTGACTTACTGCCCAGTGAAGCAGTAGGAAAAGAGTTTGGATTACCTTGCATCACCAAGGGCAATGTTAAAGGGCAGCAAGGATTCAGACATGGAAGAACCTAACTGCAAGATTTTAGTCAGGCTATTTGCTTTTGCTTCGTCAGAGGGAAGTTGTAAGACTAGGGCTTAAGCAGCCATACAAACTATTGTGGCAAAAAAGGTACTTCTCCTTTGTCAAGAGGTTCACAGGCGAATTTAGTTTGGATTCCAGCGAGGTATCCAAATCAATGGTTCTGTTTAAGCTGGGATCAGTGTAAAAAAGTGAAATTAAGTGATTTGCTGCCACATCAGTCTTCATCATGTAGAACTTGTTCAAGGTCTTGGAGAGTATCAGAGTCTAAGCCAAAAAATGTCTTAAACCTCTGGGCAGCGTGAGGATACCATGGTTATGGACCTGGAGTAGATTCTTCCTAAACTGGCGGTTGGTGTTTATTGAAGGTGTGACCTGACACAGGCAGAGCCCTTTCTGAAGATGGCTCAGGATCGAAGATTGGAAGTGGGAGCCAGTGTCAGCGGTGCTGATGAAGGAGCAACCAGCAGAGCATTTGGGGTATGCCCTAGTACCCCAGGCAGATTGGGCTGACTTTGTGTGGGGTCAGTCAGCACTGAGGGAGGGTCGGTCTGCTGGCTGAAATTCCACGAAAGGCCCAAACAGATCCATGGGGTCTGCAAGCATACCAGAGGAATGCAGACCGAGCTTGAAAAGCTGCATGGCCTCTTTGACTGTCACAATTTGCTGCCGAGATCTGGGGAACATGTGGCACATAGGCTTCAGATTTAGCATTGGGTCTGGTTGGAAGTGTAAGCCAGAGCAGTTTTTAATTTTTTTTATTTTATTTTAACACTGACTATGTGATTTCTCTCTGGAACTGAAGTGCCTAAACATCGAAGAACTTTGTTTATTTTTCTTCCTTGACTCTTGTTGCTGGGGGGCTAGAGACAACACCTCTGCACACTGCCAAAAGTGTGGACCAAGTGTCAGAAAAAGGGACTAAATCAGTAGAAGGTAAGGATCTGCATGAAAGTGTACAAAAAAAGAGGAACTGACGTCAGCGTGCGTGGGTGGCACCTTTATTCAGTTCCATGTCATTATACGTGGAAGTGGGACATAGTTGTGTTGGGGAACTATGGCACCACTTGCAGGCATGTAGGTGCTATTGCAAGAGTTTCAGATTCAGTCTGGCACCTGGGAAGATTTACACAGTAAGCAATCTGCAGTTGGAAGCATCCATCAGAAAAATGAGGCTTGAAATACCCCATGTCAGTACACCTCTGGGAGCTATAAATGACATAAGATTTTTTGGCATAACACAATACAACCAAACAGAAGGGGAAGTGACCTGGAACAAGCAAACTAACAACAACTGACACTGGACTGCACAGCTATAACAAACTGAATGTGTTCCTGTAAAAACTGTTGGTGCCGTTTTAATTGCATGTTCTCTACATATCATTCAGATGTTTGTCTGTATTGAATATATTGATATCCACTAATTTTGTGGCTGTCTCACCACCTTACATATTAGTATTTGACAACTTTGCAAGTAACTAGCTCCTAGTCAGCTGGTGTTTGATTCCCGGTTTTAACTGTTTTCTTTTTGTTTGGTGCAATTTAATTAATGTTTAGTTTTATTATTTTCCTTTCCTTGCCGTTAACAATGGTAGATTGGACACTCAATGTTTACTGTGAAAATTGCTGATGGTATCTGGTTATCTTATATCTATCTTTAATATACGTAAACCAACATTTATTTTAGTGACATTTACACATTTTTGCTGTCTTTCCACCTTAGAAATTAGCATTCGACTATCGCCCGGGCGAGTGGCATCTGCCCAACTGTGGTTTGATCTCCCGTCTAACTAAGCTTTCATTTTCTTTAATATTATATATGAGGGAATATTTTACCATTTCGTTACGAGTGTTGCTTTGATAAAGCATAATTCTTAAACACCATTACCTTTTTTATACAACTTCTTTACACTATACGGTTTCTTTATTCATATGGTTATTGTCCTCGGCCAAACATAGCATCCTTTCACTTCTGGTTAGTTTGTTTAGAGTTGATCAGCATGGTCACTACGGAAGCCAGTATATATACCACACCAAGATGTTGACGGTGTCTTCATACCTTGGAATATTTTTTCCTTGCTGTGCACTACCTCTATGATTTCACCAGAGGTTTCATTTCTTAATGCTCTGCAGATTTGCAGCGTGGAGGGCCTCCCCCCTTCCCCTAACCCCCCCCCGTTTTTTTACACTATAGACTTTTAGACTATGTCATTGTCCCGTGATCATTCAGGTTATCATGCCGGGTTGGAAGAGTTCATTTATTATTTTGTAAGAGTCGGTGTATGCGCATATTACATATTTTTATGACTGCGTCTATGGGACATATGCACTTTGGCAGGACTGAGTTCTCTGTTGGTTTTCTTTTCTAGCTCTCCAATGTGTCGGCATATAATGGCTACACTGTAATTATGTTAACATAACAATTAATCTCGCCTGTCTCATATGCCAAATGGATAGCACAACAAATGGTGCTAGCTGAACACCTTATTCAGAATCACATACCTTGACAGGTATTACAAGGTTATTAAGCCAATCATTATTGCAATAGAACAGCTAGGGCCTTAAAAATCTCCATTGTACCACATTTCACTGCCACAGCAGCCTGCGACAGAGCTAATGCCCAACTGGCCCTCTGTGTCCCTCAAGGGTCACCTTGTATACAAGCACTCTCTCCATTAGCGGATTAGTATTTTGGATTATGTTTTTAAACTTGTTAACGAACCGGAGCTCTCACTTTCCAAGTAACAGGTGAGCTCTCTGGAAACTTTGATTAGTTTTATGTACTTTACAGTGAAATTCGAGAGTGGAGTTTTCACTCCTCCGAAAACGTTAGCTGTTAAAGAGCTTTCTTTACCCTATCATTTTGGCTCAACAGCACAACATCCCAACTGCATTTAACAGGAAATCTGTCAGAATCTATATATATGCTCGTCTGTCCTCACCAACTCAAGTTAATGCCACTGTCAGCTCCATGTCAGATAATCTCAAGCTGATAAGACATGCCATAACACTCTTGTAAGTGAATTTCATTTGGCTATCACTGCCAGGTGAGTCATTGGGGCAAAGCTACAATACTGTAATGTCTTATATATTGACCTTGGCCAAACATGAATTAGAGAGGTTACAGGCACTTCAATCAGGAAACACATTTCTCAGCATGTCTAGAGGACAGTTTGCATGTCCCCTATCCTTAAAAGGTTCCACTGAATTCCTGTTAAGACTTAAAGTAAGTACAGGATCTTGTCAGCGAAACACTGAGCATCTCACAGGAATATGCATGCTCACCTTATATGTTAAATTCTCGTGTATAAGGCAATAAGACTGTTACAATCCATTAACAGAGGTCTACTGGTGTTCCATTTTCAAGTATATTCGAGGAGAAGGAAAACAGCATGTAACTATCCTCTGTAACAAGCTACTAGCAGATTTTTGCAAAACCTCTAAATCAACTTTTACGACGTCAGTAAAGACCTTGCTATTTAGCTGCATTTTCGGGTTCTCATGTTCTTAAGCACATCAATACCCTCCATTGGACCTAGAAGAACTACAGACATGTTATAGTATCCGAAACTGGATTGCCTGCACGTATTCTTCTGGGAGCTGAGAAATTCTCTGGGATTCATATCATGCCATCTACATCAATCTCACAGGAATTTACCCGTCAGTAATGATGCAACTAGACACCTTATAGCCAGAGTAACCCTCAACAGCCACTGTATACATCTTTTTTTATTTTAGCATAGAGTTCCGGAGTGCGTCTGTGCATTTCATGTATATGCTACCTTCGCTGGCCTCATAGGTACTTTTTTCCGCAAGCAATGAAGCAATACACCTAGACTATAAGTGGACTTTTTGACCAAATACAGGATACATATTGTTGCGTTTGGATTGCCTACGTCTCCTTTGACAGCAAATGTGGTTAAGGGAAGAGTGGCCTATCCACATGAATTCTGCTGATGAGCTGTCAGCCACAAATCACACTAGCTTTTAACTGTGTCAAAACCATTCTGATTGCGATCAGAACAAACCTTAAGTGAACTTATTGGCTGTCACTCACATGGACAGCCAATTTCACAAAGTTTCATGGGCCACTGCAATATTTCGACTTGATAGGATACCTTTTTTTTTTTAGCCCCCTGTAATAGCTTGGGCTGAAAAGGGTGTTATGCACCCTGATTTGAATCTACATACAAAGAACAAAAAAATGGCCCTGCCCTACCTGGAACTTCGTTTACTCTGAGAATTCCTTCTTTACAGTACACCAAGAACGCTCTGGTTTCAGAACCCAGTTGATTTTCTGTGTGTTGTTGAAGTGCACACTGGCTCTTTCTGTAGGATGTTTCTAGTTGGTAATGGAAAAACTTGGCTCCTCGGACCACAATAATTCATACGGCTATTTATATATTACTTTTAGACTTCAGACTGCAATAACTATAGTACCTATAGGATCGCACCTAGGCTCACATGACATGATAAACTTCCAAAATGCACAGGACTATAACTTCTAGCCTGACAGGGAGTCAAACAATGGTCATGCCTTGTGTACATCGTATCTGGATTAACAATAGAGTGGAGCATTATTCCATTGTACACTAACTCTACTCAGACTGTGATACACAGATTGAGGTGCTATGTTTACTTAAGTCTCCAGAGGGACAGCTCTACTATTTTACTGCAAACCCAGCTTTTGAGCGATTCACATACTCTGCTTGAAGCACTCCTTAAAAAATATTAAGATTAATCTTCACTCTAAAAATTCGTGCTTATTACTTAAATAGCATTACATTTCTATTCTGTGTTTGTAGACTTCAGGGGCTTGTGGAGTCTCCTCGGACTTGAACCATGATAAATGTGTACTTTTCCAAACAACTGGGATGGTTTATCATTCTGCAGTGTTGTGTGATGAAAGGGACTGTGATGTAGCATGGGGACTAGGTAGGATATTTATTGCATATCAGAACAAAGAAGGAGGTAGAAGAAAAAGACAGAGGGACTCGTCCTCCTATCAATATTGTCAACAAACAAAAATAGCCCGTCTGTCAATCATGGACTGGACTTCCACGTCTGGTTAGAAAACAGAATGTTTTCTTTAAATAACCCTCACCCACGCATTTGCAAAGTATTACACAGAATTATACAGGAAAAAGGGAATTTATATCCCCAGATTTAATTAGGGAATTCCTACGGAATATACCGCCGAAACAGATCCCAGATAACGTGCGGAATCAACTGGATGCCCCATAACGCTGGAGGAGCTCACTACCGCTCTCCATGCCATGCGCCCCGGATGGGCCCCGGGTCCTAATGGGTTCCCGGGTGAGTTCTTTAGAGGATGCATTTCCAGAACGGGTCCCCATCTCCTTGGAGCACTACAGAAATCTCTTGAGCTGGGGATTCTTCTGCCGGATTGGCGACACGCTGAAATCATGGTATTTATTAAACCAGGAAGCCCCCCAGACGACCCATCTTCCTACCACCCCATTTCATTGTTAAACTTAGAAGCCAAGCTGTTGGGCAAAATCCTTGCCAATCGTCTCTTACCACACATCACGGAACTAGTCCATCCAGACAAGTCTGTCTTTATGCCGCAACAGTCCACACGCCACAATATCAGACGAGTACACAACGCCCTTGCCATGGTATCAAAACTTGAACGCCCCGCGGCGGTCCTACTCGCTGACATAGACAAAGCCTTCGACTCGCTAGACTGGGAGAATCTATTCCTTCTATTACAAGCCCTAAACTTTGGCCCAAAATTCATGCCCTATATTCGCCTCCTATACACGGATCTCTCTGCCTCGGTGCGAGTTGCCGTGCCGTTTCGGCCCCCTTTCCCATCGGGCGGGGCATGCGACAGGGGTGCCCCCTGTCCCTGCTCCTCTTTTCCCTTGCTATAGAGCCACTGGCAAACTGGGTGCGATGGGATCCATTAGTTCGGGGCTTTAAATGGTCACAGGAGGTGTCGGACAAGATCGCGCTTTATGCAGACGACGTCCTGTTCTTTCTTACGGATCCGGGGTCTACGTGCCCACGGATACTGCATATCCTTAAAGTGTTCGGGGAGACATCGGGTCTCTGCACAAACCCAACCAAATCCATACTATTCCCAGTCTGCGGTGATCAGGAGTGAGGCACGTGGGCATCACAGATGACACATGCATCCAACGGTTTCACATACCTAGGCGTCTTCGTGTCACCTGATCAGACTTTGTCATGGACACGCAACATATTCCCACTAATACCCAAGATCAGAGACGAGGTGCAGACCTGGTCCCCTCTCCCCCTGTCCCTATATGGTAGGTCTGCCATCTTCAAGATGGTCTCACTACCGCAGATTTTATATAGGCTTCAGAACTACCCCTATAGTATCCCCCGATCGTGGTTTGCACAAATCAACGCACTCCTTACTAATTTCTTATGGGGCGGCAGGGCTACGCGAGTCGCACTGCTAACATGTACACAATCCACCTACTGCGGCGGGATAGCAGCAGGCGATATTTTTGCATATTACTCGACCTCCCACCTCCTCAACATTAATGAATGGTGGTATAATTCTCAGACAGACCCAGAATTCGCGGTAGAGAGAATCATGATGGAGGACCAATCGTTGCTCGACTTGCTATATAGCCACAGTCGCTTGAACCATCTACCCCCAGCCACTAAAGTAGTGTTGCAAAGTCATCCTGTGCCCTGGGCACCCCCCAACTTTTTGCTGACTGGTACTGGTGGTAACTGACTGACCCTGGGCTCTGCCTTGCCCGGCCCAGGGCCAGTGCTATGCTGAAAACACTTAGAATACAGTGAAAACACCTACATACACTAGGGTACACCAAGGGTTGGGGTACCCCTGTGATTGGCATGACCTACCCCATTGGGCCCTAGTACATATTAGGGCAGGGGGATTGAAACTACCTATCAGTCCCTAGTATAAATAGGGCATGGCAGTTTAGAGGCCAGCAGACCTTTCTGCACTTGCATGTGTGCACTGCTTAAGCCTGAGGTATTTTTAAAAGTGGCTCTGTGTGGCAGGACTGCTTTTAAAAAGTAAATTGTGCCCAAACTCGACTTTTGTGTTTGGGCATATTAGGTACCCCCAGGGTCTCCCCTAGGTGTCCCAGGGGTGGGGGGTCAGGTATCTATATGGTAGACCCTTATAAAAATGAGTTTTATATGCCCTGGGTAAAGTGAAATTGCACATTTCACTCCCCACATTGTGATGAAGTGCTGCCCAAAATCGACTTTGGTGGTAGGAGCACTGTGGAGGGAGGATCTGCAATATTTTTACATATTCAGAACCCCTAAAGTCTCACCTAGGTGTTCTTGGGGTGGGGGTCCTGTAGATATATGTAGCGTACTTATAAATTTTTATAAGCCCTGGTGCTGGAAAAATGGCCCAAGTCACTTTTCCCATTGCAAATCCCATGCCATAGGTTAACAATGGAAAAGGTTATTATAAATAACTGGAGAAAGAAAAGCCGTAAAACTAGGATTAAAGGACTCAGTAGAATGGTAATGATATATCCAACAATATGGTATTGTTGAATTTATTGTAAAATGTACAGACAAGAAGTTATAAGACTTTTTTTGTCTGTAAGCCCAAATTCAACCCTGTACTGCTCTGCCCTGATTGGTCAGAGATAAGTGGGTGAGCCTGGCTGATTTGAAGAGGTGATAAATGACCCCTGGGGTTAGGAAGCCTTTCGGGGAGGAGAGGTTGCTGGGCATAGGAATGCCAGAGCAGGGGGGGGGGGGGAGTCGTAAACCATGGACTTCAAGCGAAGGGGAGGACCCCTGTTCACCTCTAGCCGGATGCTAGGATTAAGGAAGGAATGAGCAGCTGCAAGGGGGAGGGAATATAGAGAATAGCCATCCTAGGGGTGTGTCCAGCCAGGTCTTCTCTGCCTGCTGAAAATTCTGACATATTGAATTTTGGAAGAATAGTGGTTTATGGGTTAGCATTTTGCCACACTCTGCAGGAAGTGGTCAGAGTTTGGGGTGGAACCCTGCAGCTCATTGGACAGAAGTGCCCTCCTGCTTGACCCCAGAGAACACTGAATAAGTATCTGAGTGGGGCGGTGCCTCTCAGATCTGCTGCTTGAAACATAAGAAAGCAAGACGTTGTGCCATGCTGAGAAGTTTGATGTGCAATTTCTAAGGCGTGCCCTCTGAGGACTACACCATCTGGAACTACAGCACTGTGGACTACCTTGCTGTGAAAAAGAGTAAAGAGTGGACTCCCTGCAAGCCACAGGTTAACAGAGCTCACATGGAACATCACCACCAAGGATCCTCAACGTGGAAAACTACCAGTGGATTTGTAAGGGTTTTGTCCAAGTGGATTGTGGGAACTGAAGTCCTCAACTTTCAAGGACCATCTTGGAGCTTCCAGACCCTTGGAGTGAGTTTGAGACACTTTGGGACCGTTTGGGGAACTTCAGGAAGAAGTTCTAGAAGTTTGGAGAACTTTGGAAAAAAGCTCCATAAGGGGACCGACTCAACCTGGTCAGCCAAGCCGCCTGCCTTCAACCGCGAGTCGGCCAAGCCATTCAGGTTCGTCCCGCTGAAAGCTCAGTAGGTCCGACTTCCAGAGTTTGACTGGGAGTAGAAGAAATCCGAGGCCGGTGAACCCTCACCGAATCCGGCCTGGTGAAGAGCATCGAGGGACCCCACGAAAAAAAGCTCCAGAAAAGTTTCTAAGTCCGAAGATAAAAACTGTGACCGAGACCTACCGCGAGGGGTAGTTGCTCAGAGCTCCATCGCGGTCGACCTGAAACTTTGAGCCGGTCTATCGCGACCAGATATCTCAATATGGTGCTATAGATTTCGAAGTGCTATAAAGTGATACATCTTTAAAAATTCCTATCTCCGGTTCCCTACATTGGATTTTTGTCATTTTGGTGTCATTTTAAAGATAAAAATATTTCCTATTTTTATAAATTGGTGTTGGATTTTTATTGTGCATTGTGTCTTAACTATTTACTGAATTGGTGTTTTTAAATGCTTTACATACCTGTCTTTGAAGTTAAGCCTGCCTGCTCGCAGCCAAGCTACCAAGGGTTGAGCATGGGAATAATTTTCTAAGACCTATGCTGAGTCCTATCATGTGTTAGTGGCCTTATTGCCAGTGGCAGACCTACATTTGCCTCTACCAATAATCCACTTTCCAACATTTGGTGCTCAGCGGTGTGGATGAGGACTTGTGTTTAAAAAGTACACCTTTCAGTAAAGTGAATTAAGATTATAAAAATCCTCTAAATTGCCTTAGAACAAAACTTTTGAGTTTGATTTTTGGAATTTGGACTAAACTGTTTTTTGATTTTTTCAAATTGTTCTAAGTCTGTTGTGCCTAGTTGTTGTGACCCAAAACTAGGGAACCTTGGAGCTGGACCTGGCTAAACTGTCCCAGTTCAAGATGGCTGATCTTAGGGTACAGTGTAGGCTTAGGGGGCTGCCTGCTTCCAAGAAGCTTAGGAAGGCAGGGTTGACTGAGTCCCTAAAGGCCTGGGGTAGCTGAGGCGTGTCATGGGGGGATAGAGGGTGTCCACCCAACCTCATCCAAGAGGAGGGTGAGGATGATGCCTCTTCCATTTTCTCTAGTGTTAGCCATATGATTCCAGATGGTGGGAGGGGGGGAAGGGTCCCTTACTCAGGAACCACCACTGTCCCTTGCAGAGAGACAGCTTGAGGCTCAATTAGCTTTGATAGCTTTGGAGCAGAGGAAACTGGAATTGGCTGAGAAGAGATGGGAGAGGGAGGAGGCGTCGAAAAGAAATGGTGGCAGTGAAAATGATGAAGATTTTGAAATGTCATGGGGTTGTGCATTTGATGATAAAGTTCCCAAGGGTATAGTGCCCAAGTACACTGAGGGGGATGACTGACAAGTGGCTAGCAGCTTTTGAGAGGGCCCTTAGAATGAGTAGGGTCCATTCTAAGTATTGGGGTGCACTCCTGTGGGAGTTGATTCCAGTAGCTGGGAGGGATAGGCTTCTGACCCTGAAAGGAGAGGATGCATAATCATACCAGCAGATGAAGGCATGCTTAGTCAAGAGATTTGGTCTGACTCCAGAGCAGTACAGGGTGAAGTTTAGAGGCACCCAGAAATTGAGTTTGAAGTCTTGGGTAGACTTTGTGGACGTTTCAGTGAAGGCACTGGAAGGCTGGATTGTTGGTAACAAACTTGACACACATGAGGGATTTTGAAAGAACATATTTTGACTCATTGTGCAGAAGAGAAGTTACGCCAGTATCTAGTGGACTCTAAGCTGACAGACCCCAGAGAGCTGGGGGAAGCAGCTGATGAGTGGGTGAGAACCCGGGTTTCCATTCAACACCAGGGGGGTGACCAGAAGAAAGGAGGACAGGTCCCTCCCCAGATGAAAGCCCAAGGGAAAGAAGGTCAAAAACAGGAGTCCTCCAAAGACTCACAAAAACCTTAACAAGGAGGGGGGGCCCGAGCCAACCCAAATTCAAAGGGAGAGGGTATCATGGAAAGAATGGTAGGTTCTTTGATCCCTCAAAGGTGGGTAAGTGCTATGACTGTAACCAGCCAGGGCACAAGCAGGGAGATGCTGTCTGCGCCAAGAAGCTCCCCCCTAAGGGGCCATCCTCTGGGATTGCCAGTGTAAGTGTAGGGGTGGAGAGTGGTGCCCCAGAGAAAGATAGTCAGGTGGTGGAAGCAACCTTAGTGTCCCTGGGTGGGGTGAATATTGCTGGGTGGGGTGAATATTGCAACCCTTGCTGCCTTACCTCCAAACATGGACAAGTACAGGCATGGGCCTAAAGTGAATGGGACTGAGGTTGAGGCTATCAGAGACACTGGGGTTAGTGTAACTATGGTCCTGGATGAGCTGGTGCCTCCAGAGAGGGTGGTACCTGGTGAGTTTCACCAGGTGACTTATGCAGACAGCACTACCAAACTCCATCCTATGGCTGTGGTGGATTTAGAATGGGGAGGTGTGACAGGCCCTATGAAGGTAGCTGTGTCAAAGGTGCTCCCAGTCCAGTGTTTACTGGGCAATGATCTTGAAGCCTCTGTGTGGTCAGAGGTGGAGAGAGGACTCCATATGAAAATATTGGAGCTCCCTGAGTGGGTATGTGCTGTGACTAGGTCACAGACTAGCCAGAAGGGAGGGGCTGGACACTTGGACTCGGGAACCAAGGGCCAAGCATCCAAGGACAAGGATACTGGGCCTGGTGAGCCAGTCCAGGGAACTCCAGAGGTGCAGGAAGAATCTAACCCTGATGGGGAGGATCTAGCCTCTGAGGGAGGGACTCCATCCCTGCCAGAGCTGTAAGATTTGGCAGAACTGACAGGAGCAGGTGGACTTACAGAGAGGAGTTCAGTAAGGGACAGAGAGACTGTCCCACCCTTGAGAGCTTGAGGCGGATTGCCTCTAAGCAAGAGGAGGGGGTTGACAGTGGGTTTCATAGAATCTACTGGGAAGATGGACTGCTTTATACTGAGGCCAGAAACCTCAAGGAGGGGGCCACCAGGAGGTTGGTGGTGCCCCAGAAGTACAGAGAGTTCATCCTGACTTTGGGTCATGATATCCCCTTGGCAGGACATTTGGGACAGACAAAGAAATGGAACCGGTTGGAGAACCATTTCTACTGGGCCCATATGTCTGAAAAGGTAAAGGAGTTTTGCAGCTCCTGTGTCACCTGTCAGGCCAGTGGCAAGGCAGGGGGCAAGACAAAGGCTCCCCTAATACCACTGCCAGTAGTTGGGGTTCCTTTAGAAAGGGTGGGGATGGACATTGTTGGTCCCCTGGACCTACCTACTGCATCAGGGAATAGGTATATCTTAGTGGTAGTGGACCATGCCACTAGGTACCCTGAAGCAATCCCTCCTAGAACCATTGATGCTCCTGCAGTGGCTAGAGCACTGCTTGATGTGTTCACCAGAGTGGGTTTTCCGAAAGAGGTGGTATCAGATAGGGGCATAAACTTCCTGTCCAGCTATCTGACTGCTATGTGGGATGAGTGTGGTGTCAACTACAAGTTCATCACCCACAAGCAAATGGTCTTGTTGAGAGATTCAACAAAACCCTGAAGGGCATGATAAATGGGTTGTCAGAGAAACTCAGGAGGAGATGGGATGTTCTCCTCCCATGCTTACTGTTTGCCTACAGGGAGGTGCCACAGAAAGGGGTTGGTTTCAGTCCCTCGGAGTTGTTGTTTGGACACCCTGTGAGGGGGACATTGAGCCTGCTGAGAGAGTCTTTAGAGAAGCCTCTTAAAGAAGCAAAGGACAATGTGCTTGACTATGTGCTAGGCCTGAGATGATCTAGAATGGCAGAGTACATGTACAAGGCAAACAGAAAACTGGAGGCCAGCCAGGAGCTCATGAAGCACTGGTATGATCAGAAGGCTACTATGCCGGAGTATACTCCAGGACAATTGGTGTGGGTGTTGGAGCCTATGGCTCCCAGGGCCCTCCATGACAAGTGGAGTGGGCCCTATCCAATCTTAGACAAGAAGGGTGAGATTACCTATTTGGTTGACCTTGGCACCCCCAGGCACCCTCAAAGGGTCCTGCATGTGAATAGATTGAAACCCCACCATGACAGGGCAGTTATGACCATGTTACTGGTCACTGATGAGGGTGTGGAGGAGGAAACTGAGCCTGTGCCCGACCTCCTCTCCACTAATGTGCAAGATGGGTCAGTGGAGGGGGTTGTACTCTCCCCCAAGTTAACAGAGCAGCAGCACAGAGACTGTACGCAAGTGCTGGAACAGTTTGCTGGCCTGTTCTCTTTGACCCCAGGCATCACTGAGTGGTGTGTGCACCACATTGACACTGGTGACAACCTACCTGTCAAAAATAAACTGTACAGGTTGTCTGACCATGTCAGAGCCAGCATTAAAGCTGAGGTTGCGAAGATGCTGGAATTGGGGGTAATTGAACCGTCTGGGAGTCCCTGGGCCAGCCCAGTGGTGCTGGTACCCAAACCTAATCCTCAGGGGGGACCCAAGGAGTTAAGGTTCTGTGTGGACTACAGAGGATTGAATGCAATCACCAAGACTGACGCTCACCCTATATCTAGAGCTGATGAGCTCATTGACAGGTTAGGGGCTGCTAAGTACCTGAGTACTTTTGATTTGACTTCAGGTTACTGGCAGATTGCCCTCACTGATGGAGCAAAGGAGAGGTCAGCATTCTCCACACCAGAGGGACATTATCAGTTCAAGGTAATGCCCTTTGGCTTAAAGAATGCACCTGCCACCTTCCAAAGGTTGGTGAACAGGGTCTTGTCTGGGTTGGAACAGTTCAGTGCAGCTTACCTGGATGATATAGCTGTATACAGTTCTACCTGGGGGGATCACTTAAGCCACCTAAGGGAAGTGCTTCAAGCCATGCAGCAGGCAGGTCTGACTATTAAGGCGATTAAGTGCCAAATAGGGCAGAGTTCTGTGGTGTACCTGGGCCACCTGGTAGGTGGGGGCCATGTACAGCCTCTCCAAGCTAAAATCCAAACTATTTTGGATTGGACAGCTCCTGTTACCCAGACTCAGGTCAGGGCATTCCTTGGACTGACAGGGTATTATAGAAGGATTGTTCGAAATTATGGGATCATTGTGGGGCCCCTAACAGAACTCACTTCTAAGAAGAGGGCCAAAAAGGTGAATTGGACCCCAGAGTGTCAGAAAGCTTTTGACACTCTGAAAGCTGCTATGTGTTCAGCACCAGTGTTGCTGGCCCCTGACTACACAAAAGAATTTGTGGTTCAGACAGATGCTTCAGAGCAAGGGATTGGGGCAGTGTTGTCACAGCTAAATGAAGAGGGCCTTGATCAGCCAGTTGCCTTTATTAGAAGGCAACTTCTTCCCAGAGAGCAGAGGTGGAGTGCCATTGAGAGAGAGGCTTTTGCTGTGGTTTGGTCCCTGAAAAAGTTGAGACCATATTTGTTTGGGACTCACTTTCATGTTCAAACTGACCACAGGCCTCTCGGGTGGCTCATGCAGATGAGAGGGGAGAATCCCAAGCTGTTAAGGTGGTCCATTTCCCTACAGGGAATGGACTTTACAGTGGAACACAGACCTGGGGTTGCCCATGCAAACGCGGATGGAAATGTTGGAAAGTGGATTATTGGTAGGGGCAAATGTGGGTCTGCCACTGGCAATAAGGCCACTAACACATGATAGGACTCAGCATAGGTCTTAGAAAATTATTCCCATGCTTAAACCTTGGTAGCTTGGCTGCGAGCAGGCAGGCTTAACTTCAAAGACAGGTATGTAAAGCATTTAAAAACACCAATTCAGTAAATAATTAAGACACAATGCACAATAAAAATAGGAAATATTTTTATCTTTAAAATGACACCAAAACGACAAAAATCCAATGTAGGGAACCGGAGATATGAATTTTTAAAGATGTATCACTTTATAGCACTTAGAAACCTATAGCACCATATTGGGATATCTGGCCGCGATAGACCGGCTCAAAGTCAAAGTTTCAGGCCGACCGCGATGGAGCCCTGAGCGGCTACCCCTCGCGGTAGGTCCCGGTCACAGTTTTTACCTTCGGACTTTTCTGGAGCTTTTTCTCGTGGGGTCCCTCGATGCTCTTCACCAGGCCGGATTCGGTGAGGGTTCGCCGGCCTCGGATTTCTTCTACTCCCAATTAAACTCTGGAAGTCGGACCTACGGAGCTTTCAGCGGGACGAACCTGGATGGCTTGGCCGACTCGCGGTTGAAGGCAGGCGGCTTGGCTGACCAGGTTGAGTCGGTCCCCTTATGGAGCTTTTTTCCAAAGTTGCTCCAAACTTCTGGAACTTCTTCCTGAAGTTCCCCAAAGTGTCCCAAAGTGTCTCAGAACCCCCCCTCCAAGGGTCTGGAAGCTCCAAGATGGTCCTTGAAAGTTGAGGACTTCAGTTCCCACAATCCACTTGGACAAAACCCTTACAAATCCACTGATAGTTTTCCAGGTTGAGGATCCTTGGTGGTGATGCTCCATGTGAGCTCTGTTAACCTGTAGCTTGCAGGGAGTCCACTCTTTACTCTTTTTCACAGCAAGGTAGTCCACAGGGCTGTAGTTTCAGATGGTGCAGTCCTCAGAGGGCAGGCCTTAGAAATTGCACATCAAACTTCTCAGCATGGCACAACGTCTTGCTTTCTTAAGTTTCAAGCAGCAGATCTGAGAGGCACCGCCCCTCTCAGATACTTATTCAGTGTTCTCTGGGGTCAAGCAGGAGGGCACTTCTGTCCAATGAGCTGCAGGGTTCCACCCAAAACTCTGACCAAGGTGGCCACCTTCTTCCACCGCAAAATCGCCGACATCCACGACCGCTTCAACACCACGACCGCCCGGCAACCACCGAGACCACTGCCCCCACAACCACCAACCGCCTGCTCTCCTGGACCAACATCAACGACGAGGACACCAGCGAGATCATGAACACCATCCACTCCGGTTCACCGCTAGACCCGTGCCCTCACCACATCTTCAACAAAGCCAGTACAGCCATCGCGCCCCATCTCCGGAAAATAATCAACATCTCCTTCGAGACAGCAACCTTCCCGGAAAGCTGGAAGCACGCCGAGATCACCGCCTTACTCAAGAAACCCAAGGCAGACCCCAAGGTCCTCAAGAACTTCCGACCCATCTCTCTGCTCCCGTTCCCCGCGAAGGTCACTGAGAAAATCGTCAACAAACAACTGACCCGCTACCTCGAGGAGAACAACATCCTGGACCCTTCCCAGTCCGGCTTCCGCAGCAACCACAGCACCGAAACCGCCCTCATCGCCGCCACCGATGACATCAGGACCCTGCTAGACAACGGAGAAACAGCAGCCCTCATCCTCCTGGACCTATCAGCCGCCTTCGACACGGTCTGCCACCACACACTACGAACACGCCTTCACGACGCCGGGATCCAAGAGAAGGCCCTGGACTGGACCACATCCTTCCTTTCCGGCAGAACACAAAGCGTCCGCCTCGCCCCTTCCGATCCAAGGCCACCAAGATCATCTGCGGCGTACCCCAATGCTCCTCCCTCAGCCCAACGCTGTTCAACATCTACATGGCACCCCTCGCCCACGTCGCCCGACAGCACAACCTCAACATCATCTCCTACGCCAACGACACCCAGCTGATCCTCTCCTCACCAAAGACCCTCACACCGCCAAAGCCCACCTCCACGAAGGAATGAAGGCCGTCGCCGAATGGATGAGGACCAGCCACCTGAAGCTGAACTCGGACAAGACGGAGGTCCTCATCCTCGGTTCCAACCCTTCAGCCTGGGACGACTCCTGGTGGCCAACATCACTGGGAACAGCCCCGCCACCCACCGACCACGTAAGCAACCTAGGGTTCATCCTCGACCCCACCCTCTCCATGACTAAGCAGGTCAACGCCGTTTCCTCATCCTGCTTCAACATCCTCCGAATGCTCCGCAGGATCTTCAAGTGGATCCCCACCGAAACAAGAAAAACAGTCACCCAGGCCCTCGTCACCAGCAGGCTGGACTACGGAAACGCCCTCTACGCAGGAACGACGGCTAAGCTCCTGAGACGGCTGCAACGCATCCAGAACGCCTCTGCACGTCTTATCCTCGACATCCCCCGACGCAGCCACATCACACCCCACCTGAGAGACCTGCACTGGCTCCCTGTCAACAAGAGGATAACCTTCAAGCTCCTCACCCACGCACACAAAGCACTCCACAACTCCGGACCAGCCTACCTCAACAGACGACTCAGCTTCTACACCCCCACCCGCCAGCTCCGCCGACCAGCCTCGCCCTCGCCACAGTCCCCGCATCCGGAAAACGACCGCCGGCGGCAGATCCTTCTCCCACCTCGCCGCCAAGACCTGGAACACCCTCCCCACCAACCTCCGACAGACCCAAGACCTACCGGCCTTCAGAAGACTCCTCAAGACCTGGCTCTTCGATCAGTAGCAGCACCACCCCCCTCTTCCCCCAGCGCCTTGAGACCCTCGCGGGTATGTAGTGCGCTTTATAAGTGACATGATTGATTGATTGACTGATTGACTGATTGACCACTTCCTGCAGAGTGTGGCAAAATGCTAACCCATAAACCACTATTCTTCCAAAATTCAATATGTCAGAATTTTCAGCAGGCAGAGAAGACCTGGCTAGACACACCCCTAGGATGGCTATTCTCTATATTCCCTCCCCCTTGCAGCTGCTCATTCCTTCCTTAATCCTAGTATCCGGCTAGAGGTGAACAGGGGTCCTCCCCTTCGCTTGAAGTCCATGGTTTACGACTCCTCCCCCTGCTCTGGCATTCCTATGCCCAGCAACCTCTCCTCCCCGAAAGGCTTCCTAACCTCAGGGGTCATTTATCACCTCTTCAAATCAGCCAGGCTCACTCACCCACTTATCTCTGACCAATCAGGGCAGAGCAGAACAGGGTTGAATTTTGGCTTACAGACAAAAAAAGTCTTATAACTTCTTGTCTGTACATTTTACAATAAATTCAACAATACCATATTGTTGGATTTATCATTACCATTCTACGGAGTCCTTTAATCCTAGTTTTACGGCTTTTCTTTCTCCAGTTATTTATAATAACCTTTTCCATTGTTAACCTATGGCATGGGATTTGCAATGGGAAAAGTGACTTGGGCCATTTTTCCAGCACCAGGGCTTATAAAAACATATTTTTATAAGTACGCTACATATATCTACAGGACCCCCACCCCAGGAACACCTAGGTGAGACTTTAGGGGTTCTGAATATGTAAAAATATTGCAGATCCTCCCTCCACAGTGCTCCTACCACCAAAGTCGATTTTGGGCAGCACTTTATCACAATGTGGGGAGTGAAATGTGCAATTTCACTTTACCCAGGGCATATAAAACTCATTTTATAAGGGTCTACCTTATAGATACCTGACCCCCCCCCCTGGGACACCTAGGGGAGACCCTGGGGGTACCTAATATGCCCAAACATTGTAGGTTAACCATTTTTAAGTGCTCCAAACACAAAAGTCGAGTTTGGGCACAATTTACTTTTTAAAAGCAGTCCTGCCACACAGAGCCACTTTTAAAAATACCTCAGGCTTAAGCAGTGCACACATGCAAGTGCAGAAAGGTCTGCTGGCCTCTAAACTGCCATGCCCTATTTATACTAGGGACTGATAGGTAGTTTCAATTCCCCTGCCCTAATATGTAGAGACAGACAGCTGAACGCCGGAAGGAATTCTCGCACTTAGAACCTTAACTCTTAATGTGTTTTGGGCATCCTTTTTTAAACAGTTTTTACATTTCTTAACTGAGTTTTAACTTTATAGAACTGTACCTCTGCTTGCGACGCACACAGCACTTTACAGCTTAGCCAGTCCCCGGTCCACCACGGTCTTTACTGGCCGCTTGTGTGGAGGGACGTGGCTCCTCCCCCTGCCCTCGTTATTTCCGGGCGGGGTCACTGTATTTAAATCTCATGGTGGCCCGGCCGCGCGCCAAAGGCAAGCCCGTCTGCGCCCGTCAGCGTCCCGGAGGCTGCTGGCCTGGGAACTCTTGCCGGTTTTTCACTCCAATCCGACAAGGTACTTACTTACGGCAGAGAGGCTCTCATGGAACTGGGCTCCATATTTAAGTGTAGGAATACTATCGACTTGTGGATAGTTGACACACTCCCGTGCGGTCATTACTGCGGCTGGGGAGCCACTAATTATATCATAGATAGCACGCCAGCGGCCAGTATGCAGGGAAATTCTTCGCATAGTCAGGTTTCAGTGTCACATAAACAAGAGCACATTAATGCCCTCCTGCTTAATTGCCGTCCGTTAAATAAACATGATTTTCACATTCATGACCTGATATGCGAGGCAGAACCTGATTTTCTGTTACTGACCGAAACATGGCTATCTGATATGTTGAATCCGACGATCTCTATAGCCATCCCCCCAGGTTACTCTATTTTGAGGAAGGATCGCGCTGGAAGCAAGGGGGGTGGAGTTGCAATTATTAGCAAGTCGGACGTCTCCATCACCTGCATTCCCATGGAAGAAATTCAAGGGGCTGAGTGCCTTAGTTTTCAGGCCACTCTTTCCCCCCCCCCCCCATCAGTGCTTAGCTGGAGTCCTTATATATAGACCCCCGGGCCACGCAGGGGATTTCTTGAAGTCCCTTAGCGATTCCATCGCGCCACTGGCCTCCAGATTTAAACATTTCCATGTCTTGGGGGATTTTAATGTACATATGGACAAACAGGATATCCCAGACACTGTCTCTCTGTTGGAATCTATGGATGCGCTTAATCTTGCTCCATATGTTTTTGCCCCCACGCATGATAAGGGCCACACCCTTGACCAAATATTTTCCAACAGCAAAATCCAGACGGAGGCTCCTCTGCCTTCACTATGGTCAGATCACTACTTGGTGGGCTTTGGGCTACCGAAATTAATGAAGCGTCCGCTGACCCAGGCCAAGCGGCCATCTTTTACATCTAGGCCTTTTCACAGAATTACCCCGGCTGCCCTCAAATATGAACTAGACCAACACCTTCCCACGCCGAGTGGCAATATAGAGTGGGATGCTGAGGCCCTAGAAAGGTGGGTCACGCAAGGCACCTGGGCCCTTGCCCCCCTGATCTCTCGCTCTCCTAAAGTTGCCAGATGCTCAGCTCCGTGGTTCAATGATATCTTGCGACAGTAAAAGGGATTGTAAACGTCAGGAAAGATTTTAATGAGGAAAATAAAAGAAATTACAAGAAGGCCTTAAGAGCCTACCACAAAAGGATACAGGAAGTTAAGAAGAGCTTCTTTGCATCTAAAATTGAGTCCGCAGGGAACAAAAGTAGAGACATTTTTAGTATTGTTAAAAGTTTCTCTTCGCCTAGTGCTGTGACCAGACACTCCTCCCTTTCAGCCGATTGGATTGGAAAGTTAGCGAATTTCTTCTACACGAAGATTATAACAATTCAATGTCCTTTTGATGCCTTGTGTGGGAAAGATGTGCAGGCCTCCCCATCGATCTACCCCCAGATTCAGGTGGGCAGTGCTTCCCTCTCCCTTTTTCCTCCCCTGTCCTTAGAAACTTCCTTGACAATAATGAAGGGCCTCAAGTCTGGCTCTCCTGCGGACCCTTGCCCTGCTAAATTTCTGGCCTCAATGGCTGAGATTCTTAATCCCACCGTGAATAGCATTTTGAACGTGTCTCTTCACAGTGGCCAGGTCCCTGTAAGCTGGAAGAGCGCCAAAATAATTCCACTATTGAAAAAACCTACGGCTGACCCCACGGAATTATCTAATTACAGACCCATTTCTTTGTTGTCCTTCTTTGCAAAGACAATAGAGAAATATGTTCACTCGGTGATTAGCGGCTTTGTTGAAGCAAATAACCTTCTTCACCCGAGCCAGTCCGGTTTTAGACAGAACCTTAGTACAGGGACTGCTTTGCTTGAGGTCTCCGAATCTATCAAAGAGACCCTTGATAAAGGAGGCAAAGCGGTTCTTATCCTTTTAGACCTCTCGGCGGCTTTCGTGGGGGTCGCCTCCTGCAGAGATTACGGGAGTGCGGACTTGGTGGCACAGTGTTGAAGTGGTTTTCCTCCTTTTTGGAGGATAGAAAACAAGAGGTCTGGTCGCCCCCGTTTGCAGCAAGTGTTCCGCCCTTGAACGCTGGCGTGCCACAGGGGTCTATTTTGAGCCCAGTACTTTTTAATCTGTACATGGCTCCCCTGGCCACCCTGGCGGAAGCGGGTGAGGCAAAGATTATATCTTATGCCGACGACACTCAGTTGCTGTTCACATGTAAGAAGGGGGAGGAGTTTAACGGGGAGAAGATAAATAAATGTCTTAGAGAAGTCTTTGCCTGGTTCAGACATAACCATCTCAAATGCAACCCGGAAAAGTCTGAAATTATCTTCTTTGGCACCCCCCCTCTGGAAGCCTGGAAACAATGGTGGCCAACTGGCATGTCTCCTCCCCAGTCAGCGGTTAAGACTGTTAAAAACCTCGGAGTGAAAATGGACGACGCCTTATCCATGACATCTCAAGTTCAGTCGGTGGCAGGCACGTGTTTTGGTCTCCTGAAAATGCTCCGAAGATTTCTCTTCCTGCTGCCGACCACTCACAGAAAGACGGTCGTTCAGGCCCTTATTACCTCCAGATTGGACTATGCCAACGTCCTTTATTTGGGCCTGCCAGAGTTCTTATTGAATAGACTTCAAGTCTTACAGAACGCGGCTGCCAGGGCAGTCCTGAGACTCGGGCCTAGAGACCTGATCTCTCACCATCTGAAGAATCTGCATTGGCTGCCTGTCCGATGCAGAATTCTCTTTAAAGCATTAGTCCTGGCTTTCAAGGCTCTGCATGGCATGGGGGCTCATTACATCCGCAGGAGAGTCTGACACTATGTTCCAGGCTGATCCCTCAGATCAGCACACCAACATCTAATTGTCGTACCTAATTTTCTCAGAGCCCGCCGTGGCGGCCGCTCTTTTCAAGTGCAAGTGGCTCGAATTTGGAACAAGCTGCCACTTCCGCTTAGGCAGGCCACAAATATACTAGCTTTCAGGAAACAACTGAAAACCTGGTTGTTTCAACATACAGCATAATGGCTGCTACCCCGTAATCGGAGTCCTCCTCTCTGGTCCCCGTATCTTCTGTCTTAGCGCCGGGACACTCTGTTGAGTAGCTGCGCGTTCTATAAGCACTTTTTAACTTAACATAACATAACATGTACTAGGGCCCTATGGGTTAGGTCATGCCAATCACAGGGGTACCCCAACCCCTAGTGTACCCTGGTCTATGTAGGTGTTTTCACTGTATTCTAAGTGTTTTCAGCATAGCACTGGCCCTGGGCCGGGTTAGGCAGAGCCCAGGGTCAGTCAGAGTCCGTTACCACCAGTACCAGTCAGCAAAAAGTTGGGGGGTGCCCAGGGCACAGGATGACTTTGCAACAAGTGGTGATTCAGTTGTGGAGATGTGCGGTACGGCAGATGGGTTGGGGAGGGCAGTTAACACGGGCGACTCCGCTATGGCAGGGATCGTATCGTCGACAAATTGGGTCGCTGTCCGGGTCCCGCACGTGGGATCTCATTGGCATATCCACACTTGGGGACATAATGAAGGGCACAGTCCTTAAATCCTTCCAAAACCTACAGGAGGAGTTCCAGCTCCACCACAACCAATTCTACAAATACCTACAACTGAGACATGCTCTGTCCCAACACATTGCAACATTGACAGAACTCCCAGAATTCCATCCATTGGAAGGGCAAATACTAACGGGAGATATAGGAGCACATAAGATCAGACAAATATACCAAACAGTTGTCACACAACACCACAACGCTCGACACACTTCGACGGAATTGGGAAAATGATATACCTGATCTCACGGACGATGATTGGACGGAGGCACTGGCGAGCCCTCGAGGTGCTGCTATCGCCCAACGCTACCATTTGATTCAGTTAAAATTTCTACATCGAGCCTATTACACTATCCACCGCCTTTGGCGTATGGGCATAATACCGTCGCCGGTGTGCCTTAGGTGCAACCGAGTAACTGGCACCTTTCTCCACACGGTGTGGAGCTGCCACTCTCTCCAACCCTACTGGTATAAAATATTGACATGCCTCGACAAGACACTTTCATGAAATATTCCTTCTGACCCCAAATTAGTTTTGCTCTATAGCACGGATGGAATAGGGGGCAATAGGTACAAACAACACCCATTATTCCTAGGGCTCGCACTTGCCAAATGGGACATTGCCCAGTATTGAAAGAATAACACTGCGCCACCCCTGGGAAAATGGAAAAAAAGCTTTGGACTTGTGCATGAGAATGGAACTAGCAGTGTTCCAGGCACAGGGTTGCCCACAGAAACACCGGAAGATATTGCAACAATGGGGAGATTATAGAGGTATTGACTTACCTACAATAGATTCACCGGAATCCCTCATACAGCCGGAAGGTAATCTACTGGTGTAGTGTTCGTGAGATTAGACATGATCATCCGGACTGTTATGACGTGTCAGTTATTGAGTGGAGAAGGGGGGTGCCGGATCTGTGCAGTTTAGCAAGGTTAACTGTTTATGTTCTTTGGTTTTCATTACTTCTTCCTTTTTCCGTAGGATTCTTATCTGTACATGGCAGCACTTATATTGCAACTTATCGATGTGTAGGCCTCCGGGCAGCAATGTACCACATACAAAACTGAATAAAATTTGTTTATAAAAAAAAATAACCCTCACCCACCAGGGTTTCCCTTTGGTGGCATGCTTCATCATTGGGTCCGTACCGTTCCGCTGCGGAACGGGGCATGCTACGGCCTATGAGTTACGTGGTAGCACTTATAGGTGTACTATAATAGATAAAGATGTAATGACTAGGAGTGGGGGGGGGGGAGGAGGGGGGGGGTTGTGGAAAATTAAAAATATCTGCCTAGTAAGAAAAAATATACTTTATTCGTACCTCTAGTAGGTATGGTTAAAAAATGGGGAAGAAATGAAACTCAATGGAATTATGTTCATGAGTTTCACAGGGTCTACATGTTTCAAGCCCTAGCCCAAGGCTTTTCATCAGGACCAAGGTTATCTACTCCCGGATACCACTCCTGAAACACACTCTAGCTGCAAAATATCTGCATGCTAAGGAAAGTATTACATACCGCACAGTTTTGGTGTTATGTCTGGATAATATGTAAGATGCCTAAATCTGGCATCATGAGTCCAACGGAGGGAAGGGACGCCTGAAGTCACACTAACTCCAAGGCTACTCCCTTGCGGATTCACATAGGGTAGCCGACCATTTGAAACTCATGAAAATAATTCCATTGAGTCATTTCTTCCGCGTTTTTTAACCATACCGACTAGAGGTACAAATTAAGTATATTTTTTCCTACTAGGCTGATATTTTTAATTTTCCATAAACCCCTTCCCCTACTCCTAGTCTATACATCTTTATTCATTTAATAAAGTACATGTACACCTAGAATTGCTCCCACATAACTTGCAGGATGCAGCAAGCCCCGTTCTGCAGCGGAACGGGCAGGATCCAATGATGAAGCATGCCACCAAGGGGAATCCCTGGTGGGTGAGGGTTATCTAGAGGATATATATTGCGTCAAGTGTGGTGTGACATGTTTTACGGCATTGTAATGTGATGCATTGTGTAATGTATCTACTTGATGAGGTTTGCACTGTTGCCATTATTTCCATTGCCCCAGCAGGACAGTCCAACATCCATTAGAATAGATTATAAAGAACACCTTCATACGTCCGACATGGTTCAAACAAGCGATAAAGTTTATTACAATAATGCTCCCAGTAAAACTTACCAGCAAACCACGCCATCAGACAGAATGTACTACATACATTCAACATTGCTCACTTTTGCCATATAAAAGGCAATTACGGGGCTCCCAACAGCACGGACAACAAAAGTACATCATAACCAGTGACAAACACTCATTCAATAGAACGCATTAGACAAAACTCATCTCATGCAGCACCGACATGCTACATGGTTGGCCATCCTAGGGCTCTCAATAATCCATAGCAATAATGTACAACAATATGTATAAATGTCCAATACATCATAATAAAAATATACAAAACAGATAAGCTGTGGAAAATGTCAGCAAGTAAGACAGTCAGCTAACTATCCATAATACATAGTCACAAGCTGAAAAAAATCCCAGTCTATGGTAATAACCGCAGAACCGTTGAAAGTCCAGACTGCTGATGTCCTATGAAGCTATAACAATGGCAGACCGAATATGCACTATGCAACTAGCAATAACTAGACACTCAGTTAACTATCACAGTGCTCTCATCATCAATTACCACCAAGATACACTAACCACACACTAACATCAAAGAGAACACATCAAACACCCTACTCTCGTATATCCATTCATTGCATAACTTACGCACACCAACAGTGATAACCACCATGCAGGTGCATGCATTACATCTGCTGCGTTTTGGCTGGTTCGTTCAATAAAGATACCATATACATACATATATGAACATTGACAAAGAAGCATGCATTCATAAAGAACATGTTTCACAGAAAATAACATCTCCAACACAGCTTAACCATGCTGCATAGCCTATATGTAGCAATGTTGGCTATCTCGAACTGTTGTGTAAGATAATGTTATCAACCTTTGATATGTGTAAGCAACCAGTAAAGATATCCAGCTATACTACTCAGGGACCATAATAATACACTCACAGATGGCTGCTTTAAACATTTTTAAAAAAAATTATTTGAGTTTTATATAGCGCTGGCTGGACCCGGAGGTATCAGAGCGCTTTACATAAGGGAACAGCGTGTTACAAGTTGCAAAAGTTTCACAATAGTTACAGAATGAATAAATATACAATACAGGAGTGGTTTAACGAACACAAAAATCAGGATCAGAAAGACCAGGGAAAGCTAGTAATCCACAGGAAGGACACAGCAGCGGGGAAGAAAACGAGACAAATGTCCGAAGTCCGGCTGGGTAGGTGACGGCTATAGCGGTGTGCCAGAGCCAATCTCCCCTATAACTGTCGGAGCAGCTCCACCGGGAATCGGCAAAGTATGCGTTTCGGGCTCCGCCAGAATAGAGTGAGGCTCAGGAGGTGATCAAAAGTCTAGAATCCAAAGATGGGAGGTGGGAGCTGGCGAGGATGGCAGGATAGGAGAAGGAATGTGGTTTGGCAGCCATCTTAAAGTCAGGCACGTCGAGTCTGTTAGTCTCCATGAATCAGTAGCTAGTTCAAGTTGCCACAAGTTCTAAGGTTAGTTAAATTCGCTATGTTATTAATCCTGGACGAACATCAGGACCCTCTTGGCAGAAGGGACATCTACCCTTACCTGCGAAAATACTATTGCGGGCGCCATTTTAGGGTCATGCTCAGCGAGTAAATATGAGAGTATTTGCCGAGAAATTATAGGGGATTTAAAAAGACTCCAGCAGGTCAACAAGCCCGTATTGGGATCAGATATGGCTCCCTACGGGGGCACCAAGAACCTACTTCGCAGATTGGGGTGATGGTTGATCCAGGGCCCCCCCGGTGCGTTGCTGTGGCGCGTTGGCTTGGCTCCCCACAACGAGCAAAAGCCTCTAGCTGGGCGCCCCTTCACGAGGCTGCAATGCAGGTGCCTGACCGCCGCCATTTTAAGGTCAGGCACTGCTTGATCGGGATTGATTCTGCTGGCTCCACCGCTGTACGGGGTGCCCCCTACCCCTCTCCTCTCCGCACCTGGAGGACAAAGCGAGTCGGTCGGGTGTTGGCCCCAGCTTCACAGGGGGCTCTCCTACGCCTCCGGGGGTCCCAGCATCGGCAGCGCGACTCATCCATTGAGCACCAGTGCGGCTGGGCGCTGCTTTCCGCATACAGCTCCCGACTCACAGGAACTGATCGAGAGAGGTCACAAGAGCTCTCAGGCGTCCACGGGCGATCGTGGGTCACACAGTCCCTAGAAGCCCACAGGGTCGCATCTCCCTTCTCGGCAGGCCAGCGCGGTAGGAGCCGCCTTTTTGCCTGGAGGATCCTGAGCAAGGTCCAGGGCAGCAGCGGCGAGAGGCGAGCCCCAGATCAGAGATCTGGGAGATAACGGGAGTCTAACGATCCAGCTAGCAGGCCCCACTATACCCAGCCAGCTGATCCAGGATGCACACCTTCCACAATGGGAGGGGCACGGGGACACCAGGGTCCAGGGTGTGCAGCAGGCGCAGCGCTTGTCCAGCGGTCTCCTTGTCGAGCGTTCGGCAGTAAGCTTCTTGCCTTCCTCCGCTTAACCGCACTCGCCCTCGCTTTCTGTCTCAGCAGTGAAAGCGTCTTGTTCCTCCGTTCCTGCCGGCGTTTCACGATCGGCTGCGAATCTGGGACTCCACCATTTTGTGCGTCGCCACCGCGCTCAGGTCCTTCTCTCCTTGATTTCCCCGGCACCGGACAGCTACCGCCGGGGTCCTCTCGATCACCATGGTATCCGGATTGTGGTCATGTAGTTTTCAGCCACATCGGGGCTCTAGATGTGCCCTCGACAGCTGCTCGACAACTGCCCGAAGGCGGAGCCGGCACGGATCACGTCTGTCCGTCCGGCCGGCCATCTTGGTCTTATGTGTCAAATCATTGCCACGTAGAGTCGAGATGGGCCAGAATACGTCACATTTGCTGTGTATTCAAAAGACAGAGGTCAAATGTCAAGCTCCGTCTTCCAGGGATCTTGGTGTTTATTTTTCTTTCTCGGACTTCAAAGCGAGAGGATTTATATGACAATCATGCTGGCTACTGGGGGTAATTCTGAAGTGTGGTAGACACAAATATTATAATTCCATCAAATCAAATAAATACACAAGGTAATGACATTATCACACATTATACTTTGTGCACTGTATACTTTTATCAGTAAAACTGTACGTCTGTGCAAATGCAATGATCATTTCAACTCAAGATGTGTTGTCGGTAATGGCAGTGCGCTACCACACTATGCATACTCCACTCCACTCTACACTGCTCCACGCCACCGCACTCTACTCTGCACCACACACAATACGCAATACCAAGCTACGACACACCACTCTACACCATTCCTCTTTATGACTCTCTACTCTGCATCACTCTACCCCAATGCACTCTACCCCACTTTACTGTACTATGCACCACTGCACTTTTCACCATTGCACTTAACTCAGCAACCCTGCAATCTACACCAATGTACTCTACTCTGTACCACTCCAGTGCACTGTATGCAGTCTGCACTATGCCACTCAGCTCTACTCTGCACCACTGCACTCACCACTATCCTCTACCCAGAACCACTCTACCATGCACCATTCCACTGAACGCTACTTAACTCTACTCTGGATCAATCTACTCTGCGCCACTTCACTCAGCCCCACTGCACTCTTCTCTAACCACTGCTCTCTATGTTAATCTACTCTACACCACTATACTCAGCAACACTCAGCGCCACTGCACTCTACACCATTGTACCCTACACCACTGCACCCAGGCACTCTACTCTGCACCACTCTTCTATACGTCAGTCTATGCCAATGCACTCTACACCACTGCACTCTAGCCAATCCACTGTAAGCCAATCTCATCTACTCTGCGCTCTACAATACTGCTCTTTAATCTATGCCACTGAACTCTATGCCGCTTAACTCTACTCTGAAACAATCTACTTTATTCCACTACACTCTACGCCACTGTATTCCACTCCTCTCTATGCCATTGCACTCTACACCGCTGCACTCTACGTCAATGCAATCTACACCACTTTACTCAAAAGCAATACACTCTACACCACGGCACTGTATGCCACTATACACTGCTCTGCAATACTCTACTCTATACCATTGCACTAAGCCACTCTATTCTACTCTGCACCACTGCTCTCTACGCCACTTTACTCTGTACCGCTTTACTCCATGCCACAGCACTCTGTACCACTGCACTCTCTGCCACTGCATTCTACGCCACTCTACACCACTGCACTCTATGCCACTGTATACTACTCTGCACTATTCTACTCTGTACTATTCCACTCTACACCACATTACTCAAAATCAATACACTCTAAGCCACTGCACTGTACGCCACTATATACTACTCTGCAACACTCAACTTTTTGCCACTGCACTCTATGCCACTGCACTCTAAGCCACTCTATTCTACTCTGCACCACTTTACTCTATGCCACTTTACTCTGCACCACTCTACTCTACACCACTGCCTTCTATGCCACTGCAGTCTAAGCCACTCTACACCACTGCACTCTATTTACACTCTACTCTGTAACACTGCACTCTCTACTTACACTCTACAGCACTTCACTATAATCTATGCCAATGCATTCTACTTTATTATGCACCACTGCACTCTTCGCCAATACACTCTACACCACACCAGTCCAGTCTAGGCCACTCCACTCCACCCTGCAGCACTCCACTCTACTCTGAAACAATCTACTCTATACCACTGCACTCTATGCTACTACTCTATGCCACTCTGCTTTAAACCACTGCACTCTACCCAATGTACTCTACACCATTTTACTCAAAACTAATGCACACTACACCACTGCACTCTATGGCACTATACGCTACGCCATTGCACACTATGCCAGTTGACGTCACTGTGCTCTATGCCACTCTGCATCACTGTACTGTATGCCACTGCTCTCTACAGCAATCTACTGTGCAACACTCAATGCCACTACAGTCTATGCCACTGCACTCTATACCCCAGCACTCTAAGACACTTACTCTGCAAGATTGCACTCTGCCACTGGACTCTACGCTACTCTGCCCCCGCACTCTATGTCACTGCACTCTACTCTGAACCATTCATCTCTACGCCAATGCAGTCTATGCCACTCTAATCTAGCCTGCCCAACTGCACTCCATGCTACTTCACTCTACGTCACTCTACACCTCTGCAATCTATCCTTCATCACTCCACTTAATCCTGCACCACTTCACTCTACTCCATAACAATCTACTCTATGCCACTCTACTCCACCCTGTGCCACTCTATGCCACTGCAATCTACGCTGCGCCACTCCACCCTGCGCCACTTTATGCCACTGCAATCTATGCTGCGCCACTCCTCTCTACTCTACGCACCTCTACTCTACGCGACTGCACTCAAAACCACTGCACTCAAAACCAGTGCACTCTATGCCAATCTACTCTGCACCACTAAACTTTATGCCACTTCACTCTAGGCCACTCTACAACACTCCACTCTATGACGCTCTACTCCACTCTATGACGCTCTACTCCACTCTACGACACTACTCCACTCTACGACACTACTCCACTCTACGACACTACTCCACTCTACGACACTACTCCACTCTACGACACTACTCCACTCTATGACACTACTCCACTCCCTCTACGCCACTCTACTCCACTCTACGCCACTCCAGTACTCCTTTCTACGCCACTCCGACACTCTATGCCACTCCACTCTATGATACTCTATTCTACTCTATATGCCATTCCACTCTACTACACTACTCCACTCTACGACAATCTGCTCCACTCTACGCAACACCCTCCAAGCCACTCCACTGTGCTCTACACCACTCCACAATCCTCTATGCCACTCCACGACACCCTACTCAACTCTACGACACTCTATGACACTCTATTCCACTCTACGCCCTTCCACCCTGCAACACTCTACTCCCTCCATGACACTCAACAACACTATGCCACTCCAGTTACACCACTCCATAACACTCCACTCTACCCTAAACCAGTCCATGACTCTACAACACTCCATAACAACCCGCTCTACTCCACGGCGCTCTACTTTATGACACTCCACTCCACGCCACTCTCCTTTATGCTACTAACTTTTAGCCATGCTGAACAGTTGCCAAGCTGTTGTACAGCATGGCTAAAACATATAGGCAAAGCCTATAGCTCATGCATAGGTGAGACCTAGTGGCTTTGCCAAGGCTTGTTAGATTTTCCTGTGGAAAAAATCTGAGGTTACCTTGCCATATGACAAACATATTCCTACCGGTTGCTGGGAAGGGAACACACAATGTTTCCTTTTCCACCGCCTTTATAAAAACACCTAAAATGATTTGATATACCAGACTAGACAAAAATTCATGAAAGACGTGAAAAACAACACAAACGCCCGTGTCTCCCACACAAAACCTCTCTGTAATGATTGACCAGAAACCACGTTTGTTAACTCTCGGCGCAGATAAGCACAATGCAATTTACTTTTTTTCCTCTTTCAAGAAAACCAGTTTCTGCCGCCACTTAATCTAGGAAAGCATTCTATGTAAATGACTCACTATTTCAAGTATGAAAATTTCTCTCTCAACATGGGGCGACAGAGAACTCACGAAGTGATAGGGGGCACGCAAATGTAAGTGTTTCGTACAATTGTAAAAGTAATTATCAGTAGCTTTTGCAATAAAATTGAGCAGTGATCACCTTAGATGCCATCATTCTCATAACGGTCCTGGCTTCTAACCGCATTTACACCAAACTCCAACCAAGAATTCTAAAACCAACTAACATTTTAATAAACCCTTGTGGAGTCACTGATAGCTGCCCAGTACACAGCAGGGCTTTGGCATCAGCTTTTCTGTCAATTATAAATCAAGTTATAACAAATACTCCGAACATGACGGTTCCATGATTTATACATTAGTTTATTATGCAATTACTAGCATTTCTTATCAGTTAAAGATTTTATAATTTGCAATAAAGCTGTCCTGCTGCATGTATTGCCAGAAAAATTAGCTAGATATCCTCTTGGTACACGATAGCAAAAGAATGTTGCAGGAGTTTTGCGAGACTATTCCAGGGCCCTAGGAAGAGAAGGGTAGGCCACAGCACGAAACACATCCCAGTAACAAACCAGCACTGGCAAAGTCAATAGGTCTGGCCATGTCAAGACTGTAAACTTTTTTTTATTATAAAAAGTAGAAACACGGCCAAGGAGGCCTACGTATGTTTGCACAAAACAAGGTAAAAAAGATCCATTGGTAATATAGAGAAAAAGATGAAGGGTGTGTGGCTTGAAAAGACAAGATGGCGGACGCTCGGATGAGGCTGCGCCTCGAATCCCATTATCCATTTAAATCTCCCCCCGGCCCTGGCTACAATCAGCCCTTCTAACCTCCGGAACACCTTTACATGGGCGATGACAACCTCAGGGAAGTAGCAATGGCGTCCCGGGCAGTTGCGGTGAGAGACCCTGGGGTCCTGAGGCCTGCGGAGACAACTCCCATCTTGGCGGCGATGTGAGATCTGCGGGGCTGGTGAGCGGTGCTGCAGAGAGGCGGCGCAGGGCTCCCTGTGGGCCTCCGGACTGGGCTCCCTGTAGGCCTCCGGACTGGGAGTCGCGCTGTTGAGGCCCCGGTCTGGTCCCCCGCGGGAGTCCTGCAGCCTAGATTCTCCTGTCTGGCAGCTTGGTGACTAGAGAAGGTGATTACGCCCTCTAGCCCTAGCAAGGTCGGGCTCAAACCAAGGATCTGCTGATCACTGGTTCAAAGTGGTGAGAGCCCAGATATATGGCTGCACGCTCCCAGAGTCTCCACTGCTGAGAGCAGCAGTGAAAGCCCCCCACATCCCCCGGCGCCTCGTTTGGGCACCACATGAGGGACATGCTGTAGTGTTGCTGGGGGTGGTGCTAAGGATCGATACTGACCCGGGCCTGGGTCCGTGTGACAGAGCGCAGCCGGGAAGAGGAGCTGGGAAGTGAGCACAGTGGAGGCAACGCCCAGCCCCCCTGGGGCTCTACGAGGGCAGTAGAAGTGGCTGGAGTGAACTGGGGCGAGGAGCCACCGTCCATGGGAGGAGCTGTGGCTTGAGCGATGTGGGGTGAGTGGGACATGCTTTGACACAAGCGGAGGCCCTATGTTGTGGAGAGGTGCTCAGGCTTCGATACAACTTGGTGAGCCTGGCCTGGAGTGACCGTGCTCCCCCTTGGCGGGGTATACTTGCCTTGGAGACCCTGTTGGCCCAGATTCCCTTGCCTGCCGGGCCCGCCCTGTATGGTCGACTACTCCCTTAGACTTTGCCACCTGGCTTGCCCGTGGTACGGGGACTGTTTGATGTGCCCTGTGCCCTACCCTACTGACCCCTCCTGACTTTGGCCCCTACTGCTGATGGGTTGCTGCCCTGCAGCCTGGCTAGAGCCTGTGAACCTGCTCGGCCCACCCCCTCCTCACAGGAGATCACTTGCTGCCCCGTAACCTCTGAATTAGTGACTGCGGCATTCTGTGGTCTGTCTGTGGATTGATCCACCTGCTGGGCTGCTCGTGATGCGTAGTGCAGCTTCACCCCTTGGTGCTTGCAAGCAGGCCCTCTCCTGCTGCGGAGCTCATTCTCCCTCCTAAAGGCAACAATGGTCCTTTGGCAGTCTGCGGTCTGGGACCCACCCTACGCCCCCAAATTCATGGGCCCCACCCACACTGGCTCCAAAAGAAACAGACTCTTCTGACAGCTCCAGTGTGCCTCCCTCTACCGATGACAAACTGAAAATTGTCCTGCCAGCCATAGAATACTCCCGCGTATCACGGGAGAATAAAATGTATGCACTGATGATGAACCTCACCCTACTATGCGATGACCACCATAAGCTAGTTGACAAGGGTCACTACTGCGGAACAATCACTGGCTGCTCTCCAACCTCAGACTCAGTTGCGCACACTACGTGGTCAGGTCCGCCTGCAGGAGGAGAGCGCAGAGGACACAGAGGGCTGCTACTGCAGAAACAACGTTCGCATAGTAGGCCCACCTGAAAACACCAGGACGCAGTAACTTACCTGGAGGCATGGTTCCGCAGCATTGTCCTCTTCTCCGCCCTTCTTTTCTATTGAGTGGGTGCACAGAGTTCCGGCAAGGAGACCCCCCACCCTGCCTCCCTGCCAAGATCACTTGTGGTCTGTCTTCTATATTACAAAGACTGAGATATCCTGAAAGAGGCCTGAAAGCTCGACAATCTGGTAGTGGACATTGCACAAGTGATGTTCTTTCCAGATTACACGCTAGCTGTGCAGCAACAGCAGAGATCTTTCCTGGCTGTCAAGCGCAGATTTCGGACTCCAACATAAAATACTCTCGCCTGTTTCCAGCACGACTCCAGGTCCTGGCAGCTGGTACATCACACATCTTCACGGATCCTAAGGAGGCCTGGCACTGGGCCGACCCCTACAAGGTTGGGGGTTCCACCTCACCAGAACTGCGGATAGTGGACTCTGGGACCTCCGATGGGGGCTGTCGACGAGTCCGGCAGCCACTGCAGGCCTCGCAGATATCACGCTTGCCTGATTTGGAGCAGGTTAGGAGACGGGCGCAGGAGGCGGCTGCGGCGTTCAAGACCCTGCTTCGCCTCCGGACTCAGATGGAGATGGCACTAAATCCACCAGGGAAGGCTCCTCAACATCTTGCCCTCACCGGCTTGGTGCTGCCACACCACCCAGTGTGATTCCACAAACAGCAGATGACATCCCTAGAGCTTCACTGGGAGATGGGTTTTCCTCTATGGGTATTTTGTCTCTCAAAACGTCATTTTAGCTATGCATGTAGTTTCATTTACAGCAGCTTCAGTGCAGTTCCCCAAGACTTATGTCGTTTGCCAGAGCTTTCGTTGTGTAGAACACCTGTAGCACCAGTTGTGAGGACGCTTTGCAGTAACTCTAGAACTGGGTGACAGACACCTTGATATACAACATGGTCGCAGTCACCCCCGGCAAACATGGACACCAGCAGAGTTCTTCTCCGTCTGATTCTTTTATTTTTTTCTATTGGAGCAGTCAGTCATAACAATTCATACCATAATACATCAATGCATCAAAGAAGCAAGTAGAAAAGACGAAAAAAAACATGCGTTAATTACACCAAGATAAAAAGAATCAATTACATCCCCAAATATACTCCCTTCGCCTTTCAAAGTTCATTCAGATATCCAAATACTCATAATAAACCTTTAAAACATAGGTAAGTTAAGCCAATCTTAACATACCCCCGACTCAGCAAGGAAAGAAAAAGTGGGAAGCAGGAAAGATTATCCAGCTCATTCTTTCTGGCTACCTAGCTTGTTCCCCCTCCTTTCCTCCCCACCCACTTCGCCAGCGGCGCTCATATCAAGGTCCCACGCTTCCTTGCTCTTCGCCATTTACAACCATAAAGATTACCTTCCAAATTATACATCAACAGAAGCCTCACGAGTCATTGGTGTATGGTAGGGTGTTCAGGGCTCAGACAGGCTGATAATATGCACATTCGAGACACTGCCATGGCTACAAATAAAAATATAGCTGCCCCTTTGTGCGCCTAAAGCAGTCATTCGTCCCACCAACACCAAATGAGGTGTGATCTCAACCTGTACTTCCAGAGCAGCACTTATAAAAGTGCCGATTCTTTTAAAGCTTTTAGACCTGGGCATTTATAAAAACAAATGTACTATATCTGCTTGAGCCCCCTCACATCGATGACAGTTAGCTTAGGTCTCTTTCCCCAGCTGAACAGTTTGGCAGATGTATAATCAAAATTAAATATGGTCTTGAAGCGCTGGCTCCTGAATGAATGAATGAATGAATGAAGGAACTTCTAAAGCGCTTGGCTACTCAAGAGTGTCCCAGCACTGAACACGGCACATCAGGTACAGAGAAGCATCAATCTCTAAATAAGTGGGTTTTTACCAGTTTCCTGAAGGCAGTCTCATCCGTAGTATTTCTTAATTGAAAAGGGAGCTGGTTCCAGAGAGAGGCAGCAAGAAAAGAGAAGAAAGAGCCGCTTGTCTATTTTTCTTGAAGGGCGGAACAACCAGAAGACGGGCATTCATCGAGTGCAGGGATTTCGAAGGACAATACTCTTGGATCCTCGAGTTCCGATTTTTAGGTCCAGTATCATGAAACGTGCAATGAGCGATCGTTAAGTGTTTGAAGATGGCTCTTTTTTTTAACAGGAAGCCAGTGCAGTTGCTTGAGGAAAACTTGTTACTGGCGACAGTTTTGAGAGCTTGAACAGTATTCGAATTGCAGTATTTTGATCCACTTGGAGACAGTGTATTAGATACTCAGGAAGGCCGAGATAGAGCACGTTGGAGTAGTCAAGACAGGATGAGCTCAAAGCCTGAACTACGGATTTCTGCGCATCACAAGGTAGAAAGAATAAAAAAATGTTCAGTGTTCTTAAGATCCAGAGACATGCCTTGACTACAAACGAAATCTGCCTCTTCATAGTCAGGCCGACCTCAAATAGCACCCCTAACTTCCTGGTTATGTTTGCCGGGGGCGGGGAGGGGGGGCGGTAGGATGTCTGCAGGCCAACAACCCATCCATCCAGGCAGAGGGTCAGGGCCAGATGGCAAAATTTCCATTTTGTCCGGATTACACTGAAGGTTGTTGGCACTGAGCGAACCGATGACTGCTTTTATACAGGCTGTGAAAACCATCTTGGCATCCGTTGAGGTTCCTTTGTACGACAACATCAACTGTGTGTCGTCTGCATATGAAGTGATTTTGATACCAAACGAGATGGTCAGGTGTGACAAATATTAATAACAATCACACTGTAGGGATTTCACCTCTGTATGTATGGTCTCATCCAGATTGCTCTCTAGATTCAAGAAAAGAGGAGAGCGAGCGGAGGGCTGAACCCTTCAAACCAATTGCAGAGAGCCGGTGTAGTAAAATCTTGTGAGACACTGCGTCAAACGCCGCCGAGAGATCCAGTAGAACCAGCGCTACGTTGTAGCCGAGGTCTAGGTTTCACTTTATTTCCTAAGAGATCACCAGTAGCTGTTTCTGTGCTATGTTTGGCTCTGAAGCCCGATTGTGAGGAGTGTAGCACATTAGAAGTTACTATAAATTCAAAGAGCTGAATATTGGCCAGTTTCTTCAACATTTTTGAGGGAGCTGGAAGCAGGCAAATAGGGCGAAAATTGTATAATAATGCTCGGTCTGCAATGGGTTTTTTCATAGGGGAACCACATTAGCTTTTTCCAAAAGCTGGGCACAGATCCTGAGCATAAAGAGGCAGTGAACAGTTTCAGGTAATTGGGACAGATTAGATCGGTGATCTGATGCAGAATATGTGGGGGGAAAAGGGTCTAAAGGGGAGCCAGATTTGCTGTTCAGGAAACAGTCTTTTAGGTTGTCGTCCGAAGGTGGTAAAAAGCAGGTGAGTTTATCCCCCACCCCACCTTCTAAGGGGTCGCTAATGGATGCAGAAGCATTCCCATTGCTCAGACATTCAGGTTTAGCTGAATTTAAAAAAAAAAAAAATCCAAAGAAGTTACTCTACTTACTACACAGATTGGCATCCGCAATACAAGGTGGAGCAAACACAGAGGAGTTAGAGAACTGTGAAACGATCTTGAAAATTTCCTTAGGCCTGTTCTTGGCCTCATTAATCAATTTGGAATAGTGATTGCATCTGGCCAGTTTAATGTTGTTATGATATGATTTCAACGCTAGCTTATAAAGAACTTTGTCTTCATTGTTATAGCGAACTCTCCAACTTTGTTCTAGTCTTTTGCAGTACTGTCTTTCTAAAGTAAATTCTGCTATTAACCAGGCAGCCGAAGTGGAACGTGTCTTTTTATGGGACAACTCTTCCAGGGCCACCTCACCCGAGCCCTTCTGTTAATACATCTGCCCCCCACATCAAGTGGCTTCTGAAAATTCAGGCTTCCGACCCCAAGCCAGGGCGCCCATTTCACTGCTTGCGTCGCAAAGATTTCAAAGAAATCAAAGATTTATAGATTTGTCCTATTCGCGCTATCCTGTTTATGGCCTTGATAATTGGGAGTTTACAATCAGATAGTTGATTGAATACTTTCGTCCATATAAAATCATTGATCTGTAGATATTTAAAATATCAAATTCCTTGGTCAAGCCATATTTTTACTGCTTTTCATAAAAGAAATAACTCTGGCCCGGATTCAATAAATCTCACAGTCTCCACACACCTGCCCTGTCCCATCCTTTGCAAAATTTATCATAAAATATAGGAGGGAAAAATCGGTGACCTCCACAGCGGGGTATACTTTTTATATTTTGTTAATCCTATTCTTGCTTTTAGCTGTTTCCAAACCTTCAATGTCCCCCTCACTTTTTTTTTTTTTATTTGACCTTCTTCTAGTAGCTATTTTTAATATTCCTTAGGAAACTCCGAGCCCAATGTGAACTCGTATATCGAGGGTGGTCGGATGAAGCAGAGGCCTCATATTGTCTTCCTGTAGTTAAAATCCCCATATGCTGCAGCATGCATGACCAAAATTAATATCTTAAGTTAGGGACAGCGCAACCGCCCCTGCTTCTGGGTAGCACCATATATCTTAGAGCTCTTCTTGCCCTTTTACACTGCTACAAAAAGCTAGCGCACATGGCCTCCAGCTTAGTAAACCAGTGTTTCTCGATTTAAAATGGCTCTGAACAAATATAAGACTCTGAGAAATATTAACATTCGGATTACATTAAATTTTCCGACAAGCGTTAATTCAGTTTGTAAATTCTCCTCAAATCTTGCCTAGCCTTAGCCATCACTGGTATAAGATTTATATTAATGATGTGCTCCATTCCAGCTGTAATCCTTATATCTAAATAAGTGGCACTATCTCCGCTTCATTGGGCCTTCAGATTTTTATCGCAGGTGCAGACTATTTGAGTTTTTCGCTTGTTTAGATGATAGCCCGCTATCTTCCCAAATATTTCAAACCCCCATTCTACTTCGGCCAGAGCACCCACCGGATCTGGAGTAACCAGGGCTATGTCGTCAACAAATGTCAAGATTTTAGTGTTTTTGCTGTTCAGTCTCATTGGCCTTATTAGGGGGTTCCTTTACAACCTAATAATAAAAGGATCTATGTATAATGCAAATAGAACAGAGTGCATGGAGAGCAATGCCTGGTCCCCCTGGTAATTAAAAAAAATTCTGACTCCATCCCCATTATTTTCAGTCTAGCACTCTGGGTCTGATATAGCACCCTTAAAGCTTTAATTAAGCCGGATCCAAGGTCCTTTTTCCTTAAAATCTACCATAGCTACTCCCAAGAGACCCGGACACAAGATTTCTGAGTCTAACAGTATCATAGTCATTGGGATGCTTGTTACTTCGGCTGAATCAAATAAAGTGATTGCCCTCCTGATATGGTCTGTAGTTCCACAACCAGGGTTAAAGCTATGCTGTCGTGATGAAAACCAGCCTGGCTATGACCCTGCCCCCATACGGATCACAAGTAAGTTTGGAGTAGATTTTGTCATCGCTATTTATCAAGGAGAGCAGTCTGTTAGTCCCTTCAGACTCCAAGAAAGTTGAAGCAATGTCCCTACTGAGTTCAGGATAAAATACTTGGTAAAATTCTAAGGGTATGTTGTCGGGCCCAGTTCCTTTACCAGGGGCCAGTGCTTTTAATGCCATATTTACTTCCTCCGTAGTTAACAACCGATCCAGAGAGTCTTGATCTTCTTCCCTCAGGCCATCTTCAACATTTGTGTCTAGAAATACCATATAACTATTTGGAAGGGGAAATATATCTTCTCGAAAGAGTTCTACGTAATATTCCTTAAATACCCAATAATCCTCTCTGGAGCACTAAGCTGGCGTCTTTCCTTATCCAATATAGCATCTATACCCCAATTTGTCTCTTTCTGCCTTGTACGCAGGGCCAGCAGTCTGCTGACATTTTTGCCATACTCGTAGCTTTCTATTCTATGATTTTGATATTTCTCGGCAATCTCCCTACTAAAATAGCTATTTGTCCTGGCCTTGACTACCGTGATCTTTTGTTGCAGCTCTTGGTCATGCTGCCCTGATGCTATCAGTCTTGCATGCCTTCCTTCCAATTCTGAAAGCTCTTTCCAAAACCCCCGGATCACCCTGGCCTTCTGTCTCTGATTATATAGGCTAAAACTCAAGGTCTCACCCCCGATTCCTACCTTTAGCGAGTTCCAGACTACAATATCTGCAGCAGTACCTCCGTTTATTGTCAAGAAATCTCCTAACCATCTTCTCATGTGCTTGATATACTGTGTGTTGAGGAGAAGTTTCCTGTCGAATGTCCAGTTCTGCGCTGGACTAGTTATACCTTCTACCAGAATTTCTAAGACCAAGGGGCTGTGATATTAAAAAAATCCCTAGGGTTTCTCTCAACCCATACTTTGTCTGCAAGGCCCGCTGAAATGAAACAAAATGCCCAATCGTACAATTTTTTTTACGGGAGTAAGAAAAATACAAATACCCAGGGTCTGAAGCTTTCAGCTTATCCCACACATCAACAAGGCCATGGTCTCTCATCAGCTGACAAACTGCTCTATAAAGTAACGGCTTCAACCAGGTTAGATCCATATACAGAACAGAGTATAATTTACCCCCTAAACCTGGCAATCCATTATTGCCCAACTTCCTAATTTATCCGCAGGGCTCCGTTTTACCACACACCTATTGTTTCAGGCTGGCATTGCCGCACTCCTAGAGGTTATCCCTTAAGATGTACAGGCAACAGGGCATAGCCCGGGGTTTCCAGCAGCGCTCTCCTTTCCCGTGCAATGTGCGTTTCTTGCATACAAATGATATCGCCCTGATAGCTCTGAACCCTAACGCAACCTTTCCCCCTCTTAGCTTTATCATTTAACTCACAGACATTGGCCGAACAGATCCTAAAACTTTTATTTTGCTTCATTGATCTCTACCATATTGTCAAACTAGCTATTTTTCATTAGCTGAGGAAAATCTTGAATTATTGACAAAAATATTTCATTTCAAAAATTGACTTTGGGGCTCCTTTTTTTCTGCCCTCCACCCTCCCTTTACTCCCCCTTAACACAAACCCACCCCCTCCCCATATGTCCATTCCCCCCCCTCCAACCACCCAAGTGAGACAACCAGACCCATATCAGATCTATCGATGGTTGTGTGTACTTCACCCCCTTCCTAGAGCCTATTGTTTGCTATAACATCATACAAAATAAATCTGTCAGTTTCGGGCACCCACCTATAGAACTCCAATTCTTTCCAAGTTGGTACGACAAAAAATGCAGCAAAGTAACCCCCCACCCCCAGATAGAGAAAAAATGCAAGTATTCAAAATCAAAAAAAGTGAAAAAGATGTACAACATTACAACCCATTAAAAAAAGGCACTCCCATAATTGTCCCACGTTAAATTCTTAACAACACTATCATAACCCGCTTCCTTCACATATATGACATAAACATTTACTTTATTCATGGTTTCTACAAACTCTTTAGCTTTGACTTCAGATTTTTAAAACGTGTGTCTTATCGTGCCTGATAATCTTAGGACTGGCTGGATTCATTAGAAAGGCCTGTGCCCTCTTGTCCTGGAATGGCTTAATCAATTGTCTCAATCTCCACTGTGTTTCAACCGTGAACTGACAGAAGTCCGGTCTTATGAAAAAAAAGAGCATCCTTTGATGGAGCGCTTGGAATCTGGGCATGCTTTCTCAAACACGGCCTGCCTGAGAAGCAAATTCCCAAAAAACCCATGATAGCCCTTGGTTTGCCTGAATCATAACTCAATTGTTTCCGCATTTATGGGAATCTATAAGCCCTTCGCATTTCCCGGTCCCAGTTTCAGACTTCCAACTCAGGAAAGGCGCTCTTAAATAGCTGGACAACATACTTCCTGGCATTACTCCCTTCAGCTCCCTCTTCCACACCCAAGGCCCTGACTTTATTTTGGCACAGCCTGTTTTCAAAGTCTTCCTGCTTCCACTGGGTGTCGACTAATTGCACTTTGTGATCTGCTACAACATTCTTGTTGGCCACCTCATCCGCTTCCAGAGTTACCACTCCCCTTCCAGTGCGATCATCCCGTCAGAAACCTCTGGGCACATCTTTGCTACTTTCTGAATCATGCCCTGTAGTTTCCTAGTAGTGGCTTGGGCTCTACGGCTGTCACTCAGAGTCTTGTTCAATGAGACATAATTCCTTGATATATTGTCCTCGAATGTAGGTGAGTCAGCTGACAACCCCTGTATTTATATTATATTAATAAGACTTAAATAGCGCGTGAATCACCCCCGAAGGGATATCTCAGAGCTAAGAAAAGGTACAGTCAATTCTATTCAAAAACTTTATTCGCATTTAATTAAATGCATAAAAGTGCATAAATAAAACAATTTGTGTAATGCAAGCTGCGATCCACATGGTACTGTTACAGTGCAAATCAGAATAAAATGTAAATTAAAATTATGCTGCAAATGGATAAAACCTTAAAAGAATCTCTTGTAGTGAATCGATAAAATTAGATGCGAGAAAGTGTCAGTGCAATAAGGGTAAAAACAAAATTAAAAACGGAATTCATTGCGGCCAATATCAGTTAATAAATACATACAAACAAGGTATAACTGTACAAATCTAGTCAAAATTAGGAACGTAACACAATGGCCAATAAACATTTGATTAAATCATAAGTGCTAGATATAACTGTACAAATCTAGCAGACATTAAAGACTTAATACCATGGACGGTTAAAATCAGAGTCTGCCCAAGGTGTAAATTCATTGGGATAAAAGGGGCAGTCCATTGGAAGCCTCACGGGTTTTCAATGCAGCTAGTAGAAAAGAGGCCATTGTGAAACAAACATATGGGGTTTCTAAATTTTGTAACATAGCAAGGGCCAATGTTGGGGAGTGGAAACTAATTTTTTTCAGCAGGGGAATGATGTATTGTTTCCTCTCTTTTACATAAAAGGTGCAAAAGAACAATCTGTGCAAAGTTGATTGAAATTACTTATTACATGGGCAGGGAGGGAGTTGAGAAATTGAAAATACATTCATTGGATACCCCAGCATGATCGGTATGTAATTTTGTCGGAATCTGATCAAGATGCACCGGTGCTGGATATTCTCTACAAAGGAAAGATATGATAAGGCCCCTTGCTTTGACTGTGATAATCCATGATAGGATGAAACAGAAATTTCCCCCTACATCTATCCCACCTATCAGAAGCAGTTTTCGTAATAAAGAGTTCCTTTAGCCTAGATTTGAAAAATCCTTCGCAAAGGCTCGGAGTGTCATAAAGATCTGATAAACCCAGTGAAGCTAAAGTATGTTTTACATATGATAATGGGATTTTATGGGCATGGTCTAAGGACATAGTATCTTTCAGGATCATTTGGTTCAAGTCTACACTGTTCCTTTTCCATAGTGACAGCCACTGGATAACGGGGCCAGTTTAATATCATCACTGTTGTAAGGCAGATAAGCTTCCTTGTGAGCAATAAAATTGTTACAAGCTGTTGGGACTGATAAGTCGCTTAACAAAATTGTATTCCACCACTTGCAAGGCTGCAGTATCCGCTATCCCCCAGATCACTGCCCCATAAGTGGTGATAGATCTCAATTTAGCCAATAGATTTTAATCATTTCCGGTAAGGGCCTACTGCCCAAAGGTACAGTCAAACACAGAACACCCTCCCTAAAACAGCGCTGTCTTAAGAGATTTCCTAAAACTGACAGCCAGAACAAGTTCGGACATGGAGTGGCAGATTGTTCTCATAAAACTGCGCCAAGTAGGAAAAAGACCTTACCCCACATCTCGTCAAGCGAATTCGGGGAACTGACAATAGAGCTTTGCCTTGGGAATGCAAGCACCTGGTAGGGCAGTAGAGTTTGAGTTGCTGGGCTAGGTAAGCAGGACTGTTGCCCATCAGAATTTATAGGTCAGACAGCAAATTTTAAAAATAGAGCTTTTCTTAATGGGTATCAAATGTAGTAATTTTAATAAAGGTTCCGAGGCGGAGCCGGCAGGAAGATTGCTAAGAAGCCGGGCGGCCGTGTTTTGGACCACTTGCTCTTTCGCTAATAAAGTCTCATTTGAAGGAGCAAGGAACGCATTGCTGTAGAACAATTTACTAATAATCAGGACCTGGACTAGAGTTTTCCTGGATGAGGGTGGAAGAAAAGGGAAAGCCTTCTTCAGCAAACGCAATTTGTAACAACAGCTGCTGCTGATGGGCGCGTCATGGTCTTTCATAGAAAGCGACTGGTAAATTTTTATGCCAAGGTTTTTGACTACCTGCTTAGGCGAGGGGGCCGGGCCAAGATTAGGCGGCCACCAGTCTTGAGTCCAGAGTATTTTGCGCTTTGCCGAATAACAATTTCCGTTTTGTTGGCATTTAATTCTAGGCAGTTGGCAGCCATCCAATCTGCAATGGTCTGCAAGCCATTGGAAAACTGCTCCGTGACAGTCTCCCCTTTGTTATCAAAGGAGATCATCAACTGTGTATCAGCATATGATATATCGAAACCAAAGGATCTGGCTACTGGAAGCAAGGGGGACTATGTAGATGTTAAATAAATTAGGGCTTAAACAGGAGCCCTGTGGCACCCCTTATCAATTAACATAGTACGAGACTTAAAGGTGCCTAACAAAATAGTCAGTGTTCAGTTGTTAAGGAAATCTTGAAACCACTACAAGGCACACCCAGAAATGCCAATCTTTTACAGCCTTTGAATCATCTTTGAATGGGACACAGTGTCAAAGGCAGCAGACAGGTCTAATAATACCAGCATGGTAGGGATGCCTTTGTCTAGAGAAAAGTCGAATGAAGTCCGTGACCGAAACCAAGGCGGTCTCCGTACTATGAGCTGCCCTAAACCCTGATTGAAATGGGTCGAGAATCTTATTGGCTTTTAAGTAGGCTGAAAGTTGTGTATTTATTAGACCCTATAGAGATTTACCTAAAAGCGGGAGCAGTGATATAGGACGATAATTAGCCAAATTCATTGGGTCAACATTAGCCTTTTTTTGGTATAGGACAACCTGTGCTGACTTCCAAGCACAGGGAATGCTTCCTGTGTCAATGGATAAATTAAACAAAGCCATGACAGTGGGGGCCAGCTGGTGCGAAAGCAAAGCTGTGGCCCAGTAGGGACATGGGTCCAGGGGCGAGCCGGATTTGGCTTGGTCTAAGGTTTGTTGAATCTGCTGCAAAGAAAAATAAACACTTTTTTCTAGAGAGCAATTGCCATTTTGACAAGAGACCGGGAGAGCGATCTTGGGTCCCTGCTGGGTCCCCCCTCACACAGGTCATGGTTGAATAATCCCATTTTAGGCACTCTACAGCAGCCAGTTTTTGATCTCCCCCACTGAGATTTTTTTGATTGTTGACCTGGTGCTATTATCATCCGTGTACTCGGGTGGAATCACTCCCTTTGCTGTTCTCACTCAAGCACTTTCTTTGGAGTCCACTTTGGAGTGGCCTCCAGAAAACTCTGAGTCCTCGCCCGACCGGTCTGATGATCTCATAATGAAAAAAACAATCTGTTGCCTCAGTGTCTAGACCTTACTTCCTGAAGGCAATGTCTCTCTTTTTCCAATGGCCTTTCGCTCCTTGCACATGGAGGGGAAACCCATGACCGAGAAAAGCACCTTCCCTTAAGGGTTCCGCCTCACTTTGTCTCACCTCCCTTTTCGAAGGTACTGTGCCTGCACTTGCGCAGTCCTTAGTGCCCTCCTCATCCTTGTGATTTGATATAACTCTACCAGACCCTCCCCCGCTGTATGAATTCACTGATCTGTTGCCTAAGTTGTCAGTTGCCTGGACTCCAATGGTTGCAGGGGCCAGTGTGTGGAAGGGGGTATCTCAGGTCCTTCAAGGAGTCTCATCGACAGATACCGCAGCTGTCCACTTCCCTACTCATCATTGACATTCCCCAGGCTGACCTCCTCCTCTTCCAGGGATGTTTCATGCCCCTCTCCAGCTGGGTCGCTTCATTGAATTCTGTCAATATTCTCAGTGGAGTGGAATGATGGGGAAGGCCCTCTTTCTCTTTCCTTGTGGCAGCATGCCCCGGTGCTGAGCTCCTTTGAACAGGTCCAATAATAAAGTCTACCCGGGTGGCTACTGTGCACACTGTGCCATGCTTTCCATCTTTCTCCTCCTTGTCTGCTTTCCCAATGAGGGGAGTGCACCGTCGAATGATCCGCTGGGCTTCTCTCACCCTGCACCAGCTCCAGTCGTAATGGTCCCACAGCCCTTTGGAAGACTTGTGCTCTTTGGCCCCACATCCCCTTTGCTCCCGGGCTGCCTTCTCCTGCCGCCAGCCACTGAACCTTTGCTGCTGTGTAGCAGCCGAAACAGCCACTTTCCTGCTCCTCGAACCCGCACAGGCCAGTTGGGCTGTTCGCAGCCCAGAGCATCCTCGCTGTCCACAACAAGCACAGCATGCGCTGCATTCATGTCCCGGGGGAGGGCTTTCAGGCGTGGAGTTCTGATCGCCAGCTCTAGCGAGGTTGAAGGCTGTGCACAGCTGTCCTCACAAGGCCGCCATCTTGCTTCAAGAGCTACGCATGAGGTTTAATTTACAGCAGATTCAGCACGGTACCCCAATACTTATGTCACTTCCAGGAATTTTGTTGTGTATAACGCCCGTAGCTCCAGTTGTGAGGACACTTTGCAGCAACTCTAGAACTTGGTGACAGATGCCTTGATATACAACATGGTCGCAGTCACCCCCCGGGACACATGGACACCAGCGGAGCTGTTCTCCTTCGGATTCTACAATAATGTGTGTGCCCGACACCCATATGCAGCTGGCGCCACACGGGCCGTGCTTCGCCCCTGTCCCGCTACTCCACTGGGCCAGCGCCTAGGATATTGGCAAATGCCCCTGCTTAGTACTCCTACATCCGTGGAAGCCATCCCAACTAGGCCATGGCAACTGTGGCTCACCTGTCCTCCTGTGTTGCTCCCGGGATGGCACTTACCTGATGCTCTTCCTAGTGGGCTGTGGCCCCTGACCCTGGCCTTGGAGCTGCTGGGGCCTGCCCTGGCTGCCAACGCCTGTTATTATCCATCAGTTCTGGCGCTGATTCCGCGCGCGACACCCTGACTGCCCTTCCATGTAATACTGCTGGGCCCTAGCACCGTTGCAGCTTTTACTGGGAGAGCTAAGCAATAAGCAAATACTTGGTACGGGGGTTTAGCGCACTTGTACACCTCACACGTTGCCGTTTACCCCCTTCTCAGCTTGCCTGCATGGTTACCCACTGTTAGCAAGTTTGGGCGGAAACATATAGAACCTCAGCTCTCTATGGCATTATGAGTTTACTTGTGTTGATTTCCATTGGTTCTTTGCTGTTGCCAGCACCCACCCGGTCCATGTAGTCCTAGATAGACCTAGTGTCGCCATCCTAACCAGAGTGGGAAACCACTCCTTAGACAGCTATCACAATGACTAACACTAATATACTTATCTTGAATGTCCAGGCTTGCACACTCCTTCCGGTATGTAGGCTGTGTACTCTTACCTATGCCGCCGGTCGACACACGCAGCATTCCTGCAGGAGTCTCACCTCACCCAGGCAGAAGCTGTGCGATTACAGAAGTGCTGGCGGGGTCAGTTGTACTCTTCTAACTACTCTACATATGCTCATGGGGTCTTAGTGTGGATCAGAGCCTGGATCCCCTTTGTTGCCGATATCACAGTTGCAGATCTGGACTAGAGGGCTGCCGTATACTGCTTGGAGCCAAATATGCTCCTAACTCTGAGCATACGGCATTCCTGGACAGGGGCCTCTTGCACTGGAGTGGTCTCCCCTGGTTCCTGGGTGGAGATTTTAACAGAGTCCTGCATGTAGATTTCGACCGATCCTTTCCCCCTCTTCTTCACACAGTCTCCACTTCGAACGCACAACCACTACCTGGCTGGTTGCGTCACTGGAATCTATTCGATGTATGGCGCCTACATAATGCCCTTACAAGAGCGTGCTTGTTCTACTCATACACGCATGACCTCCATGTGTGTATAGATCGCCTAGTCAGCACTCCAGACCTAGTTCCCCACATTACAAACACTGACTACCTAGGCAGAACTCACTCAGACCATAACCCCCTCCAAACACCTGTGCCTCTGCTGGGTCTATGGTTCTCCCCCTATCCCAACGTGGCGTTTACAGCCTTTCATGTTTTCCTCAGCAGTAGCATAACAGTATATTATGACACAAATGCGAACGCCGCCGCCACCTCCAGATTGATGGAACGCTGTTAAAGTGGTGACCAGAGGACAATGCCTCGGTAGCGCTTTGAGTATTGGCCGTCAGTTTGACCGGGACGTCTCAGGTGGAGCGGGCGTTGCTAGGTTATGAGAGGCAGGCGTAGTCTTCTACGGAGGGCACGAAGCGACTTAACCAGGGACACTGTGAAAACGCTGCGCTGATGGAGTCTCCAATGCCTCGACAATGCGGCTCACTCTGCAAAGACGCACTCAGTGGTAGATAAGTCGGGAGCCCTACTTTCCCACTTACGCCTGCGTTGGGCCCCATCGAGCTGGAGTTCCCACTTCAGTGGACTACAGACCCTGTGCGGTATTTGGGCATCCTAATACACACCAACTCGGAGGTAGTAGTAACAGAGAATTACGGTAGGGCAATGGCGAAGTTGGAGGATGACATTAACAGATGGGTGCAGCTACCGCTGTCTCTTATGGGCCGCATCGCCTTAATGAAAATGGTGGTCCTTCCACGATTCCTGTTCTTGTTCTGTAACATACCAATGGTTCCCCCCGCTCCATTTTTTAAACAACTTAGATCCTTACTGATCCACTTGGCCTGGGCCGGTAAACAACCCCGGGTCCGTTGGGAAGTCTTGACACTCCCATACGCTATGGGGGGCCTGGGTGCCCCGGACATGGAACTCTACTTTCACGCTGCACAATGCCTGCCTGTATATTACTGGCTTCATCAACAAACCCCCCCTCCGCATCTACATATCGAGAGGGTCGCGGCAGCACCCTCCCAGTTGGCGGCATCCTTGTTTAGAACTCTGCATAGACGCGCTGGTACACTTGATTCAATTAATGCCACAGTGCATGCATGGAATAATATTTTGAAGCGACCGGCGGCCTCTATCCTATATTCTCCACTTACTCCAGTCGATCTGTGTTTGTGGCAAACAGTGCTTGTTGAGCCAGAGGTACTGCGAGCGCTCTCCACACTTAATATTTCTAGCATAGGCGATTTTTTTGAAGACGGAGTGGGGCGGGAATGGGACGACTTGGTCCCGGCTGGGCAGGAGGTTACTCCATTGGTGATGTTTCATTATTATAGGGTTAGACACACGTTACGCGATATGTTGGGTGATGAACTGATCGAACCGCCCGAAGTGGCCCCCTTCTCTTTCCTGATGCGGGCAGCATCCCCCCAAAAGGTAATTTCCAATATTTACTCCCTAGCTCAGGATTACAGGAAGAATCACTTCACTAAAGCCAGGCTAGGTTGGCAAACTGATCTAGACTTAGTAATAGATGATGACACCTGGCGTTTCTGTTGTGAAGCCACACGTCGTGTTTCACTAAACGGGCGACATCGTCTTATTCACTTCAAATTTATATTCAGAGTATATTATACCCCGATTCGTCTACATAAATACGGGCTCCGAGACACAGCAAAATGCGAGAGACGCGGTATGGAGCCAGCAGGGTTTATCCACATGGCATGGCTGTGTCCGGATGTCGCAAACTTCTGGATGGCTATTTTTCAGAAACTTGGTGACGTTATTGGGGAGCCCCTGCATCCAGACCCATTGTTGTCTCTCCTGGGCTTTACTAAAAATATAAGTAAAGGGGTAAGGCGCCTTGTAGAGATGGGATTATTAATAGCTAAACGGGTGGTAGCAATACATTGGGCCAGAGGACCCCCCCCACCATAGCACAATGGTCCCTGGACATGTTATATTGTAATACACAGCCAGAGTTATATAGCGAGCTACTTCCTCCGCCCCCTCCCCCCCCCAAGAGTCGCCCCAAGAATTTCTGGAGCCTATACCAGGAGTATATAGCGGGTAAGGCGTAGATGGGAGCACTGAGGTAACAACACCTACCTCTACCCGCGGGGATGGGTCGTGGGGCAGCAGCGAGGCAATATCGATTGCGTCATAAGGGGGTCGTCTCCAAGTATAAACCAGGCACAAGGTAGCCGCAAGTCGCCATTGGGCCTTACTACGGAGTTGGTCTCCACAAATGTAACCCTGTATTTTACCAGATCACTACAGACACGATTGTCAAGGATCTCAAGGGGGCCGCTTGCCTCCCCTCTACTGTATAGGTTTATACCTCTGTACGCTAACTGGCAGTAAGTTCCCCTGCATCAGATATATGTACACTGTGACAGAATTATTTTCATTATTTTTATTGCTTCTTACATTTATTGCATTTGCAATTGTTTGTATATATATATATATATATATTTTGTCGATTGTCTGGAAAATTCAATAAATAAATAAATAATAAATAAAAAAAAGTCAGGAGCCCTACTTGCTTGGCCTATCCGGCAAGAGCAGCCACAAAGTCCCATACTGGCCATATGTGAAGTGTCCAGGACCCCCCTGCGCATGAAGAAAGATATAAATGCCGCATTCATGTGACATTACACTTCCTTATACAAACACCGGAATCCTTCCTAACCAGTGTCTCCCTCCCTTGAGTGACACCAGAACAGAGGGAGAAACTAAACAGCAAAATTACACTGAGATCAAGGAGGCTATCCGTGTGCTCGCCACTGGCAAGATCCCGGGACCGGACGTGTTACTGCCGGAATTCTATAAAGCATACGCTTCCCCTCTCGCCCCACACTTGAAAACAAAGTATGATGAGGCCATGTCAGCTGCATGCCTTCCACCTACGCTTCGCAAAGTGCTACTTATATCACTACCAAAACCTGGTAGGGATCCCAAAGCGCTGGAGTCCTATTGGCAATTGGCACTCCTTAACGTGGATTATAAAATATTCACTAAATCCTAGTGGATCCTCTAGCCCCTTTGGTTCCACAGCCTGGTCCACCCGGATCAAAACTGATTTTTGCTAGCCAGAAACACTTCCCTCAACCTGCACAGGTTATACCACGTGCTGGAGTATGCCCCTGTTGTCTGGCACCGGACAGGCTGTCTGGTGCTAGACTTGGAGAAAGCGGTCGACTCATTGGAGAGGGCCTATTTGTTCAAGGTGCTACCACAGTACAGCCTGGGGACTCGCTTCATCTGCTTGGTTAAACTCATTCATACTCACCCATTGGTTTGGGTAAAAATGGGCTGCCTCTTCTCTGACCCGATTCCAATTCACAGGGGCTCAAGACCGGGATCCCCGCTGTACCCACTACTCTTTTCTCTAGCAATGATCTGCTGGGGCACACCCACCTTTTGCAGGGACAGCAGGGACAGCATTGGGGTATACCGTTGAGCAATGCACCACACTAAGTTTTGCTCTACGAGGACGACATGCTCCTCTACCTCAGGAATATCTAAGAAGTCCCAGTGGATATAGCACTGACCCTCAATAAATCTGTGGAGGTCACATGGCTGAAGGTCAACTGGGCTAAATCCTGCCTCTTCTCATTAACCACCAGAGGGATTGATCCTGCTGTTCTAATCAACAGTGCCCTTTTGTCACATTTCGTTACCTGAGCATACAAATATATCATATCCCTGCTGACCTCCTGGATGGAATTCATACACGGGCTGTGACTTCCGTGCGGGCGCACATGTCATTCTGAAGGTCCCAGCTACTCTTGGTGGTGGGCCATACAGTTCTCACAAAAAGGGCAATTCTGCCACTCCCACTATACTTTTTCGCCAACCTCCCCTCTATGTCGTTAAGCCCTTCTTCCATTCGCTGGAGTGGCTAACAGGTGATTTTATCTGGTATGGCACACTTTGTAGGGTCGCCCTTGCTAAGCTTCATTTACGACTGATCAGGGAGGACTCGGAGTGCCGAATTTTAAACACTAGTATCTGGCCTCTAAGCTACAGTGTGTGGCCTGATGGTTGTCAGGCTGCCAGCTGGCTGACACCGGGACAGCCTCCCCCGTAGGAATTAACACTGCTACTGCACCTCTTCCACCCCGTTTCTAGAACAGCATTGCCCCACTCCCCTCTTCTGGGGGTTGCTTGCCGTTGCTACTGGAGATGTCTTTTCCTTACTCGGTCGGTGACGCCACACGCTCAGGCGTTCCCGTTGCTTGGCACACCCAGGGGGGAATGGGGTTGGTGGCTTCCCTGGAAGAAGTGGGTCCCTGGCACGAACCGGGTCTCCATACTTTGGGAGATGTATATCAAGATGGCAGCCTCCTCCCAATGGAGGAACTTATCACAGCTGCGGAGATTCATCTGGGCCAATTTCTGCTATACAATTCCCTCATTCAGGCGATGAGAATGCACTGGAGTGACATTCAGCAGGAACACGAAATGCACTCAACGGTTCAATATCTGCATATAATGGGGACGGGTCGCCACTTAATACGATGGCTTGCCAGCTTCTTATGTATAAACGGTGCAGTGCCTCTTATTCCACTGCAACACCACTGGGACAGTGAGTCAGGCCACCCTTGTACAGAGAGTGGCTGAACATCCTAGCATACCCTGCCTTGGTATCCCGTAAAGTTCGGTTCAGAGCCGTACAATACTGCATATTACATAGGGCCTACCTCACACCAGACAAAATCAACCGCTACTTCCACCGCACGGATGCTGTCCGCCCCCACTGCGTCTTGCCCAACGCTGATTTCCTACAGGTGTTCTGGGTGTGCCCCTCGCTTGCCCAGTACTGGTTGGGCATCGCAACTTACGTAGCGACATGCACTGGGAATCCCTCATTGCACACATGGGAGGTGTGCTTGTTGGGAATGTTCTGCCGAACAAAAAGGAATAGGGGCCACTACATGGTTAATTGACCTGGTTCTTCTGCTTGCCAAGCGCTTGATCACTCACAGATGGAAGTCATCCACTCAGGATATCAGGGGCCTGCGCAAATACCCTATTTCTGTTGGCTTGGACACTGTGCTCGCTGAGCTACGGTCTGTCTTGCAAGATGAGGACCGCCCCCCTGGACGCACTTCTACTCACTCCCCAACTGCGATTTAAACTTCTGCTCGACTGGAGCATTATTCGTTGGGCCAAGTTGTTTTTCCCCCCTCCAGACCAAAGGCTATACATTTCTGTCCTCTACTGTGGAGTTGTTTTTTTCCCCTCGCATAATGTGTGGGTGCGGGAGGGTCTATTGAATGAAGTTCCGAAAAATATCAGCTTTTTATTGCTTATGTACTGGCATGCTCTTACCAGCTTTGTCACATTAGAATGCACATACCAGCTGATCTGCAAATGTCTGCCTTAGTCGATCTGGCATTAATGGTTATATACTATGCAGCAGCATTAAGACCAGCTTGAAGTGTTTATCATTTGCACACTAAACTGTATGTGGGAAAAGAAAAATGTACAAAATAATCAAAAAAAAGATTTACACAAATATAGAAAAAAGCTGAAATGAAGGTAAAAAAAGAAAACGGAGATTAGCCTACCAGTCCTGGAACTTAAGTGAACTACTTTTTAGGTGAGCGTGGATATGCGCACAAGCAAAATACTGTCACTCACAGTCAAATCAGCCAATGGCTGAAGTGGGTGGGCTCATTGCCTGATGCTGTATGCTGTGGTGAGCGAAAGTAAAATGTGAATGACATTTGAATAGGCTAATGGATGAAGAAGGGTGACCCAAAGTCTCTGTATGCATATGTATGCATGTATGATATTTTTGTGTCAGGCCCACTATAAAATTACTGCAGTGTTGCACTCTTTGTAGTGTGAAGATCAACAGAAGATGTGTATAGGCAATTACAATAAACCAGCCCTGCATTTATAGAACCTTCAACCACCAGTGTTTTTTGGTATCTGGAAAGTAAAGGGAACAATGTTTGAGTTTATTCAATTGATGGAAATAACGTACAGCTACCTTCCCCATCTGTGTCTCAAACATTAAGTTATTTTTGAGAATAAACAATTTTTTTCTTTTTTTTTGTGTTTGTGCGGGATTCTAATTAAAAAAAGTATGCAATGGCAACAAATTAAGATGAGCATGGCCTTTATCATAAACAAAATTACCTCTGTTTCGGAGCAATTAAATTGTAATTGGTTAGTGTGTATCTAGCTTTTAACATCACTTAGAAAATATTGCCGCTCCGGATTAGAAGATGACTCCTTGGAAAATTGGATGTATAACCAAGTGTCATCCGCATAGGATGCACCAATTCCTGTATTCCCTTTAAAATGAGATAGGACCCCATGTATATGCAAAATAAAAGGGGTAAGAAAACTGAATCCACATTCAGAACAGTAGATTTGGCAAAAGTGAGCCCAACTAAACTCTCTGCACGTAATTGCTTAAGAAGAAGAGGTTAAACCATTTAATAGTAATCAGGCATACAGGCAATGAATTAAAAAGGTGATGCAAGTCTCATCACACTACGTAACTGCAAACTTCAAAACTAAAGGGAGTCAGACCTGTGAGAGTCCAAGTATGCCATGTATGGTCTTTGCGGGCTTACCATCTGTGCAGAAAGGGATGAAAGGGCTGAAGAATTGACTATCAAAAGATTCAGGTCCCACACGAAAATAGTTTAATGAGAATAAAACACAACCTTCAGTAATAACAGGGCAGTGCATTGGTCCTCATTGCTAGACAAGCTTCACGCGTCATTAACACAACAAAAACAAAGAAACTGGCAAGCTGCGCCGAAAAGAGATTGGCCGCCTCGATTCCCCGGAATGGAAGACCATAGAGAGCAAAAAGTTGTATCGATGCGCAGAACAACAATGTAGAAAAGAAAGGACCATAGCCGCAGAAAGCAAACTGAAAGAGGCCAGAAAACAACACAAAAAAATTGCACGGAGCCTGAAACAACAAGAAACTCAGGAACAATGGAAACCTATATACTCCTTGTTATCGCCCAGTAAGTCTAGGGAATTCTGGGAATATGTAAATGGCTTAGCAACCACGCCGTACAGCAAGGAGGATGCTGTACCGGCCACCGCATGGGAGATGAACGTGGAAAAACTATATGTAGACTTAGACAAAACACAGTCCTTCCATAGTGTCCAGAACTCCTTAGAAGACCCGGAGGATAGCCAAATAATAGTAACTAGGGAGGAGATATTGAAGATACTGAAAAATAGCTGGAGAGATAGAGCCACAGGTCCTAACGGCCTACCCGGGATAATTTTTAAAGAAGATCGAACATTTTGGGCTCCATCTGTTTAACGAATGCCTTGCCACATCAGTTACCCCAGAAGCATGCAAGGGCTTGATCCTCCACCCAATACACAAAGAGGGAGATCCCACTGGACCTGAAAACTACGGGCTAATTGCCCTATTAGATGTGGATGGCAAAGCTTTTGCCAAAGGGTTTCTACAAGAATTCGAACAATGGATGACTGATAAAATTATCCCGACCTATCAGACAGGGTCCAGACCCATTTCATAAACTTTATTTGGTTTAATCCAAACCATCAAAGTATGCACAATCAATAAATAACAATCAATAAAAAGTATTCTCTCAGGTTTCTCAAATATAAAATGACAAAAAAACTTCCATAAAAACAATTTAAAATTGCAATCAATTAATAATAGCCTCTCATGTAATGAAAGTGCTTATTGCCTAATGGAATCAGTTAATCATAATAAAATATCTCTGGGGACAGCGTCCAAGCTACCCTATGCATAGTTACATCTCGATTAGTATGAGAAGCCTCCTGAGCATTCTAAATCACAAACTTTTATCGCCTGAACCAAACATTCAGTAGAAATCCTGAGAGCAGCAATTGGGAAATATGCATTTAAAAATATTTTAGCAGTTAGGCTCCTAATAACGCCCTTTTGGAATACAGGGCACATTGGAAGAACTGGGCTCTGGGACTAGAGCAATGCAGGCTGTGCCAATACCACTCTGAATCGGTTGCACACATTGTATACTGCTGCCTAAGCTTATTACAATAGAGACGAAGGTATTTAAGGCCAATCTTCGTGCAGCATGGCATAAGAACATGCAAGGAAGCGCTTTTGCTCATTTATACATCTGTGACTCCAAAGGATCTAGCACAGCTTGGCAACTTTTTTGTGGAAACCGGCAGGCTCTTATGAGAGATTGGACGAACAATGAGGGCCGCCTGCTGGGGGCAAATTATAATTTCTTAAACATTTTATGGCGCTTCCACTTGCACTCACTGTAGCACAGCTTTATTCATTTAAACTCAACCAATTTACATAGGCGCAGTTCGGTCCAGTTAAGATCATATAAGCAGATGAAACACTAGGCTAGTCTACTGTACCTTCGTTTCAGCAGGATATGAGGTATTGGTATCATGTAGCACAACATGGTCTAAACTCACAATGAAATCCAGGCTATTGCGCAGGGTTTTACATGGTCTGCCTGTTTACCTTCTCATTTGCACAAGCCTAGCCAATCCACCCAAGTTTGCACATGCCGTTTTGGCACTTTTTATATAACACTTGATAAAATAAAATAAAAAAACGAGATTCGTATTTGTATAGATTTTAAGTTTGATTTAACCATGTCTGCAATATCCTCGTTTTGTATTAGGCATTTTAATGGACTTAATGGTTTAAATTATTATTAATCATAATCAAATATATAAGTATAACTTTTCATATTACGCTTTAAATGAAGGATGTTGCCAGAGCGGCAGCCTTAGTCAACACAATGCACTTTATGTGCTAGTAATAACATGCAATTTAAAAATGTTCAAAACTAAGAACGGATTTTGAGCTTACTTTGCTTTTTCTTTGCACAATGAATGAACACTTAGATGAGGCACTTACTACACTGCTATGTGAGAGTTTGTGTGACAGTTCCAGTTAGCAAATGCATTTTATGGTCCTTGCAAACTAGGTCAGTGTTTACATTGCTTATTTTGCACACTGAACCAACTGCCTATTTTTGTACATCTAATTAATTTCATGGGTTTGTTCCACTCAGACCTCAACTTTGTTCTGCGCAGGGCCAACAGCGCTGGACAAATGCATACAACGTGCTCCAGAGTGTCATCTGATTTGCCACATCCCCTGCACACAAGATCGTCTGAGGAGCACTGCCATGAAGGTAGATGTTTCAAGAAGAGCCACTCGCCCAGCCTGAAGGCCAAGAATCTTTGCTTTAGATATAGGGAGTAAGAACAAGCCAAGTGTGGCAAGGGAAGGGCCAGCTGGTAAGAATTAATTACTGCCCATGCGTGCTTACGTTTGGCTAGAGTCTCTCTATCTAACATTCTAGAACATAGTTGAATTTGCTTCTTAATGTTTAGTTTAAATGCTTTTTTGCCAGGATTGATAGACCACTGGTCTTTTGATGATAGTTGTAACCTGCATTCGTTGAAGTACCGACTTTGTGACCCACCAGGATTATTGGCACTGAGGGACTAAAGTGAGCCGGCTCTGGCCTGTCTCAGCTTGTGGCAAAGGTTGAGAAAGGCACTTGTGCTTTGCAAGACATAGTTTACAAGACCTAGCTCGAGTCGGATCTGAGCAGCGGACGACGTTTTTGGCAGCCGGAGCACCCTTTTATAGATTTTGATCACGTGTTGATTAAGAGTCGAGGAGCAATGCAAAATGGCGGCCGCCAGGCTGGGAGAGACGAAAGACGCAAGTTAACCAGGCGCTTCCTCGATGCGGACTGACAGAAACAGGGCGCCTACCTCCTCACCCAGATTCCCGAGTGAGTGGTCAGCGGATCGCGGCTTCCCGCATGTAGAGGAGCTGGGACCGGAGGTTCTCGACGGGGGAGCAACGAGGCAGCAGCTCACACCCCGGGAGGACGACTCCTGGCCAGCCGGTGAGGCGGGGACGCCATTCGGCGATCAGACGGGACCGAAGGGAGGCGGGAGTGCCTTTTGGGGCCGGTATGCGGGACATTGACTGGGAAACGGCAGCCCACCGGCTATTTGCCTGACGTGCCTGATCCGATCTTCGGAGACCATTGTGCCTGGGCTTCCAAGATACGCCAGACACCAAAACGCTGCTTCTTGCATCCCCTGTTTACCGCTGCTGACAGGTGAGACCACCAGGCCCTGGGTGCATGACACTGTCCGGGATCACTAGCCAAGTTCTGTTCGTCTATTACCAGAGGGCAGATCTGTTATTTGATTTACCGTGCTGCCTGACCCTAAGATGGCTGCCGCAAACGAGGCTTCTGGCAAACCCTGTTCCCCGCTGACAGGTGAGACCACCGGACAACAGGCCCTTTATGCAGGAAGCTGATCTCTTGCCTTTGTCCAGAGGGCTGATCTGTTGTATTATTTATCGTGCTGCCTGACCCTAAGATGGCCACCACCCTCGAAGCTTAATCTTCTGCATATAAAATGGTGTTTCTTAGGGGGCAGAATCCCTTGTCTGACCCCGAGATGGCCGCCACAGTGGTCCTTAACCACGATGTGCTACTACTCTTGGACAAAAATTGGACATCGACCAGACCTTGAGCATATCCCCCATCCGGCTCACCCATCAGGACATTGAATCTGTGAACTTGCCACCGACCGTGGAGACCTAGCACCCTGGCCGATGCCCGGTGGAGCTACCTTGATAGCTATAGAGGAGATGGGCCGTGGACTTCCCCATCGACCGTCGCCTACCCAGCCGGACTTTGGGCAGACGCTCCTTCGTCTCTCCGCCATATCTCCCTCCTACCCTTTTACCTTACTCCCCTACCCTTCTACACTCCATTTATCTCGTTTTCTTTGCTCTTTAAATGTTTTCTTGCAACAGATGTAACTTGTAACTGATGTAACTTTGTAATCAATGTGGAACCTCATGTAAAGCGCTCTGATACCTCCGGGTCTAGCTAGCGCTATATAAAACTTAAATAAATAAAATAAAATAAAATAAATAAATGGGGAAATTTCTATTATGTTCCATCTTAAGAATGAAGTTTGCGCTTTTTAGCTTTGGCTAGTCCCATAAATTATGCGCTCTCAAACAATGTATACTGTTTCGACTATTTCCACACAAGGAACTAATGTCTGATGATATGTAAATCAAGTCATTTTTCTTTTTGAATAATGAGCCTTTTTAAAAAAAAATGTTTTATTTTGTTTAGAGTTTTATATAGCGCTAACTAGACCCGAAGATATCGGTTATCAGAGCGCTTTACATAGCACCAGTTTCGGTACACAAGGACACATTCATTTTTGTGATTTGCCCAGAATCATTAAGTGATTTGCCCAGAATTACAGGATGTTGAGCGTCGTTGCCGAGACTCGAACCCGGTTCCCCAGCTTCGACGTCGACCGCACTAGCCGTAAGGCTACATCCTCTCCCCAGCCTTATTATGCTAAAAATTTAATGGTTTTAATTAACTAACAATAAATTTACTACTAAGCCCGAAATCCCTTCAGTAATAAACCTACACAATCAGCAAAAAGGTTTGATTTATACCCAGTGCCGATACAAAATTAGAAAGGCAATAGTTTCAATTGCTGTTTTCAACGTTTAACTCCAAGAAATTTTAAAAGTAAGGTAAACATTGACTTTTCCCTCGTGGCTCTACTTTCAGAGGAGTGAAAAAAATGCTGCACTTGGCTACAATCATAATTATATTTTTATTATGGGAGTCAGAATATGGTGAGCAAACTTAAACCCACTTCTTTGAGATTAAGTGACCACAATAACTTCCTAAAACTGCAACCACCGGTCAATATTCTGTTCTACCCCCTCCCCCCCGCCCCTTCCCCCATGTACACGACTAAGCATATGGTCGGTTAATAACGTTCAAGTAGTACCACCGGATTAATAATACACTGGCCTTTTTTAAAGGATAGTTTACATACTCAAAGTGAATGCCAAACCAATACAAAACCTGTTACTCTGCAGAGTGGAGACCACAACAACTATGGAAAGGAGACCACAAAGGCTAAAAACTTGGAAAATACATCAATCAGGATACACAGCCCCCTGTACCAAAACAAATGCCAAATCAGTCGCAAGTTAAATAACATAAACACAAGTAAATACATTTGTTTTTAGAATATGTTGCATACATAGCAATATGTCACTATTTTTACAAAAATATTCCCTCAGAGAGTAAAACACTGAAGAACTACAAACCGAGGGGCCTATATTCTAAGTTTACTGTTTGCAAATGCTTCACCTTCCATGTGAGAAGTAACCAACCAGCCTGATTACAATTTGCTATTGAGGGCACCTGGATATAAATAACCCAAAGCCTTGGTGAAATGCCAAGCATGAAAAAGTATTTCAGCACTTCCACCTTCTATCAATTGACACACTCATTCAAATAATGAGGTGTAAACATGGTTTTCCTGAACACCTAATGGGCTGAAGAACTTGCAGTTTCTGTAATTTAATATAATTATGCAGCAGTGTACTTTGTTTAAACTTGAGGACATGAAGTGAACTTCCATTATTTGGGAACAATTTCTATTGATGTTGGCTTCCTATGAAATAGGTCAATACAAGCGTTGGAAATTTGCCCTTCCTCCAGGGTCGACCCAAATATTTGGCTGTGCTCCTTTTTTAAACATGGCTAAATTAGTATACCTCTAATTGGCACATTTAATGTACTTATAAGTCCCTAGAATATGGTACTACCTGTACAGAGGGCCGGTAAATTAAATGCTACCACTGGGCCGCAGCACTCATTGGGTCACTGCAGCATGGGCGTGCAGTTTTATACTGCCATTGCAACTGGGCAAAATAGACCTTTTGCCAATCCTAAAACCTTCCTTTTAATACTTATAGGACACCCCTAAGGTAGGCCTTAAAATCCCATGGGGTAGGGTGAATGGCATTTAAAAGTAGGACATGACGCTGTGTATGTGGCCTTTCTATCTTCCAATAAAGGTTTTTGAAAACGCAAAAAAAAAAAGTAGGACATGTATATTTCATGTTTTACATGTCCTAACTGTGAAAAACCTCCAAAGTCGTTTTTCACTGCGGTAAGGCTGGCTCTCCCATTGGTTAACTCTGGTTTACACTATAACAATTTATAAGTGCTAAATTCAGTTTAGAATAGCGAGAAAAATATTTCAAGGAGTCATTTCAATGGTAATTTGAAATCTAACATGGTGGTAAAGTCGAATTATATATTACTATTGTGGAAACAGCAGTTTTACACAATTGCCATTTTTCTGCATTAAAACCAAAAGGCTTTCCAGTCAGTGTCCGGTCCTTTAGTGGCGGGATGGGCATTTTTCAGACAGTGGACAAAAGGCTCTGGGTAAGAAGAGGGGAGCCTCCTTCCTTGCCAGGATGGCCTGACGGCTGTGCCCACCCCCTTCCTGAGCTTCAAAGGACACCTACCCTGCCACTGGCAGATGAACCTCACAACTAGGCCTGACTCCCTTTTGTCTTTCAGGACAAGCTGGCTCCAAACCTAGTGAGAGGAGAAGAACAGACCAAAACTGGTTTAGGGGGTAGACAAAGAATTGCCCTTCACTCGCAGGCTGGCATGAGCATAAAAGTGGACCCCACAGAGCTCTCTTCAGAACACTCCTGGACTTGTGAAGAACCAGAAGGGCTGTCCTGCTATCTGAATCCGGAAGAAAGACAGGACAGGTTTGTCTTGAACCCAGGACCCCAGAAGTGACTCCAAGGGCAAGTTGGCTAAAAGGACCTGACCTGATCCCCTCTGTTGTTCTCTGAAGGAGTGAGTCCTGACCCCTCGAGCACTGTCCTCAAGGTCCTGGACCCTTGGTTGTAGTGTACCCCTCCCTGCCTAACTGCAAGCTTAATCAGAATCGACACGAGCATCGCCGCCGACAACCTTCATAGACTGCTTCACCGGATTAGATGGCGATCGATGCCAACGACCTTCATTGACTGTTTCACCGTGCCCAATGCCGAGCAGCCCCAGATTGACCAACACCTTGCACAGCAGCTTCCTGTCTTTGTTGAGCCATTCCTCTGCCCTAGTCTGCAGCGCCAATGACAGGTCAACGACCATCTTTTCTCCAGAGAACTTTGTAAGTTAGAAGGTAAACTTTCCATCGGGACAAATCTGGCCCCTGTATCTGACCAGACGTACATCGCGGTCAGCCTTAACTTTTGACCTTGACCCGGTGTAGCTTGAATAGATACCCACGGATAGTCTTTTGGTCTATTTTTAATTCAAACTTAAAAAATTCAGATCTCCGGTTTCACTATTGGATTTTTGTCATTTTTTTGTCATTTTGTTTAATTTTTACTCTATTGTTCTAAATTGGTTTAAGATTCTTCTTATGTTGGGTTTTCACTTTATTACTCTTTGAGTAGGGCTCTTAGTTAATCCTGGCTGCTCTGCGCCATAGATACCAGGGGGTTGAGCACAGGTTTATTTAGTGACCCTTTTCGTTCACCCGGACAAGGATTGTGAATATTATTTGAGATGTGTACTGACACCCTCCAATTAATACTGTTACTTACCTTGGGTAACACATTATCTGGTAGAGACAATATCCATCTGCAGATTCCTTACCTTTGAATTTCCCAGGTGTCAGACAGAATCCGAAAACGTTTGAATGAACAGTACCCCTGCACGCCGTCAGATGGCTCCGTTCAGCTCTGTGTGGCATCGTCGGCGCCAGATGAGACGTCACTGTCACCTATATATGCACCACCCAGGTGCGTGGACTTCAGCTACTTTTCACTTTTTCCATGCCAGAAGCGCAGAGCCACGAAGCGAACCTTCTAGTGTGTGTCAAAACTAGGGTCCTGTTAAGTGAACAACGCTAGCGCTATAAATGAGTCCGCAGAGCGAGGAGGCATGGGTGGGTCTGTAAAGAATCTGCAGCTAAATATCGTCTCTACCAGATAATTCGTACCAAAGGTAAGTAACTTGTTCATCTGATAGAGACTTCTAGCTGCAGATACCTTACCTTTGAATAGATACCAAAGCCATACCACCTGGCAGTGGTCTGCAGACAACTTACTAGACTAAAAAGTCCTGCAGGACCGAACAGGTGAAATGCCCATCCCTGCGGACCGGACTGTCCAGGCAGTAGTGTTTAGCAAACGTGCAATGAAGCCCAAGTTGCAGCCTGGCAGATGTCCAGGACTGGCACTCCACGAGCTAGCGCGGTGGTCGCAGCCTTCCCGCTGGTGGAATGGGCTCGTAAGCCCTCAGGAGGCTGTTTCTTAGCCAGGGAGTAGCAGATATTAATACAGATAACAACCCAGCACGAAATGGTTAGTTTCTGCACTGCCAGACCTTTTTTAGCTCCCACATAACCCACAAAGAGTAGGTCGTCCACCAGGAACTCTTTTGTGCGTCAAGGGAGAATTACCACGCTCTTTTGGGTTCAGACGATGGAGACGCTCCTCTTCCTCAGAGGGACGCGAAGGAGCAAAAAACGTGGGCAGTGTGACCGACTGACCTAGATGGAATGGGATCACCACTTTAGGAACAAATTTGGCTTGGGTGTGAAGCACCATCTTACCCCGGAATGTCATGAGATAGGTAGGTTTGGGTGATGAAGCCTGCAGATCACTCACCCTCCTGGCACATGAAATAGCCACTAGAAACGCTCAAAGGGAGGACACATGAGGAAAGTGAGAACTAGGTTGAGATCCCACTGGGGCATAATAAAGGGCACATGAGGAAACATATGTACATGCCCTTTCAGGAACCTATTTACAATAGGAGACTTGAATACAAGGGTTGGACAGGCAGCCGCAGGAAAGCGGATAGAGCAGAAAGATAACCCTTGAGTGCTCAGAGCAGAGCCCTGCTGGGCAAGGGTAAGAATAAAGAGAAGAATATCAGAAAGAGTACAGAAAGAGGGTCAATAGGTCTTTCTGTTCAATATTTTACACAATTTTGCCTTACAGGCTTCAGGAGGAAGGTCGAAAGCTATCAATTGTCGCCGCTCAATCTCCACGCAAGTAGGCGGAGTGTTGACAGGTTCGGGTGGAGGACACTTTCGTGCTGCTTCTACAGAAGATTCTCCCAAAGGGGCAGCCTGATCGGATGTGCGATGCTCATTCGAAGAAGCTCGGGATAGCAGACTCTCCGTGCACAGGCAGGAGCCACAAGAATGACTTATTCCCAGTCTTTCTTGATCTTCTTGAGAACTTTGGGTAGAAGGGGTATGGGCGGAAAGGGGTACAGGAGGCCTGCGCTCCACTCGTGACGAAAAGCTCAGCCAATTGATAGCCCCCTTGGAAACTCCAATGCGCAATAGTGCTGACATGGTGTATTTTCTTCAGAGGTGAACAGATCTAACCAAGGCTTTCCCCACTGTTGAAAGAGACCACGCACCACCTTCGACTGAAGACACCATTTGTGATCTGCTAGGCATTGATGGCTGAGTTGGTCCACCCTGGCATAAAGAGAACCTGCCAGGTGTTGAACCACCAGGGTCATACCCTGCTGTTCCAGCCATGTCCAGAGGCATAGGGCCTCTTGACAAAGGGTCCACAACCCCACACCGCCCTGCTTTTTGCAGTACCATACGGCAGTCGTGTTGTCCGTGAACACTTCGCCCCAAGCTCCAACAAGTTGATGTGGAGCTCCAACTCCGCTGGAGACCAGAGTCATCTGATCTCCCAGATGGCCGCCCCATCCCAGGATTGACGCATCTGTCGGTACTGAGAGATCTGGTTGCGAAAGGGAGAGAGATCTGCCTCTGAGCCAATCGCGGTTCGTTAGCCACCATTGCAGGTCTTTTCAGTTCCCTCCGAGATCTGGACCATGTTGGAGAGATTCCCTTGATGCTGCGCCCACTAGAACTTCAGGTCCCACTGCAGAGCCCGCATTTACCATCTGGCTTAATTTAACAATAGGATGCAGAAGGCAATGAGTCCCAGCAGCCTCGGAGTCATTCTCACAGAAATCCAGGATAGAGGCTGAAACATCGGTATCATAACCTGAACATCATGGACTTACTGCTCGTGGGGATAAGCCCGAAACTGCACTGTATCCAGAACAGCTCTGATGAAAGGGAGCATATGATAAGAAGTCAGGTGCGACTTCGGCACGTTTACAGTGTCCCCAGCGAATGCAGGAGGTCCTCCGTAGTCTGGAGGCGGGAGACAGTCCAGGGCGAGGACGCCTTCAACAACCAGTCGTCGAGGTAGGGGAAGACTGGAACCCCTAGCCTGCACAGATGAGCCGCAACCAATGTCATCACCTTGGTGAACACACAAGGGGCGCTGGAAAGGCCAAAGGGGAGCACGGTGAACTGAAAGTGCTCGTGGCCTACCATGAACCGCAGGTAAAGCCTGTCGGCCGGCAGGATGGGAATGTGAAAATACGCACCCTGCAAGTCCAACGCTACCAGCCAGTCTCCTTGGTCTAGGGCAGACAAGACCTGAGCCAATGTAAGCATCTTGAATGTTTCCTTTTAGAGGAAGAAATTGACGGCCCGAAGGTCTAGAATAGGACAAAGACCCTTGTTCTTTTTGGGTATCAGAAAGTAGCTGGAAAAACAACCACTGCCTACTTCTGAACTCAGAACCCTCTCTATAGCTCCCTTGGTCAGGAGAGCTGTAAGTTCCTTTAGGAGTAGAAAAAAATGATCCTCCACCAGCCCGTCTGGAGATGGCGGTAAAGGAGGAGGAAAAGATAGAAAAGAAAGGGAATAAACATCCAGAATGATCTGCAAGACCCATTTGTCCGAAGTTATGGACTACCAGTGGAGGAGATGATGTTGAATTCTCCCTCGAACTGGACATCCATGGTCTTGCATAACCAAATTAGGATGGCTTAGAGCCTGCAGCTGCTGGGGGGTGGGTGACGGACGACTTCTGGCTACCATTCCCACAAGGTCTGAATGTACTGCATCCACGTCCTCGCACAACTTGGGAAGTCTGTGCAGGACGGTGGCTGGGGTATGGCTGACGTGGATGAAAACCCCTTCCATTGCCACAAAAGACAGACTAGGGACGAGGTGTCACTGAGAGGCCCAAGGACCTGGCCATAGGCTGCGAATCCTTGAAGCGCTCTAGCGCAGAGTCTGCCTTCTCTCTGAAGAGGCGAGTCCCATCGAAGGACATGTCCATGAGGTTGGCCTGGACATCCCCCTGAGAAGCCAGATGTTCTCAGCCAGGTGTGGCGCCGCAAGGCCACTGCCGGAGAAACCGCTCTACCTAGTGAGTCAGTCATATCCAAACCACACTTAATGGCGCACTTTGCTGCATCTCTCCCATCTTTCACTGCCTGCGAGAGCATGGCTTGGGCCTCCTCCAGGACCTGTGGCAGCACTTGCGCAACAGTTTCCCAAAGGGTGTGCAAGAAATGGCCAAATAGGCATGCAGTGTTCACCGAACGCAATGTCAGGCTGGCGAAAGAAACCATCTTCTTCCTAAGTGCGTCCAACCTCTTCGCTTCCCTGTCCGGGGGGCAGAAGGAACGCGCCATGGAACATTGAGGCTTGGCCCACCAAGCTCTCAGGAGGAGGATTTTGACTGAGGAAACTTGGATCACCGGGTGCAGGGCGATGGTGGCCTGCTATGGTCATGTTCACAGGAGCCCCTATGCTAGGCTTGGAGCATGAACCTAGAAGGGCATACGTTAGTGCCTCATTAAAGGGCAAAGGGGTTCAGATGAGAAAGCCCCAGGCTGAAGCACTTCAGTCAAGAGATTAGTCTTGACTTGCACTGAGGGCAGTTCCAGGCCAGGGACCTCTGCCGCACTCTTTACCACCATAGCATAGGAAGCTCCCTCCTCCATAGCCACAGTAGGTGGAGAAAGCATACCAGTATCTGGAGAGGTGTCCAGACCACTGGTCTCCGCAAGCTCCTCATACCAGTCCAATTCCTCATCAGGATTGGCTAACCGTTGCTCTAAAGGGTCTAGAGACCCCCTCCCACTTTTCTCCCATGCCTGAAACCTCTTCTAAATGTACATGACTCAGAGCCTCTGGTCTCCGTCGGCTCCAGAGGTGATGTCGATCCGACTCAGTCGTCGGGTATAAGAATTGGGCTGGAGCCGCTGGTGGGCGCAGGGAACATCAACTTCGGTGTCGGGGAAGGTCGAGTTGGCACGACCAGCGTTGATCTGGATTCAGGATTGGATCCATGAGATCCCACCGGCGCCGAGGCGAGCCATGGGCTTAGAACCGGATTGGGCCTCCTCTGACCCCACGGGCCCGAAGGCGCATCAGAGGGGTGGCACGCTCAAATACTCGGCACATGTCCTCGTCAAACTCTTTTACTTAAGAGGGGGTCTCTCCGGCTCCTGGAAACAGGGGGAGGTGCAGAGTCTAACCTGGCTCCGGCTCCGCAGAACCGTGCCTGGAACGTCGATGTTCCTCCTTGTTAGGATGAAAGCGAAGTCAAAGACCGCTTAGACTTCTTCTTCTTCTTGTGCCTCTTCCCAGAGTGTCCTGAGGACCTCAGGTGCGACGAAGAGGACTTGGGGCTCCTGGAGTGGTACCAGGACCTTCTATTCTTCAATAAGGACTGGAACCTCGAAGAAGTCGCGCTCGATGGCGTTGACTGCCGTGCCACAAGGAGTTTCCTAGACTGCTCTTTAAAAAGTCGGAAAAAAAAGTCTGTTACAAAAAGACAGAGGGGTAGCTCTTCTCCTGATCAGCACTAACTGGCAAGGAGAGAAAAGAACGGACGTCCACGCACCTGGTTGGCGCCTATATTGGTGACCGTGAGCCACCTGACGGCACACAGGGGTACTACTCACGCGAAAGTTTCCGGATCTAGTCTGACGCCTAGGAAATTCAAAGGTAAGGAATCTGCAGCTAGAAGTCTCGATCAGATATAACATTACACAGTGCACTGAAATAAGGTTTTTTTTTTTTTTTTTTTTTTAATCGACAGACTTTGGTTGTGTAAACAATCATTGAAAGCTAATTTATTAAAAATTCAGTTTTGGCTTATAAACCTCCAAACTGCTACTGTATTCTTCATTCAAGCCAAACACAGGTTAAAGAAAAAGCTATGTCTCCAAAATAAGATTGTTCTGTTTGCCAATAGTTCATAGAAATTACTGTTATGAGAAAATATTTTATGTCTGGCTGCTCTAACAAGACTTGCTTTGCTCTGTACCACACATGCTTTCCTTGGGCAGTTAACTGACAGTCTACTTATTTTCTTACCTGACTCCAACTCCTTGTCAGCTGTTATATGTACAAGCCTAGTGTTTCTGTCAGACGGTTACCCTGCACTCATTTACTCAGACTTCTTTGGCACTGCTCGTCTACATGCTACCTGTGACTGAAAGCCAGGAAGAGCACTGAAACAGGTTATAGCCAAAGAGTCTCTAGGTGCTGCTGTCACTATTTTCAAGTTTGTTTATATATTTTAAGGTGCTGGTTTTGTTTCACCATCAGCCACAAGCAAAAATGAAAAGCTAGGCAAGGCAATTAATCTAGGTCTACAACGCCCAACTAAATTCCAGCGTAGCTTTAGCCATTTGATCGTCACTCAAGATGAAGGTCTGCTGTTTACTGAAAGTTGAACAAGAAAGTGTTTGTTCTAAACAGTAGTTTGCTTCATTTTGAGTTTCAAGCTGGGCTTTCCAACATGGTGCTGGAGGACATTGTCGCCTTCTTTCACCTTTTGCGCAAAGTCTCTTGGCTTCTACATAAACTACAGTTTATACTTTAAGGGTCATGTGTGAAAAAGTAAAACTACTGTTCAAACACTTACAACATCAAATAACAATGGTAGAAATGTACTTCTCACTGGCTTTCTGCACACCATTTATTCTTTGTTAAAGGAACGGTTCTCATACCTGCCCGTTTCATCATTTCCCACAGTGAGCATGAACACAAAACTATGCCAAACCATCTTCACTGGCTTACCTTCACACTTGGCATCCAATTTAAGAAGCTCTACATCATCGAGCAGACAGTCGGCACAAAAGAAAGGGCAACATATAGGTCATTTGTTGATGTTTCCCCATACAAAGCTATTTCTGGAACGACTGGAGATCATGTCTTTCTTTCTGCAATTCTTTGATATCCAGTCTTTTCCAGACTTCTCAAACTACGACTCAAGACTCAAACACCCGAAGGGGCGTGGCTAACAGCTGAGGAAGATCGCTGCTTGCTAAAAGGGCTTGGTGTTCCCCAGGATTAATCCCCTGAAATCCGCTAAGTAATCCTACAGTGTCTGGTAGGTTCAGAGAGAATGGTGGTGCAGTGACCCTCGGCTATCGAACCGTGGGACTGCGGAGCGGCTGGGTGACATCGCGGGACCACAAAGCAGCCTCATAGCTGGCCGAGCGATCCCAGGAAAACGGTGGCCGGGAAAGGCTCTGTGACTCGCCCCCACGGTACACTGACTGAGCCAGTGGCCAATGAGAAGAGCTGGCACCACGGGATACTTACCAGTTGGAGAAGCAGACCCGGGAGGTTGCGATTGGAGGCGGCCTGCCCCCATCGGGGAGTCGGAGGAGAGGGTCCCGGATGGGGCCTGAAGATGTTCAAAGAGGTGGGCGGCACGAGAGGGGGCCGGGGGGGGGGGGGGGGGGAAGACGCTGCAGAGCCTGCCCCTGACTGCTGCCGAGGCGGGGAGCTGTGGGCATCCGCGAGCACCCGGGCAGTCTCTGAGCCGGGTGCAGGCGGCCAAGGGGCCGGAGGACGACGGTCCCGAGGATGGCGGTCCAGAGGACGGTGGTCCTGAGGCCACAGCCTACGCGGCCCAAACGGACAGAGACCAGGAGCCCCTGGGAGGTGGGCCCTGCATGGAAAGGGCCGAGCGACATTCCAGTAGCTGGGGAGAGAGCAGAGGCGGACTCGGCCCGAGGTATCAGAGCGCTGGAAAGGGCAGCTCCCCCTCTCTCCTCAAGGTGGCATTGTGATAGATGGATGGGCCCGGGTGTGCCCCACGGGCCAGGTATAGGGCCTGAGAGAGGCCTGCGAGGTCCCAGCTTTGCACGCAGAGTCAACTCTGCCAGCTGCGTGGAGGCTCTCCAGCCTAGAAGACTGGAGTGGTAATAATTCTGCAAGCAGAGAGGTTGGAGGTGATCCCCTATTGGAGGCATCGGTTGGATTTTAACTGAGGCGGCGTGATTGAAGGCACTCGTGGGTCCTGGTGAGTCTAGTAACCCCAGAGAGGTGGACTGTGAGCTGGATCCTGCACTTGCTACCAAGACTGAAGTCTGTACCACAGTGGGCAAGGCAGGCGAGCAGGACAGTGTTGGAGAGAGTTCAACCCGCCCGGGTCTGTGTGGGTCAAGTCCGGCTGCGGGGTGAGCAGGTGGGGAAGGAATCCTGAAATGGCGAAGGCCGCCCTCAGAAACCCCTGCAGTAGAATAACCTGGATAAATACGCGTACAGGATGTTCGCGGTGGGGACCCTGGACCAGGGAGCAGAGAGCGTGGCTCTGGGAGGGGGAATCACAACAAGGGGAACCTTCCTTGCGCTTAATTGTGGCCGCCATACAGGTGCTGCAGGGCCTATAGGGCCCAAACTGGATGCCTTAATGGTGGATGTCAATCTACTCCAGGCCGACTTTCAATTTTTTTTTAGAAAAAAGTAGCAGTGGCAGATAGGCACATAAACTGGCTGCTTTCCACAACAAAACACCTAGTGGAACAAGTACAGATCTTAACAAAACAAAGTACGGCTATGGCCGCCAGACTGGAGGATCAGGAAGGAAGGGCGAGAAGGAACAACATAAAAGTGGTTGGTGTTCCTGAGCGTTCTGAGGGTCCCAGTGTCGATCTATTCCTAGAGGGCCTTATCCTTAATAGTCTGAAACCAAAACGATTCTCAAACTTTTTCTCTTTGGAGAGAGCTCATCTGGCATTGGACCCGCCTCCATGGCAGGGGGCGCCGCCGCCGCAGCTGATAATAGCCCACATTCTAAACTACAGAGATCGTGATGCGATATTACAGGCTGAACGGACGCAGGGAGATCTACACCTCGACAATGTGGTAGTCCTCTTTTTCCAGGACTTTACCTTACAGGTGCAGCGCCAATGGAAAAGCTTTGATGAAGTTAAAAGAGCTGTAAGGGCCAAGGAGTTGAAATACATGATGCTCTTCCCCTCCAAACTGAAAGTTATTGTGGACGGAAAAACATGGCACTTTACCACTCCTGAAGAAGCGTGGGACTGGCTGGAGGGCTGGGGAGTGGCCGGAAAGGGGGCCAACGGAGACAAGAGGAAAGAACGGTCCAAGGGCTTTGGGGAGAGGAGGACCCCCCCCCCCCGCCTGCCCCCTGCCCCCCCAAACAGCCAACGAGACCTGCATCCCCCTTGGAGGGTCAAATGAGCATATCAGCTGAGATTTGGACATGAAGGGGATGGTTTGATATACAGGGCAGGAAGCGTTATGTGTGATTCTGGAGGGGTCGGGATGGGGGGCGGGAGCAGGGGGAAACAAATGGGAGAAATTGCTAATGAGACTTTGTCTAAGACATGTCAAATCTACTCTGAACCAAGGCGTAAGTATCTAGTCCAATGTGTGTAGGGGATATTTGATTTATGGTCGTACAAGTTATCCCGAATGCCGTTGACTGGGTGACTCCAGCCTACCCCAATTATTAGATGGTCCGTTTGAGGCGACAGGCACAGAGCAGAGTAGCGGGGTGGGGCAGTGCCGTGGGTTCACTGTTTGGATTACTGTTTAAAATGGCTCTGCAATTACTTGACCCTTGCTTTCACAGTTGGGTGTAGGGTCCCTTGTATTTTGTAGACGACCCACAGGGACATGGGAGGACGGTGGGAACCAATGGCATATGAGTAGGCACCCTTGAAGACTATAATGAAAGGAACACAAGACACTTACAGAGGGCTGACAATAGGGTCCTGGAATTTTAATTATCTCGGCAGTAATCCCGTGGGAGGCATTCAAAACTGTGATCATTAATTGGGGTGGGGGGGGAGAAAAAGGAAACACGTCTGAAATGTGCAGACATTGAAAAAGATGCTGGAGAGACTGGTCTGGGAGGAGGGATGAGAGGAGTACAGCCACCGACTGCAACTTTGCCTGCAAGACTTATGAGCCCTAGCAGAAGATCTGGCACAGAAGCCTGCACTAGTGACGCAGCATAGTCTATACGATGTAGGGGATAAGGCAGCCAAACTCTTGGCGTGGCTAGAAAGTAGAGACAAAGAGAGAACATGGGTACCTGAATATGGGACGAGCGGGGGAAACCCATACCACAAACGCGGATATAGTAGAGGCCTTTACCGGCTGATATGAGGCTCTGTATGCATCCCGAACCACCATGACAGACACTGACTGTACAGACTTCCTCGGGGATGAAGCTCTTTGGGTGCTCTCGGAGGAAGAGCATGGGATCCTGGAGGTGAACCTGACTGAAGACAAGGGGGCGCAGGCATTGCACGAGCTTCAGTCGGGTAAAGCACAGGGACCTAGTGGGTCCGCCGGTCGAATTGTACAAAGTTTTGGCAGATGTTATAATCAAACCGATATGAGCAATGGTCCACTAAGTAAATACTGAAGGCTGCCTCCCCGTAGACCAAAGGATGGCAACAATAGTGGTAATATATAAAGAAGGCAAGCCTGAACAACTGTGGATCGCACGGACCGATCTCTTTACTAAATGTAGAGGCCAAAGTACTGGCTAAGGCCCTGGAGACCAGATTGCAGGAAATCATACCCTTGATATTTCACCCTGATCAGTCGGGGTTTATTCCCAAAAGAAGTACCCGGCTTAACCTCGGTCACCTATACGGGGTACTTCACCTAACTGAATCTTTCCAGGAGACACAGATGGCTGCGATGGCTTTAGACGCCGTGATAGCGTTCAATTAGGTGGAGTGGAACTACATGATCGGGAGGCTGGGCTTCGGTCCAAAGTTCAGTGCATGGATCAGGCTGCTCTACCGGGCCCCCATGGCCAGAGTCAAAGTCAACAGCCAAGATCGCTCAGTTTTGGGCTCCAAAGGCATACTCGCCAGGGATGCCCCCTGTCCACCATGATGTTTGCCCTGGCACTCGAGCCACTGTTCGCTTGGATCAGACAGGATCCCTTAATTTGGGATGTAGGCCCACCGGGGGGATGGGAGGAGAGGATCTCTTTATGCGGACGACGTCCTTCTGTACATCACGCGCCCCCAGTACTCAGTCAATAAGAATATGCAGGTGTTCCGTATTTTTGGGGACCACTCCGGTTATACAATCAACTGGTCCAAGTCAGTGATATACCCGATGTCTGGAGAGACTCGCCACCTGCCCCGGGGAGGCCTGAAGGGTTCCAGTATTTAAGGATCTATGTCACACGGGACCCACAAGAGTTTTTCTACAGAAATATTGAGCCACAATTGGAGATACTCAGAGGGAACGTGACGCATTGGGGAAGCCTACCATTGACGTTAATGGGTTGAGCTGAGCAGCCCTGTACAAAATGATGAGTCTACCGAGACTGCTAAACATTATGCAAAATACGCCCTACAAGATTCCACTGGCAGTGTTCAAAGGCATAGACCAAGAAGTTCGCAGATTGTTGTGGAGGGGGGGAGCCTCCAGAATAGCTCTGGCCAAATTGCAAAGGGGGGGTTTACAATGGGGGGCTGGCAGTCCCTGATACATTGAAGTATTACTGGGCCTCTCAACTCCTGGTCATTAACGAATGGGAATTTGCTGACCATCAAGGACCCAGCATATAGAGTGAATATGGCATTCCTGGGTCGGGGTGGGTACAAGGAACTTCTTTATGGCAAAAAAGGGACTAGGTGCATGCCACACCATACACAGACAGCAGTCGACGTATGGAGGGAAACTACCCGGTTTCTGAGTTGGAAGGGAGGACTTACCGGTCTGAAGCCACTTTGGTGCAGTGACCAGTTGTCGGAAGTGGGAGGACTGAAGAGATTCCTTAAATGGGAGCTCACAGGCATAGAACATCTGGGAGACGTCTGGAGGAATCAAGCCTACATAAGATTCGAGGACTTACGTGGGGAGTATAACCTGGCGAAGTCGGAGCATTTCTGGCATTTGCATCTAGGGCATGCCCTGCCAGCTGCTGGAGGGTGAATAGATACCAGAGTCCTCACCTCTTGAGGACATGATATTGACCAAGGCATTGGCGCATAGGGGAGTATCACTGATTTATAGGAAACTAATAAACAATTCCCCTGACATATTGGGCCCCCCCCAAGGTTGGCATGGGAGAAATACCTGGGTGAGTTTGAAGATGATGATTGGGCGGAGGCCCTCGAGGGCCCACAGGAAATAGCCATACAGGTACGGTTCAGACTGATCCAATTTAAAGTACTACACAGGGCCTATTACGCACAGACACTTTTATAAAATAGGTAGGGCAGAATCTCCGCTGTGCAGGAGAGGGTGTGGGAGCAAGGGGACCTTCTTTCATACCCTCTGGGACTGTCCACAGGTTACTGGGCTAGAGTGAAAGCTAAAATGGCCAAGGTCATGGCAATGGAGGTCCCTCTTGATGCAAAATGGTTACTCCTGGGGATAAAGTGGGAGCAGGACTGGTCCAGATACACAGATGTCCGGTTGAGATTGGAAGCAGGAGACGCTAAACGAAATACAGCAAGAGCATGGGGGGCCATTGCCACGCAAAACTGAGTGGGAGGCTGACCTTATCTGGTGCCAGAGGGCGGAGCAAGTGGTATAAAAGACGAGAGGTTGCCCCAAGAAAATGGGAGAAAGTTTGGGGGGCATGGAGGGAGTATAGCGGACAGGGGCGACTAGATGTTAAGGGAGGAACTCCAGGATGGGAGGGATCGTGAGGGCTGTATTTGTAGGCTGTACTCGATTGGCCATAATAACACAGTTCCTGTAAGATTGGGCTTTACAGATTGGCCTTCTGAACTATCAAGGCTCACTGTGTAGGTATTGTAAATTAACCCTCTTATAATGACACAATGTGTGAAGCCTATGATTTTGTTTTCAATAAAAAGAATTTAAGAAAAAAAAAAGAAAGACTCAAACAACCTCTTCTAGAATCAGAGACTGGCCCCCTCCCTCGAACAATTCAGCAGGAACTAAATACAACTTTCTCTTCAGACAAACTCTGCATCACAACAGATAACACCTCCTCTGCCCACATACCACTCCTCAACCTACATTACTTACCCTACTTACTACATCCCTACCTGTACCTCATTAAAACCAGGCCTTATGTCTAACCAATCAATGTCGCATGTCTTATATTTAACCAATGACTCACATTTCACCCAACTACGTAAATGAGTCGATGTGCCATCTGTACTCAGGCACTGGAGGGCTCCATCTCTCATCGATATAAAAAGATCTCCGTGAAGAGCTTGCTATATAAACACTACAAATAAAATAACAGAATTAACTACAGTAATTAAAAAATATATGTGGGAATATTTAAAATGGATGTGGCTTTTTTTTACAATCCAGATCTTCATTCTTGAATACCTGCTGAGCTGATGAAAGACGGCATAAGCAGGATATTAGTATAGGAGTAACAGTTAACAAATTAATAAATCCAACAAAAGATACTGACTGTACTGAATATTTGTAAATATTTCATAACCAAAGTTTAACAGTAATAATACACCGATTTTCAATATTACTAAGCTTGTTATAACTTTAAATTAAATGATACTGGTCCTACCATGGGACCTCTTCACAACCCCACTGGGATGTCACGTCCACACTGTAAGGAGGCAAAGCGGGCGGAATGCTACATGCAATTTCCAAAATATCAAGTTTCTTTCAAATAAGATCTTATGGCAGTGTGTAATGGTGCTGGCAAATATAAACAGTAATTGGTGATGGATAAAACAATAATTATCTGCCTATCACAGAATGTCACCGAGATAATTATAATACACAGAGTAGAAAGGCAATGAAACATTTAACTGGGTGAAAGGAAATGGAGTTGGGCTACAAGAATCTCATCTAAGAGATCTAATACAATTCAAAAAGCTACATGGCAGCGACTATTTGCATAGCACACACAACACAATTCAGATCGATTTACATGTAGAGTCACACATCTTTAAACTTTTAGGCTGCCTCAAGAATTACATTTTAACAGAGAAAGGCATTGAAGAGTACTCTGTGAGCACATTGTGGCTTAGTACATATAACTGATATTTTTAAAAATATTTTCAAATTGATCAGGAATCTGTTAAGGAGTAAATTAAGGGAGGAGATTTCAATCCCATTCTGAATATCATTGTGGAAAGATCCGTGGTGAGCCTCCAAGGTAGCAGCTTTAATAATCTTATTCACATTTGACAAATGACTACCACTACTTCATCCATGAATCAACTTCAGGATAAATGTCACAAAAGGGAATAAGGCCACCAAGCACAGCCTTCCAAAATATCGAAAACACACGAAATGCTAGAGGTCTACAGCCATGTACAGGCTGTATGTACAGTTCAACTCACTATCGAAGGCGGACATATTTCTGCCCGTATTAAACCCTTCAAAAAGTGCAAAAGCATATGGTGCAAAAGTTGACAAAAACCAATGAACTAGACATGCCTCGCTTCAAACCAAAAATCTACAGACAACACAGCTGTGTCCTTTTGAGCAGAGAATAATGGTTAATGTTAAGTTTCCCAACTGTTACCTGCACCGGATAGTAGATGTGATTATTTCCGATTGTAGGCTGCACCTACCAAGATAAGACGTCAAATCAATCAATCAATCAATCATAGAATTTGTAGAGCGCACTACTTACCCGCGAGGGTCTCAAGGCGCTGGGGAGAGGGAAGGGGGGGGGTGCTGCTACTGGTCGAACAGCCAGGTCTTGAGTAGCCTCCTGAAGGTCAGCAGGTCTTGGGTCTGTCGTAGGCTTAGTGGAAGGGTGTTCCAGGTCTTGGCGGCGAGGTGTGAGAAGGATCTGCCGCCGGTGGTTGTTCTTCGAATGCGAGGGACGGTGGCGAGGGAGAGGTCGGCGGAGCGGAGCTGGCGGTTGGGGACGTAGAAGAAGAGTCGTCTGTTGAGGTAGGCTGGGCCAGTTTTGTGGAGTGCCTTGTGTGCGTGGATGAGGAGTTTGAAGGTGATCCTCCTGTCGACGGGGAGCCAGTGCAGGTTCCTCAAGTGGGGGTGATGTGGCTGTGGCGTGGTACGTCGAGGATCAGGCGTGCGGAGGCGTTTTGTATGCGTTGCAGTCGCTTGATGAGCTTGGCCGGGGCTCCCGCGTAGAGGGCGTTCCCATAGTCAAGTCTGCTACTGACGAGGGCCTGGGTGACTGTTCTTCTTGTGTCTGTCGGGATCCACCTGTAGATCTTGCGAAGCATGCGGAGGGTGTTGAAGCAGGAGGAGGAGACTGCGTTGACTTGCTTGGCCATGGAGAGCGTTGAGTCGAGGATGACTCCCAGGTTGCGTGCGTGGTCGGTGGGTGTCGGGGCTGCTCCCAGCGTCGTTGGCCACCAGGAGTCATCCCAGGCTGAGGGGTTGGAGCCGAGGATGAGGACCTCCGTCTTGTCCGTGTTCAGCTTTAGTCGGCTGATCTTCATCCAATCGGCGACGGCCTTCATTCCTTCATGGAGATTGGCTTTGGCGGCGAGGGGGTCCTTGGTGAGGGAGAGGATCAGTTGAGTGTCGTCGGCGTAGGAGATGATGTTGAGGTCGTGCTGTCTGGCGATGCGTGCGAGCGGGGCCATGTAGATGTTGAACAGTGTTGGGCTGAGGGAAGATCCCTGGGGTACGCCGCAGATGATCTCGGAGGCTTCGGATCGGAAAGGTGGGAGGCGGACTCTCTGGGTTCTGCCATCGAGGAAGGAGGTGGTCCATTCCAGGGCCTTGTCTCGGATCCCTGCGTCGTGGAGGCGTGCGCGTAGAGTGCGGTGGCAGACAGTGTCGAAGGCGGCGGAGAGGTCCAGCAGGATGAGGGCTGCGGTCTCACCGTTGTCCAGCAGGGTCCTGATGTCGTCGGTGGCGGCGATGAGGGCAGTCTCAGTGCTGTGGTTGCTGCGGAACCCCGATTGGGATGGGTCCAGGATGCTGTTTTCTTCTAGGTATCGGGTTAGCTGTTTGTTGACGATCTTCTCGATGACCTTGGCTGGGAACGGAAGCAGGGAGATGGGCCGGAAGTTCTTGAGGTCTCTTGGGTCCGCCTTGGGTTTTTTGAGTAGGGCATTGATTTCTGCGTGTTTCCAGCTCTCTGGGAAGGTCGCGGTCTCGAAGGAGAGATTGATCACGTTGCACAGGTGGGGTGCGATGGAGCTGCTGGCTTTGTTGAAGATGTGGTGCGGGAAAGGGTCTGACGGGGAGCCGGAGTGTATTGTGCCCATGGTCTTGATGGTGTCATCGATGTTCACGCTGGCCCAGGCTGGCAGGGGGTCGTGGTCGATGGTGTGCGGCGGGTCTGGAGTATCGATCTTGGTGGGGGCTGTCTGGGTGCTGAAGCTGTCATGGATGTCGGCGATCTTGCGGTGGAAGAAGGTGGCGAGGGAATCGCACAGGGCTTGCGACGGCGGGATGTCGTTGGTGTTGGAGCTGGGGTTGGAGAGTTCCTTCACGATGTTGAAGAGCTCCTTGCTGTTGTGTGCGTTGTTGTCGAGGCGGTCTTTGAAGGAGATTCTCTTGGCGGACCTGATGAGGTGGTGGTGGTTACGGATGGCGTCTTTATGGGCTGCGTGGCTGTCCGGTGTCTTATCACTGTGCCATTTCTTCTCAAGTTTCCAGCAGGTACGCTTGGAAGCTAGGAGTTTCGGGGTGAACCAGCTGGCTCTTTTGGTGGTGTCGCTGTAGGTGAGTTTTTTCAGCGGGGCGAGGGTGTTGGCGCAGTCGTCTATCCATCGTCTGAGGTTGCTGGCAGCGTCGTCGGTGTTGGATGGGTCGGGGGGAGGGCTGAGAGCGAGGTTTGCCCGTAGTTGGTCTTCGGTGACTTTGCTCCAGCAGCGGCGTGGGATCTGTTGGGTGCGGTGGTGAGTGGTGGGTTTCTGGAAGGTGAAGTGGATGCAGCGGTGGTCGGTCCAGAGGAGTTCCGTGGTGTGGGTGAAGGAGACGTGGGAGCTTGAGGAGAAGACGGGGTCGAGCGTGTGGCCGGCGGAATGTGTCGGTGTTGTGACGAGCTGTCTCAGTCAGAGGTTGGCGAGGTTGTCGATCAGGGTGGTGGAGTTGCTGTCGTTGTTGTTCTCCAGGTGAAAGTTCAGGTCTCCGAGGAGGATGTAGTCGGTAGAAGTCAGGGCGTGCGTGCTGATGAAGTCGGCGATGGAGTCGCTGAACTGGGGTCGGGGCCCAGGGGGTCTATAGACGAGGGTGCCTCTGAGGGTGGTGTTGGGGTCCGTGTGGATCTGGAAGTGCATGTGTTCGGCGGTGCAGAGGACGTCGTCGGTGCTGGTCGAGACCCTGATGGAGTTCTTGTGGATGATGGCGATTCCTCCTCCTACTCCGTTGACGCGGTCTCTGCGGGTGATCTTATAGCCGTCTGGGATGGCTATGGCGATGTCGGGTGCGGAGGAGTCGTTCATCCAGGTCTCTGTCAGGAAGGCGACGTCTGGTGATGATGAGTCGAGCAGGTCCCAGAGCTCGACGGCGTGTTTGCGTGCGGAGCGGGTGTTCAGTAGGATGCATCGGAGGTGGTTGAGGTCCTTCTTGGCGGGCGCTTCGGTGGCTCTGAGGCTGGTGTAGCTGCAGTTCCGGCAGGTGAAGGGACCATGGGTGCGTTTCGGGGCGGCCTTGAAGCAGGTGTGTGTCCGTCCGGGGTTGAGAGCGTGGAGTGTGGTGGCATCGTAACGGCGTCGGTCCTCGAGACTGGAGCGGGGGGCGCGCGGCGCAGGGGTTCTGGCGCTGGGCGCGGTCCAGGCGCGGACGGGCGCAGACGGGCGCAGACGGGCTTGCCTTAGGCGCGCCTTTGGCGCGCCCGCTGCGCGCATCCGCTGCGCGGCCGCACAGCGGCCGCCATATATGGGGAGCTGGGAGGGAGGAGCAGCTGGGAGGCGGGAGGCAGGGGCAGCAAATGGGCAGTCAGGGGGGCGGGGCCGCAGGGGACGCAGCGGCGGGGGTACAGAAGGCAAAGTTGGGCACAGCAGTATGGGGCACGAGGGGACACAGAAAGCAAAAAGAGGACACGATCAAATGGGGGCACGAGGGGAGACAAAAGGCAAAAAAAGAGGGCACAATCAATGGGGGCACGAGGGGAGACAGAAGGCAAAAAGAGGGCACAATCAAATGGGGGCACGAGGGGACACAGAAGCAAAATGGACACAATCAAATGGGGGCGCGAGGGGAGACAAAAGGCAAAAAGAGGACACAATCAGATGAGGGCACGAGGGGAGACAAAAGGCAAAAATGGACACAAGCAATGGGGGCACGAGGGGAGACAGAAGGCAAAAGAGGACACAATCAATGGGGGCACGAGGGGAAACAGAAAGCAAAAATGGACAAGCAATGGGGGCACGAGGGGAGACAGAAGGCAAAAGAGGACACAATCAATGGGGGCACGAGGGGAGACAGAAAGCAAAAGGACACAAGCAATGGGGGCACGAGGGGGGACAGAAGCGAAACGGGCACACAAAATGGGGGCACGAGGGGGACAGAAGCAAAACGGGCACACAAAATGGGGGCACGAGGGGGACAGAGGCAAAACGGGCACCAAGGCAACAGCAGAGGGGCGAGCTTACCAGCAGCAGCAGCGGGCAGGACAACACAGGCGGAGCTGTGTGGCGGGGAGAGCGACCTACCTGGCAAGGTCAAGGGTCGCTCTCCTCACCGCGCAGCGGCCGCCATATATGGGGAGCTGGGAGGGAGGAGCAGCTGGGAGGCGGGAGGCAGGGGCAGCAAATGGGCAGTCAGGGGGGCGGGGCCACAGGGACGCAGCGGCGGGGGTACAGAAGGCAAAGTTGGGCACAGCAGTATGGGGGCACGAGGGGACACAGAAAGCAAAAAGAGGACACGATCAAATGGGGGCACGAGGGAGACAAAAGGCAAAAAAGAGGGCACAATCAATGGGGGCACGAGGGGAGACAGAAGGCAAAAAGAGGGCACAATCAAATGGGGGCACGAGGGGACACAGAAGCAAAATGGACACAATCAAATGGGGGCGCGAGGGGAGACAAAAGGCAAAAAGAGGACACAATCAGATGGGGGCACGAGGGGAGACAAAAGGCAAAAATGGACACAAGCAATGGGGGCACGAGGGGAGACAGAAGGCAAAAGAGGACACAATCAATGGGGGCACGAGGAGAAACAGAAAGCAAAAATGGACACAAGCAATGGGGGCACGAGGGGAGACAGAAGGCAAAAGAGGCCACAATCAATGGGGGCACGAGGGGAGACAGAAAGCAAAAGGACACAAGCAATGGCGGCACAAGGGGGGACAGAAGCGAAACGGGCACACAAAATGGGGGCACGAGGGGGACAGAAGCGAAACGGGCACACAAAATGGGGGCACGAGGGGGACAGAGGCAAAACGGGCACCAAGGCAACAGCAGAGGGGCGAGCTTACCAGCAGCAGCAGCGGGCAGGACAACACAGGCGGAGCTGTGTGGCGGGGGGAGCGACCTACCTGGCAAGGTCAAGGGTCGCTCAATATATCAAACAATATTCTTTGCAGAGAACGGTTCTGTATTCCCATCTGTGCTGACAGTTAATATAACTGAATACCTCTCCACATTAGGAATGAGCTGTCTTGGACTAAAGAATTAAGCTACGCCTAGAGTTGGCCACATCGGACAGGTATTAATTGTTTTATGGCACCTGATAAAAAAAAAAACTAATAGAGGAAATTCTACTACCATAGAACGGAGAAAATTATAAACAGAAAAGAATATATTTTTTATTGTGAAACTTTTACACACCAACACGGTTAATTTTATCTGAAACAAACTTACCTGACATATTACACTGAATTTCGACAATAGGGCTCATCCACGAAGACATGAAATTCAGGGGCCTCTACAAGTCTTCACAAGTGAGATGTGGATTTATTAAAGGTCAATATTTTCCTATAGATGATGAGTCCCAGGCATAAGATAACAATGAGCCTGGTCAAAAGTAAGAATCAGCATGTGGGAGGTTGGCCTTGCCAGGTCCTAGAGTTTTACTCTGGAGCGTCTATTTTCGGCAACCAAGACCTCTGTTTTGATACCAGCACTGATCTCTGTTCCTTCAGCTCACATTTCTGACTCCTGAATCACTAGCTGAGCGGGACACTACTTTTTCTCATATGTTCCCACTATCACCATCACTGTGATGGTCACCCCGGGCCGCTGTACCCTAGGCAAAAAAGTGTGAGCACAGAAAAGGGGTCACAACTTATAACTATGGAAGCTGCATCTCTGGTATCGCGTGTAAAATATAAATGCCACAGACTGAACCAAACACACAACCCATTTACAACTTTCTGAAAACCTTTAAGCCAGGGGGGTGGGGGGGTAAGAGGGAGAGTCAGGTGTTCAAGAGAAGTTATTGAGCCTCTTCTTATGATCAATCCTCAGCATCGGGTGGCCATGAAGGACTGTTCATGCAGGAACGCCAGATTTTATCTATAAAAGACTAAGAAAACTCACAAAGTGACACTCATCACCCAGTTTTCGTTAAGATCCATGGGAGACGCTAAACTGAAATCTTGCAAAAGTGAAGTGACTCCTGGAATTGTGAGCAGAACAGACTGACTGCCTCAGTGACTATTGCTCATCAGTGTCTAGAAAAGCCACTCCAAAATAGAAGTTATTTGGGGAAAAAAAAAAATCTCATCCAGTCTTCAATTAGTAAACTGTCTGACAAATAGGAGTCGAGCTTTAAGAGAGTTGGAATATCATGTGCTGAATGAATTTAATCATCAATACATGGCGAAGTATCATCCTATGATCCTTTTGTTTCGATAGAACCACGTATTATGACTACTTGATCCTCAAGGAGGTTGAGCGGCAATTGCCTTTCCAGAATAAAAACTCTTTAAAAAACAAAAGGTGAATCACAACCATCCAAGTCTGTTCTGTACATTCAGAAGAGACCTCCACAAATGTGGTTAAATACAGACACACATTTCTGGTTTTCATGCCCAGTGCCAAATGGCTTACATGCTTATCACCAAGAAGAAAGTGAGTTTTGTCAGGTAAAGATAGAATCGTGCTACAACATTAGTATTAAAAAGAATCGTTTAGACTACCCCAAAACCCCCACCCCGTCCTAAGAATCTAAATACCGGGTCCTTCACGTAGAAGTCTTGTTTGTCTGCTTCCCTGAGGCAGACCATGTGCTGAAAGCTGGGTGCTGTTCTGTATCCAATTGTAGTCCTTTTCTTTCTTTGCTTGTTTGAGATATGATGGGAGGATCGGCAGGCCTTGTTTGGTCTCAGTCTATAAAACAGAGAGCGGCCCCACTCCTCCAAGAAACAGGGTTCCTTAAACCAACAACATATCAATAGAGAAGGATCTCTTGGAGGAAACAACAATCACACTCCACTATCTTCACAATCAAAGGCAACTCACCAACAGCCTTCAAAGGACCCAAAAGGCCATTAAATAAAATCGGTTTAATGAATCGCAAGTTAAAAAACAATTGTACAATTAATTACAATTTATAAGGTTAAAAACAATCTGACATATAGCATGATAAATATATTGCACGTTGGACGCCGATATTACTAACATCCGAGATTTACCACAATTGATGGATATGTTATTGATGTGGTAGTGAATAGTCAGACATTTTTGGAGGGCTGGTTAGTCCCCATTACTACGTCCCGGATTCAGGATTTGAAGTTTTGATAAAGGTTTTTTTTCATAATATTTCGGCTTATACCCAGTAGGAGATTGATGTACCTACAGGAATAACGCCCTTGAGCACAGGAACGTAGGGTGCATGCCCAACAAATATTCCTGAACCTATTACGTGTACCACACCTACTTTGACGTCTAGAAGGTCAGGCCTCTAGCATCCATGGGAGCAACTAAATAGGTAAGAGCTTCACATTTCAACGACCAGATTTGTGATGGTCGACAGTGTCACTCACCTTTATAATAATAATCATAAAATATAGGTGAACACTGCATATTCAATTCGAGAGATAATCTATGTTGTTGTCCTGAAGGTGGTCCTACACTGTTTTTTCCACTGAAACGCATCAACGCCCTCTCGGTTTTTGTTAAATTTGAGGAACAATGAACCATCAGTGATATTTAGGCAGCTTTATTTGCGGATTCCTTCAAATGAACAAGTTTTTTAACGACAAATATGTATGTCTTGAATGTTGTGTCTCTCTTTATATGTAATGTTTTAAGAATATATGTGCAATATATTTCTCATGCTATAGTTCAGATTGTTTTTAACAATATGAATTTTAATTAATGGTACAATTGTTTTTTTAACTTATGATTCATTAAACAGATTTTATTTAATTGCCTTTTGGGTCCTTTGAAGACTGTTGGTGAGTTGCCTTTGATTGTGAAAATAGTGGAGTGTGACCAGTGTGATTGTTGTTTCCTCCAAGAGATCCTTCTCTATTGATAGCTTGTTTGGTCTCATCCAGAAATTAATTTAGTTTTGGTTTATTTTTTGTTTATCGGGATGGTCCTAGCCACCCAGGTGCATGTCCTTGAGGTCTGGAATTCCCTTTGAAAGCTTTGTGACAGAAATTGCTTAGGACTCCCAACGGTGCTGTACAAGTTAGGGGCCGTTTACAAGTCACATGTGCTTCTCCTAATTCCTCTTGTCAGTTTCTCGGAGATAGCAAAGAATGAGTAATGCAGGTAAACACTCCATTCATCTCCTCTACTTCCAGTTTCCTTCATGGAGATCTCTGTTGGGGGTAGGTGAGGATACAGCTTATGGAAAGGAGTTGGTCAAAGTCTTTTTACAATGTACAAGGCCAGGGGTTTTTGCGTTATACAAAATGGGAGCCTTCATCAGCTGTGCAGCTTTAATCCCCCCACACCCTCTCATCCCGTCACTTGGGGTTTATAGCAGAACCAGTGGAATACCTTTAAGGTTTGTGCGGGGAAAGTTGACCTGGCAGTGCAGGATAAAGCCCGCTCCTTCAGGAGCTGGAGGAGGCTACAGTTGCTTGCATCATCCATAGGTGAGTTGATGTTGACATTTTACACCTTGTTGGAAGTCAGAGGTTCCCTGTCCCATCCTGCACTTTCCGTCCCATTTTTAAGTATTTTTTATGTGGAGATTAAGACCCTATTGAGAGCTGTTCTAACCCTTTGACACTCATAGCTATTCAATAATTGGGTCGCTATGACTCTCAAGCATATGGGCACCAAGTCCTGCTGAGAGGGCTCTATGAAACTGTTGATGATGGACATTCCAGAGACTGGGGTTCTAAAATAATTATTTTTCATTATAATCATCGTAGTTGTTCATTTGTTCTCTTCACTATGCTACATGCTCAGTGACATTCCATATTTCAAAGCATAAACTGAATATTGCTTCTATGTACAATTGTGAGAGCTAGTGCTATGCGTATCTCCTATATTATGGCATGAGCCATTGTGGCCTAACGAAGTAGGTGTGGCCTTGTTATTTCTCTACTTGCAAGTCTTTTCATTCTAAATGTTAGGGTGCTTCAAAAATATTCACAATTCATAAGGCTGCAGCGGTATGGTGTCGTTCCCTAGGCCCAGTTATGTGTGAGCAGGTACAGCTTAGTTGTTACAAATGTTTTTTCTCCGTTCTTTTTTCCGCTTTTTTCTGTGATGCTTTATACTTTGCTAGAACTAGTGGGTTACCTTAGTTGGTTGAGCTCCTACTGCCAAGATATGGGTGGACCAGTATTTGACTGTTTCAATAACTGAACTGAGACCAAATTGATTAAAACGTTGCAAGCATGTAAACCACACTATATTCATGGACTAAGTGGGCAATGGGATTTTGCACTCCCTGGCAAGCCCCTCTCTTCCTTGGACCTTTCCATGAGACCTGCTCACTTTGGCTGACACTGATGACAATTCTATTTACAGTGTTTTTTAGGCTGTGCGGATTTAATCTTTAGCACCTTTAAATGATGCACTGTATGTTTTCTCGTAGCTCTACAATCTGTGGCTTACCAATGTATTAAAATGGATATAGGTATTTGCAATAATTTATATATTGCAATACGTACCACAGCTGTAAGACATTAACAAAACTGCTCAAGCACAAGTCACCAAAAGTAATACGATGACTCTGGTTCAAATCTAAAAGGAGTTTATCACTCTTTGGATCTTCATGTGACACACTCTGGATGTTTTGGCAGAAGAACGTGGATAATGTTTGAATTGATGTTCCTTTCTTTGTGATGCTTTTGTGCTCATTTAAAATGATCAAACCCAACCCAAGCTGGTAACCGATGCTTGATCCTGGCGCGCTTATCTGGGACCAACAGGCCTACTCACCTAAATGGCACCCCCAGGACCGCACAAGTATTTTCAGGAAGCGCAGGCCTCGGAGTGCCTGCAGAGCGTACAGGGAGCAGGAACATTCAAGAGGTGGCTGCGCTCTTGCTGAGAGGAGAGGTGCACGGGCCAGCAGCACAGAATTCACAATGGCGGCGTGCTAGTTCTGAGACGCACCATCGCCCACGGGACCCTGTAGCGGGTGGGCCCGATTGAGCAGCAGCCCTCGCCACCTTACCGGTGCCTCTGTGGCCTTGGTACAAGGGGCTGGGCCGATCGAGCGCACCCTCTGATGGCTGCAGGCAGTGGGCGGACCCAGCGAGACGACAGCCTACTTCTGACCGGCTAGCAGTCTTGCACTGGGAGATGCCAGCTGCCCTACTAACTGGAGAGGGGGGGCAGACAGGACCAGCCAGCAGTCATCCAGCACCCCGCCCTGTAAATCCTGGGTGGACGGAGAGAACAGGAGCCCATGACGGCCGGCAATCCTCTAACAGTGAGGAGCGCATTGGGGGCAGCGCAGCAGCCCAATACTTCTTCTCCATCTCCACCCTGATGAGTGGACAGCGACACCAACCGCCCCCCCCCCAACCCCAAAACTGGAACCAGTGTTGCCTTCATCTGGGAGAGATAACCCATCCATCCCTTGCTCTAGGTGACCATCCTTGAGGGCTGAGGGGGACCATGGAATTGCGCTAGGTCCCCCTGAGGAGCTTACGCCCCTGCACTGAACTTGCACCCCTGCCCCACCACGGTTGGGTGCCCATTAGCTAGACACTCCCAGAGGCACGATGCATGGGTGGACGTTGGACACGATCTGCCCGATACACACGCAACCCGCCCAGAGTAGAGGACTGCGAGCTAGAGCTACACTTGACAAGGGTGGACGTTCAAGGATCACCCGTTGCTACCATAACCCGTGACGGCGGTACCATGACCACTACAAGACCCAGGAGGGAAACTAGCATCAAAGATTTATTTCAGGCCCCTCCCTTACGAAAGGGGAATCCAGCTGCAACGATGTCTGCTCAACCAGATGTAAATTCAGTCCCAGAACCGTCAACACCAGAGGATGACACAGAGACCCCTACCAAAAGCCTCATGGTTCACCTCTTTTCAGAAATCAAAAACCAACTGGGGTCCGCCCGAGCAGACCTTAAGCAAAACTGCACGAGATACAAAGAGAATTGAAAGATTTGGGGACCAGAGTGGATCATCTGGAGACGTCTCAAGACGAGCGCACCCTGGGCGTTGAGGAATATCATTCCCGCCTAGTGCTGATGAATGACCACTGATTGCCCTCCAGAAGAAACATGAAGATTTGGGAAATCGTTCTCACCGCTGTAACCTTTGGATTAGCGGAGTGCCGCCTGGCAAAAAAGGGAAAGACATGAAAAGCATCATCCAGGGTTTAGCGAATGTAATTCTAGAAGAGCACGGATCTGACCCCATAATCATCGAGAGGGCCCACAGGGACAGACCTGGAGCCCCAAACTCCAAGCTACCTCCGGACATCCTAGTCTGCTTCCACCACTATGAGGATAAGGAGGTGATCCTTGAGACAGCGAGGAAAGATGGGCACATATACTATGATGGTGACGACATCCAAATATTGCAGGACCTATCCCCGATCACGTTGATTAAGTGCAGTTCGCTTCGCCCTGTCACAACGTTTTTACAAGACAACAAGATTAGATATAAATGGGGTTGTTCCTTTTGCCTTATGTTTGAGTGGCAGAGTAAATGCTAGTCCTTTACCTTCCTCAAGAAGGCCTGTCGGGCACTGGACCTTCTGCTCCCGGAGACTGAGACAGATATGCCACAGGAGTCCAAAGGCAAAGGAGCCTGGAGTGGACAAGGCCACAAATGGAATTTTCCCAAAGAGTAAGAAATGCTGGAGGGCCGGAAGGCGGCAATGGAACAGATCCACAAAGTGATTAGCTGACAGTTGCCTGGCTTTTCTTCATCACCGACCTCCATCCCAGACCTGGAACTTTGCCCTGGCTGAACTTATTGCTAAACCTGCACATTGACGGAGCTGGGAGATTGGGCCACCCCAGGGTTTGCCACATTGATGCAACTGCTGGGTGCCACCGGCCTGGAAGGGCAACATTCTGGTTCTGTGTTATCGAAGGCCTTTCCTCCCTCGGACCTGGTATCTTAACCCTTACGGAACCACTTTTACTGGCTCCTGAACCCTCACTGCTATCTACTCTACGATATCCATCTCTACTGAGGTTCTTTTTTTTCTATTGTTCTCTGTTTTTGTTTATGGTTTTGATGGGGATTTGTGGGTTTTGTAAGGGTTACGTCATCGACCCCTGATCCCATCTGCACACAGCGCTCCCTTTGTTACTTCTGATGCCATGCCCCCAATGATTGTACCATAGCCATGCCCAATAACACCCTTCACATTCTCACCTACATTGTCCATGGCCTCAATAATCCTGTGAAGAGACGCTTTGTCCTCCGTGAATTCTCTCTCCTCCGGGCGGACGTGGAGTTTCTTCAGGAGACCCACCTACTAAGCCCGGACCATTTCCGTGCTGACGTGCCAACACGAGGTGGGGGACCATCCAGGGTTCACTGAGAAACAGCCTCTCACTCTAGCTTCAGTCTACAGCCCTAAACAACAGCAAGAGTCCTTTCTGACAGAAGTGATTCATAATCTCGCAGCCTTGTAAAATACACCCCCTCTCCCCCAATAATGGGAGGTAAGTTTAACTTGGTTTTCGAACCTACATTTGATACAGATCACACAGGATGGGGAGGCTCAACTGCCTTATTGGCCGCCGGTAAGACCCTATTAGAGGACCTGGTTGATGCTTGGAGGACTCACCACCCTCTCATTCGAGACTACTCTTCTTTTTCTGGCCCTCACAAGACCTATGCCAGGCTTGATTATATGCTCCTGGATAAATGTCTACTCCCTAGCTGGACAGACTCCATTCAAGACCCTCTCTGATCATGGCCCTGTCTCTTGCACGATAACAGACATAGGTTTCTGGGAGCCCAGGTCTGCCAACACCTGACAACTTCAGGATCAACTCTTGAGGGACCTGGTGTACCACCCTCTGGGACACCTTAAAGGTGGTTCTAAGAGGTATCTTCATAGCAGAAGCTGCATGCCCACGGAAATTAAGAGAAGAACTGCACCTTAAATTAGGCGCGGAACTCAGGGAGCTTGAGAGGGAGCATAACAGAACCCACTCTCAGGTGGTATGGAGGAAAGAACCAACAAATCAGGGACAAATCCGAAATCTTGAGGCAGACAGGTCAGCATATCTACTGAACCAACTCTAAAATAAGTACCATGAGCATGGTAATAAATTAGGAAAAATGCTAGCGAACCTCTTACTGGCCCGTCGCACTAAAGCCACCATAAGAGAAATTAAACTCCTGGAGGGGCAAATGTGTACAGGGGATAGAGAGAAAGCGGGGTGCTTTCACTCCTTTTACACCCACCTGTACACAAAAGAGCAACCAGACCCCATGGAAACCTCCCAATACCTTTTTTCCACACAGGTTCTTATGGATATGGCCCATATTGCAACTAAAACAAAGTGCTACTGAGGTAGTGCATCTTATAGCGTTCAAACTCACAGCCTTTGCGATGTGGATAGGAGATATGTGTGCTCTGACTTGGAAGAGTGCTGTCGGCAGAGGCCAGACAGCTCCTCCAGCTTGGTTCAAGGGTGTTTGTGTCAACACAGAATCGGGAGAGCAGCGCCCCTGGAATGTTTGAGGTGTGGAGGGCTGAGAAGAGACTTTCTTCATACCCTGTGGACTTGCCCAGCCATACAAACATTTTGCCAAAAGATAATACATGAGCTGGGTCAAATGGTTGGAATAACACCCCCCCCCCCACTGATCCTAAATACATTCTTCTTGGTATACCCAATGATGTGGATATTCCAAGGGCGAAGCTACTTTTTGGCATTCTGGGATTAGCGGTGGCAAAGAGGGATGTGGCGAAACGCTGGGGGGCATCTGAACTGCCATCAATGTCAGAATGGAGGACGGGGATGGACTTTTACATGATTGCAGAAAAAGTTACTTGTAGAAGTAGAGGGTGTAAAGTTTGGGGCGGGTGGATTGAACACCATGACCTGGAGGTGTCGGCAGAGGGACCTGAGATCCTGTCTGCTCAAGCCTAATGAATTACTTCATCCCACTGATTGCACTTGCCTGCTGCCTATTGAGTATCCAACTGCTCTCAGTTCACTGTTGATGATGTATGTGAGGATTACTGTATCATCTGTGCCCACCTGCATTGTTTATTTGTTTTCCATGGACACAGGTGTGTGCCCATTTGTACTGCTTTTTTCAAAACTGAACAAAAATATTGGGGCAAAAAGGGTGTTTTTGGCTGAGCATTTCAGAATTTGTATGTTGGTGATGGCTTTTGGAAGCCTGTGATCAGTCATCCAAATTTAGGGATGTGTGCCTGCATGACCTAATCTAGACCCCCTGGTATCATAATTTTTATGTTTAGCCTACTACACAGCACATATGCTGTATGGAAGTAGATATACTGTGTGGGCTTAACAAGAACATACAGAAACCTGGAGCCCATCCATTGCTTACCATTGTTCGGCTTTCCTGTCAACCTCATTTGTCTGCTTCTACTTCGTGTCCCAGTTTGTCAATCTTGTGTTTGTCACTCCCATGGAGCCCAGCCTCTTTACCATCACTTTTGGTTGGCTGACTTCTATGCTTCCACTGCTTCTCTTTTAAGCACAATTTTTTTCTTTAGGGCTAAGCACTCCATGGCAATGACTGCTTTTTCCAGCCATTTCCCTTGTGTACTTCTCTGTATGTTTCTCCCCGCTCCCCTTCATGTTGTGCTCACACTGGAGTACTTCTTTTGTTGCTTTTTTGTCCATGTGCTTCTACTAACCACCCCCATCCTCCACGTTGTCCCCCCTCCACCAGTGCCCATCTCCTCCCCACCCTTGTACATCCCGTTTCAGCTCCATATTGCTCTCTCAACAGTTGCTTCTCCTTTCCTCACCTGGGCCCTCCATATTGCTTCCCCACCAAACACCATGTTGTTTCCACCACCTGCATTACTTCCCCATACCATACTTAAAAAAAATGTTTCTCCCATTTTTTTTTTTTTAAACATCTTTTTAGTTACTGATCTAACTAGGATCAGTAATTAAACAGAAAAGTAAAAAAAGGCCTCCATCATTTTGTAAGCGCACACATGACATGGCTGGCCACGTCAAAGGATTTCTTTTTTTTACAGTTTAGCCATGCTGTGCAGCATGGCTAAAACACCCATTAGCAAAGCCAATAGGTCACAATGGAGAGACCTATTGACTTTGCCAAAGTTTGTTCCTTTTAGTCAATGTGATGTTAGAAACTGAGAGAATTTTCTGCATTCAAATTTTCCATTAAATTCCAAGCTCCTACTAGTAGGCTAGATAAAGGAAACGAAACGTGGCTATTAGTCAAAATTGTGTTGACATTCTTCAGGCGTGTGACAAGTCAGGGATGTGTTCACTCCGTTCTTGGTATTCTTCTTGACTGTTCAGTGAAATTTTCACTCGTTCAAGGCTGGTTGATGAAAAGGATAGAGAATGGTCTCTTCCTCACCTTTTCCAGAGTCGGCATACTGGGCAAAATGATCCTGCCTACATGGCTCGTTTGACCCAAGTTGTTCACTTATTATCACGCTGATCATTAAGTACGAGGAAATACCCGGATAGGGTTTTCATGTCTAGACACTATTCTGTGATCTAGTTTGTGATGACCTGCCAGTGCGTCACTGTTAGTTTTTTTTGTTGTTTTTTTTGGTACCTGTAGTGGTCTTCTTTTCAGTGTGAGTGGGTCTCATTACGTACGGTCTGACTTCCTGACTTTAAGCTATACAAACATGTATCCCCATTGTTGAAGTGTCTGTGTCACAATTATTTTTAACTCCAAGGTTGGAATTCTATGTCTGCTGGGATGCCCTTGTGATCCTGAAGGAGTCACTTGGAGCCTTCTGGTCCATCAATACATCAAGGCATGTTAGTAATAGCCTGCATGAGGGTGGATTGTATCATGGTCTCAATATACGAATAACTGACAATCTGATCAAGCCATTGCCTTATTTGTTCATTAGATATTTGCTTTCCTTCCTCAGTGGTGTTTTGGATCCAGTACATTTACAGGGGCGTTGAAATGCTCATGATTTGTGGTCGACTGCCAAGAGTGGTTAGTGACTTGGCATTCACTTGCTATATTTTCCTAATGTAGAGGACTGCGACGAGGAAGAAGGATGACTTCATAATACTGAAGTTACTTAACTATTCAGTACTCATTACATGGAGTCCTACTCTTAATCACCACAGGCCTAGATTCCCTCCTTCCTGCCCTCCTGTGTGGTCTGTCTTCAACTGACATATTGCTAGGTCTTACAAACAGGACATCCCAATAAAAGGTCAGGCATTTATGTCTTCATGACAAAAAGGTAGTGTTTAAAGTTTTTATTAAATTTGAAGGTCTGGCATTGTTGTACAAGTTACTTACCTTCGGTAACGATGTATCTGGTAGAGACGATTCTAGCCGCAGATTCCTTAACGTAGAATTATCCCCAGGCGTGAGGCTGGATCCGGAATTTTTTTTGCCACAGCATCCCTGCGCACCGGGGGGGGGGGCACCACACGACTCCGCCCTGACGCTGTCCGCGGACGTTACGTCAGCGAGGTCACATAAGTACCACCCCGGCGCGCTGACGTCAGTTTTCCTCTGAGAACTTTTCCGCGCCACAACGCGGAGCCATCACAAACAAAACTGGGAGAGCAAGGGAACAGCGTGTGAAAAAATCAGTGAAACAGAAAGGGAAGAAGCGAATGGTGAAGAACAGCACCATGAGGGACAGTGCCAGGCACTGTGTTACTGAAAGTCATGGAAGGGAAAGAGCAGAGCACCGCTGCTGAGAAGCAACCCTGCAAAGCGAAGGCGATATCCACCCTGGAGGCAGAAAAGCATGTGAAAAATGCCATATCAGACGACAAAGTCTGCACCCACAATCTATAACAGTGAAGGGCAACAAGCCGGAACAGAGGAGTAACGAGAAATTACCCCAAGACAACACCATCAAGGAGTGTCGCATCCCCTGTAAAGAGCCAAGGGCTGAGGCACAGTCAAGAGACCCCAACCCAGAGGTCTGCAGAGGAGTCAGAAACCCCAAGCAATGAGAAAGGGAGAAGATTATGAGTAGGCCCCACACTGGAATAACCAGGGTGGAGGGACGCAGAAGTACACATGAACCCACCGTCCAAGTACCAGAAAGGAAGGGGTGGAACAAAGAAACAGAACGAAGCATCCCGCCAGGGAGGAAGTGAAAGAGGACACTCGCAGAAGACCAGCCACCCGGAGGGAGGCAAGTGCAGAAGACCAAACTGAAGGTCCTCGCAGAACGGGGAGGAAGGGTGGGCCGTGAAGGAATCTGCAGCTAGAATCGTCTCTACCAGATACATCGTTACCGAAGGTAAGTAACTTGTACATCTGATAGAGCCTACTAGCCGCAGATTCCTTAACGTAGAATAGATACCCTAGCCATACCCAGATAGGAGGAGGGTCTGCGAGAGAATCTCACCAGCTTGGAAGAACACAGGGCCCCAACAGGGGATGTGTCATGGGGACAGGAAGGACGGCCCAGCCCCCACCAAGCAGAAGTAAAGAAGAACAAGGAGAAGGGAAGGCCAGGATACCACAAGCCTCCCCGAGGGGCAAAGGGCGTAAGCCAGAGAACCCGGAGGGACAGACGGCACCAAGAGAGTACCAAAAGAAGAAAAGAACCACCCGCAAAATCCAAGGAGAAGAGGTGGAAACGGAGGCAGAGCCCGCCTCAGGAGAACACAAACAGCTAAGGAAATAGCTGAACGAGCATCAGCCCCGAGGCCGGGGACAAGGCAGGAACGGCCCCACAGCCGAGAAGCGCATAAGTGAGAAGGAAGACACAGTCGCGCAAAGCTCCAGCAGAGCAACGGACAGGAGCACACGGGTACACGCCGAGGCCCACAGGGGCGGACCATAACGTCCATGCGTGCGCAGCAGGCAGCTGGTACATATTATGAAGTAGTGTGCCCAGAACAAGCCGAGCGCAAGACTAAGACAGAGGCAAGGGAACCCCAGAACAAGCCCCAGAGAAGGACCGTCCCAGTGGCACAACCCGGCCCACGAAGAGAAGTGGGACCGGCCAAAAGAAAAAGAGGAGAAGCGAGAAATATGGAGCACAGACCTAAAGCCGTCAACCAGAACACAGGAGAACACCAGGAATATCCTGGCCCCCCTGGAACACAAGGTAGAGGACCAGGCCGAACGTCGGATAATAAGGTGGAAACACCAAGACACGACGCCGTAGACGGCATGACAAAAGTCGGTCTGGCGACCCAGAGGCTGAAGAGGGAAGGCAAAACGCACAGAGGCAGATATCCCGCAGGAACAAAGGGCGAAACGACAGGCAAGCCCTGTAGATACTGAGCAGGACAGAACCTGGCGCAGCGGAAGCTGCGCCAAGGCTGAAGAAAAAGACCGCACCAAGCGGAATACAGTGACGCCAGGAAAAGCAAGGGATCCACACCTGCCCAGCTTAGGACAGAGCTATACCATAGCCAACAAGTACCCCACCTAGGGTATGACACGCCGAAAACAAAACAGGGGAACACCTCTTAGGGAAAACCCGCAGCAGAGGTCAAGAACAGAAAAGACCTGTGGGTATCACCACAGACTGCTTACCAAGCAGCCAAAAAAGAAGACACAGATGGTCCATCCTGAGGACCCATACGGCTTCACTAACAGCCAAAAAACACACACCACAAAAGCTAAAGGGCTGTACCCGCAGCCAAAAGTAGAGTACACTTAAGGACCCTGAAGGCATTCCCAGCCACACACAGCACACAGAGGGGCCAACCGAAACACTAGGCCCAAAGAGAAAGGTGGGATAAACGCCTCCCATAAGACACCTGAGGACCGACAAGCCGAAGCTTACGGAGGGGGAGGAGGACGGAGCCCCGCAAGGAGTTGCTGAATAGCGGAGTCCGCGTGGGTTTTAAATAAAAGAATCCCATCAAAGGGCAGGTCAACAAGCCTCTCCCGAATATTCTCGGGAAAGACGCTATCTTGCAACCAAGCATGGCGGCGGAGGGCCACAGAACTCGCCATAGCGCGGGCGAGAGAATCAGAGACATCCAAGGCCGAACGGAGAATAAATGCAGCTAACTCCCGACCATCCAGCACACGGTGCCGCAGATCAGCGCGGACACCTTCGTGGGAGGTGCGAGACAGAAGGGACTCCGCGGAATCCCATAGGTCAAAGGTAGCCCTGGCCAACACACAAAGTGTGTTGAGCGCGCGCAGAGCAGCACTAGTGGAAGCGAAAATGTTACCCCCCAGGAGTCCAACCACCGGGCCTCCCGTGACGGAGGGAGCAACACTGAAGGCAAGGAAGGGAAAGCAGTCTGCAGGACAGGGCCCTGGGCAGATGGGTGGGAAAAAAGGCAGACTGGATCGTGCAGGGCAGGGCGGTGGCGGTGGAGGAGCGGCTGAGGCACCGGATCCCCCGTAGCAGGATGCCCCCAGAAGAGAGTTGTGGAGCGAAGCTTCAAATGGAAGAAGCGGTTCCCCTCCACCAGAGCCCTGGTGGAGAACCTCCAACAAGTGATCTGTGGGGAGTGGAGCAACCGGGTTGCCCATTTGCAAAATGCCGGTGGCCGTGGAGATGGCCCGGACAAAGGCTACACTCGCCTCTGTAGGGCGACGTGGGGGAGAGAGCAACTCTTCCGTGGGCGAAGGCTACAAACTAAGCCGCCCGTCCCCGTGCCCTGCCGGAGGAAGAAACGGCCAGCCCCTGTAGGATGGAGGACCCACGGACGAGTGAGGTGCCTGAGGGGTCTCCGGAGAAGGCGGAGAAGCCTGCGGGGCAACCAACTGCAAGGTGCGGAAGAGCAGGTCCGGGGGCTGTGGACGCGGGGACGGCATAGAACCCGCACCGGTAGCCGCCGGGGAAAAGGCAACGATGCAGCGTCCAGTCTCCGGTGAAGAGGAGACAAGGAGATGACAATCCTCCGGGGAGGAAGGGACATCCAGAGAAGAGTCGACGCCGGGACGGCGCCGGAGAGTCTGCCATGGGCACCGGTGTGTCCTCGATTGGCGCCGAAGTGTCCACCAGGGGTGCAGAGTCGACCTCCACCACCACATGCATCCTAGGAGAAAGGGGCGGGGTCGGAGCACAAGCGGCCAGTGATCGGCGCCGAAAAGGCGCCTGCTCGACCTCTGACGAGGCAGCTGCCTGCGCAGAGGTCCGAGAGGGACTCGGGGAGGTGCCCCGGGTCCCGGCCTCCACCCGTGGCGCCGCCAGGGCCGGGGAGGAAAGGCATCGGCGCCGGAAAGGCGTCGGCGCCGGAAAGGCGTCGGCTCGGCCTCCGGTAAGACAGCTGCCTGCCCAGAGGACCGAGGGGGACTCAGGGACGAGCCGTGAGTCCCGGCGATCTCCTGCGACACCACAGGGAACCCCGCGGGGTTTTGCGGCGAGGCAGGGACGCCGTGGGCCGAAGAGGGGAACTCCGTAGGGCCGCACCTCGACGACACCACACCTCCAAAACCTGAAGCCGAACGCGTCGGCGCCGGGGGCGAATCCGCCGGCGAGTCCGCGGAAGGCCCCGCGCATGGCGAGGGATCCGCAGACATCTCAGGAAGAGGAGGGGGGCCCAAAGAAGCATGCAGAGCCTTAGCGTAGGCCTTCATTTGGGCCCTTGTCGCCCCAATGCCGGGAAACGGCGGATAGGGTGGCGACGGGCGAGGGCGCACGTCCCGAGAGGAACCCGCGCCCTCAGCAGAACGAGGACAGGGCCTCGGTGACAAGCTGCAAGACTTACCGGTGGACGAGCGACGCCCGTGGGGCCTCGGTGAAGGACGATGCCGCAACCGGAATCGGCGGCTTCTGGACCCTTCCGAGGTAGGGGACGGACGCGGTGACGAGACCGATCTGGACAAGCGGGCTGAAAGCAACTTCATCCGGCGCTCCCGCCGGGACTTCGGCTTGAGATGCTGACAAGCGTCGCAGTCCGTAGAATCATGGTGCTCGCCCAAACACCACATACAAATAGGATGAGGGTCCGTCGCCGACATCGGACGCGTACAAGAAGCACACGTCTTGAAACCCGAAGGCATAGCACACTGTTCCCAACGCAAAGGCGTTAAAAGAGGCCTGAAAACAGGTCAAGGGAACTCACTCCGGATCCGCGTTGCACGCGGAAAAGAAGGAAACTGACGTCAGCGCGCCGGGGTGGGACTTATGTGACCTCGCTGACGTCACATCCACGGACAGCGTCAGGGCGGAGTCGTGTGGGCCCCCCCCCCGCGCAGGGATGCTGTGGCAAAAGAAATTCCGGATCCAGTCTCACGCCTGGGGATAATTCTACGTTAAGGAATCTGCAGCTAGTAGTCTCCATCAGATGTCAATTTTCTAAACATGATTCTCCATCCTTATAATATAAAGACGATAACGAGGAACACTAGGGCATAGTGTAATGAAGATTACTGTTGACTAATCAGAGCATCTTTCAAGGCCTAAACCCTTGATTTCAGTTGTTTTCTACATTTGCCCGGTGATGAAAGGCTTTTAGGACTATGGCAAAATGATATGCTTTTCTACATCTTCTCCAAAGTGTTTTAGTGGAGCTCTGAATCTGCTAAACTTGTAAATGTTTCGTGAATTGCAGCAACAGCATACAAATGCAATTTAAAATACCAGTCGACCATACGTTTTCCCTCATGCTTGCTAATTTTCTACACACTTTCCTCTGGTAGAATCTGCCATGTAACATTAGTAAATAGCTTACTAATATTTGCTTTTAATTGTTTTCTTGTGAAGCTCAATCTATGAATGTTGTCTAGACAAATGAATTCCTCCGTCAGATGTAATCCTCATTTTTAATCTGCATAACAAATTTTAATTTAAAACAAGAACAGGGGTCCCAAAATAAAGACAATGTAAAAGAGGCAAGAAACAAGACAAACACAAAAAGGTCAGAATATTCACCCAATGTGCTTTTCCTGGACAGGGACAAGTAGGAGCTAACACTTGCTCCGATCACGCTGTAGGGCCGCCGTAGCGGGGCGGTTTTGAAAGAGCCCACGTACTGCTGGAAGAAGGAATGCATGCTGTGGGAAGAAGGAGGCTTGCCATTCTTCACGATCGGTTCTATTCACCAGGACAGCAGGAAGAGAAAAATCCAGCAGCAGCAAGAAAAGTAAAACAGAGAAAGTAAAAGAAAAGAAATGATACAAGAAGGAAAACGAAAGGGCATCTGTAAAATACAATAAGGGTTTTGCAAATTTCAGGAAGCAGTTTTACAATCTACTTCAGGACCAGCTGTGGGGTGCAATTCATGTAACTGTGCATGGCTTGTAAGGGTTTGTTAAAAGATGCTAATATCAGAAAACACCCGGGCAAAATATTTCATATTCCCATGTACCTTTTAATGCAGCAGTAAAACCAAAAATGTATTTGCTTATTTCAGGCTTTAGATAACCATAATTTTGTCCTAAAACAGTGTTAGTTTATTTATGATGGATTTTCTAAACTGACATGTATATGATTATAAAAGTTAGCTCATTTTATTATATCAAAGTTTCTTCTGAAGACTTGTACTTCGACAGAAAAATACTTTTGTTATGTATTGCTCTCTTTGATATCAACAACTTGTCAGACCAAATATCTTTCTTGGAATCTAAACAGGATACCTAAAATAATCTTGCACCTGCTTGAAATGCAAGGTGAAATTCTGATTTGCTGAGTTTTATAAATTCTCTAGGGGCCTTTTTAATACAATTTAGCTAAAGTTCCTTCATTTCAACCAGGAGACCCTTATGAGGTTGAGGGGACTGAAGGTAACCTGGTTTGTTCCTTTCATAGTCGTTCTGTTCCAAAAGATGAAATCAGTAGCAATCCTAGCTTGGTGTCAAGTCCCTGGCCCCCCTCCCTTTCTTAAGTGTTTTGAGTGATAAAGGTTCACTTTATCTCTGTCCTAGGTTAATTGAATATGTGGCCACTGGAAGTGCGATGGCATTCTAGGAACCATCAAGATACGCTACTCATAACCAATAATATGTTACGGCTTCTTAAAAATAAATGCTGGGTGGCCGACTGGGTGGGTATTACTTCTGCATACTCCGTAAGTGTATAGTTTTTCAATGTAGCATTTGGCTAAAGCTCTTGCTGATGAGCGGTTCAATTCTTAGATTGCTATATCGCAGAGAGGTCTGAGAAGGCTGAAATTCTCTTATCAATAGTTCTGTCGAACAAGTTACTTACCTTCGGTAACGATATATCTGTAAGAGACACAGATTAGTTATAGATTCCTTACCTTAGAATTACCCCCAGGCGTCAGACTGGATCCGGAAAGCTTTTTCATCAGCAGTACCCTGCACGTCGAAAGGTGGCGTCGGTCAGCTTCGCGTTAGTCGTTGGCGTCGTGGTCGCCGGGATGACGTCACGGTAGCTACTTAGATGCCGCCCTCGCGCGCTGACGTCAGTTCTGTACACGACTTTCCACGCCAGAAGCGCAGAGCCATGCAAGACACTGACCACTGGTGCACAAAACCTAGGGCCCTGAAAGGGAGTCCTTAACCCTAGAAATCAGTTCGCAGAACGGGGTGGATGGGTGGGGCGGTAAGGAATCTATAACTAATCTATGTCTCTTACAGATATATTGTTACCGAAGGTAAGTAACTTGTTCATCTGAAAGAGACAGTTATAGATTCCTTACCTTAGAATAGATACCCCAGCAATACCAACCCCGGTGGTGGGTCTGCGAACCAAGTTCTCACCAGAAAGTCCTGGAGAACAGAACGGTCAAAGAAGCCGTCTCTCCGGACTTGGCTGTCCAGGCAGTAGTGTTTTGTGTACGTGTGCAGTGATGCCCACGTAGCTGCCTGACCGATGTCATTAAGGGGGACTCCACGTCCCAAAGCAGTGGTCGCTGCCGTCGCCCTGGTGGAATGGGCACGCAACCCCACTGGAGGCTCCTTCTTTGCCAAGGAATAGCAAGCTTTGATGCACAAAACGACCTATCTAGAAATGGTCCATTTGTGCACGGCCCGACCTTTTTTGGTGCCCACGTAGCCAACGAAGAGCTGGTCATCCACCTGGAATTGCTTTGTGCGATCCAAATAAAATGAAAGCGCACGTTTTGGATCCAGACGGTGGAGCCTCTCTTCCTCTTTGGAAGGATGCGGAGGCGGAAAGAAGGTGGGCAAAGTGATGGTCTGTCCAATGTGAAAGGAAGTAACCACTTTGGGAAGAAAGGAAGGACGAGTTCGAAGGACAACCTTGTCCGGATGAACAGCCAGAAAAGGAGGTTTAGAAGAAAGAGCTTGGAGCTCACTCACTCTGCGCGCAGAGGTGATGGCCACCAGAAAGGCAGTTTTTAAAGTCAGAAGCCTGAGAGGACAGTTATGTAGCGGCTCAAAGGGAGCGCACATAAGATACGTAAGAACCAAGTTCAAGTCCCACTGGGGCATTACGAAGGGAACAGGAGGAAAAAGATGAGTAATGCCCTTAAGGAAGCTATTTACAACAGGGGACTTGAAAAGAGAAGGCTGATCAGGAAGCCTAAAAAAGGCTGAAATGGCCGAGAGGTAGCCCTTGAGAGTGCCCAGAGCAGAGCCCTGCTGGGCCAAAGAAAGGAGGAACAAGAGAACCTCAGAAAGAGGGGCGGAAAGGGGATCCACAGCCTTTGCTGTGCACCATGCCACAAATTTGTTCCATCTGCAGGCGTATACCGTCTTGGTGGAGGGACGCCTGGCTGCCAAGATATCATCACAGACTTCGGGAGGCAGGTCAAAGAGCGTCAACTGCCGCCGCTCAATCTCCACGCAAGGAGGTGGAGACTGGACAGGTTTGGGTGGAGAACCGTCCCCTGCTGCTGCAACAGAAGATCCTCCCGAAGAGGCAGTCGGATCGGAGTATCGATGGCCAAGTGTAGCAGCTCGGGATACCAGACTCTTCGTGCCCAATCCGGAGCCACCAGAATGACTTGGGCCCAGTCGCGCTTGATCTTCTTCAGCACTCTGGGCAGAAGTGGTATAGACGGAAAGGCGTATAGAAGACCGTAACTCCACTCGCGACGAAAAGCGTCGCCTAGCGAGTGCCACCTTGGAAATTCCAACGCGCAGAATTGCTGACATTGCGCGTTCTCTTCGGTGGCGAATAGCTCTAACCAAGGCTCTCCCCACTGCTGAAAGAGACCTTGCACCACCTCCGAGTGAAGAAGCCATTCATGATCCATCATGCACCTGCGGCTGAGTACGTCCGCCCTGGTGTTCAGTGAACCTACCAGGTGTTGAACCACCAGGGATATGCCCTGATGTTCCAGCCATCTCCAGAGACGGAGAGCCTCTTGATATAGGGTCCACGACCCCACCCCGCCCCGTTTGTTGCAGTACCACATGGCGGTGGTGTTGTCCGTGAACACCTGCACTACTCTTCCCCAGATAGAGGGAAAGAATGCTTTCAGTGCAATACGGATCGCCCGAAGCTCCAGAAGGCTGATGTGGAGCCCGGACTCCGCCGGAGACCAGAGGCCTCTGATCTCCGCCTCTCCCATGTGGCCACCCCACCCCAGAAGGGATGCATCCATCACCACTGTGAACTCTGGTTGGGGAAGGGAGAGAGATCTGCCGTTGACCCAATCCCGGTTCGTTAGCCACCACTGCAATTGGCGTGCAGTGCCCTCCAAGATCTAGACGCAATCGGACAGGTTCCCCTGATGCTGTGCCCACTGGAACTTCAGGTCCCACTGCAGAGCCCGCATATGCCATCTGGCATGATCCACCAGCAGGATGCAGGAGGCCATCAGACCCAGCAGCCGCAGAGTCACTCTGACCGAAACCCAGGACAAAGGCTGAAAGATCGGAATCATAGCCCGAATATCTCTGACTCGCTGCTCGGGAGGATAGACCCGAAACTGCGTCATGTCCAGAACCGCTCCAATGAAGAGGAGCTTCTGAGAGAGAGTCAGGTGTGACTTCGGCACGTTGACAGAAAACCCCAGCGAATGCAGGAGGTCGGCCGTAGTCTGGAGGTGGGAGACGACAGCCTGGGGCGAGCCCGCCTTCAACAGCCAGTCGTCGAGATAGGGGAAGACTGGAACCCCTGATCTGCGCAGATGAGCTGCGACCACCGCCATCACCTTCGTGAACACCCAGGGGGCGCTGGTAAGGCCAAAGGGGAGTACGGTAAACTGAAAGTGCTCGTGGCCTACCATGAACCGCAAGTAGTGCCGGTGGGCTGGCAGGACGGGGATGTGAAAGTAAGCGTCCTGCAAGTCCAACTCTACCATCCAGTCTCCAGGGTCGAGAGCAGAAAGGACCTGAGCTAGGGTCACCATTTTGAACTTCTCCTTCCGGAGGAAGCGGTTGACGTTCCTGAGATCCAAGATAGGACGCAGGCCTTTGTCCTTCTTGGGCACCAGAAAGTAGTGGGAATAGCAACCACAACCTACTTCTGGGGGAGGAACTCGCTCGATGGCTCCCTCTGCCAAGAGAGCCATAACTTCCAGTTGGAGAAGGGCCAGATGATCCTCCGACATTCGATGGTACTGAGGTGGCATGGCTGGGGGGGGTAGTCTCGAAGGGGAGGGAGTAGGTCCTTCGGACTATCTGCAACACCCACCTGTCTGACGTGATGGTGCGCCAGTGGGGAGGTGATGGCGAATCCTGCCACCCACTGGCGATTGGTGGCCCTGAAAGGTCGGACTTGGAGGGTTTAGTGGCTGCTGCAGAGGGGGCTGTGGTGGACTGGCCCGCTCGCTGGCCCCCAGAACCACGGCGGAGGTTCCCACGTCCCCGCATGGGCTGAACAGCTTGCGCTGGCCTGTGGCTCTGGGCGGAACGTGGTGGGGCACCCCTTCCGTAGTCGCGAAAGGCAGACTGCGCAGGGCGGGTGGTGGAGAGGCCCAAGGACTTGGCCGTAGCCCGAGAGTCCTTAAAGCGCTCTAGCGAGTTGTCCGCCTAGTCGCCTAACAGGCGACGGCCATCAAAGGGCATGTCCGTAAGAGTGGATTGGACATCCCCGGAAAAACCAGTCGACCTCAGCCAGGCGTAGCGTCGAAGGGCTACCGACGTGGAAATCGTCCTGCCTAGCGAGTCGGCGGTATCCAGTCCACAGCGAATGGTAAACTTTGCTGCGTCTCTCCCTTCGGCAACTGCACAAGAGAGTACGGCCCGGGCCTCCTCCGGGCACTGGGGCTGCACTTGCGCCACCGTATCCCACACGGAGTGGGTTTAACGGCCCAACAGACATGCAGTGTTTACCGACCGCAGTCCAAAGCTGGAGGAAGAAAACATCTTCTTCCCAAGATGGTCCAGCTTTTTGGATTCCCTATCAGGTGGTGCGTTAGGGAATGCGCCTTTTGATGTGGAGGCTTGGACCACCAAGCTCTCAGGGGTGGGGTGTTGGGAGAGGAAAGTGGGGTGGGCCGTGCAGTGGCGTCGGGCAATCATCCTATCCACAGGAGCCCCTGTGTTGGGCCTGGAACAGGTGCCCAAAAGGATGTCAGTGACGGCTTCATTAAACGGTCCGGCCCCCTGTCTACATCGGAGTGGAGGCCGGGGTCAACGTCGGCTGGGGACACAACCAGCGTCGGCTGCGGACGTGGTGCCGGTGGAATCGGCGCTGGGGGAGGTGTAATCAGGTCGACCGGCGTCGATCCGGATCCAGGCCTGGATCCAAGAGGGCCCTGCGGTGCGGGGCCGGAGCCGCCGGCGTCGAAGGCCCAGGGCCCCCAGCCGAGTCTGTGGGGCCCGAAGGCGCGCCGGCAGAGTCGGGCTGCCCAAAGATGGCATGCATCGCTTCGTAAAAGGTGCGAAGCTGGGCAGGGGTTGCTCCGGGTCCCGGGAAGGGAGGGAAACTCGCTGTCGACCCTTGGGGCTCCGCACGCGGAGCCGCGGGAGGGGCACCACCAGCATCCCTCGTCGCGTCGGCCTACCGACGGGGAGAAGTCGAAGAGCGACGGTGCTTCTTCGACTTCTTGTGCTTCTACTTACCTGAGGAGTGCGCAGACTTTGAAGAAGACTGGTGGTGGTGGCTCCGCGACTGGTCCCTCGACCTCCCACGCGACCGGGACATCCAACGGCGCGGAGCCGACTGCCGGGCCTTGAGAAGCTTTCGGGACCGCTCCCGCAAAGACTTCAGATTCATGGTCCGGCAGTCGGAGCATGACTTGGGGTTGTGGTCGCGCTCCAGGCAAAACAGGCACACGCAGTGCGGATCCGTTACCGACATCAGCCGGCTGCAGGAGCCGCAAGCCTTGAAACCGGGCATCCCCGACGTGCACCAGGAGTCGAAGACTCAAAAACGAAGACGACAAAAGTCGGCAAAAAGTCCGTCAAAAAGTGACTGGAGGTACCGCTCTCTCCGGATCTGCGCTGGCTGGCACGGAAGAAGAAAGAACTGACGTCAGCGCGAGAGGGCGGCGTCTAAGTAGCTACCGCGACGTCATCCCGGCGACCACGACGTCAACGACAAACGCGGAGCCGACCGACGCCACCTTTCGACACGCAGGTGTACTGCTGACGAAAAAGCTTTCTGGATCCAGTCTGACACCTGGGGGTAATTCTAAGGTAAGGAATCTATAACTAATTGTCTCTTTCAGATACCAGATTCACCACTCTGCAGGATTCCATAACAGCAAAATCTCCTTGAACCTATAAGGCCATGGTAGTAGGATGGCTCTGTATTAGTGTGTAGTGAACTGCAGGATCTTCACCTGTTTCCTGGTGAGAACTCTATAGGCAAACCATTTTCAAGAGTGTCGTAATAAATACACATAAGCTTAATTTGCTCTAGGTCATTCGAAACGTTAAACCATTCAGTAAAGGGCCATCACGACAAGTCTTCCAAGTAAGGATAGTCATTTTATAAATGAAGATGACATTCCCAGAAATCATTGTGGATGCAGGATAATTTTCCATTTACTGTGCACAGTCTCTTTTACGTATGCAGAGTGGAACTTGAAAGTGTAACATTTTTAGAAACACATTTACTCAGCCTGAAGAGCACTGGCAAATACCAGGTATAAATGTTTCATTTGACTTTCTATTGAGACATACTTGCAGAAAAAAATCTTGGGATGGCATGGCAGCAACATTTTTAAATTTCTGTTCTATTACACCTATTGTTTGAATTGTTTACTGATTTATGGTTGTTGTCCATAATCTACATCTGAATGAAATTTAAAACGCAACTAATTGTTTGTTATAAGGGAATGTACTTAGCACTCACTGAGGCTTGCTGCATTACGAGTGTTCTTGAATGAATCAGAATGGAACATTTTATGTCTTTATATATGCAATTATCCGAGTTCGAAGGAAAACGGGTTTTGCACTCTGGTTCTTCTAATGCATTTGTAACCAATGCAAGGAGTTTTGAGGAGACCACTTGCAGAAAATAGGGGAAAACAGCTTTGAAATGTGTACTTTCAAACCAAATCCAAAAACTGAACGAGCCCATGAACACAATTACTAGAGACCCCCCCTTGCTTCATCACTGTCATTGGTGTGGCAGTAATCACTTCCGCAAAGCAAAAGATGCATGGATTGTTGACTGAAGGTCACCAAGGACATCAACTGGTGCCACGGAAGCATGCTTGTAACTTTCCATATGGAATTATTTGATTTAGTTTGGCATTACTGACAATTCTTTCAATTTTTAAAATCACCGTAGACAAAAATAGGTAGGCAGTTGAAATTGTTTTAAGAATGGATGCAGGACTTTTTTGGTCTCCAAATTATACTTTATTAGGGCCGAATCGATACACAAGCTGAACAGTTTTCCCTTTACTAAAGGGAAAGTGAACGGCACTATCTTGAGTGCCCTGATCGGAGGCTCAGAAGCAAGGCAATGTCTGTAATTTGATCAACCGAATAGGCACAGTCTTAAATTGTTCGGTTTAATAGTATGCCTTTGAACCTATATAGCATTTCCCACACCAGCATACAAAAAACATATCAGCGTGGTGGCATACATTTCTGGACCACCTGGTATTTTGGTACACTTTCCTAACATGCAAGTTATAGCATGTCTCTCAATTCTCTGGATGGATCTAATTGATACTGCTCAGCCTTTCATCTTTTCTGGGGTAGGTAACATAATACTGTATGAACACAGACTGCCTAGCAAGCTGAGGCTCCAAACATGTTGGCTGTAACCCTGCAGTAAATCTGTTATTCCAAAAGTGAACAAAAGAGTAGACCATTTTGTATTATCATCTACTCTATTCCGGCATGTTCATTTTTTTAAGAATAAGTCAGTTAATTTCCGGTATTTCCTACTAAGCAGGATACAGGGAAAAAAACGTTCTAATTTCAAGTATTTTTCTAGCTCGTTCAAGTCAAGCAATAGGTGGAATGCATGGATAAGAGGATGAAAATCTCTTTCCACTGAGAATGCCTCAGGTCCTCCAAGATAATATCATACCCCTCACAACCTGTCACGTCCGTCCATATATCGCCATCCCCGACTCTAATATCTGTCACTGGGGAGCTCGATCAAGCCTTGTGAATGGGGTCAAAATGATGGCTTGTTAATTTAGAGCATATAAAATTTCTCACCTAAGCAAAAGGTGCTCTTATCGAAGGATAGTCTCTTTAAAACCATCAAAAAAGTCTTTCACCACTGGGAGCTTAAAAAAACCAAAAAACTCTTGAGTCAGACCTTTCCTGTATGTTGTTAAAGCCGAATGGTGAACTTATACAGGCAAACTGAAATTTAGCTTTGGCAAGATATGTAAGGAGAGGCAACACCACTTAATCAGTAAGATCAAAACCTAGGTGTGGACACCACAGATATTCACAGATGTCTCTGGGGCGGATTGTCATAATTGCTCTTGGGACCTTGACACCAATGGGTCTATTTCATCAAGTAGTATGCAATTATGGTGCGATTTATGGCCTTTTTGTTTTATTTTAGTGTGTCCTGGAGGTTTGATTGGGCTTTGTGACGTTGCATATACAATTGGCTGTCACTGGCAGATTAATTAAGCTGGTACGGTCCTATGTTTAAAAGTTATGAACAAGTCCTTGATCACGTTGAACCAAAGTGAGAAGTGAGGCTTCATGCACGCCTTTACTTTGCCTCTTGTCTTTCTTTTTCTCTTATTCTCTTCTTTTTCTTCGGTTTTCGTTTTACACCTTGTGATTATTGTATTTTTTTTTTTTTTTTTTTTTTACAACTACTAGGGTTTGTGGGTGGCCTTTTTGAATCTCTCTGTACACTCTATACAATGTTTTGTTTTGAGTTTGATTGTTTTGGTTTGTGAATTTCCTTTTACTTTTCTTTATAGTTTATGAATCTATGTCATTTGTATGGTTTATTGTTCTGTGAGTTTTATACGTGTGTGTTCATGCCTCTAGACCAACGACAATGTAATCGGTACATTGGAGCCTGAATTGTTTGTTGTATACTAATTGTTTACTCATTTTTGTCTTACCATGCATGTAGTGCATTTCTCTTTGCTGTTGTCATTGTCTATGGATTGGCCTAAATGGTATGGATTTTTTAATCCATTATTTAAACTGTAATTTAATGATGAGTTTTTGTTTTAATGTTAACATGTGTTGGTCACTGAATCTGCACATTGTTACATGTATGTCTTTTGCATGTTTGCAGCCCTAAAGAAGCCTTTAAGGTGAAACGCATTGGCTGCGCTTTTATTTTCGGATAAAGAACCTGAAAAAAAGAAACGTACATGGATAAGATCTACAAGTTTTACTTTGGATTAAGTCTTGTACATACATATTTATTTGTTGCCTCTCTTTCCAGTTTAATTGAAATGTAAGTGCCTGCAGGAGGCTGTTTGCGTTGCCCTACCAAGATAGAGACTGTCTTGCTGTTGAAGACAATCTGAGTTGTCGTCCCAGTTGTCTTCCGTCTGAGCTCAATGATCCTGAAGACATTCTTGTAATGGCTCCATATAAAGTAACTTGGCACAACTGCAATGCATGAAACCACCAAACCCAGTACAGAGGACATTTGAAGGGCAGTAGATTTGGAGAAGTTGACATTTTTCTCAGATGGATGATACTCTGTCTCTGAAGGAAATACTCTTCCTTTCTTTGCATCTAGAGTAAATCCCAAGTAAGTCTGGAACAAAGAGTTAGTTAGTGTTTCTGGTAACTGAGTTTAAGACCTAATCTATGACAGAGAGATTGTGATTTCAATATCTCCCTTTAGTCTGTTTGGGTTGTGGCTTTGAGAAGCCCATCATCCAGGTACGGGTACATGTAGATCTTTTAGTGAACTAAATGGATCACTACCGCTGCCATGGATCTGAAGAAGGTGTGAGTAGCGGACTTCAATCCAAATGAAAGGACAGTCTACTGTAAGTGCAAGTTCCCCACCGGAAAACAAAGAAACATTCTGTGCTTCTTTATGACTGGGATGTGATAATATGCATCCTGGTGATCAAATACACACATTCATCCCCAGTCCTCCAATGAGGGGAGATCTGATTTAATGCCAGCATAGGGAATTCCTCCCATCTGATCCATTTGTTGCAGGCCTAGGATGGATGGGTCCCAAATACTTCTTTCGGCCTCTCTTTCTGATCAGGAAGTTTCTTCAAACATGCCCTTCTCCTTATAAAGAGGGGTCACTGGTTCTAGTGCCTTCGTTTTCTGGTTGTTTCTTTGCACAGATTAGCTGGTTGGTGTAGATGCTGATGATATAGGCAGTGGCAGTGCTTTGAAACTACGTCAAAAACTGTTTTCACAATAGGTGTTTGAAGATGTAATAATGACTGCATTACTCTGTAGACTGCCAGATAATCAATACCAACCTTTTCATCTATCATCGGTTTTACAAACCAGCAAGACTCAGTACAAGAACCCTCCACTGCAAACTTGTGAATTTCATCTCGGACTACCCATAATTCCCATCTTTGAAACTCCGGAATACAAAAACTCCAGGCTCATACCTTCACCAACAGAATATTGTCTCTAACATTTTTTATCACAACAGTGATTTTCATGGGGATTTTATGTAAGGTAGTATAAGTAGGAGCAATTTGCTTTTACTGTTCTCTCGTCACTGCAGAGTATTACTGCTTGAGTGTACCTTAAGCTCTTTGCCCCAAGGTATCTACAAACAGCGTAAACTACTGATGCCGCCTTACTCAAATTTCTGGATTTAAATGCTGTGCTCCTCTTGGCATTTTTGGAGATAAATGAAAATCCCTCCTCAAACCACAGACCCCTGGCTAGTCAGGCAGAGAAGTGTATAAGTCTGTGGTTTCAGAATAAATTATACTAGGCAGCACAGCCCCCAGGATTTTATGTCAGGTGTTACAAGCGCAACCATTTAGACTATCTGGATTGTTTGATAAGCTTTAATGTTTAAGGCTAATTCAGATGAAGAAACATAGCTACGAGCACAGTGGGAGGGCCTGGATAGTTTGATTATGCACCCACTGCTAAACTCCTCCCCAATGGCGAAAATCTGGTCATTTTATTACAGGACGCCTCATTTTCTGGTCAGCCCACAGATGCCCCTGTTTGGGAATTGCAACACCTTGGACAGGTAGGTACAGTATGGTTTTGTATAGTGCAACGGCCTCCTGGATTACATGGATTTAACTATCCCACAGGTTGAAATATCCGACTATTTTAGGAGCTGGCACAGTTAAAAAGTAGCTGATGGAGTTCAGATGTAAACTCATTTTTCTGACAACCATTACAGTTGTGAGCTGTACCAGATACCAGGCTCAAAAGCTTCATTTACTAGGTTTCCAAATTATAGAAATAATTACATTTTTGGTGACTGTGGAAAAGCACTGGTTCATGGTAATACCATTGATTGCTGGTGTGCTGAATGCCATTGGAGCCTAAATTGGGATTAAATGCTTCTTTTTTTCCTCTGAAGGTAGAGAGAAGGTTAAGGCCTGCACAGTCAAAAACCTGGATGCATTTACTTTGTTTTCTCCCTAACTTTACTGTTCGTTTACTTTTTCATGACAGCCAAGAGGGTGTAAGAGCTCTGCTCTGCAGTCAAGTATCAGAAGAAAGAGCTCATAGCCAAAGTAAGTAAATCTAAAGTCTTAGAAATGTCAAAGCCTTATCCGCTCATCATAAAAGCAGCGAAATCCAATTTGTGACTCAGAGGGAGTGTGTGTAGAATGGCGACCCCAAGAGTTGATTTCCAACTAAATGAACTATTTTATTGTCCACATGAAAGACATCAAAATGCCATCTAGAATGAACAGCTTACCTGGTCTGGGGTGCCGCGGGGCTTTGTTCCACGGAACAGCAGGAGCTTGTACCTAGTTGGTCGAGAAGAAAGAGGAGGAAAGAGTATCCCACTGTGGAAGGATGAGGGCTTGGAGAGAAGGGGAAACCTGCGTCCTGATGCTTGAGATACAAGCAAATCATCTGTTTAAAGCTTGAAAACTGATAAGCTGTTGTTGGTATTAGAACTTCTGACCTGCAGGTGACACCAGATACCAGAAGCAAGCATCTTAACTGACTGAGCCTTGTATTAGCTCAGTACTGACACAGTAATGTGAGAGGAAACTATGTCACAATACGTGGATTAGCACCTTTGATAAAGCTGATAATTACATCTTTTTGGTTGTACTGCTGCTTTGATACACATTAATCGCACAGCACAATACAAAAAACCAAACGAGGGCACTATAAAACATTTCATGGGCATTATTTCCTTAGATTTTAGCAGCACCTCGAATTTGCAAAACTGTTTTTCTGAACAACTTGGCGATGCCGGAATTAACTGGCTGATTTGATTGCTGGCTGCGCAGCAGGCCTTGCATACCTAGTTGGTTTCATTAATTAGCAAAGCAGGTTATTTTTTTAAGCCAGCTGTACAAGTGAACACAGTACATGATGCAGGTGTCCCAGCCTAAGCAGATTTAAAATGGCTTTAATGCATTCAATTTAAATATGAAAGCAAAGTACATGCAGAGAAAGAGAATGGTATAAAAAGTACAGGCAGGAAAAGTTGAGCAAGCAGTAGTTATACGAGAGATCAGGATGACATGGGGGAAACAATTCTAAACCTGGTAGTAGATAGCCTGCAGAGACCTTCTAATTGTATTTTCACAATTTTACTGTAAAATATTTAAAGAGAACTACTTCAACATAAAAATATTTACATTCTTCTTTACGCCATTTGCCCATGACGTCTTGAAATAATTAGTTGCTCCTACAGCGGAAAATCTCAATTAAACCGGCTATTTTAAACAAGTGTTAATCATTCTGGGGGCAATTACAATAGTCGAATTTTCACATCAGCAACTAGCACACCGCTGATGCTGCTGTGGCGTTTTCATCCTTAAGTAACTATTCTGTGTTATGAGAAAATCTCAACAGAGAAAAGGTGATTTAACTGAAATGATAATAGGAAGATGCACCAATCACCAATATTTGAGCGGATGGCGTTTCTATGTTGCTATTTTTTGAATTCGTTGATGCACTTGATCCAGCTTAAAAGCTGGTTATTCTTTATACGACACGAAAATCAAACATGAGAACGAAAACACTCAAAAATGAATGTGCACCTTGCACACGTTTTAGAGAATGACGAAGATTTTGAGAAAATAATATAGTGAAAGCACTGTAAAAGACTCCTTAGATTTGTAGAATTCGAAAAATATAATACATTGTATGTTTAACCTACTTAACAGTTGATTTTGTTATAAGATTCTAAAAAACATGTTGATGAAAATATATTTTCTGCGATTACGCAATTAATAAGAAATTAATATATGGCAATTGAATGTAGATGCTTTAATCAGCTTTATTTCCTAACTGTACGAACTTGCATACAAATTGCAAATTTATATTGGCCTGAGAAACTGCCTTCTTTTATTCTCATTGTAATGCACCATTGATTTTGCACAGTTGGTGCAAAATCTATATGCAAGTAGCCAGAACGATGGAACTTTCTATATTGAATCTTTACGCAAACCGAGTCTTCAATTTCTCAAAATGAAATCTAAAACAATATATTTCTATATACTACACGTATACACTTAGCAAATGTAGTAGTAGTACACACTTACTAATGAGCAGTTTCATGATGAGATCTATGATACTTGACTACGTTGACAAATGTATTAATTGAATTACACCTACTTATTTCTGAATATGCACACATATATACACACACATATACACATATATATATATAACATTATATATAATATGCTGCCTAGTCTTTTAGTGCCTTAACTTGACTTTATTCTCAAGATCTGCACTTTCTCATGAGGTTTGTGAGAAAGACTCTTACTGTAACTTTTACTCATGTAACTTTCTTGTACTTTCCCATGACATTCCAGAATGAAATGATACATTTTACAATATCTATAGGGATACTACCATGTGACATGAACTCTTGACATTAGCACACGGGGAAAATGCAGCAATGAATAGCTTATTGTGGTCTACCCTGTTGGCCCGGAACAGACAATCGATTCCCATTAACTGGTATGGAAAAGAATGCTAATATAACCACTTTTGCACCTTTTGAACGGATGAAGACCATATTGGATCGAAGATGATGGGGTGACAATCGATGTCATCTCCGGACTCTGATCTATAATACCCATTTTCCCTGGGAAGAAGGGGCACACTCTTGGAGCACACTCCACTTCTTTGGGGCGGTCGTTGCTTTCCTTTGAGCAATCCTTGCGGACTACAACCAGACTCTATGCCTATGCTGAGAGAGCTTTGTGGACTGTTTCCTGCCCTTGCTGGTGGCAGGAACCCTGAGCCTATCGGACTTTTTTTAACCTCTTGGCTGAACCATAATTTCCTAATGCCCTATTAAGATGGTCCCTTTAAACCTGAAATCCTAGATTCTTTCCTCAATGATTTTGAAACTTATTTCTATTTTGATGTTTGCTTAATGTGTAGTTCCAAACTACATCTGTGAGTGTATTTTGAGACTCTTGACTGAGCTAACTAAATGCTGTTTAATGCTTTAAACTGCCTTTAATACTTATATAAAATTCCATTGAAACTCTCTAATGTCGGAGTCTTTTAAATGTTGCTAACGTTCTTTCCACAGAGACTGTGCATACGATATCTGGGTTTCTAATGTATAGCAGAGATAGCCATAGGTTATTTTCAGAACACCAAGTACTAGTGTTATTGTTCTGCATTGCCGCCACAGAATTACTGGTTTGTATGATTCTGGTCAGACTAAACTTCTTCAGGAGGTTTAGACTTCCTGTTGTTATCCTATACATATACAGTATGGTCCGGAGGGTAATATATTTGAATCTAATTTCAAATCTGTAAGTTGGCTGCCAATTATTGATCCGCGCTAGGTGGCCAACATTCGGCACACTAGTTTTCCCGCCCCTCAATGCGACGAGCAAGATCCATCGGAGGGCTAAGGCCTAGATGGGTGCATCAAATAATTGAAAAAGCATAGTTTTAAACAACTGGGCCCGGTATCGCCCTGGATCACACTGCATTCTCAATTTAAGATTCCAAACCACTGTATAGAAGAAATTTGAGGGGCGTGTCAAGTTTTAAAAATGTTTGTTATAATGCGCTGACATGGCCATTCATACACAAGAGAAAGGGATAGGTGTTTTTAAGCTGCGACCAGAAATATTTAATTTTAACTGTCAGGAGAACAAAAACAAAACACACACAGAGCTATTGGGCACTGATGAATTCCCAACGTTTTCCTCCTTCAGGGGACGCGCCTATAGGAAAGATAACTATATGTATTAAGTCGGCAACCACTGCCATATGTAACCTTAAATTATTTTTGCTAATGCAAGAATTCAATGGATAAAAGTTCATTAGTATACGACGAAAAACATAATTTAGCTTACTGAGGTCTACCTAAGAAATAGTTTACTAGTCCTTAAGAGCAAAAAACAACAAAGGTCATATTTCATTTGGAAGATCAGCACTAAAAGAGTGAAAATTAGTCAAATTTACAAGTTCTATTTCAAGAGAACGGCGGGATTATTGCTGCAAAACATCCTTACTCAAAAGCGACGTGATTCAAGTTTATATGCTTATCTGTGAGGTATTTATTTAAGTTTAAAAAGTTTACAGCGGTCCTGATTAGTGCCTTGCTGCAGCTCAGAACCAACTGATTAAGCCAATACTAAACCTAGCCTACAGATCTCACCAGCAACATGGCCATACCATATCCCACTTCATCTTACAACCAACTCGTTCGCATGGAAACATTTTTTACTTCCAGGACACTAATAGTTTAAAGACATTAAGTGAGAACATTAGCACACCAATTATCTATCACCAGAGATAAATCGGGATAATGTGTTACAAATTAAAAAAAGGCATCACCACAAGAAAGACTCCCCAAAGCTGGACTGCAGCAATAAAGGAAGCCCTTAACCCGCTTGGCCCACCACAGAGAGCTGAATGTCCACTTGCCCCACCACATGTCAAGAGATCCGAGGTGTCCAGTCCTCCCTATTCTTTTGGACACTACAGCAGGAGTAGTGTTACATGTAAAAGATCCAATACATTTTTTAATTGGTTATTGTATAATCGATAACCGCAATCCTCATTTGGGTAAAACAATACTATCATTTCATCGATCTCACCCTTGTATTATCATTCCCCAAAGTATGTGTGAATAACAGTACATGATAGGACCATGCCACGGTACATATATGCAGTTCTTTAATGTTTCACTGAAATGTCTGACGTATACAGTAAAGTCAGCAATTTAGCTTATGTCCCAGTGCTGCTGCTATTTTGCTATCTATTGACCAGTCCTCCTAGTGTACGCATCTCCCAGGTCGTTTTGAGAAACTAAATACAGCTGCGACGGGCACCAGATGTATTCTGGACTGGAACGGACAGGATGGAGGTCATTCTCAAAGCAGTCCATCAAGGGGCAGGGTCCCATGATCCAGGTCAAGGCTATTCTTCTCCTAGCCAAAAAGAGGGCCACGCCTGCAAATTGTCTGACTTTCCTGCGGAAGCCAATGTGTCTCATCAGTAGCACTCGAAGTGAGAGGGTGATTTTATGGTGGGTGATATCGGATAGGGAGGCCGTAGTCTGTGTGAAGTACTCAGTCAAACATGCGCAGCTCCAGGCGATATAGCAACTACCAAGTAAGCCCAGGCTTCCATACTATCTCCCTCTGCTTCCTCCATGTCTTCAACATTTCTATTTGCCATCTGTCGATATCCTACATAATATTTGCTTGTTTCTTTTCTCCCATCTCACTACAACATTAACCCCTTCGATTTCTCTATGCTACCTTCTCTATCAGTGTCTTATTATTGTTAACGCTTGACACACCTGCCCCAAACTCTGCCTATATAGAACCAAGACTTACGGCTCCACAGTTTGTCTGCAATGAAAAGATCGCTAACAACTATATCAAAGTGTTGTGATCGAAATTGTAAAATAAAAATTATTGGGCCATTACGGATATCACCATAAAAACTTCTGGCAAAATTCTATTCATCTGTCCTGAATGCAGCATTGGGACTGCTGATAGCAAAACATATCATAGCGACATATGCAGATTATCCCGTAAGGGCTCAACCAAAAATAAATGGCAGAAGGACGCATGGAAATGACAACTGACTGAAGTATCACGATTTAGGGAGGCTAGAAGAGACAAAAAGAAGGGCAAGGATAGCTGAGCAGAAATGGTGAATGAATTAACTAAACACCAGAGGAGGCCAGTCAGTAAATTAAAATAACGAGCTAGCATAGTTATGGAGAGGGCTGAGGAGGCTGTAAAGTATAGGTACACATGTAGGAGAATACCGCATGCAGGAAGGGGTTTTATAAGTGTTATGTTGGGACACAAGCCCCAAAGCAGAAAGTGATATAAGTATGTCTAATGAGTTCCATGATTTCCAATGTTCGCATTGTTTGGAAAGATGAACAGAAAAAGGAGTGTATATTATTTGTACAGCACTACAAACACGCTAGAAATGTAGAAGTCGTAGATGCTGTGTTCTAGGTGGTACAGAAAAGAAAATTAATAATGATTAAAAAAAACTACTTAATGTAGAAGAGAAAGAGGGTATTGTGCCGATTCAGGGAGTATTTAAGGCAGTCTTTAGGACAAGAGACTGTTTTGTCTGCTCGCGTTTATCACATGATGTGTGATAGCAAACCAAAGAATGAGACAATCTTTGTACAAACTATAGACTCATTCAAGATGCACGCGCCTTGGAAAGGTCAATCGGCATTGGTAGTAGACTAGTGAAATGACCAACTTAAATTTTTGTATGTTTTATTTTATAAACGGATAAATATACAAGTGAAGCGGGGGAGGACAGAAGACATATCCTTGCACATATTTATTATTGCTACAGTGTAATCGGGTGCACTAGGGGAAGAGTGCATGGCGCAGCGCAAATGTTTCAAAGACCAGTACGCATTTCTCTGTACAGACAGAGCCGACTACTATTAATGTAACCTCTCAGGAGGGCGGATAATGGAACGACTGTTGTGCTTTCACTAAATAGGTTTATAAGTCAAAGTGGAACGTGTTTGGACTTCATTAGTCATGTGGGCAAAGCTGCCAGTATTCAACCCACGCAACAGCAGCCATGTTGAAATGGCGAGCTGCCAGTTTTCATTCTAAAAGCCAGGTTGTGGGAAGAACTGGAAAACTTAGCAAAACCTCATTGCCACTCTCTTTCAGCCATCAGCAAAGCATCAGGACAGAGACCCTGATTTTACATGCATTATACTGGCAGCAAGAGGTAATGCACTCATCTGCCGCACCTATAAACTGCCTTCAGCTCAAAACGGTTGACAATGTCATGGAAATTTGTGCAAAACCAGGGAAACGTTTAGTTTAATTCTTCCCTCATTTTAGTTTTCCACTTCCCCTTCTCCATGGTTTTCTAATCTAGTGTAAAATTAGCTCACCCTGCTGCATTAGTTATCTCTGCATTAGTCATTTGTTGCAAATCTTCGAGGGATGTCGGTTTTGGGAATGCATCTGGGTACCATGGTGAACCCAGAGCCTCTTAAAAAAGAGCGTCTACTACATATATATTGATTTAAAACTGCATTTATCAACGTTACAACACTTCAAGAGTGAGTTTTTGCAAAGATTATAAAGGGTAGAGATGCCTCATCGTTTCCAAAACTATTCTTCAATTATTTTTTGTTCTGAGACAAGTGCAAGTGTTCCCCAAAGGTCATACTCCATATCCCAGTTTCAGAAGGCAATTACTAAGTAAACCAGCGTAAAATTGGAGATCATCACATAGGAACTCTATTTCATGACTGATAAGTACAGTGACAACCCCCATTGTTCTGTGGGTTCTTATCTGGTGGCAGAGCACATTTCTATGACCTCTACTTAAATAAGATAACAAAATTTAAACTTAAACAAGCACTGCAGATGTAATTATGCATTTTGGTAGATCGACAGTTGGGGTGGATGCCTCTGTGTCCTTCGGATGAAGGAGGCTTGGGTTCCTAGAGTAGACTGCAGTAGATCAGTGTGCCTACGATGCAGACTGGTGTGTTAGTACACCTAGGGCAAAGCAGTATAGGGGTGTGGCTAGCATATATAGGACACCCTGCAGTGGATTACAATCCCTACTTTGCAGCAAAGTGTGTTGAGTTAGTATCGCAATAATGCAGTGCACTGTGGAGAGTTAGGACCCTCAGGGTGAATTGCAGAGTAGAGTGTTCTGAGAATACATGACAGTGTAGTGGATTAGTGACCCTAAAATGCAGTGCAGTGTGGTGGTGGTTTAGCGCCCCTAGGGTGTAGTGCAACATGGTTATTATAATAGCACCCTTAAGCTGTAGTGCTGAGTTTTCTGGAGGTCCTAAGACCCAGTCTGGGGTATTCAAGCAGTGCAGTGTGGTGTGGTGTGTTAGTTAACTTGTACAGTGTATGAGGTTAGTATCCTCAGGAAACAGACATCACAGTATAAGACACACCACTATTGCAAAAAATATGTACACGTTTTAGCACGTAAACTATAAAAGATCCCTAGTGTAATTCTGTAGCATGAATCAAATGCAAAGACGACATCCTAATGAAGCTAAATGAAATACGTTGGGCATGGCGTCAGCAAGTAAAGACTGAACACTAATTGTAGCCTGAAGGTGAACTCTCTCTTGCAGTAATTTGCATACGCATTTGGACAGGGCTCTTTTGTTGATCGTACATTAATTTGGCAACAAGTGGTAAAGCTTTTTCTACCCGACTTAGAAAAAGTATGGCTAGCTCAATGACTAACTTGATTATCAATCACGATTGACCTAAATTGTAAAATCTTAAGACAAGCATTTTTTATCCACACTTGCTTGACCTAGCAATGCCTAGCTTTTGGTAAAATCAAAAAGGCAAAAAATGATAATTAAAGTAGAAAATTCCAACATTGCGCCTTTGTTAGACTGCCATAAACGATTGATAAGCGGAGGCCCCGGAAACAAGAACTTTATTTTCCTCATCTAGGCATTTTAAATTTCAGCAAATCAGTCTTGGCTGACGAAATGTGTGGTTGCTCTGGCAAAACTGCAGCACTCCACTAATTTTCAATCCCTTCAGGGGCTACATGCTATAGTGAAACCAATGACTGCAGTATTGCACAGGAAGGAGTTAGGGTGCCAGGCAAGAGCTAAGGACTATGATGAAGATCAAGTTCTGAAATGTATTGTAAACATTTACTGGAGATCCAGATTAGATCAGCATAGAAGGAAATTATCAAGATTAGCATAGGAAATCTGTGCCAGTTAAGAGGATAATCTTATGAATAAATTAATGATGACCCACCAAAGATGGATAATAAAGCATCTTCTGAAGATGGAAAGGGCCGACACAGTAATGCTACCGTCTTATATTAAATCAGCATTAAACCAAATTATCCTCCACAATTTTGGCCGCACCCATATACCATCGGATCACAATCCCTAACTCAATTACAGAAACGCAGGTAACGTACCACTGATTTAAACACTAGTATTATTTAGTCAAAGTATATCAGGCAAGAGAGCGTTCTTAACTTCTAGCAAGCCTCTGTAGATTTTGCTTATTTTCTCTTGGTTGTCATCCTTAGTTTATAAGCAGTTTGGTTTCATTAGTACGGAGTTCTCTGACCAAGTCGGGACTAAGCCAAATTCCTCTCAAGAGATCTGAAAGCAAGGCACATGTCGGAAGAATTCCATTTTGCCAGTATAAAAACTGTAATACTGTGTTTTGAAAGCTGAATAGTCATTTTCTGGTACCCGGGTAAATGGTCCTCTACTATTCCAGTATTTAAAGACTGTGCTATAATACATACGCCGAGGACGCAAAATGAGGTATTACTGGAGGAGTGTGTGTTAAGTACTCTGCGCTCCACTTAAAATGGGAGTTTAACCAGTGTGCCTTTATATTTCTTTCATATTTTATGCAACGTGTCACTATTATAAGCTTCTGAATAGTTTGCTTTAAGTCTACGTGGTATTTAGCACAAGCCAAATAAGTGACCATCAAATTATTTTGAGGCTATGGAAAGAACAATCCTATGCACTCTATTTGCTTAATTTTGATGCATTCAATTGTTATTAGCACATCTTGTTGGGTTCTGGAATAAAGGCACCTAATTGAACACCCATGCAAATTCAAAATTATGCAATTTTTTAATGTTCCACAGGTTTGTAGGTATTAGTGCCATTACCTCATCCCTCCATGGCTACTTCAGCAGTATGCAACAAGGCTTCCTAAGAAAAATCCTTGTTTGTCATCAGTGGTTTATGAATGTATCAGCTAGAAATATTTCTTACACTACTGAAACAAAAACATGACTATCACATGGTGTTTGCCCCACTTTCAGCTACTGGCTTGTAATGGACTGCATTGCCCCTGCTGAACAAGTTACTTACCTTCGGTAACACCTTATTTGGTAGAAACCATCTATCCGCAGATTCCTTATCTTAGAATAATCCCCAGGCGTCAGACTGGATCCGGAAGATTTTCGAGCAGTACCCTTGTACGCCAGTAAGTGGCGTCACCCGCACCGGAAGGGACTTGCATGGTACCTATATAGGCGCCACATTGGCTGATGTCAGTTACTATCACAATTTTCCACACCAAGAGTGCGGTGCCACAATGAGCACTGACTACTGGTGTGACAACTAAGGCCCTTAAGAGGATGTTCCCTAATAATCGGTTCGCAGAACAGGGAGGATAGATGAGTCGGCAAGGAATCTGCAGCTAGACAGTCTCTACCAGGTAAGGAGTTACCAAAGGTAACTAACTTTTTCATCTGATCGAGTCTTCTAGCCGCAGATCCCTTACTTTAGACTTGATACCCAAGTAATACCTCCCTGGAGGCGGGCCTGGAAAACCATTTAGATCATAAAGTCCTGCTGAAAGGGTGAAGTGCCCGTCATGACAGACCAGACTGTCCAGGCAGTCGTGATTGGTGAATGTGCGCAGCGAGGCCCACGTTGCTGCACGACAAATGTTCGAGGCTAAGACGCTGCACACTAATGCAGGCTCTGGTGGAGTCAGCCCTCTGTGGGTTGCTTCTTGGCCAATGTGTAGCAGATCTTAAATCATAAGACAATCCATCTCAATATGGTTCTTTTCTGTACTGCCTTGCCTTTTTTTGCTTCCACTTAGCCCTTGAAGAGTTGATCGCCCACCCGGAATTCTTTTGTTAGGTCAAGGTAGAAGTACAGCACTCTTTTCGGGTCCAGATGGTGGAGTCTCTCCACCTCTTTGGAGGGATGAAGCGGAGCAAAGAAGGTAGGCAGGGTGATGGTCTGGGCAAAATGAAAAGGGGTCACAAGCTTGTCTGGATAAAAGGTGGTATAAGGAGGGTGCACAGAGATGGACCGACTCGATCGCTGACAGCCTGTCCCATGCCGTCTGTGAGACCCTTGCCATCAGCCACAAAAAGGTTAGGAAGTATGTTGGCCATGGTGTCTCGGAAGGTATGGGCACAGTTGGAGACCCCTTTAGTTGACATGAAAGGGGCAGCAGGCAGACTGGGTTGGCGAGGGGCCATAGACAAGCCCAAGGACCTGGCTGTATCTCTGCTGTCCTTAAAGCACTCCAGAGCTGAATCCGCCTTCTCCCCAAAGAGGCGAGAGCCTTCGAAGGGCATGTCCATGATGGAGGACCGGACACCCCCAAAAAAGCAATTGCTCTCAGTCAGGCGTGGCAGCGCAAGGCCACGGATCTAGAATTTGCTCCGCCCAGCGAGTTGGTTGTGTCAAGTCCACACCGTATGGTGAACTTTGCTGCATCTCGGCCATCAGCAATAGCCTGGATGAATATGGGTCAGGCCTCCTCTCAGATGATGGGCCGCACTTGCACAATTGAGACCATATCGTATGAGAAAAACGGCCCAAGAGGCACGTGGTATTCACCAATCGCAGTGTTACGCTGGCAGAAGAGAACATTCTCTTACCAAAGTTGTCCAGCCTCTTGAATTCCCTATCCATTGCAGTGGTAGAGAACACGGCGGGGTTAATTCTGGAAGCGGTGGTTTGGACCAGAAAGCTCTCCGAGGTGGGGTGCTGGGTGAGGAAACTGGAATCCCCAGGAGCAGGGCGATTGCGTCGGGAAATCGTCCTATGTACAGGACCTCCTGTGCAGAGCTTGGACCAGGCCCGGAGTAGGACATCAGTAAAGGCTTCAGTGAAGGAGAGGACATTTGTCTTGACTGCCACCTTGGGCAGCTGAAGGTCCAAAACCTCAGCCACCGTATGCACCACCATCGTAAAAGAGGTACCCTCCTCTGTAGCCACGGGAGGACAGACCAAACCAGTGTCGGTGGGGTGTCCAACCCACTGGCCTCCGCCAGTAACTCCTAACCAGTTGTCCTTTTCTTCTTCAAAGAGCTGGTAACCACAAGGGTCCATCAACCCCTCCCATTTGTTTACTTCTCCAGGACTGTCAAGTAAATAAGGCACTGGTTCCACTACGGGAAGCATGGACCTGGTCGGTGTCGGACTACGTCGTTGTGGCTCCATGTCGGAGCCGGGCAATAACGATGGTGGTGGCGTCATGGGCAGTGGAGCGGCCATCGAGGAAGGTCTCGGTCTTACCAAAGGCTTTGCTTTGAATCCAGTAAGGGATCTGTGGAGCCCAACTGGCGCCAAAAAGCAAACCTACTGACGTGGATCCAGCAGGGGGGTCCCTCCTGAGCCCATGGGCACTCCAGAGGGGCTGAGCCGCCCAGATATGGGGTGCATGGACTCATAAAACTCTTAGCTGGGTGGCGGGGTCACTCTGGCTCTGGCTGGGAAAAACCGGGGAAGCGCGGACCGGAGCCGGGTTCAGGTTCCGTAGAATTAGTGCCACAACGTCGAAAAAAGCCAGTCAAAAAGTGACTGAGTGGTAGCTTAGACCGGATCAGCGTTATCTGGCGTGGAAAGAATGGATGTCAGCTCGCTGGGTTGGCACCTATATAGGTACTGTTACTTCCGGCGCGGATGATGCCACGCTGAGCCGAACTACGCCACCTACCAGCACGCAGGGGTACTGATTGAAAATCTTCTGGATCCAGTCTGACGCCTGAAGATTATTCTAAGAAGGTAAGGAATCTGTAAGTACAAGTCTCTAACAGATTTGTTTATTCATTCTGCTTATTCCAGGCTAGTTCAAGGCCATCATTAAGTAAGCCTTATTGAGGGCAAGAGTTTATTTTTCAGCATAGAATACCCCAATACAACACAAGGAACCCATATCCGTTTCAGGAAGGTAAGGAAAACATGGTTGTGAAATCAATATTTGTCCTTTTTAGCTCTCACCTAGGCAGTGCATGCACACTGTCACTTTGAGGCATGCTGCATCTACAACATAGGCTTCAAGTGCCACCCATCTTTTTAATTGGTTCCTTTTACTGTCCTTCGTAAATGCCTGCTTTTGTTTGGTTAATATGCTTAGTAGTCCCTCCTTTTGTAACCTCCCATGAGGACTGCCCCATCACAATTGCTCTTACTCTTCATGTTATTTATTAAACATTGTGAGCACTCTTATTTTTGCGCTCAGTTACCAATTGTTGAGTTCGCTTAATTAGGTTATTTGCAGTGGCATTTTTAGTTTTTAAACACACAGTTCACACGCTTATCTGACTGCTTCCCGTGTAAATGCTTTGTTTGACTTAGATATTGGCATTCCTTATTTTGTTTCCTTTCGCCGTTGTTTTAGAGACGATAGTCATGTATTTACATTTTATTATTTTTATTTCGAAGGCACAGTTTTACAGACGCCAAGACTCAAACCCAGTTCCAAAGTTGGCAGCTCTAGAGGTTTCGCCACAGCCTTTCTCCATGCTGGGCATAAGCGTTAGTGTGTTTGGCTGTGACTTTCGCTATACCAATGCTTGTTTTTCTGTCCTCCTAAGCGTGTCGTCTTGCTCTTTACCAAAAGGCTAAAGTAGTGGACGCACGCACCCCGCGATAGCTCCTCCTTAGGAATCGCTTAAAGTAAGTTAGTTCATGGCGCTACAAGGAGTCGTCATCCATGTGCAAAAGCTGTACTCGTCCAGCGAAGCGAGGATCGGCTGTGACCATTTTGGGCCAATGAGAGACACATGAGATATCTATAGGCAGTGTGTCCGGCACATGTGCGAAGCTATCAGAGAAAGGGAGCGTAATGTACTTTGCCTAAACGTTCTGCAGCCCTCTTCCCAGGGCCCCTCGTCCGCACAGCATCTCTGCTTTAAATAACAAACATATACCTGTTGATATTGTACTTTCCAGTGACTGTCTCTGAAGATGCGGTGTCTCTGCAACTGAGTTTGTCCTTAATTTGCCGTTGTTTTACATCTGAGGTGCCGTTGTTTAAAAATCATACCCCTTGGTATTCCTGCTGCAGTGTACTTCTAAGTGAGACCCACTACACAGCTCAAACATAAGAGTGCCTGACTTTGAATGCACCAAATTAATTTTATTTCCGCCAACCCAGTGCTGGAGCTGCAAGCATCATGTGTGCCTTCACTTCGGACCCGAGTGGTCCCAGCGGTTTAACGGCGCCCCTCCAAGTAATTTGCTACAGGACCGTAATTACCTGAAGGGAAGCGCACAGGCTTCTAGAGACCCCGGCAATAACGACTAACTGAAAGTGGTGTCATTTCAAAGCACTCTTTTAATAAATGAAATCGCATGACTCAAGTTAGAACCACTGTAAGTGAGTGGCTTAATACTACGTGGAATTTAAAATACATCCTTTTCGAGTATTGCTCTTCACCTCCATTCCCCATTTTCAAAACTTTCGCCTGTTTCTCAATGGTCCGCACGTTTACGCATATAGTAAAAGGCCATCTATTGCAGCATAAGTGAAATGTCAAATAGACACAATTTCTAATAACACTTTTTTGGCTGGTGCTACTATCTCACCAAACCATGTTTCCGTCCTGTTTACTTTCTGTTCTGCAGAGTTCTGGTACAAGTAGTGCAATCTGTTAAGCATTATATCCCATAATGTTTATGTAAATTACCAGCTCTTTAGCTGCAGCGGAACACTTAACTATAGTATGGTCCTCCAGATCAATGTCAAGATAATTTGAATATCGAATGCCAGTTAGTAAAGTGCATGTAAAATTGCCGTCTGCCTCTGAACCTTAACTCTGAATTGCTTTTGCTCTGTTAAGTGATTTGATGCTGCGTAGTTGTCAAGATTAAATGTTACGGTTCAACCAGAGCTTATTGTATAAGTATTTGTTTGTACCTGACAATAGTCAAGTAATAAAAACATGATGGTCCTTATTGAGTTTGAAATCTTCTTTGTGCGTTATGAAAGCTATAGGACCCATTGAGACTTGTACTAGCTATATATCAGCATTTCAGTGTTAAAAGGGTGTCCGCCAACACCCCCGGATGTAATCTTTGCAGAGGCAGGAATGTGTGCTGTCTGAACCCACCCACCTCTGATTTGGAGTGCTGCCTTTCTCTACCTAGGATGTGGTGTTACGGTCAGAGCTGCTAACTGGGGAACCGGGTTCGAGTATCGGCGTTGGCTCAACATCCTGTGATTCTGGGCAAATCACTTAAGCTCCCCATCCCAATAAACAATTGCGTGTGACCTTGTGTAAAGAAACTGGTGCTCAAGTAAAGTGCTCCAATAACATTCCGGTCGAATTTGCGCTATATTTGGAAAAGAGCACTAAGATAAAAACAAACCTCAAGGTAAGGAAACACATTTTAATACCCATTTATTTGCTGATTTGTACAAAGTGAAACCAGAAAACCTGGACGCATTGTGGCTTCCTCGCTCAAATTGTGTTATTAGGCAAATTATTTATTTCTCTAAAACTTTTCCTTCATGATCGCATATGAAAGCACTTCCAGATATACGAGCTCAGAGTACCACGTGTACAAAAATAACACTTTAAATAAATACTCATCAATGCATTGCTATAATGTGCCTATTAGTGTCAAAGCTTCCACGTTAAAGAACAGTAGATATTTTGTAGCACCCAGGATAATGTGCTGCATGGCTAAATGCTTATAAGGTCCCAAAGGCAAGACCTATTGACTACGCCAATGCCTGCTGTAGTGCTTGGTACTACTCTAGCACCATGAAATACCTAGGAGAGCAGGTTCCTATAAAATAAAATGTAACAGACTTTATTTTGTTAGAACTATGTCAGAGATCAGAATTATATACACAAATTGTAGTTTCCTATTCCAAGCTTTAAGAAAAAGGAAATGGTAGAAAGGCAAATGTAATTTTCAAACGGAACGCTCTTCATATTACATTGGGTTATCTTTGTTTGCTTTATTTTATATGCCAAAGCTACTAGAAAGGGTGCAACATGGCATGCCCCAAATAAATGATAACCTAACCAACTGTCAATTTACCATCAATCTGAAAATTGCTTAAAAGTCCTTACCATCCGAAAAAAACAAATATTTTGCTCTTCAACAGGATTAAAGTCAATCATTTGATGCCATTTAAAAACGGGCAAAGCAATGTAGCCAAGGTGAACTAATAAATGTCTACATGTAGAAGAAACAAGTGCCGCTTATAAGTGAGATAGAAGACCCAATCCACTGGAAAACGGGGTTCCCTAAAAGTGGAAAGGTAGATATCAACCAAATGCTGCCTTGTCCTTGTGAAAAACAGTGTGTGGTTCGATGTAGGAGCATGAACTTTGAATTGCTGCATGTGATCGCTCTGCTAATTTACAGAGGACTACAATTCCTTGCAGATGAGTTGTGTACAGGCATGGTTTTTGTTGGCTACCACAAGATCTCAATAAACTAGCTAAAAAGAATGGGATGCATTTTTGGACACCATCGGCTAGACTCACAAACTCAACAGTTCGAAAGTTGGGCTGGTGGATGCCTGGTCTGCTTCTGGAATTTAAAAAATCCCTGCTCTACTAGGCAGGTAATAAAGGTGGAATGGGATATATAAATTGCCCAACAAATAAACCAGAGAGAGTCATGAGTTTAAACTATCTAATGGACCAACATATTAGCTGCATGGGAGGTTCTAGCTCTGTTCTCCATGTTAGAAAGTAAATCACTCAATAAGATTTTATTCGGAATAGGATCAATTTATCCAGACACAAAAAACGATTAAGATGTCCTTAGCACCCTATTCTAATAATCAGAACAATTTCAGGTGGTTCACAAGTTAACAATTAAGTAGGCTTGGTGACGTGGTAAGCCCACTTTACCTGTCTGTCTGTCTAGCTATCAAGTTTACAGGGATGCAGGATTTCGATCACCCGACGCCTGAGACATGGGGATTTCCTACAGGGGCAAGAATTTTGAATGTCTTTATTGTACGTGAGACAAGTAGGCCTTAAATGAAAATTTACATTTATTGAGCTGCAGCACCCTCGTGATAACAGCCAATCAGGATCACTAAAATATATCCCATCAACATATGAAATATGTGATGGCCTGTGATTGACCACAAAACTGTTCCTGCACTCTTAGCTGGGATTGGTTCAGAGAACCCCAAGCCCTCCCCCAAGTAAAACATTGCACACTGTAGGTGAACTCAGTCCGGGGGTGAGCCTAAGAGCACTGTGCAGAAATAGAAGAATGTCCGTGCATTTCCCAAGGGCATGAAATGGTGGCAATATAGAAAAGCTTAACCAGAAGGAGCAGAAGGTTGGTGTGGGCTAGGGTTGCTGGAGTTTAGGGCTCAGGACATGCGTTTGTTTCCTCCATATAGGAGATGGCTTGGTTCGGCTGGGATTTGGCTTGTTTTTTGAATGGGCACGGGTGGGGGGTGTTTGAGGTAAAAGTCGTACCTGTTCCAGTGATGGAATCGGGTCAGGAAAGGTAATTGGGGACTAGTGGGATTTGTGTCCATATAACTTTCAAGAGGATCGATCAAGCAGAACTGGTAGAAAAAGGCCTGTTTTCTGAAGAGCTGGTTTCCAATGTTATCCAACAGGTTCGTTTTGGAGGTTATTGAAAAAAAAGTTCTGGGGTGGTTCTGATTGTTCCAGGTGGAAGAAGATTCTGTCACTGATGCCTAGGGGTGTCTGCTGTGTGTGTGATTTTTGTGGAGAAAATCGATCCAGGAAATACACCTGTATTGTGGGCTAGTAAACCGAGCGGTTTTGCATGTTTATTGGGCTGAATTGAGAGGGTGTTCCCGTGGTTCTGAGTGGATCTGGCTTGATGGGTGAGTAGCTTGGATAGTCTAATTTTGTTTGCAAGTGATTTGGAGAAAACCGATCCAGGAAAAGTGGTGTTTTGGGCCTAGTTTCTAGATGCGACTTCTGCATGACTTTGTCTTCCTCCCAGCCTCAACACGGAATGCTGTGCGCTGACCCCAGGGTTCTTTCAACATTTGAGTATTGTAGCTAAGTGGGATGGGAGGAGTAATCTATGGTGTGTGGGGAAGAGCGCATATCAGCAAGATAGCGCAGCCTGTGATTGCACCTGCTGCATAAATCTCGGGCTATGCATCTCTTAAGTGCAGGTCAAAGCATCTGGCACTCTCCGTCATTTATCCTTCAACATGCAGATAATAGTGCCAATAGGAAAACAGGGCATATGAGCAAGAAAAATAGCTCAGTGCGCTCACACACCTACTGACACCATAAGTGCAAGACTCAACCAATTTCCAAATTGCTATGCACATATTTTTTTAGCAACCTACCCCCAAACTGCTTCTGGCTAACGATGTGCCCTGTGTGAAGAAACAGTAGCACATGTGTCTCGTATTTACATTTGAATTGGAATGAAGGGGGGGGCCTCTACTGGAAGGACTTTGTGACTGTAACCAACAGCAGTAGATGCTGTATACATTGCTTTATGTTCCGGTTATTAATAGGGGTGTACAGTTTTTTCCATGTCCGCGCATAGTGTGCATTTCTATAGTATTTGTCTAAAGTGATGGGAAGATTTGTGTTGGGAGGAGTTGTAGATCTCCTTCAATTTCTAGAGTATAAAATGGACTATGCATGAAGGGAGAAGTGTGGCTCAATGGTTAGAGCGGCAGACCCTGATGCAGAGATCTGGCCCGGGACCAGGGTTCAGTTCCCGCCTCGGCGGGTCTTGGGCTCAATTTCCTCGGACCTGATAATTCTCGCCTCAGTGCCTAGTCTAATCATGGGTCCCACTCTGCAACTCTGGGCAATAGCTTGCTTAATCTCCACAACGGCCCCAACAGCGCTGGGATGCCTGGCTTCACCCTGGGGGTGCCCAGGAGTGGACATTTCACAGGGAAAAGCCAGGAAGGGTTCCACAGCGGTATGCGTACAGCGCCAGGACACCTCTTTGGGGGTATAAGTGCGCTTTACAAGTACGAATTTCAAGGGTCATTCTGTATTTTAAAACATTAACACCTTTTATGGTTAGGGGTGGGGAACAGGATGAGAAGGATATGACACTGTGCGTTTGTGCAGTGTGTTGGTCGTGATCTACTTGTGGTGTTAGTATAACCCCCACACCCTCCCAGCTACAGGCCTTTCCTCGTCCTTCAGGGAAATATCAGACAGGAGGTTGGTGATGGTAATAGGCCACAATGACAGAGAGAAAAGTAAAATAAAGTAGTGGCGCTTTTGGGTGTTTATTCAGCAGCCCAGCTATTATTGGATTTCTAAATCCTGGTAGCTGAAGCATAAACAAATTTCATTCGGCAGATAGCATTTGGCTATTCAAGAGGCCAGGACAGTGTTTCTAACTAGACTGTGACTGAACCTAGGCATCCTTGCTAGGAGTGACATGAAATGCTGAGCGGATGCAGTGACTCACTAGCCCTCCCGCTCAATGATGCTCAGCTCTCCCACTTCTAGATTTACTATCTTTTCAACTTAACACTCCTTCCCTTCGCTGTGAGAATAAAGCGTGCTTTCAAGCTGTGTGAGTGTGAAGATTTCACAGCTGCTACATGTCTTACATATCAGAGCGAGACAAACTCGCACATCTATTGTTGAGCTGCTCCTCTTCATGTTAGGGAAGCTTACTGTGCTGAGAGGTGTGGCGCAACAGACAGAGTGGCTGACTCCGGAGCACGGGGCTCGCGGTTCGATCCCCCGCGACGGCAGCAGCTCAGGTCAGCATCATGTGACTCTGGGTAATAGCTCACTTAATCTCCCCGACGGCCCCCTGCGCCTTGAGACCCTTTAGGGTGATTAGTTTGCGCTTTACAATTACCAGATTTATTTATTTACTCTGCTGCTGCCATTACTATACCAGTACTGTGCACAAGAGAACCCTGTACTGCCAGTGCTGCATATGCTCCTTGTGTGGGTGAAGAATGTGGAGATGTAGCAGTGAGTGTACAATAATATGACACCACCACACCTGCCCAGGAGTGTAAAAGGAGAAATTGATTTAACTGCCCATTACTGCCTCGTGTGTTTTGTATGTGGATACTGCCTCAGTGAACTACAACAACTCAGCTACGTGATTTTGCTGCCCCATGAACAGTTCATAAGCTATGCCAAGAACTGCAGTTATTCCCATCCACACATTTATCAGAGCATCACATGTGAGTACTTTTTAAGCTGGAAAGGAATGAGTTGATCCTAGTTTGAAGAACACCCTTCTGTACTACAGGTTCATATTCAGACACAGTCCATGCCAAAGACACTTCAAGAAATGTAGTCAATTACCAGTCTGCACTCTGCCATTAGGTACTATTTCTCTACATATGAAAATCTGTCACATGCAAAAAGGCTGATAATTCGATGAAGTGCACACTGACACATAAGCACTCATGCTGTACAACAAGCTAGTACAACAGTTGCATTTGAGGGTGCATGACCATGCACTGCATAATTGGACTTGCATTTGAAATATATATTGCACAATATGCAGCACTGACTGAAGTGCAGGTTCTCTTCGTACATACCTATCTTAGTGATTTATGGAGTAGGTGGGGCAAGCAGCTATCTTCTCAGGACAAGTAGATTTCTGTAATATTTCGTCCCCTGGCTAAGTAGATTTTTAAAAAATGACCACAACACTGAGTTTACCAACAGGGTTAACTCTAAAGACAGGCATTTGAAGTTCACACATGAGATTGCAGTAAAGAGGCAGTAGTGGTATAGAGTCACGAGTACACAACAAGATGACAGACAGAAATAGTCTTCTGCTATACGACAGTTTCCACCAGAGACCCTTTGTGAGTACCTTCCAGTGGGCCAGTTCCTGCAAGTGAGGCGCAACTGCTCCTCTTTGGAAACTTTCAAAACCCAGGCCACCACCCTGGAGAAGATGTTACTGGTATATAGAGTCAATCCTGGAAATGCACCAGAAACCAGAGACAGAAAGGATAGCTTGTGCGACTACATATACCCCTAGTTCTAAGAGAGTACGGGGTATCATTAAAAAAACACAGGAAAATACTGAACAGTGGAACCAAACAGTGGTCCCCTCCACTTTTACGTTTAAACACAACAGTAGCATACGGAATGTGCTAGTCACACCAGTGCTTAATTTGTAAAATATGAAGTCCAGGTGCTCAAATGTTTGTCGGAGGCCACACCCACTTTGCCCGGCTCCACCCACTTTTTCACTGGCTCCACCCACTTACTCTATTGACCCCACCTACATCTTCAACTGGCACTGCTGAAAGTCAGATGTATACCCAATCTGAATTTCAGCAAGGGAGCCTTTCGACTCTGAAGCAAATAAGTGAATAACATCTGCGCCTAGACAATTCACCTCATATAGTGTTATTATATGACTGGTTTAAATATTAGAACCATAAAACATGATAACTTGTCTTTATAGTGCTTGCTAACTGTGGGCTTTGTCACTGCATTGTCTGAAATCTGGAGGAAGTAACATAACAAGAGAGATGTCCTCCGACACACACACAGATACCTCTCACAAAATAGATGAGGGGTTAAACAACAGACTGTATTGAGACCTCTTTTCCTTGACAAATTCAGATGAAATATATAAAAGACAGCCAGCTGTGTAGTGACAACCCCACTATGGCAGCTAACAAGTGGAGAACCTATCAGTTGCATTACAATACTGCAAAGGTCACCAGTGCAAGTATGACAAATGGGCCTGTCACTAGCCCCTTCACCCCGGGTCCAGGTGCCACTGCAGCCTGGAGCGTATTTCTGCCACTGACACTCTCTGAGTCAGTAATGATCAGATGCATATCAAAACCCTATATGATTGTTAAACTCAATGCAGATACACCACAGATGTGTACCTTTTAAATGTGTGCTTGTTGCAGGTATTGGGGCATTCCAAACCTCTCAAGTGAATGTGACATGCACACCTTGTGAAGAGAAGACGCAACCTAGAGCAAACTTTAAAGGGTTGCTTTAAATGTTTGCTGCAAACGTTTCTGCTGCCTATTTTGTATTTTACATGCTGTAGAAAATGAGCATTTGTCAGAGCAATCTAAACATGAGACACAGGTAAGATAAGGATTCTAGAAATTGTGTACATATATTCATAATTTTAACAGCAAAACACATAACCCTTCAATTTAATTGATTTTAAGAAAAAGCACCACGTGGAATATTCTGAAGGCAGCCAACATGTGTTTGCAAGCTAACTATGCTAATCTGTTAAATATGCTCAACAGTCCCTAAGGAATTTCACAGTATTTGGAGCTCATCGGTTTAGGGGTGTTGCTAACCAAATGTGCCATCAATAATTTAAAAAAAAGGTATACTTGGTTTGTTACAGTGTAAGGTTATGCTTATCCTTGTTATCTGGTTGAAAGCTCATAGTAATCAAATCATATCTCAAGAGATCAGTGCCACACATGGAGTCACAACACGGCCAGACTCAAAATTAAGAAATGCAAAACAAAAGAAACAAGAGGAAAACCACCTCATTTTATAAGCCCAGAAACTGAAACATCATGATCCCACATATCAAACAATCCACATCAGTCCTGCAGTTGATAATGAAAGAAGCACACAATCACCGATAAAGACCCGCCTTAATACTCGAGCCTTTATACCCAATGACTAAATAGCTCTTCCTCCCACCTTGATATCTTCCCCTATCCATGACCTCTCCAGCACAACAGGGCTTTAAGTGGGATGGGTCTTGCCGGTGCTTAGCACAGGCAGTTCTAAAACTCAGGTGTCTAGACGGGTCCATATCGGGCTCTCCATTTTTACCCTAATCCTCGGGGTGAAACTATTTATTTTTAACTCAGCAGCAGTGCCACCCTTAACTGCCTTTGATGTGAAATCAAAGAGACTCGTTATAGTTATTTCACAGTCTCATAATTGCACAACTGAAGCATTTTCAATATTATATACAAGGAAGCCATAGTAGTTGCTTATTTAGCATATGCAACTAACAGTCATTGACAAAGTCAGTAGTCCTGGTTTATTGTAGGTGTAATATTACTTGTTCTATTATATATCTGGGTGCACTGGCAGAAGCAGCAAAATACCAGTCGGGCGGCACACTATGCCAAGGATAGATTTTTAGCTTGCGTGTTTTTAAGCATTGGTCTTAATTACATCGGCCATGCCCCTAAGAGAGACCCCTGGGTTATTTCATCCCACTTAAAGCCCTGCTGCACAACACTCAGAATGAGTCCCTTCCCTACTATTGCGCACTGCGTTCTATTGCCTACTTCTAACTTGATTTGCTCTCTACAGGTTAACAGTATATCTGAAATGAAAGTCTAAAGTAGAGTTGCAAAGGGTGCCACCTTTAAATCTAAAATATACATAGATTCTAGCGATGGTACTTTTAAACCTGGTCAATTTTACTGGACACATAACAGAAACCGGATTTTGTTTTCTTGATTCACATTATTATTATGTATATTTTGTTGCGTATAGCAGCAACATTCATACTTGTGAATGCTTCAAAGAGCTTGTTAGAGGCACTGTAAAAACACAGGCATGCTAAAAAAGAGTTCAGAGAACAGAAACGAAACCGTCACAATCCTTGAACACACAAATATTTATGCTGCATATATATTCAAACTCATAAGGCCCGGGTGGAAAGAATAGTAGAATAAGGTCCTTGAATGAATATTTCAACGTAAACCTCGCTCGAAATGGCAAGCTAACTTGGTTGCCATATTTAAAATACAATAAAATTATGCGCGCGCTGCCTGCCGCACGCCACAAACCACTACAACATTCTGCTTTTCATGGCATTTAGCCACTCTTAAGCAGTAAACTGTTTAGGGAGGATACTTCAGGGCAGGGGCCGGGCAGGGCCTTTAACTTAACCCTGGCCCTAAATTATAATGTGTACGCCGGCGGCCGCTGGCTGCTACTAGGCCAGGGCGGGCACTGCAGTGCATCCATGGAATCTTGTGGTGCCGGAGCTACTACCACGGTGACCGGTGTCACGCCACCATGCTCAAAAAATGAAAAAGCAGCGTTGGTATGGCAATGGCAAACTTACGGTTTACTCATGGTGGTGGATGTAGTATAGCTGGCCTGTGCCTCTGCTCTTCAACGCCGTCAGGCTAACTTTGACTCATCGGTGGGGTACGGCTGCGCGGGCATGCTGGGTTGTCACGTGGCAATCTGAAAAAATCTGCGCATGCTGCCTGGCGCACACAGCCCCACAGAACCAAATCTATCAAGATTCCAGCTCAATCAGTGTCCCTACTCCCGCCTACCGGCAACACTAAACCAAGGCCGCGGCCGGCATTATATAATATGAATCTTGGCTTAGGCAGCTCTCACAGCCGCAACACTCTTCACCAGGACTCTGTCAGGAGATAAGTCACGAGAACACCACTCTGCGCAATAAAGCAGCCATGCCGAGACTTATCATTAATGCCATATGAGATGTGCAGACGCCGCCGCGTGTAGACCCGGCCCTGATAAGTAAGTGCCGGTGCTAAGCACCGGAAAGCACCGGCACAAATTAAGCACTGAGTCACACCAACCTACTTACAATTTTCATGCAGACAACCCTCTGGAACAACGAGCCCCCAGTGGGTCCCCCCCTGTGGTAACTGTGTAGCGTGCCGCTTTACTGCACCAACAAAGGAAGTAGACATCAGGACAGAGAGAGACCATGTGTCCTGAAGGGCGTAACAAACTGCAATAGTGAAAACGTGGAATACCGGATCACCTGCCTGGGTGGCCTGCTTTATTTTGGCATGGCTACTCGAAAGATAAAGATACGAATAAATGAACATCAAAGTACTATACGGTGCAAAAAGAACACCACCAAACTGACAACACTACTTGGAAGCTAACCACAATGATGGTGACCTGTCATGGGTGGTACTGGAGAAGGTGGAAGCAAATGCCCCAGACATAACCAAAAGATTGTTCACAGGAGAGCAGAGGTGGGTGTACAGCCAGAGATCTTGGAAAAATGGTCTGAACAATGAGATACTGTCAAGATCACCGTAGCCAGTGCTAGCTTAGGTAAGGCAAGAATGAATAAGGGCAATCGTCTAAAAAAAGGGAGTGAAATACCAGCGTTGGAGAAGACTTCATTTAACCTCCAGGAAGGCTTTAAAACATTTCCTGAGAATGCTGCAAGATTCGTTTGAAAAGAATCCAGGATCGGAGGTTCCTTTTCAAGTGCAGGGTCAGCGGTCTAGTGTTTCTCAACAAGCGGGAAGCAAGGAGAGTAACGTGCATGTTCCAACTAGGAACGGCGCACTTCAACTGTTGCCGTGAGGCGGACGAAGCGTCTCACCTCAGCGCAGGATTCTTGAGGAGAATTTCGTTGGAGTTTTTCTGTTCCTGCGAGCTATTTTGGATTCAGTATTAGTTTCGCTTTCCTTAAGAGGAAATTATCGTGATTAGAGTCATTTGCAAAACGCATGCGCAACAAGGTCAAACGAAAACGAATTTTGAACTAAGGCAGTAGAATTCTTAGCGCTAAGAATAAGTTAGTTTAAGTAAGGTTAAGTCTAAATTTAAATAATTGAAGAATTTTCCTATTGAGAAATGCCTCTAAGTATTCTACCAATGCCTCGGTTAACTTTTCAGCAACGGAGCATTCAGCGTGAAGATACAGGTATTTTCTCAACCCTGCAATATTCTCACCAGTTCCTAGCTTCTTAGTAAGAAGGATTACTATTAATTAAAAAGAAGGAAAAGACTTAAAAAGACATTCAAAGCATCTCTTGTTGTGCTGTTAAAGGAACTGTTTCGCATTGTGTCCACTGTATTCTATGACTGCACAGAATTGAACATTCAATAGTACAGTGATATTCCACAAGAATTACATTATTTCACCAAGAGAGAAGCAATTGCCTTTAGCTTTGGGGTAATTTGGATGTTGTAGATCAGTGGTGTTTGCTGAAGATCAGTCCATGGTCGCATTCGTGCTGTCTTACTTGAGCGGCGATGCAGCTGCATGGTCAATGCCTTTGATATCTCGCAACGACCCAGTTTTATATGATTTTGAGCTTTTTAAGAGAGAGTTTTTAAGAATTTTCGACAGAAGATCTGCAAATCAAGCCACTGATAATGAGTTATTGGATCTTAAGCAAGGAAATCGAGATCTCAATGCCTACATAGCTCAGTTTAATAAATTAATCAAGGAAACTGAGTGGCCTGAAAGTAAGCGATTTGCAATCTTCTACCGTGGGCTCAAAGATGAATTGAAGGACGCCTTGGCGCAAATCCCTAAAAGGCCACAAGAAATTTCTGAGCTAATTGATTTAGTGCTACAGATAGAACACCGCCTTTTTGAAAGAAAATCGGAGAAGAGAGATTTTCGTCCATTTGTTCCTCGGTTAGACAGAGTAAAGACTGAAGGTAGCAAGTTAGAGTCTCTCACTGGTGAAGAACCAATGCAAATAGGTTCCATAAGAGAACCTCTTACGAAAGAGGAACGAGATAAAAGAAGGTCTAAAAATGTATGTATGTATTGTGGGGTCTCTGGACATTTTGTGAAAGATTGCCCCAAAAAGCCTAAGTCCAGCCTGGGGTTAAAAGACAGATCCCATCAGTAGGGGGAGTTGCCCTGGTGGGAAAAGAAGAAGAGTCAGCTCCAGAAACTCAACATGTTGCCAACACTCTACAATCTGCTGCTCCGCATTTGATTGTTTCTCTTACGGTCAAATTTGGGTCCCCAGAAGTCAAGGAAGTATCAGGTATGATCGATTCGGGAGCCACTGGCAATTTTTACGACTTAAAGTATGCAAAAGAAATTGGAATCCATGCTATCAAAAAGAAGAATTTAGAAGTGGTTAGAGCAGTAGATGGTTCAAATCTTAAATCAGGACCCATCACTGAGGAGACAGAGACCATTGAGTTACTTGGGTTGCAGGGTCATCAACAGTTTTTAAGATTCAATTTAATTGATGCCCCTCAATTCCAATTAATTCTAGGTCTGCCGTGGTTAACGGAACATAATCCGAAAATAGATTGGGAGAAACGCACTGTGGAGATGACCTCTGAGTATTGCAAGAAGAATTGCTTTCATAATCCGAGAATCAAGTCTGAAGGTTCACCAGCCACCGAATTAGCCCAACTTACGAATAGAATCTGTGTCATGGAATTGAAGGAAATTCCCGAAGAATTCCAAGATCTGGCCAGTGTTTTTGATAAATAGAATGCGGAGAGGCTCCCATCCCACCGAGAATACGACTGCAAGATAGAGCTAGAACCAGGAGCCATCCTTCCTTGCAGTTGCATTTACGCGCTCACAGAGGCAGAAAATCAGTATCTCAAGACATATTTGGATGAATACTTAAAAAATGGTTTTATTCGGCCCTCTCAATCCCCTGCATCTTCGCCACTATTTTTTATTCCGAAGAAGGATGGGAGTCTTCGCACTTGTATTGATTACAGAGCCTTGAACCAAGTCACAAAAAACAAAACAAAACAAATCGATATCCCTTGCCTCTAATTACACAATTATTGGATCAGGTCAAAGGAGCGAAGGTATACACCAAGCTAGATTTGAGAGGTGCCTAACACCTGGTAAGAGTTGCTGAAGGCGACGAATGGAAGACTGCCTTTCGAACCAAATACGGCCTTTTCGAATACCAAGTGATGCCGTATGGTTTAAGTAATGCACCAGAAGCTTTTCAACATCTGGTGAATGAGGTTTTACGTGAATTTTTGGATCGGGTGGCAGTTGTTTACATCGACGACATATTAATCTTTTACAAGAACATGGAGGACCACTTGGAACATGTGAAGGCAATTCTACACAGGTTATTGGAAAATCACCTTTATATGAAATTAGAAAAATGTTCGTTCCATACTAATCGAGTGGAATTCCTTGGATTTGTTTTGTCTGCTGAAGGTGTAGCAATGGATCAGTCTAAGGTGGAAGTTATAAAGAATTGGTCCACGCCTAGAAATGTGAAAGAAATCCAAAGTTTAATTGGGTTTGCCAATTTTTATAGACGGTTTATATCCAATTTTTCTGCCAAGGTTAGTCCCATTACTCAATTACTGAAGAAAGAGAGGACATTTTTTGGGTCTGAGGAGGCAGAGCTAGCTTTTTGTTTTCTGAAGGAAGCCTTCACCTCAGCCCCCATCTTGATGCACCCAGATCCGGAGCAGGCCTTTTATGTTGAAACTGACGCTTCCGATTTTGCCACTGGAGGAATACTTTTGCAAAGAAATAAACAAACCGGGCAGTTACATACAGTGGCCTACCGATCCAGGAAATTATCTGAGCCAGAGACAAACTACTCAATTGCTTATAAGGAGTTGCTGGCAGTTAAAGAGGCCTTTCAGGACTGGCGACACTATTTGCTTGGAGCCAAGCATTGTGTGACAGTATTTACCGATCACTGCAATCTTCAGTTCTTGAAGTCGGCTAAAACTCACTCCGACAATTAAGGTGGTCATTGTACTTTTCAGAATTTAACTTTGTGATAACCTACAAGCCAGGAGTAAAGAATGGGAAGGCTGATGCTTTATCAAGATTGGATATGCCAGAAGATGCAAGAGCTTCCCTTGATGAACCCATCATCCCTTCGAACAAGATTGTGGGTGCCACTCAATTGGAAGATAACACAAGAGAAATACAAGAATTCTACCCGTTAAAAGAATTGGAGAATTGGACAAAAGAAGATTCAAGAAGAAAGATCAAGAATGGCCTCCCCTAGTTTGATGATGCTCTGTACTTGCCAACTAAGAATCTGCAGGAGAAGGCTTTAAAGAGTTGTCATGATGATCGGTTGGCGGGTCATAAAGGCGTAAAAAAGACCATAAATTTGATAAGACGACATTTTTGGTGGCCTGACATGGCGGCCCAAGTAAGAGAGTATGTGTCGACCTGTGAGTTATGTATAAAAGGAAAACCCAGCAGACAGGCTCCACAGGGATTGTTACAGCCCTTACCAAATGCTCCTCATCCTTGGCACACTGTGTCGATGGATTTGATTGTAGATCTTCCCATCAGTCAAGGATACAATACAATTTTGGTCCTGGTAGACTCTTTTTCCAAGATGAGCCACTTTGTTCCCCTTAAAAGCATTCCCACAGCCTCTCAGTTAGTCCAATTGTTTAATCACCACATTGTTAAAGCTCATGGGCTCCCTCAGATCATTATCTCAGATAGAGGTACTCAATTCGTGTCAAAAGTTTGGAAAAAATTCATGCATAGTTTAGGGATAGACACACGATACTCCACCAGTTATCACCCTGAGACAGATGGACAGACAGAAAGGGTAAATCAGGAATTGGAACAGTATTTGAGGCTTTATTTGTTAGAACAGGAGGGAAATTGGTCAGATCTGCTTTGGACTGCCGAGTTTGCATATAATAATGCAGGTCATGACTCCACAGGTTATACCCCCTTTTATTTGAACTCTGGAAGACATCCCAGTGTCGTGCTAGGAAGAAAAGATGAATCAGTTCCAGCAGTTAAGGATTTGGTAGGTGAATTGCAGGAGTCTTACAAAAAGGCACAAGAGAATTTGTTAAAGGCAAAAGAATCTTACAAGAAACATGCAGATAAAAGGAGGAGATTAGGTCCAGAGTTTGTAGGAGACCAAGTTTGGTTGTCCACCCGTCATCTTAGATTGAAAGGGAATAGAAAGTTTCAACCAGGATTCATTGGTCCAGTTAAAATCAAGAAGATAATCAGTCCAGTAGTAGTTAAATTACAGCTTCCAAAACAAATTAAGATCCATCCGGTTTTTCATGTATCTCTATTGAAAAAGAGCCCCCAAATGTAAGAATAAAAAGATCGCCGTTACCCATTAGAGTAGAGTCAGAAGAGGAGTTTGAAATTAGCAAAATTTTAGACTCAAAGATGTCTCGGAACAAATTGTTCTATTTGGTTGAGTGGAAAGGTTTTGGGCCAGAAGAAAGATCCTGGGAACCATCCTCTCACATACACGCTCCTAGAATGGTTAAAAGTTTTCATAAAACCCACCCAAAGAAACCAAAAATGGGGGGGGCCCCTTTGGAGGGAGGTACTGTCAAGATCACCGTGGCCAGTGCTAGCTTAGGTAAGGCAAGAATGAATAAGGGCAATCGTCTAAAAAAGGCAGTGAAATACCCGGATTGGAGAAGACTTCATTTAACCTCCAGGAAGGCTTTAAAATATTTCCTGAGAATGCTGCAAGATTCGTTTGAAAAGAATCCAGGAACGGAGGTTCCTTTTCAAGTGCAGGGTCAGCGGTCTAGTGTTTCTCGACATGCGGGAAGCAAGGAGAGTAACGTGCATGTTCCAACTAGGAACGGCGCACTTCAACTGTAGCCGTGAGGTGGACGAAGAGTCTCACATCAGCGCCGGATGCCTGAGGAGAATTTCGTTGGAGTTTTTCTGTTCCTGCGAGCTATTTTGGATTTAGTATTAGTTTCGCTTTCCTTAAGAGGAAGTTATCGTGATTAGAGTCATTTGCAAAACGCATGCGCAACAAGGTCAAACGAAAACGAATTTTGAACTAAGGCAGTAGAATTCTTAGCGCTAAGAATAAGTTAGTTTAAGTAAGGTTAAGTCTCAATTTTAATAATTGAAGAATTTTCCTATTGAGAAATACCTCTAAGTATTCTACCATTGCCTCGGTTAACTTTTCAGCAACGGAGCATTCAGCGTGAAGATTCAGGTATTTTCTCAACCCTGCAATATTCTCACCAGTTCCTAGCTTCTTAGTAAGAAGGATTACTATTAATTAAAAAGAAGGAAAAGACTTAAAAAGACATTCAAAGCATCTCTCGTCGTGCTGTTAAAGGAACTGTTTTGCATTGTGTCCACTGAATTTTATGACTGCACAGAATTGAACATTCAATAGTACAGTGATATTCCACAAGAATTACATTATTTCACCAAGAGAGAAGCAATTGCCTTTAGCTTTGGGGTAATTTGGATGTTGAAGAATTCAAGTAATTGTAATTAATGTAGAAGGTGTTTAGAATTGCATGTATGATTATTTTCTTTCCCTATGCAGATGCGGAGATACCAGCCCCAAGCAAAATAGACGGAGACGCAGCAGCGGACTTCTGATACCTCCGTTACAAGGCTGTCTCTCTTTAATCCACTTCCCCTTCCCCCCTCATTGTTGCTCTCACCAAGAGATTTAGCTGTTGGTGGTGGCACTGGTGGAGGGGCTTTGGGACCATCTTCGGCTCCTGTGGAATCTGACTAGGTGCTTGACACATACCATGGTTACAGCTATGAATCGCTATCTCTACCAGTTTACACTACAGTGGCGTAACATAGGCCCCCGCAGCCCCTGCGGTGCAGGGGACACACAAGCTCCAGGGGCACCCTTGGCACAGTACCCTGACCTGAGAGCTCCTGATTAAGACAGGAGGGGGAGACACTTCATGTACCTTGCGGGGGGGCCTCTCAAGGTAGTTAGGCCACTATAACACTAGGCATAGCATTGTATCCGAGGTATTATTGAGCACACTGGATCAGGACAAAGTCATTTAATGACAAGACAGGAGGCTAGCATTATGCATTACCTTTTATTCACCAACTTCTGAACAGCACTTTAAAAGCTACTAACATCACAGAATGAAGTCATAAAACAATAGAACATTCATCCACAACATAACCCTTCAACATTCTAGGCTCTTCCTCTTTTGTTTGCTGCTTCTGAGCAGCTAAGTATACTTTATTGGTGTTTGATTTATTGTTAATATTATATTTTAATGCATAAATATATTTTAAAGGATGATTCTGAAAGAGTGCTTATGTTATGAAGTGTTTTTAGTTGATTAGGTTTTTAGTTTAAATAACCCTATTTTCGGGTGATTTCTATGATAGGTTACTTTTTAAATAAATAGGATTTAGGGGTGTTTTAATCAAAAAAAATTATTTAACATGTATTTATGAGCTTAGCGTTTTGAGAATAAGTTTAAATAATGAAAATGAGAGGTTTTCATTTTACCGTTTATGTTTAAATTGCCGGCGCGTGCAGACTCAAGTGTTTGAAAACGATGTGTGAGGAGACACGAGACTGCGTTCACGCGATCGCGCAGATTTTTATCTTAGTGTTGATCGCGCAGACTTGAAACATTGAAGATTGTCTCTTTAGGAGATTGGACGCGTTTGAACTACATGAGTTCAAACGCGTCCGTTTCATAGCGCATAATATTAAACATTGTGGCTTGTTTCTTAAAGAGATTTGACGCGTTTGAAGAACGCGTCCGTTTCTAAGGAAAGCGAGCTTGTTTTAAAGAGGAATGACGTCTGAGGGAAACTACGCAATGGTAGCTTAACAACGGGGAACCGATCAGCAAACAGAAGTCAGTTCACTTTTGACAGTTTGCCGATCGGGGAAAAAGAGGAGTTTGTTTTAAGAAATTAACGTTTAAGAGCAAACTAAGTTTAAAAAAAACAAAAAAACTTTTAGAAGGATTTTGAGAGGAGTCTTTGATATAGGATATGTTTTAGATGTTTTAAAAAAAGAAAAGGTTTATTGAGTGAATTGAGAGAGACAAATTGTTTGTTTAAACAAACTTTATTAACAAGAGTGAGGGAGCAGATGTTAGTAACAAGGAGGTACAGGAGGAGATTATTAGGAGACTAATAGAGCAGGAAATAAGGTACAGGCTACAGTAGAAAGAATAGTTAAGGAAGGGAAAAGGAAGGCAGATAATTTAGAGGAGGAAGAATTCTGGACATTATCTGAGGAAGAAGACACTCAAAATAGAGGTCGAGGTGGGAAATGTTTCAAAAAGCAAAAACATAGCAACAATGTAGAAAATATCTCAAGTGAAGAGATAAAGAAGGTAAATAATAAAAAGAAAGGAGTGGCTTTAAGAGGTGTCCAGAGCGGCACGAATGAAAGGCAGGTTGACCCTGCAAATGAAAGAGGTGGTAAAACCAAATGGCGAGATAATAAAAATGATGATGACTTAGATGAGTACGTATTGGACCTTGATTATGATGAGGAGAAAGATGAATTTTCGAAGTTTACTGACTCTAATGCTCAATCTAAGAAAGAGATGAGAGATCCATTTGGGCAAACATTATTTAACCCAGCTTTGATTAAACATCCAAGAAGTTCGGAATGGTGGCCAATGGAGCATGTTTCAGACTAGATTACATTTTGGATTAGGAGACCTTTAGAGAGAAATGAGAGAAATATCATGAAAGCAGAGTGCTCCCGACCTGTAATTGATGTCAAAGAGACCATGACACCTAACCTGGATCCGGACCTATTAACTTATCTTTTTAAGTTAGGTCGTGACCCAAGAAAAGGGTTAGAAAGATCGCTTAAGCAATGCGAAGATAAGCTTTTGGATATACTCGGTCCAGTGGCCAGAATTATTGACATGGTGGAAGAGTCATACCTAAATGGTACTGATATTGATTTAGAGCTCCTAAGAGGCTGGAGTCAAAGGGCGGTGTGTTTAATTGGAAATGCAAACAGAAGCTTGATAGCCGAGAGACTAAAGGCAGTCTTATTCAGGATAAGCCCTAAATTAGGGGATTTTGCCAGAAAGGAAAGCAGTGAAGAGTCCAAAGGACTCCTTTTCGGAGATGGGCTGGTAAAATCTCTAGGGAAACATGTGCAAACATTTACTTTTCCAGATAAGGCACATACATCAATGAGAAGAGTCTCCGGAAGTGGAAATTTTTATGGCAGGGCCGGAAGGAGGGGACAGTCTTTTGGCCGTCCATTTACAAGAGGCCCATTTTATCAAGGAGGAGGAAGTTCACAAGGAAGAGGTAGTTTCAGAGGAAACTCATATCAGAATACGTTCTACCCACAAAGAGGACGTGGAGGAAGGAGCAGAGCTGCTCGCGGGAAGAGCAGGTTATCAATCTGGAGGACAAACAGGTCAAGGTGAGTATGAAAAATATTTTTGGTTTTACCCAGAAAAATTCAGGAGGAAGACGGAGAATGTTTCTAGAGAAATGGAAAGAAATAACGGGAGACTCATGGGTTTTAGAAACAATAAAAGGTTAAGTGATAGATTTTGTTACAGTTCCCAAGCAGGAGAGAGAACCAAAGGAAATATATTTCCAAAGGGAAGTTCAAATTATTATAGAGGAAGAAGTGAGAGAAATGTTAAAAAAACAAGCAATAATAAGAGTTTCAGAGGGGAGGAAAGGGTTTGTAAGTAACCTTTTTGTAGTAGAAAAGAAGGACAAAGGGTGGAGACCGGTCATAAATCTGAGGGAATTAAATCAATATGTAGTTTACAATCATTTGAAGATGGAAGGAGTCCATCTGTTAAGAGATATTTTGAAGGACAACGGTTGGATGGTGAAAATAGACTTAAAGGATGCGTATTTTTCAATAGCAATGGCAGAGGAAAGTCAGAAATACCTTCAGTTCAGATGGAAGGGTCAGCTTTACCAGTTTGTATGCCTCCCTTTCGGACTATCTTCGGTCCCTTGGTGTTTTTCAAAAGTTATGAGACTGATTGTGGGTTTCCTGAGAGAGAGAGGGGTCAGGATGTTGATTTATTTGGACGACATACTGATAATGAATGGAGAGGAAAAAAGTTTATTGGAGCACTGCCGCTTAGTGCAGAATCTGTTGAAGGATTTAGGTTTTGTCTTAAATTTGGAGAAATCTATTTTAGTGCCAGCACAGAAGATGGCGTTTTTAGGTTTTGTGGTGGACACGATAAAAAAAACAGTTGGTGTTACCAGATAAAAAGATAATTTTAATAAAAAGAGAAGTGAAATTATTGTTGAAGAAACAAGAAGTAAGCCTAAGACAGTTAGCGAGAGTTTTGGGACTTTTGTCTTCAACGATTCTGGCGATATTTGCAGGACCATTACATTACAGCGCTTTGCAGAGAGTGAAAGGTGCAAGTTTGAACAAAGGATTATGGTATGGAGTCCAGGTGAAATTGAATCTGGAAGCGAAGGAGGAATTGATTAGGTGGTTAGAAAATTTAGAAGTATGGAATGGGAGGGCAATTTTGGGCACAATGCCAGATTATGTGATAGAGACAGATGCAAGCAGCTTAGGATGGGGAGCGAGACTAGAAAGTCAGGAAACAAGAGGACGTTGGAATTTGGAAGAAAGGGACAATCATATAAATTGTTTGGAACTGAAAGCAGGTGTTTTGGCAATTCGCAGTTTCAGGAAGAGAATTCAGAAAAGGACAGTTTTATTGAAGATGGACAACATTTCGGCTGTGACTTACATAAACAAGTTCGGCAGAAGCAGGTCAAAGAAGTTAGCAGATCTGGCGAAGGATTTTTGGAGGTTTTGCATGGAACACAAAATATGTGTAACAGATCACTATCTGTCAGGGAAAGAGAACTTGGTAGCAGACTGGAACTCACGTTTTTTGAGGGATTACAGCGACTGGAAACTGAATCCGTTGTTTTTCGATAAGATACAGATAATGTTGGGTTCATTAAAGATAGATTTATTTGCTTCAAGGATAACAAATCAGTTGGAGAATTATGGGAGTAGGAGACCAGATCCAGGAGCAGTTTGTGTGGCCGCATTCAGTCTAGATTGGAAGGGTTTAATGGGCTATGCGTTTCCACCTTTTTCAATGATTCTGAGAGTCCTGGCACAAGTGAGAAGACAAGCTTGCAGTCTGGTTTTGGTAACACCTTTTTGGATAACTCAAGCATGGTATCCTTCAGTAATGGAATTGGCGGTGGAAGATCCTTTTTTAATTCTAGCAGAGAAGGGACTTTTAATGGATGTAGACGGAAGGGAACATCCGTTAGTGGAGTCAGGGGTGCTCAGCCTTCTAGTTTGGAGCATTTCAGGAAATCAGACAGATTCGCAGAATTAGCTTCAGAGTTGTTGTATGAATCTTGGGAACCAGGAACTAGGAAGAGGTACACTGGAGCATGGAAAGTGTGAGTTTGCTGGTGCATGGAAAGGGGTTTGGATCCCGTGGAAGCGGATGAAGTTATGATAGCAACTTTTTTGGCTATTCTTTTCAGGAAAGGTTTAAGTTATAGAACTGTGAACTGTTACAGGTCAGCTATTGCAGCTGGCCATTGTTTGGTTGATGGAATTTCTGTTGGTAAAGGTCAATTGTGGGATTATGAAAGGGATTATGAAAGGGATTATGAAAGGGATTCGTTTAAAGAAACCTCCAGGTTCTAGGTATAGTTTTCTATGGGATGTATGTTGGATTTGGAAACTTTTTGAAGGTTGGCAGAGTAATAGGTTTTGAGTTTGAAACATTTGAGTTGGAAGTTAACTACATTATTATGTATGGCTTCATTTAGAAGGGTTTCAGACGTGAAAGCCTTAGATCTTTCAGGGAGATTTTTTCACCCAGAGGGGGTGTTCTTTGAAATTAAAAGAAGACATAAGACTATGTCAGAGAGAATTTTTTATCCTAGATTCGATGAGCATCCTAAGTTATGTGTGGAAAGATGTTTATGGGAATATGAGTGCAGAGTAAGTGAGTTTAGAGGTGCAGGTGTAGAACAATTGTTGATTTCCTTTGCAAATTCACATAAAGCGGTCTCATCTGCTACTATTGCTAGATGGGTCAAGGATACTATGCGTGTCTGGTGTCAATTTAGAAAGGTTCAAAGTGCATTCGATTCGTGGTGCTATGGCTTCTAAGGTATACACATCTGGAGGAAGTTTGAGTGACATTCTGAAGGCTGCGGATTGGTCTGACAAGGTTTTTAGGGATTTTTATTTTAGACCAGTAGAGCATGTATGTGAGAAAGTTCTAAAAGACTTTAAACATGCATAATGCTAGCCTCCTGTCTTGTCATTAAATGTCGATTCTCAAAGATTAACTACATAGAGAATCGTGATTTAATTAAAGACAAGGAGGCTAGCAGGCTAGCATTATCCCTCCCTCCCTACCCGTTGGTGGGTGAGGAAAATTTGTGATTTAGTTTTGAAAGAAAATATTTTTTTGGAGAAGGCTGTGTTGTTTTATTAGTGTTTTACTTTAAGGAAGTTTATTTTGAAGATTTATGACTTAAGTTATTTTTCTATTCTAGATATTCAGTAGAAGAGTCATTGAAGGAATGGAGGAAAGATGGAGGATTGAACTTATGAGAAAGAAGAAGAGAAACAAAAGAGTAAGAGCCTAGAATGTTGAAGGGTTATGTTGTGGATGAATGTTCTATTGTTTTATGACTTCATTCTGTGATGTTAGTAGCTTTTAAAGTGCTGCTCAGAAGTTGGTGAATAAAAGGTAATGCATAATGCTAGCCTCCTTGTCTTTAATTAAATCACGATTCTCTATGCATTTAATCTTTGAGAATCGACATTCGCCCTGGTACTTTGAATAACCCTTTGGTCTCATTAACCCCTTTTAAAGCCACAGCCCATGTTATACATAGTAGGGTATTATTCCTGACCCTAGAGGCAACAAAAGCCCCGTTGCACAAGCACGCAATTTTTTCCATAAAAATTTTTGGGGGGTAAAATTAGGGTGCTTGTCTGGCACTACAACACCCAGGAATCACTATTTACTACAACCTTTATTTTAGATTCCTAAAAGTAAATGGGGCGAATAAAATACTACAATTCTGTGGAGGGGGGCCTTCAGGAGTGCCGTGCCTCTGAACAAGGCACTTACAGCATTGGCCCATTGGTCTCACGTGTACATTCACATGTAGAGAGGTACATGCCCACACTGCAGCCTGGCAACAGCAATTGTAAGCCCGGACGGGGGCTGGCCGAGTCTCTGTAAATGCAACTCAGGTGCGGCTGCCATCGAGTGGCGGTTCTGCCTAGAAATGTATTACATGGATGGGCTATTATTCACAGCGGCCGCAACTCTATGAACAGCAGCTGGGCATTATACTCTACGACGAGGACGTGCATACAGCTGCATATGTAATTAAAGAAAAGAAACTGGAACACAGCTCAAAATTATCACAAGGGGAGCGCTCCACCAACTAGATGGGCATTTACTGGCAAATAAATGTCCCAGCATACACCCCACTCACCTAATCATCAGGAGGAAAGAGTGAGCAGCATTAGATGATCCACGAGGGACGCACCTTGAAGTAGCAAGTGGGTAGTGGGGTGGGGGGTGGGGGGGTAAACAGGTCTCTGGCACTACAGTCTCTTGTTTGATCTTTTCTAATGTTGGTAACAAGGGGGCTACTATGAAGATGGTTGTTGTGTTTCCCTCCTACATAATGTGTGACTACAGGGGTTCCTGAGCCCTTCCTCCATGGGGCACAGATGACCCATCTTTAGGGTAACAGGGATGTGAGCTGGCCTCACATCATTATAGTATGGACCATGTAATACACAAGTGCAGTGTCACACTCCCATTTTGTACATGCAAATGTGCATGCTTTGTGTTAGTCTGTCGCTTTCAGTCTATCGTTTTTAAATATTGTGTGTGCTTGTTACCTTCTAGGTACCTAGGGACCTAGGAATGTGCGGGACGGCAAAGGTCAGCCACAATTAAAGTGGCACTAACAGGAGAACATGCCACAATATGATCCCGTGTTCTATTCCACCATGCAAGAAAATAAAAACATGGGTGGTACATCCTTCTGTTCAAGAAGCCAAACTATGGAACTCTTTACCCCCGAACATAAGCTCCAAGGATAACCACCTTATCTTCAGAAGACTACTCAAGAATTGGCTCTTCCCCACATAACCACCATACGCAAACATAAATATGCAGCATAACCCTCTGTATAGAAGCATTTATATGGACTATATATGTGTAGCTACATATGTGTATTGCTTTGTAAAAATGGGTATAATAATTATGTTTTTAAAAATAGATATTTGTTACTTCTGCTTAACAAATGTACATATTACTTACAGTTACATTATTCCATGTTTTTAACATGTATATAAGTGGCTGCATAAATAAATACATCTTTTATCATAATTATTTATCTACAATTGCTTTACTACTGAATTACAAAAAATAAAAAAATTAATTTAAAGTACAACAACACTTGAAAGCCGGAATTTATTAAATGCAACTTTAATCTACATATATTACCTTCCTTATGCGTGTGTGTATATTATATATATATACACACACACATATACACACACACACACACACACACCTTCCATGTACTTATGTATCTATATATTTATTTATTTTCTTCTAATTCAGCATATCCAAAGCACTACCCTATTTCTCACCCTATACCTCTATCAATATATCCTTACCTACACTCTTATTCATCCCAAACCCCATACCACTACTATGATCCCCAAAATAACCCTTTTTAGACTCTTCCCTCCTCTACCCCTCCTCGCATCATTTCATACCTCTTTTACTATTCAGATCTCCCAAACAAGCCTTTCTAAACCCTTCCCTCTGACTCTTCCCCCTCCACCTCCCCTTTACTCATCTCAAACCCCCTCCTACTGCTATGAACTCCTAAAACCCCCCCACAAATTCTAGACCCTTCCCTCTTTATACCTCCACTATTCCTTTTCAATTCAAATAACAGACGCACATGTCCACCACTCAAATTAATTGCATATTTCCCTATACTAAATCCCACTAATCCGGTTTGGGTTACGGAGTAGCGTGCTACTCACCGAAAATGCGCTTCAACACCTCATCAGGGGTAGCAAGCACTATAGAAATGCAAACCTTTTCCCTCTTCCATACCTCCACTACCCTTCTCAATCCAAATACCAAACTAACATATCCACCACTCAAATTACTTTCATATTTCACTATACTAATTGACCACTAATTCTTTATGGGTTCTGGAGTAGCATGCTACTCGCCGAAAAAGCCCTTCAACGCATCGTGGGGGGGTAGTAAGCGCTATATAAATGCAATTACAATAAAGGAACAAAAACATTTTCTCTGGTGGCTTTATTTGTGTTTAACATTTGCGATTGGAGGCCAGCTCACCCTAGAGACCCCATTGCCTCCTGTTTCCTACCGTAGAGAATATCCAAGGTTTTGTGGTTTGATGGTCAGTGACATCAATGATGACATCTCAAATGACATCACTGATGACATCATCCAGAGAGTCAAAGTATTTTCTAGAAGTTTATGATTGTTGAACATATATACTAAGCTACTACAAAAGTTAAATTAGTATACTAGGTGTACTACCAATAAGTGATACAACTTCTAACATATATTATATGAGTGGCTGTATAGGGGTGTTATGTGGCTGTATGGGTGTATAAGTGGGTGTGTGAGTACCTGTTTGGGGGTGTGTGAGTGACTATATGGCTGAGTGAGTGGGTGTCTGAATGGCTGCATGGGTGAGTGAATGGCTGCATGGGAGAGTGAATGGCTGCATGGGAGAGTGAATGGCTGCATGGGAGAGTGAATGGCTGCATGGGAGAGTGAATGGCTGCATGGGAGAGTGAATGGCTGCATGGGAGAGTGAATGGCTGCATGGGTGAGTGAATGGCTGCATGGGTGAGTGAATGGCTGCATGGGTGAGTGAATGGCTGCATGGGTGAGTGAATGGCTGCATGGGTGAGTGAATGGCTGCATGGGTGAGTGAATGGCTGCATGGGTGAGTGAATGGCTGCATGGGTGAGTGAATGGCTGCATGGGTGAGTGAATGGCTGCATGGGTGAGTGAATGGCTGCATGGGTGAGTGAATGGCTGCATGGGTGAGTGAATGGCTGCATGGGTGAGTGAATGGCTGCATGGGTGAGTGAATGGCTGCATGGGTGAGTGAATGGCTGCATGGGTGAGTGAATGGCTGCATGGGTGAGTGAATGGCTGCATGGGTGGGTGTTTGGTTAAGTGAGTTGGTGTGCGAGTGGCTGTATTGGAGTGAGCATCCTTGTGAATGGCTATAAGGGTGAGTGAGTGAAGTGGGAGTGCTTGTTTGGATGCGTGAGTGATTGTGTTGAGAGGCTGTAAGGGTGAGTGAGTGGCCGTGTGAGTGGCTGTATGGGTGAGTGACTGTATGAGTAGCTGTATGGGTGTGTGAGTGGTTGTGTGAGTGCTTGTATGGGTCTGTGAATGGGTATGTGGGTAGATGGGTACGTGAGTGTATGAGACTTGCTATGTGGGTCTAAGTGGGGGGGGGAATGATATCATCAGTGATGTCACTGACCAGGTCATTAGTGATGTAATATGTGAGGTTATAAGCAGTGCATTGCAGGGCGTACGTTCTAGTTAGCTAAGGTAACTATAACTGCTGAATTTCTATGGTTTTGTACAAATGAAATCTGAGCCCAACTATAACATCCCTGTAACCTTTGGCTTTTTCTTTTTTTTTTTTTTTTTTTTTTATTGAAATCAGACCTCATACATATCTATAACATTATTACATATATTGGTCAAATTTAATATTTTCATATAACCAAGATAGCACAATTAACAGTTGACAGTTATTATAAATGTTCATACATCATTATTGCTAAACTTCCTAATTCTATTTTGGCAATATTTATACCTATTCATCCAATCCCTTGTCTATCATTTCTCTCCATCCAGGTTATCAAAGGTCCCCATATATTCCTACCTTTTCTCATAGCTCTTACACCTTTGCATTTATAAAGAGAAATTTCCTGGCGGCCTATAAATATTAATCTGTATAGCCATTGATGATAAGTAGGTGGCACACTATCCTTCCAGACAGTGGCAACCAATAGTCGAGCTATCGCCATTGTTATAAACACAAAATCCCTCTCTGTAGGAACTAAGTTCAGTCCTATGTCATATCCTAATAGCATCAGAGTTGGTGTAATTTTTAGCTCTTTATTCAGTAGCTGAAACCAAAATTTTTCTATACCTTCTTTTAGTTGACCCAGTTTTTCACAGGAATAAAACATATGTATACTATCTGCTGGGCCAACCAAGCATCTCGGGCATTTATCAGAGTGTCTTTTTCCCCATCCGAATAGTTTGGCAGGTGTATAATAAAGATTGTATACAGTTTTATACTGTTGAGCTTTAAGATTAGCTGACATAAAAACCTTTATCCCAATTGCTAAAACCATATCTATATCTACCTCTCCATCCTCCAATTTATTGGCCCACTTTGATTCTATTTTATCTATATCATCTGGTTTCTTTTTTTGTAATGCTTGATAGAAATCTTTGATTTTACTTCCTGGGTTTCTCATAATTTCTACCAGAGGGAGTGGTTCCATTCCAATATTCCCTTTGGGGAGCCCTTTTATTCGATTCTGTATTTGCAGATATTTGAAGCATGAATTCGGATGTATGTCAAACCCTTGAACTAATTCCAAAAAGCCTTTCTTTCTTTATTAGAATATAGATCGGCCAAAGATACAATCCCCGCTTGTTCCCACTTCTTGGCCATTCCATCATAGAATGCACGCGTCAGGAAATCTGAATGCCACAATGATGTATATTTATTGTACCTGCTAATTTGACTGATTTTCTCCACTTTCTTCCAGATTTTTACCACGTTCTCAATACATTTATATCGGGATTTTTTACAGTAGTTTGGATCACTTTGTCTCTGCAATAATCCCACAGCATCATTCCCCATAGCCAGTTGAAATATGGTCGGTATTCTGTCCTGCTCCGTCCCTTGAGTTTGAAAAAAATAAAGACTTCCAAACTGCTGCAGGGCAGTAGCCCAGTGATATAGCTGTATATTGGGAGCTCCCCATCCGCCCCGTTCTTTAGGTAGCGTCAGATATTTATACGCCCGCCGTATCTTTTGATATCCCCAGATAAATTTGGAGAACATAACTTCAATTCTATGTATTTTAGTGGCGGCAAGTTCCAGCGGTATTGCACGTATTAAATACAGAATCTTGGGGAATATCTTCATCTTGATTACATTCACTCTTCCAATTATTGTGAGGTGAAGATTATTCATACGCCTTAACTCACTATTAATTGTTACCAGCACTGGATCAATATTGATAGCCCAGAGATTATTAATTCCTGCTGTTATTTTAACCCCTAAATACGTGGCTACCTTGATTACCCGGGGATCTTGCATCCGACACTTGGAGGAGCAGACAATTTGTGTTTTAGTTTTGTTTAGGAGATAGCCGGATTCCTCTCCAAATTTGGTTGCCATATTTTCAATCTCCTTAATAGCCACATAAGGTTCTGTTGTAATAATCGCAATATCATCTGCATATGCTAGTATTTTTGTCTCATAGCCATGCATTACAACCGGTTTGATCAGCTGATTCTGCAATATGCGGGTAATAAAGGGATCTAAATAAAATGCAAATAAAATAGGAGAACAAGGGCAGCCTTGACGTGTACCTCTGGCAATCTCCACCCTTCTAGACGTGTGACCCATAGCTTGAATCTGAGTATATGGCTTATAATACATGGCCTGAAGAGCTCTTATAGTTCCAGAAGTATATCCCCTATCCACCAGATTCGCCCATAAATATCGCCAAGCCACCCGATCAAAGGCTTTTTCCGCATCCAAGAGGATCACAGCCAACTCCCTATCCTCAACCTCGGCAATATCCAAGATTGAGATAACCCGTCTTGTATGGTCAGTGGTCCCTCTGCCGGGGACAAAGCCATGTTGCCACGGTGATATAAGTGTAGTGATAGTCTTTTGCAGCCGGGTGGCCATTATTTTGGAATATACTTTCGCATCCGCATTCATGAGTGATATTGGGCGGTAGGAGGATGGTTCTTCTGATGGTTTATCTTTCTTAAGAAAGACAACCATATCCGTACCCTGCCATGATGTGGGTGGAATCCCTCTATATTGTATACTCAAAAATAGGTCTTGCATAATGGGGAGTATTTGAAAGGATAGCATCTTATAGATTTCTATCGGAATTTTATCGGGACCCGTGGCTTTCCCCAGAGATAAAGATCCCAATGCAATCTGCACTTCATCTATGGTTATTTCTTGTTCTAGTTCTAAGGCAGCTTCAGTATCTAGTCTTGGTAGTATAGACCTTTCATCTTCTGTTTCCCTCTGTTCCCCCAAGCGTTCCTCGGATTGATACAATCTGCTATAAAATTCCTCAAATACCTCAATAATTTTCTGTGGGCCAGATACTAAATGATTATTACTATCCCTGATTTTTGAGATGTTGTTCCTGGCGACTTTCTGTCTTGTTCTTAAAGCTAAAAGCCTCCCCGTCGCCTCCCCATACTCATATATTTCCCCTCGATTAGCTTGGTACATCCGTGCCACTTTAGTCTGAAAATACGCGTTTAATTCCGATTTGGCGATAGCTAATTTAATCATTTGTTCGCGCAGTAAGTTCTCAGAGCCTCCTTTCTTTATTATTTGAACATGTTCTATCTCAAGTTCTGATAATTTACTAATTAATAAATCGAATTGTGCTTTGTGTTGTTTCCGAGTACGAGCCACAAACCCTATTATCTCACCTCTCAGGGTGGCCTTAAAAGTATCCCATACCACCTCACGGGAGGCACTATATCTGTTACAATCAAAGAATCCTTGGGCCCAATGCTTGATATATATAGAAAATTCCTCATCCATCAATAGCTTTTTATCAAATGACCATGACGTCCCTTGTCTACCAGCCTTCGCCCCCTTATATCCAAGATCAGAGGATTATGATCAGAATATAGTTGGGGCAGTTTAATAACATCTAATTTATCTATCAGTAGCTGGGAAGCTAAAAAATAGTCCAGTCGTACAAATTTTTTATGTGGATGTGAAAAATATGTGAATCCAGGATCTCTTCGTTGTTTCTCTGTCCATACATCACACAAACCATGACTATCTTTTAATGCCCTAATTGCTCTGTAGACCTTCGGTTTTCTACCTAAATATTTCTGATTTGGAGTATTATTCACATCCATGTGTATATTAAAATCCCCACACACTATCATTCGTTGTGACCAATTAGCTAATTCTATCTCCAATTCATTCCAGATGTCCGCATCATCCAAATTAGAGCCATATATATTCACGACTGTAATCCCTGTTGGTAGCTCTACTATGGCCCATCGTCCCCATTTGTCTGCTGCAGACCGTGCAACCGACCCATTTCGTTGCCTGGTATATATAGCGACCCCTCTGATCATGGTGGTCTGAAAAGAACATGCCACCAAACAATAACCTCTAATCTCTAAAAGTTCCTTATTGTTCCATGGAATGTGTGTTTCTTGTAAACATATTACATCTGGGTTCAGTGTTCTAAGTACCTCATATACCCTTTCTCTTTTTTTCCTATCGTTCAGACCACCAACATTTGATGAGCATATCCTAAAATTATTCATGTTTTACAATATTTTCTTTCTTATCTAAACATTGCTGGGCTGCTACCGCGTAATTAGTGTTTTGCCAAAAAGTAGACATTTCTGATTTCCTTTTTTTTTGTTTATCTCCCTCTTTAACACCTCCCCTCAGCTTGCCCACCCCCCCAGCATCCAGCCAGACCCCCCTACCTTCCAACCCAGTGCTGCCTCCCCCATCCCGCCCTATGCCCCCCAGACCCTTCCATCCGCCCCCCACCCATTTTTCCCTATCCAGGCAAAAGGGCAAATAGCCCTTACGATGGAGAGAGACTTGATCCCAGTGACCCCCTTCTTCAAGTTACAGTAATGTTAGCCGGACATATATATGTCCCCTTTATTTTCCATATACCATGTATCTATCTATATAATGTCCTGTATATTAGCTGCTAGTGACCCCGTTTCCTGGCTACTTAAATGGCATCTAGGTATTCTTTCGCTTGTATCTCAGAGATAAAAAATCGTGTCTGACCCTTGCTAATTATTTTTAGTGTAGCAGGATTGAGCAAAAACGCCTGCGCCCCTTATTCTGAAAAGGTGTTATGAGTTGGCGTAATTGCCACCTTTTTTCTACAGTGTAGTGACAGTAATCAGGTCTTACAAAAAACTGCACCCCTTTTCCCTGTCGCTTCCTGTCCGGTCGAGCTAGATCATATATGGCTTGGCGTGCTAAAAAATTGTTTAGACAAATCAAAATTGCCCTCGGTCTACTCTCAGTTTGTCCTTTTTTAATTGTCAGCTGTCTAAACGGGAACCTGTGAGCTCTTTGGATCTCAGTAGACCAGTTCCACATGGTTAAGTCCGGAAAGGCTTCAGAGAAGAGATCGATCAGAAATTTCCGGGCGTCTGAACCCTCGATACCTTCTGGAATTCCTAACACTCTGAGGTTGTTGCGGCGTGATCGGTTCTCCAAATCGATTAATTTCATTTGAGTGTCATCTCTATGGGAGGTCATATCTTTCAGAGTGGACTTTTGTACTGCCATTTCATCTTCTAGAGTCGATATTCTCCCCTCCGCCTCATTCATTCTATCAGTGAATTCTTTACAGGTTTTTGCAACTCTCCTAACAGTATTTTGTAATTTCCGGCAGGCAGTATGTGTCTTCAGATTCTCTGTGCGGGTTTCGAGCCTATGGTCTACTACAGATTTATATATTGCAGCCAAGGATATTTCTTCTGTCTGACCGCCCATTGCACCCATATTGTCCAAAAAGGGGTCCTCAAGTTCTGCGCCGGGAAGGCTTGACTCAGAATGAGGTTCAGAAGACAGAGAGACCTCCCACATCAAACTTTTTCCTGGCCCCAGGAGGGGTACCTGCTCTTGATTTGTCGACTCTTTATGCACCATAGTGTGGTCCAGACTTTTTCCGTCCATATTAGAGATGTTCGATTCATTCCACAGACTGGTTGTTGACCCATCCAATGATCCAGATCTAGACCCCCATCTTTCTCATCATGACCGAGCTGTTCGTCTCCCGATGAATCCGAGGGTTCTGAAAGAGAGTAGAACTTTTCCCCTGAGTCCCCCTCTCTGTTACTTTCATTGCTGGTCTTATCTTCGCTTCCCTCTTTATGACCGTGGCCCATATAGGAATCTAGTATAGGTGCGTTTAAATCCATGATTGGCCCGGCGTGTCTTGACTCCGATACATTCTGTTGTGGCTCAGGAATGGTCTGGTTGAAAATCCAAGAGGGGTCTTTTTCTTTATCAAGATGTGCCTTGTCATGCAGCAAATGTAATACACCCCCGGGGTTTTCATCCATTGAGATATTTGCTGATGTATGCGTGTTATCCGAGATACCAGCCTCAACCTCAGCATTCGCCATTTTTTCCTGTATGCCAATAGTATTCTCCTTTCTCAATTTTACAAACATTGGTGGGATGTTGTTCCCCCCCCATGCAGGGAGGTACTCAGATCGCCAGTTGTGCCCTCCAGAGACGTTTTTAAGTTAGTTCCACCCTTCATCGTGGCCCCTCTTCTATTCCCAGCATGAGGATCTCTGGTCTTACCACCACGAGCAGATTTTGGGGGCATAATGACACAGGTTAAAGTAGTACAGTTCTGTTTGGGAAATATCCGTACTTACAGCGTTTGTCCCAGTTAATACTCCTTTTTTTGCCTGTTACTCGTCTGCGTGTGTCGCTGCATCCCATATGATCCACCGCCCCTTCTCACTGCCAACCTCCGCCACACAGTGCGCTTACCGACAGAGTTTCTCTAGCGCATCGCCTTCGAGGACCCAGGCGTATCTCTCCCGTGTCTGTACCGAACTCAAAAGAGCTGTCCAGCGAGGGCGCGCGCCTCAGTTTTCCGCTACCGCGGCTGACAACCAGTTTGGTATCGTGGGTCTCGTGCACCCAGGACGACTGTTAGGCAATCCCTTGGTTTCCCTTCCACGTAGGTGAGCGGTAAGTGAGTAGTTAGGCGAGTTGACAGAGCCCAGAGCAATCGCCACCACCAGATGCCTTTGCTTTCCTCCAGCAGCATTCAATTACAGTTTGCTATCCATTTTTCCATTTCCTTTTCCAAGCGTCCACATGAATACCATGTCTCGGTATATTATCCGTATGTCATCAGGGTATTCTTGTAAGCAGTAGTCTTTGAAGAAGGAGAGTTCAGCGAGGAGCTCATCTCTCACACGTCCGACTAGCGGTCGCCATCTTTGCCTACTAGCGGTCCTAACCTTTGGCTTTTTCAGTGAAAATATATATAAAGAAATAGGTGTGTAGGCCCAAAGTACACATTTATGAAACTTGTATCTGATATTTAGACATGCTAAGATTAGTGGGCCCATTACTTTGAAACTGTACCGTTATTGTTTACCAAGTCTCATAAAATCTTAATTTTTTGAGCGACTGTACTGCTTGTCAGGAAACTATGGGTTGAGAGATGTTTTACCAACATTATCAGAATAACACTCCTAGCCCATTGATTATGATATTTCCTATCTAGAAGAAACAAGAGTTCTGGTAGAACAACAGTACATCACAAATACTTCTTGAGGTCCAAACCTCTTACTGGCATCCACTCTAATACCTGTACAAGTCGGATGAAGAGAAATGAAAAGACAGAGGCAAAGCGTGAACACCCTCTACAGCAACCGGTTTGTAAACTTAACACAGGAGCCCGGTTTCCTTCTCATAATTAAAGAAAGATGTAATTCGTATTTTCAATTTCAAAACAATAAGTCTTTAGATCTTGACAACCTAGCATTCAGCCACCCAAAACTTTGATATACTATACCAGATCATACAGCAAATATCTCAACTTTTTATACTGGCTCAAACAGAGCACAACACATCTTTGTAGTTCTTGGTTGGTCTTCGTCTTTTAATTTCGTGAAGAGTAAACGTCAGTAAGGGTTTTTGATACAGAGGAGTACTTGTGATGTGCTGGTGTTCCTCTAGAACCTTTGTTTCTTCTGGTGAGGGAAGAGGAATGCTGCAGCGCTATTGAGATAGCACAACTAACAGGATATATATATATATTTTTTTATAGTTGTGGCATGTAAAATTCTCAGTTCACACAACAAAATTAACTAATTTCCAATGGTCCTCACAAACAGAGAAACGAGGTAAGAAAATCCAAATATCAAACAAGGCAGTCTTGTAGGTCTTTTAAAATAACACAGAAGGAGCTGGTGGGAGCATGTGTCTTTAACGTGAATTTGGAAACATTGTGTGATTCCGTCCTAGACCCAGATATCCTTTCTGACCGGGTTTCAAAAGGCGTAAAACATGGAGTCTACTTCTCATAAAGAAGGCCTTTCTCATGATAGGAAAGGAAGCAATATAAACAAAACCCTACGAAATTTAGAAAGCAGACTTTTACTCTTCACTCGCAAGAGCAGATAACTCTTGACCAAAAACCAACACCCAGTAGCGCCCACCCAGTCTTGAGGGATGAGTGGTACAAAAACAGGCTAATGTAATGCGAATCTGAATGTTATGTTCTTGATAAAATGGATCTTTTCCACACTACCAAAAAGTCAATACATATATCAGTGACTGGTTAGCAATGAAGAAAATCAAATAGTTTGCATGCTAGGGTTGTAAGTCTCTGAAGATTCTAAACCACCCTCTCACCTAATGAGTTCTATAACTTAGCTAGGTATAAAGAATCTTCCTCAGAGTAACTAGAGTAAATATTTATTTTATTTATTTATAAAGTTTTATATAGCGCGAACATGACCCATGCGGGTATCAGAGCGCTTTACAATATACAGTTATTAAACATTAGATGGTTGAGGTAGTATACATACATTCGGTATTCGCCATTCAGTACAAAAGAGGTAGATAGTAGTATATGGGTAGCATAGCTGACTAGTAGTCAACATTTGAAAGGATTTATGTAGCTCTGGCTAGACCCGGAGGTATCGGAGCGCTTTACATGAGAATCAGAACATAGTTGCAGGTTACATCGTTACAAAGGTTACACCGTTATTAGTGCATAGCTACATAATTACATGTTAGGTCGAGACAAAATAAGGACATATACGCAAAGGAAAAAGCAGGCAAGGGGAGAGATACAAGGGGAAAGGGGGTAGGAGCAGGGGGAGTAGACATAGAATGAAGAGGGGAAAGAGGAGGGGGAGGGTGAAAGACACAGCAAGAAAGAAGAGGGGGGTGACGAGGGCACAAACCGGTAAACGCGAAATAGCTGCGTCCAAAGTCCAGTAAACTGTGATCCCAGGGGAAGTGGCATCATTCCCCCATCTCCGTTGCGAGAGGTTCCCTATTAAGCAGTGGACTCTCTCAGAGGGGTCTCTGAGACTCCAAGGTCTACCTACTGGATCCTTCCCCAAAAAGGGGAGAGGGAGTGCTTTGGTAAGGGGCGCCATACCAAACCTCAACTGTGAGTGGCTCCCTTAGCGCAGTGGACTCTCTCAGGGGAAACACGGAGACTCCAGAGTATAAATATTGGATCTTTCCCCAACAAGGGGAGAAGGAGTGCTTAGTCAAAGGGCACAAGGGACAGGGGGCTAGGCGGCGTAGCAGACAGGGGGAGAGATTCAGGGGAGAGGGAAGCCGCGTCCAAGGTCCGGTAAGCTGTGCTCCCAGGGGAAGTGGTATCATTCCCACATCTCCGCTGCGTGAGGCTCCCTTTACGCAGTTGACTCTCTCAGAGGGGTCTCTGAGACTCCAAGGCTCCAATATAGTCTCCCATAAATAAGTAGAATTAAGTGACAAGACATCTGGCTAGGTTCTGGATGCACCTGAATTCTCTAGATGTACTAGAATTGGAAAAAGGTCACAAGGATTGGATTTGGAGCTTCATCACATTACCTTGCCAAGTGGTCCAACATAACACTATCTAAAAGGTCAACTTGTATCAGACTTTTGGAGAAAACTAGTTATAAAGTTACCTGCCAAACTACTACCATGTTAGCTGATAGATAAAAGAAATATCAGAGCACTTCTACTGGACAGCTAGATAAGGGAGTGGTGGCAGAGGGCCCCAGCACTGATCAACTTGCTGAATCAGGACCTGTATGCCCTGGAACTATAGGGTGTCAAGCTAGTAATATTTAGTGACAAGGAAAAGCTCTGGGGGAAGGGTGAATCCAAGTAGACGCTTGACTGAAAATTCTGGATCACAAAACCATGCTGAAGGGTGGGCTGTATCTATAAAATCAATATTCTAGCATAATTACTGCAACAGTGAAATAATGACACCCTTTAGGAAGCCCTAGAATGCTTGTCCTTGTTGTTAATGTTCCATTGGCGATCAATGGAAATGTTAATATTTTACAAAAAAGAGCATGCAGCACCACCAGCTTGTTTTTAATTAGCTCTGCAAAAGAGGGAGTGATGCCAGTTTATAATCCTTGCACTTTTGTACTGCATGAATTAAACCTTATAGGGGTTCCTCTATTCACCTCTTGGAACACAAAAACAATTCAGGGAAAGATGTTGGGCAAAACAAACCAAGAGGCTTTCAGAAGAACTCTGAATCAATGCTGCCCATAAATATACCAAGATCAAAGGGAACATTTACCTAATGAATCAGACTATAAACTGTTCTTTGATTTGGTATAGCTCTGCTTGGCTTTTTACTCGGTCCATAGAATTCTCTTGCTGCGTTTCTTTCTCTGTTCGAATAACAAGTAAATATATGTCTGCTAACATTGGTTGGGTGGGAGGAGTTAGGGGTTACATCATGATTCGTCCACTTGTTTGTTGATGCTAGACAATTTCTCTACTATAGATCCCTTGTGAGGCTATGCTATTGTTAGAGTAATCATTTCAATCAAAACTGGAGATTTGGGTTTTAACTGATAAGATTCTTTTTCTATATTACAGGGAGCTGTGCTTAAATATCACACCAGCTTTGCTGAAATTATCATAGCTTGGTGTTCGCTGACTCTATAAATAATCCATGATCATAATTTCAAGAGCACCTCCTCAGTCTGTTTTGCTTTTATAAGTATTTGTCATACTAGAATAGATTTTGGAGAATTCTGCTGCAATGAAGGGAAAATTGTTTTGTGGGTAGGTAAGGACTGAGCAGTATTATTAGATAGTTTGAATGAATTAATTAATATTTTCTTAAGTCGTGATCAATAAAGGGACAATGATGCTAATTACTGGCTTTCAACAACAACAGAATAATCTTGGAAGTCCTGATCCACTACTGGTCCGTATTGAGATCAATTGAATTGAGAGTGTGTATACCAACATTTTAACACTGATAGCTTTTTGCAAACTGCACTTATACCACAGTGAGCTTTAATGAGGTATACTCAATATTATGTTGACCGAATCAGGTTCACAGATGCAGTAACCAAGCCAGAGTTCTTGTTGCTAACTGATATGTTCTAGTTCAGATGATTGCTTGGTTTTATAGTAGTATGGTCTTGTAGTTGTTTTCAAACACCCAGTGCCAGGGAATCTTACAAATGATTAGCATTATTACCAAGGTGCACACATTTCCAGCAGTTCTCAATTGTACACATACTATGACGGCAGGCACAGCAGAAGTAATAAGTTAGACTGTAGCTGCTAAAATCTGAAGGTTCATGTTCTTACCAAGTCAGAAGTTTCATGTTTCCAAGGTTTGAGTCTTTAATTTACAAAATATGTGTTCTAGTACATGGTACATCACAATATATGTGTTTATGCTTTTGAAGCAGTGGTCCTTTACAGGCCCATTTCCATTGGCTCTCATGGTCCTTCCGACTGTCTCTGATGGATCAGCTGTCAAGCAGCAAATGAAGATGATCCATGACTGGACTGCTAGTAGAAGCTTTTATGCTGTGCAAAACATTTTTTGTCTTTTTAAATAATTTATGAAGTGTGTATTCATTCTCTGTCATACTGTAGTGTCTGACAATTTTTGTAAACATGTACAGGCTTTCCATGCCGGGTGAGTAAGTAGTAGGAAGAACTAAGTGCAGACACCTAACTGCCTCCATCTAACTCCAAAGCGATACCAAAGGGGATGATGGACGGAGCGCTTGAGCAAATCAAACACTCACCCCCAGTCAACTGATCTGGGTTTAATCCATCATCATTCTTTAGCTCACTCCACCACCCCAGTTCAGACATGGCCATATGCAAATCAGTCTGACCCTGTGCCTCATGGGAACAGTCCAGCCCGAACTGCCAGGCCATGTCTTCCCTGGACCGGAAACAAGCATCCTGGGACCGGTTTCTGGCTATTCAGCCGTCAGCCAGGCTAGCTTGAATCCAGTGGCAAAGTGAGCAAGGGACCCACGTCTGGGCATACCCTGCCAACTTAGAGCGAACAAAGCGATACCAAAGGGGATGATGGACGGAGCGCTTGAGCAAATCAAACACTCACCCCCAGTCAACTGATCTGGGTTCAATCCATCATCATTCTTTAGCTCACTCCACCACCCCAGTTCAGACATGGCCATATGCAAATCAGTCTGACCCTGTGCCTCATGGGAACAGTCCAGCCCGAACTGCCAGGCCATGTCTTCCCTGGACCGGAAACAAGCATCAGCCAGGCTAGCTTGAATCCAGTGGCAAAGTGAGCAAGGGACCCACGTCTGGGCATACCCAGTGAGCTAAAGAATGATGATGGATCAAACCCAGAACAGTTGACTGGGGGTGAGTGTTTGACTCAAGCGCTCCGTCCATCATCCCCTTGGTATCAGCTTTGTTCGCCTAAGTGGCAGGGCATGCCCAGACGTGGAGTCCCTTGCTCACTTGCCACTGGATTCAGCTAGCCTGGCTGATGACGGCTGAATGGCCAGAAACCGGTCCCAGGATGCTTGTTTCTGGTCCAGGGAAGACATGGCTTGGCAGTTCTGGCTGGACTGTTCCCATGAGGCACAGGGTCAGACTGATTTGCATATGGCCATGTCTGAACTGGGGTGGTGGAGTGAGCTAAAGAATGATGATGGATTAAACCCAGATCAGTTGACTGAGGAGTGAGTGTTTGATTTGCTCAAGCGCTCCGTCCATCACCCCTTTGGTATACGCTTGTTCGCCCTAAGTTGGCAGGGTATGCCCAGACGTGGGTCCCTTGCTCACTTTGCCACTGGATTCAAGCTAGCCTGGCTGATGACGGCTGAATAGCCAGAAACCGGTCCCAGGATGCTTGTTTCCGGTCCAGGGAAGACATGGCTTGGCAGTTCGGGCTGGACTGTTCCCATGAGGCCCAGGGTCAGACTGATTTGCATATGGCCATGTCTGAACTGGGGTGGTGGAGTGAGCTAAAGAATGATGATGGATTAAACCCAGATCAGTTGACTGGGGGTGAGTGTTTGATTTGCTCAAGCGCTCCGTCCATCATCCCCTTTGGTATCGCTCCATCTAACTCCAAGCACTTGTGTGATAGAGCGACTGAATTTCAACAGAATGACTTTGAGACACACATAAGTGAGGCAGACAAATGGACCCAAACTACAAATACCTGATTAAGAAAGTAGATAAGTCGGAATGTATACAATCAACAATAAAATTATCTGGTATATGAGCAGATGCTGAATGCATGGACTCGAGTGGTAACATCGTCATACTGGTCAAGAAACCTATTCCAAACCTCCATGATTAGTAGACTGATTAGATAAAATACAGTACACAAGGTGTTCCTTTCAAGAAAATACCTAGTGCCAAATATCTTGACCATGACTTGACTATGTTGGACGCTTCTATTGAAGGGGCAGATAATATTAAATTATGTTACACAACCGTTTTGAATGTAACACCTGCATACCAAGGGCTGCTACTAGTTGCATTAGTTAAAATAAAAAACACTGTATAATTATCTTGCTCCAGGCATAATATTAGAAGACGTTCAAGACCCTACAGTCATAACAGAGAATAGATTTATGTGCTCCTTAAATAGTTGTTCTTTATTGTTGCACATATCCTTTGGCTGGCCATTTCACAATTTTGCCCTGTAGACTCTCACTCCAATCAGCAGGAGAGAGTCTCTTAATTAACAGAGGCACACTTGATATAAACCGCTTTGTGAGCCATCACACGGACCTCTGACTTAACCCTTGCAGTAACAATAACTAAGGCAGTTCGTCAAGGACTGAAGCAATAATCTTTATGCAATACTTAAATTGTTCAGAAGGACTAATTCTAAATCAGTCACAACATGGTGGCCCTCCTTTGAGCATGCATTTCCTGATATGGTGGGAAATTGTTAGCCAGCAGGAGTTGAAAACAGCAGAACTTGACCTGCTTGTTCACCGTTGGATAAGACACAAGACAAAGTACAGGGGGGCTGAGAAAGACCAGGAGCCATGCACTTAGTTTCTTACAATTAACATTTTAGTGTTAGTCCTGTGTAATGAAAACATACTATTTAATTAACCATTGGTGTCCTTATCTGCAACAGTGTGGCATGATCCACCTTATCAAAGGTTGTCAACAGGCCAAGCAAAATATACACAGCCAGTCAACCAGCATCCTACGCTCATGAGTGTCAATCCTTAGATCCACTAGAGCCAACACAATCTTGCTCTGTAGGGTGAGGGGTGATGGGTCCCGGTCCCTTACTGGCCGTTAGTTATTGAGCGAATCTTGTTGCGGCAACTTGCCCTTGACAGGGGGAAACCCCTAACGCCCTAATATATTGAAGAGTTCCAAGGTTGTTGTCAGGGCAGGTCTGGTTTATCAAGCTATTTTAGGAACAAATTCCAATGAGACAAGGATTCATAGTGATAGTTATTTATATAGGTGTTATCACTCTCTCCGTGAGAGTGAGCGAAGAAGTGACTGACAGCCAACACGTGTTTCACCCCTTTACATGGCCATCCGGCCTGGGGCTTCCTCAGGGCGTAGGGAAATCTTGGGAGACTTTGTGTAATGCCGGTCCGGTCTTTCTCGTATTGATAGCCACAATACGAGAAAGACCGGCATTACGCCAGATATTACTAGATACACAGGACCTCCCCTCACCGACGACACAAAGTGTCCCAAGATTCCCCTACGCCCTGAGGAAGCCCCAGGCCGGATGTAAAGGGGTGAAACACGTGTTGGCTGTCAGTCACTTCTTCGCTCACCAACACAATCTTGTATTTAGGTCTCAAACTAGATTGACTGGTCTCACAGATTAGAAAAGTGTCTGAATTGTTTCACTTGTTGAGATACAACCGCCTTCATGACCTGACTAACTGGAAGAAAACTGCAAATTGGACAAAAACAAGAGGGTAGCGACATTAAAAAAAAAAGCCCAAGCAATTCTGCCCTTTGGGGATAGACAAGGATGGATGGCTTCATGCATACAGACAATACTGGTTCTGTCAAGATATCATATAGGGCGTTGACTAGGTCTCTGCCCCATGAAAAAAGCTATTAAGGTTCACAACAAGCCCACCGAAATACATTTTCTGATGGCTCTGCCATTTGGATGCTGGGTGTATATTCATTGCTTGACTGATGGTCATTCATGAAACTACATGCCATTTCTGTAAAATTACACACGTGGCAGATCTTTTTCTAACAAAATTAGCAAAGCAAAACAACTAATATACATGATCTTTAATTACCTGAAAACAGGAAACAATTCCTTGCAAACGTGGTTTGCAGCATTAATACTTATGAAATAAAAAGTAACTGCTCAGCGGCGTTTCTTTTAGATTTCAGACAAACAGGGCGATTTATATCATGGTGATATGTATAATCTGTCGCAACAGCAACAAAGTATACATACCGACAAGATAAAGGTCCATCTGCCCGATTTTTATGCGAGCAGACTAAGTTTAGCTATGGTGGTGACTACTCCGCCACCTCCATAGCCAAACTGCTCAGATGGCCCGACAGAGTAAGGGTCATTGAAGAAATGGCTATATGTCTGCCCGCACTCAATCAGGTTGGACGAACATATAGCCATTATTTTACTATCCGTCACAGTCAGGCAAACCGTAGCAGCAAGGGACAGTAAAATGGTATTATTGGCCACCTCATTTGAGACGTCATCTGTGATGTCATCAGTGATGTCACTGACTATGTCATGAGTGATGTAATATGTGAGGTAATAAGCAGTGCATTGCAGGGGCGTAAGCTATAGTTAGCTCAGGTAACTGTAACTGCTAAACTTCTATGGTATTGTCCGAGTGAAATCTGAGCATACCTATAATGTCCCTGTAACCTTTGGAGATGTGTGTGTGTGTATATATATATCAGATTTTTGTATCCGCCCTCGCCGTCTCCGTTGCGACGGTCCCAACAGAGCACAAACTCCTCTTTATCTTGCAAAATGATTTATTTACCCTTCCAAAATATCATAACGCGTTTCGGTCACCAAGTGACCTTGCTCACATGATATATATATCCTCCTCACACAACATGTGATCAAAACAAACGCACTGACAGGGATTTCTCTGCAATTTCTTTATCATGCAAAAAAGGCAGTTACAATGCCCAAAGCGTTTCGATCTTTCCCTCAGACCTTGTTCATGGGATCCCCGTGAGTGCGTTTCTGTTTTGATTGCACGTTGTGTGAGGAGGAGAAATTGATTCCCGGCTTGGCCCTGCAGGTGGATATGCACCACCCGTATAAAGAGCGCTGCGTCCAAATTGATGGGACCGAAACGGCATGGATGGATGGAGATATATATATATATATATCTGTGGGACTTGGCCCTTTTTGGCTAAAGTTCCCTAAACTTTTTGCTTTTCTCCTAGACCTTTTTTCTGACATTGTGTTGCCAACTTAGATGCTTTGGACACTTTGCCACTGCTAAACAGTGTCAAAGTGCCAGTGTTCCCTGTGTAAAGTGTAATGGTAATTGGTATGTTTGCCTTACTAGTAAAGTCCCTAGTAAAGTGCACTATGTGTGCCAGGGCTGGTAATGCAAATGCTACTAGTGGGCCTGCAGCACTATTTGTGCCACCCACACAAGTAGCTTTGAAAAGGGAACTCAGGCCTGTCACTGCAGTGCCTGCGCGCAGTTTGTTAAACTGCCATGTTGTTCTGACAAGTGCACCCATTTGCCAGACCTTACCCTTCCCTTTCTATGCACATCAGACACCCCTATAGTAGGCCCAGGGTACCCCCTGGGCAGGGTGCAGTGCATGTGAAAGGTAGGACATGTACTAAGGTGTGTACCATGTCCTGATAGTGAAATAATCTCCATTTCGTTTCTCACTGTTGAAAGGCCATCTTGCCCATAGGACAGAATGGGGAGGCTGTGTAATATGTTTTCCAGCCTATCTTCCCAAAGGCTTAAGATGGAGAGGTGAAGTTTAGTATGCCTGAACTCACAGTGTAATAACACATTTCTTTATGAAGGTGGTTTTTGCATTGTGTGTTTAGAAGCCACTCTTTTAGAAGTGGCTGACTTTTTGTGCTCTAACATTTCTGTGTCTCTCTGCCTGGTTGTGGATTGACTGTCTGGATTCCAAAGTGATAGGATCTGGGGAATGTCTTGACCCAGGGGAGGAGGTGACACAGCAACAGGCTGACCTACAGCTGGAGTGTAGGGGGAGGAGTAGCCCCTAGAGGTGAAGAGGCCTGGGCTGCAGCCATAAACCAATGGCTCCAGCACCTGCTGAGTGATTGAGGATCCAGACCCCCACTATCAAAGGAATAGAGGTGTCACTGGCAGGGAGGCACCCAGAACTGGTTTGAACAGGGGTCAGTGCCCCCTGAACACAAAGACTTCAAAGCCATTGAGGGGTATAACTATGAGAGCTGAAGCCCCTGAACTTTGGAGAATGGCTTGATCAAGATTGAACAAGACTGGTGGCTACTTCGTGGTCAAGAGGAACCTTTGCCAAGGAAGAAACAACTGAATAGACTGAAGGATAGGACTGACCCTTGCTGTGTGTTCTGGGGCTGGCCTGCAGTTTGCTGTTTTAACCAAGGAAAGGCTGAAGGGACTTTGCTGTGTGCTGTGTCCCCCTGCTTGAACGGACTTTGCTGTGTCCGGAAGTAACTTATCCCCAAGGGCCTGAGGTGAGCTGGCTCCCTGTTCGGAAACACAGGAACACAAAAGTTTCCAGGAGAGTCTCAGCGGCGCTGTGTGAGCATGCCTGTTGCAGTCTGAGACCCTCGTAAGAACTGCCCTGTGATCGTGGGCGCCTGGTGTCCAAATGAGTCTCAGCGACGCTGTGTGCGTGTGCTTTGTGCAGCCTGAGACCTTCAGGAGGATCGGCCTGTGATCGGGTGCGTCTGGAGTCCAAGCAAGGATCAGCGACGCGGTGTGCGTGTGCTTCATGCAGCCTGAACCTTTTGTGAGGATTGTCCAGTTATCGTGTGCACCGGAATCCAAGTGAGTCTCCTCGACGCTGTGTGCGTGTGCTTTGTGCAGCGGGAGACCTTCGTGAGGATTGCCTCGTTAGCGTGCACCCGGAGTCCAAGTGAGTCTCATCGACGCTGTGTGCGTGTGCTTTGTGCAGCGTGAGACCTTCGCGAGGATTGCCTTGTTGACGTGCACCTGAAGTTAAAGTGACTCTCCGAGACGCTGTGCGTGTGTTCGGCGTGCAGCCTGAGACCATCGTGTGGAGTGCCGGGTGATCGTGCACCCGAAGCTCAAGGGAGTCTCAGCGACGCTGTGTGCGTGTGCCCTGTGGCAGCCTGAGATCTTCGTAGCAGTAGCGGCCAGGAACGGCAGCCTCGGAGGAGCTGAGCCGCCGGCCCGAGCCCGCCTTTGCCCATTCACAAAGATTGCATCTGAGGCCCAAGTGGTTGGAAGAGGAGAGTGGGTTCGTGCCCCCCAGGTAACATGTGTCGACTCCTGGGGCGGGGTGCGGGCTCTGAGGGAGACGCTCTCGGCCTCACTCTCATTCCAGCAGCGCAAGCCTCTGCTTCGGCTCGTATCGCGGCCCGTGTTGCCAAAGGAGTGGCAGTACCGGGACCGGAGTGCGGAGCTGCATTTTTGTTACACCATACCCGTGTTGGGGGCAACTGTGACAGAGGCTGACTGCGAGTCAGACGGAGTGGCGGAGAGACCGCCTAAGGCACCGTGATCGGTGCCGGAGTGTATTACGCATTAGCTGATTTCTGAATAACGAACTACCTAATTGTCGTATTACACATTGCATAATTTCTGAATAACGAACTACCTGATTGTCGTATGACGCATTGCATTGTTCCTGTATAACGAACTACCCGATTAGCGTATTGTGCATTGCATTATTCCTGCATAACGGACTACCTGATTAGTGTATGACGCATTGCCTTATTTCTGCATCACGACGTACCTGATGGTTGTATTACACATTGCATTATTCTTACATTGCCAAGTATCTGATTGTTGCGTTACGCATTGCATTATTCTTACATTGCAAAGTACCCGTTTGTTGCATTACGCATTGCATTATTCTTACATTGCAAAGTTCTTGATTGTCGCGTTACGCATTGCATTATTTCTACATTGCACAAGTGCCTGATTCTAGCATTACGAACTGCATAACATGGTATTAGGATTACAGTGAAATGTTTAGAAGTGCTCATTGATATCGTTAGAACTTACAAGGGCTTGCCGGCCTAACAACCGGCCAGGAAGAATAGTACAAATACGCATATGTTGGATTTATATTGTGTGGTCTTATCGTAAATCTTTTTATATAAAATTTATACTCGTTTTTATAAAACTCGTGTGGAGTCTATTTGTGGTGTCATCATTGGATTGCTGTGAGCGTGGTTGCAAATACTTTACACATTGGCCTTGAAGATAAGCCTGGCTGCTCGTGCTAAGCTACCGAGGGGGTGAGCGGGGGCTATCTCAGAAGGTGACCTTCCTTTCCCTGACATGGAACCGCGGGTCCCTATTTGGCCTGAGGCGCCTACCTCAGCCAACCAGGGATCCCGGGTCTAACATTTTGGTGGTCAGCGGTGTGGGATTGAAACGTGCATTTGCAAATCCATTCACAGTAATTGGTGTACATCACGAGTTTAGCGGAGACCACGACGCAACCACATATTGTGTTCTTGATTTGTTGGTTCTTGTTAGTTTTATTTTTGAGCAACCTCTAAGCCACACATCATGTCTCAGAGGAAAGGAGCCAGTGAGGCTGCAGAATTAGAGTTCGACATTGAGGCATTGCTTACCTACAAAGTTGATCAATTGAGGCAATTCTGCAGAGCTTTGGGATGTCCCATAAAAAGTAGCGCCAAGAAGGAGGAGCTGCAGGTGGCCTCGAGGGCCTGGTGGGAAGCCAAAGGGGCTCAGGAGACGGGTGATGTGGAGGTGGATGAGGATGACCCAGGGAACGGTTTTAGTCCACAGGATTTGCCAGTGGAGGGACCAGTCTTAGGGGCTGGTAGTAGCCATTCAGGGAGGAGATTTTCACCAGAGGAGCTGGAGGAAAACCAAAGGGTCAGAGAGCATGAGTTGGAGGTTTTGAAACTTAAAACTCAAGCAGAGGAGAAGAAGCTGCTCATTGAAAGTGAAAAGCGAGCAGAGGAGAGCAGGAGCGCTCTCGCCTTGGAAGAGAAAAGGATTCTCTTAGCTCATGAGTTAAGCATGAGGGAACTGGACATTAAGGTTAAACAGGCAGAGTCCAGTTCAAATGGTGGCAGCGTACAGCCAGTGCCAAGTGTGGATGAGTACAAGCGCGCACTGGATGACTGGGTGTTGGTGAGCATGGCAAATGATTTGAAGGGGTTGCTCAACTCTACCCCTAGGGAGCCTAGCCTCAGTAATTGTTTTCCAGGATTGCGCCAACCTGTGTTAGGGTGCGAGCTCTTTGATTCCCGGGAGCTGGCACAAGAACCGGACCCCTGGTCCTGGGTCCAAGGGTCTGAAAAGGCCCTAGAGAGGGAAGAGAGGCGAAGTAGAACCGTTAGGTCCCAGAGTAGTGGGGGGGGGGGTGGCATGCGGGCTAGCGCCCTGTCTCAAGGGAGAGGGAGGGAGTGGGAGCAGCGTCCCCAGGGGTTCACCACCCCACCCCAGAGACTGGAGGGTTCCTTACAGGAGCACCAGGTGGGAGGCCTAGCGCCTACTTGCCAGCTGTGCGAGGAAGAACACCTAGCGCCAGGAGGGCGTGGGGCGTCTGTCACCAGAGCCCCCCCAGTCCTGAAGTTTGTGGGTACCATTCCTAAATGGCAGGCACAGAAATCTAAATGGAAGGTTAAGAGAGGGAGGTGTCTCTCAGTGGGAAAACCCGTGGGACTGTGTGCGGCCAGTGGGGCTGGGTCCCCTAGGAGTGACCAGGGTACACCCACATCTAACCTGGAGGACAGGATAACTGGGAACAGTGTCCTGACTGATGGGTCTTGCAGGGATACCGCTCTAGGTGGGGGTTGGCAAGGGGCCAGCACCCCTAGAGAGGCCCCATCTGACTGGAAGTACACATGGAGCAGCATAGTTGGCCCAGGGATTAGTGACCAAGAGAATCCCCTGGGGTCAGGAAGGCATAGAACCGGAGGGTGTCCCTGTGGTAGCGGGCGTGCGTCCGTGTTCTATCGCCCTAAGCAGGGAAGTCCATCAAGGTAGTTGATTGGTCTACCCTGGCTTTTGGCTGGGAGGGGGTTGTGTGGGACTTGGCCCTTTTTGGCTAAAGTTCCCTAAACTTTTGCTTTTCCCTAGACCTTTTTTCTGACATTGTGTTGCCAACTTAGATGCTTTGGACACTTTGCCACTGCTAAACAGTGTCAAAGTGCCAGTGTTCCCTGTGTAAAGTGTAATGGTAATTGGTATGTTTGCCTTACTAGTAAAGTCCCTAGTAAAGTGCACTATGTGTGCCAGGGCTGGTAATGCAAATGCTACTAGTGGGCCTGCAGCACTATTTGTGCCACCCACACAAGTAGCTTTGAAAAGGGAACTCGGCCTGACACTGCAGTGCCTGCGCGCAGTTTGTTAAACTGCCATGTTGTTCTGACAAGTGCACCCACTTGCCAGACCTTACCCTTCCCCTTCTATGCACATCAGACACCCCTATGGTAGGCCCAGGGTACCCCCTGGGCAGGGTGCAGTGCATGTGAAAGGTAGGACATGTACTAAGGTGTGTACCCTGTCCTGACAGTGAAATAATCTCCATTTCGTTTCTCACTGTTGAAAGGCCATCTTGCCCATAGGACAGAATGGGGAGGCTGTGTAATATGTTTTCCAGCCTATCTTCTCAAAGGCTTAATTTGGAGAGGTGAAGTTTAGTATGCCTGAACTCACAGTGTAATAACATCTCTTTATGAAGGTGGTTTTTGCATTGTGTGTTTAGAAGCCACTCTTTTAGAAGTGGCTGAGTTTTTGTGCTCTAACATTTCTGTGTCTCTCTGCCTGGTTGTGGATTGACTGTCTGGATTCCAAAGTGATAGGATCTGGGGAATGTCTTGACCCAGGGGAGGAGGTGACACAGCAACAGGCTGACCTACAGCTGGAGTGTAGGGGGGAGGAGTAGCCCCTAGAGGTGAAGAGGCCTGGGCTGCAGCCATAAACCAATGGCTCCAGCCCCTGCTGAGTGATTGAGGATCCAGACCCCCACTATCAAAGGAATAGAGGTGTCACTGGCAGGGAGGCACCCAGAACTGGTTTGAACAGGGGTCAGTGCCCCCTGAACACAAAGACTTCAAAGCCATTGAGGGGTATAACTATGAGAGCTGAAGCCCCTGAACTTTGTAGAATGGCTTGATCAAGATTGAACAAGACTGGTGGCTACTTCGTGGTCAAGAGGAACCTTTGCAAGGAAGAAACAACTGAATAGACTGAAGGATAGGACTGACCCTTGCTGTGTGTTCTGGGGCTGGCCTGCAGTTTGCTGTTTTAACCAAGGAAAGGCTGAAGGGACTTTGCTGTGTGCTGTGTCCCCCTGCTTGAACGGACTTTGCTGTGTGCTGTGTCCGGAAGTAACTTATCCCCAAGGGCCTGAGGTGAGCTGGCTCCCTGTTCGGAAACACAGGAACACAAAAGTTTCCAGGAGAGTCTCAGCGGTGCTGTGTGAGCGTGCCTGTTGCAGTCCGAGACCCTCGTAAGAACTGCCCTGTGATCGTGGGCGCCTGGTGTCCAAATGAGTCTCAGCGACGCTGTGTGCGTGTGCTTTGTGCAGCCTGAGACCTTCAGGAGGATCGGCCTGTGATCGGGGGCGTCTGGAGGCCAAGCAAGGATCAGCGACGCGGTGTGCGTGTGCTTTGTGCAGCGGGAGACCTTTGTGAGGATTGCCTTGTTAGTGTGCACCCGGAGTCCAAGTGAGTCTCATCGACGCTGTGTGCGTGTGCTTTGTGCAGCGTGAGACCTTCGCAAGTATTGCCTTGTTGACGTGCACCTGAAGTTAAAGTGACTCTCACAGACGCTGTGCGTGTGTTCGGCGTGCAGCCTGAGACCGTCGTGTGGAGTGCCCGGTGATCGTGCACCCGAAGCTCAAGGGAGTCTCAGCGATGCTGTGTGCGTGTGCCCTGTGGCAGCCTGAGATCTTCGTAGCAGTAGTGGACCGGCAGCCTCGGAGGAGCTGAGCCGCCGGCCCGAGCCTGCCTTTGCCCATTCACAAAGATTGCATCTGAGGCCCAAGTGGTTGGAAGAGGAGAGGAGAGTGGGTTCGCGCCCCCCAGGTAACGTGTGTCGACTCCTGGGGCGGGGTGCTGGCTCGGAGGGAGACGCTCTCGGCCTCTCTCTCATTCCAGCAGCGCAAGCCTCTGCTTCGGCTCGTATCGCAGCCCGTGTTGCCAAAGGAGTGGCAGTACCGGGGCCAGAGTGCGGAGCTGCATTTTTGTTACACCATACCCGTGTTGGGGGCAACTGTGACAGAGGCTGACTGCGAGTCAGACGGAGTGGCGGAGAGACCGCCTAAGGCACCGTGATCGGTGCCGGAGTGTATTACGCATTAGCTGATTTCTGAATAACGAACTACCTAATTGTCGTATTACACATTGCATCATTTCTGAATAACGAACTACAGGATTGTCGTATGACGCATTGCATTGTTCCTGTATAACGAACTACCTGATTAGTGTATGACGCATTGCCTTATTTCTGCATCACGACGTACCTGGTGGTTGTATTACGCATTGCATTGTTCTTACATTGCCAAGTATCTGATTGTTGCGTTACGCATTGCATTATTCTTACATTGCAAAGTACTTGGTGGTTGTATTATGCATTGCATTATTCTTACATTGCAAAGTACCCGATTGTTGCGTTACGCATTGCATTATTCTTACATTGCAAAGTTCTTGATTGTCGCATTACGCATTGCATTATTTCTACATTGCACAAGTGCCTGATTCTAGCGTTACGAACTGCATAACATGGTATTAGGATTACAGTGAAATGTTTAGAAGTGCTCACTGATATCGTTAGAACTTACAAGGGCTGGCTAGCCTAACAACCGGACAGGAAGAATAGTACAAATACGCATTTGTTGGATTTATATCGTGTGGTCTTATTGTATACCTTTTTATATAAAATTTATACTCGTTTTTATAAAACTCGTGTGGAGTCTATTTGTGGTGTCATCATTGGATTGCTGTGAGCGTGTTTGCAAATACTTTACACATTGGCCTTGAAGATAAGCCTGGCTGCTCGTGCCAAGCTACCAAGGGGGTGAGCGGGGGCTATCTCAGAAGGTGACCTTCCTTTCCCTGACGTGGAACCGCGGGTCCCTATTTGGCCTGAGCCGCCTACCTCAGCCAACCAGGGATCCCGGGTCTAACAATATCTATATATTGAGATCTATATCTACACACATCTCTATATCTATATATCCATCCATCTATATCTATCTATATATATCTATATCAGTTGCTCTGTTACAAAATCCAGAGAAGGAAGTTTTGAATGTTTAACCATTCAGCAAATGACCTCTGATTTGAGTTAGGAGTGCACCGGACTCTTCACACAGAAGCCAGTGACCCATTCCGATTAATTAGCTTATGAGCTCTTTAATCGGGAAATTCATATCGATTTTGCCATGAACAGGTGGTACCCTTGTATTCCATTACTTGATTAAGCAAGGAGCAGATTGGCCGTCCGTGTGCTCAGATTGTGCGCGATCCTTCCTACACCACTGAAGGTTGCTTGAGGTCCCTTACGTCCTGATGAAGACCTGCCAGTTAGGTCTTTAATTTCCACATGTACTATTCGGGTCGAAATGTTATACAAGCCTGAATTGTTTTCTTATCATCCTAAAGACAGATGTGCTTTGATTGATCGGCCTCTTCTCTCTTTTATGGAAATATTTTGTAAATATGCTAGACCTCTCCTGACAGGCTCACTGTAGTGACACTTCCTAGTCACTGCTCTTATCTTGGTCTATAACTTTCAGATTTATTTTTCTAAACTTCTTTCACTTCACTTGAGCACTCCTACGAGCACTTTTTCATCTCATGCACTTAATAGGAGCAACCTACAAGCATTGATCGGTGCGGTTCCACCGTCAAATGAGGGAGGAACAGAGTAGGTTTATACCAATGTATGGCACAGTAAGCCTGGGCACATAAATAGTACTCTATCAAATAAAGAGGGCGACTAGGAGCTGATAAAGCTGATAACGGTCCAGTACCCGTGCTACAAAGACGATATCAATCCAACAGGCGGCGGGGGGGTTACTGTTCCTAAAGTGACACAGATCGTGCCTGAGAAAAAGAGAGTAGAGAGAAGTAGGTGTCTAGGTACTGCGCCAATCAAGAAAAGACAGTCAACAAGATTGTCTCTTGTTGCCCTTACACATCCGTAGGGATGTCATGCTTCATCATTGGGTGGTGCTCCTAGTTGGGCCGGTGCTGCAATGTCCTAGGGGTCCCCCGAATGGTCACTTTAGCGGAGATCTTTGTATTTCGCCGTTTGATGAGTGTGTCCTAAATGGGGTCGTGAGAAGTGGGTGTGAGGCTAAATATTAAAACTGGCTAGAGGATATCCCAGACGTTTTAATATGCTGATTCCCCTGTCCGAGTAAAAAACCCATAGGTTAGCCTTACTTGTGGGGTAGTAGTGGCCCCTAGTAAAAGAAAAAGGAAAAGGTCTACATGTTTTACGCCTAAAATTGGTCAAACTGATCCCTGGCACTTCATATGGACCATAGAGAGTAAAAAGTGTTGGTGAGTCAACCCCAATCGAAAATCTTTGGTTGATCGGTCCCGCTTTTTTATTTTAGGGTGGCACCTGCTCGTGATAATTATCACTGTTGGTTCGACCTAATTATTCTAGAGATTAGGCTTCATAGGCTATCGCACAGTGACCCGCACTGTTACTTGGGTTTTGCCGGGCGCAACTTGCTGCACTTACCCTCGACCATGCGTGCCTGGAACAGTAACCCCCTTGTTGGATTCACAAATAGTACACCTCCACGTCTGGGGCTTCAACCCCCCCCCTCCTTGCAAGGTCAGAGTGTCCCATTGCAAACGAGGCTGCTTGCCAGCCCAAGCTAACCTTATCATCTGCGTTTTTGCGCTTGAAAAAAAAAAGTAGCTTAGTAGGAGAGGTATTTTTAGGAATAGATATTAGAATTTGAGCAGTATCACCACTTTCAATAAAACAGCAAGGCCTGCCAGAAAGTAAGGAAGAGAAATCCAGTGATTATTATAGTCAGTAAGCACAGACGATGCTGTACCATGCTTAGAACATATCACCTTTTCCTGAGTGCAAGATATCACAATCCCCAAATATTTGAGGTCTGACTGGACTAACTGTAAGAGGGAAGTCAGGGATGAAAGGCTTGGTAGCTGGTTTAAGTGGGAAGAGTTGCGATTTTTCCCAGTTGATCTGAACACCCGAAAACCCACCGAATCAGGCAAACTCTCGGAGGACAATATTGAGACTAATATGAGGATCGCGCACGAAAAGGGTTAGATCATCAGCATACAGAGAGATCAAGAGATGTCTGGTAGGGTAGCGAAGCACATACTCACAGTGACATTGGCGCAGCTTGGCAGGCAGTGGCTCTACCGCAAGAGCAAAAAGCAAGGGCGAGAGTGGGCAGCCCTGATGCGTGCCTCTTATAATGACAAAGGAAGAGGAGAAGAATCTATTAACTCAAATTCTAGCGATCAAGTGTGAATAAAGATGCGCAACCCAGGCCAGGAAAGTACTAGGAAGCCCCATCCGATGTAACACAGCCATTAAGAAGTCTCACTGAATAGAGTCAAAGTCTTTGAAGGCATCTAATAAAAACTGCCACAGCAGGCAAGTCTGGATTTATAGCTTACATTGCTGCAAAAAACGCCCAAAGACTGTGGGAAGTGGATCGACCAGGAATAAAGCCTGATTGATCCAGCCAGATCTAGAAAGTCATAAGGGGGGATAAGAGTTTGGCCAGCAGTTTGCCTAAGATTTTTACATTGCAATCAATGAGAGAGAGCGGCCTGTAGGACTCGCATCGATCAAGAACTTGCCTGGTTTGAGCCTGGTGATGATCAGGGCTTTGTGCATAGAGGGGGGAGTTGACCCTCCTCCTTCTTGGTTTCCTGGAAGACAGAGACCAATACGGGTGCAAAGAGGTCCACATAAGCCTTATAAAATTCAGCTGGTACTCCATCAGGTCCCAGGGACTTACCAGCGTGAAATTGCATTATCGCATTTCTGGTCTCGTGGACGGTAAAATCTTGGGCCAGAAAATTCCCCTGAGCATCGCACAGCCAACCCAAGGCTATGTCCTCCAAATATGAGTCAGCATATATGGGTTCTTCCCTCCCAAAAGTATAAAAGGAACTATAAAACGAGGAAAAAGTATGGAGTATACCCAGAGAATCAATGTGCAGCTGTCCCTGATCATCCCGTACCCCCAAAATATTATTTGCGGTCAGCTGTTGCCGGATCATAGTGGCAAGAGTATGTCACGGGCACTCTACCTCCACATATGCCCAGACTGTGGCATATTTGCCCCAGTAGAGGCATTCTCTAGCGGCTACGTCATGGAATTCAGATAACACTGTCCTAATCTGCTGCGTCCGTTTAGAATCGTCCGCGCCGCCCAGTTGAGCATCTAGCTGTTTGAGTTTACCATACAGGCGGGCTAGATGATTGTGCTGGGAGCGCAGTACTTCCCCAATTTTGGCAAGGCAGAGTCCACGAACCGTGGCCTTAAATGTCTCCCAAAAGGTGCCGAGCAGAGGCACAAAGTCTGCGTTTCTAGAAAGAAAAAAAAAGAAAAAATCAGGGATTTCCTCCCGAAATTGATTATCCAAAAGTAAGCGTGGGGACAATTGTTAATTCATGCCAATGGGAGCCTGGGTAGAAACAGACAGGACAAGTAGGACTGGATAGTGGTCAGAATATGTACGTGCAAAATGAGAAGCCTCCCACACCAAAGACCCCACTCCCCTGGAAATAAGCCAGTAGTCCAGCCTAGACCAACTCCACTCTACTCCCGAGCAGAAGGTGCCTTCTCTGTCCATCGGGTGGAGGGTTCTCCAAGAGTCGAGCAAGTCATGCTCTTCCATGATATCCCAGAGGCGATGGGTAGCGATACTGCGATGTGTGGGCGGGATGTGGGAGTGATCAATAACGCGAGTTTGAGCTATTGGCATTGTAAATGACAATGCCTTTTATTTATGTTTTGGTTTTTAAAACATAAATAAAAGGCATTGTCATTTACAATGCCAATAGCTCAAACTCGCACAAATTCAAGACCTATTGCATTCCAAATGCTTGTTTGTCATTTCCTATTGCAAATAGAATGCAGCTGAAAGACGACGTGCACTTTCGCGAAACTGTTTACGGTGCATGTGAAGTGACAAATGAAAATCAGCTGAATGGCTCGGTGTTACTTCAAAAGACCACTTCTTATGGCCGCCGACATTACACACGAAGTGTACTTTTTTTCTAAATGCATATAGTGCATATGGAATGCAGATGAAGGACTTCCTGTTGTTTGAAAAGACTCCCATTTCTGTCATGACATACACTGCACTTAGAATAACGCTGGTGGGCTTCCAGTACTCTCAGACAGTGCACAAGGAGTGCACTTGTTAGCAATACGTAGTGTACAAGGTTTGCAGCTGCAGCTACCAATATTTAAGACTACTACACTTTCGTGGCCGCAGACAGTGCATACAAAGTGCACTTTTCCCATTACACATACTGCAGAGGGACTGGAACAAAAAGGCTTCACGTAGTGCACTTTTTGTATTAACATGCAGCTTAACACAGTTGCTGGGCTTCCTGTACTCCCAGAAGGCTGCACTTTCTGTGGCTGTATGTAGTGCGCACATAATGCCCAGTTTGTTATTACGTAGCTCACGTGAAGTGCAGCTGAATACCCTCATGTACTTTCGCCACAGGTGTGAACTTGGTGCCAGTGCATACTATTTGTATTTCTCAGTTTTCCACAAGAAAAGCTTCACGTAGTGAGCAAGGGTAGGTGGCCGCCTGGAGAGTTGCACAAGTGTGAAGGTGTGGTGGCGTTAAGAAAAGGCTACTATGTGAACCTGAAATGGCGCATCTATACAGGTGTTAAGTGTCCGCTGGCACGTGGGAGTTAGGAGTGCAGTTGCGCCTTTTTAGGTGTGCATATAAGACACGAAGGTTGCAGTTCATGTTTGTCCTGTAATGTGTATTTTTGTGACCGCACAGGTGTGCCGGTGCAGATGATGGGCATCCTTGCCCTTTCAGTGCAGACTGCATTTTTTTAGGGTGGTGGATGAATTTCGCCCCCGGATGCCTGGCAATGGTTATGGATTTTAAAGCCTTTTTAAACGACCTTTTCCCCCGGGAAATGTTTTATTAACAGTGTTACCGTTTTATTCAGTGGCCGTGTAACAGGGGAGGCGACAAACCGAACGTGAAAGCACAGTCTGGGGTCCCGCTTTCCTCTGCCCCTTGAGTGTCTGTTTTCACAATAAAGAGGGCTGTTCAGCATACACCCATGCCTCCACCTAATCCTTGCACTACAATTTCTCTTAATTTGAGAAGGAGCGCTCTGGGTGAGGAATCTTGATGGAAGGAGGGGGATGGGGGCGGGCTGCTTTGAAAGTGAAAGCGTGCATGGTGCACTGCACATCGTGCCTGCAGGACCAGAAACTCTTTTAAGAAAATAGTGCTTACAGGCAAAAATAAACATACCGTGTCGCAACCGAAGTAAAAGTGCCAGTTGCCATGGGAGGTTTCAAATGAAGACAAGGCAATACTAAGGAGGGACTAACAAGGTAATTAAGCAATCAGAAGCCAGCATTTACAAAGGACAAGGACACGAACCAATGAAAAATATGGACGGAGAGTGGGCGGGGCTTGAAATCCCTAACTCACTACAGCATGGCTCGCAGAGCAGCGCATGCGCTGCCCAGGTTAGACCTAAAAAGCAGGGTTATCTGTATTGGGCCCATAGCAATTAAGACTTGTGACGGCATCAGAGTGCAACCTTCCCCCACATGAATGTATATCGGCTGTGTTCATCACATAGGGACCACTGTGGAATATACAACACCCCCTTGCGAATGAGTTTAACTGGCCCACGAGAATAAGAGGAGTATGTGGAAAATTGTTTGTGGGAAGCCCACCTGGCAACAAAGGCTGTTCCAGGTGAGGCACTCAAATGAGTCTCCTGTAACAGGGCAATGTGAATGCCATGTCTATCCAGGCAGGACAATATGTGCCTTCGTTTGCGCTGGTTCCCAAGCCCCCTAATGTTCCATGTGATGCATTTATATGGTGTTTTGGAGGGGCTAGCATAGGCACTGTTTACGCTGGGCATGCTAGGGTGGGTAAAAGGAGCAGATGCAGCAGTGGATAGGCGGAAAGCCAGTGGGAACTAGAACAGTGAATAGCACACCAAAATCAGCACAATAAATAACAGCAAGCAATCCCCTTGCCCCACCACACCCCCACCGACGGCCCAATCCAGTCAAAAAAGTATTCCCCCCCCAATCATACCCTTCCAGAGACTGAGGTAAAGAACAAAACAAGGATGGTCTCTAATAGTGACACGAGCAGAGACCAATCAAGAAATAAAACAATCAATTCACTTCAAAAGGAAAGAAAGAACAATAAAATCAATGTAATCAGGGTTAACCTGAAAGGGCCATTCAGAGAGGCAGTAGGGGACATCCTTTTAAAGATGAGGGTGTCTAGGGACATCCGGCACAGTCTCATCCAGAGTAAGATAACGATAAGGCAAGGGCCTCAGCGGCCAAACTAAGGTGCCCATGAGAGGAGGCCCCTGGTGAACAGAGTGTGGGCATAGTACAAATCCAGAAGTATGGTTGGGGCCATACAGGGGGCAGAGCACTGTCAGCCCAGGTCCGAAGTTGGAGAGGAGGCCCTTGGATAGGCAGCAGGTGCCTTAGTTGGAGACGTACGAACAGAGTGGCGGCATTAAAAGTCCACGACTAGTTGAGGGTTGGTGAAGAAATTATCCTCGCCCTGAAAAGAGAGACAGAGGCGAGCTGGGTAGAGCATGGCGTACAGGGTGGCGACTTGCCTCAGTTTTTCATGTCCACAGAGTCAAAAGCCCAATCGGAGGAAGGGCCCGATGTATCAGGTTGCTCTGTCCTGCTCTCCGGTGCACGCAGGCTGCAACGTAAATCAAAATGTAATTTGACCTGGCGGCCCTCAGATTTGCCCTTGGTGCTTCCAGTGATGTGATGCCTGGAGTGACCAGACCAAGAGTAATGTTAAGGGCAGAACAGCCGCGCAGTTAGTGTACAGGCGATAGCACCCGGGTGCCTCTTTATTCCACCACGGAGAAGAGGTGCAGGAGATGAGGAAGCCAGTGGCCGCAGGCAAGCAAGCGTGTGTTGATATGCCAGGACAAGGTGTTGTGCCTAGGGAGGTTAGGTCTTCACCTTAGTGGTGTGAGGAATCTACTACAAGTAGCTGGCTGGCACTCTTGCCGGGGCTGCACAAAGTCCCTCTGCAAAAAAAGGTTAACAGCCCCTGTTGAACAGACTCTGCGCAGGTCTGCTTCTTGTTCTTCCAAATTTAGGAAACTCTTGAAGGCTCAGCTCTTCAGGGTGGCTTATGATTGATCTGTCAAAGAACATAACTGGGATATTGCTTCTGTAGCTCTAGCGCCAAGAGACCTTACGCTGGATGTGCGCTCTATAAGTACTCGGTAACATAACATAATGGACGACTTGAGTGGCATCAAGAGTCAGCAACCCCACAGTAGGGCCTGCGGATGGCTAGAAGGGGTAATCTTCAAGTCACTGGATAGAGACCTGGTGCCACATCGCCACAATGAAGCTGCCGCGGGTGGCACGAGCAGACACAGCTCTCATCTTCGGTCACCAAATTCAAAGGATCAAGTCCATTAAGAAGGCCAAAGAACAGAGCCTTTCAGTCTCCCGAGCCCCTCAGCTGCTGCACCTGCCCACCTAGGCAACCCCTCAGCAGTCAATGTTTATGCGGAGAAGGCCATGTCCGCAGTCCTATGGTCCTCCAGAGTAGTGTAGTAGAGCAGGTAAGCTCGGTAGCACGTAGGGCAGCAGATACGCTGACCGATTTAAATCTACAAAGCCGAAGTCCGCAGGGGCCTAATGCAAGCAGTATGAAAGGGAGCAATTGCTAGGCCACCACAGCAGCTCTCCCAATCTTAGCGCCCCCAGACAGCAGACACAGATTTAGGCAGCTAGCCCTGCAGTCAAGTGGTCCCAATGCAGCAGTAAATTGCGTAATGTAGCCGGCGCGCTTACCAATACCTCCAGTAAATGCGCCAGGGTCCAATGTGAGCAGGATAGGTTGAAGAAGCTGCTCAGCCCTGCACGGCAGAGTTTCCAACGGCAGCACCTCCAGGCAAATGGCGAGGGTTCAATCGGCTGGCCCCACGAACACGAGGTTTCCCTTCAGCCTCAGGCCGCTCCTACGCTGTCTTGAGCCGCTCCCGGCAGCTTGCTCCACCGCCGTAGTAAGGGCTCACTGCCCACCTCAATCCCACAATGGGGAAAAGCGGTAAGCGAAACACTGCCTGGAACAGCCCTCAATGCTGTCTGCAAGGTAGTCATGGGGCTGCAGCAGGTCTCAAACGACCACCATGTTCACTGTGCAGTACAGGAGGCAATTTTCAAACGCATCCAGTCAAGCATCGCAAAAGCCCACATTCAGCAGCAATGTCCGAGGCCACCTCTGTGAGACAAAGCCCCGGGGCAACGCCAAGAAAGTCCGGATGAGGCTGGATGTTGTCTCCAGACTTCAGGAGCCTCACTGGAGCTCTCTGGCGTTGCCCAGGGTTTCTGTGCTCTCTCGTGGGATTCACAAAGTGGTCTTTCATTGTTTCAGGACCAAGGAGTTATTTGGGAGTGTTAGCTTCTTTACAACATATGAGAGGAGTCTTCTCCAGATCTTTATTCCACTAGCAAGAGTACAACTTCTCATAGATTGCGTCATGATTTTTCTGCAGCCAACCTCTTGGCGTACTGATTAACAAGAATAATAATTGAAAGAAGAGATGGCCTCCTTGTACCCTCTTGAAAAGAAAATGCCTACTGCAAAAATACAAAATGTAATTCCCAAAGGTTTTCTGCATTAACATTGACATAACAGGTTCCTGTGCTGAACAGGTATTAACCAGTTTAATTTATGAATTAGAAATGGGGGCAGGGTGGAGAAGCTAGGTGTTGTCTTGTATTGATTTTTTGGCTTGTATGATATTTATTTTATTCCAGTCAATATAGTCTGATCCTTAGGAGTCAATTATTTCAGATTGTTCTCCTTTCAGGCAGCCTGTGTATACTAATTGTTGTCCAAGACTAACACTCTTATTCAAGAATCTGTTTCTTGTTAAGAATTACAGTTCAGTCAACAGGATCATATATTTGGGTCAATATTTTCTGACTACTCAGTTTTGGAGTTTACATCATTTGTGGCCCTATTTTCATTGTGGGTTTTGAAAAACAGTTAACTTTTTCAGCAAAAACCCAATATCTGACTAAATTCTCCATTTGATCATTTAAGGCCGGGAATGTAGTGACCTTGTAAGAGGACAATGAACTCTGAAATGTGCAAACGCAGACAAATGGACTATGAAATATATCAGGATCGCCTATGCTACTCAAACAGAAGATGAATCATCTTTAGGTTAAGAATACAATATTTTATCTTTGATGTTCAGTTCAAGAATACCATGACAAAATCTTAACTATTTCTCTTATATTATTTTCTGGTAGAAATGCCTCTAGCTGTTTACGTGGAAGAAGTATTACTTTCAGAGATGTCAAGATGTGTAGATGTTCTATCATGTACAAAGCTCTTAAGATTAGTAATGATAGTAAGAAGGGGTTCAAAAATCAGCCTCCCTTGATGGATAAGAGGATCTGTGACCTACTTACAAGTCAGTAGGTGGTTGTTTGCGAGGAGGAGGAGGTTTAAAACCCGTGACTAGTGAGGTTAAAACAGAGCTATCAATACCAATTTCGAGTTGCTAGATTTCGTACACTTTAGAAAAATCTTATGTGTTAGAGGAACTTGGGACGGAGGAGGAAAGGCAATAGGGTAGAGGTACACATGAAGCTCCCAAACAATCTAACAAGACAGCATCACCCTCAAGCTCTTTTCCCCTATTCCCAGATGGGAATCTGACTTTGTACACCGCACATGGATCTCTGTGGCAAAAAGACCCAGCTGAGGAAAAGGCCAGGCTCCAAACACACTTAATTATTACGTCACTGTTTGTGCATCTATGGTAATCCAAAGAAAGATGCTAAAAGCATTTGAATAGACATTCTTCTTATCTTCCAGATGGGTTATGGTATGTTACTCAGAAAGCCCAGTTCTAAATCCAAATAGCTAGAAGGCTCCTGCACCAAAATTTTTTTCTAGAATTTAAGTTAAAGTGCACAACGGTTGGGAACCCCTGATGACTGAGTGAGATAAGCTTGTGTATGCGTAGGGAAACGTGTAGTGGGGTATCCTTCAAAGATTTTGAGGTGGCTACATTGTTTGAAGCAGCTTTTTGTGGTCCAGCATGCAACTATATTCAATCACAACTAGCTCAGGAAGAGGGACAATTATATTACGATAACTTTCAGTCATTTGGTTTGTGAAAGTACCATGGCACTGTTTTCGCACAAATTAACACCATTCCTGACAAAATGATATAAACTTGTACCAGAGTGCCCTAGTTTGACAGCCATTCGACTGCCCTCAAGGCTAAGGGGAACTCCAAGTAAAAGACAGTATGCCTGTGAAATGTCTACCACATTTACCAACACACATTTAACTTTTACTGAACCCTTTAACTTACTTTAGTAATTAAAAATGATGGAACCATTCTTAAAACTCTTGAAAGAAGTTAACTCTTTGTTGAATATGTGGCTCTTTCACAAGCAACTCTTTGCTGGTGCAACTCGGCTCGTTTTAAGGTTGACCATTTCAGTTAGACTGAAGCCAGCATGGTCTTAGAAAATAGAGAGCTAATTTAAAATAAATGCTGGGAGTTCTTTCAGGATGGAGAAGTCACTCTTGATATTCAATTGTAAGTAAGTGTTTATTGGGTGTTGTTAAGGATTCAGCCTATTATAGGTAAAATCAAATCAAAGGAGGACTATTCTATTTGAGAAACGAGGACGTATATTTAGCAACCATTTTCATTTAAGTCCACAGGCTAATCATACAGAACCATGACACAATGAGGAGAAGCTGGAGTCTATATACAAATTAGGAATGCCTTGAGTAAAGTATGAACATTTCTTTTACGCTATAGCAGTCTACTGAAAATGTGTTATTCCCATTAATACAAATACCAACATATGGGTTCTAAATAAAAGTCTCATCTCTTAAATGAACAGTCCCCTGCAACTCTGATTAATCGTGCATCAAAAGAAGCAAAAGAAGCCCACACAAAAAATATATAAATCCTTACCAGCCATCAGTAAGAATCCAGTGTCAAAATAGTTTCCCAAATTTTTTTAAAAATTGCTGAGAGAGCTGGCCAGGTTATTAGGCAAACACAGAACTATGAGATGAATAGTCAGGTTAGGTATTAGAGAGCAGACTCAGCACCATCATATTTGGCATTGTTGCTATCCTATAGAAGTGATCTTACAAATCGTATTGGGAAGATATTTAAACAACCAATCAAACACTTCATGTAGCTTTAATTCATTTGCATTAGTAACAAACAAACAGCAATGAAGTAAACAAACTACACACTTCACAACACCTTCCCTTCCACCCACAGATGTTCAACATAAATAAAAGGTGAATCATTTTCAGATTCCAAAAGTCAAGCTTTAAGTCTGCCTACAACATACACGAAGGAAATTCTATTTCTTTCGTATATGGCATGCATAGTAACAGAATTTTGAGAAATACTAAACATTTCTCACAACAGTTCACTCGTAGGGAAATAAACACTTCTACTGCATATAGCTTCTAGCTTTCTTTCAACTCTCAAGCAACTGTCCCAAGACCTGCCTTGAGAAATGGCCCAGCTGAGCGTGTGTTTCAGGCATTGAGGTGTTCGCTACTCTATGGTTCATCACAACTCTTTTTAGAACATGGTTAATGGCATGCAGTTTGGGGAGTGGGCATCTAAAATGTCACTACCTTAAGTGAATCCTTATGCACTCTCCAAACCTTTAAAATCAGAAAAGATCACCATGGTAGCACACCCAATTTTCAGTGGCAACATCCCTTCTTGTGACATCACAGAGAAGCTCCATTCAGAATAATTTATTTTAAAGTTATTAAAAGGAAACAGCAATACAACTGAGCACATGGGCTTTACAGGGTCCCTCTTCCTTCCATCTCCACTATAGCTTAACATCCAAATGATAAGGCCAATGAAACTTGGGCGAATTCTTACATTTAAAAAAAAAAAAAAAAAAACTCAGCACAAAATTTCTTTCGGAGGCCTTTCGCATCAGTGGGAAGTGTTATCGGCTCAGGTGTTATCATGCAATCCTCCGAGCCAATGAGAGCAATGAATTATGGTTACTGCAATGTTATGCATGTCCAAATGCTGGACAGTTAAAGTTTAAAGCTTGCACTGAAGCCCGTGCATGAGGAGTTAAAACATAAATTATGAAAGATCTGACATTTGAGAAGCTTAGCAGGCTGTGGAGTAACAGTTGCTGGCCTCTTACCGTTGTCCTTCACATTGTTGTCGTCGAGGTTGATCTGTTCCGCCAGCTCCGATAACGAGTCATCCACAGGACGGCTGCTGCGCAAGGACATGGACAGCCGGCGCTTGATGATCTTCATCCTATCCATTCAATGCTACAGATAAAGTGCCTGTAGTGAGAAAGAAAGGAGAGCCATGACAGAGGGCAGACGCAGTGTAGTACGCGCTCTACCGCGGTGAGGTCATAAACACTACTTAACAAGACTTTGACCTTTCTGTACTCCACAGGACACTGGGATTACAGTGAAAACACTGGGCAGGGTGGAAAAACACACACAACATTCATTTTAACAAGAGGGTAAACTACACCTGGAATGCAGGGGCCTAATGAAGACCCCTGCTGTACAACAAGTTGTGGCTCAACCACAGGTTTTTGTTCGTCGGTGAAGAGGTCTGAGAGAATGGGTTGGTGCACCCACATGGGTAATAACTGTATTGTAAGCAGAGGGTCCCTGAAGAGCCCTTTAGCACCTATTGCAAGGTCTTCCTTTAAGTAGCGTTTACTCACTTTTAAGCTAGGCAACACTAAACTACGTTTCCTGCTTAAAGCATCACATGAACCATGCATCTTTCCTAATCTATTTCAATTCAAATGTGATCGCTCTAGTAAAATTGCACATTATAGACTTCCTTATTTCCTCACTTTGTCGTTCCATTCTGCTGCCAGTAAGTAATTCATAAAATTCTTCTTGAGAATTAATTTTGCCAAATACCTTTCAATCTCCTCCTGAAATTGAGGATTTTCAATTCTGTCCAACTCTAAATAAGCCCTAATTTTCATTATAAATATACTTGAGCTGCCCAAGCAGCTGTGCTTTACAAGACAGAAAATAGGTAGGGAGTATTTTACGGCAACAATGGTGGTTCCTAAATATTAGGGATCCTCACACTTTTCAAAAACAAGGCCCATTTATTTAGTAACTAGCATGTGATCCCGCAACACAGTTATCAAAATTACCAGGATGATTAGGACCTACAACTTGTTCAAACGCACTCTAGCGTCTCCTTGCAAGCATTAACAAACTCCTACCCATGATGATTTCGGAGTGAAGTCATCTGACCCTTCTGCCGACACTACAAGGGCAACTACAAACAGAACAGTAACTCCTTTTCCTCAATAGCAAAAATTATTAGATTTATCCTGAACTTACAAACATGCTGGGGAGCCCAGTTAGAGTTTGTGCTACAAATAGACAAGAGCCGAGCTTGTTAAAGTTCACAGAGGTCAAGCCCACAAACGAATTAGAAACTGTGGCTAATAATCAGATTTACACTCTTCAGAATCATTCTTCATACTGTGGCAGAAAGGGCTAATTAGTGAGATTATAACTGAAGGTCAACGGCTTGCCACTCCCCCAAAACATCCAACGAAGCCAGAGGCACTTTAGCTCCATGATGAAAAAGCACAAGAGTGGTTCACACAAATTGGAAGATATTATATCTGAAATGTGAGGACATGGCTCAAAAACATGCCAACAGGTTTAGATTTTGTCTCTGCATGCACTTAGATGTGCACACAAAGGCACAGACCAGATCATACACACAACGAGTAACACACATACAGACAACCTTTTTCAACCAGTCCAACAAACATACAGGCAATCTATGGACATAATCATGCCACCCGGGAACGGACCGATTCTCCGCCCACTCTACTTTACAAGGCCAACTAGATGGATGCAGCAAATTATCGCCTTTGCAGATGCAGAAGCCAAGATTTATGCAAAGTTACTACTGGAGGACCTGGAGGTATGGGTAGAAGAGTTTCATCTAGTACCCTTCTTTGAAATCAGGTTCAGGCCTCAAAGCAGTATTTTGGATAACATACTGGTAGTTACTGTTTCAGGCATATCAATCAATAAGTACAAAAAAAAGTTTACATGCCTGCTACACTCACTATGACACCACCTATAATGGAGTACACCGGGTTCTGCTGATGGAAACGTTTTGGGCTTGGGGAATTCCAAATTGCCTTCCTGGAGCTATTGAATCTAAATGCATGGGGATCAGAGTAGAAATGAAAGTCGGGAGAGACGCCACCCCTGATTTCCGCCTCTATGGAGCCAATCTGGATAAGAATCTCAAAGAGGGCAGATCCTTTACACTGAGAACTTGATCAACAAATATCGAAGTGCTACACTATGGTTATAATAAATCCAACAGGCTCGTTGCAAGTAAAGCTAGAACAAAAGGTAATGATATTTGGGAAAAGCGCAGGAGGCAGCAAATGACTGAATGGTCAGCAGGTCGGGCACTGGAAACTGCACAGGAGGCAAGGACTAGGCCAAGGTGCAGTTAGCAGAGCACAGATGCGAGAGCAGTTACAAGGTGCACCCATCAGAGCAAGGGTTTGGACGAGGCGCAGCACGTGTGGGATAAGATGCTTCAACAGTAGCATGGTGGGGAGGCACAGCAGGCGGAGAATAGGAAAGCAAGACACAACAGGCAGATCAAAAGGGCAAGGCACAGCATAGGGTGTGGCACAGCATGGGACAGATAAAGCTGGATACTGGTGCAACGCAGAGCAAGTAAAGCATCGGAATCGATGTGCAGCACGCACCGAGAGGCGATGAAGCCCAGCAGACCCAAAATGAAGGTGAGGTGTAGCAGGTGGACAACAGGAGAGAGGGACAGTGACAGAGCACAGGAAGGTGAGGCGCAGCAAAGGGAGCACAAGGAAGTGAGATGCCACAAGTGACGCAAGGCAGGCAGGGTATGAAGGCACAGCACTGGCTGCCGCCACACAGCAGGCAGAGAACATAAGGCCAACACATAATAGGCAGAGCATGGACCATTGCAAAGCCAGCAGAGCTATGGAGCGACTTGCAGCAAGTAGAGTTATAAGTGATGCAAAGTTTAGGGGTGCCACAGAGCCAGCAGAGATGGGTAAAGTGATGCACAACTGGCAGAGTAGGTGAGCAGCAATGCAAAGCTGCTACAGCAGAGGCTGATGCTCAATGGACACAACAGGGATGAAAGAAAGTAAGCGTAGCAAGACCCAACAAAAAGCAACTAGAACACGGGTTACATACTGAACGCAGAGCAGGGGAGTGCTGCACAGTCGGCAGAATAGAGGAGGGTGCTCAGCAATAGAGCACAGAGCAGCAGGCGACACAGCTGCCAAATTATGAGCTGTTGAGAGTCAGAAATCGCTGAATGATGCTCAGACTCTCTGGGTTGAGACACAGTTTCAAGTAGGCACATTGATGCACAATATGGCAAATTGTCTTGTACAATTAGGGGGCAGCATCATTGTATGTGCCATGTATGACTCATTGAGATAGTTTTTTTTTTGTCAGCAACATCATGCGGTTGCTTATACTTTTAATGGTGAAAACAAAACTACAAGAACCACAATTCACAAAAAGGCAGGTTTATGTATGAAAATATGAGAAGCTACTAAATGCTTGTCCTTGAAATTATAGCTGTTAAGTCAAAATGTACTTTCTTCTGGCTCTGAAAAACAGAAAACAGCATTTTGTGTTGAAAGAAAACTGTGCAGAAGCAATACTCCATTCTGAAAACATGCTACTGGCAGTATAATGATTAGTAAGCAATCCATTCTGTAGTGTCTTGCGAGTTTTATAACAGAATCCTTTTGGTTCCTACCGGACTCAGTAGAGCTGCGAGGTCAGTGTTAGAGCGGAATGAAATGCAAGCTTGGTTTACAATGTTGAGTTTGCAGTTACACGCAGACGAATCAAGACGTGTAATATTAAGCTCCGTGTGTGGCATAGTAATTGGCGGGTACCTAGGCAGGGATAGGGACTACAACTGGAGACGAGATAGGGGATAAGTAACTCGAAGAATGACTGTGCTCTCTCAGAGAGTTTGCCGTGGTCCAGACAGACTGCTCGTGTATGCCACGTATGTGGCTATCGAAGTACCAAATCAACGACGATTCATGCACGTGGAGTCAAATCGCAGTTCCAGCCGCTGTGAAGCAATCAAAGATTACAAATACAGTGTCAAGAATCTACACTTTGTTAGCCGAGAACCTGTAGATCAACCTTACATAAAGGTACCGCGCAGCCAGGCAAGATAGAATTGTACATTATACAGAATTTAACACTGAAGGCAGATTCAATCGGACGTTCCAAATAAAAGAAGTAAATGACATACCTAATTCTTTACGAAAGTCATCATATCACAGCAAGCGGTGCCCCGAGTGAATCACTCATGAGCATAAACAGTAAGCCCAAGCAAAAGATAGGACACAAAGTGATTTCTACATGTCAAAAGAAGTTGTGGTTTAGATTTGGATTTTCGTTTCCCCACAAAGGTAAATGTCCCACCACTGGACAGATATGTAAAGGCTGTGGGAAGTAGAACCTTTTTGTGACAGTTTGTACGGCGAAGGAAAAAGTGCATCCCGGCACGAAGACAAAATGGCCGTTAGAACCTTCCAGAAGCAACGTACAACTCATGCCCACAAGGCCGAGCAGCACCATCAGTTGAGGCAAATCGACACCGACGATGATTTAGATGAGATCGACCTAGCTCAAACTGTTCATCTGCCTCAACATCAAATGACAGTGAAGAAGATGGTTGTGCTATGTCGATGTTTAACTCAAAGAAAAGTGCGCATGTTGGACTCACCACATGTGGAAAAAATGTCAATCACACACAAGTCGACATGCTAAAGCACCAAAGACATACAAACATTGTCCTAAGATTACATTGAAAATAAATGGATTCTCAATACCTTTTATCATTGTCAATGGTGTCTCAATAAACATAATGCCTGAACAGAAATATACCGAATGGTCTCCAATACCGCGACTCATGTCATCGAAAACAAAGTGTATACATGAGCTGCATCGACACCCATAAAAAGTCACGGTTCGATGAAACACAAGGAAACGAAGGTGCAGGCACCCATCCATGTGCTTCAAGGTTCAGCGTCAAGTGCCTGTCTAGTCAGTTTCAGCACAGCTGCTGATATGGGACTGATTTCAGTGAATTACAATATGAATGCTCATCATGAAATAGTATGTTAACCACTGGCTGAACCATGGACGGAAATACTAAGGGCTTGGGAAACGAGAGGTTCAGGAGAAGCAGATTCACAATAGGAGACCCCCTGCCTGTAACAGAATGGAGTGCCCGTGCAAGCCAAGGCCCTGCCCGACAGGAGATCAGATACAGGTTGGAATAAATAGATGTGGGTATGTAAGGGACTAGGATAGTCAGTACTGGAACGAACCCCCCACTAGCCCCCTGACCCCGGGAATTTAGAATGTATGGCTATAATAGACCCTCGCATAGACTAGGAAACTGTACCATACGGGGGTGGGGTGGTCTGTTAACAATTGCACAAACTTCCCCTTGAAGACTTTCAATGCCAAACAAATCACTCAGAGCGCCAGCAAGTTGAAGTGAAGTCTGGATTCCACCGGAGACCAGAGCTTTCTGATCTCCACCTCTCCTAGATGGCCGCTCCATCCCAGAAGTGATGAGTCTGTCACAACTGTGAGATCTGGTTGGGGAAGGGAGAGAGGACTGCTGGTGACCCAATCGCGGTTTGTCAGCCAGCACTGCAATACCTGTGCAGGTCCCTCGGAGAGCTGGACCATGTCAGAGAGATTCCCTGGATGCTGTGCCTACTGGAACTTCGGGTCCGACTGCAAAGCCCGCATATGCCATCTGGCATCAGTCACTAACAGGATGCATTAGGCCCAACAGCGTCAGAGTCATTCTCACCGAAATCCAGGATAGAGGCTGAAACATCGGTATCATAGCCTGAATATCTTGGACTCCCCGCTCAGGAGGATAAGTCCGAAACTGCACTGTGTCCAGAACAGCTCTGATGAAAGGGAGTGTCTAAGAGGGAGTCAGGTGGAACTTTTGCACATTGATAGTGAACCCCAGCGAATGCAGGAGGGCCGCCGTAGTCTGGAGGTGGGAGACAACAGTCTGGGGCAAGCTCGCTTTTAACAGGCACTCATCGAGATAGGGGAAGACAGACAATCCTAATCACCGCCATCACCGTGGTTAACACCCGAGGGGCGCTGGTAAGGTCAAAGGAGAGCACAATGAACTGGAAATGCCCCTAGCCTACCGTAAACCTCAGGTAGGGCTGATGAGCAGTCAGGACAGGAATGTGGAAATAGGCGCCCTGCAAGTCCAACGCCAGTATTCAGTCTCCCGGGTCCAGGGCAGACAAGACATGGGCTAATGTGAGCATCTTGAACGTTTCCTTTTTGAGGAAGTAGTTGGGGCTCATAGGTCCAGGATAGGATGATGGCCCTCATCCTTTTTCTGGACCAGAAAGTAGCAGGAATAACCACCACAGCCCACTTCTAGTGCCAGAACCCTGTCTATAGCTACCTTAGCCAAGACAGCCAAGACTTCCTTCTGAAGCAAACTAAGATGATCCTCCGTCAGCCGATGGATGCATGGGGGTGGGAAAAGACTCGAAGGGGAGGGATAAGCCCCTTTGGAATATCAGAAGGACCCACGTGTCTGATATGATATGATGGTCTGCCAGTGGTGGAGGTGATGGCTGATCCTGCCACCAACTGGCAGCCCATGATCGAGAAGGGCAAGACTAGGAGGGCTTGGAGGCTGAGGCTGCTCTGCGGACTGACCCGACCTCTGGCTGCCAGACCCATGGTGTCTGAACGAGCCGTGCCCTCAGCTGTGCAGAGGTTGTTTAACTTGCGCTGTCCTGTGGCTGGGATAGGGCTGGTATGGCTGAAACCCCCTTCTGTAGCCACAAAAGGGGCGAAAGGCAGACTGTGGACTTGTGGCCACTGAGAGGACCATGGACTTGGCCGTAGCCCATGAGTCCTTAAAGCGATCCAGCGCCTTGTCTGCCTGGTCTCAAAGGGCATGTCCATGAGAGAGGCCTGGACATCCCCCAAAAAGACAGACGTTCTCAACCAGGTGTGGAGTCGAACAGCCACCGTTGATTAAATCACTCCGTCCAGTCGGTCGTGTCGAGACCACAACGAATGGCGAACTTTGCTGCATTTCTCCTGTGTGACATTGCTCGGGAGAGGATGGCCCGGGCCTCCTCTGGGACCTGTGGCAGCACTTGCGCAACCGTTTTCCTCAGGGAGTGGGAAGACCGGCCAAATAAGCATGCGGTGTTCATCGACCGCAATGCAAGGCTGGTGAAAGAAAAAAAAATTCTTACCCCAACTACCCAGCCTCTTGGATTTCCTGTCAGGGGGAGCAGAAGGGAACGCGCCATGGGAGGTAGAGGCTTGAACAACCACGCTCTCTGAGGTAGGGCGGATCGTGAAGAAACTTGGGTCACCAGGAACAGGGCGGTGATAGGGGCAATTGTCCTATTCATAGGAGCTCCTGGGCTGGACTTGGACCAAGTTCCCAGTAGGACATCTAGAAGGGCATCATTAAAGGGCAGCAAGGGTTACAAAGAGGAGATACTAGGCTGCAGGACCTCAGTCAAGATATTAATATTGGCCGCCACAGAAAGGAGCTGAAGGTCCAGGACCTCATCCACTCTTTGCACCAACATAGCAAATGACACTACCTCCTCCGTAGCCACAGTAGGGGAGAAAGCATGCCAGAAACTGGTGAGGTGTCCAGTCCACTGGCCTCGCCCAGTTCCATCAGTCCATTTCTTGATAAGACTGGTCTTCTAAAGGGTCTAGCGACCCCTCCCAATCTTCTCCCACTCCTAGCCCCTCAGAATAGGGCTCAGGAAACGACCTAGGAACCAGATTTTCTATCGGCGTCGCTACCAGCGTCGATCAACGCAGTAACAGCTCCGGATTGTCAGGAATCAGAATGAGGCATGCGCCACCAGGGGGGGGGGTAGGATCGATGTCGGGCCGCTGAAGGTTGCAATGGCTCGATTGGCGCCAGACTAGATCTATAGGGGGAATCGCGTCGGGCCGAAGCAGCCGGCGCCAAACCTGACAGAACTCCCTGTGACCCTCTGGGGCCCGAAGGAGCATCAGGAGGGTCAGGCCACCCAAAAATGAGGCCTATGGCCTCACAGAACTCTCGGAGTTGGGTGGGGGGAGTCGCTTGTCCTCTGTAAAATTGAGGAGGCGCGGAGCCAACCCAGTTTGGTTCCAAAGAACGAGGTCTAGAACGCAAAGACTCCTCCATTGAATCAGCTGACAAATGGGGAGAAGTCGAAGCATGCTTCAACTTCTTGAGACTCTTACCCGAGTGTCCCGATGATTTGGAGTGGGATGAAGAGGACTTGGGACTCCCGGAACAGCGCCCGGACCATCCCCTCAACCGGGACCATGAACGAGCCTGAGACCTCCTAGGAGTCACGTGACCCGGGCCTACTGCAGGGTCAAAAGTAGCTTTAGGGACCACTTCCTCAAAGCCGTCTGAGTCATAGCCCGACAGTAAGAGCACAACTTCGAATCGTGCTGCACTCCAGGCACCACAGGAAAACCTGGTGCAGGTCTGTCACGAACATGGGTAGGATCGATGTCGGGCCGCTGAAGGTTGCAATGGCTCGATTGGCGCCAGACTAGATCTATAGGGGGAATCGCGTCGGGCCGAAGCAGCCGGCGCCAAACCTGAGAACTCCCTGTGACCCTCTGGGGCCCGAAGGAGCATCAGGAGGGGCAGGCCACCCAAAAATGAGGCCTATGGCCTCACAGAACTCTCGGAGTTGGGTGGGGGGAGTCGCTTGTCCTCTGTAAAATTGAGGAGGCGCGGAGCCAACCCAGTTTGGTTCCAAAGAACGAGGTCTAGAACGCAAAGACTCCTCCATTGAATCAGCTGACAAATGGGGAGAAGTCGAAGCATGCTTCAACTTCTTGAGACTCTTACCCGAGTGTCCCGATGATTTGGAGTGGGATGAAGAGGACTTGGGACTCCCGGAACAGCGCCCGGACCATCCCCTCAACCGGGACCATGAACGAGCCTGAGACCTCCTAGGAGTCACGTGACCCGGGCCGACTGCAGGGTCAAAAGTAGCCTTAGGGACCACTTCCTCAAAGCCGTCTGAGTCATAGCCCGACAGTAAGAGCACAACTTCGAATCGTGCTGCACTCCAGGCACCACAGGAAAACCTGTTGCAGGTCTGTCACGAACATGGCGCAGTAACCAGCGTCGCACAGTTTGAACCCAGAAGTCTTCCTAGGCTTGATGGCAAAAAACTACACAACAAAATGGGGTCGACAAAAGTTGAAAAAGCCTGTCAAAAAGTGACAGAGGGAAGCTCTCTTCATGGATCAGTGCTTGACTGCAGCGGAAAGAAAAGAGCTGATGTCAGCGTGCAGAGGTGGTGCCTATAGAGGTGATGCAGACGTCACTATGGAGTGGACGACGCCGACGATGTCATTTGGAAACGACCGACGTCACCTACGCAGCGTGCAAGGGTATTGCTTGAAGAAAAATCTTTCAGATCCAGTCTGAAGCCTGGGAAATTCAAAGGTAAGGAATCTGCAGCTAGATGTGTATATCAGATATTGCATATTAATGAAGAGGTTCGTCCTGTTGCTCAGAGACATAGACAAACTACTTTCCACTTACAAGAAGCTGTTGAAAAAGAACCTGAATTGTTACTTAAGCAAGACATTATTGAGCGTTTTACTGATCGGACGCCATGGGTTTCTCACATACTGGTAGTGCGCAAAAAGCACAGTTAAATACAGTATGCATCTGCATCGACATGCGCCAGGAAAACAAGGCAATTGAAAAACAACGTCATCCAGGTCCACACATTGCTGACATGGTAACTCAGCTAGATGGTGCAAAGGTGTTCTCTCGTCTTGATTTAAACAAAGGCTATCATCAGTTGGAACTCGAAAAAGATTGCCAGTACATTACATTTTCTACAAATGTTGGTCTGTTTCGTTACAAGAGACTCAGCTGTGGGGTGTCATCGGATGCAGAAATTTTCCAAGACGTCATTCGACGTATCACACAACCTTTTGTGGTTGCATTAAAGTCTACAATGACGTATTGGTTTTCGGAGTTACACAGAAGAAGTACGAAAAAGCTCTCACACAAGTATGTTGTTTACTTACAGATGTAGGTTTGACATTAAATGCAGACAAATGAGAGTTCCATAAGACGAAGTTGAAATTCTTTGACCATATCTTTTCAGATGGGGGCATAACACCTGATCCTGCAAACGTACAAGAGCCAACAAATGCTGATCCCCCACAAGATGTTTCTATGCTATGTTTGTTTCTTAGCATGGCCAGCTACTACGGTTCACAATACATAAGAGACTTTGCTACTGCAAGTACTCCATTATGAGAGTTGAGTAAGAAAATAGCTTCATTTGAATGGTTGCAAGAATGCACGAAAAGTTTTAAGAAAATTAAAAAAAGCCATCGAAAGTGCTACTGAAATGGCCTACTTCAATCCAAAGCTTCATACGGAGATTGTTGTTGATGCTAGCCCAGTGAGGGTTAGGCGCTATTCTTGCACAGCACAGTGGGCATCGAAACGCATGAGGGTATAATGTGGCATATGCCAGTAGAAGTTTATCCCAGACTTGCTTACTCACAACCAGAGAAAGAAAGTTTGGCTGTTGGATGGGCTTGTGAATACTTCCATGTGTTCCTGTATAGAAAACCTTCCACATTGGTAACAGATCATCAAGATTTACTGGCAATATTTGGCAATCCAAAAGCCAAGATGCTACCTCAAATTGAAAGATGGGGATTACGACAGCAAGAGTACAATTATAACATTGTGCATTGTCCAGGAAAGGATCAGAATCCTGCTGACTACTTTTCTGGAGTGCCTATACAAGGTCAAGGTACTACATCCAAGTCGGCCGAGGCCTATATCAATTTCACAGTCAAAACAAATACACCAGCTGCCATAGCGTTAGCCCAGATTATCACTGCCACAAGTCATGATAGTGACGTGTTGAAATTGAAAGAGAATTACACATCAGTTATGGAACAGACACACTCGACCCCTCACCACTGATGGTGTAGATCAAAAATACAAGAAAATTAACGATGAACTGTCCAAACTCAGGAAGGAGTCATTCTATGAGGGTCGAGAATCCTAATTCCGGAGAGTCTGTGACAGAGAATGATTGAAGTGGCTCACGAAGGACATTGTGGTATAGTTGCCACAAAAAGAGCTCTTCGAGATCTACTTTGGTTCCCATACCTAGATGAGCAAGTCAAAAAGGAACTCAAGGCTTGTCATCCATTCAACTGCCTTTCTACAAATGCGACTCAGCATATGTTGAATATGTCTGAATTCCTTAAACATGTGTGGGAGAGAAAAGCCATGGATTTCTATAGTCCACTTGATAACAGACATCTGCTAGTAATCGTGGAAGAATATTCTTGTTTTCCACTCATAGAAAATCTTTCATCCACTACTCATGAATGAGTCATTGAGAAACTAAATAACATCTTTGCAACTTGAGGCATTCCAGCCACTGTGAAGTCTGAGAACTGCCCGCCCTTTAATAGTCGGGAGTTTAAGGATTTCCTACAGCATCTGAACATAAAGGATCAGAAGAGCACACCTCTATGGCCGCAGGCCAACTGACTTGTTGAGTGTTTTAGGAGTACACTAAAGAAGTGGTACAGCGTGCAATTCTAGAAGGGCTCAAGTTGAAAAGGTACTGAGTTCTACCCTACGAGCCTATCGTTTAATACTGCCTTTGACCACCAGTGTAATGCACCCTGTACAAGCAGGAACCACCACCACTCTGGTCGGGGTGAGTGTAGTAAACACTAAAAGTTTACCCTTGGGTAGTTTGGCACAAAGCAGTCAGGCTAAACTAAAGAGGCAATGCGTAAAGTATTTGTGTGCACACACACACCACCATAAAAGTATTCCATACCATTTTAGAAAAATAGCCAATATTGATCAGAATAAAACAAGACCAAAAAGACCAAAAAAACAACATACACAAAGCAAGATATACATTTCTCAATATTAAATGCAGTTAAATCCTTTAGAAAACAACAGCTCTGGCTGGGGATATTCTCAACATGCTTGACGGAGTCATGTACACAAATTCAGGCGAACCGCGATGGAGGGCGGGCCGGCTACGGAGTCGTACAGAGCCCAGTTACAGTACCTTGGAAACGATGACAAAACAAAGATGTTGCGAGGAGCCAGGGAGGTGAGGCATCATTGAGGCTGGGCGTCGTCGGTTCCTTTGGTGCAGGTCGTTGGCATGGTGGTGGTCGGGACACGGCGGTGAGGTGTCACTGAAGCAAGTGAGACGTCGGTTCCTGAAGGCAGTGCAGTCCGTGGGCCGTTTACGCCAGGGATATTGCAAGGCACAGGAAAGGTCAAGCGGCGTTGGCGGCGGTTCCGCTGGCAGTGCGGGGTTAATGCAGGGTCGAGGGTCAAGCCGTGTCGACAATGCAGTGTTGATATCACACCACAGGACCACAGGTTCTGTGGCACAGTTAGGCGTCGGAGACTTCGGTGACAAAGTACTTGGGACTCCAGCTGTAGCAGGTCTTCAGAGGAGCTGCAGCGGCGTCGGCCCTGCATTATAAGTCGCGGTTGTTACATCCAGCGGGGACCACGGCGCTGATGCAGGCAGTGGCGCTGTGTCAAAGAGTGGTGCCAGCTCCCAAGCCACACTCAAAGTCGAGATGCTGGTTTCTTCTTATTTAGCACAGCAAACTCACTAACAAGGGCTCAGGAACTGTATTTGACACCCCATGGCTGAGTAGGACTCCCAGCTAAGAAGCCCAGGTGCGGCAGGTGAAGTCTTTGATGGGCCTGAGACTTCCAACAGGAGGCAAGCTCAACATATGCCCTTGGAGAAACTTTAGAAAGGAGGATGCAGAGAGCAAAGTCCAGTCCTCTCACTCCCAGGCAAGAAGCAGAAGACAGCAGGCCAACAGCAAATTGGTAGTTACTCCTAGCAGTACAACAGCACTTCCTCCTGGCATAATGTCCTCAGTCCGGAAGTGTTATAAGCATATAGTGTCAACGGTCCAGTACTTGTACCCATTTTAGCCTTTGAAGTAGGGAGATTTCAAAGAAAGGTCGTTATAGTGCATAAGACTCTGCCCGCCCTGGCTCCAGACACACTACAGGGGGAGTATGCAGCTCTTTGAGTGGGGACAGGCACAGCCATATTCAGGTACAAGTGTCAACTCCTCCCACCAAACTAGCTCAGGAAGACCCATCAGCCTGATGATGGGCCATCAGACTATACAGGGCACACCTCAGCTCCCTTTGTGTGACTGTCTTGAGTGAATCACAAAGCCCGACTGTCATCCAACCCAGAAGTGTATTCAAGGGACAGGGAGAGGCAGAGAATGGTTAAAGTAAGAAAATGCCATCTTTCTAAAAGTACTGAAAACACACAATATCTAGCTGACCGTTTGTGGTGCTGTCAATTATTTTAACAGACTCAGACCAAAATCTAGAATGTCTTGGTCTACATCATTTAATATGTCAATTATTTAGATGCAGTTCATAAAGACTCATTTTTTGAGTTCACAAAAAACAGATTTGGACAACACTTTGAAATTATATAACATCAAAACAGACTAACAAAGAAGTCAAAGACAATTTCAAAAAACAAATAAATACGAGTATTAACCAGTCAAAATCAACAGGGTAACCCACATTTCATTTCATCACAATGTTAGTAAAACATTCTGGGGTTACCAACCAGCGGGGACAAAGCATTGAGGACAACAAAGGGTTTATACATTTCAAACACAATATTCCCCTTCGTTGCTAATCTTATTTATAAGAGAAACTATTCCCCTGGTGGTAAAGCGTGCCGACTCGTTTCAAATCCCACTTCATTTAAAGGGATTCTCTTCGGGGCTAAGACTGGAAAGGCTCTAAAAGATCAAAAAAGGGAAAGAAAAGTTCATATCTTAGATCTGCCCTTCTCGTCTGACTGTTTCATTAAACTCTTAGAAAGAGGGCTCAGTACCTGTTAGCTGGATTTATTTGAGAAATCTCCGTTTTATTGTTGTCGCTTGTGTTGCTGACCAGATGGCCTGAAACATGAACGAGTGTGAGGAGTTAAAAACAAGTCATTTGTGCAAGAAGCTGATAGAGACAGCATGAAGAAGCCATTTGACTTACTTATTAGATCATTTTGGTTGTACAGGGGTCTATGAATTGCCCGGGCAAATAGAAAAGTTGTTCGTATCACATGCGAGACTAATCTATCCTTTAATGAAGACGCAAGGAACGTTTAGAATTGAAGACTCATGTCAGTTTTCCTGAAACGACAAACGCGTGGGCTGGTTATTTTAAAGTTCGTGCCCAGGACTTATTGGGTTGTAAATTTCACAAAGAGGCAGTGTTGTAGAAGTTCCGACTTACTTTTGACAAAATTCGCGCAGCCGGTGATGTATTTTTTTTACCAAAGATCCACAAGCAACTAATGGATCCACCAGGAAGACCCATCGTATCGGGGTGCGACTCATTGCTGTAACCCATCTCCAAATACGTGGATACCTTTTAAAAACCTTTTCTTCAGCAAGTCCCTTCTTACTTAAGGGATACGATGGATTTTATTAACAAGATAGAGGGTCATCAATTCAATTCCATCAACCAATGGCTCGTGTCGTTCGACTTTGTGTCTTTGTACACACAGATTCCCCAGGATGAGGCTCTTGAAGCATTAGAGATATATCTGGAAACCTGTGAAAGACCACACCAGGTACCCACTGAATTCATTTTGCAACTCGCATCGGTGGCTCTAAAGAAAAACTATTTCAAGTTTGAAGAAAAATTCTACATTCAAACGAAGAGGACAGCGATGGGATGCCCCTTCGCTCCGGAGATGGTGGTGCTCTATATGGCCCTTTTTGAAGAAAAATTCATTTATAATGACTACCCCCTTTTCCAACATCTCACAAAATGGTATTGTTATATCGACGACACCTGGTGCCTTTGGGATGGCCCGGACTTGATGTTAATGCAATTTTTTGATTGGCTCAACACGAGACGTCCAGATATTAAATTTACAGTGACCAAAAGCAAGACTTCTCTAACATTCCTTGATGTGGAGGTGAGACCCATAAATGATGGACTCAGGACCACTCTACACCGTAAACCAACAGACAGGAACACGATCCTCCACTACAAAAGCTCACATCCTAGGAACCTTCGGGATAATTTGCCGTACGGCCAGCTACTGAGGATCAGACGCAATTGTTCACGTAAGGAAGACTTTGAGGTCCACGTAGGTACTCTATGTGATCAATTGAGGGATAGAGGCTACCCGAAAAAAACTGCTAAAGCAAGCAATGCGTGGAGCTTGGGTCACACCAAGAGAATGTCTTCTATCTAAGAGAATTAAGGAACCACTGGAGAAATTGGTGTGTGTGTGTCCACTTTTGGGCCACACACGAACAAATTTTGTCAAGTAATTCTAAAAAACTGGCACTTGCTACAGAACCTGGGATGTCCCTTTGAACAGCCGCTATCTGCCATGAAGAAGGATACAAGCATTGGACAGCAACTGGTGAGGGCTGACTGTACATCAGCGACTAAAAAGAAGCATCTTCACTCTCAGTGGAACTTAAAACCAATTGAAGGCCATCACAAGTGTGGCAACTGTGTATTTTGTGAATCCACCTTGGAAGGATCAACATTTGAGCAAAACAACATTAAATGGGTTCACAAGTCCTTCTCTAACTGTAAAACAAAAAACGTTGTTTATGCAATCAATTGCCCTTGTGGCAAAAACTATATCGGAAAAAACAATCAAGAGGTCAGGCTACGAATGGTTCAGCATCGTTCCCGAATTCGAACGAAGGTGGCGAAGGCTCCGACGGTCACCCACTTCATACTGGCCAATCATAGTGAAAAAGATATTATATGGACAGTACTAAGTGTTGTGAAACAGACGGCCAGAGGTGGAGATGTCGAGGCGGCATTGCTGAAAAAGGAGGCCTACCTAATATTGAAATTTAATAGTGCCTTATCAGGCCTAAACGAGATGTCTGAAATATCGAGAACATAATCCTGAACAATCACTGCTGAATACAACATAATTTATTTCATCCAAAAAGATGACAGGATACTTTCAATTGGATGCACTACCAATACCAGAATCCATTAGGAGAATGCTCAGGATTAATGAGCCACGTACCGGAAGTCTCAAGCCGGTGATTAAGCCATCTGACACCAAGGCGCGAACTGCTGAGCAGGCAGAACTCCACAATGAACGCTGGTGCTGCACGCAGTAAACGAACAGCTGCACGAATTTCATCAAAAGTAAGTCGGAACTTCTACAACACTGCCTCTTTGTGAAATTTACAACTCAATTAAGTCCCAGGGCACGAACTTTAAAAGAACCAGCCCATGTGTTTGTCGTTTCAGGAAAACTGACATGCGTCTTCAATTCTAAACGTTCCTTGCATCTTCATTAAAGGATAGATTAGTCTTGCATGTGATACGAACAACTTTTCTATTTGCCCCGGAAATTCATAGACAGTTGTACAACCAAAATGATCTAATAAGTCAGTCAAATGGCTTCTTCATGCTGTCTATCAGCTTCTTGCACAAATGACTTGTTTTTATCTCCTCACACTCGTTCATGTTTCAGGCCATCTGATCAGCAACACGAGCGACTCAACAATAAAACTGAGATTTTCTCAAATAAATCCAGCTAACAGGTACTGACCCCTCTTTCTAAGAGTTTAATGAAACAGTCAGACGAGAAGGGCAGATCTAAGATATGAACTTTTCTTTCTTTCTTTCCCTTATTTTGATCTTTTAGAGCCTTTCCAGTCTTAGCCCTGAAGAGAATCCCTTTAAATGAAGTGGGATTTGAAACGCGTCTGCACGCTTTACCACCTGGGGAATAATTTCTCTTATAAATAAGATTAGCAACGAAGGGGAATATTGTGTTTGAAATGTATAAACCCTTTGTTGTCCTCAATGCTTTGTCCCCGCTGGTTGGTAACCCCAGTATGTTTTACTAACATTGTGATGAAATGAAATGTGGGTTACCCTGTTGATTTGGACTGGTTAATACTCGTATTTATTTGTTTTTTTAAATTGTCTTTGACTTTTTTGTTAGTCTGTTTTGATGTTATATAATTTCGAAGTGTTGTCCAAATCTGTTTTTGTGGACTCAGAAAATGAGTCTTTATGAAATGCATCTAAATAATTGACATATTAAATGACGTAGACCAAGACATTCTAGATTTTGGTCTGAGTCTGTTAAAATAATTGACAGCACCAAAAACGGTCAGCTAGATATTGTGTGTTTTCAGTATTTACCGGCCCATTCTAGCTGATTGTATTAGGGCCAACCCCTCTTATAGCCAACTTTATAAAAGTGACATTTTCAGACCTGCAATTTAAAAACCCACGTCACTAAAAGATATGTTTTAAATTGTGAGTCCAGAAACACCAAACTCCAATTTTCTACCAGCTCCCAATGGGAAGATACACTTGTAAAACGTTACATGGTAGATATATAACTCCCACTTCTCACATGAAGAATGGACCAGCACTCGAGTCTCTGGGATTCTCCAATTTTATTCAAAGGCAGCATTCGTGAGGACATAGAACGCGTTTCGGCTGTTCGGTCAACTATAAAATGCCTCGTAAAATTAATTTAATTTATACCTCCTCCACAGGTGTTACTGATTACAGAAACATAAACAAGTTACTTTTGTGCTCGTCTTTCCTTCAAGTTCATTTCATGTTTTCACTGTCTCTCAATAAAGCTCAAATTCATTCAAACTTTTGTTGTCTTTATTTACAAAAATGTATTTTTTCTTCAATTCCAGCAGCTAATGAAATCACTGTTTATATCTTGTTTAAAGCTCCGTGCTTGCTACAAAGGTCACCTTGGAAACGTGTGAGAAAATACAGTCTTTAATTCTCATTTCCACTTGCCCCTTCCAAACATGCTGGGAGCCCGTCTGTTATTTTATAGATTATATCGGTAAGTAGTGTGTTTAAATTCACACTTGGTTTCTGCCACAGTCATTTGAATTCAAAAGTACGGGCAAATTAAAACGCAGAGTACTGCACTAGTGCTCACCTCCGTTTCTTGTCTTGGTGCTGCTGGAATTTTGCATTTTTCCACACTGGTGCTGTCGTGTGATTAACAGGGCCCCAGAGAATCACTATTCAGCAGACGCCTTTAAAGTGCCTGGCTCTGAACCATTCCATTGATAAAGTATAAAAAAGGGCTTTCTGTAACATCCTAGTAAAGCCGTGGAATGTGCAGTGTCTACCCAAAACCGGGTTCCTGCCAATGACTATGCCACACATAGAGCTTAATGTTACACGTCTTTATTCCTCTGCATGCAACAGCAAACTCGACATTCTAAACCAAGCTTTCATTGCGAACCGCTCTAACACTGACGTCACAGCTCGCCGGAGTCCTCTAGGAACCAAAAGGGTTCAGTCATAAAACTCGCATAAAACTCTGTCAAATAATAACGCACAATTTTGTCTTTACCGAACAGCATATATTCACATACTGTTAGAAACGGCCCTTTTAGCAGGGTTATTACCAAACGTACTGCGTTCTTCCGCCTCAGTTTTTGACTTTGTTGGGGGGGGGGGGGGAGTAATAAATATATATAGCCAGATAGATAGATAGATATACGCTTCTTGGTGATGATAACCAGCACTCACAGGAGCAGATGATAGATAGATAGATCCCCCGCAACAAAGTCAAAAACAGAGGAGGAAGAAGGCCGTACGTTTGGTAATAACCCTGCAAAAAGGGCCATTTCTTACAGTATGTGCATATATGCTGATCGGTAAAGTCAAAATTGTACGTTTTTATTTAACAGAGTTTTATGCTAGTTTTATGATGGGACCCTTTTGGGTCCTAGAGGACCCCGTAGAGCTGTGACGTCAGTGTTAGAGCGGTACGCAATGAAAGATTGGTTTAGAATGTCGAGTTTGCAGTTACAGGCAGAGTAATAAAGACCTGTAACGTTAAGTTCTGTGTGTGGCGTAGTCATTGGCGGGAACCCAGTTGTATGGTAGACATTGCACATTCCACTGCTTTACTTGTTGCTCTTCAAAGTGAGACTCCTTGTTATAATTCCTGAAGCAGGAGGAAATAATACTTTTTTGGGGTTTATGACATTAACTAAAAAATTATTTTGGAGAAATGGCTTTTCATGATAAAAAAAAGCAGCAATAGTAGTTTATTTAAATTTCCACTACTACATTTAAAAGATGGCTCCCAGGATGCGACTGAGCTGAAGTTTTAGGGCGGATGTATTCTTAAAAAATATTCTAAAAATACAATTGATTCGGGAGTGGGAATAGGGGGAATTCTCAGAGTTATAAAAACAGTGACTAACGGTCAAGGACTTGCAGGTAGTGCAGTGGGAATCTTCCCCCTTTCTTCTGCAGTGCTGTGTAAAACTAGCCTCATTACAACTTTTAAAATGAGACAAAATAAACTCCTATAAACAGAGATGATCTGTTGGACTGAGAAGAAGCTGTTCTGACAAAGTACCTGGGAGGAAATTGTATTGACAAAGTTATGGGTCGGGAGTGATAAAGAAGAGCAAGTGGGCGCAAGATAATGATAACACAACGTGTTTGTAGACAAAGTAATGACACACAGACTTATTATTAATAAAGTTATTGTACAGTACTAAATTCAACAGAATGATCTCAAGTCACAAAGAAAATAATCAAAGCAAATAAAATACTTGTGCGATCCACAAAACCTTTTCTTCAGGTGCATGTCCTGTACATCTAGGCCGCCTCCATTTCCTCAGAGTATTTTAATGTAGCTGTAAAAAAATTGATTATTAGTTGGGGTGGATGGCAGTCCACCACAAGTAATAATGTTGCTATTCTTGTGAGGCCCAGTAAAGGTTTGGAATTCACATTCACTTATTACCTTTAGGCTCCAACAAAGGTCAAGTGTCAGGCTCGGTCTTCCGAGGGAGTTTACTGTTTACTCTTTTTTTTCATACTATAAAGTGAGACCATTTATGTGACAATCAGGTTGGTTACTGCAGGTGTGCTGGAGTAAAGCAGTACAATGTTATTTTTGTTTTTGCAATTTAAACCTGAGCTCAGGTTTTGCAATTTAAACCCGAGCTCAACCCTTGGTAGTTATGGTACAGAGCAGACAGGCTTAACTTTAGAAAATGTGTAAAGCATTTAGAGATACCAAACCAGTTAAAAAGCCAAACACACAACACAAAAAAATCCCAATACAATTCATAACAAACATTAAAATGCAATAGGTCTCGCCTTTTTTGGAGTTCGAGCTATTGGCGTTGTAAATGGCAATGTCTTTTACCCCTGTGTTATGGAGTGGATGTAAGTGGTTTCAGTGGAATTATGTGGGTTGGATTAGATTCGTTAGTTGTGTACTTGTGGGGTATTGTGTGGTCTGGAGAGGATTTGTATAGTGTAAATATGCGGCATGGTGTGCAATGGAATTATGTGTATAGTAATTATGTGATGTAGAGCACAGTGGTGTAGAGTAAAGTTGTGTAGAGTATAGTGCCATAGAGGTGCACTGTGTATATTGGAGTGGAGTAGAGTGGAGCGGCACAGATTGCAAAAGAGTGGCTTAGAGTGGTACAGTATAGTGTAGTGGCTTAGAGTATATTGTTTTAGACTAGAGTGAAGTGGTAAAGAGTGGACTAGTAAAGAGTAGAGTGGATTGGCGTAGAGTGCAGTGCCGTAGAGTGGCATAGAGTAGAGTGGTGCAAAGTACAGTGGAGTGGCCTATCCTGGAGTTGTGTAGAGCGCAGTGGCAAAGAGTGCAGTTGTGTAGGGTAGAGTGCATTAGTATAGAGTAGAGAGGTGTGGTGCATGCTGGAGGGCAGAGGTGTGGTGCAGAGTGCAGTGTAATAGTGTGCAGTGGTGCACAGTCGATTAGAGTAGTGTGGAGTGGCGTAGAGTGCATTGCCATAGAGTTCATTGGCATAGAGTGCAGTAGAGTGAGGTGGAGTGGTGCAGAGTAGAGTGCAGTGTTATAGCGTGTAGTGGTGCAGAGTAGAGTGGTGTAGAGTTCAGTGGTGTCGAGTAGAATCGATTGGGGCAGTGACGTAGAGTGTTGCTGTGTAGAGTATAGTGATGTACAGTTCGGTGGTTTAGAATAGATTGGGCTACAGTGCTGTGGCGTAGAATGTATTGTTTGTGAGTATAGTAGTGTTGAGTGCATTGTCCAAGAGTGTAGTGTTGTTTGCAATCTTAGGATATCTACAAAGGCGTAGAGTAGTGTGGTGCATAGTGTAGTGTTGAGTGGCACAGGGTAGATTGTAGTGGTGTAGAGTGGAATAGTGCAGAGTGGATTTGAGTGGCGTAGAGTGAGGTGGGGTAAAGCGTAGTATGCATAGAGTGGTAGCGCACTGCTATTACAGAGAACATATTTTCATTTGAAACGAGCATTACATTTGCACAGACATACAGTTTAACTGATAAAAAAAGTGTACAGTGTACAAACGACCATTTTTTGAAATATCACTGTAATGATTTCTTTTGATAGTATTAAAATATTTGTTTTCACCACACTTTAGTTACCCAAAAAAGCATTTCATTCGCGTTTTCCTAATTCTTATATATTTTTATTTACAGACATGTAAATTTTGTTGTGTGCTAAAAAAAAAAAAAAATATTGTACAGCTTTACTCCAGCACACCTGCAGTAACCAACCTGATTGTCACATAAATGGTCTCACTTTATAGTATGAAAAAAAAGAGTAAACAGTAAACTCCCTCGGAAGACAGAGCCTGACACTTGACCTTTGTGGAGCCTAAAGGTAATAAGTGAATGTGAATTCCAAACTACAAAGTCATGGTACGCAATGTGTGGAATGCATTTGTATGGAAGCTTTTGGAATCTCCCAAAGATGGATTTAGCAAAGTAGAGAGGGTATGGTAGGCTTTGGCCTAATTACAAATTTTAGGATGTCCCATTTGAGAAGCGTTTGTTAAAATGAAAGTGCGCGGTCTGTGAAACGTGTGCCACACTTATCACTTTCAAGTTTTGAGCTATGGTCAGTATGGCAACAATAGGTCTCGCATTTGCGAGAGTAAGAACTATTGGCGTTGTAAATGACAACGTCTTTTACCTATTTGTTTTGGAGTGGATGTATGTAGTGTGGAGTGAAATTATGTGTGTTGAATTTGAATTGTTAGTTGGTGAATTGTGAGTGGTGTGTATTTGTGTAGCATAGTGAATAGATAGGGGTGGGAGCTGCACAGAATAGTTAGAAAAAAAGATAGAGAGTGATAGGTAGTTTGTGCATGAAGCAGTGACTGAACTCCAGATATAGGAGCAGAAAAAGTGTGTGAAAAAGAAGGGGAGAGCAGGCCAGAGAAGTATAAAGAGGGAGCACCTGTGTACGTAGCAGGCACCCCAAGAAGAAGAGGAGAGGGTGGGTGGGTGTCAGGGAGGGAAACCTTGAAATGGCACTGGAATGAAACTGTGCTGGAAGACCTGAAGTTGAGAGAGAGAGAGAGAGAGAGAGAGAGAGAGAGAGAGAGAGAGAGAGAGAGAGAGAGAGAGAGAGAGAGAGAGAGAGAGAAAAAACATTGGTGAACCAGTGTATAGCGCGAGAATGTATAGAAGGTAGCATGTGTGATAAGGCAGTATAGAGGAGATAGGCAGTGTGAGGGAGGGAATGAGAGGGGGTAGTGGGATTGCGAGATAGGAGGAGGAGGTAATGGGAGCGTGAGTGAAAGACGAGAGGGGCAGACAGTGTGTGTGCTGGGGATAGATGGCATGGCTGGCGGAAGTGCGAGGGAGAGATGTGTTGTATTGGAATTTTCCTGATGAAAGAGTGCTGTTCATTGCAGCGCTTGGAGGTGAAGTAAAGCATCAAGCACTATAAATAATATGTATGTGTGCTCTTAAAAGTATTAACACACTTCTGTTGATAATGCACCAATGATGATTTTGCTCCTAAATTTGTTTTTCCACATAAATGTGATTTGTGCTTCTAAATGTTTTTCACACTCATGCTAATGCTGTACCAAAGAGAATTTTGTAACTCAATGTGGTCTCAACATAACGTTGTCTCATACTGATGCACAACTTTTCAACATAATTAAGAATCTTAGCATCAATTTTTTGTATGCATTTGGTGGTTTTGCAACGAAATGTGGCACAACACCTCTGATAACCCAGCACCAAGCGTTATTTTGCACCTAAATATGTTTGTGCACCTAAATGTGATTGTTATTGCTAAATGTGATTATTGCTTCTGCACTAGGTGTGATTATGCCCCTAAAAGTGAGTTTGCCCTAAATGTGTTTGTGCACCTGAAGCTCAGTTTCTAGGCTAAGAGGTCACTGGGTGGTAGCCATGTTAAATAAAGCGGGACTTTTAATTTGATGTGCGGTGCATTTCAGGTCAATGCAACTTTGTCCTATCTGTACTGCATTTCGGAGAACGGCACTCAGTATAGTGGTTATTGGTGTACTAGGAAGTCTTGTATAGCACTGTGTCACTGAATTCAGGGTGCATTTTGTTACAAGGGGGTGTCCTGGGCACCCAGTCCCATGCTTGTACTGTTCCTCTAAAGTACATAGTAACATCTATAATTGACTGATTCCTTGTTTTTCCCTCATTTTCTCGCCCTCTTAAAATATATTCTACATCATGGCCCACAAAGAAAACATTTATAAAAGGTGTCAACGCCTTTGTAACTATAGAAGTGTACTTTTTCAGACCGGTGTATTTTGTGTGTATTTCAGTTTTTTGTCATCTGATTAGCACTTGTGCTGAGTGCAAGCACTATCTCGTGCTGCGGGGATACATGAGGAGCGCATAGAACTGGATGCTCGGCCATAGTTATGTGACTGTAACGAGCCAGGCTGCGGAGCAATTCATTTTCTGTGTACTTCTTTTTTTCCATTTCCCTCTCAAAACTAATCGCCTGTATTTTGTGAAGTTGAAGTCTGAATATGATCTTAAAACGAACTTAAAATTTCCCACGTTTCGGGATTCAGACATCTAATGCAACTCTTGCTACGCGACTCTCCAGAATTGTAACCCCTAGCACTTACAGGTGCACAAGGAGCAGTACAAACAGGATGAAGCCTGTCCAGTGGCTGATGCTTAAACTGAGGACACCTAGCATTGGCTTCCAAAGCGCGATCAGAAAGCAGACTGCTCAGTCATGGGACAGTGCCTGGGCTGCTATGGTGTTGGTCGGCAGAGCAAGGGCTTCTCAGACTGCTGCACTCTGGATAGGTAGTACGGCATTTCGGTAGCTGCACTTCTTAGCTGAGATGCTTTACAGCAGCAGGGTCCGTATCATGATGGCGCTACGCAGAGCAGAACACTTGTTTTTGATGCATTTAATGTGTCTGAAGTCCAAAGATATAACTCGGAATTTCCCCTTGTTAATGCACAAATTTTAAACAAAACAAGGCGGAGAGAGAGGGAATCTCTGCTCGCTGTTAGTGGCTTGTTCAGTCTAAAATTCATGCATAATCCGAAGAAACCCAGAGATGTATGTTCCATCTTTACACACCTCAAGTGCAAACAAGCAGACGCTGGTCTGATAGGTTTATGGCAGAATTAAAGCACCTCTTGGAGTGGCTGGTACATTTCTAAGAGCACAGTACAGAACTTCTCTGCAATGCTAGTTGGGTTTAACGCTCATCAGTGTGGTTCTCAACAAAATGTATCAGCAGCGCTGCTCTAAATGTAATGGGCCCAAAGTAAGAAGAACTTTTCTTGGCTGTTGTAGTTTTCATGGGCACTGCCAGCCCTTCTGAAGCAGTCCGATATATTTACATTAGGGAGAAACAGCAATTTGCTGCAATGCTGCTTTATTGGCTCGCTCCGACCTTTCTCACAAATTGTGCTATACGTTTAACGGAGCACCACGAGTACTCCTGAGCAGGACTCTTTATATGTCTATTGGGTTTGTAGAGTTATGTTCTTCAGAACTGGCATTTTTTCAATTGAAAAGTTCTCTGTCTTCCCATTTAAGTGCAGTATATCTCAATAATGGCTTTAGCAGTCATTGCTACTTGAGCACAATGGTGACATGAGAAGTGTGGACAGTGCACCACTTAAGGTGCAACAGCCGTGGGGAGGAACACAAAATCAGTGGCGACGCAGACTTAACGTGCACTGTAAACGTACAGGAGCCCTGCAGTACTCCAATGTTTTTAATTGGCTCTCCCCAAGCTTGTTAGGAGGAATGCTGCACTTTGAAAAGGATAGCACCGGCAGTTCTGCTCATAGCCAGCAGCGCTTCCCATTCGACTTCTACGCTGTTTGGTGGAGAAACGAGCACATACAGGTTAGGTTACTTTCGAGTACCGGCCCTGTCCGGACTCAAATCTGTGCACACCCGGTGAAGTAGTATGTTCCAGACACCCAGAAGCCCTAAAGCCACAGCGGTAAAATCAGCTGCAGCATCAAGTAGACAGATAAGACGGACACGCTCCCTAGCGTTCTACCGATCCGCATATGGCAGAAAGCGGGAGCCATCTTAGAGGGGTTCCGCATCTTCATTTACTACAAGAAATTCAGAATGTGCGTGTCGCAGAATTTCACAACAGTTTTAACTGTACCCACCATGTGTTGCCGGTTATTAGCCACTGTCAGTTCCATTCAATTCAGTAACAGCGGAGACCAGAGCTTCGGGTGTTGTCCAGACAGGAAGCGTCAGTCCTGGTAGAGAGCGGTGGACCAAGGCGCCGGGTGAGGGCACGAAGCGGGCAGATGTGCCAGCAGCGGCAGTGTGCAAACTTCTTCTCGGTGGTGCAGCAGCAAGGAAGCAAAGAAAAAATTCAGGCGTCCGCGCGCTCAGTGCCTCTCAACCTTGGCAACCAGAACAGCACTCCCCTTGCTTAACGCACAGGGCTTCCTAGAACGGAGACAGTGTGATCGATGACGATAATACGTATAGAAGAACGTAAGCAAAACGTGACAGCGAGGCGGGGCTGGTGGATGTTGAGGTTTGTTTACATGTTTCTTAAAGGGATCTCAACCCAAAGAGAAAAAGAGTGGGTGGGACTGCAATGTCTCACGCCTCCACGGAAACAGCAGTGGAAAGAAATACAAAATATATATATATATACAAGCGTGTAGGCACCATTAAAGAATGCTGCGCTTCGAAAAAAGTTACTGAACAACATTCTATAAATGGAAATGCCGTCAATTAAACTAAGCTTTAATTATAGGATAATCACGTTTTAAATTAGGAATACACTGTTGATTTTAGTTTTATGTTTGACACAAATGTGAGATAGAAAGCGTTACACTCTTTGCCTTAGTGCACGTTTAATCCTGCTTACATACCGCATGAGTCATCACAAAGTGCATTTAGGAACAGCACTGCCAAACATGCTACACCCACTAAGAGGACGTCACTAGGCGAGTCAACAAAACTGCATAGTCTGGCGCTTGCTGTTATTCGGAGAAAGTGTATACTCATGATATTTGTTCGACATACCAGTCCTTAACGTAGGTGGCGCAACACACTAAAGCACAGTCATGGCTGCAGAGGAGGAAATGGGCAATTCAACATTTTATCGCGGTTTCGGTTACACGTACTCATCTCGGAATTCTGCAATAACGGGTTGCAGTCCCGATACCTTAACAATGAAGTCACACAAAATATTCACACAATTTCTTTATGAGCAATGATCACATTTAAAAATAGAAGTCTGGATTCAAATAGGTAACGCCACATGAAACCTTGTCGAGTGAAATGTATTGCTTTGACGATTTCTGCCATGAACATTTGGTTTTGCTTTTAATATGATAAAAATAAAATCATAAGTAATGGTACCTAGGTTATCAGGCTGCTGAATAGAGATAATATATCACCTCCCCTCCATTGAAATCGTTAGCTGGATATGAACATGTTTGGAAACGAAAAGAAAGGAGACCATAACCTCAATATTAAAAGAGACGCAAACATATGGGAAGAGTTGCCGAGCTTGCATTTCATGAAACAGATGCCCTGGTCACTTAATAGGACGTTTATGACTAAGGTTTACATTTATTACGACGAACTATGTTTTCAGCTACCTATATTTTATGAAATGCAGACACAAGTACTCTGTAGAGTCCTTCTGAACTGGTGGAGGACCGACAATTGCCCAGATCCTCAACTTTCCAAGAGGCCCCCAGGGAAACTAAACTTTCTCTCTATTTGTACTCTGTATTTTCTCTTTCTCTACCGGAACCGCTCTTCCTTTCTGCCTACTACCGTTACCTCTAGCTCGAATTATCAAAACCATTCTCATTTTAAAGATTTTTGTCACAGTGGCCAAGACATATTTCAAATGTGTTTTTTGTGACCGTGTTAAAATGGAACACATCATTTAGAACTGTTTGGCATTATGTGGGCTTGAAATGGGTAATAACATTCAAATTTGTTCCATACAACCCCTAAAATCTGTTCTGTCAACAACCCCAAAATATTTAAGTTGACACTGGTGGAGGATGATCCTTGGCTACTGGCAGCGCAGGCAGGAAAGTGGGAGAACCTGTAACTGAGCAGGTCAGCATCTGTGGCCAGCAGCAGTGCGCACTGCCCCAAATCAATTCTTCAAGGACAGCGCAGGTGGAGGAGTCTGTGGCCAATCAGTGATGGAGTATTCTGCAGTCAGGCAATAACGGGGTCGTCTGCAGCTAGATATAGGAAGAAGAGTCCTTTTTGAAAAGCTTGAGACCAAGCCTGCGGTCAGGCACAGGTAGGGTCGGACTGCTACAGAAAATAGGCCTGGGCACCATATTCAAAGTGGCCCCCATTAGCAAATCAGATAGAGAAAAATGTGGCCCACATTTGCAAACTAGGTCAGTTTTAAACTTGCAAAGACACGCTGTATAAATGATTTGCAAGGTATGGGAGACTGCATGCATTTGTGCTTGTGTTACGGGGAATGTTTGTAGTAATATCAGAGAAATCAACAGTAAAAACCGGCACACCAGACCATAAAACAAACCCAAAACCCAGTTACAGTTTGATTTCTATTTAAATACTTTATTTCGGCCGAAGGCCATAAAAGATTACATTGTCATACATTCATTCATAAAATGATCTAAAATGCACCCAACCGTAAATTGTATAGTCTCAGTGACAAGGTCATGGGTTTCCAATAAAACAATTTAAAACAATGTCAACTGATCACCTTAACATTCCATTACTACCACCCGGTTGAATTCTATTTTAAAATTCATTAAACTTCTTATAATACAATAAAAAGGGAGAGTATCTGGCTATTATACAATTCCAAACATGATTTCACTGTCAAAAGTGTATTGTTCTTTAACGCATCACAGCTTTAACCCAACTTTTTCCTTATTAGGCCCACTATGAACAAGTATCTGGATAGGGCAAATATAACATGTGGTAGGGTGCTAGTTGTCAGTACCCTAAGTGCCTCTTGATGCTTTCTGAATCCCATTGAACTGCATAGTGGTCGGATCCATTTTCTCCTTGCCCTTCATACGCCGGACAGAAAAACAAAATATGTGCTGTGTTTTCTGTATTTTTTGTAGATCCTAAAGTGCATATAGTGCATAAAGTACATGAACGGTCTTCCTTACCCCCCCAGTTTGCAGTATGGCTCTTGATCTGTAATATATTGTATCTTAACTTTAGGTATAAGATTCTTGCTAAGTACGCCTGTACGTTGTCAAGAAGCTCCTCGCGGCTCGGACTTGGCTTGATAATGAGGAATTGAGATGTTAACCTTCCTAATCTCGGGTCGCAGTAAAGTGCATTCAATGTGTATTGCCAATACGTTCCCTTCATTGTGTCTTTACAGCTTGATGTTAAACTGTGCGGGTTGTTACAATACGATTCAAGGCCTAGCTCTATGAGCCATTTCCGTATGAATCTCAGCCATGGGAAGGTAAGGCATGTGTCTATAGCCAATAACTCACGTACGCCTTCTCTATATACTAGTAGTTCTGGCATTATCCACAGCCGTATCCAATAGAGCAGTGGTCGCAAAGTCGCGAGATGCCCTATACGCTTTATGTCTAAATCATAAAACATTGGGATAAGCGGGTTTGATAGGGGTAGCCCCAGTAGTCTTCTTGCGAACTTGTTTTCCCCAATTGCCAGTTACAGTTTGAAGAGTTTGTGGTTAGCCGCTCCTAGAGGAGTTTGTTCCTAGCTGCACGTGGAGGACGTTTGTGTCTGACTTCAGAGAGAGCAGCAACTTAGATTAATGTTCGTGGCCTAGAAAAGTATGAAGCTTTGTAGAAGGCCACTTCAAGTTGCACTACTGCAAAGGGCAACAGCTAGATGAGCAGTGAGTGCATCTCTGTCTACTCAGTGAATCATCTTTTGCAAATCATGACTTGGTTGCAGTTTTCACAATAGTTACTTTTTACATTACTCAGTTTACAGAAATCTTGGCAGACGTGCAAAGTCACATACCGGTTGCAAGAACATTGGCACAAATAGGCTCGAGGTTTTCCTGTACTGTTGTGGAAACCTAGGATGCTTTCAAATGGATGTCACTTGGAGAGAGAGATCACACACCCAAACAAAGGATTATCCAATAATTGATCTTAAGCTGAGCAGTACTAAACATGGCTCGCCACAGTGCTCTGGAGTTGTGGGGACTCGCATAGATTAGCTTTATTTAGTTTCAAGAAACTTTTTTATATAGTCATTAACAGCAGGGAACACTTACAGAACCTGGATACTGGAGTAAAACAAACCAACAGAGTGGGGCGTGGGGGGAGAGCAAGAATAACTTACACAATAAAGGCAAAAGGAGAACATACTTTGTATTATGTAGTTAGGTGCTCAGCGAGGTAACCTGTGTGAGGTACTAGAGATTTATCAGGTCTTTCGACCTAAACTGTCTCTCGAGTGCTGAAAGCCTGAGAACTTTCAAAGTCATGGGGTGTAAATGTCCACTCTGAACTGCACAGTGCAAGCAACCCCAACCTGTCTCTGGTGACTTTGTATAGTTTGGTTTTTTAAAGGATGAAATTGTGCATTTTATAATCACAGTTGTTCAGAGATTTAATTTTCTCTGTATTTGCTTATCTGAGGCTGCCCCTTCCAACTTCACTCTGATTTGGGCAGGTCCTCCACTCAACAGGCTGTTTTCCAGATAAGAAGAGAGATACAGGAGTGGATTTAACATTGGGCAACTCTAGGACACTGAGGCAAGGGCTCTCACAGTAATACATGTGCACAACAGGATCGCCTGCAGAGTGAGGAGTGGAATTACAATTGGACAACTCTAGGAGACCCAGAATTGTTCAACAGGCTGTTTGTCAGTATACCACTCGTTGTTTTCACGAATGAAATGTCATGCGACACAATGCGTGGTATACTTAAAACTCTAGGACACCGAGACAAGGGCTCTCTGTGTAATGCATGTTCACAACAGGATAGCTTGCAGATGGAGGAGGACTGTATTTAGAATGAGCTATGCTAACCATTCTATGGAGAATGGGAAGGGTAGAGAGAGAGATATAGACACACACAAATAGGCACACCTTACCATATCCTCTCACTAACTCCAACCCCTGTTCAGGCGAACATGAAAGTGGTGTATGACTGTCTAGGATATTGAAAGGTCATAACTAGTGAAACAGACTTCAAAACGAAGCATTTTCTTCTAGCAATTCAAGCAGTTATTCATGTCCAATTCTAGTTTGAACCTACCATGAACTAGAAAAAACTGCTAATCAACAATATGAAGGTTAATAAAGGAATATTTACGCATAAATGGAAAACTGAGAACTTTAAAAACTACCATTCACTACTGGAAACATCAGGAAACACTTCATTTAAAGGCACCAACACCTTAATTTACACATTAAACATGAATATCATAAATCGAGAAAGATGCACCATCTTGCATTGGTTACAAACACAAGTTTACATGTAAACAGTGCCATTTGTATATCAATTTGAATTAAAAAGGACAAATTAATGTTGGCATACTTTAACACAAAATAATCTAGTTTCAGAGAAAAGCAAAACATATCTTGGAAATGAACATCAAGCATTTAACGTATGGCCCTATATTTACGAGAAATTGAGGACATTTGACAAAGTTCCTAACAAATTAAAAACAATAATAAATCTAAACGTTTTGGCTTAAATATAGTTAAAAGTTGTTGATAATGCATCAACTGTTCTTCAGATCACCCGCCTGAACACTTAGAGAGTCAGAATCGTTGGAGAAATTAGATCTCAACCCGTCAATATTGTGAAAGTCCATCTACAACGAAATGCTGCTATAACTCAAACTTCCCCTTAAAAAGCATATCTCTGGCTGAATGTACATTTAGTAAGGACATAACTGTTTTTTTAAGTAAAAATGTGGGTGAAATTAATTCAGACACTAAATGAGGATACTTGAAAGCTATGAATAAAGTGCATGTTGGTTTACTGCACTTTCCCCAAAGAAGTCTCACTGTTAGAAATGGGGTTTCTGGTTGGCTAGGGTATGCACCTAAGCCAGGCAGAATCCACTACTCTTGTCAGGGTAAGGGAGTTACACACACAAGATAACCCCTGCTCACCCCTGTTAGAACTGGGGGTCTCTAGTTGGCAGAGGTAGGTACCTTTGTCCAAATAGGGACCCTTGCTTCTAACCTATCCCAAAGGCAATGTGTAACATATTTATACTCAAAACACACAGTAATACATTGATAACACCACAAATGGACACCACACCAATTAAGAAAAATAAGGTATCTTTATCTAAACTCAACAAGACCAAAATGACAAAAATCCAACATACAAGTAGTAACATAGCACTTCAAAACAGTAATTTCCAAAATAAAACTTGTAGAAAACAAAAAGCTCCACCTGGGGCTATTATGACGTTGTGACAGCAATAAATCCAAAGTACGGCGCCGACCGCGAGGCTTGCAACATCACACGAACCCCCAAACAAGCAGTACCTTTGGATAACGAAGTCTATGACGATGCACAGCATCGTGGAGGTGGGGCTTCGGTGCCGAGGTCCAGGCCGGCTCCCTGGCTACCACGGGGGAGGCGAGGCGTCAAGTCCGCGAGGAGGCGACGTGTCGAATCCAGGACAGGGAAAGTCGGTTGCGTCGGCGCTGGGGCATCGGTTCCGGCGAGGCGGTGCGAAGTCGGCGAGTTCGTGGAGTCACCCGTGGCGGTTATCGGTGCTGCGATAACAGGATGCAGGTGCTGGCGATGAGAGTCAGTGCGAGCGGTAGCGCCGGGAATGCCAATTACTGCAGATGTCGAAGGGCGTCAGAGCTGTGGTGCAGGCCGGGCGGTGCGTCGTGCAGAATATGCCTCTTTATTACGCTTGCCGTCACCCCGCATGTTGTTACAACTAGGTCGTTACAACGACCGCATTGTAACGACGCATACCATTACCCCGCAAGTCGTTACAACAACTTGCGGAGGGGGGCGCTGGATGTTGGAATAGTATAATTTACTATTCCAACTCCAGTCTGTGCGGACAGTAGGGAAGGTGTTGGATTTTAAATCCAACACCTTCTCCCCCCTCTGCAAGTCGTTGTTACGCCTTGCGGGGTAATGGTATGCGTTGTTACAACTCGGTCGTTGTAACGACCGCGTTGTAACAACATGCAGGGTGACTGATTCGTAGTAAGGGCTGTTTACCGTCGTGAACTTCACGAGCGGTGCCCCTGGCCTCGGTGCAGATCGCGTCATCACGGCTGCGGCACTGACTGCATCGGAGATTGTTTTTCTTGCTTCTCTTACATTTCTTCCAGCTCCCAACAGCAGGAACAACCTCCAGAGGCCCAAAACTGGAACAGGCACCTCCTGGCAGGTCAGAACTCTCAGCAATAGAGTTCAGGGGAGCTGGGGTTGAAGACTTTTTGTCCCTGAGACTTCAGAACAGGAGGCCAGCACATACAGGCCCTTGGAGATTCTTCTTCAAGTATGTTCACAGCAAAGTTCCAGTCTTTGATTCCACCTTGGGGTACTGTTTATTGGGAACGACATTTCTGTGTAAAGATATGTGGTATCTCATGTTCACTTGCATTTGGGGTATGGCCCTTCCCCGGGTGGGGATGCGGCTGGGTGGTGGGTGGTGGGTGGGTGACTTCATTAATAAGTCAGTTTTTTTCGTTTGGTTGCAGCACTCCAGGCCAATCACTGATGTCAGTTGTCAACTGTCTACACTTACAGAGTCGACACACCAGTTAGATGACCAAGTTTGGTAATGTTGAGGGTCCATCGGGCCTCACTCTGCTCTCATGGAATGTGAGGGGATTAAATAACACTCGAAAACGGAGACAGGCTCTTCATTATTTAGTACGACACAAGGTAGATGTCGCTTTTTTACAAGAAACTCACCTCCCTAAGAATGACAAGGCGCACTTTGGGTACAGCTGGGGGGCGAATAGATATTTTGCAAATTATAGTAACTACGCAAGGGGGACAGCCATTTTAATACGCAGTACAGTTCCATTCCACTTAAGCTCCTGTCAACAAGACTGCGAGGGACGCTATTTGATAGTTACTGGGACCCTGTTTGGTAGGAAAATTACACTATTATGCATATATGCCCCCAATGTAGATGCCCCAGAATTTTTTCATGCTTTGTCTTCAAAGCTCGACAAACTTGACCCACAGACTTTGATAGTTGGCGGGGATTTTAACATACTCCCCGATCCCGTCGCAGACAGTACCTCGGGGGCACAAGACACTAAACCCCGAGCTCGCCGTGCACTTCTGGAGCTCTGTGATCGGTTCTCACTGTTAGACGTATGGCGTAAACGGCACCCAAACACGACAGAATACACACACTATTCGGGCCAATACAACACATGGACGAGGATCGACTTCTGGCTGCTCTCGCCAGACATATACGGCTGGTGCTCGCAGGTGGAGTCTCTCCCTCGGACCTATTCGGACCATTCCCCGGTGAAATTGCAGTTACAGATCCCCCGCCCTGAGGGCTTTGAGCGCCAGTGGCGGTTCCCTAGCCGCGCATTACAGGATGAGGTATTCCGGGCTGAGATACACAATGCCATTGAAGATTACTTCGATATAAATACTGGCTCGGTAGATTCATGGGCGGTTCTGTGGGAGGGCTTCAAGGCGGTTCTCAGGGGCACATGCATTGCGAAACATGCCGGGGTACTTAAAGATCTACGTAACACATTGGCGAGACTTGAACGAGACCTCAAAACACTAGATGAGACCAATGCACAACAAACTACACCTACATATGAACAGAGGCGGTTGGTGCTATTAGAGGACTATAGGGACACAGCAGATAGGGAAATTTTATATCTGGGAAAATACCAGACTGCCAGACGGTACGGAGAGGGTGAGAGACTTGGTAAAGTGCTTTCTCAACTGTTGCGCCCACCTTATCACAAAACATACATTACTGAACTGCGAGCCTCTGACGCACACAATTACACCACCACGAAAGACATTCAGAGTAGCTTCCTGGGGTTCTTCACCAAACTATACTCATCTACTATTGGAGATGATAAAGAAGCGCAAGAGGGCTACTTAGACTAAGTCGCATTGGTATACCTGGAAAAACATATGCAGGACTTCTTAGCTGAACCCATATCTGTTGCAGCTGTGCTTCTTGCCATAGACTCTATTCGGGGCTCCTCGGCGCCTGGGCTCGATAGATTTACGGGGGAATTCTACAAAACGTTCAAGGATATCCTAGCTCCCAAACTCATTGAAGTCTATGCAGAGGCCCTTGAATGGCAGACTCTCCCCCCTACTTTACGTGAGGCGGTCATAATTCTGTTTCCCAAACCAGGCAAAGACCCTACGCGGTGCGGCTCATATCGTCCATTATCCCTCCTAAATTTAGATTATAAATTATTAGCGAAGGTTATTTCCAATAGATTGTCCCAATTGATGCAATTCGTTATCTCCCCAGCTCAATCTGGGTTTGTGCCACATCGCTCCACCTCCCTGAATCTCCGCACACTATTCTCGGTCATCCACCGGATCGACCCTGCTACCCCGGCCGCCGCCATACTGTTGGACACAGAAAAGGCGTTTGACTCCCTGGAATGGTCCTTTTTTCTCTCTGTGATGCATCGTATGGGCATGCCCATGGGCTTTATTGCCACAACAGCCCTTTTGTATAATAAACCTACTGCCCGGTTGCGTATCAATGGTACACTTTCCAGCCCATTTGAACTTACACGAGGAACCAGGCAGGGCTGTCCACTGTCCCCCTTATTGTTCATATTAGCCATGGACCCCCTCATACGTCATTTCCAAGAAAAGCATCTCCACAGGGGCTTACAATTCAATACTGGCCCCCTATTGGTATCACTATATGCAGACGACATGATATTATATGTTAGACACCCCCAGGATAACCTAAACGAATTAATTAGAGAAATCAGGTTTGGCAGTTTCTCGGGCCTGGGCATAAACTGGCATAAATCAGTCATATTTCCATTGACAACTAGCACACAACCATGGGAACTTGAGTTCCCCCTTGAATGGTGCACTGAGTCGGTAAAGTATTTAGGCATACACGTTCATCTAGACATAGCCCAGATACTAAGTCTGAATTATGGCAGGGCAGTGGACACGCTAACTGCTCAAATAGAGAAATGGTTGAAATTGCCTTGTCGATGGCAGGCCGGGTCGCCATTATTAAAATGGTAGTCCTCCCCAAATTTTTATATTTATTCAACAACATGCCGATTCCTCTTACTAATCACTTTTTTAGCACACTCCGTTCTCTCCTGAGTCGTTTAGTTTGGGGTGGTAAACATGCACGGGTTCGATGGGCGGTACTTACGTTGCCATATGAGAGAGGGGGTTATAATGTTCCGGATTTTCAGCTTTATTATTTGGTGGCACAGTGTAGCTATGCATATCACTGGTACCATCCAGATGCCCGTATCCCCTATTTGAGACCTGAGGCAGACCTGGTACTTCCCGGACACCTCTCGGCTGTATTACCCGTTGGTTTTCCCAGAGTCCCGCTAGATATTCAGACTGTATCCTCCACGAGCTGGGCATGGCATAGATTGGGCCGGATCACAGGAACGGAGAGGTTATACTCCTCTGCCCTACCTGTCATTAATCCTTGGTTAATTCCCATCACGTCAGAGCGACTGGTGCGGCGCACCTTGGCGAAGTTAGACTTGACCAAACTGGGAGACTTGTACCCTGGGGGTCACGTCTTCTCACCCTCGGAAGATGCACGTTTTAATGCAGTGGATTTTATGGACAAATTTGTATTAAGCCGCCTCCACTCCGCACTGCGCTCCATTTTCCCGACGTTTCCACTAGAGCCAGCTTCGTTCCCTCCCCTAACGATACTTATAGAAAACGCAGACGGCACGCACCTGATATCGAAACTTTACAGGGCATGCGCCGCACTGAAACCTGTACAGGACGGCAAGACTCGCAGTGCGTGGGAACACGACCTGGGTATCACAATCACTGATAAGCAATGGGCATACTGCTGCTCGGTCACACAAGACATTTCGCTTAACAGCAGACACAAGCTGCTACACTTCAAATTTTTACGCCGCATCTATTTTACCCCGGCACTAGCACATAAAATAGACCCATCTACGCCACACAATTGTCGCAAATGTTCTGCTCCACATGCGGAATTCGCACATCTCACTTGGACATGCCCGAATCTACAAGACTATTGGATGAAAGTACATCACACGCTGGGGCAAATATTGAACATCCCATTGACTCCGATCCCAGAGGTTGCCCTGTTAGGCTACACTGTAACTTTCCCCTTAAAAATCCGCAGGTTTGCAGCATTAGGTCTCTTATTAGCTAAGCGGGAGGTGGCACTGCACTGGGGGCGGAAAACTGCCCCGAATGTCCAGGGTTGGATGCGTAGTATCGCGTACTGCAATGTAAACAGTGAGCTCTATGCAAGTATGATGCCCAGCACGTCTCGCCCCAAAGCTATCTGGGGACACTACAAGGCATATGTCGAGACCATTAGACAAGCAACTGAGTCTCAGCTGGAGCAGGGGATTGTTCCGGCTGGAGTGGGGTTAATCCTTTACACCATTTGGCTTGATTAATTTTTGTAAATGCACAATGTAAAGTATACAATGCTGAATAGCGGGTTCGCTGTGTGGGAGGGGGTGATGTGGCTGTTGGAGGTGTATTGCCTTTTCGTTTGCAAACGTGGGTGAGGTTGGTGCATGGACCCTACTGTTATTGGCAATTATTTGTGCCATCGGTCATCTCATTGGATGCCACGTCGAACAGATTACCATGTTACTTATGACGCCGATTCTGTATGATGAGACAGCCTGTGGCTGTGGACTGCTGCACGCACACTAATGTATGTTTTTTGTATTGATGAAAACGCTAAATAAAGTTTAAAAAAAAAAAAAAAAAGTTCCAGTCTTTGTCCTTTCCTTGGCAGAAGCAGCAACTGTCGGCCAACCCCACACAGCACACAGCAAAGGGGCAGTACTCCTCCTCACAGCTCTCCAGCACTTCTCCTTGGCAAAGGTTCCTCTTGAGTCCAGAAGTGATCTAAAGTTCTGGGGTTTAAGGTCCACTACTTATACTCCATTTTGTCTTTGTTCTTTATTGTGCAAGGGTCTCTGAGCCCAGTTCACACCAGTTCTGTCCTCACTGGTGCAGTATGACCACAGGGGGTAGAGACAGCAATGTGCAAGGGAGACAGGCCCTAATCAGGTGCAAGGAAAACTCCTCCCACTACTCTAAATGCAGCCACGGTCTATTCAGCTCAGCTCTGAGTCATCCAGGAAGGGCCAGGCACACCCCAACCCCCCTCCCAGTGGCTGTCCACAGTGTATGCACATCCCCAGCCCCTGTCACTCCAAAACCAGACAGTTATTCCACAAACAGGCAGAGGCATACAGAATGGTTAAACAAGAAAATGCCTACTTTCTTAAAGTTGTTCTCAATACCGGGGGACGGGCCCTGATGCTTCAGTAAGGCTAGGCCACCTTAAATATATTTCCAACAAAAATTGCCAGAACTGATAACTCCTTACCACACTTGTTTTTTCTGAACACTCTCTTTAATATCAGTGATCAGTAAATCTTCATTTTTTTCATTTTAAAGCATGACTTGAAAACTAGTCAAATACAGGGACATATTGAGGACAAACATAAATGCACAATTCATACATCAAACAATTATTTTGATACCCACCCAACATACATATACACAAACTAAACTTAAAACATATTGATTATTTTTAACAGTGAATTATTTAGAACATGTTTCATCGAATCGAAAAATCTTGACAGTTCTACCATATTTTTGCCCAACCAGGAAGACACATATGGTAATATTCTTAAAACACCTGTCAACTTCCTACATCAATGGGCTACGTAACCATGCAAAGCCATGATCCTATGCACAGGGAGTCTACTCAATCATTTTATTCGATTCCCCTGCACTTCAAGTCTTATTTTATTGCTTGCATGATTGCATTGTTGTTGTCAACGCGTTTCGAACCCGTACTGTGATTCGTGGGTTCTCTTCAGGACACAGAACTGATATGAACTACTTATGTTGTAGATGGAGGTCTGTGCCCATTGATCAAATGCAATTAGAGGAATAATAGTATCCAAAACTCATGTTCTGTTATGCTTTTTAAGCAAGATATGCTGTATTTAATTGTATGTTCCAATGGTGAAATCACACACAAAAAAACAGCCGACACGTGTTTTGGCCGATTGGACGAGGGCTTTCTCAAGGCAAAGCGTCTGGTTTGCAGTCTTATAATTGGAAGGAGTTAACAAAGTGGTCTCTTGTTCCCGGGACCGCAGAGACCACTTTGTTAACTCCTTCCAATTATAAAACCGCAACCCAGACACTTTGCCTTGAGAAAGCCCTCGGCCAATCGGCCATCGGTCGAAACTCGTGTCGGCTGTTTTTTGTGCGTGTGATTTCACCATTGGAACGTACAATTAAATATGGCACATCTTGCTTAAAAAGCAAAACAGAACAAGAGTTTTGGATACTATTATTCCTCTCATTGCATTTGATCAATGGGCACAGACCTCCATCTACAACATAAATAATCCTTTAATCAATGGCTCCTGGGTGCAGCCATTCGTGAGGCACGTGCCATTCTTAACACTAGGTCATGACCTATGTAGCATGAATCCTAGATTCATCCACCCATCTCAGCAAACCTGATATGAACTACAAATAAAAATAAAAGCAATAACTTTGTCAATCCTTACGCTACTGAACTGGTATTTACACTTTTACTCCTTCTGTCATTACATTCACCATTAGTTACCGCAAGTCCATCGGCTAAGGGCCTGCTGCTAAGACCTCTTCAATTATCCAATATCCAAATCTATAACACATAGCCATATTACCTGATTACTACGTGTACATGGCTCCTCAGTCTCAACTCCATCACCTCTCAAAGCATATTCATAATGGGCTTACCTCTAGTTAATTGTCATATGACAGTTTTCTCTGTTCCTGACCGCCAATCTGAAATCAAAACCGACCGATATTTAATTAAAACTACACATGCGTGGGACCATCCATCTACGCTGCAACACTAGCTCCGCAAGTCTTTAACAGTTACACTCTTGTGCTTATCACTAGCATTTCACCTGCATTTCCAAAATGCTGCCCGTTAACACACTGTTTCGATCTATTTGACTCACCAATGGCGTTTGTATTCTTCGGCAGGTCAGAGCTTGGTTTCTTTGCTCGTCTGTCTGACCGCTCCTACTCAAACAAGAGCTGTTTCCGTATACGTCACACCTTCATTACATCCTTCCTGCTCTGCATCCGGAGTGCTCCATTTGGTGCACTTGCCAGGGCAACATGGCAGTTCACAACTGCGCGCGCAGACACTACAGTGGTAGGTCTGAGGTACAATTACAGGGCTACCCATGTGTGTGGCACAACCAGTGCTGCAAGCTCACTAGTAGCATTTGATTTACAGGCCCTGGCACACACCGTGCACTTTACTAAGGACTTACCAGTAAATCAAATATGCCAATCATGGAAAATCAAACATTGTTACAATTTATACAGAGAGCATATGCCCTTTAGCACTGATCAGCATTGGTAAAGTGCCCAGAATCTTACAGCCAACTAAACAGGGTCAGAAAAATAGGAGGCTAATGGTAAAAAGTTTGTGGATAAACCTGTCAAAAGGGCCAGGTCTAACACTCCTGCACAGAGAATCGTACTCCCGTTTCTAGAGGAGGTTCTTTCTAGTGGTAACAGCTAAGGAAGGATCAGCATGCAGAGCCACAGCCAAGAGAGAAAGAGAAAGGAGAAAGAAGAGGAGATAAAAGAAGGCAATGGAAGGAGGAGCAGAAGTTAGAACAATGGAGTGGTTGGTAAAGGACATAGGGGAAGCTCGGTAAGGTGAGTGAAATGGAATGATAAATTAAAAGGATGAGCACGATAGATAGAAGAATGAGGATTAATGTTTGCACAAGGTATAAATAGGAGAGAGAACAATCAGGAGATAGGAGGAAAAATACCTTTGGTAAGCCTAGTTGTTCATTATGGGTATCTCTCATAAACTGACAGAGTAGCAGATTCAATTTAACAGAGTAAATATGCTAATCCAAAGGAAGAACTTTCTATTGTCCCTCCAACATCACTGATGAAATTGGGCTTTTGTCGTGATCATTATTTCCAATACTTTGGTGGCAGAGGTCAAAGCCGAATGCTTGCACTAATCTAATGCAGTATTTATATTAATTTGGTTTCAATAAGAATTCAGTATTTCTTATTTGGAAGGGCATGTCAGATTTTCACTTAAATCAGACAAACCTCCAGAAAACAACGAAAAATTGTTTTTTAATTATAGAGCAATCAATACTAGTTTAGTCCCTTCAACAATCCTAATAGATGGACACTGATCTGTGCCACAGCTCATCATCAACACCCCATTCTAGATATTAATTTGGCTTATTCCACCAATGTTAAATAAGACGTGATGGCCCTCCTGATCAGCAAAGTTTGCAGAGCAGCTTATTAGGCATCAGTTCACAGGTATGCGAAGTATTACCCTACAGATTTTTACACCAGTACTGACACCCTGACCCTGGTAAGTGAGGCATATCTGCACACTTTAAATACATTTATTTTTAAATATACTTTTATTGTTTTTTCATAACATAGGTCTTCATGTTATTCCATTATAGTACATTTGCTCGTATTTAACCGTACTTTATCAAGGATTCATACATTTCCAAACTCTGCTTGTCACATCGTATTTCTATTACATTCTGTGCCGTAGTATTCACACATTTCCACCAAATCACAGCGGCTATATTCCAGGAAAAACATAAAACCAAACTTCCCAACATTACCCCCTCCCCCCACCCCCCGGTCAGATATACAATAAAATTGTCACATCTAGTCTCTCCTACTCTCACACTTCTATACATAAATGATTTCCTAACTGTCATATTTTCTCAATGTTCCAGTTTGCAAATTTGAAAGAAAACCTCAAGAGGGAGAATGGAAGCCACATATTTCTAGTCCTATATTTATCCCTCTCTGATATCTTCTTTCAATTCAACACCCCTTTCAGCACCCTGGTACACCAGAAGTAAAGCTGGAATGGATCATTTGGGCTCTTAGCTTGACCCAGTCGTCAAAATTAACTGCTCTCATTGATAGTGTTAAATATTATGGGACTTTAATTAAACAGTTATTTAAAATGAAAAATATCTCAAGTTTCAGATCTCAAAACAAATTTAACTCAAGGTAGTGATTGACTAATGTCTAATAATAATAAAGAAGATTCGACTATAGGAAACATGAATATGGGTATACTTTAACTTATTCTCTTGTTACCTCAGTGAGTAGCAAAGGATCGGCTGTTCAGGGACTATGAACTTCCTCATCAGCCTCAAGTCCCACTTTGATGCACACCGGAGAGTGACGTGAGGCACAATACCCACTTTTATGCACACCCGAGAGTAATGCCAGGCACAACCACACATGGGCAGTGAGCAGCAACCACTAGTGGCAAGTACAAGGAGCTGATACTGATAGTTTGAGAAGCCAGCAATGTATGTAGCTGCCACTTGCTTGCAGTGTTGTGTCCCCGTGGCTTGAAATCAGTCAGCAATAAGAGCTGATACTAGTAGACAGTGGGGTGATGGCACTGGAGGATAATATGAGGAGCTGACAGTGGACAGTGAAAAACTGACATTGTTGGACAGTGAGTAGCTGGTACTGTTACACAGTGTGGCAAACCAACATTGATACCCAGTGAGGAGCTTGTACATGAGTCTTGTAGATGGTGACATTGACATAGCTTTAAATTCAAACTGTTAAACCACCACCTTGCAAAGCTCCAAATTCACTCCTAATGTTCAGGCAAAAGCTGTGTTCTATTAAACAGGTGGACTGGGAGCGAAGAAAGAGCATAAATTGAATTCCACCTAATATACTTACTCTTTGGCCTTCTGACTGTCAGTAATACATTTCTTCGTCTCTCAGTGGTTTATGTCACCTCACTGGCTTAAAGGAAAAACATAAGCAGATCTGCTCACAACAGAACATCTGCCCTTCTTCAGCAGTTTTGCTTATAAACATTGCGGTTGTCGGAAAAATAATCCGAAGAAAGGCATGTCTAGTCACTGTGTCTAAGCGTGCTACTGATATAGAAGTATATGAGGTAGATAAGGTGGTATTTTTCCATCTGTACCATCCCCAATTGGGCTGCCGATTGGTTCATCGGGTGATGGCAAATTGATGAAACCTATGTTGTACAGTAAATCATTGGATCAATGGTTGAGGAGAGACTGAGACAGCAAGGTATTTCATGTTCTCTGGAATTCCAAGTGATAAGGAATGTTTCCAATTTCTTCTGGCAGAGAGTTCCTGAACTTTGCTGTCTGTGCTGTAAAGGAGGACTCACACATTTCGGACTTTCTGAACCTGAACTCACAAATGTGGTGCAAGCAAAGTCATTCAGCCAACTAAGGTAAGAACAAATCACAATCTTTTTAACTGAACAAGACTTTGCTTCGATTTATTTACTTCTCTTGGGCAACCATCTTGCAATTTCCTTGTTGCTTTCCATGGCACATCATAAAATGGAAGTTGCCGCCCTCTTCTTCCATGGGTCCAGAAGGATTACATCAGTGGAGGGCAGGGAAAGCACCATATCTATTTCCAGCACACTAGATGGAGTCTCTTATTAAATTATTTAAAAAAAAAAAAGACAATAAAGTACTTGCATGTGTCATCACTATGCCTGACTGAATATCTTGAGCAGATGTGCCTAAAAAGCAGGAGATCAGCATCGTGAAAATGGCTATATTTGTCCATAATGTGAATTCTCTTTAGCAAGAGGGTTCCATATCGAAGCCATTTTCAGTTAAACAGAGAATCAAAGTGCCTATATCTCCCTGACTTTTTAAAATTAATTTTGATGATATTTAATTCAATGAATTTGTCTGGTGAGGCTGATGTTGCAGGGGTGATGTATTTGCTTTTTTTTGCAGTTTTATATAGCGCAAACTTGACCCTAAGGTATTGGAGTGCTTCACATGACCACCAGTTACATTACACAAGGACACATTGCCTGTACTTAATATCCACTAGAAGGAGGCCCTTCTGAATATATAAAGAGGACATTTGGCTGCCTTCCTGTGGCAGGGTAAGTAAGAACCAAAACATTATTCTGCTTCAGCTCACCCAATTTAAGGGCTGAACTAAACTAATGCACATCCCTCTTTGATACTATCATCTGATTCTTAGCCAGTTGCAGTATTCGGGGTAAGTAAAGACGAGAATTGTCATGGTTTTTCTAGAAACTCACTGGAACAGAGGAAGAAGAGGGAAACAAGAAAAGTCAGGGGCTACCATGAGAATTGGAAGCAGCACAAACACCATAAGTTAAACAGCGGATGTAAGGTGCAAGAGAAACAACTGGTAAAGGATGATGGATCTTGGGCTTCAGATCTTCCAAGAGACCATCCATTAATGGTGCAATAATAGGCACGTCCTAGGGTGTCCCAGGGTAGCCATCATAAAGGCTGTGTGGGAGTCTGATCTCTAACCAGAGACCCACCCTGGGTATAATAGGAATAGCCCACTCTTATGCTTTATCAATAAAAAGGCAACTACAGTGGCGGTGCATCCATTGGGGGCGTTCGGGCGTTGCCCCACCAATGCCACGGGCCCACGGCCCCATTTAGAAATCGTTCTACTTTTGGCGCTAATTCCAGCAATCAGGACTCCTGATTGGAATGGAATTAGCATCAGAAGTAGAACGAGGGACGCTGAAGGGGGTGGGGCTGCGGTAGCACTCAGGGTGAGTGACAGCGCAATAGTGCGCATGTTCGTTTTTGGGCTGGTCATTTTTAAGACCAGCCCGAACATGCGCACTAAGCCTTCCCCTTAGGAGAGCGAGGGTTGCTTCATTCGCAGTCCCCGGTCTCCTAATGGGCAGGGAGTGACCCTGTTCCAGGCCAATCCTGGCGCTGCTGGACTCTGGAGCAGCGTCTGGATTGGCTGAGAGCCTGAGAGAGCTTGCCAGCCACTCATGCAGAAGACGACGGTGAAGGCGCCAAAGACGGACCCCGGCCCAGAAGCAGACAGCAGAGGCGGCGGACCCGGTCAGGTAAGTTTAAGCTTCTTTGTACTCTATTTTCAAACCCCCGCGGCCCCCCTACCCCCGCGCGAGACCCCCCCCCCGCGCAAGACCCCACCTCCCTCCCCCGCGCGAGTCCCCCCCGCGAGTCCCCCCGCGAGTCCCCCCCGCGAGTCCCCCCCGCGAGTCCCCCCGCGACTGGATTTAGGCACATATGGACAATGATGACAGAAAGTTAATTATTCCTCGTGCAATCATCACTTCACTTTGAAGCAGAGTTTGGCAGGCATTTCGGTAAAATTAGGTTTATTTATGTGAGATTATTGTGCTTTCCGTTCACTTGGAAATGAGACAAACTGGTCTTTGTTTCGAAACACGTTGCCACAATGGTTTTTAGTTTTCACTTAAAGCTCTTTGCAATCCTTGACTTTTGTCAGTGATGCATTTGCAAAGAACATAGCACCATTTCGCATCATCGATGCCTGGTTGATTAACCTCGGTAGGTGACTTCAATTAAAGAATCTGTGTTGTTGTGATTTAGCACCATTTAAATGCTCAGGTTGCAGTCAATTTATGCTTTGGGGGCAATTACGCTCTTATTTTTATTTTGCAGTTTGAAATGAGGCAATTAGGCTTTTATTTTTGTTTGAAAACTGGCAATCTTCACCGTTGATGTATTGCCCTTTGGTGTGTCAAACTTATTTGATTGATGATCCTGCTGATGTGGAGTGAGTGAATAATTATAACGGGTGACGGCAGTTGTTTAGTTGGGCATTAGAATGATTAGTCTTCCATCATTCCGGTGCTTGCTGTTGCTGTGTGCCTTCACTTCTTGGTTTGCAGAAGGGCATTTTTAGCGCTGCAGTAAGCGTACGATTTAAGATGTATATGTTTGGTGAATAAAAGAACTTTCAACTGCAAGGATGGAGAGAGAGGAGAGGCGTGATACAGATACTTAAGAACATTTGGGGTATAAATAAGAATAAATTAAAAAAAGGCGTGAGCATATTTCAGACAAGTTTTGCTTCTTGAACATGGAACTCATGAAAATAGACCCAGGAGCGACTTAAAGTGGCATGTTTCACAGAAAATATGGGAATGCGTTTAGAAGCCGGGACTTTGAGGTCAAAGAAGGCGCTAGCTAGCACGGATGCTCCTGATGAGCCTGGCTGTCCTTTATTAATATCAGCCTTTACGCTGCTAGATATTTCTTCTTCAAACTCCTAATGAAATGTTGGCTTCTCTGTCCACCAGTATGCAGGTGATACTTTATTAATCTCCCCATCAAACCACTCTGACCGTACCTTACTCCACATTTACTGGCTCCATGTGTACATATTTCTAACTTGCTTCCGAGTTTTTTTCTTTAGGTTTGTTAAATTCGTCTGTTTAAGTCTTTAATTTGAAACCGTAGAATGAGTTATGTGTCGTAGAAGTAATGTTGTTAAGTACGTACGAGTGGGGTGAAAAGGTTTGGTTTTGTACAGAAATTGTTGATTTGTTATGCACTCTTTCACTTACCCTCCATGTCTCTGGTGAAGCAGCTGAAGTGCATTCTCGTGCATGTCTTGGCAAGGGAAATACAGCTTGGTGTTTCATGGTCCGCATGCTTTTTCCTAGTCCGAGTCTTTCAAGGTCTTCCCCCTGCGCATGGTCCATTCATAGGAGTTCCAAAGTGTAGTAGTACCGGCAGGTGTATAGTGATGTATAGTGGTGGGCTTATCTTTCTAGCTGGTGGGCTTTTGGTTTAATGTGACTGAGGTTGCTTATTCTGGCCTGCGTGTGGTGTTTTCAGAATAACACAAGCGTCCTATGCTATTCCTAACATTGACGATTTTTAAAAATGTGTAATTCTAGCCAATGTTAATATCTAGCTATTATTTTGCCTGTTATAATTGCGCATATTTTATTTTCTCTCCCAAGACCAGTAGCTAGTTGTTTAAAAGCATACTGTTAAACTCAACTTCACCATGAACGGTATTAGATGGCCTTGTGCATCACTCACATCACCTTATTTATTGCTTGCCCTTTTAATGTCCGTACTACTTTATGACCGTCTCACATTGTTTGTAAATGTTGATGACAGCTTAAACGTATTTCAGTTGCATAAACATAGAAGCGATACTTTATTTAAAATAAAATCCATATTGTGATGCCAGGAATACAACAGTTAATATTAAAAAAGGTTCACATCACGGTTTTGCGAATGAACATTGCTTATATTCTGAATGTAGCTATACTGAATAAGCAGCTATCTATGTTATATGACATCTCTTTATTAATGTAATAACGGCACTTTCACAATTGCTTTATTAACCTTCCTGCTTTCTCAAATTTGCTTGAAAATGCACCATTTGTCCACTCTTTTTTTCTCTCATATGAGAAGGGCTTATTTTAGCCTGCACATTTTTATTTGTTTGCTGTTGTGTTTTGTGCTTTTATGGATACAATGCTATCCGAATAAAGTGTATTTGAACCTTGAGAAGGGCTTATTTCCAGAGGTGTTACCAGATCTCAGTGGGTAGGGGGAGCCAAAGACTTAAAGAATAAGGTCCCCCAAGCTTTAAAGGAATCACCAATGACGCCAGGAGTACAATATCAGGGCATGCCCCCTTCTAAGACCTTTCAGACATTTTTAAGTAAGTCGCTGTAAGAGCACGAGGGCACTCTGTCTGACGGAAGGTTGTGTGGACATCTTTGGAACGAGACCTGTGTAAGGTCTGAGATGCACTTCAAAGATGCCACCAGCAGAGTGTTCATCAGAACAAAGAGTCCTTTCCAACTCTGAATGACTGGACTAGAGACCCAGAAGTGTTGATTATGTTATTGTGGTGCAACGTCTGAAGAATGGCAGGACCTTTAACAGGTGAAAAACTTCATAAACTCAACTGATGCTATGCAGAATGCTGCAGTCTGCGCCTGTACCAGGAAAGCAAATCACTCTTATGAAGGAAGTAGGTCGGGATGCAGGAGTTTTTTTACTGATAAAGTGGTTGCTGACACATTAGTTATTACGAAGAGATATAAACTGGTATTCTTATTATCCAAATAAATAACACTCATTTAACTGGCCTTGGAAGGGCAACTAACCTGCTTTTCACATCCAGATGGCTGTGGTGGGCACATTAAACGGTTGAGCTGTAAGTGTGCCTTCATGCATAAATTCTACAGCTGGAATTTCTGCACATTTTGTTTTAATTTAGTAGATTTTTGTATTTAAATCAGTCAGCATGTATGTTGGTTTTAAAGGCCAAGTGATATGCGGCACACGTAACAATGCTTTCCATGCATAAATGAGGCACTTTGTTAATTGTTATCTTTACACAACATACTGGTTCAAAATGCAAAATGTCAGTGGATGTCATGAATTAGCTTTGCCAACGAGCAGTGTATCAGCGCTGTGCAATGTATCCCCTACAGAGGTCAAGTTCACATGATGTATATAGTCTAGGGCATGAATGTAATGTCATGCAACACAATTTGTGGCATATTGAAAATTACATACCTTGACAAACTATCTTCAGGCATACTTAATACTGCCTGTGCAGTGTAGTTGATGCTGGGATACAAGCCTAATGCATCCTCAACCTGTGCACTATGAAAAGATCTTACAATAGTGCAATATATGAATTTCTCATGAATATAACTCAATCTTTTATTGAACTTGGCCAATCCAGGTCAATAGCTCCTCATTAACCTCATTGTATTCGATATATTGTAATGTGCTAGTTTGTCCATTTACTTCAACACATCGTTTCTAACCTGCTGCCATATTCTATGTTCAAAGACTCAAAGATTTATCTCAGGCCCCTCTCTTACCACTACTCCCAGTAACTTATGAAGGAAGTGACCCGATTAGGGCCACCCGGGTCACTCTCGACCTCCTCTAGCCTTCCATTCAATGAAGAGTCGGTGACGCATTAGAGAACACAAGCAAACTAGTTTATTCACAAAGTACACTGCAGTGGAGTCCAGTCTGACCAGCCTCCTAGGATGGCTGACAAGGGACTCACTCTAACAAACATACAGTTACATTATGTAGGTTGCGGAGCCCACAAAGACCCGCCTACTATGGAAAAATACTGGTAGCTGTCATAATACAATGGGGGTAGAGAGCACAAGTTTCGATTCCGCAGCCTGGCACAAGCTATCTACTGCCCAAGGTCGTCTGGCTTATCCTCCCTACTAGACAGGTGGGAGAAGGCCTCCATGTAATAGAAAAGGCATGCGTTAATGAGCAAGATTCGACATTGAAGAAACGAAACTTAGCAAGGGCCATTTCTTGTAAAATGATCAAGTAACAGTTTCGATTATAATACAAAATGGTGTTCTCGAGAGCTAAAATGGTGGCACAGATGTCAACCTAACTAACATAACGTCTGCACTTTCTGATTACGTATGCACACAGCGAGAATATATAATGAATTAGCTACATAAATGCTAACATAGTATCGGATAAAATGCGAGTAATATGGTACTAATACATTTCAATTCTAACACTTATGCATTATGCATTTGGGTAACCTTAATTCATAATGTGCTTTTTCCAGAGACTGTTAATGAGACCCATTCTCCCAGCCCCATTACATACTTTTATTTCCATAGTCACCCACCATAAGAGGTTTTAAACTGTCCCCAACAACTACTGGTGAAGCTGAGCCTATTTTACATTAGAGAACCTTTTCAGTTTTATTTCTAACCTCTCCCATTAACGTTTTAGTATGTGAAATATGGTCTCTTTCACCCTGGTAAAATAGATTTCTAATATATATCAGGGTGAAATGTGGGCCTTTGAATGTAATTGTCAGTCAGAGGAACACTCTCCAAAAGCAAGGAGAAGAGTCCATGCCTCTGCTATTGTCCACCCTAGTTCACTTCAAAATAGGGTGAATGCAGCTATCTAGGTTTTAAACTGCTCTCAAAAACACAACATTCCAATTAAGAAAAAAAAGAGGCCGTTTTGCTTCAAAGTGACTTTTTGATAGTGTGCAAATAGCATCAGAGAGTCTGCGTGAGATCAAAAGCATGCACACACTTCTCATGGTTTAACTAGTTCGGTAATGAGGACTATTAAGAGAGAGCTAGCCACCATCAATAATAAAGGAAAGAAACCAACCCTGCATAACCGAAGAACAATCTTACATAAAGTGTCTGCTCGCCAACCATTTTCACATACTTTTGGTTAAATTATAGCAACTAAGAATTACACTTCAAGTCAGCTGTCAGCATATCCAAGCATACAAACTCAAAAGTCGTTTGAAAGTTAATACCTAATTTAACTTACGTGTTGATAACTGTCCACCTACTCATGGATATTAACATGTCAGCAGTAATAGGCAATAATAGCACTCCACTGGAAGAACACTAGAAACCTGTTTTTTCCAAGTTGAAGACTGTAAATCAATAGCTTATTTCTCTAGATAAGTTGCAAAAACACTGTTCAGTACACCAAATGCAAAATTTCTTCAATTGACATAAGTAACAATTTCTTAATGCTCCTCTGCTAGCGTTCCTTTGAGTGTGCTTATCAACTGCCCTCTGTTGAAAATCTTGAGCCAAAGGTGTGATCCTTCACATTTTTCTCTTCTGTTAACATGTTGAGTAAATCCTTGTCCACAGATTATTGAATAAGTCATTCAGTAAAGAACAAGTATATGCTCTTGTCTCCGTGGAATGCAGTTTTATTTTGTAGAACAGGTGCATAGACACCTTATTTGATCTTAAAGCTTAGGTCGAAAGTGGACACTATTGAACTACCCCTCCTTTATAAGAAAAGCATCACTTCTGGGAAAACCTTATTGTAGTCAGGCAACTTAAGAAAGTAAGTCCTTGCCAACGACTGGGCCAAAGAAGATCCTGCTAGAGCCAAACAGTGACAAAAGTATCCTCACTGTCTGAAAACACTACTTGCCTAAAAGTTTCAGTAGAAACCTCCCCCAATGAGAAAGAATCATCAAACTGAATGGTCAACAAATTTGATTTAACATCTTATCACAATCAAATAACATTAAAGTGTGATCCTTAAGGTCATGGTAGAAATGATGTCTAAAGAAACCATGATTGCATGGTTGTAAATTGTTTGAATTCATCTAACTTACCTAAGAGAATATTAACATGTCTGAATTTTGTTCCTTGAGCGTCTGTCACAGAAGACTATAGATAGCAAAAATGTTTGGTTGTTACAGTCCGGCTGCTTATATTTGTGGAAAGTGCACCCCTGCGCCTTGGATAATACCACTCTTGTCCACTTAAATCCGAAGGAGTACAGGTAGTCGGAGGTAAAGCAGAGCAGTTTAATCACGCTCAAGCGGGCACAAACCAGCACGGGAAAAACATGTCCGTGAAGGGAATGAACAACTGATCAAATCTCCTTTCATATTTATACTATATTACAAACAAGACTCCACTCCCTTCCCCTAGTCCATTGGCAATTTCCTTCCAGTTACACATACAAAAAAAATAGCTAACCACACTACATTTTCAAGGTAAGTAATGTGAGCGAGACTCGCAGGGCTTGACTAACTGCAAATTGGATGGAAAAAAGTGAGGTTTTCCATCTTAGAGAAGCACAAATGATTACCAGGGTGTAATTATTCTAGCAACCATTCAGTACTTTCCAAGGACATGGAGAACAAGAAAATGCACAATTCAGTACGTACATGGAAAAACTTCTCAGACAAAGATGTGCAAAGTCAGGTAGATACAAAAATGGCTGGACTCATGTTTATATCGTACAACCTTTTCCTCAAATGGTCCTTGAACATAAGTTCAACATTTTGTCATTACCTGCTATCACTAACCTATAGTATAAGTAGTAGATAATTTGGATTTGTCCCTCATATCATGATAGTACTTCATTTTCAGATATTCTCCATTAAAGGGTTGTTAGCAGGGGAAAATAAGAAACAAATGGGCCTTTGTAAGAAGGCTAATCTGTGAGGGCAGTAACGCTAATGTTCATTAAATCCTGTAATTCTTCTTCTTGCATCATAAGCATATTCTGTTGTGGAACAGAAACTGGAGGGGGCTTGCAGGCTGAAAGGAGCATGGTGCAGCACATGTGAAGACAATTCACACATAGACAGCACCCTAAAATAATCCCACCTATAACCAAGGCTATCACTAATAGTTTCCAAGCCCATGTGAGCTGTACTTCTCTAAACCAACCTGACCACGTCCAATCTCCAGTATCCTGATGTATTTCAGCAGCAATTTTGTGAAGTTTTTTAATGGCCAAATTTACATTATAGGCGTTATCTGGGATACACACACAACATGAACTGCCAATTATGCGGCATAAAAGGACGTCTAAAACAATACGATTTTGAAGGGAAACAAGACGGGTAGCTTGCATTTCTACAGTAATGTTACTGAGTGCACCAGCAGTTTTATTGATAACAGCTTCCACTACCCTGGTCAATTGGCGGACCTGAACACTATTGGTCATGGTACCCCAGAAAGGCACCAGGCCCTTCATTGCATCTATAAATCGCTGCAAGGTGGTATCTGTTTGGTCAACCTATACTTCCCGTTTATTAAGTCGATATGTCTTGTGATAATCAGAGGGTGCAAGGTAAGTGGGAGGGAGAATAAATGCGATATATCATCTGACTGACCATCCTCTAGGGAGCCAGACATAAGCTTGATTACCACAAACACAATAGGTGTTTTGCGAGGCCACAAATGATGGGGAACTAGTGCAATTTAATATCACTGTACTGGAGCAAATACTATTCCCAACAGCAAGGGGCCCTTCACCTTGAACACAAAAGGGGGCGCTATGGGCATGCACAGGTATGGGTATCATAGCCACCTTGGACAGCTTTCTCTCATTAAAGGAAAATAGCATAGAGGAGTTATTATAGCCGGTGAATTCCTCCCTAGGGCCATAGATTCTAACAGCATTTGGCCAGCATAGATAATAGAGGTGATTCCTAAGCTGGCTCTGTACAGTCTTATTAGTGACTTTGATATAGGACGCATAATTCAATTCCCACCAGGCACTGCAAGACACATTGTAGGATAAAAGTAGGGGAATAAGAGGTGCCTTACTTTTGACTGGTGGTAGGAGGAAGCCACATATCCAACAATTGCATTATAGCCAAGATGGGCATTATGTTAAACCTGAATGAATGTCTTATTCACATAATGCAAGCGGTGTGCTTGCGTATGAGGGGCGAGGGTTATGTAATGATGCTCTGGTATTGGTGTGGTGACTGATGCCACTGATTTGGCGACTGGGTGGTTTTCTAACCACCAGAACAACCCTAGCATTCCTAATATTATTATCAGAAGGTGCAGAAGCACCAAATTTTTCACTTTCTTGGTCCAAAATTGATGTATGCCAGGCACTGGAGTCTTCCCCTCCTGCCACAGATCAGAGGGTGACTTCCCAAACGGTCTCAGTTCATTACTCCTAGTCATACTCATAATGTATTTATCGTGTATGATATACAAATACCTGTTCATTATGAGTGTTTGATGATTCTCCTAATATTTGTTTTTATGCTCAGATCATTCTCTTTTTTCTCTTTTCCACCCTTCCTTTCCTTAGATAGATAACCTTGTTTCTACAGGGCTCTTCTTTTTTTTTTTTTTAAATAGAGAAACAAATCAAAAACACCTAACAGCCAAAAGCAAAGTAACGTGGCTAAAACATCCTAAAAATCACTATCTACTCTACCAAAGAACATCAAGAGTTCCCAGTGTCCTTTACTTCAAAGCTTCACTGGCAGGCTTATGTGCAGGTCCAGACGTTGGCGGTCTTGAACATCAGCATGGGTTGCTATCTCTCCAGAGATAGTTTTTTCAATCAGAGTCTATGGTTTTTGACAGTCCTAGGTCTCAAATTATACCTAGGCGAATCACAATCCGGATGCTCAAATAGAGGTATTGATATCAAATCGGGCTCAACAGTTGTGAGGTTGATCAATGGATGCTCTACTTCTCCTTCTTCAGCCAGTTCACCATCATTAAAAGGTACTTGCTGTGGAATTTGTTCACATTCCAAATCAGGAAGCCCTTTCTTCACGCATTGATCATAGGGCAAAGGCAATGGAGCTTTCGTGACGTGGCTAGCATGAATCCAGTGCTTGTGTCCCGTGCACTTGACAGCAGTCTGAGTGGTGAGTAACACTTGTACCGGCCCTTTCCTGTGAGGCTTAAGGCTGGATTTTCTTTGGAAACTTCGGGTCAAGACCCAATCTCCTGTCATCAGTACATGTCCGGCTCCTTTAAGGTGAGGTGGGAGACTGGCCTTGACCTGTTGATGAGTGAGATGCAAACCTTTAATCAATTGTTCACAATAGTCAACCAGCAAGAGATATTCAATTTCAGAAAATTTCTTTGGTCTAGGTACACCCCATAAATTTGCAGGCCTCCCCATGACAATTTCATAGGGAGATAATCCCATTTTGAAGTGTGCAGTGGTGCGAATAGAAAGCAATGCTATTGGTAAGGCATTAGGCCATTTCAATTTTGTTTCAGCACATTTCTACCTAGTGGCATGGTCCACCACCACTAGGATATACTGTGCCCAGATGCAGTTGGAGGGTTCAAGGGACCAACAATGTCAATCCCTACCCTCTCAAAGGGAACCCCAACCACTGGAAGTGGAATTAAGGGGTCCTTTGTGGCGCCACCTGACTTATCACTGGCTTGGCAAGTGGCACAGGACCGACAAAACTCCTTAGTGTCTTCAGACATATGGGGTCAGTGAAAGTGAGTGACAAGCCTGTCCCAAGTCTTACTTTGCCCTAAGTGTCCTGCCAGAGGAATATTATGTGCTAGGGTGAGTAGGAAACCTCTAAACGTCTGGGGTATTACCAACCTCCTGGTGGCACCAGGCTTGGAGTCGCTACCCTCTGAGTACAGAAGTCCTTCATCCCAGTAGATCCTATGGGACCCACTGATATCCCCTGTTGTCTCAGCAGCAGCTTAATGTCTTAGGGGTTCAAGAGAGGGGCAGGTCTGCTGGTCCAAACTCAAATCTGCCCTGGAAGGGAAGGGCCCCTTGCCACCAAGTTCCTCTGAGGCAGTACCTTCACAGGGACTAAGATCATCTTCCTCAGGAGACTGATCTTCACTCTGAGTCTGTGAGCAGGGCAAAGCCTTACCCTTCCTGCTTCTTCTCTTGGGAAGCACCTGGTCCATTGTTCCAGGATCCAGGGCGTGTTCAGTGGTAAGCTGTTTGGCCTGAGCCCTAGTAACAGCAAACACACTTGCAGAGATGCCCAACATTTCTGCATGAGTCCTGAACTCTAACTCAGCCCAGGCTGAAGTTTCCAAATCATTGCCCAACAAACAATCTACAGGTAGGTCTGAAGATACCACAAGCTTCTTAGGTCCAGTTACCTCATCTCAGCTGAGATTTACAACTGTCAAGGAATGGTCAGTCCTGACCTTGCTAGCATTGGTCACTTGGTACACTTGTCCAAGTATGATCTGGTCAGGAGAGACATGTTTCTCTGTCACCATAGTGACACTGGCCCCTGTGTCCCTGTAGGCCATTGCCTCTTTTCCATTTATTAAAGGCTGCTGTCTGTACTCGCCCAAGTTAGTGGGACTTACCAGTAAGGTGGCAAGATCTATGCCACCATCACAGACTAAAACTGCCTGAGCTGGAGTTCTGATTAAGTCAGAACCCATCTCAGAACCCAAGGGTAACCCCACTAATCCCTTGTTTCCTGTACTACTACCTGTACTTGTGCTAGGGGGAGCAGTTGCCTTAGGGGCAGTGGTAGTAGGAGTGGTTTCCTTGGCTTTTGGACAATCCGCATCCTTTGTCCAATGGGTTTTCACCTTACAAAAATAACACCAAGGTTTCTTCTTGCCCCCCAGATGCAGGTTTTTAGGGCCCTTGGGAAGACTCTTTCTTATCTTTGCCCTTGTCCCCACCCTTATCCTGGGATTTAGAAGAATCTTGCTTCTTCTGGTCTCCTCCATTGCCCTCGTTTTTCTGCTTCACCCTGGTGCGAACCCATTTGTCTGCCTTCTTTCCCAATTCTTGGGGAGAGGTCAGATCAGAGTCCACCAGGTATTGGTGCAAAAGCTGGTTCTGACAATTATTAAGGATCTGCTCCCTCGTAATCAAATTGTACAATCCTTGGTAGGCCTGCACTTTGCTTCCATGTAGCCAGCCTTCCAGAGCCTTAATGGCACTATCCACAAAATCTACCCAGTCCTGGGTTTGTGCCTTCTGGGTGTCCCTGAACTTAATCCTATTCTGTTCAGTGGTTAAGCAAAACCCATCTATGAGAGCACTCTTCAGTACTGAGTAATTATCAGCAATCTCTTCTCTAACAGTGAGGAGCTTATCTCTACCTTTGTCAGCAAAGGAGAGCCACAAGATAGCTGCCCACTGCTCCTGGGGGACCCTCTGAACTTTACATGCCCTTTCCAAGGCAGTTATCCATTTGTGGATGTCACCCCCAACATGGTTGGGATGGACTATCTTGTTTACGTTCCTATGGTCAAAATAAGTTTCTCTAACTCTAGGGACACTGTTGCTGCCACCATGGGACTCTTGTCCCAATTTCTTCCTAGCTTTCTGGACTTCTAGGGACTCTTTGTCAAGGGCCAACTACTCTTGCCTGAGCCTAAGCCTTGTTTTCTCAAGTTCAAGAAGTTGGTATTCCCTATCCAAAGAGTTTTCCCTCTTACTAGATATGGAGGTCCCTATTGACTGTCCTGAAGCATTTGATTATCTAGAGGAGGATCTACACCTCCTTGGTCTACTCTGAACCCTCCCAGGATGAACAAAAGGGGCACCCTCTGGGCCACTTGCAGTATCCTCTGGGAGATCTGAGTTTTCCAGGTGGGAGTCATTAGGCTCCTCCTGGTCAGGGTTAGATTCAAGGTCATAGAGGCGTTCCCCTCCTGTCCCATCTTCTGTCCCCTGCCCACCCACTCTTTCCTGTTCATCTGACCCACTAGCTTTCCGTAGGTTATTTAACAGTAACACCTCTAGGAGGCGTTGAGTTTTAGGGCCTTTCCCTGTCTTCAGCTTTCTAGAGGCACACAGGGCTTTCAGTTCTTGGAATGAAAGCTCACTGTATCTAGAAGGCAGAGAGCCACTGGCATCTCCTTTAGTAGACATACTAAGGGGCCGATTCCGATCTCGGCCGGTAGGGCTCCGAATCGGATTCGGCTTAACCGGATCCGATTCGGAGCCCTATTGCCCGACCGATTCGTACGCGCGTCCGGGCGAGCGAGTACGATGCGAAATCGCCGACCGACTCGTCCGGGCGTCCCGACCGCTCCGACCGACTCGTTCCTGGGTCTAACCGCACCGACCGACTCGCTCGGACTCGACTCGCACCGCGCAATGGAGACGTTCCCCGGCCGGGTAAGTACGATGCGCGCCGCGAGCAGTCCGACCGAGCCGCGCACTCCGGCTCCAAAGAGCAGTCGGAGCCGTACTTTGGGGGTCAGTTTCGGACCCCCCTGTACACGTAGCCGCGCGAGTCGCACACAGGGGGGACCCATGGGTCCCCCCTAGCTGTGCGTGTACGGCGCGAGTCGCTTCGCCGCGTACACGCTGTAGGGGGCGCCCTTGTCCGCCTCGCACCCATTGAGTCAATGGGAGCCCGCGTACGCGTTGTACGACAGGCTCCCATTGACTTCAAAGGGAGTCCGACCGACTCGAGTCCGATGGCATACGTGCGCATCGTACTCGTTCGGTCGGGCTGCACGGGTCCGATTCGGTCGGAAATCTCTCCGGGTCCGGCTCGGTCGGAGAGATTTCCGGCCCGAATCGGAATCGGCCCCTAAGTGTGGTGTGGTGTTGCACCTACCTACCTAGTGGGAACTAAACTTCTGAGGTTGGACAAAGGGTGAGCTAGACCCTTGACTACCCAACCCTAAGGTCAGTAGAGCTTACTATTCTAAGCTGGTATTATATGTGCCTAGTATTAGTGATAGTTTTTCAATTAATCACACCAAGATTTATCTGGTAAAACAATGCAAGCTTGAATCTCAACCGCTGGACACCAATGTGAGAGGCTGGCCTGGTATATGATGTACACATATGCAAGTGGACACCCTGCACCATTCCAGACAACCCTTATGGTGATTTAGGAGGTCTTAGACAACCTTAGAAAGCTCTCTAAGTTGTAGCTGTGGAGAGCAGCCTTCAGGCTTAGTCCAGAAGGAGTGTAAAGCAGCTTGTTTTACCAGAATGCAATCTTATTGGTATAGATTAAATGAAAAAGAACCACACAATGCATTTATAAAAATATGTATTTATTATATAATACTTACTAACACAAACAGCTTTCTCCTACCTGGAGATATGCACAATGCACACAATACTTTGCATAGAAATCACGTAAATAGCACAGAATACACAGTGGACCCCAGGGGGGGACCAAACCATATACTAAGAAAGTGGTATAAGAACCGCTCTCAGAGATTCCTAATCAACGGCAACCTATCCGCTCCCTCTCCGATCACGGTTGGAGTCCCCCAAGGATCGACCCTGTCCCCCACCCTCTTCAATCTCTACCTTGAACCGCTTTCAGAAGTACTACGCACCGCCAATATCTCCTACCACATGTATGCCGACGACACCCAGATCTACATAAAATCTCTTCTCCCAAGGACATTCTTTCCCTGAATGAGGCCTTGAAGCTGACTGTCCATTGGCTCATCTCCAACCAGCTCAAGCTTAAAGCAAAAAAAACGGAATTTCTTCTAATCTCCCCACCTAAAACCAACGCAGACATTCAGGAATGGATCAAGGCGATCTCAGCACTCAACTGCCCGCCAACCATTGTGGACTCTGCTAAATCCCTTGGTATTACCCTAGACTGTAGCTTGAACATGCGCGGCCACATTAACTCGATGGCCAAAACAGCCAGATATCACCTGAGCTACCTAAGAAACCTAAAACCTTTCCTTGACACTCCTGACCTGAAAATGGCAATCCAGGCTCAAGTCATCTCCAGACTGGAATATGGATGCTCTACCCTTGCAGGTCTACCCAAGACCTCCCTGGTACCATTAAAAGCCTGCCTCAATGCTGCCGCCAGACTCCTAACAGGCTCAAAGAAATTCGACCACATATCCCCTCACCTTAAAGCTCTCAACTGGCTTCCGTTCGAGGCCAGAATCCAACTTAAGCTGGCTTGCATCACTCACCAGGCGCTACACTCGAACTCCCCGGCATTCCTCGCCCAAAAACTTTTAGTATCCGGAGGAGCCAGAAAGTCCCGATCCGCCAGAGACCTTTTGCTCCAACCTGCACGATTGCGTGGAAAAAAAACATACAATCGGGCCTTCTCCGGGGCCGCACCAAGAATTTGGAATTCACTCCCGCCCGCCATTCGAAAAATTCTGTCCCTGGCACGCTTTAAAATGGAGGCCAAAACTTTCCTTATAGGCAAATTCCTCTCCTAACGCTTCATCACAATCACCTCAGCGACTTTGTCCTACCCTCCTCTTGGCTCTCACGATGTCTGGATGACACCTACCTGGCACCTCTGGACATCCCACCCTGGATCTGAGACCGCCTGTCTCTTGCAAAATGTATCTACCTGTTTTATCCGAATCACTGACTAAATATCGAAGGTCACAATATCGACCTACAAAAATATCGCAGCAAAAATATCGAAGACAAGAATATCGACATCCTATCTACATTAAGGTAAGTACAAAAATATCGGAAAAAAAATATCGATATCAAAAATATCGTTGTTAAAAATATCGTTTTTAATTTAAGTTAAAAAAAATATTGTAAAATAAAGTAAATAATACATATAATTAAAAGAAACATAGTTAAAAATATTTTAAAATGCTTAAAAATTATAAGTAATATATATAATTTGAAAATACATTATAACATATACATATAATATATAATATATTTACTTAATATGTTTTAATATTTATTTTAATAACTTATAAATTTAATTTATTTTTTATAAATTATAAATACATCTATACACATAAAACAATAATATAAATAAAAATTAAATAAATATATGTAACAAATTAAAAAAAATTAAAGTATTTTAAATCTTTTAAAAAATAATTATACAGTACATTAGCTAAAAAAATACAAAATATTAGATAGCGGAGGAAATCAAATTACTATTCCCACTCCAGTGAGTGCAACAGTAGGGAAAGTGTTGGATAGCGTAGGGGTTAAAATTACTGTTCCCACTCCAGTGAGCACAACAGTAGGGAAAGTGTTGGATAGCGTAGGGGTAAAAATTACTATTCCCACTCCAGTGAGTGCAACAGTAGGGAAAGTGTTGGATAGCGTAGGGGTTAAAATTACTATTCCCACTCCAGTGAGTGCAACAGTAGGGAAAGTGTTGGATAGCGTAGGGGTAAAAATTACTATTCTCACTCCAGTGAGTGCAACAGTAGGGAAAGTGTTGGATAGCGTAGGGGTAAAAATTACTATTCCCACTCCAGTGAGTGCAACAGTAGGGAAAGTGTTGGATAGCGGGGGAGTAAAAATTACTATTCCCACTCCAGTGAGTGCAACAGTAGGGAAAGTGTTGGATAGCGTAGGGGTAAAAATTACTATTCCCACTCCAGTGAGTGCAACAGTAGGGAAAGTGTTGGATAGCGGGGTGGGGGGTAAAATTACTATTCCCACTCCAGTGAGTGCAACAGTAGGGAAAGTGTTGGATAGCGTAGGGGTAAAAATTACTATTCCCACTCCAGTGAGGGCAACAGTAGGGAAAGTGTTGGATAGCGTAGGGGTAAAAATTACTATTCCCACTACAGTGAGTGCAACAGTAGGGAAAATGTAGGATCGCGTAGGGGTTAAATTAACATACTTATAAATTAATTTCTTTTAAAATAAATAACATATTAATAATTATTTAACCAAATAATTATTAATACCTATTAAATTAAATTAATATTTACTTAAATAACATTAAATTACTTCCCACCCTATTCCCCTATAAACACACAACGCGCTACACATAAAAAAAAACACAATTAATTTAATTATCAATTAATCAATTCATAAAAATTAATTACCAATTAATAATTAATTAACAATACATTAATTAACAATAACAATAAATAAAAATTAATAATAAATTAATTATAATTAATATAATTATAAATTAACCAATTAATATAAATTAATTACCAATTAATAATTAATTAACAATGAATAACAATAAATAAAAACTAATTAATTAATTATAATTAAATTACTTCCCACCCTATTCCCCTATAAACCCACAACCCGTTCTGATACTAAAACGCAAAATTTCCTTTAAAAAAAATTACTATTTTCTAAACATTTAATACATATATTTAAAAATAATGAAAACTTTAAAAAAAATGTTAAACATACATATAAAATACATAACACAAAAAAAAAAATCGATATTATTAACAACTATGGGGCTCATTACGATACCCGGCGTAAAAAAATCCGCCAGGCATGGAAGCGGCAAAAATCCGCCCGCACACACCGCCTGAACACCGACCACGCCATTACGATTACACAAACCGAAAACCGCCATCGGCGGAAAAAGCACACAAAATACCGCCCGCCATCGTCCGAGTCGGAGTCAAACCGCCCGCCACGGACGGAAACACGCACGACAACACAAAACCGCCCGCCCACACGGCCGACACACCGCACGTGAAATTACGATCGCACCGCCATGAGCGCGGAAAAACCACAAATATACCGCCCGCCAGCGCAAACAACGCCGATGAGAATCGACACGGCAGAAGCCATGGCGCCAACGTACCTGCACAGAAACCATCCGTACACAAAACCAATAGCACACAACATGGCCAACAAGTCCACACAGCAAGGCACGCACAAATACACAAGCACAGTACACATCCCGAAAACACCCCCGGACAAACAAAAAATACAAAGGCCAGAACCCCAGACACAACACACCTGAAAACAACAGACCATGAGGACACACCCACATAGGTGAGTACAAAAGCAGCACTCCCACAGACCACAACCCCTTGCTACATTGCAAACCAGAGAGGAGAGGAGAGGACACAGTGCCACAGCAAGGACAGCAGCACACCACAGAAACGCACACATCACAACCACCACCACGACCACCACCACCACCACCAAACACCACCACCACCACCACCACCACCAAACACCACCACACCCCGGCACCACAAACCCCCTGCACATTACACAACACACACCGCACCAGCACCACAAACACCATGGCACCACAAAGGATGCCCAAGTTCACGCCCATGGAGCTGACGGTCATGGTCGACGAGATCATCAAGGTGTACCCACAAATCTATGGGAACATGGTCCAGCACACACCACTAGCCACCAGAAACAGAATGTGGAACCGGATCGTAGACCAGGTCAATGCAGTCGGGACCCTGCCCAGGAACAGAGTCGAGATTAACAAACGTTGGAATGACGTCAAGAGCCTGGTCAAGAAGAAGGAGGGCAAAAACAGAGAGCTGGCTGCCGTCACTGGCGGAGGGAATCCCGCGCTCTTTAAGACCTTCAAAGCGTGGGAGGAGAAGGTGCGAGTCGTAATACATCCGGAGATCCTCGCCGGATTAGCAGGGGAGTGGAGGCTGGTAAGTACAAACTAATGTATACCAGCACACCGCTATGTACTCACATGCGCAACTACCATGCCACAGCTCCCAGGGACAAACACCCCCATGTCCAGCACACAATACACAACACATCACACACACATGCAACAGACACTACCACACACAGCCCAAACCGAACAACTGTAAGATGCGTGGGGACATGTGTACACTCAGCCAGCCACGTAACCACCAACAGGTCCCCAAATATGCCAGAAGCGCCACAACGAGCACCCACCACACCCATGTGTCCGCCACAGCTGCACTAACCGACAAGTAACAGGTAAGTGGCAGGAACACAAAGTGCAGTGGGTGGGAGGGTGGACAGCCCAAGTACAACACACACCAGGCCCCAGTCCCACAGCACAGCAAGGAGGAGCATCCCCCACACCCCACAGCCACGTGTCAGCCACCGCAGTGCACAACGACAGCCGAAAGGCAGACATCACGGTCCACAGCAATCGGTGTCAGTGGGTGTCCAGCCACCCCCACGACCCACAACACCCCCCACCCCCACAGACCTGCAACATGGAGCACCCCCGCTTAGAGCCATGTGGCATCCAGTACAGTGCACGCACGAACAACCTGCAGGTGGGAAACTGGACAGGGCTGGATTACTGGAGGCATGAGGACCGTAACACGACCAACACATGGGACATGTCACGTAGCAGACGAACACGCAGCACCGCCCACCGTCACGAACAAGTGAACAATGTGCACACGGACATGAACAACAGACTCACACCCCACATGACCCATCACAGACATAGCAACACCCAAGGAGCCACGTCTGCATGCACAAGCCACACTGAATATAGTCCCACACGGCAGCCACTGTGCAACTCATCACACACAACCGAAACACCATTGAAGTCCTGTCCATGTAGCCCCTACTGCCTGTCAACCACACACCCCACAACTACGCCTATGTAAGACAAACAACACTAGACGCAACAGAGCGGAACAACAGAAATGCACACGAACACCACTGAACCCATCAAATTCACAGACACACCATGCACATACAACATACCATCCATCCCATCCGTCAGCCCCAGTCTCATGAAAGGCATGTCATCCGCACAGCTGCCACACATACAGCAGTCACGCTAAGACACATGCCCATGACCAACCATGTGCCAGAAGTCAATTAAGCGCACGACACACTGTGAGCAACAACACACAACATGGGCCACACCCCCCCGAGCACTGCAGTGATGCACATGGCACAGGGCAGCACGCACACCAAGGAGATGGGACAACTGCAATACGTTGGCTGGCACACAACTATCACTCACTCATAACGATTCGTCCAATGCCATGTCCAGTAATCACAACAGTCAGCAAATATGCAGGCCATGTCAAGCATGCACACACCTCAAACCATGCACTGTCATGCTGCCACAACACATGTCACGTTCGGCACCCATGGCTCACAGCATGTACCCCAAAAGCATATCCCCTCCCAAATGCGAATCTGGGGCATGGCCCCCATGTTGCCATATGCGTTCCTAAGCGTTCCATTTGAACCCCAAAAGCATATCCCCTCCCAAATGCGAATCTGGGGCATGGCCCCCATGTTGCCATATGCGTTCCTAAGCGTTCCATTTGAACCCCAAAAGCATATCCCCTCCCAAATGCGAATCTGGGGCATGGCCCCCATGTTGCCATATGCGTTCCTAAGCGTTCCATGTGAACCCCAAAAGCAAAGTACAAACCAGACCCAGGATGGGCCAGGAGCCCGCATACACCAGAGTCACAATGAGTAGGGGCACTGCAACACACCCATCGGCATGGCCAATCCGTCCCATGCCACATGTGCACAGCACACAGTCCCATTGCCTAGCACACACAACTACAGATGCCACAGCCACACACTCGCCTCCGGGAAACCCATGTACGAGATTGCACGAACTGCCAATGTCAGACGACAAATACATACTTCGCCAGGTGCAACACAATAACAAATCTCATTCTCTCCACAGGTGACGAACTGCCGGATGCTGGGGATGGAGACAGCAGCCAGCACAGCCAGCCCACAAGCCCCCAACGAGGACACACGGATCTGGAGGATCTGTCATCCTCTTCGGACACGGACCACCAAGCAGGCCCATCTGGCGTGGCAGGGCCCAGCCGCTCCCCAGGACCCCTCCTACCCACCAACCCATCATCCAGGGATGCTGAACAGTCCCAGCCCCTGCTGCCACTGTCGTTGCGGCCACACCCACGGTCATTGCGGCCACTACCACTGCCGCAACCGCCACCATCGCCGCACCGACCACCACCGCCACCACCACCACCACGTCTTCGCTGGCACCAGCCCCAGCGCAGGTGGTGGCCCGGCCGACTGGATCCACCCTGGGAGCCACAGCGAGGACCGTGGTGTGCAATGTGGCTAGTGGGCAGGCCGGTGGCAGCAGGACTGGTAGGAGGAGCAGGGTCAGGGAAACGCCAGCCTCCCCTGGGAGCCATGCCCTGCCTCAAATGGCCAGAGTCCTTGGGGCCTATGAGGAGGCCCAAGAACAATGGGTCAGGTCTGCTACAGACACGCGGGAGGTGCTGGGGGTGCTGAGGTCCATGGACGCCCGTATGGGCCAACTCGTGGACCTCATGGGCCAGCTGGTGGTGGCGGTGGGGTCACAGGCAAGGCCAGCAACACCACCTCCGCCACCACCTGCTAGGGCGCAGGGTCGGGCAGCAGTGTCCACTTCCCCTGCGTCCACAGCCAGTGAGCACACCTCACCCACCACCAGCAGGTCGCCACCACACACCCCCTCCCAAACGTGGAAGGGGCCGTCCGAAGAGGAAACAGATCTCCCGGGAGGACTTCGCACGCTCCAGTCGCAAGTGAGGCAGCCAGCCAGCCTTCCGCCAGCCTTCCTTGACCAGCCACTGCATTGACTTGCTCTACGATCCCACTCCACACAGCCATCTGGATGGCATGTGTGTGTTGGACTATGGACATAGAACCAGTGGGTACACCCTGAGCTTCACGCAGCCATGACCGACAGCTCATTGTCACTGCACGCACCACTTATGTCATCACCTTACACACAATCACATGTCACAGTTTGTAATAAATGCACCTTTTTCACTAACTGCTGTTTGTGCCCTGTGTTTTATTTGTACGGAATACAACGGCCACCTTGGGCGGAAAGGCACCTGATGCGTGGCATGGCAATGGAATCCGGAGGAGCCTGTAGGGACCTAGGGGTGGGAGACAGAACAGGAGCACATTCAATGAGTGTGTCACACACCCATCACACAGTACATGTCAACAACTACAAGCAATGTACACACATCGCACAGAGCAATAGGGCACAATGCCACAGTCACCAACAGTGGCATACTACCCTGGCCATGGAGCGTTGACACACTGCACGCAGTGAACATACGGCCACCCTGACACAGCACACACACACCTGCACAGATACAGACACATCATCCGTCGTACATGGACACTCACCGTCAAGTGAAGTAGCGGGCGATGAGCTGCTGCCGCACATTCCCAGCTTCCTCCTCTCCGCTGTCCTCCTCACTCGAGCTGTCCTGGTCTGCGGGCTGGGGCCCTGGTTGATCTCCGTCATCCACAATGAGGGGGATCTGCTTACGAATGGCCAGATTGTGCAGCATGCAGCACGCCACCACTATCTGGCACACCTTCTGTGGGGAGTACGCCAGTGCACTCCCGGTGCGGTCCAGGCACCTGAACCTGGACTTGAGGAGGCCAAAGGTACGCTCGACCACACGTCTGGTCCTCCCATGTGCCTCATTGTATCGATCGTCTGCTGGGGTGCGAGGATTCCTCAATGGACTGAGCAGCCATGCCCCATTCGGATACGCAGAGTCACCTGGGTGTGAGGGACACAGAGAACCGTTGCTATTCCAACTGGACGGGGGTCAGCATCGCACAACCAGCACGCTACACCACTCCACATACTCACCGACAATACAGCCACGATCCTGTTGCAGATTGGCCATCAGTCGTGGCAAGATGCTGTTGCGCATTATGTGTGCGTCATGTGCCGAGCCTGGAAACTTGGCACACACGTGGGTGATCACCATGTCCGCAAGGCACACCACTTGCACATTCAGGGAGTGCGTGTGCTTCCTGTTGCGGTACAGGTGCTCAGTGGCCTGTGGTGGAACAAGGCCAACATGTGTGCAGTCAATGGCTCCCACGACGTGTGGGATTCTGCCAAGGGCATAGAATGCACCCTTCACTGCCGCCAATTCACGAGCCCTGGGGAATCTGATGTACCTGTTCCGGTACAGCATCATGGCTGCCAGTACATCCCTCAGCACCTTGCTGAACATGGGCTGGGACATCCCTCCTCCACTGCCCACTGTGTGCTGGAATGACCCAGTGGCGAAGAAATGCATGGCGGCCATCACCTTAGCCGTGGGGGTGACAGCAGTCGGATACACCCTGCGGGGACGGAGATGGGGCTCTAACATGGCACACAGTCGATGCAGGGTTGGCCTGTCCAGCCGAAACTTCCTGATCACCTCTGTATCGTCCATGTCCGCCAGCAATTGGTATGGGCGGTCAATGTTCGGTCTCCGCCTGGGGAAAATGGCAGAGGACACATGTCAAAGCAACACGACACATAGCAATTTCGCATACACATCACTGACATGACTGAGCAAGCACATGAGCCACAGCCCAGCTGTCAAGCTGGGACGGCACGGCCACAATACACTTACACAGGTCTCCCAACAATGGCAATGGCAAGTGAGACATACCACTGCCATGTGCATGCACATGGGGATCTAGGCCCCAATGACTTGCGGGGCGTGCTGATGGGGACTGACTGCATATTCGTCAAGCGGCAACGCCACGGCAACATGAGTGTCTGCTGAGCATGGAACTGCTTCCGAGGCTGGATGAGTATGGCACACGACGACGACGATGTGGGCACGGGCTGAGCGGCCAATACAAGTGGGACCTGTGGCACGAGGGGATATGAGACAGTAGTAGGTGTCAGCACTGCACCCTATGTACAGCACTGTACGGATCACAGCTCCCGAAACATTGACTGGTGTCCACATTGACAGCCCCATGCCAAGACGGCTGTGTGCTTGCAGTCACACGTCACAGGTGAGAGGTTACATTGCACGTGCCAGGTGGCAGACGTACATAGTGGGAGCTGGCATGTGTGTGCATGTGTCTCCTGTTCAGGATCCACCAGATGGGCGCTGACTCTGTACTGACCATTGGACACAGCATGTTCCGTGGAAGGCTTGTGTGTGTGGGATGGTGGCACTGGATGTGCCTCCGTTGGGTGGGGGGCCATGCACAGGGCGGGTACGTCGATGATTGCGCATTGTTGGTCACGGTGGGTGCACCAACTAAGATGTGTTGCCCTGTGTTCAATTCCTATGTCCGCATGATGATGGACTGTGGATGTGGGCAGACTACACATTGGTCGATGTGCTGTCTATATGCATGTGCCTTCACACCAGGCACAGCTGCCCCTGCACATTTGACCCCTGCTGGACTCGCTGCTGGGTCTGTGGAGCTGATGCACCTTCTGCGCGTGGGGCGGACAGCTCTCCTCACTTCCCTCATTGCGCATGTCATGTCTTTGCCGCAGGTGACATGGATCATGGAGGGCCCACATGTACGCGTGGGTAGGCTACACATGATTGTTCACTGGTCGCCACCCCCAGTCAGTGTTTCGAATGGGAAGGTTGTCGTGCTGGTGGTATGTTCGATGTGGCGGATGGGCGGGCCTAGGTGCGGGCTTACATTCCGGACATGGGGGGTAGTCGGATTGGCGACTAGTTGCAGTACACACGGGACACGTCTCTTCCTTTCCACATCTGGGTCATCCCTTGTACTAACTGACAGTGATACAGTCATCTTCGCCCCAGCCCTCATGTCCTCCCCTCGCCCCCCAATATGCATGCTCACCTGCGAGGCTAGCGCTTGCACAGGCAGCCCCAAGCTCGCACCAGAGAGGGCAAGGAGTGTATGTGTGGGTCCAGGGTATGATGTGTGGCGGGACGCCGTCCACCTGCGTGGTGCCCCAAATGGAGACCCGGCCTGCATGGACTATGCATCACAGTCTTCGCCTTCCGGATCCGCCACCTGCGACACCCAGTGGCTGTGGCTGCCCTTGCGGCCATGCCGCGTCCGTCTGTGGCTGATGGCCCACACATTCACTCTTTGGCCTCTCTGGGGAGGGCTCGGGGTGGTGGCGCACGCGCTTGCACTTAGTCGCAATGGCATGTGGCGTGGTTGGTATGATGGGCAATGGATGGGATGGTGCGAGCCGTCAGTGCTGCTCGTGCTGTGGTGCGTCCCCCCTACACTTCCATGTGACTTGTGCCATGCTAGACGTTGAGGTTCTATTGCCTGCGTGATATGACCAGGAGGAGCGCGAGGAGACCTCTCACACACCATGCTCCACTGCCATCCCGTGCCCTGTATCGCCTGTGCGGATTGACTATGTTGGGGTTACACCTGGTCGACTGGGGCTGTGTGTGCCTTGTCAAGGGGCATGGCGGGCGCACAACAGGATCCAGCTTGTCCACAGAGGGTGGGCTGAGGTGCGCCTGGTACCGCTTTGTACGTGTGCCCGGCTGCTGTGCACACACGTGTTCACTCCCCCCGACAGGTGTCCTCTCACAATGCCCAGGGAAGCGGTGGTGTACTGTTCATGACCCCTCCCAACACGGCGTGCTCCAACTTGGCATGTGCGCATCTACCCGTCGCACCCACCCACCTGAGCACTGCGTCCATACGACTTCACACGACACATGTGTGTCTTCCACAGTAGTGCTTTCATTTGCGTTGACATCCAATACCAGTGGACTACATGGTCATGTCACGACTGCCGTGTACTTCACATACTCTCATCCTCTCTCATTCGTACTTGTGAAATGAGTCAGCGGAGACAGTTTTGGTTTCAAACATTATATTGAGTCTTCTGTCCTCTGTGATGCAGTATAGTGGACACTACTGGCAGCGGAATACATGTTGAGGATATACTGAGCATGATCACAAATGGGATAGGGTGTGGGGTAACATCTGCTTGGCCAAGGCTGTGCTAATGTACATTTACGTATAGCTGCGGAGCTGCGGACTTTGACACAGACGGTATACATGTAGCCTACCAGACCGCTCGGCATCATGGGCACAGTCCATCTCAGTTCCATGTGACAGGTTTGCTGCGGTTGTTCCTCATGCACGCGTGCATGTGAGATGACATCAGGGCATGTGCTTGCGTGCATGCAGCGGCGTGCCACTTGTTGTTGCACTGTGGTGGTTACTGGACATGTCACAGTCACTGGGGTCGTGTTGTTGTTGTATGCACTTGTCGTCCATGCAAAGGTCCTGGTATGGGATTCCCGGGGCGGGGGTGGGAGGGGTGCAGCACCCACAGACTCCAGGCGACCTATTCATGTCCACTGAGCGGTGTGTGTGTCCATGGGCGCTGGATCCATGTCGTGTCCTGGTTGTTCGTGCAGTTCCGTCCATGTGGGTGCGATACACAGAGCCCATGCCACTGCCTCCCACGATGCATGCGGTGTTCCTGGATGTGATGGGGAACAGTGTGCATGTCCCGGTCATATCCGATGTCATGGCGATGTCGTTGATGGTGTGGTTACAGTTGCCGGTCGTTTGGTATGGCTGTTGTGGTGGTGACTGGCCAGTCCGTGCGGAAGCTGAGCATGGGTGCGGGGTTGGACTTCATAGGTCACTCGGGGAACCTGCGTTGTGGTCCGACGTATTTACAGGTTGTCAGGTATGCGATGCCGTCCAGCAGGGCTTCCATGTCATTGGTGGTGTACATGTTTGCCAGCCAATGAAGCGGATGGTGGCTGACAAGGTGTTGTTCGTAAGTTGTCCCTTGGAGGACCATGATGGGGCATGCTGGGTGACATTCGATGTAGCTGTTCTCGATGATCCGTCGTGTGGAGGCACAGTGGTCCCATTTCAGTGCGCGTGCGATGTTGGCCACATACGCCATGCCCCCATAGGCAGAGCAGGCCCTGTCGTGTGCGTCCAGAGGGAGGAGTAGTGGTAGCAGGTCCGCCTTCAGACATGCCGGGTTGGAGAGGCATATCTCGACGGGATGCTGGTAGGGACACCTCCGACAGTAGAAGACGGGCATGACGCAGCTGAACAATGTGATGCGGTAAGTCAGTCGGTAACTTACGTTCAGCAGGGACAGGAGATCGCATCCCAATGTATGTATCGTGTTGGTTTTGTACAGCTTGAGCTGTTCGGCGTAGTTGGGTAGGTGTGTTGCGGTTGCCATTTCGCAGCGGTGCGTTGTGGTGGTGTGCTCCGGCTGTGTGTGCAGTCTGCAATGTGCACGCTCCGAGGTTGCTGTGAGCTCTGTGTAGTCGTAGGGAGACAGGACTTGTGTTCTGTTGGCTTGTTTGGAGGACACGGGCCCTCATCCCACATGCTTCTCAGACAGTTCAAGGTCAGTGATGTGTGACTCCTTCCAATTAACTTGCATGTGGCCGACATGGGGGAGTGTTATTTTTTTCTTCCCCGTCCGTTGTGTGCTTCTGTGATATGCGCTATCTGCCCTGTGGTCGGTCTCCTCGGCATGCCTGTGTTGGTCTATTCTTGGACAATGGCTGTATTCACCGGCTTCTGTCGTAGGGCTGTGGTTTCGGAGTTGGAATGGAAGGTCATTCAGTGCTGTCTGCTCTCCCTTGTGTGGGCGGCAGGCTGCCTTTCCGCTCTGCGTTGGGCCTTGTGTGTGGATGTTATTCTTGGGCCACCTGTTGTCGGTCCCCGGGCTCTTTGGTGTTCCGTTTCATGTGTCTTGTTCATATGTGCAGGGTGGTATGGGTTTTTCAGTGTGGTACTGGCGTTCCTCTTCCCGAAGGGGCCCTGCTTCTCCTAGTTGGTGTTGCCGCCGCTGTGTGCTTCGCCATGTTTGTTACACTGGGGTGTGTCCTGCTGTTGCGTGACTTCACTGACATGTGTGCGTCGGTTGTGTGGCGTTGGGTGTTGTCCGTGAATTGGGCGTTGGGGACATGTCTGTGGCCGGCCTGTCACGTGTCATGTGCGTTCGGGGTGGGGCTGATGTGTGTGCTGCTTGGTTGTGTCCCTGTGTCTGTGTGCGACGCATGCATGGCGCTGCGGTTGGCCTCTGCGTTGTGCGCATGTGTGGCGGCGTCATCGGCGCTTTGTGGCCGTGACGGGGTGGTTGGTTCCTAGTCCCAGGTGGTGTGTACACATGTGTTCCGCGATGTTACGATTTGGCCTGTGTGTCATATGTGGATGCAATGGTGGATGTGTAGTGTACACGCGCTGGTGGGGGTTGTCCGCTTTTTCCGCCCTTGCACTGTGTGCGCTGTTTGCGTGCACTTGTTGTGTGTGTGCCTACCTGCGTCTCCGCGGTACGTTGCGTCCTTGGTGGTGCATCAGCAGAAGCATGGGAAGGGCCTGCAGTGCTGGATTCATGCCTGGGGTGCCGCTTCTTCGTTGTCCGTGCTCTGCGTCCGTGTTACCGCCTCTCTTTCACGTGCGGTGTCTCTTGGCCGTGGGAGCCGTTTGTTTGCGGCATCGTAATTTATGCGCCGGGCGGGACGTGTTTCGTCGGACGGTGTGTGTCAGTTGTGCTGCGCCGCTACGTGAACGGGCGCACTTTGATGGCGGACGGTGTTGCTGGCTTGCCGGCGGTGTTTGGCCTGCTTTTCGCATCGTAATTGGGCGGGCGTGTGGACTGCTGCGTGCCGGCGGTAACTGGTGCTTTTTGCATCCGCCAGCACGGCGGTTGTGCTTCCGCCCGCCATCGTAATGGGCCCCTATATTTTTGCTAATGATATTAATGACTTCGATATTACTTACTTCGATATTTAAAAAATCGATATTACTTACCTTAAAGTCGATATTCTGGGCAACGATATTCTTGACTTCGATATTCTGTCCCTACGATATTAAAAACTCAATATTAGTGTAGGTCGATATTTAAAATTCGATATTTTAACTGCCCACGTTTTATCCTAACTGTTTCCGTCTATGTTATCCCAAATGTATCCACCCCTCCTAAGTCCCTTGTATACGACTTGTCCTTCCTGTAAAGCGCTCTGATACCCTTACGGGTCTGGTTCGCGCTCTATAAAACACTAAGGGGTCGATTCCGATTCGGGCCGGAAAAAAAACCGACCGACTCGGTATGGGATAATAGTCCGACCGACACGTACCGGCGTTGCCCGACCTGTGAAGTACGATGAAATGCATGTGAATCACGACCGACTCGTACGGAACTCAAGGCGAACGACCGACCCGAACGGAAACAAGCTATCCGGCCGGAAAACCACGCGAATCGAACCGACCGACACGCACCAGGAAGAAAGCCGAACGAAACGTACCCGCGAACTCCGACCCGCGCAGTACGATGCAATGGGTGCAAAAGCAGACCGATTCGCACGGAGCACAAGCCGTACGACCGACACGCATACAAAACCCAGCCGAACAAACACAATACACCGCGAACGACGCGTACGCCGCATATGAAACAGAGCTGAAACACAGCGGGAACGACTCGGAGAGGCGTGCACGAGATAACTGCAACGTCCTACTAGGTCAGAAGAACGACTCCAACATGCACAATAATCACAAATGAAAAAATACAAAAAAAGAGGGCCAAACAAGCAATGACAAAGCCAATAAATACAGGGGGTGAAAAAAATGGAACAAGGACACACCCCCAACTCCCCCTACATAAAGGCCACAAATCCCTACCATGATCCTTTGCAAATTCCACTGACCTGCCAGCACAGAACACCATCACACAGCAAACACAGACACACACACAGCTCATCCAACACCAAAGCCACACACCATTAGCACCTCAACAAATAGCACCCTCACACACACACAGCAAAACCTACACTCACACACCCTCACTTGCACACACACACACATCAATCACCACCACCACCCATCACCATGCCCCTAAAGAAGAATCCAAAGTTCCTAGATAGTGAATTGGAAGTCATGGTAGACGAGATCCTGAGGGTAGAGCCACAGTTGTTTGGCACATTGGTCCAACAGACCCCCATGTCACAGAAAACCAAGATGTGGGCGAGGATCGTCGACAGGGTGAACGCACAATCACCATGTTTGCACACAAAGGAAGACATCCAGAACAGGTGGTATGATGTGCGCAGGAGGGTCAGAGACTTACTCAAGAAGGATTACCTCCTGAGCCAGCACACCGGCAGTGGCCCTCCTGCAAAACCAGTATACCTCAGGCCCTGGGAGGAGAAGGTGCGGGCCATCCTACCACCAGTGAGCGTATATGGACTAACAGACATCCCAGAGCCTGGTGAGTACACAACTAATATACACAATATTGTGTGCCAATACACACACATCACTGTCAAGGGGACAGTCAAACCATGTACCCCTAGCAAATCAACAGCAAACAAAAGATAATCATCCCAAAAAGTGTATGTCAGACAGATAAACACAATACATGCCATCTCATAGTGATATGTAACTGTGTCATGACATGTACAAATCCAATACCAAATTGAGCTAGGCAGTGGCACAAATATAACCAACAAACACTGTCAGATATTTAGCCACCACTAGAACACCACCTCACAGGGAAGCTCACAGAAAGGAAGGAATCCTGTGTATGCTGGTGAAGTCAGTGTAGGCAATAGCATGATGGGAGTTGTAGTCACAGAAACTGTTCACCCTCACAATTGGCCCATCAACACCACTCTGAACCATGCTCACATCACAGGGAGTGGAAAAGGACTGACAAGATGGCTGACACTGGGTACTGCTGTGGGGAGCACAAGGCCCTGCTGGGAACTGTGCACCAGCCAACAGCAGGACACCACTGCCTGACATCCTGAAAGCCAACTTTCACTCCCTGCAATGCAAGCACGTTGCATGGTGGGATATCTGGCTGGGTGGGAAGGAGGACTCACAGCACTGACCATAGTTACAAGCAGCTCACCTCACACACCCCCTCAACACAAACTCCACATAACCCACCTGGGAGAATGCAATGCCTCACATACCAAATGAAGATCCCACAAAGAACCACCACCCTGGGTAATGCTGTGTGAAGCACAGGGACACTCTTGGGACTTGTAGCCAAACAAACGCAAGGACAACACTGTCAGCCTTCCTGTCAGCACAGGCACACTACCCCACAGGGAAGCAGAGTCCAAAGGAAGGAAGTACGGGCATGCTGGGAAGGGGGTGTAGGCAATAGCATGATGGGAGTTGTAGTCACAGAAACTGCTCACCCTCACAATTGGCCCATCAACACCACTCTGAACCATGCTCACATCACAGGGAGTGGATAAGGACTGACAAGATGGCTGACACTGGGTACTGCTGTGGGGAGCACAAGGCCCTGCTGGGAACTGTGCAACAACCAACAGCAAGACACCACTGAATGACATCCTGAGAGTCAACCTGAACCCACTGCAAGGGTGGCATGCTTCATGGTGGGATAACTGGGCTAGGTGGAGAAGGATGGCCGGATGTCCACCAAATACAACCAATGCTGGCCATGCACACACCTCAACATTCACATTGAAATGCCCCAGGTATGCATGACAATGTGCTACACCAATATCAACCTCTTACTGTGACAACTTAGGACAAAGCAATGTACATGCCCGCATCCAGAGGTACAGTCACAACTGTCAGGTGTGTGAACCATTGATGCCTGTAGAAACATAACATACAATGTGTGTCTCTTCCAAATACAGGTGATGATGATGGGGACACAGCAGCAGGCGAGGAGGAGTCCCTGTCCCAGGCTCCGGGGGACACAGAGCTCACTGGTGTGGAACAGCCTCTGCTCTCCTCAGATGGCGAAGACCTACCTGGCACCTCTGGTGTGAGTCATCATGCAGCACCAGCTGGACCAACACCTGCACCCCCTGCATCCACCCCTCCAACAACTGCCAACACACAGACCACCCCCGCCGACACGGACAGACCAAGGACCACCGATGGCAACAGCACAGAGCCCCAGGCCCAGCGTGGAGCAATGGACGACAACACCACTAACAACCCCCAAGGGGGCCTTGGGTCACCTGTGCGTGCCACTGCAGGTCCTGCACGTGTCGCATGGGGTGGTGGGACGGGTGGTAGACATAGGTCGCTGCTTGCAGAGGGGTCTGGACTGCATGATGACCCACAACTGGCACGCATCGCTGATGCGTACCAGGATAGCACCAGAGAGGACAGACAGGTCGTGGGGATCCTCAAGGACATACAACAGCAGCAGGCTGCCCATCATGCCCGCTTGGACTCCCACATGTCCTGTGTGGAGACGCACATGTCTCGCATGGAGTCCAAGTGGGACACATTGCAAGAACTCACAGCGGTGCATAGGGACATATTGACATGCCTCCGCCAGATTAGCACCAACATGGCCACACCTCCCTGTGTGCCCACAACATCTGGTGCTGCAACAACTGACACCGCCACAGGGAGGGAGGAGGACTCTGGCGGAGACTCCCTGCACCGCCGCAGCCTGCACGTGAGGGTCCCCCCCAAAGAAGAGGGGTCGTCCGAGGAAGGAAAACTGAGAGGTTGATGGCCACGTACATCCCCCAGGAAGCCAACACCTGTTCCGGAAATTCTCCTTTGTGTGCAAACGTTTCACCCTGTCGAATGCAACACTACTCTCCCACATGACATGGGGAGTTCAAGTTGGACTAATGTATCATATGACTGTGGACTTCACTCAGGACATTTCTGCTACCAAGACTTCCAACTCATCTGGGAACTTTGGATCACAATCCCAATGTACAGCACCCACCATCCTGTGCACTATCACACACACATTTCTGTAAATAAAATCACTAGTACACCATACTTGCCTCTGTTGTTATTCAAATGTGGATACTGTAATGGTGATGATGACCTGCTAAATTACACTGTGTATGCTAACTGCTACAGAAAGTACAACACCGTCGTGTGAGTCATGGTGACGTGACACATATGAGGGAGACACACCACTAGGGCTACACAACACAGAGACACCAGGGCCATCGGACTCATCGCCCACAGTGATGTTGCCAGGAAATACAGTGGAATGCACAGACACCACACCTATTCAGAGTCTGTGTCAACTAGCCCACAGGTGCAGTAAGCAAATGTCAGTCAGATGTGTGACCACAGACAACGCACATCCCAAAGTGAAGCACAGGTTCATTACACATTTGCAACATGTTGTTTCCACTACAAATGCAAGGTTTACCCACGTGGCAGTGGCCACACAGTCAACAAGTGCAGAAGATATGAAGTCCAGGGGTGTGTGGCACATCACTTGTAGGCAAACTACTGCTGCCACCCTGAAAGCTGAAACATGGTGTCGGGGGATCCAAGTTGACCAAAGTACTCAGTAAGCACCCTGTGAAGGATAGACATGACACACAGTTAAAACCACTGAAGAACAGGACAGAACTGCAATACTCATGCACAATACATGTCACAAGACAACTACACAAAACCAAGTTAGCATGTCAAAACTGTTGGGGAGTACAGACTACCTGTAAGGACACATTGCTGCACGCATCCCGTCAAGTAGCACATGGCCACACTCAAACAGCACCAGAGCACCACCCACACATATCATGCAAACTCACATCATTCCCATTACATCTCCCTTGGATACTCACATTCAGCTGAAGAAGTTGGTGATGAGCTGTGTGCGGACATCACCATCATCATCACTGGCATCGTGGTCCAGGCCAGGATCCTCCACAGGTGGCGGACGTTGGTCATCGTCAACCAGGATGAGAGGCAACTCCTTCCGCACTGCCAGGTTGTGTAGCATGCAGCAGACGATGACAATCTTGTACACCTTTGCTGGGGCATATGGGAGGGCCCCTCCTGTCTTGTCCAGGCAGCGGAAGCGGCTCTTCAGGAGACCAAAGGTCCGCTCAATCACTCTCCTGGTCCGACCATGTGCCTCGTAGCGCATCTGGGCTGGTGTCACAGGGTTCCTGAGGGGTGTCAGCAACCACGGCATGTTGGGGTATCCGGAGTCACCTACGGACAGACAAGTGCACATTAGCTGAGTTGGAAAAGTGGGTGGAATACTACAGATCAGAACACACACAATGGTACAAAGTCAGTACACACCGACAAGCCAGGCACGCTGGTTCTGCATCTGTGCCATCATCCTCGGGATGCGACTACTCCTCATCACGTAGGCATCGTGTGCTGAACCAGGGAAACGGGCACACACATGTGTGATGCTCATATCTGCAAGACATACAACCAGAGCATTGATCGAATGGTAATGTTTACGGTTCCGGTATGCCTGCTCATGTGCCTGTGGTGGTATCAAAGCCACATGTGTCCCATCAATGGAGCCAATGACATGTGGCATCCTCCCCAGGGCATAGAAGTCACTCTTGACGTCAGTGAGTTGTTGACGTGTAGGGAAATAGATGTACTGGTTCAGGCATCTCAACATTGCCTCCAAAACATCGAGTAGCACACGGCTGAACATAGTCTGTGACATCCCACCGGCAGTCGCCACAGTGTGTTGAAAGGTACCGGTGGCAAAGAAGTGTAGGGCTGCCATTACCTTCACCTTGGGTGTCAGTGCCGTAGGGTACGGCCGGCCAGGTTGCAAATGTGGTGCCAAGCGCACTGCCAAATCATCAATCAGCTGCCTGGTGAAGCGGTACCGTCGGATGCTGTCACGTTCCACCATCGTTGCCAGGTCAGGGAATGGTCTATGGACAGCTGGAGCCCTGCAGTGCATAGGTTGAAGTTAGAAAGATTGTCAGTCACCCCACATATGTGCCATTCACCATACTCAATTTCACATGAAACATCATTGCGAGACACAAGTACTTGATGTGTGTGCTGTTCTGTTCGGTCATAACTCACACCTACATGCCCATCATCTAACTTCTCAGTACAACATGTGTGCACAACAGGTACCAGGTTGTGCTATGGGAAACCATTAGGCTGTGTCACAGTACCCATTTCCTGCTGTCACGTTCCACACACACACCACAGTGACATGTCTGGACAGATGCGCCACAGGCATCACAGCTCATTGACAGGTAGATTCCCAGTGACCCTGTCTTGCCACATGGACACTGGCATGACATGGCGTATCATGTACACGTCAGAAAAACAAACATGACTCCCACAGGTAGTGGCCCCGGTCGCCTCCGCAGGACAGACATGGACGCCAGTGACCCACAACATCAAAGTCCATGCACAAACAACGTTGATGTGGAGACTGTCTCCCATCTTGCACATGGAATCAGAGACATCGGAAACACAACATGCACACAGACTGTGGAGGGACATCACTATTGTGGCTACGGGTCATCCTGTGACGTACATGCCTTCCCCCATGGGACCCTGGGGGTATGTGACATGTCACACACATACACAACCTGGAAATGTGACCATGCCACATGCTCCAAAATGAACTGTTGCACATCACAGTGGTCATGTGCACAACACACAAAGGACCCTGTCCCCATTAACACATGCACAGCCTGGGTGTGGCTGCCCACAAGTGCCACCACAGAAACCACATGTCAACCCCCATACACCGAAAAGGTAATGCAGCCTTACATGCCTTAGGAAACAGTGTGGACTGAGTGTGGTTTTGTAGGTGTGCCCCTGTGTCTCTGGCAGGTATATGTGGCTGGCATACGTTCACCAGTGACAAGCATGGTGACATATGCGACTGACCTGTACAGGTACGCGTTGTAAAGCAATGGACCGATCGGTGTGCCCGGCCGGCCCATTGCATCTGTTGTATCCCGGAATACGCGTTGTACAGCAATGGACCAATCGGTGTGCCCGGCCGGCCCGCCCATTGCATCTGTTGTGAGCGGGTACGCGTTGTACAGCAATGGACCGATCGGTGTGCCCGGCCGGCCCATTGCATCTGTTGTGAGCGGGTACGCGTTGTATCCCGAAATACGCGTTGTACAGCAATGGACCGATCGGTGTGCCCGGCCGGCCCATTGCATCTGTTGTGAGCGGGTACGCGTTGTATCCCGAAATACGCGTTGTACAGCAATGGACCGATTGGTGCGCACGCATTGGCTGGGGCCTGGCATGGCAACGGACGCGTTTTCGAAGCTCCAACGAGTCTGATGCAGTGAATTCAGTTGGCCAGCCACAACAATGTTGCAAAATCATGGGTGTCATGAAGTTGAAGATTTGAAGGATGCTGTGGGCTTGTATTAGTGCTGCTATTCCATGGATTGGTCAGATTCAGAAGATGCAAACGACTTGGACCTATCACTTTGGACACATGGGACAGTATCTGCCTCTGCAGCACACATATGATGCTGGCTGTTCCCCTGAGAGCTCACTTGCCTGCACTACATGCTCCAGGACGACATCTGCCACCAACACTGCTGCTGTCTCTGCATCCTCTGGCTACTGCAATGGCACGTACTGTGGAGAGAGCCCCAGCCTTCAGCCTTGAGGAGAACCAGGCCCTGCTGGACAGCCTCCTTCCACAGTACAGCAAGCTGTATGGGACACCAGGGGAGCAGGTGAGTGTGCTGTCCACTGCCTTTCTAATTTTGCATGTTGTCTGACTAGCAGGACTTACAGTGTGCACACCACTGGCTAGCATGCTCACTGAGTAGTTCTGAGCCCCCAAAGTGTGTAGTTACATTCACTGAACAGGTACAGTGCAGTAACAGTGCATTCCAACAAGGTTTACTTTCCATGCAATGATACCATGTAGTAACTGCTGGCAAACTGTTCATAGCCATCGTTGCACTGCCTGTGTACATCATGTGCCCCAGTGATTGAGACATGTATATCCAACTGTGTGATGCACGGACATGTTGCATGTGTAGTAATGGCCTTTTCACTTTGTCATCCTCACAGGTTGATGCTCACCAGAAACAGAAAATCTGGCTGACCATCGCCCGGGCAGTAAAATCCGTGGGGGACTACAAGCGCCGGATCTGCAACTGCTAGAAGACGTGGCAGGACCTTCGAGGCTGGACCTGGAGGATCGCAAGGGTCCAGCTGAAGCTGTCGCCTCCTCGCAGGAGGGGCAGACACCGGACCCTGACCCCCCACATGCTCAGGATCCTGGCAGTGGTCTTCCCTGACCTGGATGGGCAGCTGAAGGCCAGACAGCAGCAAGGAGGGGGTGAGTCCATGACAGCACTGTGCACTTTGTCTGACATGCTATGTGCCCTCCTCTGGCCTGGTTAAACTTCCACAGTACATCAGTCTTGTGGTCCAAGACCCATGTCCCTCTATTGTGACATGCCGACTCCTCATCTGATACGCATATGTGTGGCCCTTACAGTCAGGAAATTGTGGCACTTGGGGACTGTCATTGCATTTTGCTTTGCTCAAGGTGGGGGACAGCATTTGTTCCGGTGACTATGTTGTGGGATTCATGGGTGGGTCAATTGCTCACACAATGCCCAAGTCCTGACATGTAATCTGGGTGTAACTTTGATTTGTGGTCCACTTGCTGATCTGATTCACCACATGTCCCTGGGGTATTTGGCACACCCCCATGCTGTGGGTGGGAAGAATGTTTGGGCCTCAGGAGTATGTATATCAAGTGTGTCACACATGCTTAGACACCTGCCTACTGTCCAGGACTCATCCCTCTTACAGGTGGAGCTGGACAGTCATGCCTACTCCAGGGCATACAATACACTCTGTACTCCCACTCCCGTGGATCATCTGACATGTTGTGATCAGTGACATGTTCCCTCAGGTGTCTGCCTCTGTGTCATTGTGCTGTGGCTGCGTTGTCAGGACAACTGGTATGTTTGTCGGTTATGGCTCAGCATGCCATCTGAGATGTGACCATGAGAGACGATACTTCTGTGACTTATAGGTGTCTGATCACTTGACTGTGCACACAGGTGTATGCGACTGTGACTTTCAGGCAGCTGTTTTTCATTCACAGCACACTGTGAGGTGCTCATGTTCAGAGAGTTGTGTTTCGTGTCCCCCATATGTCCAATTGGTATGACGTGGACAAATAGTAGTTCAGATGATGTTGTTTTTGGGGGATGGACATGTGCACTTGTCAGTTACATAACTTGCATTCCCCATGTCCTAGGACTGTGACACAGTGCAGACTGTTGTTGGCTGGCTGCCATGGCCATGTGACTGGAGACAGTGATGTATGAATTTGCACGCATGCCTGTGTCATGGCATTAAACTTCCTAAGACTGATCCTGCAGGGGAGTGACATGTGCAACATGCACCCCATTGTGGCATTGACTATCCGGACATGGGTGGATCATGGTGTCTGGTGCTGGTATGCATCACATGCATTTCTATTTAGACTCTGGCCATCCCTTTCTCTGGACACCTGCACTGACTCAGTGGCAAGAGATGTGATGTGTGCATGTTCACATACTTCACCGTGTTCCCTGCAATGTCCAACAACTGTGTAGGTGGTGCATGTGTCCACACTGGGGTCTTACCATCAGACAGGCACCAGACAGATGGGTGCAAGGGCAGGAGGGGTGTGAGTCCCATGGTTGACCATCAGACTGACAATTGGCTTCCCCGAATCTGTGTGAGGACTTTAGGCAATGTTCAACTAAGGATGCCAGGGCTTGCTCTGTGATGTGCTGTACTTACTGTGGTGTGTGCGGTCAGTGCAGGTGACTGATGTTTGTCTGTTTCCCTAATTGTTTGCAGATACATCCACGGCCACAGGAGGGGACAGCTCCACGGACCAGGAGGAGCAGCGGAGCCAGACTGGGTCAGCATCCGACGAGTGGTCAGAGGGACCCAGTGGCACAGAGGGCGAGGGGAGCCACACCGAGGAGTCCTCAGCACCATCCACCTCAGCTGAGGACCACAGCAGCTCTGAGGATGACTCCCTTGTGGAGGCGGGTCTCAGCAGCCACCAAAGGCCAGCTAGTCTGTCTGACCCCGCCACCACCACCACCGCCCTCCCATTGGCTCCCATTCCTGAGGTCCGTGGAGGCTCCCGTGCTCGGGAGCGTGTCTCCTTCATGCCAGGCACCGCACCCCCTGCCCCTGTGTCCCCTGCTGCCCTGAGTGAGGAGTCTGTGTACCTCCTTCGGCAGCTCCATGTAGGGCAGACAGCAATGCTGAGTGTCCTCCATGCACACACCACTCTGTTGACACAGCTGGTGTCGTTCATGGAGGGCATCTCGACGGGTATGTCTGCCCTACAGAGGAGCAATAAGTCCATGGACTCCTCCCTGACGGCAGCTGTGTCCCTCCTCCAACAGTCCCTCACCCCTCCCATCTCTGCCCCATCCACACTTCCTGCCACCCTACCTGTCCAAAGCACATGCACACCTGCACAATCACCCAAGCACACAGACACGAGCAGCACAGACACCCAAGAGAAAGGCAAGACGTGCACACAAGCATCCTCAGGGGACTTACACCACACACACAGGGGATGGGGAACAGACACACACACAGGCATCCACAGTCACTCCGCAGTCCTCCAAATCCTCTCCCTCCAAGACCCCTTCCCTTGCCTCACCTGCTACGCCACCTACACAGCAGATCTTCCTGTGTGACCTCGGCCTCTTCCCCTCCGATCCTGCTGATCCAGCATACCGGGGGAAGAGGAAGTCCACCCACACAGAGGGGAGTGCCCCTCGCCCCCGGACACCCTCCCCCAGGCGCAGGCAGACACAGGACCCCATTCGGAAGTCCCCCGGACCAGGAAGAGCAAGACCCCACCACCACCACCACGCAGCTCCACCACCCAGTCTCTCTCCTCCATCCCCCAGGCCACCACTCCACAGGTTCCCCCGCCACACCCTGCCCCAGGTTCCCCCACACACCGATACAGCATCCCCAGACTGCTTAGGCCCACCCCCCCTGCCACTTGCTCTTCCACCCCCAACCCAGATGCTCTGCCTGTTAGTGCCACTGGTGTGGAGACCGGGTCCCCCCCTCTGTCCTGCCCACCTCATCTGCCCACCCTTCCACTCCCTTGGAGTCATGCACTGCAGTGGAGTCCACAACCACGCCGTCTGACTCGGGCACTGCAGTGGGGACCCAGTCCACTACATCAGGCCAGCCCACTGCAGTGGTTGCAGCACCCACACCAACTGACTTGTGTACCACAGTGGTGCCGGCCCCCCCTGAGTCAGACACCTCCACTGCAGTTGCCAGTGACACTCCTGCACCCACCACCCCTTCACTGCCTCACTCTGCCATCCCCTGATCCTGTCCATGCGGTGCCTGGCCTGCCCCTTGTATGCCCCTCCAAGGGGGATGTCCCCTGTCCGTACCAGTGCAGGCAAGCAATGGGTGACCAGTTGTCACTTATCACCCTGTTGGGACTGTGATTTTAGACTGGCCATTGGCCTTAGTTTCCTTTGGACTTCAGAGTTTACCTTGACTTTTGCTGAATAAAGCCTCTTTTTGTTTAATTGTGGCTTTTCTTTTGATGTACATGATGTGGATGAGTAGCATCCTGCATTTGCAGTTGTAATAGTGTTCATATCAGGAAAATTAAGTGTTGCTGTGATGGACTCCATGTGGTCCATGGGATATGTGTCCTGTTGTAGTCTGGATCTATGGCATCCTTTGCTGCAGTCTGAGGGTGTAATGTTCAGCATTTGACACAGGGATGTACATTTAGCATTTGTAAATGAACATCTTTGTCTTACACTGATGCACATCTGGTGGGCTTACCACTGTTCAATGTTCCGATTTCCGTGACTGTGTGCCCAGCTCCACTGGACATGCAGTTTTGCACATCAATGTCGAAGGACTCATCTGTGTATACAGTGCAACTTGCTTGACACGTGTTTTGGGTGTATGCAGATGACTGACGTGACACTCCCGTACCCAGGATGATGTGAGCAGAGCCTTCTGTGTGTTGTAGTTGTTGACTGACTGACGGAGTGTTCTGCTGACATGTTTGGGTCGTGCACAGACAAGGTTTGGCACAGCGGATCTTCCACAGGAGTGGAGTGCCCGCATGGCAGTGTGTAATCCGGTGACATTGCGTGGGCCTGTGTTGTGTGTTGTGTAAGCATGTCTGTGCTTGTTCCCTTCCCTTTTCCTACACAGGCTGTGTCCCTAGGGATGTTCCTGTTTGTGATGCTTGCTGAGTTGTTCTGTGTTCATCCAGCATCTTGGACCTGGTTTCTCCGTGATGTGGGTGCATGGCAAACTAATGTTCATGAGGTTGTCATCCCAGGTTGTCTTTGTTGTCAGGGCTGGGGATGTGGTCAAACGCAGATGGGACACATTCAGGATTCCCCTTGGCACTTGTTGTTTACACAAGCCATGTGATTTACAGTTTGTGGTAGCTTTCAGTGATTGTGACACGTTGTGTGTGTGACTGCTGCCACTCCTCAGGGTCAGAGCTGCAATGTTGGAAGTTGTGTACGTGTGTTCTTAGTGTGTCACCTTGGCTTCTTCGTTGGTGTGTGACTATGGCCAGGATCCCATTGATTGTGGTGGATTTCACATCATGCCCATGTACAGCGTACTGTGCTGTGTGTCAGACATTGACGAGTCTTGTTGACTGGCCATGTGTGATGGCTTTCTGCACCTTAGTTCCCACCACCACCCCTGGTATTGTCATGGGTGCATGTGCAATGTCACCAGTCCATGTGAGCTTCACTGCTGCACATTGGTGGAGATCAGGGTGTGTGGTGTTGAGTGTGTGCAAATGTGAGTTGTTGCACGGCTAGACCCCTACCTCCATATTGGCCTTGGCTGGCAGGCCGTGCTGATTGTTAGAGCTTGTGTAGGTGTGATGGTAGTTTGTTGCTCAGGACACATGGCTGTGGTTCACAGTGTGAACGACATCTACCTTTGTCATCACAGTGGGATTCTCATGCAGGCTAGTGTCAGCACAATGTGGGGTCCCTGGGGGTAGTGCTGTGGTGGGTCTGTCTCTTGCTGTGTTAGTTGCTGTTCCTACAAGCTTGTGTGACATGTGTAATTTGGGCTCCCTCTCATCTAACAATGCCTGATTGCCCACATAGGGGTATCCGATCCATGAGTAACCTTTGTCTGGCACTGTATACACATCTGTGTGGTTGGAATTCAGGCCTCCTCATGTGTTGTGTGGTTGCCTGGGGACACTGGCACACCCCCCCATCACCCGTTGTGTTTGATATGCAGTGTGAGTCTGCCTGTTTGTGCCTTAGCACCACTGCATTGGCATATCTTGAGTGTGCCATTGGCTGTATGTTGTTTGGTGGCTTTCCCCTGCTGTCCCTGGGACTCCTAGGTCATCAGTCAGCACAATAATCATGGTTTGTATGTCCCATTGCTGCCATGGTATGGTATTTGTTCACCTGATATCTACAGTCTCCACAGGATATCTACATTTGTGTGTCCATTGGTGCAGATATGTGGGTCAGCATTATGATGGTCACTTCTGTCATTGTGTTATTTGTGAATGTTGACAATGTGGGACCCCATGGGTGATGTTTGTATGCACATGGTCAAAACGATGTTTCAGTGACACTGCACTGTTTGCCTCGACCAATCTATGTTGCTATGGGACCCAAGCACTACTATGCCACTGATGTGTTTGTTGTTGTGTGACCAGGATTCATCCATGCAGTTTGGCTTTGGCAGCTTTTACCATGACTACACTTACCTTATGATCACTGTGGTGATGGTGCTTTCGGCCCCATTGCCACACTGTTCAAAAGTTGCATCAGCTATGGACCCCATACTTACCTTTTGGTCACTGTGGTGATGGGGCTTTATGCCCCATTGCCACACTGTTCAAAAAGTGCATCAGCTATGGACACCACACTTCCCTTTTGGTCACTGTGGTGATGGGGCTTTAGGCCCCATTGCCACACTGTTCAAAAATGTACATCAGCTATGGACACCACACTTCCCTTTTGGTCACTGTGGTGATGGGGCTTTATGCAACATTGTCAAAAAGTGCATCAGCTATGGACACCACACTTCCCTTTTGGTCACTGTGGTGATGGGGCTTTAGGCCCCATTGCCACACTGTTCAAAAAGTGCATCAGCTATGGACCCCACACTTCCCTTTTGGTCACTGTGGTGATGGGGCTTTAGGCCCCATTGCCATACTGTTCAAAAAGTGCATCAGCTATGGACCCCACACTTCCCTTTTGGTCACTGTGGTGATGGGGCTTTAGGCCCCATTGCCACACTGTTCAAAAAGTGCATCAGCTATGGACACCACACTTCCCTTTTGGTCACTGTGGTGATGGGGTGTTCGAGCCCATTGCCACAATGGCCATGGTCGGCTTGCATTGTGGAGGCCACACACATGTGTGACACATGTGTTAGGGGGTCACATTGTATGTTCAATGTCATGTTCAGTCTTGTAGGCATTTGACACAGACTACACACGGTTGTCAGGGTGTTGGGGGGGATGTAATTTTCTGTCATTCCTTATGTGGGAGTATGCTGGTTGTGTCATGCATTACCCGTCCTATGAGTAGGGGTGGTGTTAGTGGTAGTCATCCATCCCCCATGAGTGGGGATGGTAGTAGTGACAGGCATCCAGCCCCCCCTGAGTAGGGGTGGTGGTAGGCATCCAGGCCCCCCTGAGTAGGGGTGGTGGTAGTGGCAGGCATCCATCCCCCTAAGGGTGGGGATGGTAGTAGTGACAGGCATCCAGGCACCCATGATTAGGGGTGGTGGTAGTGGCAGGCATCCATCCCCCCATGTGTGGGGATGGTAGTAGTGCCAGGCATCCAGCCCCCCCTGGATAGGGGTGGTAGTAGTGGCAGGCATCCAGCCCACTAAGGGTGGGTATGGTAGTAGTGACAGGCATCCAGGCCCCCCTGGATAGTGGTGGTGGTAGTGGCAGGCATCCATCCCCCTAAGGATGGGGATGGTAGTAGTGACAGGCATCCAGGCAACCATGATTAGGGGTGGTGGTAGTGGTAGGCATCCATCCCCCCATGAGTGGGGATGGTAGTAGTGACAGGCATCCAGCCCCCCATGAGTGGGGATGGTAGTAGTGACAGGCATCCAGGCACCCATGATTAGGGGTGGTGGTAGTGGTAGGCATCCATCCCCCCATGAGTGGGGATGGTAGTAGTGACAGGCATCCAGCCCCCCATGAGTGGGGATGGTAGTAGTGACAGGCATCCAGCCCCCCCTGGATAGTGGTGGTGGTGGTGGTAGTGGCAGGCATCCATCCCCCTAAGGGTGGGGATGGTAGTAGTGACAGGCATCCAGCCCCCCCTGGATAGGGGTGATGGTAGTGGCAGGCATCCATCCCCCTAAGGGTGGGGATGGTATTAGTGATAGGCATCCAGGCACCCATGATTAGGGGTGGTGGTAGTGACAGGCATCCAGGCCCCCCTGAGTAGGGGTGGTAGTAGTGGCAGGCATCCAGCCCCCTAAGGGTGGGTATGGTAGTAGTGACAGGCATCCAGGCCCCCCTGGATAGTGGTGGTGGTAGTGGCAGGCATCCATCCCCCTAAGGATGGGGATGGTAGTAGTGACAGGCATCCAGCCCCCCCTGGATAGGGGTGGTGGTAGTGGCAGGCATCCATCCCCCTAAGGGTGGGGATGGATAGTAGTGACAGGCATCCAGGCAACCATGATTAGGGATGGTGGTAGTGGTAGGCATCCATCCCCCCATGTGTGGGGATGGTAGTAGTGACAGGCATCCAGCCCCCCATGAGTGGGGATGGTAGTAGTGACAGGCATCCAGCCCCCCCTGGATAGTGGTGGTGGTAGTGGCAGGCATCCATCCCCCTAAGGGTGGGGATGGTAGTAGTGACAGGCATCCAGGCACCCATGATTAGGGGTGGTGGTAGTGGTAGGCATCCATCCCCCCATGAGTGGGGATGGTAGTAGTGACAGGCATCCAGCCCCCCATGAGTGGGGATGGTAGTAGTGACAGGCATCCAGCCCCCCCTGGATAGTGGTGGTGGTAGTGGCAGGCATCCATCCCCCTAAGGGTGGGGATGGTAGTAGTGACAGGCATCCAGCCCCCCCTGGATAGGGGTGGTGGTAGTGGCAGGCATCCATCCCCCTAAGGGTGGGGATGGTAGTAGTGACAGGCATCCAGGCACCCATGATTAGGGGTGGTGGTAGTGACAGGCATCCAGGCCCCCCTGAGTAGGGGTGGTGGTGGTGGCAGGCATCTAGCCACCCATGAGTAGGGGTGGTTGTAGGGTGGTGTTGGTGGTAGGCATCCATCCCCCTATGGGTGTGTATGGCATTGGTGTTGGCCATCCCACCCCTATGGTTCTGCTGTTGCTTGTGTACGTCATTTGTGCATCCCTATGTGTGTGTGTGACATATTTCGGGTACGTGTAGTTTGTTTGTATTGTTGGTGTTTGACTTACCGTCTGCGCCGTACGCGTCCGTGCCGGTCCCGGTAATAGATGTAGAGTATAGGTAGGACCTGCGCAATGGGATTCATGCTTGGATCGTCTCGTTCGGGTTTCTCGTATCTTCGACTCGTACTCGTCGCTGGCTTGTTCGTCTCGTAGCCGTGGATTGTCTTGTGGCGCGAAACGGAGCTTATGTACGGCTCGCCCGGATGCTCAAACGTGCCGGACGTAGCGACGGGTTCGGCGCGTACGGAATGCGCATCGTACTAGTCCGGCCGGAAGGTGCTGTGTACTTGCTTCCGCGCGGCTCGAATCGGCGTTTACGGATCCGGCTCGGGCGGGGAACAGGAGCTGGATTGGGTGAGTACGGCTCGTTCGGTAACTGGGTTGTTATACGCATCGTACTTGTTCGTCCGGACGAGTGTACGATTCGGCCGGGAAACACGCATTCGGCTTGTATTTTTTCCGGACAAATACAGTTAGGTGCGCTTCCGGCCGAGATCGGAATCGGCCCCTAAATAAATAAATAAATGACTCGTGTCAGGACAATGCCCGGAGGACGTAGAAGTGTCGGGGACCCAAGGAACCACCCAAGGTGAGTAACTAGGAACCCCACAGAGATCGTGTGCAGTGTGGGAACACGACCGCGTTCTCCGTACAAATCAATGTGTAAGTTGCGTTTGCAATTTTAGAGATTAAGGACCCTTCCCAGTGGACCCAGAAGAAACCCCGTGGAAGACAGAAGGTTGGAGAGCCACCCCACCCGTGGATACCCTAGTACCCATGTTACAAACACCAGGGAAGCCGGGTGCATAGGTGTGAAGCGGTGTCGGAAACCGCCGTAGAACCCAATGAGGACTTCAGGAAATTGCCGCTGCTGGAGAAGGAGAAAGTGTCCGGTGGAATCCGAAGGTGGATTCAAGTTGAAGAGTCCCTGCAAGCAGAGGGGACAGAGTCTATGTCACTCAGAAGTGACCCGGAGACCTGGAAGACGAACGCACACCGATGTCGGGAGTTGCAGGAGAGTGTGGAAGACCAGGAGCCGTGCACGAGCTGTCCCACGCCGGATGTCGAGAGTTGAGTGGTTGGTGTCCGTCGGGAGCACCAAAAAGCCTTGGCAACTGCAAACAACGTGGATGTCGAAGAAGGTGCAATGTCGGGACCAGCAAGGTCAAGGGGACTCACCACAAGTAGGGGAGTCAGGGCAGGCCCGAGCGATCAGGGGAGCCCAAAAGAAACAAAGGTTACCCTCAACAGGACCCACAGGCCGGAGGTACTGGAGTCGCAAGAGGACCTCTAGCAGCTCACCAAAAGATGCAGACCACGGTGCAGAAGATGCAGTGTGGATGAAGATTCTAGTCGCTGGGGATGCTTGAGGTTGGGGCGGCAAGTCGGCGTGGTGCACAGGGGTAGTGGAGTGATGCTTTATTTTGAACATAGTAACAGTTTAAAACAGTTAACGATTTATTGAAAAACCCAGTAAAAATAATTTGAAACATCCTATAAAAGGCCAGAAATTGTGTATTTTTCACTCTGAAAGCGTGTCAAATTACACTCTAGTCACTGTGTTCCTGCCAGCTGTTTCGTAGTTACGGGAAGTGAACACAGGAATGAAAACAGGGAGTTATTCATATTACCACAGCAGTTATTCTGTACTTTGCCTGTTTTCTTTCGTTTTGCACAAGATTCACAGAGCAGGTGATGTGTGTGCAAAGTTTGGCCTGTGCCACGAGACCTGCATTTTAAACCTTGCACGCAGGATGACTCAGTGAGTCTCCGCTCACCGCCGATAACTGATGTGATGTGCAGGTTTTATGAGTTCGAATCCCAGGAGGGCCAAAACATCCTGGCCTATACATTTGTACGAATAACAAATGTTACTTACAGCACTAACAAATGCATGTAGTTTGGTGAGAAACGCTGTACAAAGAAGTTATTTGTCATTATTGTGAGCCCAAATGTTCTTTTATTAATACAAATAACATGCTATATTTGAGCTATTGCTAATATTGAACCGTGTTTACATCATCTTCCATCTTATTTAAACATCATCTTGTGTCACGTCATATTATTGTTGATTCCGCTGCAAAAAAAAAAGTGCTACTTTCACATAAGTCAGCACAAAAAGGTCTCAGATAAGTCTTCTGAATGTACTTAGTCAAGGACAAATCTTGCTCATCCTAGTTCTGTTAACATTGTATCGTTTAAGCTGTATAACCAAGACTGTGAGAACAATCGAACCATAATGTATTTTAATGGTGGTGGAAATTCTCCAAATGTATTCTATATAGAAATGTTTCTTTTAGACTGTTTCCTATTTGTATAAACTTAATGAATCATGTGTTCCCACCGAATGTATGAACACTTTTGTCTAAAACCCTGTATACAAGTGTGCATTTCTCTCACAATAAAGAGAGAGACCCTACTCCCTTTCTTAGAAGGCGAATCTATGCCAGATTTTATACTGAACTACACGAAGTTCTTTTACTTATGATTTCTTTTTATACTATGCTGCTAATTTACGGATGGCGTAATCTGTATTTTGACAAAATACTCACATAAAGCATTTAAAAGCAACTATTGTCTGTCATTCTTATGAAGAATGTTTCAGAAGTGTTATGTGGGCCCGATTGGATTCGAAAGTGACAGTTCCAATTGGGGAGCACCAAAGTTCAAGCTACAGGGACTACACTGCTCCAAAACTGAAACTGTAGCGCTAAACTTGTATGGCTTTATTAGGAATCTCATAAGGGTTCCACACACTGACATTATTTCATGTGGCAGACTTTGAAAGCTCCGCAATGAAATTGTAGGTGTGTGCTGAGAAAATTAAATACATAACAAACTCCATGGCGAAATCAGAGGTTTTCAGGTGTCTGAGTAAGCAGAGACCATGGCAGTCGCAAACAGAATTGACTACAATGATTTCAGTGTTAAGAAATTGTCACAGTGGTAACCAAGGTGAAGATCTGGAACTCTGACTGAGAAAGAAGAATGAATGACCTCTTCTGACCAATAACTCCTCCAATGTTTCCAAGAGCAAAGACAGGAAAATGACAGGAAACAAGGACGTCTGGGCAGAACCAAGAGCCCACAGATGTTTTTCCACCTATAATTAAGACCTCCCTTAGGGTGCCAGTTTATTGTACTAAATATAATTTTTTTCTGGTGGTCTTCAAAATACACAGTTCTGCGGAGTATAAAAATTACACGTGTGTTAGATGAATAATGTATCAAACTCTTAATGTGTGAGCATGTTCCCAAAAGAAGTAAAAAAAAAATATCCACCATAATGGAGGTGGGGGTGGGGAGGTCTGAAGAAACATACTTGAATGTCGCAAAATGTATTACAGAGATAACGCTAAAGTATCTCAAAAACATACACTGACTAAATATTGGAAAAGTACATTAGTGGAAACAGTGAAACATTATTTCTGAATGTTTCAAAAGTAAAAAAGGGTTTTCACTAAACACAAGAGGTACAGAGTTAAGCTTTGAGGCATTAAAGACAGGTAAATGGCTCCCCTTCTCTTTGGTTTGTTTTAGTTGGATGTCAATGAACATTATCGACTCAGCCCAGTGAGCTGGGACAGAGAATGGTGATGGAGCAAGGATTCGAGAAAATGAAACTTGCTCGATTGAATCCTCCATTAACTTTCACTAATCATTAATTAGTAGATGAGACGAAACTAACATGCACCTAACACAGATACACGGGGCGAAAAGCTTACGCATGCTTGAATTAATGAGAAATAAAATGCAGCACGATTAAAACCCGCTTTAAATTGCAAAAACGCTTTGCGCATGTGCAAAACCCGAATTACGTGTAGGTAACGTGACTAACTTGCTTTGAGAGGGAAAACCTCACGCATGCGCAAGAAAGTCCAGAACGTGGTCTTGAGGTACCGCATGCCCGGCATATGCTTGCTTAATTTGAAAGAAAGCCGCTGCTATTAACGCTTTTGCCTAAGAGTAATAATAATTACATGGGATAGAGTAGAAGTGGGTGGTGAACAGTGAGAATTACATGTTCAAGAAAATATCTGTTTTTGATTCTTTTATTAATAGTGTGTATTTGGGCCTGCTAATCCATGACTGAAAAAGAAAATGGCGAAAGCTGCGCATGCTCAATGAGTCCATGAAATGACCCGGTGACACAGAGAGAGCTGAATGTCTGCCAAGATTCAAGGACAGAAGGGATGGGAAAAGAAGAAGATGTATCGGTCAACTATGAAGCCTGTATTAAGTGAATTATGGTATTTGCAACAAAATATGCATGTTTCAAATAAATTATATGAATGAGTAGAAGGGGCAGGGTTAACAAACAATAGGTTTTACTAATAAAATGAATACGTCAGCTTGGGATGATGAAGACACCCCTAACCCCGTCCAATCATATTCCGTAGTTTAGTAAAGCTGCAACACTTGAGGGTGGGACATGAAGAAATAAAGACTATAACTAGCGTGACTTGAGTTAAGAAAAATTAACGATGCTGACAACGCTGCTGGGAGCTGAGCACGAAAGAGAGAGAGAGCAGAGAGAGAGAAGACAAGAGTAGACTCAGAAGATCCAGACTACTGCCTAATTAGATTTGAAGATTGCGGAAGAATATCGAGGAGGGAGAGAGTGCAAGAGAGGGAATCGCCCTGGTGCGTCGGCTTGTAGAGAAGTCTAGTAAGTATCGGACCCGTCCTGATCCTATCCTTTAATCTTTGTCTCCTGATCCTAAGTCAGGGGACCCCCACCAGTCCTTTGGCCAGAGGGGTCGTTTCCAGTTATCTTCATTAGGTACATGTCATTCTATCCAGTATTTGCATATTTCTTTGCAAATGTATTATAAATGTGCCTTTTGCAGTGGCGGCTGGTGGAATTTGAAACTGGTGAGGCGTATGCAGAACGAATCAACGTATGCGAGCGAGCGCAGCGAGCGAGCCCGACGGCAATAAGAGGGATTTGGGGGGTTCTCCCCCGTGAAGAAATTTTTAAAAATTGGCATCTTTTTGGTGCGATTTTCAGCACTATTTCTGTGATAAATGGACTAACAATTCAGTTCTTCTAGGCATTCATAAAAGAAAACTCATACATTATTTCAGAGAATTTCTGGGTTGCCAAGCAAGTCTGACTTCTGAAGAGGGCTAGGGTACTAAGTAAGACTGCTTTGGCTCTACCCTTTCCAAAAGAACACACTAGTTAGCGATGTGAACAAGTTCAATGGACAAACCTGGGGTCTAGGGAGAGTCCCTCTCTTGAGAAAGAAATGTAAAAAAGATTGGCAAATGGTGCATTTTAAAGCAAATGAATGCAGCGATAAAGCAAGGCTTATTAAGCAGTGGGAACATATAGTCTTGAAATATTAAACACATTAAAAACTGCCCCGTATCTTCTTGCATTAATTTGTTCAACAGTTACTGTAATATGTAAATTGTTCTGCATGACAACAACTTTAGCCCTTTAAAATGTATGCTTGCCCAGTGTCTTGCACTGCATGCAGCATTAACTTTGGAAAAATATGCTCTAACCAGACTTTGGGAAGCACCCACAGCAGCTGGCTGTAACCAGTCATATAGAAATATGTGCAGACAGGTCTTTAAGTGAGATGAAAAAAGTGGGTGCTCCCTATAGAGGAACATGCCAAAAACATTTCTGTGATTCCCATAGTGTGCCATCAGACCGGTATTTTGGTTTCTCTCTGAGATGTAATTTTATCCAGATAAATGGCACAGCAACTGACATACACCTAAAGCCTGTCAGTATGATTGGCTTTGTCACTGGGTGTTAGCTGTTTAAGATAAATGAGTAACAGCAATGATTTCTTATAAATAATTAACATTGAAAATTTTTAAATTCTGAAATTCTGAAATAGTGAGTCTGTGAATTAAATAGCATTGAGGCCTGTGGAAGGAGTTTTGGCCTTCAATTATGTGTGCTTTATGTTAGATATGTATCCTCTTTTTCTCTGCATATCTTGTCCATCTGCACATCTTCAACCCCCTCTCTTTCCTCTTCAGCATCCTCTTTTCACTCTTCCCCGAATGCCCTTCCTCACATCTGTCACTTCATCGCCCCCAACATGCACTGCACTCCCGCAAATGTAAGCACTTTAATTTCTCTTACTTTTGCCTTACAAATATTTTGACATCAGTGTACCCCCTTCACACACATTTCCACAGAATTTCAGTTGCAAATGGAATACACAAATATTGTTCTGTGTGCTCTGCAGAGGCCAACCCTCTGACAGGCACTTTGTTTGGCTTTAGCCTTAGCGCCTGCATGCTCAATCAAAGCCCCTCATAAACACCTGGCATGGCTCAAGCCTCAAAGTATGCACAGAAAAAAATACAGATAAACAACAACATTATAAAATAGCTAACTCGTGGGGAATGCAAGATCAAGTAAACATGTCATTTAAAAGCATGCACACACTTAGGTCACACTTTACCCTCTGTATAATTTCTATTGTCAATCTCTTTTCGGTTGCAAGTTACTTTCCACGCAGCTGTTACCGGAGCCATCATAAACAGCACGAGGGCTCTTTAAACCAGTTGCCTCTTCTCCAACAGTGTCTGCTCTGAATATTGCACACAATTAAGCCCAGCTGCATTACGGTTCAACAACTGTTTGTATTAAAAAATTTGCCATAATGCAATGAAACACAAAAACAAATCTAAACATGGGGAAGTAAACTCCCGCTGTATTATTATTTTCATTTTTGTTACGAAGTAGTGTTCATTAAGTTTTCGGCGCTGCGATGTCTGGAGAGAGGTGACATGGCAGGTAAAAGCAGGCCTGTGCAGCCCCTGCAGCACTAAGACGCTACTCTCACCTCACAGGCTGAAACCAAACATAATTTTCTGTGCTCTTCATGGCAGATTATGGAGTAAACAGAAAAACTCACTCCAGGCAAAAGCGTCAGTATCTCCACACGCCCTTGCCCCGGCGTTGGAGTTAAAATTACACCAGGCACAGCAGCTCGTACTCCTTAAGTGCTAACTAAACCCGTTTAGTATTTTAGAAATCTGTCACTCTGCGTGATGGAACACGTGTCTTCGCAGCGCTTGGCTTCGGGTGCCCTTTCTTTTCACGATTGCGAAATAAAGACAACAAAACAACACCTTTTTTAACTGGCACAATTAACAATATCCAGCCTTTCTTTCTCCCCAGAAAGTTGCTGCTACAATTACAGCCTCTTCCCCGCCCCCCCCTTAAACCATGCAGGCTCAGACAGTGGCATCTTGGAGACCACAAAGGGAGGCAGCAAATGAAGAGAACATGTTACTAATGCATATGCCTCTCTCCTCTTTGTAGCCTCTCTCCTCTGTTTTCGCTCTTCTTCTCCCTCCTCATTACTTTCTGCTCTATTCCCTCTCCTTCCCCCTCCGCTCTCTCCCCTGTGTTCTCTCTGTCGCCCTTCTATGCCTCCTTTCTGTGTCCTCCTTATAGCGGACATCTTCTCTCTCTTCTCTTTGCACTTTCTCTCCTCTTTTTCCTCTTCCCCATCCTCTGTCTGTTCTCTATCTCTCTCCACTCCCTCTCCTGTGCTTTTTCTGTCCTCCATTCACTGTCCCCCCCCCACGTCCCACTCCCTCGGCCTCCCCATCACCCGAGTTACAAATGATCTGTAACGGTAACTTAGTACTTCAGTTAAGTGCACAACATTGCCTTTTGGGTACTTCAGGGCGCTAAGGGTTTATATCACAAAAACAGTCCTCGGGTCTAGAAATTGAAGTATGAATAGTTACCACTGTGTAGACTCCGACATCAGTATTATAAAGGAAGATGGGGGAAGGATCCCTTTTAGGATGAAAACCCTCACTCACCTCACGGTGACATGCTTCATCATTTGGGTTTCTCCTCCTGGTGGAAAACCATAGTTCCACCAGGGGCTACAACTCCCTCACTGTGAGGAAGGAGCTCAGGGATGTTTTTAGTATGTTGAAGGCTCAATATTCGCAAGGATGCTAAAATCCCGTGATAAATCAGGTAAGCAAGGAAGTGCAGCGCAATTGCAAAAAATGTGGATTAAAACTACCTAGTGGCAACAAAATAGACAGTCTTTATTCACTTGCTGACACTGGCAGAGTTAAAAAGCAGTGCAAACAGCAGTGTGAAAATTATACTGCTGAGTTATTTACACACGGTCAACATGTTTCAGCCTGAATGACCTATCTCAGTGTCTAGGCTTTCGTCAGGACCAAGAATAGAAAAACAAAGCTGCTGCTAGATATGAAAAAGTGTAGAGAATTAAATAGGAAAATACTAAACCAGTAATCTCATGTTTCTTGTAGTATTACTGGAGAAATCTACAAAAAATGAAAATACAGAGTGTCGGAGTACTAAACCGTGATACGTCACATACAACACGCACAACATGATTACAAGTATATCATGTAGATAGCTAATTGCTGAAAAGGGCAGAAAAAACTCACCCAAATTTTTGGAAAACAACCATCACCTCTACCTGGTAACAACTCAGGGAAGGGGGGGGCCCCGCTCTATAAAAGAAAACCATGTGTCAAACAAGAAGGAATATTGTTGACACTAAAGTAAATCAAACAAACAAATATAAAGACAAAGTTCTGGCCAAAATTGTAAAATAAGGCTAGCTTGATCAAGTCAAGCGTTGTTTTTACTGACTTACTGTCGCATAAAAATAGAGCATAACAGTATTATTCACTAGAGCACTAGTCTCAATAAACTATAGTGCCATGTATGCAACTTAGCGATACTAGCAAGAACCAGGTGGAAATTCTGAAAACCTGATTATGCAATCAATGAAAGTAAAGCTAAAGTCCAAAGAAGATGTTTAAAGTGAGGCTAGCTTGATAAATTCAAGCGTTGTTTAATCCGACATACTGTCGCATAAACCTAGAGCATAACAGTATTATTCACTCAAGCACTAGTCTCGATAACTAGTAGTACCATATATGCAACTTAACGGTGCTAGCAACAACCAGGTAAAAATTCTAAGAACCTGATTATACTAGAAATAATGTTTAAATACGGTTTGACAGGCATTTTCCAAAATAACAGAGTCAAAGGGTGAGAGAAAACATATTTTATGTAGCACTCACTAAAAGCTCTTTACAGTTCAATGCCGTCTCAAAAATGAAGCTAATCTGATACACGCAAAAAACACTAAGCGGCTAATGAAAATAGTTATCAGCCAAAAACGCGGTCAAACTAAACCAGTCTCTAAAGCAAGAAGCGTAGTGGGGGCACATTAACTCACCTATCCGTCGGTACCCCGTCGTGGTACTCGAGTCGTGATCGGAGGTACCGACCGAGCCGCCTACTCACGATTATATAGTGGATAAGCGCGCTAAGCGGACCTCCAGTGCACCCGCACGGGGTCCTATTGCTGACTAGATGAATTGCCTGCATTGGTAATATGTTGTAGTACACTCCGCGCATGCCCAGAAGTAAGACGCTAATCTAACTCGCGCAACGGCATTACGGCTCTATAAGATGTACTTTGCTAATGGCCCCGGGTTTTATTGCATTGATCAAAATACATATCATATTACCATTACAAAAACCATGGGTAGTGTTCTTATTATCTAGACATAGGTGAAATACTGTTTATAAACAGTCGTGCTGCAAAACACGTCATTAGTTAAAAACACATTATGACTCAAACGTGTCATAGAAACTCCTGTCTCAATTAGGGAGCAGTAAGGTATTAATGTTTACAGCACCAATATAAGTCATTAAGATGGTTTGGATTTAAGGCAGGCTCAGCTCCTATGTTAGAGACATCAATATGGTAGTAGATATTGGTGTCATCAATAAAAGATTGAAAATAGAAAAATAATATAATGTATATAAATCAACGTCTCTAATGACCACATCAAATGATGTTGTTGTTTAAAACATTAGAAAAAGGTGTATACTATAACAGAAGCCATGGAATATCATCATTTAAACCAGTAATGTCAATCTGTAATCGGTGCACCCATCTTTGTTCCCGATTAAGCAAAAAGTTGGAGTAGTCTTTGATATGCTTCGGGATCCAAGGTTGCTCAAGGACTGTCCATTGTAAGTCATTTTCTGAGTGACATGAATCTATGAAATGATTAGTCATCTTAGTAGATCTCTTCTTGCACCGGATGGTGCTTTTATGCTCAAGTATTCTAGTCTTGACTTTACGCGTGGTCATGCCAACATACCGCAGACCGCACGGGCATGTAATCAAATACACGACTTTCTCACTATTGCAATTAGTATGTTTAGATAGAGCCCAAGGTCTTCCCGTGCCAATGTCAATCTCCGTGGTGTGCATCGTTTGAGGGCACGCAGCACAAGAACCGCATGGATAATGTCCTTTGATAGGTAAACCCCATAAAGTAGTCTGATCGTCTCCTGTCTTTTTTTGGATTGGTCGTGTGTGGACTATCCGATCCTTAATGTTCTGGCTCCTTTTAAAAGCAAACAAGGGTGGCAACAGACGTTCATTTCCACACTGGAGAACCTTCCACAACATTGCCTTTTGGGTACTTCAGGGCGCTAAGGGTTTAGTCAGAAGTTAGAGTCCGATGGGTGAAGTTGGAGAGAGGTGGGTGGAGGCATCGGTAGGTCAGAGGCTACACAAAGGACGGTGGCTTGACTGGACACTTGTCAGTTCCAGAATCTTGACCTTGCTTCTATTATTCCAGTGGAAAACGTGGCCAAGGTGTGAGGCGAGGTTGGAGGCAGATGTGAGAGTCACAAATGGCCCCGGACACTGCGACACATTCAGAACAGCAGACACCCGGACGAGGCACAGTGCATGATGCTGGCCATGAGGATCGCTCTATTCATCCAATCACCGTTCTCTGGCTGGAGTTGGAGAAGAAGGACTGATTGCACCGCAGGGCAGCCTCAATAGTTGTATGCTGCGTTGGTTGCCCTGTGGGTGGCAGAGGGTCAAGGACTATTAGCGATGTATCCATGAGGCTTAAACCAAAATGTGGATTCTGACAGACACATACAGACCCCACAACCATTCATGCATTGGCCTCTCTTTGTGTGCAGCCACCGCAGCATGCCAATTGTTGTCTACTGGGTGGATGTTTACATAGGTACCTATGTGCCCCCTCAGAAGTGGACTGTGCCAACCAATAATTACTATAGATTCACCAATTATGCAAATCTGGATCCTACAAATCAAACATCAGATTTGACCGACCGGTTGAGTAGGAGGCAATAGATACACTTAGCCAGCCATCAGAATCTTAAAGTGTCAACTGTGTTCTTAGTTCGCACAGTAGACCTCGGCAAACCTCCAATACGTGTCAAGTCAGTGGGCTTTGGCACAGGGCAGCAATGGGCCTTGGAAGTCCATTAAAGAAGAGCCATGGGTTAGCTGCTCGGTGCCCCACTAGCACACTGTGGGCCCCAGTCGCGGCTCGCAATACTCGTGGGGGGGTCGCGCGGGGGAGAATAAAATTAAGAAAACTTACCTGACCGCCTCTGCTCCTGGGCCGGCCCCGGGTTCCTGAAATGGCGCCCAACGTCTTCAGGAACAGCCGCGCAGCGTCACTGAAGTGGCAACCCCTCTAAGCCATGGTCAACCCTTACGTGCCCTCTAGGTGCCTCCACTCATCGACTCAAGGGAACTTTACTGTGCCTAGAATAAAGTTATCCCGGATGGGAGGAAGGTCTTTTTCCTACCTCGGCCCCTTGTTATGGAACTCACTTCCTAAAGCCATCCGTAACGAAACGGCATACATCCAGTTTCGGAAATCTTTGAAGACTTGGCTCTTCAACCAGTAATTATTTAGCTGCCTTTTGTTCTTCTGTCTCGCTTCGGCGCTGGGAAACCCTTTTTGGGTAGCTGCTGCGCCTTACAAGTTTAATAAATAAATAAATAAATAAATAAGCCAATACTGGCGCTGCTCCAGCAGCGCCAGGATTGGCTTAGCAGGGTTACTCGCCGCCGTGCCGCCAATTAGGAGACCGAGGGTTGCAGCGTTGAGCAACCCTCGGTCTCCTAATGCACAGCCGCCAGCCAGACAGACACTAGTGCGCATGACTGGGCTGGTCGGAAAAATTCTCCGACCTTCACCCAGCATGCGCACTTGTGCTGCTGCCAGCTGTGCGCTCCGCGCCACCCCCTGGCTGCCTGAGAATGCATGTCAGTCAGTCAGCATGACGCCGGACCGCCCACCCCCTTCAGACTCTGAAGGGGGTGGGCGGTCCGGCCTCCGGCGTCATGCTGACTGTCTGACATGCATTGTCAGTTAGTTTACTGTTTGTTTACTTTGCGGCTTTGCTGGCGCGGGCGGCTTGTGGGGCAATGCCCCAGCACCCTAATGGACGCACCGCCACTGGCCTTTTGTCTCTTCATCTATCCACTCTTATGCATTTGATTTTTGTTGAATGAGCTTGTGTAATTGAATGTATTGTGCTATATGATTGTTCTCTCTCTCATTTAAGAACAAGCATTGGCAAAGCCAATAAGTCTCGCCTTTGGGACCTTATAGGTGTCTAGCCAGAGCTATTGGCTTTGCTAATGTGTTTTAAGCTATGCTGCCGAGTAGTGGGGCTTGTGTTCAGCAGGTTCGAAAGTTATAATACAAAAACTGTTATAAGCATTTTTGTAACCTTGTCTATAATTAAGGTGAGATTATGTATAATTGAACGACCTTATTAAAAAAAGATTTAATATACAAAATGCTTAGTGTATGATTGAACAGTGCACACTGGTCCGAGGCATAAGGAGAGCCAGCACATCGCTCTCAGTAGTGGGAGAGGGAAGGGACACACACTCTACATCAAGCTACCGAAACGAAACGCCATTCACAAACTCGACTTAGATCCTGCCCTTCACATATTGCATATTCTGCAGAGGAAACACTGAGTGCACCATGCGGTGCTCACAATGCAGTGCACATAGGCAGATGATGCACACTAAACTTTATATACTACTGCAGCACACCCTGTCCATGTATTTTACTTTGCACACAACATACACCGATGTCAGTACTCCAGCTGAACTTAATGAAAATCATGCAGTACACAAGATGCATACAGCATAATCTGCACATAGCACTTGCAGCATACATAAACTAGAGAGGAAAACAAACTTCCCCCGACCCCTGCAAAAAACATAAGGAACGATGATGTAGTCATGCCAAATTAACTACCAAACCAGGAGCTATCAGTGATGTTAATGTCCATATCTTTTAGCCATGTGTTATGGAGTGGAGTGGATGTTTGTGGTGTGGTGAGCAGTGGAATTATGTGGGTTGGATTTGAGTTGCTTGTTTTGAAATTGTGTGGCATGAATTGAGTGGTGTATAAGTGCCAGTCACAAGCTGGCAGCGCGCAGACTCCACAGCAATGTAAAGACCTGTTGGAGAGGGCAGAGGGCGCGTGGGAGGGATTAAAAGAGAAGACATCGCCTTCGCTGGAGAGGGAAAGTGTCAGGAAGCTGCGAGCAGTAAAAGTTCGCATAACGGGAGGGAGGTGGAGGATGGGTGGCAGCTGCTCCCGCGCTGCAAGTGTGAGGCGTACTATTTGTCAAGGCACAAAACAAGAGTGAGTGTGGCAGGGGCACACTGAGGGCTGGGATGTTGTTGGGTGCAGGCTGGCAGGAGAACCTTGAAACCGAGTGTCCTGCAGGCTCACCTGAAAGAAAGCTGTGAACTACTGTTCTTCTCTTGAGAGCAGGCGCTAGCTATTCCATCGTCTCCACAGGGCTTCTGGGGGGACTCTTACCGTACTTGTTATTAGACTTTTCAGTGACAACCGGTAGTGAGGAAAGACGTGGATATGGGGGGGGACACAAAAGAAATGAGGAAACACACGATGTGTACTTATGGGGGTGAGTCTTGCTTATTTGACTAAGCAGGGGTTATTGTTACTGGTTGCTTTGTTTCTTATTTATTTGAAACGGTGCCTTTGATGACCGACTCTGATAGGTATGCGTGAGGGCCGTGAAGAAAGATGAAGCGGCACACATAGAAGCAGAGGCAGGCAAACAACAAGAAACAACACAGGACCAATTGATATAAAAAAAAAAAACAGTGTAGCAAACACACGAGAAGTAAAGCTAACAATAAGGGGAATTGTGACAGGGGCAGTCGCTACCAAAGTCAAAACTCACTTAAAGGCGGGACAACGAGCAGCCTTTAACAAACGAAAGCAAGCCTAGTCAAGCACTTGTGCTTGTGCTGGCATCCACGAGAGTGAGCAGCGGCGCACAGGCCATCTGTTTTCAATTAGCACACGCGCCGCTGCTCGCTCCCGCAAGGTGGATGCCAGCACAAGCACGAGTGCTTTAAAAGAGCTGACCAATTTCTAAAGGTCATCTCCTAGAGCAGCGAAAGCGCGCTGCCTAGGCGAGACCTAAAAATGGAGTTTGCACTGTGTACTTGTAATTGATGAGCGTTCAACTTAATGACTGAAATTTTAGATAAACTTATCATTATTATTATATTCAGAGTCTGTGGTTATTTCATTATGAATTTTTGTTAAGAAGTTGTTATTATCACCATCAACTAACTCAACTAATGGTCCATCGACCAGAGGAAGAATGTTGATTCGTGAAGATTAGTTAGACATGATACCGTAATTGATTTGTGGTTACAGGGAAATAACTAATCAGAATTTGTGAAATTATACAGAACTAAAAACCCTTCCAGCGGGAAATTGGCCAAGGGGAATCCAAATAATCGTATTTGGAAAAAGGCATATGGGCCCATTGAAAAGTTCAGTTTTGTGTGTAAAAATATCCAACCCTGGCCTCTTTGCGCTGGATCAGTTTTTCTGGTAGCAGAGTTATGGTTATTATTGATTAGTTTGGTGATTATTGATTATTGACTATATGTTCTTAACATGAAAAGTTAGTGTCCTGTTCTATGTTGTCTGGAAGTACAGGTACGGAGATACCTGGGAATCCCGGGAATTGAATTTTGAAGCGGTGGTAAGGAAATCACACTGCAGAAGGTTACTCGTCTGTTGTCATAATACCTAAAAGCTACGGAGGGCTGTAGGTGTTATATTAGGGACTATATCGTATAAGAGTAGAGTGTGAGTGATAGCGAAGGGTCCACCTGTGAAACTTTGGCCTTACCCGAAGGAGGAGTATTCCTAGAGGAGTAATAGGTCCTCCCTGAGCTTAAGTGAAGGGTAAACAGTGGTTTTTACTCGTAGTGTAAGGAAGTACTTTCTCTTTGAAGCAAGTGAATAAACTATCTTTGAATTAGCGGAGCAGAAAGAGTTGCGCTGTTTTTACGTTGTTACTAACAGAAAATGTATTTAAAAATTTTAGAAAATACATTGCCGTATTACCTTGTAAAGGGAGGGTCAGTAGCAGGAGTCATACTGATGTCACAGAGAGGCGTGCTGGTATTGGTTGAGACAGCGGGCGTGTAACAAGCGTCGATTGTAAAGGGAGGGTCAGTAGTAGGAGTAATACTGACGTCACAAGAGCCGCGCTGGTATTGGTTGAAACAAGTGGGTGTGTGGAAAGCTCCAATTGGTTGGTAGACAAGAGCCGTGCTGGTATTGGTTGTGGAAGAAAATACGTAGTGAGCCCTGATTGGACCGTTGGTGTGAGTCGCACTGGTATAGGATGAGTGTTGGGAAACAGGATACCTAAGAATACGGAAGAGTTTCTAGTTTAGCTTGCTGAAAATAACTAGTTACAGAATGAAGCTGAGTAATAAAATCACAAATTTCTTTAAAAAGGATAAGCGTGTAGTAACCAGAGAAGGGATTCTTATGCCACCCCCTAATAGGCCTGCTTCTTTTATGATGTTGGAACGAGGATACCATACGTGTGTTTGGTTGGAAAATTGGGTGGAGTATACGAAAGGTGATGGTGTTTTAGCTTTCCCTGAAAATGGTACGTTTAATGTAAGGATTCTTCAGAATTTGAGAAATCGGATGAATACATTAGAACCTAGCCCTAGGTTAATGCAGTATGAAGCTTTGGAGGAATGGGAAGTTGAGGCATTTGAGCGAGAGAAATACAGAGGAGGTAGAAGAATAAATAGAGGATTTTTCCCAAGATATCCGTTTGATACTCGAGGAGATGAGATGAAAAGATGGAGAAGAGCTGTAGTAACAGAAGGGTTATATCCAGTATTGATGGCTGAAGATCAAGTAGGGAGTAAATGCAAAGAAAAAATGAAACACACATGTATGGCAGGAACAGAATGTGATGAAACGGATGATGAATTATTAGAGGACATTTTAGTTAAAAGACCTCCACCTTATCAAGAAAATGCTGGAGAGGCAACTCCAAGTGCACCAATGATGAGAACTCCCTTAGTTCCGCAGGTTTTATATGATCCAACAGCTACCTGAGTGTTACAGGAAAAGGAAAGGGATGCATTGAATAGAACAAAAGAAGAAATAATTCAGAAAATAAATCAGTTAGGTTTAAATGCTGAAGTCTTGACAGTGCCAGTAACGATAGGTCCAGTTATTCCATTATATGGGGATAAACGAGACACCTCGAGATTGCAAACAGTGACAGTCCCACAAATTAATGTTAGAAAAGAGGTAGTAATGTCAGAAGATCTAACCTGTGAGAGTGATTCAAATATCTCGTTACTAGATCTCCCTAATATTGAAACAGTGACTGAAACACCGAGAAGAGGTTCACCAGTGAATACAAGGAGAAAGGAACTGATTGGCACTCCCGTAGCAGGAAATTCTAAAGGATTTTCGCCAGATGATCTAGAGGAGTGGGCGAAAGTTTTAGACAAAAAGAAACCTCAAACACCAAGTATAGATGTGGCCAAGTTGAAAGTAGATTTGGAAGAAATGATCATTGGTACAATAAGCCCAGAGAGATTAGGTACATAAGGGGATGATGAATTGTTGTTTTTGTGTAAAAGTATAACATGGAGAGCAAAGAATTTGCATGAGAAAATAGTAGAAGTTGCTTCAGAATTTGGAAGGGATGTAGAAAAATCGAAATTATTGCAGAAACCATATAGGGCAGAATTTACTGACAAGGATTTAGAAAGTTTGAATGTGTCAGGAAGAAGATTACAGATCAAAGAATTAATGAATATTTTGAAGAAACGGGGAGATGCAGACAGATGGAGAGGTAGATGGACAAAGAAAAGGGATGAGGCAGCTACAAAGGAAGCATCTGCATTCCCATTAAGAGAAACAGAACAAGTTGAAAGAGTGTGTCCAATGAGAGAAGTTCCTGGTGGTGGATATGTTCATGTTCCATGGTCTAGACAGGATATTTTGTCTTTTACGAATGATTTTCCCAGATTAAGGGAGAAACCAGTTGAATGGTACAAGCAGGTAGAGAGGTTTGTGAAAGTTTCAAAAGTATTATTAAAAGATTTGGATGGTCTGTTTGATATAGTGGTACCAACTGATTTGTGGACAGAATGTAAGATTACGGTTGATTGGCCAACTGAAGAATATCCAAGAGATGCAAAGACAGGTGCACCTTCAGAAGATGTGATGAAAAAGTATCAGCAAGTGATTACTTTCTTGAAAGGGAAAATTCCTCCAAAAGAAACGGATTGGGTTAAAATAGATAGAACAACTCAAGAACCAAAAGAGTCAGTGCATGCGTATTACAAAAGGTTATTACAGGTATTTAAACTGTATAGTGGATTTGAAAATATTGGTGATAAGGATATGGGACATTTTGTGTACAGGTTTGTGTATGGATTGAGATCGGAAATTAGTCAGATGATTCAACAGCATATGCTTTGCTGGCAGAGTAAACCCATTGATGACATTTTGAAGTACGTGAAGTATTGCAGTGATGATATTGACGCAAAACATAAGAAATTGAAAGAAAAGATGATGTGGGCACAAATGAAGTTAGCAGAACATCAAGAGGCAAGTTCTGGTTCTCGAAATGAAAATCAGTCGAATAACCAAAATCAGAATAGTCAAGGATCAAATGGGAATAAAGGAAAAGGGCGAATGAGTAGAGAAGAAGCGAAAAAGAAGTTTCCTTGTCATGCGTGCGGAAAGCATGGGCATTGGAAGAATGAGTGTAGAAACGTTCAACAGAATAATGGGGTAAATCAAAATTTAAATCCACAGATGCAGAATGAGGTGGTTGTGAACCAGCAGCAACAGCAACAGGTAGTTACTCCACAGTTACAGGTGCCACAAGCCCCTATGCCCAACTGTATGAACGCTGAAGTGCAGAGATACAGTGAGAACACCGGATTTCGTGGAGAGAGTGGTAAGAATGCACAAACGGTTCAACAATATTGGATGCACAGTAATGAGTGTGATTCAGATGTTTCCCAATGACGGTGCCTGAGGGGGGAGGAAGAATGCGTGCTTGTCGCATCCTCAGCGGTAGATCAGTCAGGTCCATTTGTTAATGGAAAAGTGGAAGGTAATGACATCACTTTCCTAGTGGATACTGGTGCTACCCGTTCTACTGTGAGAGCAGCAGAAATTCCAAACCTACCCCTCTCGGGAGAAACTATCCAAGTTGTAGGAGTTTCAAATAAGCAAATAAAAGCGCCAGTTACTAAACCAATAGAAGTGAATATCAGAAATTTCAAAGACATGCATCGGTTTGTGGTGTGTGATTCAAGTCCAGTTAATTTGTTAGGGAGGGATTTGTTGTGTAAAATGAACTGTACCATCTATTGTACACCTGATGGTATTGCTTTTCAAACACCTGATGAAGATATCCCTTTCAAGATGATGCTAGCAAAACAAGGAACAGAAGTGGATGAGAGGTTTTTACTTCTGACTGAAAGCAGTCTGCCTGATGAGCTGAGAGACACAGTGAGATCAGATGTGTGGGATTTTTCAGGAAAGGAAATTGGTCTGATGGCAAATGTAGACCCAATTAAAATAATGGTGAAGGAAGGTGCGATTTATCCAAACACCCGACAGTACAAAATGAGTCCAGAAGTAAAAGCAGGAGTTGCTCCAGTAATTGATCAAATGGTTGAACAAGGTATTCTGACAGATATAATGGGCAGTCCTTGTAATTCGCCAATTATGGGGCTTAAAAAGCCTAGTGGCAAATATAGAATAGTACAAGATTTAAGGAAAATCAACAAGATAGTAGTACCCTGTTGTCCAGTAGTACCAAATCCAGCAGTAATTCTTTATCAGATACCTTGGGATGCACATTGGTATACAGTGATTGATTTGTGTCAAGCATTCTTTTCGATTCCTTTGCATGTAGATAGCCATTATCTCTTTGTGTTCCGGTTTGAGGACCGTGTTTTGGCATGGTGCCGAGTTCCTCAAGGGTACACAGAGAGTCCCTCGATTTTCAATCAAATCTTGAAAAAGTATTTGGAAACATTGGTTATGCCAGGAAATTAAGTTTTGTGTTCAGTATATTGATGACCTACTAGTGGCATCAAAAACAACAGAGGCTTGTGTCATAGACACAATTGCTTTACTGAACCATTTGGCAGAAGGTGGGCACAAAGTGTCGCCAGAAAAATTACAGTTTTGCCAACAAGAAGTCAAATATTTGGGACACAAGATAGAAAAGGGAGTTAGAAAAGTGACACCAGAGAGAATAAAAGTGATTCGACAGATGAATCTACCCAAAACTAAGAAGGAAGAACAAATGTTTTTGGGAGTGGTTGGATACTGTCGTCAGTGGATCAGTGGATTTTCATTGCTTGCAAAACCTCTAATAAAATTGACACGAAAAGATGTGATGGACCCAATTGAATGGGATGATGAAAGTGAGGATCCATTCATAAAATTGAAGGATTGTTTGTGTCAAGCACCTGCATTAGGAATGCCTGACTACACAAAAGAATTTGCTTTGTTCTGTTGTGAGAGGGAAGGATGTGCGCTTTCAGTATTAACCCAAAGACATGGATTGATGCGACGTCCAGTGGCATATTTTTCAGCCACTCTGGATTCTGTGGCCGCAGCATTGCCTGGCTGCTTAAAAGCAGTAGCTGCTACTTGTGCAGAGTGAGTCTATTGTTATGGGACATCCCTTGAAAGTATATGTGCCACATTCTGTCGAGATTCTTTTAACAAGAACTCGAACTCAGCATTTGACCCCTAGTCGGCTGACTAAGTATGAAAGGGTGATCCTAGGTGCTGAAAATGTAAGCGTGATAAGATGCACCACAGTGAATCCAGCAACTCTGTTGCCGGACCCATTCTGTGAAGAAGTAAAGGAAGAAGTTGATCATGATTGTTTGGATCTAACAGAAATGTGTTCAAAGCCCAGGCCAGACATCTTTGATGTCCCATTGGGAGAATCAGATTATGTATTGTTTGTTGATGGGTCATGCTTACGAAAACAAGATGGAGAATTGAGTGCTGCCTATGCTGTCTGTACTATATCTGCTATTGTAGAAGCATCCTGTCTGAGAGGAGTCAAGTCTGTACAATTAGCCGAATTGGTAGCTTTAACAAAAGCTTGCAAAATTGGGTAAAAATTGAGAGTAACCATATTCACGTATAGTCAATATGGTTTTAGGGTTGTGCATGATTTTGGCCAAATATGGATGCAGAGGGGATTTCTGACTTCATCAGGTTCTCCTATCAGAAACAGTAAAAATGTTAAAGAATTGTTGGAAGCATTACAATTGCCAAAAGAAATTGCAGTGGTTATGTGACGCAAGGCAACAAATATGCTGACCAAGTTGCACAATTTTGTGCTCGAAATACAATGTCTTTGAACAGAGGGTTGGAAAAAGAAACTACCAACTGCCAACTAATGTTTTTCTCTGCTTTTGAAACATGGGATGAAGTTAGACAGTTACAGGATGAGACAGATGTGAAAGAAAAAGAATTCTGGATCAACACAGGTTGCACAAGAAGAACCGATGATGGGGTATGGGTGTGTCCAGATGGAAGACCGATAATGCCAGACAGTATGTTATCACAAATGGCAAGAGTATATCATGGAGCCACACACATTGGAAGGGATGCCATGATTAGACACTTTAGGCAGACATGGTATAATCCCAAGTTTAGGCTTATTGCAGAGAGTCTCTGCCAGCGCTGTTTGATATGTCAACAGCAGAACCCAGGTAGAAAAACGTATGTCAGTTGGGGAAAAATTGGAAAGGCAGAGGGACCATTTACGAGGCTGCAGCTTGACTTTATAGAACTGCCGTCATGTAATGGTTTGAAGTATGTCCTTGTCATTGTGTGTCTGTTTTGTCGATGGGGGGAAGCCTATCCAATGAGAAGGAATGACAGCCTCACGGTTGCCAAACTACTGTTGAGGGAGCTCATACCAAGGTTCGGATTTCCAGTCACTTTGGAATCAGATAGAGGACCTCATTTTAAGAATGAGATCATTTGATTAATTTGTACAGCTTTCAAAATTGAGCAGAAACTACATTGTGCCTATTGACCAGAAGCATCTTGAGTGGTTGAGCAGCTAAATGGTACAATAAAATCCAGGTTAGGAAAGGTGTGTGCATCCACTTCACTGAAATGGCATGATGCTTTGCGCCTTGTCTTGATGAGCCTTAGAAGCATCCCTGACAGAAGAACAGGATTGAGTCCTCATGAAATTCTCATGAGAAGAGCAATGAGACAAGCATTTGTACCAGGAAACAAACTGATGACTATAACTGATGATCTAATGTTGGACTATTGTAAAGGATTAGCTGATCTGGTACGTTCTGTGTCTCACCAGGTTGGAGAAGATGCAACTACAGCACAGCCGAATCAAGCTCATGATTTGTGTCCAGGAGACTGGGTTATGATAAAGAAGCGCACAAGAAAATCGTGTTTAGAACCCAGGTGGAAAGGACCTCATCAAATCATATTGGTCACAACAACAGCAGTGAAGTGTTTTGGCTTCCCAAACTGGATCCATGCCAGTCACACCAAAAGAGTCCCAAGTCCTCCTGAACGACAAGAACAGCAACTGGTAGAGCAAAGAAAAGAACCAGAAGCTGAAAGTTGTGAAGTCAAAGAAATCGGAGAAACAGACTCTGAAGAACGTATCGATGATGAACAACCAAGTACAAGTCAAGTAGGGTGGGCACTGGATACTGGGTCTCAAGAGACTGCTGTAGAGGCTGAGGAAGAGCAAGAGACTGAAAGACCAGAACGAATTGAAACAGAAAATCCAGATCAAGCTCAATCAGAAGAAGAAGAAATTGAGAGACAGGTTCAGAACAAATTCAGTCAACAGAGGAATCTGCTGCAGGAAACTCAGATCAAGCTCAATCAGAAGAAGGAAGAGAAGAACTAAAAGATCAAGAAGAAATTCAATCGACAGAAAGACAAACATTTTGGAAACCCCAGAACAAGCTCAACTAAAAGAAAAGGAAAAATAAAAGATCATTAGAAATTGGTGAAGAAGGTGAAAAGGCAGTGCAAGCAAAAAGAATCAGAAAGGGTGATCACTGGCCAAGTGGAGTAAAAGGACTGAGATATGTTTTGAAAAGAAGAGCAGGAAAAGGATTAGAACAAGTAAACGAAATATCAAGTCAAACTGAAGAAGAACATCCAAGAAGAAAATCTTTACGAAAATCAACAAGAGTGAGAGCTCCAAATAGAAAATATAAGGCTCCTGAATGGACCTATATTATCCTTGAGGACTTTGAGAATCTTGATCTAAACGAAGGACAAGAAAAGGTCACTATTGTAAGAAGTGACGAAAGCAAATTGAGACCACCTTAAGAGAAAGACTGTGACACAGAAGGTGGAAATTTTACAAACAAGTAAAGAAGAGAATAAAAGAATAAGATGAAGAAAAGAAATTAAAGACAAAGGGGAAAGTAAAAGACGAAAAGCTGTTGAAGTGTGGGATCACCCAAAGATTTTATATATATCTTAGTTTTAACATAAGTTTAGGATATAGAAGATAAGTTAAAGATAGGTCAATTTAAAACACTAAAAATGGCAGAAATGGAAGTGACTGAACATCCGAAATCTAGTTTAAAACGAAGATGTGTTAAATGTTGTTTGTGCAGTATTTTGATACTAATGTTAATGTGGTTACTGCTAACAGTTGTAATACCTATTTTTATGGTAAATAACAGAAATAATACTAATACAAGTGATCAAGTGAATACAGGTACTAAAGGAACAACTACCACTAATTTGGAACAAATAGATGAGACCATGTACCAACATGGCAGATCAAATAGTGATTTGTCATTAAATGTGTTTACTAAACTTCTTTATAAATATGTAGATACAATGGACGTAAGTAATTGTTATGTTTGCATGAAATTACCTTCGTCTGTCTCGGCGGGGGTGACTTATCACCATCTTCCTTTAACATATGGTGTGTCCTGTAGTGTTGTGTCCAGTCTGTTCTATAAAACAGGCAAATTGCAGTATTATTATTCTAATATGGATTTAGTATTCCCAGAGATTCCTATTAGAAGAAACCTAAACCCAGTGCTTAGTGCTAAAGATGCAGAATTTATGGGCGAGTTTTTCCTAACAACAAACCCAATAGACATAACATATGCGCATAAGAACAATTTAACCTGTATGTTACGAGATGAAGGAAAAGATTTTCTAAATTTAGTAGAGGAAAGAAGACAGGATTTTCAAAAGAAGGCTGTTGAACAGAAGTCACATGAACCTCCATGGGCTAATAAGGAAGGGGATTATAAGAAAGGCGAGACTCATGCTGCAATGTCCCTAGATTTGTCAAAGTTGGGAAAATTCTGTCTACATAGACTAAAAACAGACTATAACAAAATTTTCATTGGTTCTAGTGAATGTGAATATACCTTCCTAATCATGGGGGGATGGGGACTAAAAGGTGGAACTGATCCTGTCTTTCCAGGAATATATTATGTGTGTGGTAAGAATGCCTATTATAGGTTGCCAACACAATGGTATGGTAGTTGTTATCTTGGGATAGTATTTCCAAAAGTGTACCACATTACTAAGAACAATGAAATGGATGTAATAAGTCAAGGACTAAAACGAACTAAAAGAACAAGCTTCTCAGAAATAGTAGGTGATATATTTGGTGCACTGATACCGTCAGTTGGAGTCATACTGAATACACATAAGATACGCAAATTGTCAACAGTAGTTGATCGTCTATCGACAGATACTGCTGGGGGATTCTTAATGATTAATACCGAAATGATTGCAATTAGATCTATGGTTTTGCAAAATCGACTTGCACTTGATATATTATTGGCAAAAGAGGGGGAGTCTGTGGCATGTTGAAAGTCCAACATTGCTGTACATGTATCCCAGACAAAAGTAAAGGTATTGAGGGATATATTAAGAATATTACAAAGATTCATGACGATTTGACCCAACTGGAGGTTGACGGTGTTTGGGAAAGACTTAGTAAAAGTATTTCCACTATAGGTAGTTGGTTTTCCACTTTAGGGAGTAGTCTATTAGGGAAAATCCTAATACCAGTAATTTCTATAATAATAGTAGGTCTGATGATGATAATGACATATAGATGTTGCAAGAATAAAACAAAAGCAAGAATGATAACCGAAATAAAGAATAAAAGAATGGGAAGAAAGAGAAACAGAGAAGAGATTGAATTAGAAGAGATGAAAGGGAGTCTATATGATAAAATGAAAGGAGTAGACATGAAAAGGAAAATGGAAGAGTTAGAAGACAAGAAAGGAAGATACTAAAAATTTAAATGAATAAAGTTGGCACTTGGTAATGATGGTTATTTTTATGATGGCTCAAAAATGCCGTCAGAGGGGGGATTGATGGAGCAAGGATTCGAGAAAATGAAACTTGCTCGATTGAATCCTCCATTAACTTTCACTAATCATTAATTAGTAGATGAGACGAAACTAACATGCACCTAACTCAGATACACGGGGAGAAAAGCTTACGCATGCTTGAATTAATGAGAAATAAAATGCAGCACGATTAAAACCCGCTTTAACTTGCAAAAACGCTTTGCGCATGTTCAAAACACGAATTACGTATAAGTAACGTGACTAACTCGCTTTGAGAGGGAAAACCTCACGCATGCGCAAGAAAGTCCAGAACGCGGTCTTGAGGTACCGCATGCCCGGCATATGCTTGCTTGATTTGAAAGAAAGCCGCTGCTATTAACGCTTTTGCCCAAGAGTAATAATAATTACATGGGATAGAGTAGAAGTGGGTGGTGAACAGTGAGAATTACATGTTCAAGAAAATAATATCTGTTTTTGATTCTTTTATTAATAGTGTGCATTTGGGCCTGCTAATCCATGACTGAAAAAGAAAATGGCGAATGTTGTGCATGCTCAATGAGTCCATGAAATGACCCGGTGACACAGAGAGAGCTGAATGTCTGCCAAGATTCAAGGAAAGAAGGGATGGGAAAAGAAGAAGATGTATCGGTCAACTATGAAGCCTGTATTAAGTGAATTATGGCATTTGCAACAAAATATGCATGTTTCAAATAAATTATATGAATGAGTAGAAGGGGCAGGGTTAACAAACAATAGGTTTTACTAATAAAATGAATACGTCAGCTTGGGATGATGACGACACCCCTAACCCCGTCCAATCATATTCCGTAGTTTAGTGAAAGCTGCAACACTTGAGGGTGGGATATGAAGAAATAAAGACTATAACTAGAGTGACTTGAGTTAAGAAAAATTAACGATGCTGACAACGCTTCTGGGAGCTAAGCACGAGAGAGAGAGAAGACAAGAGTAGACTCAGAAGATCCAGACTACTGCCTAATTAGATTTGAAGATTGCGGAAGAATATTGAGGAGGGAGAGAGTGTAAGAGAGGGAATCGCCCTGGTGCGTCGGGTTGTAGAGAAGTCTAGTAAGTATCAGACCTGTCCTGATCCTATCCTTTAATCTTTGTCTCCTGATCCTAAGTCAGGGGACCCCCACCAGTCCTTTGGCCAGAGGGGTCGTTTCCAGTTATCTTCATTAGGTAAATGTCATTCTATCCAGTATTTGCATATTTCTTTGCAAATGTATTATAAATGTGCCTTTTGTCTCTTCATCTATCCACTCTTATGCATTTGATTTTTGTTGAATGAGCTTGTGTACTTGAATGTATTGTGCTATATGATTGTTCTCTCTCCCATTTAAGAAAAATGGAGTTTGCACTGTGTACTTGTAATTGATGAGCGTTCAACTTAATGACTGAAGTTTTAGATAAACTTATCATTATTATTATATTCAGAGTCTGTGGTTATTTCATTATGAATTTTAGTTAAGAAGTTGTTATTATCACCATCAACTAACTCAACTAATGGTCCATCGACCAGAGGAAGAGTGTTGATTCGTGAAGATTAGTTAGACATGATACTGTAATTGATTTGTGGTTACAGGGAAATAACTAATCAGAATTTGTGGAATTATACAGAACTAAAAACCCTTCCAGCGGGAAATTGGCCAAGGGGAATCCAAATAATCGTATTTGGAAAAAGGTATATGGGCCCATTGAAAAGTTCAGTTTTGTGTGTAAAAATATCCAACCCTGGCCTCTTCGGACTGAATCAATGGTGAAGGTGGATTATGATTACTTAACAACTGGAAATATTGATTGTGATCCAGCGCCAATCAGGGATCGATAATCGTTAAAACACAATCACTGGCCCATACTCATACACCCAACACATAAATCCCTGTTGCACTGTTTCAAGTTTACGTTAAATCAGTTGTTCGTAAACTACAGGCTCATCCTAACACACATGATACAATATTGAACCTGTTATCAACTCTCTTTCCTCTGGTCGATGGACCATTAGTTGAGAAGTTGATGGTAATAATTAGAACTATCTATCTATCTATATTACTAAATAAATCACAAACTCTGTATAAGGTTAATAATATTTATCGCAAATAATGTGAAGGTAAATGCTCATCATGTACAGTTATACAAGGCAAACAAAGAATATATCACAGAGAGAGAACATTTATCAAAACAAAAGGTGTCAAACTCAAATCACAATAAATAGAAATGCAATGAAGGAGTGGATAGATGAAGAGACATAAGTTTCAGAGACAATTATACTTTTGCAAATATTTATGCAAAATACAGGTTTTAGCTATACTAACCTAAATATTTAGTGGAAAATCTACCCCCTGGCCATGGGAATAGATGGGGGTTCCCCGGGAAAGATTCAGGGAACAAAGAGTAGAACAGGAAACAGGTAGGCCTCTATCTGCATACAGCAAACCGACGGACAGCGACGATCTCCCCTCTCTAGCTTCTTCAAAGGCGCGCTCCTCAACACCCCCAGACACCCCAGTTATACTCTAAAAACCTTCATGTCCAACCCACCATTGTAGCAACATTTTCAGAATCGTAGTCTCTCATTGGTCAATTTAGGGGGTGTTCTATCACACCACCATAGTCACGTCCATGGTTTCACAGCATTCTTTGTTTTATATTTTCAACAATACGGAATCCACGTTTTATGAATACAGCTTCCTCAAACTTGTAACATGTTTCAAAACTCTACATTTTTATTGTCCGCCTCTGCAGCTTCCGCGGAAGAAGTTTGCACATTTGTTCATGATCTCACAGCCATCCTTCCATTACTTGGCAGACATACAATGATTTTCGAAGGTCATCAACATTGCCTTCTCCATTCTCTCTCAGAGCTTCGATTTTCAGCTTTTATTTGTTTTCTTTTTCTTAACCCTTAACTCGTCATACACGATGTAGGCCCATGCAAGTATCACTATGATGAATAAAACACAGACATTAATTTCATGAAATATAATTCTCACTGTTTTTCTGCCCACCATTGCACTATCCCACGTTATTCGTCTAACAAAGCATTAACGCGCAGAAAGCAGCATTATTATTATTTTTATTTTCAAGCAGAATGTGAATGCGGCCTAGTTTTAAACGCATTAGTCCTCACATTAGTGCACGCATGCGCATAAGCATTTCCCCGTGTTTTTGCATGTTAGTTTCACCGCACACTGTTAGTAAATGTTACTGAGGAATTAATCCAAGCAGGTTTTATTTTCTCAAACCCCTGCTCCATCAATTGCCTGTGTCATACCAATGAGAAAGATTTTCCGTGTACATATGATGCCATGAGAAAACTAAATTTAACTTGATTTACAAAAAGGGTGTTAAAATGGAAGGGGAGAATCAGCTCATACGACTAAAGGTATTATCATCTTGGTATACTTTTAGTGAACGTATACCAGCAATCTGTACCATATCACACCACAAAAAGCCACCATACTATGCAATGGTACACTCAGAACCCTTTCCAAAAATACTCCAATGCAATCATTTAAAATAAAGCTATTGTGAAGAAAATTCCCACACTGCATCCACTTCTTCTCTCATTGAGTGACTAAGTGAAGGACATGACTGAACACCTATTGAGACCCAGGACGAGAAGGTAGGGATAACTTCTTCCACCATCTGCTCCCAACCCCCACCCCAGTTGCCGGCGGGGGAATAAACTCATAGTTCAGATGGAGAAAAACACCCAGAGTACACAAACGTCTGTGACTATTATTTTCAGGCTAATAACCTCAAATCAAAAGAGGCCAGTGGCTTAAAGGGGGTTTTGTTGGGTAGAATCGAAGCTGCCTTGATTCCCTAATAGGAGGAAAAATGTAGGACTCCCTCAAAGGTTCTTTTCATGGTTAACATATACACGAAAGGCTTGATAACTCAATATTCCTTGACACCACAACTGTTAACTAAACAGTTGTACAGCTATCCTCTTAAATGTTAATTTTTGGCAATTGTTGTTCCACAAGCAGACAACTCATGAACACAAAGTAAATGGACACTTGCTTTCCTGCAGCACACAAACTGTTTAGTCTTAAGAATTAACATTTATATTTGGTGTGCCAGGCAAATAAGATCCGGTGACTGGCATCCGTGACCTATTTTGTTACTGTTTTTTTGATTTTGTTATCACACAAAATATATTTGTGAAGAACAAAGCGAATGGGGGATTATGGATTTACAGAATAAAGGCGGTACATACCATCAAATTGTCTTAAAATTGAAGAACTGATTACATTAAACACGCTGGGTCAGATTTACAATAACTGGCGCATCCCTGCATATTAGCAGGGATGTGCCAGTTATTGTGCGTGATGTAAAAATAGACTTGCGCCACCATGGATGCGCCGCATTTACAATGCGGCGCACCGTGGCGCAAGGATAGACAGATGCGTGACGCATCTGTTCGGCGTAAAGGTGACGCAGTGCTGGAGTCGTGTCGCAAGTGCGACGCAACTCCAGCACTGCTCAGGGGCGACCTATAATTGCTGTGCTGCGTCACTCCTTACGCCTGCTAGAAGCAGGCGTAAGGTTTTGACGCAGCGGGGTGGTAAAAGTGACTCCGTGAAATCTTGTGGATTTCACTGCGTCCTTTTTACGAGGCTTCCTTGCAACGGAACGGCCACCCTTCATACATTATACCTGACGCAGGTATAATGTAGCGCAGGGCTTTACAACGTGATGCATCTCCCTAGATGCGTCACGTTGTAAATATGTCGCATAGTGGCGCATTGTTTACAACGCCGCTGCGTCACAGAAGTGACGCAACGGTGTCGTAAAGATGTCGCAAGGGTCTTGTAAATCTGCTCCGCTATTTCCTTTCTGGGCAATGGAAAAGACAGCTCCAGTCTAGGTCCTGACGGCATGTATCCTGTCACGAGAACGCTTGCATTTACAAAATTCATCTGTATATCTCCAAAAAGTAATGTAACCAGTGGTCAGTCTTGATTGCCCAGAAGGACAGTGCCTCTACGACAGGACTTCTCATGGTCTGGCCTACACTACTGTATGTTCCTTAAACCTTAGTCAAACAAATACATTAAAAAAATTATATTGAGACATTTTCTCTCGTTGATCAAACACAGAGTGGAACTGGTTTCCAGGTACAATCATTCACCAGTGGGAATTAGATGCAATGTTGCTTTTCTTAACTCTAAAGGTGCACTAGATGCAGTGAGCAATCAGCCCAGTAAAACCAGAAGTTAATATCACAGTGAATCATTACGCAACATCAGATTAGTGAGACACATAAGTAGACTCTTTAAAACAGATCAAATTAATCAAGCATGACAGCAATTAAAGGCAACCCATACTAAGCGGCACCCCATCACCATCAAACTTACCAAGCCACCAATCGACTAAAAAGTACACGTTTTTTATTGAATTGCAGCACTTGTGCAATGCTTCCTACCCCTGATGTGCACATGAAGCACCCCAATTTGCAGTGGCTTCCTGGGTGCCCTTCCGGAGTGTACGTTTGAAAAGTATATTGGTTGTAGATTGGACGGGGTTGGGTGAGGTTCACATAATTTGGAGACATGCTGTAAACATGTGTGGCGTCACTGCACTGATACATGAACTGTTGTAAAGATTGTGAGAACATACAATCATGCAAATGCTTACCTACCACCTTTATGGTCATCTTTATCATAAAGGAGAGGCTACCACTGATGTCGATCCAGGGGGTCCATGATAAATATACTACATGGGTCTATGCACAAGTGACAAAGACCACAAGTCTAGGAAATGATAAGTTAAGAGGGAGAAGTCTGTGGGTCCACCCATTATCAATAAGAGCAAAATCACTGGAAGCATAATTAAGCAACCACAGAATACTAAATACAATGCACCGAGGACCGACCCCGAAGTAATCGTTATAGTATCAACCATAGATAAAACTCTGGACAGTCCACTCAGAGGCAGAAGGACCAACTCAAAGGAATGAGCTTTATATATTCAGTGCTGTTATAAGGACTGTAAGGTCCAGCTAGGAGAAGTGCTAGCCCAGCCCATCGATCTGGAGACAATAATGAAATTGGAGAAACAGGGTGAGTGCAGTAATTTGTGGTACAAATTCATTTACATTATTGAAAGGGTGGAGGCACAGTGGGTTAGTAAGAATGTAAGCAAGTGAAACATTGAAGGGGTTCTGGACCTTGATATAGGCCTCTGTCAGGGCCAAATATAGGAGGTGGTCACAGGAAGACATGCTCTTCAGTCTTTACCTAGACTCCCGGGTCTAAAACAAGCTTGATGCCCTGGAGGAGAGGTTAAATAGACTGAGGAAACGCATGAATACATCAGGTAGGTAGCAGAGAGGCCAGGCTGCCAAAGATAGTGACCCTGCCCAGCACACAACTCACCCAGAGGGATCCCAGGCCCCAAACACCAACCCAATAGCCACTGAAGAAAAAATACATCAGAGTATGCCTACTTATACACAACCTTAAAAAATACACCCAAGGCCACAAAGAGGGTAGGCAGTACTACCTGAGGCACAACAGACATTTCCATAAACACACAATACAGTATAAAAAAAAAGCATAAACCCAAAAGGACTAAATAGGGGCCGGTAGCACAGCAGAAAGACATAACGATAAACATTTTCTTAAGGGAAAAATACATTAATGCTGGGTGGGTCACTTTTGGGTTCAGGAAGCCATAGAGTCACATCACCTTCTCTAACAGCTCAGAAACATGAATTCACTATTTAACGCGAGCAGAATGCCTTAGTCTTTTTTACGTTTTGAATATTTTTCCTCCTCTCCCCCCACAATTACCTTAAGATTATTTTTTTCTTAGCTTAGGGGTTTAAAAACACTATCTGATTTCACATTTTATCTAGTGCGGTTTTCACTTGGTGCAGAAAGGAACAATTAAGCAGAGGAAGCAGAAAAAGTTAACAATAACACATTACAGATATTAGTAAGGTGGCAAGTTTGATTTTGGAGAAGGGTGCAATCAAGACCATGCTGTGGTATTAAGGGCAGATAGTAGATGTGCATTTTGGGTGTGTACTCAGAGTATATAAATTGATATTGTTTGTGAAGCAAGAAGGGGACGGTTCATATTTGGACATTGTGTAATTTAAATTTCAATCTCGCTACAACTAACAGCCTTTAAAGATGTTGAAGCACCATTTTGTTGTGGCCTACCATGTGCTACGTGCCAGAATCCCAACAGCTCTGTTGCAAAGTAGCAATCTAGGTAATATGAATACATAAGATAGCCCTAAAAGTGATCTCTTCTCATATATTAATAAGCATGTTTCTTCTTGAATTAAAAGTACACAAAACAACATATGTACTATTAGATGCTGCGTTATGAACGAAGATGTGGCTTCTGAGCTTGTCCTGTGTCCAGTGTCCGTAAGTATTGAACAAGGAACACAATTATAATCTCAGCCCTTTTCTATTAGTAATAGACAAAACTCTATTTGTCTCAAAAAGTGAAAAAAAGATCAATAGGACTATTAACTGTGGAATGAAAAATCAAAGAGATGGCTTCTGAAATTGTCCTGTGTCCCGAATGAATGAAAATTGGACGAGGTAATTTTTTCTTAGGGGATGCAAAGTCATGCGTATTCAAATTAAATTTTCATTGTTTAATCATATTGATTACATGAACAACACAGTTTGGAATTTAACCCCGAGACACATCAAGATCCTTCAAAATGGTAAATTGAAATGCAAAATGATCTACACCATAAAAATTCTTATTTTTACCTTGGAGGTTAAATTAGAATCATGGTAGCGTAGGCGTTTCATTGTGTAGGACTCTTGAGTGTAACCAGAGAACTTGTATTCCATTGAGCACCTTAGATCCCAATTGTAGGTTTCTTTCTTTACAATTGTCTTTAGCAGTGATTTACGAGCTGATGATGATAAATTACACAATACCTCTAAAGATGGTAATTGATATTCGATTATCATGCTGACATCTCGCACAGGCAAGACAGGAGCATGATTCAGCAAAAGAACTTCCCTGTAGAACAGTGATTTTAAAGAGTCTTGATTAGGGCCTGCACAGGAACAGAAATAATTAACCAACTGATGTTTATATAAAGAGAAAAGTGAAGACAGGCCAATTCCTGTCATAATCAACACTGAGGAGTTAATTATTTAAGTTTAGAAGTAAGCGGACAAACTGCATAAATATCACATCCAGTTTTGATTGTTCAGTTTAGTTAAATGGGGAAAGCTAACAAACCATATAGTAGAACGAGAACACATTTTTATGAAAGCACATTGAGTGAAGGACCAATGGCACGCCCTCCATATCTATTAGAAAACCTTAAATTGCAAAAATGAGTTCCCTACATCTGTGCTTGAGGCTGGCAACATGTAGGTTCCAGTTTGTTCTGATATCATTAATGAGCCTGATAAGGTTCACTCTTGTCTTGCTCTAGATCTGTGGTATTAATGGTCCATGAAAAATAATGTGTATAACAGCCGATACACATGGGCTTTGGCTTTGCAGTATTTACAACAAGGCTATTTCGTTTGCTATATTGGCCAAGTCTGCGGAATTGACGTTTTAAACCCAATCTGGGTCATTACTAAAAATACTAAATCATCAGCACGAGGTAAATTGCTCACTCAGCAGATCTTCCTGAAGCTTTAGAATATGAAGATGGCAATGTAAGGTGAGAATAAAAGAGGGGCTGTTTCAGACCATTGACCGTTCTGGTTTTAGAAGAAAGATCCCCATCTCTAGAGAGTTTTATCTGCACCCAGGTATTTGGAAGTAGTAGAATCAGGAAGTGCAAAAACGTATTATCGATTCCTCAAGATTGCAGTTTAAACCAAAGGTGGTTCTTGTTGTCAGAAGTCAATGAGTAATCGACAAAGCAGATAAAAAGTTTACCCCGGTTAGAGTAGTTGGTGCGATTGAGCAATACATTTAATACCATACAATTTCAACACTGTAGCAACCTGGACAAAATCCAGTCTGTGGAATCTTCAACAGTCCCTTTTTGTGGCCATTCAGATAATTTGGGCAATGAAAATCTGGCAAATAATTATATGAAGCCAAAAAGTGCGATTCAGCGATAATTTTTTGGATCCGATCGCCGACTCATTTAGAAAGTGGTTTAAGAATAGATCTCTTCCGAGAGTCGGGAAGGACCCTGGACTTGTATACTTTGTAGAAAAATAAATAACTAAATAAATACTTAACATACTAACTCCAGAGGGTGGGGTTAGCTCTATGCATTGTGATTAGAATGCTATTAGGGCCAGGAGCCCTACACAAACGACTAGAATTTATTAATGTTAATACTTCATTCTCAACTACTGATAACTGATTGTTGACCCATGCAGCAGGAGTAAAATTATCAATCTGGTGAGAAGTACACAGTATTATAAAAGGTTCCTAGACTTCAAATGCAATACAGAAAGTGTAACTGTTAGCTCAGAGGCTCGTGCCTGAATTAATTAGCACCAGAAGTTTCTTTTTTATACTTTCAATTAATTGTAACGAAATATGCCTTTTTTTTATGTCAAGCACTTGTTGCTTATATTAAAGTTTTATTTTTTTCAAAAGGGTGTCTCAAATCGGTGAGCTCGCTGTTTTTAGAATTAAATCAGTTTTTATTAGCAGAGCGTATAATGAAAACAATACACAGCATACTGCCTACATCCCCATTGGGCCGGCTGCGTTAAGGGTTACCAAAGGAAACGAAGCTAGTAACCATTGTATATGCTTATGTAAAATAAAAGATACACAGCAAGCCGCCTACAACCCAACATGGGCTGGCCGCGTCAACAGAGGAGCTGGGGGGGGGGGCTGACTTCAACCCACCATCATTCAACAAAGGAGAAAATCAGTCAACAGTGCGTAGCGTCCTCCGAGTCCATTCCCCAGGAAAAAGAGCCAGTTGCTAAGCCAGCAGACCTGCCATTTCCTACCTAACAAACAGCAACAAAAACCCTAAAACCAAACAGAAGGAAAAAGGACAAATCCCCCACCCTCCCCACCCTATCCCTCTCCGAACGAGCCAAGAGTCTAGGAAAAAGGGGGATCCTCCTAGAGAAACACAAAGGGGGCAAGGCCATCATGACCTTAACCCAGATTCAGAGGCAACAATCTCCCCCTGGGGGTCCGGTATCAATTTCAAAATGCGCAGGTAGATGGGACAGGTCAGTTTTCAAAACTCACAGGGGAGAATTGATATAAAAGGGGCCCAGATCTTCGTATAGTCGGATTTATCCTCCAGAGTGGCCATCGACAATCTTTCCATGCCAAGAAGGGACCACAACTGGTAGAGCCACTGTGTGTGTTCCCGGATTCTATCAGATTTCCAGCAAGATAAGAGCACCCGATGGGTGACATTGAGTGCCAGGGCCATCTGTCTGTCTTTTATTGAGCGAAGAGGGAAAATTAATGCATTGGGCAGACCCAATATTGTGTAAGCAGGGAACCTAGGGATGGTAGTGTCAAAGTCCCTGTCAATTTCGTCTAAAATTTTATCCCAGTATCTAGTGAATTTTGGGCAGTTCCATAAGAGATGGAGTAGGGTGCCAGAGCTACCACCACCCCGCCAGCATAGCCCGTCACACTGAGGATTCCACTTCGTTATTCGGGAGGGAGTATAGTACCAGTATGAAATAATTTTGTATGATGTTTCAGTATGTCCCATGGTGTGTGCTGTGTGGTGTGTCCTATAAAAAATGTCCTCCCATTCTTTATCCGAAAGTGTTCGGCCTATTTCCGCCTCCCACCGCTTTTGACCAGCAGATCTGTCTCTGCGCAAGTTCCGGGAAAGAAACGAATAAATTTCACAGATGAGCTTTTTATCGTCTTCCTTGAGAAATAACCACTTTTCGAATGGAGACATTGGCCTGCTCACGAGGGGGTGTACGGATGCGCCCGACACCCAATGCAGCATCTGTGAGTGGAAAAATCGGTCTAGGTCTGATAAGTCATAATCTACTGCGAGTTGTGTGAATGGGATAGGGCCATTGTGGTCAAAAAGACAGCCCAGCCGTTTACACCCTCCCTCTACCCAGCGGCCGTCCACCCCCTTAGCCATACCAGGAGGAAAATCCGGATTAAAGAATATGGGGGACATAGGCGAGGGGAACGTAATGAGATTCGCGGATGAGGCCACCGTATCCCAAACCTGGAAGGTCGGCCGCGTTACAGGAGAAGAGTAGAGCCCCCAAGCCCAGGAAGACCTAGGCATCCATACTTCCTTCCATATATGGCGACCAGCAACCGCCTGATCCATAAATACCCAATGTTTCTCCGTAAGCGGACGATTCCATTCTTCCAAATATCGCAAGAGCGTCGCCTGATAGTAGCGATTCACGTTTGGCAACGCGAGGCCGCCATCCCGCTTCGGCCGTTGCAGTTAATGTTTCTGCAACCTAGGTGATACTGACCCCCAAATAAAACGCTCGATCTCTCTTTGGATTTTAGGAAGCACACCTGGGGATGGCAGTAGTGGAATAGTCTGGAAAATATATAGAGCCCTGGGTAAGATATTCATCTTCACAGCAGAGAGCCTGCCAAGCCACGACAACGGGAGCCGCTGCCATTGTGTCAAATCCTTGCGTATACGTGCATATAATTTGGAATAGTTGGCTTCAGTGGTTTTCGCCAAGCTCTTATTGAGGACTAGACCAAAGTATGTTAGCTCCTCTGTGACCCAATCAAAGTCAAACTGAGCGCGCGGAAATCCCACCGTATGCGGGGTAGAAGTTAAATTCAATATTTGTGACTTCTGCATATTGATCCTGAAACCGGATGCCTGCCCAAATGCCCGCAAGTCTGCCACGATAGCCGGAAGGGAGGTCAAAGGGTGGGCGATGGAAAAGATAACGTCATTGGCGTAAAGACTGATTAGGTGCTGGTCAGCGCCAAACAGAATGCCCATAGCGCTAGGGTTGTCCCGGAGTCGCTGTGCGAAAGGCTCCATGTAAAGGGCAAAGAGCAACGGTGATAAGGGGCAACCCTGCCTCGTGCCTCTGCTGATTGCGAAACCACAAGATGGTACTCCATTCACCCTGACTGAAGCGCTGGGGGAACTATAAATGCTCGCAATCCAGTTTTGAAAGTGTGTGCCGAATCTGAATCGCTCTAGAGTAGCGGACAGATAAGGCCAGTGCACCCGATCAAAAGCCTTCTCAGCGTCTACCGCTAACAACAGGGCCTCTTCCCGGGACCGCTGTACCTTATCGATCAGATGACAAATCCGATTAATGTTGTCCCCGCATTGCCGACTGGGGATAAATCCAGCCTGGTCCGGCTCCACTAGCCTGGGCATCAGAGGGTTCAGATGCTGGGCTAAAATGCTAGCGAATAACTTGCATCAATATTTAGCAGCGAGATCGGTCGAAACGAGCTACAGAGCATAGGGTCCTTACCGGGCTTGGGAATCACAGTGATCGAGGCTTGGAGCATCGTTTCAGTGAGCGTACCTGTGTCAGCAAAGGAATTGAACAGGCGGGTGAGTAAGGGAGCCAACTCAGTGCAGACAGTCTTATAAAAGGCTGCGCTAAACCCGTCGGGTCCAGGTGCCTTCAGGGGCCGAAATCACCTCCTCGATGCGCATAGGCGCATCGAGATCTTCAGCCTCGCTAGCGGGGAGGGGGGGTGACAGCTGCGGCGTTTACATAGGCATGTGGATCTGATGAGATCGAGGAGTCTTCAGAGTATAATTCTGAGTAATAGGCCTTGAAAGCTTCGGCAATGCCAAGGTCCTCAGTAACCTCCACCCCCTGTGCCCCTTGAACCGCTTTAACTGTTTGTGCATGTTGCTTGCTGCACAGGCAATCAATCAATTAATCAATCAATCAATCAGAACATTTGTAAACATTTGTAAAGCGCACTACTCACCCGTGAGGGTCTCAAGGCGCTGGGGGGGGTGCTGCTACTGCTCGAACAGCCAGGTCTAGAGTAGCCTCCTGAAGGTTAGCAGGTCCTGGGCCTGCCGTAGGAGGATGGGGAGGGTGTTCCAGGTCTTGGCGGCGAGGTGGGAGAACGATCTGCCGCCGGTGGTCGCTCTTCGGATGCGGGGGATGGAGGCGAGGGCGAGGTTGGCTGAGCGGAGCTGGCGGTTCGGGGCGTAGAAGGTGAGTCGTCTGTTGAGGTATGCCGGTCCGGTGTTGTGGAGTGCCTTGTGTGCGTGGGTGAGGAGCTTGAAGGTGATCCTCTTGTTGACGGGGAGCCAGTGCAGGTCTCTCAGGTGGGGTGAGATGTGGCTGTGGCGTGGGACGTCGAGGATCAGGCGTGCCGAGGCGTTCTGTATACGTTGCAGTCGTTTCAGGAGTTTGGCCGAGGCTCCCGCGTAGAGGGTGTTTCCGTAGTCCAGCCTGCTGCTGATGAGGGCCTGGGTGACTGTTCTTCTTGTTTCGGTGGGGATCCATCTGTAGATCTTGCGGAGCATGCGGAGGGTGTTGAAGCAGGAGGATGATACGGCGTTGACTTGCTTGGTCATGAAGAGTGTTGAGTCGAGGATAAACCCCAGGTTGCGTGCATGGTCGGTGGGTGTCGGTGCTGCTCCCAGTGTGGTGGGCCACCAGGAGTCGCCCCAGGCTGAGGGGGTGGAGCCGAGGATGAGGACCTCCGTCTTGTCTGAGTTCAGCTTCAGTCGGCTGTTCTTCATCCACTCGGCGACGGCCTTCATTCCTTCATGGAGGTTGGTTTTGGCGGTGAGGGGGTCCTTGGTGAGGGAGAGGATCAACTGGGTGTCATCGGCGTAAGAGATGATGTTGAGGTCGTGCAGTCGGGCGACGTGGGCGAGCGGTACCATGTAGACGTTGAACAATGTCGGGCTGAGGGATGATCCTTGGGGTACGCCGCAGATGATCTCGGAGGCTTCGGAGCGGAATGGGGGGAGGCGGACGCTCTGGGTTCTGCCGGAGAGGAAGGAGGTGGTCCATTCCAGAGCCTTGTCTCGGATGCCTGCGTTGTGGAGGCGTGTGCGTAGGGTGTGGTGGCAGACATTGTCGAAGGCGGCTGAGAGGTCCAGGAGGATGAGGGCCGCAGTTTCACCGTTGTCCAGCAGGGCCCTGATGTCATCGGTGGCAGCGGTGAGGGCAGTTTTGGTACTGTGGTTGCTGCGGAACCCGGACTGGGACGGGTCCAGGATGTTGTTCTCCTCGAGGTAGCGGGACAGTTGACGATCTTCTCGATGACCTTCGCCGGGAACAGGAGCAGGGAGATGGGCCGGAAGTTCTTGAGGTCTCTCGGGTCCACCTTGGGTTTCTTAAGTAAGGCGTTGATCTCGGCGTGCTTCGAGCTCTCCGGAAAGGTCGCGGTCTCAAAGGAGATGTTGATGACCTTTCGGAGATGGGGTGCGATGGTGGCGCTGGCTTTGTTGAAGATGTGGTGCGGGCATGGGTCTGACGGAGAGCCGGAGTGGATGGTGTTCATGATTTTGATGCACCAGCATGCGTCCTCCCTTGTTAGACCCTACAAAATATTTGTGTTTCAAGCGCGTAACAGCATGCTCAGCCCTGTCCAAATCAAGGCGCCGAAGGTGGAGCCGTTCCTTCTCAAGGTGCCTCCAGATCCGGGGCGCACCCAGCACTTGTGAATTGCCTCTAGCGCCTTCACTCTCAATTCAAGCTCCTCCCTCTTAGCCCTTCTTACCTTATTCTCGTGTGCGGCTTTAGCAATCAGAGCCCCTCGAGCCACCAGTTTCAATGCCTCCCAAACCGAGGACAGGGTGGTGGAGCCGTCATCGTTAAGTGTTAAATAGTCCTGCAAAGTGGTCCGTGTGCATTAACACTTGTCGGGGACAACAGCATCGAATCTCTCAGACGCCACTGCGCGTGATCTGAGTGCAAGCGAGCCTCAACAGAAGAGGCCCAGGTACGTTCCCATGCAGCGGTGGTGACCAGAAAATGGTCCAAGCAAGCATAAGAATTGTGTGCCGCAGAATAAAAGGTATAATCACGTTCTCCAGGGTGTAAGGCGCACCACGCATCTCTCAACCCACATTCCTCAAGCCATTCCCGACCCACAGACGACAGGGCTCCCGCCCCACCTGACCTCTGACCAGAGCGATCCATCTCAGAGTCCATCACCACAACCGCAGGGTCAGGTGTGAAGCACCTTGGCAATAGCCTTCATCAAGAAAGCTTCTTGTTGTTCATTAGGGGAGTAGATTGAAGCCAATGTATAGTGAAATGTACCCATCCGTACCCGCAGTGCTAGCAGACGGCCCTTGATCTCGGCCACAGGACCCAGCACTGTGCCCCTAAAACGCTTGGAAAACAGAATAGCCACTCCGCCCTTCTTTCCCCTCCTGGAGGACCAGTACTGGCATGGAAACCCTCTAGCCTGCATTCTATGTGTATCTTTTGAAAGTAAGTGAGTCTCCTGTAGAAGACATATATCCCCCCCGGATTGCTCAAGTAGAGAAAGTATCACTTCCCTGTTAGTAAGGGTTATTAAGACCGCGGACATTGAGGCTGATTATTTTAGTCTTCATAGACATGATGGGGTTAGCAGGTCTACGAAGGTTCGGCTATTGCTCTGTTGTACACCGACAAAGAAAGGGGTGTGCTGTCTAGCCACGATTACTGTGAATGACAATATTTGGAGGAAATGTCCAAAAGAGGCTCGTCTGAGAGGGATCCCAACCCGCCATAAACAACCCAAACAGAACAACAACCCACATAAAATAGATAAGAGATAAAATACAGTAAATGTCAGTCGAAGAGGGGAGCCAGGAAATACGGGGGCAACCAACAGGGCAAGAGAGATTGCCCCCGCCCCCATCAGGCCCAATCATACAGCGCACCTCAATCATCCAGCGATACCTCATCTGTTGGAGTCCAAGGCTTCCCCCTCAGCGCCGGAGAGAGATCGAATCACTGCACATCGCTCTTTAACTATCGTAGCAGGATCAGGATGCGACCGGAAGAGGGGCATCTGCTGTCACCAGATCAATGAGGTGAGGTGGCGCTGCTCATGTATCCAGCAAGGTGGAAAACACAGAGGACCGTATCTCAATCCTATGGGTGAATAGATTCCCCCACAGTGGGACTATAACCAGAAGCAGCTCGGATTTTGAAAGAGGCGATTTCAATGAATGTGAAGATGTGCTGACAAACTTTAAAACTAAAGCCAGTGAAGGTGAATATAGCAAACCTGGTCGTAACAGCTACAACAAACTGATTGACTCCCAACCATATGTTGTCAACCTGCCGGTGCATAACACAGACAAGGATTGAGGATTTGAATTAAGCCAGCTTGTCAAGGTGCAAGACAGCACCAGGCTGCGTCACCGCAGAGGGCATGGAGTGTATGAAAGGAACGATGTGGCAGTGATTCAAGAAATAATTACCAAGAACAACGCTAGTTTTGTGTGCCTGACATGCAGGACTGCAGCATGAACTGCGTAAAATTCTAGCGGAGGTGGTCCAAGAACTTACCAGCGAGATTAGAAGTAGGTCAGGTGCGCCAACAGGAGAGAATGGAAACTATGCCTCAAAAGTATTAGTAGCAGTACCAAGTAAGGCCGCATACAGTGAAAGCACTGTGCATCAGACAAGCCTGCACAGGTTTTAAGCATCCACCAGCTGAATGCATGCAGGGCACCCTACAGTGGGTAACGTTTTACATCTGCAGTCCCACAGTGATAAGTAAAGACACATCAATCAGAGGAGAAAGGACCAGCTAATAAATCATGGCATGCAAATTACAAATTGTAAATGGAAAGGAGTTAAGGTTGGCCTAATAGGCAACTAAAACAAACTATATATAGAGAGTACAAGGAGTAAATGTAGGTGGCAAGCATTACAGTAAAAGCTCTGAAACGGTCTGCCTGGATACTAGAAGTGGGCAAGCCACAGAATCCATAGAAAGATCTGAGTTTGAGAGGTCTGGCTTGGCTCTAAAAACCCAAGCACGAGCCGAGCCAAAAAAGGAGATCTATTTTCACAATGCCTGACAATGTACAATCGTCATGCAGGAAGATTGCCCCCTTCTGCCTTTTATTCTAACCCCACATGTACTTTTACACACACACTCTCAGTGTTTTGCTTTGTTTTATTCTTTCTTTCTCCCTCTCTATCTTTGTCTACTCTAGCCCCATTCTCACCCTGTTTCTAATTGTCTTGCTAGCTCTGTTTTCCTCTGGTTCTTAATCTTTCTCTTGCTTTCGCTCTTGCACATGTTTTCCCTCTATTTCTGTCCCCTCTACTCGTCTCTCTTTCCCTTTCCCATCCTTGCGAAAGCAGCGGCATCATGAAGTTAAATCATGGAGAAACGTGCCACATTCAACTTGATTACAGCCATTAGAGCTTTGCATGCCAGAGTTTCTAAAACCCCATACTTACAATGAGAAAAGCAAACTACAAGTCGCAGAATGCAAAGTGTTGCCAGCTAAAAGTCCAAATTAGTCACACAATTACATGGAGACTCCTGGCCTATTTAGTTTTTGTCTGGGTTTCCATGTGAAACAAGATGCCACAGTTCTTAAATAGTATTTACCACTCTGTAAACAAGTTTAATTTTCCTTGTCTATCTTTTTTTCTGGAGGTTAATCAAGGAATTGGTAAAGAGGGAAGAAATTTACTTTCAAGCAAATGAAAGCACTTCAACGCCTCCTATGGGGTAGTAAGCGCTATATAAATATAATCACAATACACTGCAAATAATTCAAATTGCTGATTGGCGAAGATTTACAGTCATTTCCAACAGGCATGCTACAAAGCTGTTCTGCCCAGAACAGTTCATCAACTGTCATCCTGCACCCCCCCCCCCCCCAAAAAAAACCCTCCTTAAACAGGACCTGTACTTAGAAGCACCGTGCTGTGATATGCCCTTCGTGGGTGGGTACAGACAAATCATTCTAACCCAGTCAACGGTCAGCTGTAACCCTCTATTCTGGATGCATTGTGACATGACTTCCCCTTCGTGCGAAGATCACTAGTCAGTGCAAGAACAATTCAAGAGTCAGAAGCAGCCATTTGGTACAAGAGGACTGGTGGAATGGGGTGTGAAGCCCATCTAGCTCCCTTACTCAACTGTTATCAACAGCAATTAAAAGCCAACCAGAAGCCTGAACCCTAGTGCCTCTCCCCCAGGCTATCCCTCTCAGCAAGGTCTCACGAGAGCCCCATAGAGGGGGGCATGGTAGCACTGGGCGAAGCAAACAGACTACAAGCCCATATCTCCCTCAGTGACAGCCTCTCTATCAAACTAGCGTACAAGAGTGGGAAAAGGGTGCCGAAGGTGTAGAGCAACTAATGCCCAGCTTGCCGCTACCATGAGATCTGGCAAGATCCGAGAAGCTGCCAAAACAACAAAGAAATGCGACCCAAAGAACAAACCCAAATTGCCAGACCCAGCAGAAAATGGTAATTGCTCCTCAACCTCTCATACATCCTCACCAGTTCCACTCGTTCAATCCATAAAAACAAACACATTCAGGAAGTCAGAAATTACAGATTTCTTAAAATCACAGAGGAACCAAGGCACAGCAACTACCAGACTCTGTCCACTAATTTCACCAACACCTCCGATTGACAAGCCTTTCAAAACAACCAATGATCTGCTAGTAGTAAACACGCACGTTCACGCCACAGAAACCGAACAACAAAGCGGGAAATCACCCATTTGTCCTCCTCCAGATACTACCTCGGTGGAAGCCTGCCCAACCCCCATATTCTTCCCCCTAATTCCCTGTTTAAACTTCACGATATTTCATCTCTAAAAAGATCATTGGAGACTTCAATAGAGTGGAAGGATCTATTACTCAGTCCCTTCGAGGAGAACCATGACTTAGACAAGGATCATTTAAACACAACTGCTAACTCTGGACCCAAGCGTGACTATAACGCCTTGCTTTCTCCGATTAAGCTTCAGCGTGATAACAGCTTTATCCCCTCCAATAACAATCCTGAGGTTACAAGGGCAAGCCAACGCACAAGGCCACCTCAGGTCCAAAACAAAGTGAGCCAGCACCGCATTCACCGCCGTATTCAGTACACCTGTGGGCCCCATTTATAAATACAATGGAAGTGATCTAATTGGCTCTAACATTTCATTCAGAAAAACTTGAAATCCAAGTCGATTTATTGAATGATTTGGCCACCCACGTTTCAGGCATCGAACGAAACCAGCAGGAATTAAATAGCTTAATTAAGCGAGTGCAAAAAGATCCTAATACAGCATATCACTCATGTCAATGCTCCTCTACTCTGGACCACCTAAAATCAATCCCAAACATCCTGTCGGAAATTCTAATGGAATTGATGTATGACCATTAAGTTTTGCGAGTCGCAAAATTGCGACTCACAATTTGCGACTCGCTAAACTTAATGTACAACAGTGTCTCAGACACTGTTTGCGATTCCCAATGAGGTCGCAAATTGCATGCCTCATGAATATTAATGAGGCTGTCGCAATTTGCGACCCCATTGTGAATGGCTAGCACTCCCAGGGATGGTGGCCTGCTGGGGTCAGCAGACCACCATGTCTGTGACTGCTTTTTTAATTAGGTGATGCCCTGAAACCGGTCCCAGGATGCTTGTTTCCGGTCCAGGGAGGACCTGGCTTGGCAGTTCGGGCTGGACTGTTCCCACAAGGAACAGGGTCAAGACTGATTTGCATATGGCTGGGTCCAAACTGGGGTGGTGTGGTGAGCAAAAGAATGATGGATTTAACCCAGATCCTTGTGACTGGGGGTGAATGTTTGCATTGTCCAGCATTCCGTCCAGCAATTGTTTCTTTTGCATTTGCTTTTTTAATTAAGCAGTTTTTTTTAAAATGCATCCCGTTTTCCTAAAAGGAAAACGGGATGCATTTAAAAACCAAAAATGGAACTTTTCAGTTTCATTTTTTAAGGGCAGGCAGTGGTCCCTGAGATCACTGCCTGCTCTTAAAAATATTTACGCACATACTCACAAAGGGGAAGGGGTCCCCTGGGGACCCCTTCCTGTTTGCGAGTGGTTTACCACCTACTTAAAGTAGGTGGTAAACTGCGAGTGTTTTGCGACCGCAATGCGGTTGCAAAACAACAGTACATGGCATGGTGACTCGCTATTAGGAAGGGACACCCCTTCCTAATAGCGAGAGTCGCAAATGCTATTTTGCGAGTCAGTGACTCGCAGAATAGCATTTGTACATGCCTCGAACCTTTTTTGCGGTCGCAAACCGGCCGATCTCCCATTTGCAGCCGCAAAAAAAGGTTGTTTATCTGGCCCTAAATCCTCTAATCTACTGGCTCTAATCGAAACATCAGCCCACACTAAGTTTAGGCAGGTCGGTCCCATCCCCTTCAAAGAAGATCCCCAACTGATGACTCCGACCCCTCGGTTCACCAGCAACGATTCCCACTAACTAAAAGGGAGCGCAAACGTCTCAGGAAAGCAAGGAACAACAAACCGAAAAGACGAATAGCCCAAGCACATTCCCAAATGGCCTAAGACACTATCCAAAATACAATGGACAGAGCCCTTCAGCAGGGGTCAGATGTCTACCCATTATTTCGAAAAAACACAGCGTCGCTCAATGAGTCAAATCACAAAGCTAGCGAAGGCAAAAGTGGTCCCGAAATCGCAACCCAAACAAAACCACCTCCAAACCAAGCAAGAACATCAGCTGAGTACCCCTGCACATTTGCCCGATAGACAACCCTCCTGTGAATCCCGGCTTTTGAGCAGGGACACAAAGGAATACGACAAAATCCAACTGGAACCCAATACCCGGGTCGGCACAAGCCTAGTCACTCCTCTCCGCACACGACCACACCTCAACCCTACTAATGTTCCCCTCCCAGCCTCAAGTCACCTCGCAGATCAGCAACCATTAAGACAACCTTTCGACGCTCAATATTGGTAGATCAACTGATCCCTCCATACTTAAATGAGACGGGCCATCCGCAGTAGGTACCTTTAAGTGATTGCAGGTATCATCGTATGAAAATTTAAAGTAAGATAGTGGATGACAACTGCCCTAACTGAAAAGGGAAAGTTCAACCCCACTCCTTATTTCTGCAGACCGGGACTTGGGCAGTAGACCTTCTGGCCAATGCAGCAGAAGTGATAATAGTTCGCCAGAGTCTCAAGGAGCATCTGGCGGTGTCTCCAATTAAAGAGTATAGACAGGTGGCCAACTAAAGAGTATAGACAGGTGAGGGGGACACTGGATGGACTTGTAAACCCGCCAGATAAGCTTTATGATGTAGAAATACAGGACTGAGGGTGGTATATTGTGTAAAGTTGAAGGCCTATTCTAGTCCCAATGATCAGATGCTTATGACATCATCCTTGTAGAGGATCACTGGCCTTCTGTTTTGACAAGCCTCCAGGTGAGGAGGTAATAATGCAATAATGCTGGCATTTTTCTCCACAGTACCTGAAAAACGTAGGTAAAATTATGCCTGGGAGTTGGCCTTAAAGTAGGCTCCGGTGTTGTATAGAAACTAAGCAGGTTAGATTAAAGAATCTGTTCCACATCTGATTTTCTTAAGGAGTGAGCCCTAGGCCTGGGCTCAATATCCTCATAAGCCAAAAGCTAAGTGCGATAAGAAACCTATTTTAGATCAATTACACTTCCAAGGTATAATAGTGTCTTATCATTCCACCATGAACACTTCTCTTTTTCCAGTTTTAAATATTTAAATGCATATACAATGGACTGATGACAAATCTAGCCAGAAAAAAATATGAATGAATATTGGACATATCTAATGGATTCTTTAGTCAAAATAAGACATGAATCCCAGTATTTAACTACTTTTTCATTTTGCAGTTTTCAGTATCCTTATACAAGATTCCCCCAGGAGTATAAAAATAGCCGTGGACTCTTTACAGCAAGGATTATGGAGATCTTACAAGAAGATTCTGAGATGCTATCATATATTTACAACATCTATGTCATAGATGATGACTTCACTGAACACCTAGATCAGGGGTCTCCAACCTTTTCTTTAATAAGAACTACTTATGTTTAATGAAAATTATGCTGAGCTACCAATATTATTAGTGTTGTATAGACAACATTATGTTAGTGGCCACACCATGCAGGACTGCCAGCGGAGACTACCTCAGTGCATAAAGCAGGGTTGCCAGTAGTAACGCAAGAACAGTTTTATCAACTTGGAATGTAGATATATTTTAGAACTTCAACCATTTTTCTCCAAACATGATCTCATAAGCTCTGAAAATACACAGTTCCATCTTGAATGCATGCTTTTCAATTTTGGTATATGTATGTTAATTCATCCAAGCATTAGTCTCTAATTTAGTCGGCTGGGCTGCACATAGGAGAGCTACCAGTGGCTCACGAGCTACTTGTTGGAGATGCCTGACCTAGAGAGTATGGACAGGATAGTGACACTCTTATCCCGACATGGGTATAAAATACATAAAAAAAAAACTAAAAGTGCATATCTCAATGTGATTTTCCTTGGATATGAATTATCCAGCGAGTGTAAAGGATGGTGTTAAACTTGGCATCTTTTGCCGTGTTTCCCGTGAGTTTTTGCTTTCTGACCTCCCAGTTTTGACTCTGTTTGTGCTGGCTTAGTGTCTCTGCGCACTTCCTCACTGCTGATCAGTGTTAAAGTGCAAGTGCTCCTGTTGTAAACTGTGTTATGGATTGGTGTTTCCATGATTGGCATATTTGATTTACTTGTCAGTCCCTAGCAAAGTGCACTGAGTGTGCCAGGGCATGTAAATCAAATGCTGTTAGTAGGCTGCAGCACTGGATTGTGCCACCCACACAAACAGCCTGTAAATGTAACTCTGGCCTGCCTTTGCAGAGCCTGTGTGCAGTCCGGGACTGCCATGTCGACTTGGCAAGTGTACCCACTTGCCAGGCCCTAACCTTCCCTTTTCTTACATGTCAGTCACCCCTAAGGTAGGCCCAAGGTACCCCTGTGGGCAGGGTACAGTGTATGTGAAAGGTAAGACATGCCCTGGTGTGTGTGGCATGTCCTGATAGTGAATTACTGCCAATTTCGTTTTTCACTATTGCAAGGCTACCTGTTCCCATAGGACAGAATGGGGAGTTTGTTTATAACATCTTATAAACATAACTGGCCCTAGGAACTAGGTAGAAAAATAAAGTTTAGTATGCCTGAACTCAGAATCTACAGATGCACCTTTTAGTGAAGGTGATTTTTACATTCTGAGTTTGAAAATACCACTTTTAGAAAGTAGGTATTTTCTTGCTCAGCCATCCAGTAGGCCTCTGCTGGGGTTGTGGATTGACTGTCTGGGTTTTGGATGACAGGGGCTTGGGAGGAGCAGTGGCTCCAGATAGTCTAGGTGGGTCAGGAAAGGGCTGAATAGACCTGGGCTGCATTTAGAGTAGGGGGAGGAGATTTCCTTTCACCTGAATGGGCCTGGTCTGCCTCTGACAATGCCGTCTCCACCTCCTGCCAGGAAGCCACACCAGAGAGGGCAGAACTGGTTCTGGCTGGGCACAGACACTCTCTGCCTGAGAGGACAAAGGATTGTGGGCTATAAAAAGTGGGGCCCAAACCCCTGAACTTCAGAACTCTTTTGTACCAAGAAGACTGCCAAGAAGAAGAGCTGGAGAATCTGTGAGGAGGAACTACCACTTAGCTGTGTGCTTTGCTGTGTTGGCCTGCAGTGGCTGCTTCTTTCTTGGGCAGTGAAAGGACTGGCCTGGACTTTCTGCAATCTATTCTTGTGAGTTTCTCCAAGAGCTTGAGGTAGAGCTTGCCCCCTGTTCAAGAAGTCTCAGGAACAGTAAAGATTTCAAGTCCTTCTGCCCTCAGCACTGGGAACTGTGTGTTTTGTGCTGCAACAGAAGAAAAAGCAACCCGACGCCATCTACGACGCCGCTGCCGACTCCGTGTCCTGAAGGCACTGCAGAAGGCACCGCCGCAACACGACCCTGGTCTCACCGACGCCGCCATCTGATGCAGCCAACGAGCCGCTGCTTGCACTGCGACCTGTGGGCACCGCACTCCACACCGCCTCGCTTCACGCCGCCGCCTTGGAATCCCCAATGATGCCGCTTCACGCCGACATCGACGCCGCTGCTTGCACCGTGGTTCGAGGGCACCGCTCGTAAATTTACACGACGCACCGCCCTCATCCCGCACCGCAGCCTTGGCCTACCGACGCCGGCGCCATCGACTCCAGTTCGTCAGCCGACGACAGCGCTTCAGCAACGACGCCGCCGCTGCTTGCACCGTGACCTGCCAGCACCGCATCACTTCGCACCGCAACCCTGGCCTCACCGACGACGCCATCTGATGCCGCCATCGAGCCGCTGCTCGCACCGCGACCTGAGAGCATCGCACGCCGCACCGCTGCACTTCGCTCCGCAGCACCCGACGCCCGCCGACACCAGCGCTCCTGACTTCAACCGCGAGGAGTTCGATCTGCAGCGCGTGTGACTTCGAGGAGCCGACGACTCCTGCACCGACCTCTGGAACCGACGTCTGCGGACGCCGTGCTTTCGGAAGCTCAACGAGAGGTTGCCGGCGCCCTCAATTTCTAAAGGTACTGTTTTGCGGGTCTCCCCGACACCGTAGCTGGCCCGCGACGCCGCGGTCAGCCAGAACTGTTCAGATTTGTTTGTTCACGACGCCGGGATAGCCCCGGAAGGAGCTATCGACCTCAAGCAACTGTATTTCAAGGTTATTTTGATAACTGAAGATTTCTAAGTACTGTATTGTGGATTTGTATCGTTTTTGGTCTTGTCTTAAGTATATAAAAATATTGGATATTTTTCTAAACTGGTGTGGTGTCCTTTTGTAGTGCTTACACTGTATTACTGTTGGTTATGTGCAAATGCTTTACACACTGCCTCTAAGATAAGCCTGACTGCTCGTGCCAAGCTACCAAGGGGGTGAGCAGGGGTTATTTTAGGAGTGTAACTCCCTTATCCTGACTAGAAGGAAGGGTCCCTACTTGGACAAATGTACCTACCTCTGCCAACTAGAGACCCCCATTTCTAACAGATGGGCACCTGACGTCCTGCAGAAGAGTGCCACTTTACAACCTCCAAACACATTGAGGAAGTTAGAAACCCTGATGGGGGGGCGTGGTTTCGGCGCCGCATAAGATGGCCGCCTGAGCTTCGTGCTCCACTACACCGGGACGTGTTTGGAGCCGCAAGTGCGTTTTTTCGCACTCCTTGTCCACGGAATCCATCGCAGCCTGCACCGGAACATGCCGTGAGTCGAGTGAGGGGTTTCAGAGAGTAAGTCGCATCGTGCTTCTCGTCATTCCCTGCACAAGCAACTTTTCCTCACTCTGCCGCCATTTTGATGTCGCGCTGCTGCTTCCAATTAACCCCGTATGGAGCAGATGGAAACCTCCTTTCTCTCTTGCATAAGTTATGCTACGGCCACGCTAACACCTGCAGTATGGTTCTCTTCAGGATATTAAAAACACCGTAAGCTGATTTTTTTTTTCTTTTTTTTTCTGAATAACTAGTTTACCATAACTTCCGTGGTCAGCATATTCTCCTCAGTGCTTCTACCAACACTCTGCTTTACTGACCTATCTTTGGACTTCTAACTTACTACAATGCCTGCTCAAATGCCCACAATGTTGCCTTGATTTTGGGTGTTTACCTCTTCCTGACTAACTTCTCAGCGTTCATTGCCTAACTGGATGTATTAAGTACAGTTTTGCCATTGCGGTTTTCCTGCGCCATTTTGTCATTGTATGCTTACGTCATTTCTCATTTCTCTTTGGAATCATTGCCTAAGCTTACTGTGGTTTGCTACTCTCTTTTGTGACAACATTTATTCAGCACGAGGCTCCTTTTTTATTGTTCTGTCACCCACATATGGGCAGGCTACGCAAGCCACAGTTTGTTTTTGTTCCTAAAACTTTCTGCACATCGTCATCTGCGCAATCTTCGACTTCTTCAATGGCGATTCCTTCTTCCACTGCAGGTATGGCTGGAGTATCTTCTGCTCGTTCCCAAGCATCGCAGTCGACGCCTCATAAATCGTCTCCTCCTACTTCCACTCCTAAAAGACTGAAACAAGACCCTCCATCTCCTGATAAATCGTCTCCTACTATTTCTCTAGAACTGTTATTGGAGGAAATCCGCGCCTTACGCCCGTTTGTGGAAGAAACAAACAGTAAGATGCAATATCTGGAGGAAAAATGGTCTTCAATGGAGAACAGAGTTTCTACAATAGAGCAACAACTTTCATCGATCCAGGATGATTCTCAAAGACTTTCCTCTCTTGAAACGGAAGTCCGCAAGCTTCAACAACACACCGAGGACTTGGAAAATCGTAATAGGAGGAATAATTTGCGTGCTATGGTTTGCCGGAATCTTTGGAAGGAGAAGATCCTGTCACCTTTTTCTCTTCCTTTCTGCCAAAATTACTTGAGATGCCTTCTTCAACAATGCTGAACATTCAGAGAGCCCATAGGCTTGGTCCACGTCCTTCACTCTCTTCTCCCTCGGTCAAACCCCGGGGAGTCATTATTCTCTTCCTGAAATTCACTGACCTGCTCTCGGTTCTTTCTGCAGCTAGAGCTAAACGGCAAATTTCTTGGCTAGGTCAGAGAGTCTTTCTTTCTCAGGATGTTTCCAATGTTACAGCCGCCAGACGGAAAGAGTTTCTTAATCTTCGTCCTCCTCTTCGCTCAATGGGTGCTCGCTATGGACTTTTTCACCCCTGCATCTTTAAAGTTACTTTTCAAAATCGAACCTTGTCCTTTCAAGAACCTGCAGAACTCAAGAAGTTTATCCATTCTCATTCTTCGACCAACATGGATACCTCTAATCCTCCTACGGGATGATATGTTCTACTCACGCTATCAGGACTCGCATTGTTATCGCAATGTTAGTATATGAGTCATCTTTGCCCATGTCTTTATTTGTTCCCTGTTCAGCTTTCCCTGTTTGTTATTTGGATTGACATGTTTATATTCTTATTCCTATTATTTATCTCTGTTGTTATATTATATGTATTACATTCAAATTTGTTTATATCCTCGTTTCCTTTTCTCATGTTATATTGACTGTCCTTCTTCTCCTATTGTTTCACATGACTTATTATTTTCTGTTATTTTCTTCTCCACTATTATTATTCTTCTATTCTACTGGCCATTTCTATAGTTCATATTTATTGTCTGTGCTCTCAGTTTGCTTTGACATATGTTCTCCATTTATTCCTTACTATTTTCATGCCCTCTTAATTCCCTTTTTTTAATTTTTTTATCTTCATACAGGTTCGTTTGTCATGGTTATAGTTGTTTGATCCGTCTGCACTTTCTTATGTGTTCTGGTGTGGTTTGGACTCCCTGATTCGGGTGTCCCGTCTTCCGTTCGTCGCCATTGCCCCAGCCTTCTTTTGTTCCCGTCCCCCTCAGGTATGTTCTTCTCAGTCGTCCTTTATGGATATGTACTGTCTCTCCTTACTTCTGTCCTTGCTTCCTTCCTTCCCTTTTTCTTCCCTAATTTTCATTCCCTATTCTGTATCTATTTCTTCTTTTATTTTTCTATTAATGCATATTTGGTTCTGCATAAAGCTTTACTGTTTTTACATTCAGAGTTATTTCCTGGAATGTGAAAGGTTTTAATAATCCTATTAAGAGACAGAGAATCCTTTCGCACCTCGCCTCTTATAACCCTGATCTAGTACTTTTGCAAGAGACCCACCTCACTGAAACTGAAGCGTTAAAATTAAAAAGAGGCTGGGTGGGTACAGTATTATTCTCCCCTTCTACTAATAAAAAAAATGGTGTCATTACTCTATGTCATAAGAAACTGAACTGCAAGGTCTTATCTCAAGAAATTGATACTGAAGGTAGATGGTTACTAGTTAAATTGTTAATTAATAATGTTCCGTTAACCGTTTTTAATGTTTATGGTCCTACACATCCTGACTGTTCCTTTTGGCCTATTGTCACGCAAAAATGTGTTCAATTTCAGGATGATTTTTTCATATTAGGAGGTGACTGCAACCAAGTTATAGACCCATTTCTTGATCGTCAATCTCAAGCTCGTTTTATTCCCACTAAGACCCACAAACATTTTCTCGACACTATTTCTCAAGCACATCTCATTGATTCTTGGAGACTCTCACACCCTGACTCTTTGGACTTCTCTTTTTTCTCTCCTCCCCATGCTTCTCTTTCCCGCTTGGACTATATCTTTCTTTCTCAATCCTTATCCCAAAATCTCCTCTCTTCCTCTATTGAACCTATTGTTATCTCTGACCATGCCCCAATAGTAACTGACCTAGATTTGCTCCCTCCACATCCCAAACCATCTCGTTGGCATTTTAATAACTCTCTCCTCTTAGATCCTCTCTTCTCCTCTTCCTTTCGCTCATTTGCAACTGAATTCTTTGATCTTAATTGTGCGCCCAACTCATTTCCACATATCATATGGGACTCCTTTAAAGCTACTGCAAGAGGATTTATCATTGATTTCGTCTCAAAAAAGAAGAAACGCTTTCTTCAGCAACGTAAAACTACCTTGGCACATATCAAGCTTTTAGAGCACAAATTTTACACTTCCCCGAAGCATTCTGTTCTACCAGAACTCATCCAAGCTAAATTTGCTTTTAATAAAACTACTACTGATAATGCGTCCTCTGTGCTTTTGCGTAGTAGCGCTCGCTATTATGGTGGTCGTAACAAAGCAGGGAAGCTTTTGCTAATTATCTCAAAACACGTAAAGATCATACCCTCATAGACGCTATATTTTCCTCCAATGACTCTCTTTTACACAAAGATCAAGAAATACTTAATGAATTCAAACTCTTCTATCAAAACCTTTACACTCCTGAATCTCCTCCTTCTTCTTCTAGCATTCAGGAATATCTTGAGAAAATTCCCCCCCCATCCCATCTTAATCTTCTTTCTCTTGAATCAGACTTGTCCCTTACAGAACTATCCAACGCCCTAAATTCTCTCACTAAAGGGAAGACTCCTGGCCCAGATGGCTTTTCTGTTGAATTTTATTTACACTTCTCAGATCTTTTACTGCCAAAACTTCTTGCACTTTTTCATTCCTTTTTTTAGTTGGTAGGACGGAAGGTACCTTTCAGGAAGCAACAATTTGTTTAATTCATAAAGAAGGTCAAGATCCTAAATATTGCAAGAATTATCGCCCAATATCTTTGGTAAATGTTGATTATAAGTTGTTTGCTAAACTGCTTGCTCTACGTCTAGACCCTCTCATGCCCCACCTTATTGGGAAAGAACAGTGTGGGTTTGTCAAAGGTAGGCACACTTCTGATAACTCTCGACTTTTTCTTAATGTCCTAAACAAACTTCCCTCTATCTCTACATCTCTAGCGGCTATCTCAGTTGATGCTGAGAAGGCTTTTGATAGAGTGGACTGGTCCTTCTTATTTGCCTCATTACAGTGGCATGGGTTTGGTCCTAAATTAATTTCACTTATCTCTCTTTTGTATTCTTCCCCTAGAGCCTCAGTATTAGTTAATGGTTCTATTTCATCCTATTTCCCTCTTCAACGCGGAGTTCGTCAAGGTTGCCCTTTATCCCCTCTTCTTTTTGTCCTAGCTCTTGAACCATTTTTGTCTTCTATCCGTAACAATGACTCCATTTCTGGTTTTTCTTTTGGGGACCAGCAACTTAAACTTTCCGCATATGCGGATGATATCCTTTTATTTATTTCTGATCCTGACACCTCTGTCTCTTCTTTGCTTCATGAATTTGACTCCTTTTCCAAGGTCTCTGGTTACAAGATTAATTCGGACAAAACAGAAATCCTTCCCCTTACTAAATTTTGCCTTCCCCATTCTTTTTCGTCCACCGGTTTTGCCTGGAATGCTTCAAAAATTAAATATTTAGGCGTATGGTTTTCCAACTCTATTGCTTCTTCGATTAAGTTAAACATGACTGCTGTTCTGTCTCGTATTGATAAATTACTCTCTTCCTGGAATCCCCTTTTTCTTTCTTGGTGGGGTCGATTAGATTCAATTAAAATGATGATTGCCCCTATTTTAATTTATATACTCTCTATGCTTCCCATCCACATTCCCGCCATATACATGAAACGCATTGATTCTTGTCTTTCTAAATTTCTTTGGAAGAATAAAAAAGCTAGAATTGCCCTTTCTTCTCTTCGTAAGACTAGATCTAATGGTGGCGTGAACTTTCCAGATTTTCGCCTTTATCATAAATCCTTTTCTCTTCGTCAAGCCTCGAAATGGCTCGTAACGGAGCACTCTCCTTTTACTCCTCTTTGGCTATCCATTGAGCAAACTTTATTATTACCATTCTCTCTCAAGGAAGTAATAGCTTTTTCCGTTAAAACTTCTCATACATCCTTCCCCCTGTTTAGACATACTTGTTCCCTTCTGAAGCCTTTAGTTTTACCTAATCCCCTTTCTCGTGATGACTTCTTGGATTCTCCTATTTGGCATAATTCTCTTATTCTTCTCAATAACAGGCCCATTTTCTGGAATTCTTGGAGGGCAAAGAATATCATTTGGGTTAAACACCTTTTCAATGGCCTTTCGCCATGCTCTTTTCCCGAATTTCAAGCCTTATTCCACTGTCCCCGTTCCTTCTTACAGAGGTTTACCACTCTTATGGCAATTATTCTAGATCTATACTATTCTCTTCCCCCCTCATCTCCGACTGAAGCCCAAAACTCGCTTATTAAACTTCTTCTCTCATTACCCAAAGCTTCTCTTATATATAAATATTACTTAGCCCCCAATCCATATCGAGTCAAATCCAAGTTGGAACTTTCCTGGGAGTCTGATCTGGTATGTGAATGGACTATCTGCTTCTAGGACAAACTTTGGTCTAGATCTTTAAAAATCTCTCGCTCTGCCTCTCTTACTCAATCTATGTTTTTTCTCTATCATAGGCTTTATCTCACCCCTGCCTCTATTGCCCGTTTTTCTCCTGATTCAGATTCTAACTGTTGGACCTGTGGTTCTTCTGACGCTAATCTTATGCACCTTCTTTTTCTTTGCTCTTCGGTTTCCAATTTTTGGAGATCCGTTTGGTCCTATATCTCTCGTATCTTTAACCTCTCTATCTCTTACTCATTACCCCAATTGTTTACTGGAAGCCTCTCTGACTCTTTATCTATACCCTCTCATAATCATGGTCTTTTTGATCTCATGCTCGCTCTAGCCTTTCAACACATTACCCTCAATTGGAAAACTCTCAATAATCTTTCTACGCATCACTGGTGGAATAGCCTTTGCCACTTTCATAGACTTGATGTTGCCTTCGCCTCCTCCTGTAAACCATCACTTAATAGAGAGCTTTTTGGTTGCCCCTTACAACTTATTTAGATCAGATTGTTTTTAAACATAGCTCCTCCCTCAATTCTGAAAATTTTAAACCTCCTTGAACACTTTCTCTCTGTTCTCTTTCCATATCATCCAAGTTAAGTTGATATATGTTGTTAATTGACCAATGGCTTGTTCACATTTCGTTGTGTTATGCAATGTATTACGCATTCTTTTTTTTCTTTTTTTATTATATATTAATATGTTATATTTCCCCCCCCTCCTCTTTCCCTCCCTTCACTTCTTCCCATCCCCTTTTCCATATAAAACCTCAAAATAGCTTTTATTTCTTTTATTGTACTAGCCATATATCTTATTATAACTATGTTTCATTATTCGAATCTGTTGCTGGTATTTTTTGCCTACTTCTCTGTTTATTCAATAAAGCTTTTTCAAACATAAAAAAAAAAAAATCCCTGATGGGGTTTCTTAACTTTAGAATAACTTACTTACCACATTATGCTGAGTGGGTTAAGCCTTTGCATGAATTAATTACTCCAACATTTTCTGAAAAGAATTGGGCAAAAACAGACACAGCTATCTTATGTGGACCGCAAACAGACCTGTTAAAAACTAAGGGGTATATTTACAAGGTGTTAGCGCCACCAGAATGTCACTTTTAGTGACGCTCTGGTGGCACTATGCCCTTCTCCATATTTACATTAGATTAAGCATTGCTTTTTGATGCTGCCCCAGATTTACAAGGATGTGTAAATCTGAGGCAGCACCAAAAGTAATGCCATGCAAGAGCAGGAGTTAGAATGGCAAAACGAGGAGAAATACTTTTCTTCTCCTCGTTTTTGCTTTTCCTATGTGTGCTGCATTCTGCAGCACACATAGAAAGAGCAAAATGCCATGATTGATTGTTTATGTGCAGGAAGGTGTCCCTTCCTGCACATAAACAATCATTAAATAATGACAACTTGCTGCTTCTATGTGTACTGCATTCTGCAGCACACATAGAAGTAACAAATCGCCATTATGGATTGTTTATGTGCAGGAAGGGACACGCTCCTGCACATAAACAATCATTCCCTGCAATGTAGGCACCCCTGCACTATAGTGCAAGGGTGCCTGCGTTGGTGCTAGGCAGCTAATTTTAGCGCCAGCGCTACAGAAAACACAGGGGTGCGCCGTATTGTTGTAATTACGGTGCATTCCTGCATTTTGAAAATTTCGGAGCGCGGTGCAGTGCTGCCAAATTGGGCGCAGCTCCGCACTCCGACAATTCTTTGTAAATATGCCCCTACATATTTAAAGACATGGGACAACAAGACAAACCTAGCTGTTCCCAGTAATTCGGGCTACACATATGTAGTTTACAGTGAGTGAGAACTCCGATAGCATACAGTTCACATTTGTATTCCTCTGCAGAGGAACGATTTACTCATACTGAGAAAGCTCTTACTGCAGTATAGACAGCTACTGAAGGGGAGTCCTTTTATATTTTCTCCCATACATATACTGGAAGCAGCAACAAAAGCTAGTATCCCCAATGCACGCACGCTATACCTTCATTGAGTGCAGTAGGCTGATTTTTTAAAATGCTAAACATTTTATGTGATCTAACACTTCGGATTCAGGATTTGTTGCAATATGCAGAAAATATTCCACAAACTCCAAATACACTACCCATACTTGAATATTAGAGTGTGTTGTACATGGACAACTCTGCATAGCCTGTGGTTCGTACTAAACAGAAATACTCTGCACCTTGTGCTGCAGTGCAGGGAGTTTTTGGAGAGGGCAACTTCAAGGGACTATGAACACATTAAAATGCAATGTGACTCCACTATACAACTAGCAGAGATACATACCCTACTACTTGCCCTTCAGAAGGCTGATCCATCAGTGCCCACATCCAATGTATTAGATTCAGCATTCTGTGTACAAAACTACAATCTAGGTTTAGCGGATTGGTGTTTAAATAAATTCAGAGATCCGAAGGGGAGGTCATTAAAAATAAAACAGCTTTGGGGAAAGGTAGCTATTCTACATGACAAGGATGCTTAGGTCCATGTACAGCACACCATGGCTCATAAAAGTGAAAGAATACACACTAAAATGAATTGTGCAGCAGATTTGGTTGCAAAAACAGCAGTGCAAACCTTTAAGGTAGCTGCTGTAACGCAATCTCAAACTAAGATCGATGCAGATATTTTAGAGGCAATACAGGCAACATTGAAATGAGAAAAGATTCCTGACGGACTCCCCACCAGCTATTAAAAAAAACGATTCTCAGGGACACAACAGGGCTGTCCCCTCTCACCCCTACTCTTTGCGCTGACCCTTGAGTACTTGGCCTGTACAATCAGGTCCCATCCCTCTATCCGAGGATTCCGCAGTACACCCGCAGACACCGAAGAGGAAAAGATTTCCTTATATGCCGATGACATTTTACTAAATAACTTCAAATTGGACATTGAAAGGTGGAGGAACCTCCCCCTCACTCTGCTCGGATGGGCGGCCATTTTCAAAATGATTACCCTGCCCCAACTGTTATATGCCCTTCAAAACTCATACCACCCACTTCCCACAGGTACCTTTACGGAAATAGCTAGCAAAACTCGAACAGTATTATGGAAGGGAGGCACCCTAGAATAGCGCTTAAGACACTACAACGTATGAATGAATGAATGACCAGTATTTGTATAGCGCACAGCTACTCCGTCCGGAGTGTCCCGGCGCTGACAGTTCACATGTGCATACCCTACGCAGCTTAGTTTTTAAATAGCCAAGTTTTCAGCTGCTTTTTAAAGTGGGAGAGCACTGTTAATGATCTCAGAGCTGCCGGCATTTTATTCCAGATGTGGGCTCCCAAAAAGCCGAAAGATCTGCCGCCTCTGCGTGCCAGGCGAGCTTTGGGGATGCAGGCCAGGTCGGCGTTGGATGATCTAAGTGTCCTGGTGGGCACATAACGGCTGACTCGTTTTCTAAGATAGGCGGCACCTGTGCCATGGAAGGCTTTAAAAAAGATAACCAGAGCCTTACATTTTATTCTTTCCCTAACTGGGAGCCAGTGTAGGGACTTCAGATGGGGGGTCATATGTGATCTGGGTTTCAGTTTAAGAATCGCTCCTGTTGCTGAATTTTGCACTACCTGGAGACGCTGGAGCAGGTAGTCTGGCAAACCCAGATAGAGGGCATTAGCATAGTCCAGTCTGGACGTGATCAGAGCCTGAACCACTGTCCTCCTGGAATCCTGGGGGAGAAGCGGCAGAAATTTCTTAAGCATCCGTAGCATTCCAAAACAGGTTCCTGCTAGGGCTTGAACTTGGGTCCGCATCGAGAGCTCGTTATCAATGTGGATGCCCAGGTTTTTTACTATCGATTGGGCAGTGCTGGGAGAAGGGAGATCTGAAGGCCACCACTGAACCCAATTCTCCTCCACAGGTTGGCCGAAGAATATGATCTCGGTTTTGTCGGGATTGCACTTAAGCTGATTCTGCTTCAGCCATTTAAAAACGTTGGTGATGCAGGATCTAATTGCATCTCCATTAAAATCCTCCCCTTTCTTACATGAAAAAATCAGCATAGTATCATCAGCATAAGAGACAATTTTTGCGCAATGTGCCTCAGCTAATGATGCTAGTGGTGACATGTACAGATTGAATAGGGTAGGACTTAGAGTGGAGCCCTGCGGGACTCCCACCTTTATGCTTGGCATTGTGGCTGAGAATGGAGGGGTCCAGATGATCTGTTCCCTGTGTTCCAAAAAGGATGTAATCCATGCCAATGCATTCCCTTTTATGCCCATGTTATTTAGTCTGTTTAAGAGCATCCCATGGGGCACCGTATCGAATGCCGCCGACAGATCTAACAAGATCACTTCTACTCCACGACAGAATTTTTAGCTCCATTCCATTCCCTGTCATCTCTTTAAAGCCCTCTCAACCCACCAACTATTGATGAAAACCAGACAAATGAGACATTTTTTATTTTTCCCCCTGAATCCCCCTCCCTGTGCAGCACACACCCCACCCCCTCCCTTGGAAAACCCTAACCAACTTCCCATGGCAAAGCCCTGTGAGTTACCCTTCAAGATGCGGCGCACCTACATACACACCTATACACCCATATACCCTCATATAAATTTGAAAACATAAACAAAGCAGGAAATCATTATCTATAAACTATACCACATAACTGAGAGACCCATCTTCTTGCTTACAAAAATGTGAATTCTTAAAGATTCCCCGCCTCAAGCTGTTCAATAAAGCTGTCAACCTCCTCAACAAACCGAAAGGAGTGCATCTTGTTAATCAGCATCACTTTGAGTAGAGCCGGGAACTTCAACTGGACTGAAGCACCTAGCCTCCTTAGCGGCTCAATTCTTTTTCCCAGCTCCCACTGCCTATTAGCTGTTACTACTGACAGATCTGATCTTACTTCGATTCTTGCTCCATCCACCTCCAACACTTTCTTCTTCAAAGCTTTAGCTAAGATCTTCTCCTTCAAGGAATAAGTGAGAACATTTACAAGAATTCTCCTAGGCTTAGGTCTATTTGCGTTTAACCTAAAAGGGTCCCTATGTATCCTCTGGATATCTCTGGCAATTTCCTCCTCAGACTCTTCCAGCTGAAGCTCCCTTTTCAACAACTGAACCACAAAGCCTTTAATGTCTTCTCCCTCTTTACCCTCAGGAACTTTTAAAACCTTCAAATTATTCCTCCTTTGAAAATTTTCTAATCTTTCCACTCTTTCCTCATGCTCTCTCCCCATAGCTCTGAGCCCTTTGATCTCTTTCCTGTTAGTCTGTATTTCCTCCTTTAGGTCCCTAACTTCACCTTCAGCATCTTGCCCCAGTCCATACTCCTCCTCGGGCGGTAACTCATTTTGTACTACCTCCGACACTTGCGATTTCCCTCCTACCTCCAAAATAGACCCCCCTGGAAAATGTATACTGCCCTCTGGATCATTCAGACTAACCTCAACCCTTGTGGCTCCCACTACCTCCCCCATCTCTGCAGACAGCGCTTGAAATCTGTTTGGGCTCAAATGTGCAGACCAGTCTTCCAGATTTGTTATCCCCTCAGGGCTGCCCCCACCTCCTAAGTAATCACTACACTCCTGTATTTGTTTAGGGGCCGCCACCGCTGCTAAGGTGGAATTGTTCCTTAACACCAAAGTTTTCGGGAGCACCTTAAAATAGGACCTAAGGGACGGTGTCACCTTAATCTTGCGCTCCAAAGAACCCCCCCTTGCCAGTTTAGTGTGCACCTTAGTCTCCTTATTGCACCGTCTGCCCCTGGGTTTCACCACCTTCACCTCCTCCTCCACCCTCCTCTCCCTTTGCTTTTTCCCCAACCTATGTGAAAGATCCACCAACTCCGGGAGATCTGCACTCCCCCTCGCCACACTTCTCAATGAATACCTTGAAGCCACCTCACCAACACTACAACCACTCTCCACCCTCACTACTGCTCCTTTACCCTTGTCAGTACTATGGCTCTTCTCATTAATCCCCTGCTCCTGGACCTTTTGAAGAGAAGGGGCAAACTGTACCTCAGCGTTTTTAGCACTCGATAAGTGCTCCACTCCACTCCTGCAAGCTTGCTCCTCTCTGGCTCCACTCAGCCCACTGGCTCCTCGACCGTTACCTCGATAGAGGACCCTAGCAGCAGCCTGACGCCCTCTCCTCAACTACAGTGCCACTCTCTTTCACGGCTGCTCCGCCGTGTTCCCAAGCTCCGCCTCCAGCCTTGCTGCCTCGCCGCCTTGCCGCCTTAACGATCAAAAACTCGGCTCCAGGAGCTCCTACCTTCTTGGACGCTCAGATAACTCTCCAGAGCACTCCAAACCCCCTTGAGTCTCCCGCAAAACACTAAATTAATCCTGCTCGATAATCCACATAGACCAGCAGCTTTCACCACCGCTCGCCTGTCATATCGCGTCTACTACACCGCACGCCTCCGGGATCACCCGCGACCCGCCGCTAGCCGGCCGCCATGTTTCGGGTGAAGAGTAGGAGAGATAAAATAATGCAATATTTGAAGGACTCTTCTGCGCAAATTATTATTTTACAGGAGACACACTTGACAGAGGACGAGAGTAAGTCACTCTTTAAGGCGCAGAGATGGGTTGCACATGCAATTTACACAAGGCAGACAGCAGTTACTAAAGGGGTTGCAGTATTAGTTAAGCAGGGCCTAAATATTTTGATAGAAGGCAGTGTTTCGAGTACTACAGGAAGGTGGCTAATAGTTAAGCTAAGAGTCTTTGGGCAGATTTTCAATCTGGTGGGTTATTATGGTCCAAATCAGGATGACACAGGCCTGTTAGATGAAATAGCAAATGAGCTTTTGAGTTTCTCCAGTCACATTATTATGGCAGGGGACTTTAATACAGTTTTGGACCATAAATTAGACAGATCAGCGAAAAGTAGAGCGGCTGTAAATCCCAAGATGTCAGATAGGGTGAGAGGCTTGATGGCGCAGTGGGGTCTCTGCGATATATGGAGGTGCAAGGTAGGCTCCCGTATGGGTTTTACGTACTACAATAAAAAATACAAACACCGGTCAAGGATAGATTATTTTTTGGTGGACAGAACAGTGAAAGATTCTATTTTGGAGGTTGAACATATTGGGGTTCACCTATCAGATCATTCAGCTAACCTTCTTCGGATGAGGATAGGGGAGGGGACTACCAGTTCAATATGGAGGTTGGATCGCACGATTCTGTCTAAAGATGAGACGATGGAAATTTTGAAAGTGTAAACCCAGGAATTTTTTTAAAGGAATCAAGGCTCAGCTAAGATTGGAATAGTATGGGATGCCTATAAGGCCTACTTAAGGGGTAGACTAGGTGCTTTGGCAGCAGCGAAAAGGCGAGTTTATCATCAAAAGGTGTTGGAGTTAGAAGAACAGATTCGGAGGCTGGAAGCAGTTGTGATTACTGTAGGAAGCCATGAAAAGGAGATGGATGAGTTATTAAATCTAAAAGTGAATCTATCAGGCGTTCTGAGAGATAGAGTCAAGGAGAAATGGGAGTCCAGCCAGCTAGCACATTTTGAATATGGCGAGGGTTGTAGCAAGCTTCTGGCTTGGAAGGCAAAGAGCGACCGGGTCAGAAGCTTGATTAAAGAAATCAGATGTGAAGATTCAGATGCGCTATTTAGTGATAGTAAAGAAATTGCTTCAACATTCTATAGACGTTTTGGGAGGGTATATAAGGAAGATCTGATGATTACGGAGGAAGACGTAATGATTTGGTTGGACCATATGGAGCCATTATCAGAGGAGGTGATGGAGGTTTTGAACAGGGAGATCTCTGTTGAAGAGTTGGAGGAGGTTATTAAAGGAGGCAAAAAGGGAAAAGCTCCAGGGCCGGACGGCCTACCAGTAGAGGTTTATAGATCCCTGGCCAGTGCCATAATACCTGTTATGAGGCAGCTCTTTAATGCCATCTTCCTTTCATGTTCTGTTATGCCGGATTCCTGGAAAGAGGCAAATATAGCTTTGATCCCTAAGCCTGGAAAGTCATTAAAAAATCCTGACTCATACAGGCCTATTTCTCTTTTAAATGCTGATTACAAGCTGTTCACAAAGCTTATAGCAGGGAGGTTAAATGGGATTATGTTGAATTTGGTGCATGAAGATCAAAAGGGTTTTATTAAAGGAAGAGCTTTGAAGGAGTTGACGTTTTCTCTTATTGGTTCCATAGACATGGCTACTGCTTACGATCTTCCGTTGGCAGTAATAGCACTAGATGCTGCCAAAGCATTCAATCGTGTTAACTGGGTATATCTGCAGACCCTGCTCAAACATCTTAATTTGGGAGAAAACTTTTGCAGAATGTTAAAAGGTATATATAACGCTCCGGTAGCTAGAGTACTGGTTAACGGGGTACTGACACAGCAGGTGCGGATTATGAGGCGTACAAGGCAAGGGTGCCCGCTGTCCCCACTTTTGTTTGATCTCTATATTGAGCCACTGGCGAGGAAAATAAGGAGCTGTGAGGGTATACTGCCTTTTAAATTTTATGATTGGAGCAAGAAAATTGGGCTCTATGCTGATGATATTGTAATTTATACAACCAATTTACAACAAACTATGAGCTGTATTATGAAAATAACGAATGAGTTTGGCAAAATATCAGGCTATGATATTAATAGGCAGAAAACGGAAATCATGGCATGGAATATGGAGACAGAGGGCATTGAATGCAAGAAAGAAATGAGATATTTAGGAGTTAGGATAACCCAGAACATCGTAGAACTCGCTAAGACAAATTTTGATAGGGTTAAAAAGGAAATTAGTGCCAGTCTACGAGGTTGGATGCAACTCCCACTTACACTGTATGGGCGAGTAAATTTGGTAAAGATGGTGGTTCTTCCAAAGTTAACTTTTTTATTTGAAACAATCCCTTTAACCTTTAAGAAAGAATGGCTGTTAAAACTGCAAGGTGAAATTGATCTTTCATCTGGGCATCAAAAGGTCCCCGACTAGCCTGGAAAAAACTTAGAAGGAGGTTAGGGAAGGGGGGCTTAGCTCTTCCAGATTTGTTATTTTATGCATGGGCATTTCTTTTGAAAAATGGAAGGATGCTATTGGGTACCCCTACGAACACAGAGATAGGTAAGATGTTCAAGGAGATGTTGAGGAAAGAAAAAGGAGCAGAAAGTGGTTTTATGTTTAAGTATGCCGATCCGAAATACTTTAAGAAAGTTAGGTTAAAAGTGTTAGTGGCCATGGCGGAAACTTGGTATAGAATCAGAATGTCTTTAAAAATTCAGTTTTTTAGTCAGCTGGCTCCTATTTGGGACGCACCAGGTTCTCCGGTTTGGACTAGAGACTTATTGGCTAGACCCTTAAAGGAGGCGGGCATTATAATGTGGAAGCACTTATTTCCAGAGGGTCATCTAATTTCGTGGAGTTGGTGCGAGCAGGAACTGGGCCCGAGATTCTTGAGATTTAAATACCTCCAGATCCAGAGTTGGCATTTGGCTTCAGGGGAAACGATAGGAGGACCAAATGAATTAGAGGAAAAACTCGTGTCCAGTGTCACGTTTAAGAAAGAAATTGCACTATGGTACTGGTTGGTGTTAGAGTTGGAGGATGGTGCTTTCACTCTACCGGAAGATCTGTGGGGAAGATGCTTGCCAGAGACCGAGATGGAAGACCAATGGCAAGTATCAAAGTCTATGCTTTATAAAACAGTTAAACCCGCATATCTGAGGAGGAACCATTTTTTTACATTGCACAGGGCATATTGGACTCCACGGAGGCTATCAAAATTTGGCTCAGGTGGAGTGGTGGCATGACCTAAATGTGGCAGTCCAAACGAAGATGATCTACATATGTTCCTGCGTTGCCCGAAGATACAGTCTTTCTGGGAGTCCGTGAGTAATTGCCTGTCGAGTGTTTTAAGTCTGATAGATCAAGGTAAGTGCTGAGCTGGTCATTTTTGGAAAGCTTGATCTGCAAGGAAAAATTACGAAAGATGTGGCAAAGTTGGTATTTTATGCTGTGTTGTTGGCCCGCAGAGAGTTATGTAAATTATGGGTCTCTCCAGCCTCCCCAACAGAGGGTAGTTGGATACAATCTATGAAATTTATTGCAAAGTTGGATATTTCGGATCGGATGAAAAAGAGATATAAATTTTGGACTCCTTTCTTGTCCTGGTGTGGTTAAAGTTGGGCTACTCAGAAAAAGGTCAGTCCAATGATTAAGCCTTCGTCTGCCTCGGCTGGTGACATCTTTTTCTTCCTGTATATGCAGGAGGATAAGAGAGTGGTTTCGGTTGTTGGTGGAGGAGGGTCGCCCAGTAAGATCCAATGGCGCCCAGTTTCTTCTGGGTGCTTTTCTCTGCGCACTTGGTTAAGCCTCTCTTTCCAGCAAATGAGGTTTGAAAACCCAGGGCGGTATCGTTAGAAGAAGGGTGGAAACAAGGCAAATAAGGATAAAAAAATAAAATAAAAAAAACACTTCTACTCTTCCCCCATCATCCAGCTGATCTTTGAGGTGTTCAGTTACTTCCAACAGTGCAGACTTGGTGCTGTAGTTAGCCCTGAACCCAGATTGCGTGGGGTGCAGGAGATTGTGTACCTCCATGTACTCCGTAAGTACGTTGTTGACATGTTTCTCCACTACTTTGGCAAAAGCAGGGAGAAGGGAAATTGGTCTATAGTTGGTTGGAGTGTTGGGATCTGTGTTAGGTTTCTTCAGGAGAGGCAAGATTTTCACCTGCTTCCAGATAGATGGCATGACGCCCGTTACCAGGGAAGAATTAAGTACCTTGTTGACAGGCGCGTTTAAGGTGGCTGCTAGTGCCGGTATCAGATTACCAGGACACGCATCAGTAGGTGATCCAGACTTGAGACCCGAGAGATATGTGAGTGAGTCTTCCAGTTTGATGACGGGGATTTGTGACAGTGGCGGCCTTTGTAAGTGTACCTCCGCTGGGGAGAGCGGAAAGACACATCCCACCTGAGAGTAGTGGGAGGGTGTGATTTCATCCACCTCCGAGGAAAATGACTGTTGGATCGCCTTTATTTTATCATGGAAGGAGCAGGCCACCTGCTTTGCCCAATCGGCTGATGGCGGAGCTACTTTAATCTCTGCTTTCGGGGTTGTGAAGGATTTAACAATTTAAAAAATGTCCTTGCCTCTGTTGTTAGAATTTGCAATTCTACTTTCCAAATAACTCATTTTGGCCCTCCTTGCTAGTTTGTAGTGTGCTTTCAGCACTGCCTTGTAAATATTTCTGTCCTCTACAAGATACTGCCTGCGCCATTTCCTCTCTAATCTTTTACAATTGCTTTTGCTGGTCCTCAGCGATTCATCAAACCACTGAGCCGAAAGGTCAGTTCTCTTAGAGGTGCGTTTGGCCATAGGAGCAGCTGCCTCAATGTTGGTCCTCAACCAATCCTCTACCAAGTGGGCATCTGTTTCAGGGTTGCCCATCAGAGAGGGGGCAGAGGAGTCAAGTGCACACTTAAGGGAAGGAATATCTATTTTATGGAGAGCTCTATAAGTGAGCTCTACCTTTGCCTCCCCTAAAGGGTTGGGCTTCCCTATGACTGGAATCCGAAAGTTTATCAGGAAATGATCTGACCAAATTAGCTGTATTGGAGGATCCACCACCACCTGTAAGTCACAGAAAATTTGGTCTCATATGTGTCCAAATTTGTGGGTAGAACCAGAAACAAAAGGTATGAGATTGCAGGCTGCCGTGATTTCTAACAAGGCCCTCACCTGGGGGTCCGTAGGCTTGTCAAAATGCAAGTTCAGGTCCCCCAGAATGAGTAACCCATATAATGGAGGGATCACACTCCCAGATATAGAGGCTTATTATTGGGCATCCCACTTGATACCCATAAATGAATGGGTACACAAAAATAGGGACCATCCCACGTATCGCCTTGAGAGGGAAGAGATGCTGCTGCATACACACTTACACTACCTTTATGGGGGGGGAAGGGGAGCTCCCGCCTGCTACCTGCGACTGGAGTGACCCTGACGGCATGTGCAAGGGCGACCAAGACTATGGACTGGACAGGTCAGGTCACGAAGAGCACACCGCTCTGGGAGGGGGCATGGTTTAAGGAGCTTAAAAAGCTCAGAGGGTTCGGGACCTGGGATCTCCTGGGGATCTCCACAATAGGAGACATCACTGAAAAAGGGGAGCTCAAAACGTGGGCAAAGCTCAAACAGGAATACGATATGACCAACTCCCAATTCCTCAAATATGCACAACAGCGCCATGCCTGGCAGAAGGAGGGTATCCAAAGTGAGCAACTTCCGGAATACGCTCCTCTAGAAGGCAGGCTCCTGCAAGAAGAATTAACACATAAGGCGGTCTCCTTCACCTATAAAACTATCAACAACAATATCCCAGATGGGCTGATGGGGCTCCGAGCGCGCTGGGAGAGAGAGGTGGGGTCCATAGAGGATATAGACTGGGAAGCGGCGTTAATGCACCCCAGGGAAGTAGCCATAAAGGCGAGGCTTCGTCTTATTCAACTTAAGATACTACACCGCACATATTACGACCGAGATAGGCTGAATAGAATGGGGCGGGCAGACTCTCCATTCTGTCTGACTTGTACCACTGCTAAAAGCAACTTCTTTCACACAATCTGGGCTTGCCCTGAGTTACAAACTTATTGGACGCAGGTACTTGAGTTACTGGGGGCGGTCCTGGGGGTGACGTTACCCGTGGAGCCACGTTTCTTGATACTGGGGATACCAAGTGAGGTGGACGTCACCAGAACACAGTTAATTTTCACCTCCCTGGGGCTGGTAGTTGCCAAAAGAGACATAGCAAGAAGATGGGGGGTGGCCGATAAACCCACCATACAGGAATGGATGAGGGGAATGGATTTATACATGGCGGCCGAGCACACCACGTATCGCAGCAGGGGATGCCCCATAGAATTTGGGACCCATGGAGAAGACATTTTGGATTGGACATTGGGGATGATACACAACAGTCCATAACGCATACAACACAGGGAACTCCCATAGTGGGGTCAAAGGGAGGACTGTCATAGACAATACACCGGGTGGCTATACAATACTGCTCTCAGGTCCCAATCACGACTACACACCGGAAAGGTGGAGATACGGGTGGCGACTATAATCTTATAGGACTCAGAGGGGAGGTGGGGAAGTGGCTATGTTAACCAAGAAAATGTTTCTTACTGTCGGCGATCGATCATTGTAGATGTACTGTGTAAAACTGTACTGTGCTAATTGTTCAGTTGGAAAGTAAAAAATAAATTTGAAAAAAAAACGATGCTCTTCTTGGTTCAGGTAGATGACCCCTGAAACAGAAAGTTCAGGATCCCACCAGCCAGGAAGGGAGGCAGAGAGAGGCTGGAGAGCTGCAGAGCACAGGCAGTGATTAAAGGACCACAGATGCCAGTCACCCAACACCAGGAATGGCCAGCCAAGAGCATGGGAAGGAAGCAGGGGGGAGGAAGCAGGAACTGGAGATTCTCACTGAGGAGTGTTGCAACAACCAACACCTCCTGTTTGGCTGGGCATCTGTGAATGTTCCAGAGATACAGAAGTGCAAGTTATGAAAGGGGATGCAGCAGAAGATTAATGCTGTGGGTGTGGCACAGCTCTCTGTCGAAGAGATTTGCAAAAGGTGGTATGACCTCTGTTCCTGCACAAATGAAAAGGGCGCAACACACCTGAGTGAGTCATGTGCCACAGGAGGTGGACCCTCCACTGCACCCCCACCCATGACACTGAAGGCAATGGTGAAGACAACCCTGGAGCTAGAGGCTGATGTAGAATTTGCCAACCTGGGCATGTCTGCACCTGTACCCTCACAATTTAAGTGCTAAACTTTAATTATGGCAGCATTTCTGGCCTTGAACCTAGTGTCTACATGCATGTAAAACAACCCTAAACATACATATCAGGATGGGAACATTCCATGTCCAAAATATCCCACATGGTGCATTATGGGAGTTTTAGTCATATACAGAAACAGTGAAGTCAGTGTCAGAAGTTTGTAGAATTAATTTGTACGACCCTTGAGAATGTGTTTCACACATAGCATTTTTAATGGTATCTCCATTATCAAATTAGATGCACCTGGGGAAGACATTGAAGGCCCAACAGATGAGGGTGAAGAACAGACACAGATGAAGGAAGAAGAAACAGTAGTGCTTGAGAGTCAGCCCACCACATCTCATGGCTACTCCAGCAGTGTGTCCTTCTTCCCACTGCCACCATGACTAGCGGGTGAGGATGTCATTCAGCCATCCACTCCAACCCTGCACCCAGTCATCAGGTCCTGACAGCAGCGCTCCACTCTGCATGCCCTTAGGCGCTGTCACACATGGCAGGGTTCTGGGTCTCAGTTGACTGCCGAACAACAGGTGGTATATGGTGGTCTTAAGGCATCAATGCTGCAGGGTCAGCGCCTACAGCACAAACAGACAAGGATGTTAAAGAGGATGGTAAATTGCAAACTGCAGCCAATGCCACAGTCAATAACAGTGGGGTTCAGCACAGTGGCCAATCAATTGGCAGACAATCATGGACACAAAAATGGACCAACTTACAGGTGCCCTAGAGAAACTCTGCACTGAGATGTCGGAGGACAGGAGCACTCAAAGGGACAGGGAGAGGAGCACTGCTGTGCAAATGGATGCCATTACCAGGGCCATTGGAAGACTTGCACAGGCCACCACTACACTATCCAAGCGGTCTGTGACGCTACAGGTGGAGATGGGCCACTTCAGTGGGGATGTCTCGAGGGGCCTCGGCCAGATCACAGCTGCAGTGGAAGCAATCCAGACAGGATATTTGCTAGTGGTGTGAGTGGAGAGGCTCCTGACAGTGAGTTGTCCAGCATCAGCAGCATCTCTGCCACAGATATATGTGTGCTGCGACACAGTACCAGTTGCATTCCTGCACCTCAACATGGTCCGCATACCGGCTGCACTCCCAGAAAATAAATGAGGTGCCCCACTCAGGGAGTAGATATATTTGTTTTCCTTTTGTTGTTGGTGCTGTAACCAACCTACATGTTGACTACATGATGTCAGAATTGTTGAGAATGATAGCTTGTCTGTCAACTGTTTGGTAACACCTGACATTAATGGTAGCTATACTTTGAGCATTCAATCAAGTGTGGTGGCATTATTTATCAGTATTGTGGATTTGAGAATCTTTTACCTTGTGAAGTAATGTGTAGCAATATGATCCCTGCACCTTCTCCCCTCCACTGCTCTGTTCTCCTCTGTTGGCTGCTGAACAGGTGGACAAGGATCCTCCTCCTCTGAATCAGATTCGGACACCGCAATGTGTAGGCCTCTCCTGCAGGCAATATTGTGTAGGATGGCACACGTTGCTACACTCTTGCAAAAGGTTTCTGGTCTGTATTGCAAGGCCCCCAACTCTTATGGAGGAAGCTAAAGCGAGATTTCAGGAGTTCAAATGTCTGCTTAATCACAGTCCTGGTGGATCGATGTGCAGTGTTATATCGCCATTCAGGGACATAGGGAATATGCACTGTCACCTTAAACACATATTTAAATGACAGTCAACATGCATTTTATACAGATTGGGCACTTACAAATCAGCATTTATATTTTTTGTCAGTACCTAATAAGTATCCGTCATCAAACTCTCCACTTCCAGTCGGCTCTATATTCCGCTGTGCCTGAACATGTAGGAGTCATGGATACTCCCTGGATATTGTGATACGATATCAATGATTATGTTGTAGGCATTGCAAACCACTTGTATATTAAGGGAATGCACGTTTTTCTGGTTCCTAAAAAGGTATTCAAGATGGGATGGGGGACATGTGTCCCATCTATACACCCTATGGCCTGGAGTAATTTTGCAATCTGGAAAAATTGCAATTTGGTAATCCCCATTTCCTCATCATTCTTGGGCACATATATGTGGTGGTGAATATTGAGAAGCATGGCATTGAGGAAAGAGTGGGAGAAACGTGAAAGCGCACTTTGCGACACCCACCTGCAACAGCTACCAGCGGCTAATAGGTGTAACGAGCACAACACCTGGACATGGATGGATATGGAATTGCTGTGCAGAGTACTGCTTTCTAGGTGTGGCTTTAAGAAGGCAATTGACTCCAAAATGACAGTGCTACTTAGCCTGTATCTGTCATATATCTCTTCCTCTGTGTGGTCAAAAGTGGTCAGCCTGACTCGGAATATCCATTCTTGTCTCCGCCTCCTTCTCTGCTGAGCAGCCATTATGTGCATCTTCCTTGCTATCACGTACAGGACAGCCATTGTGGACAGCCATGCTGTATTCTGGGCTAGCTTTTATAGTTTGCACCCATTTGCCACCTGGTTTGAATTGGTGGTAAATTGCATGTGCAAACGGGCCAAATAGCAACTATTCACTATATGCAACCCACTCATACATCCTGTTTGCGAGTCGGTATTAGCGATTCACTAATACCGACTCACTATTTCCGTTCGCAAAAACAATTGATCGGTTGCATCACTATTTTTGGTTTGGAAATGGCTTTCGTACATGGTATACAGCCATTTTTCCATTCGCAAACCAGTTTGCGACCGATTTGCGAGTTGCAAATCTTTTGTACATCTGGCCTTAAATATTCCAATGTGATCAACTCTTACTCTGTGGAAGAGAAAGTTAGTAAAGCTGCTGATGGGTGGCTCCCCAAAGTGGGAAAGCTGGTTCAGGAAAAGATCCCTGACAAGTCTTTGGACCATCATACAGACCACTGTTTCCAGTTCTTGAGGTAGAAGGCACTTGGACAGAAATCTTGCAGTCTCTTCTTGATGCAAAGAAAAGCAGGAAAGTTTGATCAATCACATCAAAAAGCACTGTGTGCCCAATTCTGTACAGCAGACCTCCATTGACATTAAGATGGCTCTGGAGCAGATCAACGCATCCTCTCCATATTCTGGAGGAACTACAACAAGAAGAATACAGCCACGTTGAAATCTTCAATCCCATTCCTGGGACTGATGAGATTGCTGTGTCTCCAGTTTTACAAAAAAGTGGCAACTACATCAAATGATGAATCAAATGATGCAATACAAGTGCCAGTTTTGACAAGTGAGCCTGATGCTGCAATATCAACAATTGCACCCTCAGGAGTAGGGTCAAGTTAGATATCCTGAAGGTGGAATGGAAGCTCAGGGGGTCTCCCAGACCTGGGACTCTGCTATCTCACGAACCAGCTCCAACACGACGTGGTGCAATGAGGATGATAATTGGGAGAAGCGGCTGGTAAATGGATGGATGTAAGAGGAGGTGCTGCCAGTTGCATTGATGAAAGGCAGGAATGCGCCTAAAACCAGTCAGTATATTGTGTGCCAAATGGCAGTAGCATGGGAGGTTGTGGTAAAGAGGGTGTTGCAGTGCTCCCTGTCCTCTAGATCTATTGATAAGAACTGGCAACAGCCCTTTAGAAATATTTGTAGCGATATTTCTATAGTACCATGGAGGGAAGGTGGCTGTCACATGTTGGGAGATCTATATCCAAATGATAGGGTTATCTCCTTCATGGATGCACAGGATCAATTACGCATTTGCCTAGCACAATTTTTGCAATATGCCAAATTAGCAAAATCGGCCAGAGAAGTACAGAGAGAGTTTCCCAGTGCCCCTGCGGTCACGGCTGCCATGGACGTGCTACTGAAGATGGGTTTGTGTTGTTAGCTGATAAAAATCCTGTACAGGGCACTGAAAGAAGATAGCTGTAAGGTGCAGCCCTCCTCACTTTTAAGTTCAGTTTGGCTCTGGGCAATGGGGTCCCTGCAGCCTAATAAGGCTTGAGGAGGGAGGGCGCATTGCCCGATCCCCTTTTAATATGAAATTAGGCCCTGGCGGATGGGGTCCCCGGAGTTTAATAAGGCTCGGGGAGGGGGGCCATGCCTCCTGCCCTCATTTACACATCAGCCCCGGAGAAGGGATCCCCAGGGCCTCATAGAGGCTCAGGGATGAGGGAGCCACATGTCCCTCTTTCCTAAAGAAATATTTTGTGCTGTCCCCCTGGGCCCTGGCTCACTTGGGGAGGGGTGGGGGGGATAAGAATAGCATGGGAGCCTGCGCTTTTTAAAAACAAATTTGCCACAGATTCGCAGATCCTCTGCAAATTTGCTGCAAAATTCTAAAAAAGCGTTTTTGGTCCTAAGCGATATCCCTCTGGGAACCTACTACCGGGCCTAGGGGGTCAGGGTATCCCTACCTTGCCCCCTTATGTCTTTTTTTAAACCTTTTTTTTAGGACTTGAGACTGAGTCTTGAGTCCTAAGATGGCTGCCGCCACATGGTGGTTGATGTGGTGGCAGCAAATTAGATCTTAGCTTGAGATTTGGCAGGTCCGTGGATCATCCCTGGCATGATATATACAAGGTTTTTGAGCATCAGTTGTTCAAAAACTACTGACCGGATTTACACCAAATCCCAAAAAACACTCTGTCTAGACCACGGGTACTCATAGTACGGCCGCCGGGCCGCCAGCGGCCCGGCAAGCCTGCCTTGGCGGCCCGCGGACCTTGCAGACATCGTACCTGTGTTTTTTTTTTTTTTAAAGTGTCAGCAAACACCGCCGGTTGCAGCAGCGGGGACTCTGAGAGACTCTGCTCTATGGGGGCCGAGCGATTCTTTAAATGACCATTCACTTGTTAATGAGGCTTTGTTGTATTTCACCTCTTCTTAGCGCCCCTGCATCTCCTGAGTGGAGCTGCAGGGGCGCTAAGAAGAGGTGAAATTGTAGCGCTCACTCTTAAGGAGACCGCCAAACAGGCACGTACACGCCTTCTTTACATACGAGGGCCCGGGTGTAAGCGACATAAGAGCCCGAGGCACTACAACTCCCAGCAGGCAGTGGGGCACTTCAGGATACAACCCGGAAGAAGACACCTCCCTATTTAAGCACCTCCTCCTCCTGAGTGATGTGCTTGACAATCCGTTCTCGAGCATTGCAAGTGGCGGAAGGTGTTCCCCGCCGGATTTCAGCAAGAAGAATCTTCCGCGATTCCAGAGACCCTGAGGACTCCTGTTGGCTCTACGCGTTGGATTACGAACTGGTACCCGTTTACAGACACAGCTCGTCCGAGGCACAGACACAAAGCAGGTACTTGGAAGGAGCGCAGGAGCGCTACCTTCATTTCCGTTACAGTTTACGTCTATTTCAGCTGAGCCTTATCAGCCGCCTACCTCTCCATGCCGGTATTGCGGTTAAGGAACCGCCATTACTTCACCTGAGAGGATTTATGTTTTCCTTTTTCCATTAATAGACACTGCTTCGAACCTAGCATTTCGTCCAGCACAGTCGTTTGGCAGGTATACCTTGACTGTGCGCTGGATTTTCTTTTTTTTATTTTGTGTTCCTTGCTCCCTGCCTACTATTCAGTGTATCTGAATAGTATATAATTATACATACTTTGGTTCTTATTTGCGAACAACACTACTGGGAGCGATCTTACTGTGATATACTAAACAGTAGGCCTTGACTTACGGCATACCTATTGGAAGCTAGCTACCTCTTCCCAAGTGGACTTTTTGTTTTGTGAACTATTCTGGTGGGGCTATGCTACATCAAGTTATTCAGAGTATAGCTGCAGGGCTCCTGGTGAGTGTATGTATGGTTTGACGTTCTAGAATAACATTTATTATAGAAGTGTGGTGCTTCTCATGCTTGTCTGTTTTCTATCACACTGCAGAGCCTAAAAAACCTAGAAGGGTGTTATTCGGATTCCGTGACCAGACCCGAGGGATACTAGGGTACTGCAGCACAGTTTATTGTTTTATCCCTTTCCCCCTGGGCACGACCTCCCGCAGCAGTGTTCTTTTTCTCTATTGGGGGTTGCGTTCAGGAGAATTGGGGGAATAGTCATCGACCATCGTTTCCGCTGGCTACGGTGAAAAGGTTAGTGGCGTTGTTTATTTCTTGCGCTGCTGACAACCCTGACAGATTGTCAAGCCCAAGTCTAAACGCCCAGCCTAGACGATGGATACTAACGTGCTGTTGTCCTCGCTTTTGGAGAGCCTGACGGCTCTGCAACAGGAGGTACAAACATCTCGCTTAGAAAATCAGGACTTAAAGAAGGAGTTGGGCACATTGCGCAGAGAGGTAGCAGGCCTAACCCGCAGAGGTCCCGGGGCGGGTTCCTACATAAGAGAAGCCACCCTGCCTCCTCCAGTTCATGCAGCACACTCCCCCTCCTCTGTCCCTCATGGGGGTGGGTTTTTCTCTGCCACTCCTGCTCCCCCACCATCGACAGATGCCGTTCCCACCGTCCATGTGATACAGAATACCGGCATACCCTTGGCACCGCCAGAACGTTTCTATGGGGATCTGAAGAAGTTTGAAACTTTTCTGAATCAATGCAGACTTCATTTCCTGTGTAAACCGGCTGTATTTCAAAACGAAGCAGCAAAAACGGCTTTCATGATGTCATACATGGGTGGTAATGCGGCCAGTTGGACCATTCCACTTATGGAACGAAACGACCCTGTCCTGCACAACTTTCCGGACTTTTGTTTGGAGATGAGGAAACTATTCGATAGGAAATCACATATGATGACCTTGGACCGGGAACTTCTCACCTTGCGACAAGGGTCTCAAGACTTACTTACCTATATAACATCTTTTAACCGCTTGGTAGTCGAAACCGACTGGCCCCCTGCAAAACGAACCACTCTATTTTACCAGGGGTTACGTGGAGAATTAAAAGACGTCCTTTCTCAAGTGGTCCAGTTACCACAGACATGTGAGGAGATAATAGAATTAACAGTTCAACTCGATCATAGACTACAGGAAAGAAAAGGGGACAAGAACAGAGGAGACACTCGGTTCTTGTATACCAGACCAAAAACCCCAGTTGAGGAACATCCCAAGTCCACTGAAGGACCCGAACCTATGCAGATAGGGGGAATTCGGGGTCCCCTTACTACAGAAGAGAAAGAAAAAAGAAGGAAGATGAAGTTATGTCTGTACTGTGGAAAAGGAGGTCATTTTATCAGAGAATGTCGTGCTCGGACACAGCTCCCTGGCAGAACTCCCATTTCACGGATACAAGCCACGATCAGACAAGGGGAACCGGCGGAAAACTGAAGAGCCCGAGTCAGGATGAGATCCCTGGTTTGGGCAAACGACGTATATCGATCTTGTCAGTGATTGCCAACACACTACAACCCGCTGTAGCTCATTTGAACGTCGGCGTCTCTCTGTGGGTCACATCGATAAATGTGTTAGAGGTAGACGCCTTACTGGATTCCGGAGCGACCGCAAATTACATTGATCAGGAGTTTGCTCTGAAGATAGGTGTGTCTTGGGAAAGGAAAGAAACACCTGAACATGTGAAGGCTGTAGATGGCACTGCACTGACTTCTGGACCTGTTAAATACCGCACTCTTCCCCTTCTAATGAAGTTTGGCACTGACCATTACGAATATATTCAATTCGATCTTATTGATGCTCCTCAGTTCCGTCTCATCCTAGGCATGCCATGGCTGACCTTACATGATCCTGTTGTTCAGTGGGCAGCCCGTACGGTTACCATGAATTCTGACTACTGCAAAAGACATTGCACCAAGTTAGCGATCCATTCAGGAAGCCAAGAGAATACACAGTCCAGTTACTTGGCGACGGCCTGTGTACAAAACCAGTATTGCTGTTCTACCTCATTGCCTGACATATACAGAGAATACAAACCTCTCTTTGATAAACAAAAAGCGACCCAGTTACCACCCCATCGAGTGTATGATTGTCGCATCGAATTAATACCAGGAGCCGACATACCATGTAGCAGAGTGTATGCTTTGACCGAACCAGAGACGCAATACCTAAAGACCTACCTCGAAGAAAATCTCGCCTCCGGGTTCATCAAACACTCTTCTTCACCAGCGTCGTCCCCTCTTTTCTTTATCCCGAAGAAAGATTGTGACGAATTGAGAATGTCTATCGATTACAGGGCCATCAACCGAGTGACCATCAAAAACCGTTACCCGTTACCACTGATACCCGTGCTCCTCGACCAACTGAAAGGGGCTCAGTATTTCACTAAACTTGACCTCAGAGGCGCCTACCATTTAGTACGGGTAAAAGACGGCGATGAATGGAAGACTGCCTTCCGGACGAAGTTCGGACTCTTTGAGTACAGAGTGATGCCTTTTGGGCTTTGCAACGCCCCAGCGGCCTTCCAATATTTCATGGACGAGGTTCTACGCGGTTACCTGGAGACCTTCTGTGTAGTCTATATCGATGATATTTTAATCTACTCATCTACTCTCCCGGAACATGAGACCCACGTAAAGGCAGTTTTGGGTAGACTCCAACAACACTCGTTGTATGTCAAGCTGGAGAAATGCCTTTTCCATGTTCAGGAAGTCGCCTTTTTGGGTTACATCATCAATGCTCAAGGCTTCCAGATGGAGACAAGCAAGGTCGACGCGATCACTCAGTGGAAAACTCCACAGAATATCAAATCGGTGCAAAGCTTTCTTGGTTTTGCCAACTACTACCGGCGATTCATCAAGGACTTCTCAAAGCTAATACATCCCATCTCCAATCTTCTGCGAAAGTCTGTTCCTTTCATTTGGGGTAAGGAGGCTGCCCAGTCCTTTCAAACGTTGAAAGACAGATTCACTCAAGCGCCCATCCTACGCCATCCTGATTCACAACTTCCTTTTGTCCTTGAAACAGATGCCTCTCAATATGCCTTGGGGGGTGTATTATCTCAACGACACCCAGAGACAGGACAATTACACCCTGTGGCCTATTACTCAAAGAAACTCACCCCATGTGAAATAAACTATACCATATCTGACAAGGAGTTACTGGCAATAAAGAGGGCTTGTGAAGAATGGCGACATTATCTTCTGGGAGCACTTCATACCGTGGAGATCTATACAGACCATAGAAACCTCCTGTTCCTCAAAACCGCAAGAGCCCTGACACCCCGCCAGTTGCGTTGGACACTGTTCTTTTCCGATTATGACTTTGTCATCAAATACCGACCAGGACCACAAAACGGGAAAGCGGATGCCCTTTCCCGTATAGAAGAACCAGAAAATGAGACTTTGACAGAAAAACCAGACCCACCTGCGATAATAACCGAAGCAGCCTTCCAGAATCAATCCATTGCGTTAATCACTTCACAAGATTTCCTGGAGGACGTGCGAGTATCGTTGGCTGATCTTGACATACAGGCCTGGATTCAGGAAGATCCAGATCACCGCGCCGAAATAGAAGAGTTAGCCTACCATTATCATGCGCTATATTGACCAAATAAAACATTGCAACAACAGGTACTGATTTGGGCCCATGACTCATTACTAGGAGGACACTTGGGAATATACAAAACTATTGCCTGTGTGGAACGTTCCTTTTGGTGGCCCTCTCTGAGAAAGGATACCAAGGATTACCTTAGGAACTGTGCAGTGTGTGTACAGGGGAAGGCTTGTCACACTAAACCCACGGGTCTACTCCGGACGTTGCCTACACCTCCTCGACCCTGGCATACATTATCGATGGACTTCATAGTCGAAATGCCCCCCTGTGACGGAGACACTGTCATTTTGGTAGTTGTTGACCACCTAACAAAAATGGGACACTTCATTCCTTTGGTGCGCCTACCCACGTCCTCTGAACTAGCCTTGGTGTTTCTTCAACATGTGGTGAGAGCTCACGGAATCCCCAACGTTCTAATCACCGACAGGGGATCACAATTCACTTCACGTTTTTGGAAGGCCCTATGCAAAACCATGAATATCGAGGCCAGGCTCTCTTCCAGCTACCATCCACAAACGGATGGTAAAACGGAACGTCTGAATCAGACATTGGAACAATATCTTCGCTGTTTTACCTTGCAGAACACCCTGAATTGGTCCACACTACTATGGATGGCAGAGTTTGCCTATAACAATGCTACACATGCCACGCTGGGGTGTTCACCCTTCTATTGCCTCTATGGTCACCATCCTAACATGCTCCTGTTTGAATGGTCTGTTGCATCCAAACTACCGAGCGTGCACAAACATCATGCGCATCTCCGGGCAGTATTGCTTGATGCCAAACAACATCTTGCGACAGCCCAATCAGCACAGAAGCACTTTGCTGACAAGAAAAGAGCAAAGGAACCCGACTACCAGGTGGGGGATAAGGTCTGGCTCTCCACAAAGAACTTACATCTAAAGGGCATAAACAAGTTAAAACCCAAGTATGTTGGCCCCTATAGTATTGAGGAGGTTATTAACCCTGTAGCCATGAGGTTATCACTACCTCGTTTGTGGCATATCCACCCTGTCTTTCATGTGTCCTTACTACAGTCATGTCCTACCAGCATGAGGCTACCAGATAGGCCCCTCCCTTTAGAAATAGACGGGCAGGAGGAGTACGAGGTACAGGATATCCTTGATTCCCGGCTAATAAGGGGGAGGGATCAATACCTGATAGACTGGAAAGGGTTTGGGGTAGAAGACAGAACGTGGGAACCAGAAAACAATCTCCATTGCCCGGAGATAATGGAACGGTTCCATGCAGCACATCCTGGGAAGCCTGGACGACCGCCGCGTCGGCGATCCTTGAGAGGGGGTACTGTAGCGCTCACTCTTAAGGAGACCGCCAAACAGGCACGTACACGCCTTCTTTACATACGAGGGCCCGGGTGTAAGCGACATAAGAGCCCGAGGCACTACAACTCCCAGCAGGCAGTGGGGCACTTCAGGATACAACCCGGAAGAAGACACCTCCCTATTTAAGCACCTCCTCCTCCTGAGTGAAGTGCTTGACAATCCGTTCTCGAGCATTGCAAGTGGCGGAAGTTGTTCCCCGCCGGATTTCAGCAAGAAGAATCTTCCGCGATTCCAGAGACCCTGAGGACTCCTGTTGGCTCTACGCGTCGGATTACGAACCGGTACCCGTTTACCGACACAGCTCGTCCGAGGCACAGACACAAAGCAGGTACTTGGAAGGAGCGCAGGAGCGCTACCTTCATTTCCGTTACAGTTTACGTCTATTTCAGCTGAGCCTTATCAGCCGCCTACCTCTCCATGCCGGTATTGCGGTTAAGGAACCGCCATTACTTCACCTGAGAGGATTTATGTTTTCCTTTTTCCATTAATAGACACTGCTTCGAACCTAGCATTTCGTCCAGCACAGTCGTTTGGCAGGTATACCTTGACTGTGAGCTGGATTTTCTTTTTTTTATTTTGTGTTCCTTGCTCCCTGCCTACTATTCAGTGTATCTGAATAGTATATAATTATACATACTTTGGTTCTTATTTGCGAACAACACTACTGGGAGCGATCTTACTGTGATATACTAAACAGTAGGCCTTGACTTACGGCATACCTATTGGAAGCTAGCTACCTCTTCCCAAGTGGACTTTTTGTTTGGTGAACTATTCTGGTGGGGCTATGCTACATCAAGTTATTCAGAGTATAGCTGCAGGGCTCCTGGTGAGTGTATGTATGGTTTGACGTTCTAGAATAACATTTGTTATAGAAGTGTGGTGCTTCTCATGCTTGTCTGTTTTCTATCACACTGCAGAGCCTAAAAAACCTAGAAGGGTGTTATTCGGATTCCGTGACCAGACCCGAGGGATACTAGGGTACTGCAGCACAGTTTATTGTTTTATCCCTTTCCCTTTTCCCCTGGGCACGACCTCCCGCAGCAGTGTTCTTTTTCTCTGTTGGGGGTTGCATTCAGGAGAATTGGGGGAATAGTCATCGACCATTGTTTCCGCTGGCTACGGTGAAAAGGTTAGTGGCGTTGTTTATTTCTTGCGCTGCTGACAACCCTGACAGAAATACAACAAAGCCTCATTTACAAGTGAATGGTCTTTTAAAGACCTGTGAAGTACTCGGGTGCGGCTGTGTGTGTTCCCGGGAAGCTGTCTCAGCCCAGGCTGACACACACGTGGGATGAGGTGAGAGAGGGAGACAGAGGGAGGGAGACAGAGGGAGGGAGATGGAGGGAGACAGAGAGGGGGAGACAGAGGGAGGGAGACAGCGGGAGGGAGACAGAGGGAGGCAGAGGGAGACAGAGGGAGGGAGTCGGGGGGAGACAGAGGGAGGGGGAGACAGAGGGAGACAGACAGAGGGAAGGAGACAGACAGAGGGAGACAGAGACAGAGGGAGACAGAGACAGACAGAGACAGAGGGAGAGGGAGACAGAGGGAGACAGAGGGAGACAGAGGGGGAAACAGAGAGGGAGACAGACCGAGGGAGAGGGAGGGAGACAGAGGGAGAGAGACAGAGGGAGACAGACAGAGGGAGACAGAGGGAGGGAGACAGAGAGAGAGGGAGACAGAGAGAGAGGGAGACAGACAGAGGGAGACAGACAGAGGGAGACAGAGAGAGGGAGACAGAGAGGGAGACAGAGAGGGAGACAGAGAGGGAGACAGAGAGAGAGGGAGACAGAGAGGGAGACAGACCGAGGGAGAGGGAGGGAGACAGAGGGAGAGAGACAGAGGGAGACAGAGGGAGGGAGACAGAGAGAGAGGGAGACAGAGAGAGAGGGAGACAGAGGGAGACAGACAGAGGGAGACAGAGAGAGGGAGACAGAGAGAGAGGGAGACATAGAGGGAGACAGAGAGGGAGACAGAGAGGGAGACAGACCGAGGGAGAGGGAGGGAGGGAGACAGAGGGAGACAGACAGAGGGAGACAGACAGAGGGAGACAGACAGAGGGAGACAGACAGAGGGAGACAGATGGAGGGAGACAGAGAGAGAGGGAGGCAGAGAGAGAGGGAGACAGAGAGAGAGGGAGGCAGACAGAGGGAGACAGAGAGAGGGAGACAGAGAGAGAGGGAGACAGAGAGAGAGGGAGACAGACAGAGGGAGACAGACAGAGGGAGACAGAGAGAGGGAGACAGAGAGAGAGGGAGACAGAGAGAGAGGGAGACAGAGGGAGGGAGACAAAGAGGGGGAGACAGAGAGGGGGAGACAGAGGGAGGGAGACAGAGGGAGGGAGACAGAGGGAGGCAGAGGGAGACAGAGGGAGGGAGTCGGGGGGAGACAGAGGGAGAGGGAGACAGAGGGAGAGGGAGACAGAGGGAGACAGAGACAGAGGGAGACAGAGAGGGAGACCGAGAGGGAGACAGAGAGGGAGACCGAGAGGGAGTCCGAGAGGGAGACAGAGAGGGAGACAGAGGGAGACAGAGAGGGAGACAGAGGGAGACAGAGAGGGAGACAGAGGGAGACAGAGAGGGAGACAGACCGAGGGAGAGGGAGGGAGACAGAGGGAGGGAGACAGAGGGAGACAGACAGAGGGAGACAGAGAGAGAGGGAGACAGAGAGAGAGGGAGACAGAGCGAGAGGGAGACAGAGAGAGGGAGACAGAGGGAGGGAGACAGAGGGAGGGAGACAGAGAGAGAGAGGGAGACAGAGAGAGAGGGAGACAGAGAGAGAGGGAGACACAGAGAGAGGGAGACAGAGGGAGGGAGACAGATGGAGGGAGACAGAGAGACAGAGGGAGAGAGACAGAGGGAGAGAGACAGAGGGAGGGAGACAGAGGGAGGGAGACAGAGGGAGGGAGACAGAGGGAGGGAGACAGGGCAACAGACAGAGGAGGGAGACAGACAGAGGGAGACTGACAGAGAGAGGAGGGTGACAGAGAGGGAGACAGACAGAGGGAGGGAGACAGACAGAGGGAGACTGACAAAGGGAGAAGGGCGACAGAGAGGGAGACAGAGGGAGGGAGACAGAGAGAGAGGGAGACAGAGAGAGAGGGAGACAGACAGAGGGAGACAGACAGAGGGAGACAGACAGAGGGAGGGAGACAGAGAGAGGGAGACAGAGAGAGAGGGAGACAGAGAGAGAGGGAGACAGAGGGAGGGAGACAAAGAGGGGGAGACAGAGAGGGGGAGACAGAGGGAGGGAGACAGAGGGAGGGAGACAGAGGGAGGGAGACAGAGGGACGCAGAGGGAGACAGAGGGAGGGAGTCAGGGGGAGACAGAGGGAGAGGGAGACAGAGGGAGAGGGAGACAGAGGGAGACAGACAGAGGGAGGGAGACAGACAGAGGGAGACAGAGGGAGACATAGACAGAGGGAGACAGAGAGGGAGACCGAGAGGGAGACAGAAAGGGAGACAGAGAGGGAGACCGAGAGGGAGACCGAGAGGGAGACAGAGGGAGACAGAGAGGGAGACAGACAGAGACAGACAGAGAGAGACAGAGGGAGGGAGGGAGACGGAGAGGGAGGGAGACAGAGAGAGAGAGAGACAAACAGTGAGTGAGACAGAGGGAGACAGAGAGAGAGGGAGCGAGGGAGGGAGAGAGAGGGAGAGAGAGAGAGAGGGAGGGAGGGAGAGAGAGGGAGAGAGAGGGAGAGAGAGAGGGAGGGAGACGGAGAGAGAGAGGGAGGGAGAGATAGAGAGAGAGAGAGGGAGAGATAGAGAGAGGGAGGGAGACAGAGCGAGAGAGAGAGAGAGAGATAGAGAGAGAGAGATGTGTGTATGCCGGGTCTGGTGGCTCAGTGGACGAAGGCGTCCGCTGCAGGGGCCTGTGTTCAACCTCATGGTCATAGTTTTTTTTTTTGCTCTAGCCCCGCCCCCCCCCCCCACTGACCCCGCCCCCACCGGTGCGGCCCTCGGCCACAAACCACACTGTAAATTTGGCCCCCGAGAGAAAGTTTGTGAGTACCCAATGGTCTAGACTAAGATCTAGCTTTCTGCTAAATTTGGTGTAAATCCGTTCAGCGGTTTGGGCTATAGCTGTGGCTAAAGTTCTTTTAGAAAAATGAATGTGGAAAACGTGTTTTGGGTTCCCCCCTTTTTCTCAGTCCCAGTTTGACTTTCCATGCACAAACTAGAAGAGAACTAGCACTTTTTTGGGAAGTTTCGTGGAGATACATCAAATGGCGCAAAAGTTATTAGCAACACACAAAAGGCATTTCCTGTGGATAAGTGGTCCTACCCAGTGGCAACTTTCATGTCTCTTTTTCTTACCTTCCAAAAACTTTCACCACTTTTTCTTCTATCTTTCTAATCCCCTATGCCCTTTGCCCTCTTCACTTTACTATCCTCTCACTGCTCTCCCTCTTTCTTTCCCCCTTCTGCTTCCCATTTCCACTCCTTTCTCCGTCTTCCCCGTGTGATGTTTCTTTCTTGCCACTGTCCACTAGATAGGTAAGAAATACTGGCAAAGCCAATAGACTCGAATTATAACTGATAATGAAAGACAGACATTAGCTTTGCCAGTGCTTGTTTACTTTACATTTCTCTCACTGCACAAGTGGCCAGGCTTTGGTCTGCCCACTTATGCATATTGCAAAACCGTCTTTCTTTTTCTTCTACAGATTTTTGCTGAAATGGGAATTGAGGTGGAGTTAGCATGTAGTGAGTATTCACTTAAGTGATGCATGTGTACTATTGTATAGTTTTATTGTTTGGAATGTTTTATCTGTTTTCATTAGAGATCGCAACCAACTAAGAAATATGCATCACTGACTTATGGACATTACAACATCACATTTTGCATCTATTTCATGTCCAAAATTGCTGAGCAGAAATTCACCAAAGATTCTGAATGATGGAAATTCTGCTGTGCCGTTCAAATTTGATCAGTGGCGGCTGCTCTGGGGCAGTAGTGGTGAAGTGGGGAGGGGGGTTAAAAAAAATGAAAAGAAAAAAAGTAAAGAAAATATCACTTACCTGTCGGCCGGCCGCCGCCTCTCCTCTTCTGTCAACCGGAAGCACACAGGCTCCCAGACTCCCCTAGCCAATCACAATGCTGCTGTCACCAGCATGACAGCAGCGTCATGAATGGTCTGAGCGGCCTGGTTCGGCGTTCAGGCAGGGAGTGGGAGCCTGTGCATGTTCTCCACCCAGGCTGTGCAATACAGCCGAGTGGAGAACATGTTAAGTGCGCACTTGAGTACACCAACCACTCCTCTCTCTGCTGAATGTGATGACAGTCAAACCCCACCCCGCCCCAAAACTGGCTTTAGCACGAAAAAATAAAATGATAACTTCCTCTTACTAAAATTCTTATTCTCAGGCCTGTTCTATTGGTGTGTCCTTGTGTTGGCGTGTCCTTGTTATAGTCAGACCCCTACATATGATTTCGAGCAATCCCAGGCAGAAATTTGCTTCTAAAAATCCAGAGCAAGTGCCTTTAAGAGGGTTCATGTCTTCCGAGGGCTTCAGCCTTAAAACATGTTTGCGTGTTCAGGATAGATTGCTGAGCTCCAGCTGTCCTTCACGGGTTCACCAAAGATATTCTCTGATAAGCAGTTAAGCAACCCTCAGAATTAGCAGTTAGTACTGTTTTAGTTTGCAAAAGCAATCTTTGCATCCAAAGTAATATTATTCTTGCTAAACATTTACATATCATATTAAAACCAGAGATATGTAAAATCTGACAAAAATATATTCATTACAGCCTACTAATAGAGGCGGGTGAGTAACTGGAAGCTCGAGCCAGGTTCGAGCCAGATGATTGGCTCTGGATCAGCTCGAGGTACTGCTGGAACCTCGAGCGTAAACCGAGTCGAGCTTCCATGTTGTTCCTGCCTTTCTCTCTATGTCCACCCTAATGCACAAACAGTTAAAAGCAAAGCTTTAACATTTCAGGTAAAAATGAGAGACAAATAAATGCCCATTTATTGTCTGTTTTGTAAGAAGTAAAACCAGAAAACATGGGATTCATCTGGGCTTTCCCCATTAACCAACTTGTGTAATCTTAGGCAAATATTTTATTCCCTCCATCCTCCTTTTTCTTCATTATCCCATATGAAAGCATTTTCAAATACGTGACTTCAGAATATGAGCTCTACAAAAACGTATTGTGTTTAAATTAATAGGTTATATTGTTCTATCCATAAGAATCTATGCCATATACAGGGTGCACATGACAACAGACTTGCCTCTTAGTCTACTAATGACATTGCCCCAGGGCGGCTGCAGGAACGGTTCTAAAATCATGCTTAAAACTAACTGTTCTAATGATATAATGTGACAAGTTAAAATCAAAGCCTCTACATGTTGAAGAAATAAATTTTTTAGAATTTTGACAGTGGTGACTCCTCCACTAAGGCGGAGGAGCGTCGCCCCACTGCTCACTTCGGTCACCGAAATGTGGATCCCCAGCGAATGCGGTCTCCGACGTGATTCTAATGAAGGTTTGACCGGACAACGCATCGCCCCTGCCTTCATTAGAATCACGTTGGAGACCCTGATCAGGCTCCCTCGGATTGGACCGGGCACTGCACCTTGGTTCTTCACTTTCCGCATTCGCTGGGGATCCACATTTCGGTGACCGCAGTCAGTAGGGGGCACAGTCCAATCTAGCCGTACGCGGACGATTTTGAATTGAGATCGTTGGAAATTGCCTCTAGAGATCGATCTTGGATATGGCGTATTACTCTTATTGCTTTACATGTGGTTTTTCACACAGCTTCACGGCTTGTTGCTTTAAGGCAACTTCTCAGGCATACATTCTTGAGTCCTGATGATGATCCCTCGACTTTAGTTGGGATCGAAACGTCATCGTCTTCAGTGTCTTGACTTTAATTGTTATATGTATATTCTCTATAAGCAAATATACTTTTATATATTGTGACTTACGGAGTGTGCATTTACTTCTCAGTCACCCAAATGTACAATGCCCGAGGCCTGGAAATCTTGTGATTTCTGTGGTTTTGCCCACTCATTTTTTTCATTATTGTTTCTGGTTCTAAATTATTGTTTGATTGAATAAATGATCTAAGTCTGCATTTGGAGATCACATACGTAGTTTTCATTGTAATTCTATGTCTTATTAATTATCAGTCTTAGAAGGACCATTGTTTCTGTTATATATAAGTCAATGATGGAAAGCAAAAGCATTCCGATTGTCACCACTTCACAAGTGCTTAGGAGAAACAATGATTTGGAGGCAGGTTTTAGACTTTCTTCAACCTCTGAATGTAAGGTATTCATGCACTGTAAGAATGTCAGATGTATCTGTACAAATAATACCACTAATAAAGATTTAAATAGCACTTAATAATAATTTTTTTTTATTTCATTTCTTTCATAGCGCTACTCATCACAATGCAGGGTGTCAGGAAACTTTACATCACACTCACATGGAGACAATGAATCATAAAAGTGTGTAAATCATTGTACAGGAAATGTTATATAAGACAATGAGGGTTACAAGGTGTAGGAGTCACATATTCATGCTGGTAGGCATTATATGTTAAGAGTGCTTGGTGTAGAAATAACACAAGGAGCCTGATTACGAGTTTGATGGTCCTCCTGTTGGCCCGCCACTGTCACACCGACAGGAGGACCGCCAAGTCCATAGTGTGTCCGCCCACCAGATTAGAACTGTAATCCATGGCGGGCGGGCGATGCTGCGGAGGTGTCATGGCGGAGGCTGTCTAAGGCTCATAGGAGAGCCTTAAGAATGACCGACGCCGTGACACCGCCACAGCATGTTGCTGCACAGTATGGCAGGCATCATGTTGTGCATTCCATACCATGCAGGAACTGGGGTGTAATTCCAGGGGGGCACAACATGTGCCCCCTGCATGCACCCCCAGGCCCAGAGGTGGCAGGGGGCCCTGTTAGGGCCCCCTTAGTTGCCTCACTGCAACCCTTTTCATGGCGGGCTCACCGCCATGGAAAGGCTGGTGGTTTGGCAACTCTGAATATGCTCGGATGTCCCGCTGCGGCACCGCCAGCATATTCCTGCCTCAGACCTCCACGCTGTGGGATTATGGATCCTGGTGGAGGCTGCGGTCCTGTGCAGGGCCAGACTGGCCGTAGTGGGCACTGGGCATTTCCCCGGTGCGCTGGAGTGGTGGTGCCGGTTTTGTGGCCGCGGGGGCCGTTTTTGTTATTGGGGGCCGGTTTTGCAGCAATGATGCAATATCGGCCCCTGGTCACAAAAGCGGGAGCGGTGCTTTTTGCTAGCCCCCCGCACCCAGTGCCGGTCAAGCAGCAATTTGCCAGGGCTGGTTGCTGTTCCCAGTCCGGCCTTGGTCCTGTGGCGGTCCAACCACCACACTCAGAATGTGGTGCACGGTGCCGCAGTGGTGGAGGTGGTTGGACCGCCACCGTAAGTACAGCGGTCCTATGGACCGCAGTACTCGTAATCAGGCCCAAAGGAAACATTTGAAATGTAATGCAGTCCTTGGTGTTGTCTATACTAATAAGACTTTATTACTCCCCAAAGGAACCCTTATTAGCAGCCCTACAATTTTGAAAATAAGATTCTAAATTTGTGCCTTGCAGTTTGCATATAGCTAATTTTTTATTTAGTTTTTATTGATTTTTTAACAGCAAGTTTCAGATAAACCATTTACAGTAGATCATTGATGTCGAGCAGAGATCAAAGTACAATCATCAACATACAAATGACAGTCAGTAAACTTATGGCATGGATATAGTGAGTGTGCCTTCTGAAGCTGTACACGTGCCGAAATATGGAAGTCGTTGATCCACATACTCCTCTCAATGGGTCTGTGTCACAGCTCTCAAAAGCCAGATCAGGTCAAAATCCATTATAATGTCTAGGAACCATGGCAACTGTGTTCTGAGATCCTCTGAAACTAGATAGTCTTAGTGGCCTCTTCATTTCATAAATTTAATATAAACAAATTCCACTAATATTTAACAGTATATATACATAAATATATACTTATATTCACACACAATTACACACATATATATATATATTTATATGTTTGTGTATATATAGTAACAAAATTAATAAAAAAATTATTTTACATTATATTTATTTCTTAAACATTTTAAATGTATTACTATGAAAACATATACATATATATGTGTATATATATATATATATATATAACTCTGTTCCAATGCGGGTCTTTCCGAGATCACTCCCGTTGTCAGGTGGTGCGTGGTGCTGCCGGCAAACCCAAACCGGCCATCATAATCCGAATCGGAAAACCAGTAATCACGCACTCTCAGGGGTCCAGATATAATTACCATAAGTTTATTTAACCGCTACGCGTTTCGTCACAGCAAGTGTCTTGCTCACACGATAATTTTGCTCCTTAGAGACGTGCATAAATCAACATTGTAAACATAGACAAAGGACTAAAGATACACATAGCTTGTCTACAGCGGTCAATGCGGTGGCCATTTTGTAACATGTAAATTGTACATTCAATGCCAATACATTTATATAAACCGTACAAATTAAATTGACATTTGAGCATGTTTATATAATAGAGACACAAGTAAATAAAATAAATTAAAAGTGTCACATTTGTGCCTGCCCTATCAGAATCATTTTCCGGTGTTGTTTGTGCCACCTCACCGGTTGCAGTTGGTGCACTTACTCTCTCCTCCTGTATTGTATGTTGGTCATATAAATGGTCATATTTACGACTATACGTAAGAATACGACCATTTTCGTAATCAGCACAGTCTCTGTGTAGTTTCCTTTGTTTTCGCAGTTTAATGTCCTCTTCGTGTTTTTTCAGTCTTTCTTTGAGTTCTTCCTTGAATTTAGTGATGTTGTCTTGCTCATTACTCTTTTTCAATTCATTTTCAATTTCTTCTAGTTCCTTGATTATTTTTTCCCTGTCTTCCCATGCATATTTTATCAGTATGCAAAGCATGTTTCTTGAACTAGTTGATGAGTTTGCTGCCCATTCTTCAAGCATCAATGGGTTGAGAGATTCATGTGACGGGATGATGTAAATCCTTATTATATATATGAATTGTACGTAGAGTAACCATAGGCACTAGTCCGATAGTATTTGACAAATGGCAGAATACTTAAACTCCCCTTCTGAATGGATCCTTTCGCAATTTGCATTCGTGAATAAAATTACCTGGTTGATAGTGACGTTCCACACCTAGATCTAGGGGCACTAGACCACCTTATTCGGAATTTAACACTTTAACTACTGTTAATAGTGTTTATGCCACTTATTTAAGTATAACGTAAAATGTTCTGTATTATGGCATAATGGAGTCTCATTGTCCGATTTAGCGGGATAATACGCACATCCATTAGGGCAGGCACAAGTGTGACACTTTTAATTTATTTTATTTACTTGTGTCTCTATTATATAAACATGCTCAAATGTCAATTTAATTTGTACGGTTTATATAAATGTATTGGCATTGAATGTACAATTTACATGTTACAAAATGGCCACCGCATTGACCGCTATAGACAAGCTATGTGTACCTTTAGTCCTTTGTCTATGTTTACAATGTTGATTTATGCACGTCTCTAAGGAGCAAAATTATCGTGTGAGCAAGACACTTGCTGTGTCGAAACGCGTAGCGGTTAAATAAACTTATGGTAATTATATCTGGACCCCTGAGAGTGCGTGATTACTGGTTTTCCGATTCGGATATATATATATATAAATATATATATGTATATATATATATATATATATATATATATATATATATACATATAAAATATATATATATATATGCACAAAATACATACACAGTAAAACTAAAGATATAATCAATTCAATAACAAAAAATATGTTAATTAATTTAGGCAATAAATAAAATATAAAAGATCTATAACCCCAAAAACACATTTACTAAAAGTACTACAAACATTAAAATAAATTGAAAAATAACAACGCCCAGGTACTTAAAAGTGTGTGACTGTCAGCCAAAATCTAACATCGTCAACATTAGAAACCTGTAGGTGCTATAGTAATTGATGGAGAATAAACAGGTAAGTACATTATAAGATTAGCAACACAGCAAACATAGTTAACTGATACATCATTGGCTTCAAATCAGTTTTGACATTGAGTATGTATAAGCGAGAACATCATCCTTGCTGAACATAATCGAAGGCATTCTTCACGTCAGTGGAGACTACCACTGACACTAAAAAAAGCCTCTGCCATACTGTCAGTCTTTCTGCCATGCTGCCATGATGTGGCACTTTCAAGGACATTCAAACACATTGCACACCTTGCTCCTCATATCACTCCAGTCCTGGTTATCACACCACCATTTTGATGCATTATGGTCTATGCAGTTCTTTCTGTCATCAGATCTTGCCTAAATCCCATCCTGGAGGTGGAGCTCTGTTCAGGATCACGGTTCCTGTGGATATTCTGACCCATATATAGATGCATTCTGGACTTTTCTCTTTCACAGCTCCAAGCTGCATTCTGGCTTCCCTGTTTCCCTTCTTGTTCTTTCTATCTTTCTTAGTTTTTCCCTCTCCAAATCCTAACACATTTTTGCTGTTCTCAATTTTGTTACAGAGCCTCTGCCCCTGTTCCTGTTGTGTGCAGATTATTTGTCCTGTATTTCCCTGTTCCTTGATCTGCATACTTCCAGCCCAGCCCTGTTCTTATTTCTTAGAATCAGGTCCTGCTTTTCCTGAAACATGTTTCTGTGTTTAGTTCGTCTTCTTCCGTTCCCTTTGTCCTCTCTTGTGTAAAATCTTAGTAATTACTACCAGAGGGTGCCATTGAGTTCTGATGCGTAGTTCCTCTAGCAGACACTCATTCAGTGCTCTTCTTCATTAACTGCTCCTTGCTTTATTGTTAAATCCTTTCCATTACCGATGGACCATTTTACACAGAGCTTGAAAACTATCAATTATTACTTCTGCTTGTTGTTTCCTATTTCCTTCCTATTATTTTTACAATCCATATTGAGCATCAGTATGGAACAATAAGAGGAGCAGAAGGATTCATGATTAGGTTTTGATAGAACCAGAAATATAGCTTGTTGTGTAGTCGAAGCCAGGATGCCTTTAGCCTTTGCAGATTCGTATATGCTAAGCAAGAGTTGGGCCAACTGCTCTTGGAATGTACTGTAAAATGTAATAGGCAATCCAACAATACCCAGAATTTTCATAGAGGCTGTTTGCATCACAGTTGTTCTATTTTCAGCTAGGGTTACTGGGCTGTCCTGTTCACTTTGTTAGTAAACCTAGATGTGTGTCCCCACCACATTGATACAAGCCAGTGTGGCCAACAACCTACCCACCTTGCTTCCTTGTGTATGCTGCCTAGTAATATATTCCTGTAAGGCGAAAGGACCTGCTAGGAATTCACAAAATGATTCCTGGCTGGGGTAAATACATTTGCTACTGCTCCTTGAGTGCATAGAATACCACAGTAGTAAAGCACATGCAAGAAGTGTGAAGTGGGTGTTAAATTGTGTGTGGTTTGCCTTGTTAACTATGTGAACGCTCAGCAACATATATGTTCATGAGCATTTACAAACTGAAATCTTTCCTGTTTCCTCCCTGGAAATGGTTGGGCATTAGATCTTGTCACCCCCAGATTTGATGGTAGAGTCAGGGAAGGGCTTTCCCCACAGGAGAAAAAGGTGCATTTATGTAAGGACTTTATTCCCCCTTTATAGCAATCTATGGAAATCTATGCTAGGTAGATTTCTGCAAACTGATAATAGGAGCCCATGGGATGTGTTACATGATGTTACCAGAAGTATGCCTGGAAATCTGCTCCTAGCCACAAATTTCCAGGCATATTTCTGGGCATGCTTTTAAATAGAAAACTAATTAAAAAGTACATTCAGGAGGGCGTGGCTTGACGCCAACGGAGTATGGCGGCGCCTTCCTGAGGCTCCCGGGACGCCGCGGACGGACCAGGCTCCAGGTCGTTTTGACGGTCCTGGGTGAGAACTCTGGAAGGCGGAGGATGCGCTGACACTCCGAGCTCTTTTTCGGAGCTCTGTTCAAGACGCGCGTCTGTCCTTTCTCACATGACGCATTTCCCCGAACAGCCGCGCTTACCGCGGTCGCCATCTTAAGCGCTCCTGCTTTCCCTCAGCTGCTCACCTGGTGAGAGGAGTTTGATTTTATACAGTACAGGGACATTTTCAGATGGTTTTGCTTGCACAAATACTATGCTTCTTAACTGGAGGAGCACTACATGACTAAAAGAGGTTCATTTATTTCATGACTCTATAGCAAAGTGCTGCCAATTATTTTGTCCTCATGTTCTTCTCTTTGCCATATATATCTATATGCTGCTCCTTCATATCTCATCCTAATCTCCTCTAAAAAGCTAATTTGGCAGAATATTCATTATTTTACCTCTCTGGGAGCAATATGATGTCCTCTCCTAATTTGTGAAGGGCAGCTATACCTCTCATGTCTTTCCTGACATATTGCTGACATTGTTTTCTTTGCGATGCTACACGCATGAAGATATTTGTAAGTTCTTCATTGTACTTGAGTCGTTTTGACGCATCGTTTTGAACCTCATATGGGACGTTTGAAAAAATTGGTCTCCCCTGCGTCAAGCTCTTCGCAGTCCTTCATTAAGAACTCAAAGTTATTTACTCAGCTCTCAAAAATGGAGGACTCATTGGTTTCAATGGCCAAAACTTCGTCTTCTCCAGGCATCAATGCCTCTCCAGCAGGGAAAAACACCACCAAACATCTGAAAAAAGACCCACCTTCCCCAGTGAAGCCTTCTTCTCCTGTTTCTCTCGATATGCTATTGGAAGAAATACGCGCTCTCCATCCCTTCATGGAAGAGACTACTAACAAGCTGCAATTTCTAACAGAAAATTGGACTCAGATGAACGATCGTCTTACCTCTGTGGAACAAAGTGTATCCTCCTATGCTCACACCAACGAGAAGGTTAATAGTCTTCAACTTCAAGTTTCCTCACTCCAAAAGCAGATCGAGGACCTTGAAAATAGAAATAGAAGAAATAATCTTCAAATTTATGGCCTACCAGAAGGCTCAGAGGGCTCTGACCCTCTCTCCTTCTTTAAATCTTTCCTTCCTAAACTGCTTCATCTACCGGACGGAACATTGCTTAACATTCAACGTGCCCATAGACTTGGTCACCAACGCACAGGGATAAACTCCTCTCAGAGACCAAGAGGTGTCATCATGTACTTTCTCGAGTACACTGACTTACTTAAAGTCCTCTCAGCAGTCAAATCAATTCAACATGTCTCGTGGTCAGGCTCCACTTTATTCTTTGCTCAGGATTACGCAAAAGCTACTGCAAACAGACGCAAATAATTTCTTAACATGAGACCCGACCTACGTGCCATGGGTGCTCCCTATGGCCTATTCCATACGTGCCTCTTCAAGGTCACTTATAAGAATAAAACCAAGACTTATGAGGATCCTATCAAAATTACAGAGCTTCATCAATTCTTGTAGATCAGACTCCATGGACTTTTCTGGTGCTTCGTCATCTAGTAATATGTAATGTTTTTTTTTTTTTTTAAATATTTCTTTATTGAGTTATTGCTCCAAATCAGCAGCTCGCATGAAAAATAATTACAGAATTCGTCCACCTCAGCCGAGGTGGTGTAATACATTACAGACATTAAATCTATGTTGACAACTGTGGAGATTCCTCTTTTCCAGTTCCCTTTGCTTTATATTCTTTACATAGGTAAACATAACTTGAACTGTAATAAACTCCCCCCCTCCTCCCCCATCCCCTCCACCCCGGTGCCCTCCCCCCTCTGCCGGGTCTAGGTAGCTGCTGATATATACATCATAGTGATCATGTAGGGACACCTTGTGTTTCCTCTTGTCGTCCTGTGGCCACCCCTTCCGTGGAAGACGCCCCACCCGAACCTTCTGGTGTGAGTTGTGTGTTTTGTCCTTCTATCTCTTGCATCATCACTCCCCATGCCAATAACACCTCGGGTAATTTATCATCTCTCCTGGTGCTCCGTATGTGCCCCTCCTCTGCTGCTGCCCACTCCCTGAGATCCGTCCTCCATTTCGCTAATAGCGGCCCCTGTTGGGTTAGCCAGTGTATCGCTATACGCCGTTGGGCTACAACCAGGCCCAAGACCAGGAACCGCCTACTTGTCTTCCGTTTAGGATCCCGAGGTATCAAGCCCAAGAGGCAAGCCCGTGGGTCCAGGTCTATTGTCCACCCTGTTATCTGATTCAGAACCGCAAGGACTGCCATCCAGTATATCTGGATCGTTGGGCAGATCCATACCATGTGTAGAAAGTCTGCCTGATCAGAGCGACATCGAGGGCAGCGGGAATCTCTGGAATTATCAATGGCTTGCAGCCTTCGAGGTGAGAGGTATGTCATATGTATTATGTTATACTGAATTTGTTTGAAGCGGTTGCTTACCGATACCTTCCGGACATTTTCGTGTATTTTTCCCCATTCCGGTGCTGTGATCTCCTGCGGACACACCTGCTGCCATTTGTCTTCTAGTTTGAGGGGCTAGTCTGCCTATCATCTCTGAGCGCCCTGTAGAGGTGGGTGACAAGTCTTCTCCCCCAGCCATGGTGATCATAGTGACCAGGGTTTGGGACCGCCCGGAGCCCCAGGGAACGTGGGCCACAATTGTCGCGCCGTTGCCGCTATTTTAGCGTATTGCAGAAACTGCCCTGCTCCCAGCCCAAAGGTGGTCACCGCCTCCCGGTAGGTGATACATTTGTTGTCCGGGTAAAGGTCGGACAGCATTAGGCATCCCCCAGCCTTCCAGGCCTCCGTGGACATTACCTGATCTATTTGCGCAAAGGGCGGCATCTGCCAAAAGTCCGCCTCCGGGGCAAACGGTCTGTCCCGGATCACTCTGCGCATCACCCTATTCCATATTGCTGCCCCAAGCCGCACCAATGAAGGACCCTGTTCCCTGTGTCCCTTAGCCCGCCACAGAAGCGCTCCCAGCTGTCGGTCCCCGTATGTACCTGCCAGCAGGGACCTCTCCCATGAGGGATCCGTATCCAACCAGGCCATGGCATGTTGCAATTGGGATGCAAAATAATATAGTTCGAGATCAGGGATCTCCAAACCCCCTTTGCCCCATCCACGTTTCATGATCTCTAGACTTACTCTACATCTCTTCCCATTCCACAACAGCAGAACCAGCAGGGCCTCTATCTCCTTAAATACCCGGTGTGGAAGTTCGAAGAAGGAGCTCTGCATGGTATAGAGGCAGCGAGGTAAGACCACCATCTTAATTAAGGCAATCTTCCCCATTAGGGAGAGTTTAAGCGTGTTCCAAAAGGCAATACTGCCCTGCAGGCCTCTAATTATCCTTCCCATATTGTGCTGGTAAAAGACCCCGTCGTTCCTACCAATCCATATCCCCAGATAGCGGATAACGTCTCCTGCCCACGGAAGCTCCAGTACTGGGTGTTGCGACCCCTCCCAGTTGCACTCCGGGCCAATCGCATACAGCTGCGACTTGGACTTATTGATGGAAAGACCGGAGGCAGCAGCGAACTGTGTCAGCGCAGTCATCAGTATCGGCAATGACCGGGTCGGCTGTCTCAGGTATATTAGTGCATCGTCGGCATATAAAGAAACAACATGTTCCGAATCGCCTATCTGTATGCCCCGTCCCCTGAGAACCTCACGCAGGTGGCAAGCCAATGGCTCCATTGCCAGGGCGAACAGCAAGGGGGAGAGCGGACAACCCTGCCGCGTTCCCCTCCCTATAGAGATCGCCTCCGACACGTATCGCCCCGTGCGAACTCTTGCCGTTGGATAAGTGTAGAGTAGTTTAATCCACTTTACAAACCCCTCCCCCAGACCCATTTTTAAAAGTACCCGCCATAGATATTCCCAGCTGACCGAGTCGAACGCTTGCTCGACATCCAGGAACACCAAGGCGCTCTGTTGGGCCCGTCCCTGTAATGAGTGCATGATATGCGCGAGGCGGCGGATGTTACGTAGCGTATTCCGGCCCGGTATAAATCCGGATTGGTCCTCATGGACCAGCCGCTGGAGATGGGGAAGGAGCCGACACGCCAACACCTGACTGATAATTTTAAGGTCGACGTTTAACATTGATATGGGCCGATATGAGCCGGGGAGGAGGGGATCCTTCCCTGGTTTGGGGATCATCACAATTAGCGCCTCCCGCATGGAATCCGGGAGCCTACCGCGTTCCTCGGCCTCGCCCAGAACATCCAATAGCCTGGGGACCAGGACTCCACCTCTCTCTTTATAGAGTTCGGCAGTCATACCGTCCAACCCAGGAGACTTCGCAGTCTTCAGGAGGGCGATCGCCGCCCGAATTTCCTCCCCACTGAAGGGGCCTCCTAGGGCTTCCTGGTTGTCTATGTCTATGCGAGGTAGATCCACCTCCGCAAGATAGGTCTCTATTCCCACGAGGGTCTCTGGGGATTGGGGCTTAGCGTATAATTTTCGTAGATGGGTTAGGAATACGTTGTTAATCGCATGTTGAGTATATACCACCTGTCCCGAGTCATTTTGGAGGGCCAGAATCGGATGGGGCAGAGTCTCCGTCCTGATCAGGCGCGCCAACAGCCGCCCCGCCTTATCTCCTTCTGTATACCAGCGACGTCTACTTTCCGTTCTATTAAATCTGCCGAGCGAGTCCCATATGTCCCCTATCTGTCGCCGCACGGTGGCCCATTCATTTGACCTCCCACCGTTGGTGGGCATTTCTTTCTCCAATGTCGCTAAGCGCTCCTCCTGCCGACGCAAATTGCGCTCCAGTGTTCTTTTAACCCCCACCTCTGTGGACATGCAGATCCCTCGTATTACCACCTTCATTGCGTCCCATTCGGTTGCCCTGGTGCCTGCTGAACCCCAGTTGAGTTCCAAGTAAACATCCAACCTTTTTTGCTATAGCGTCTTTATAGATCGGATCCCCGAAAGCTTCAGTATTGAGCCGCCAAAGCGGTACTTTAGATCTCGGTCTTTCCATCGAGTAGGTAATTAATAACGGGGAGTGGTCAGACAGATAGCGGGCCAAATAGAGCGTCTCCGTTATCCGATGCACCGCAGCCTTTTGAATGAAAAAGTAATCAAGCCTACTATGGGTATGGGCAGCAGGTGTGTAGCACGAGTATACTCGGCGACCAGGATTATGGTGTCGCCATATATCTAACAGGCCATGATTGTGAATCATTTGGCCCATCGCTTCCCTAACTCTAGGTTTGACATCCAGTTTTGGGGGTTGTCTGTCGAGCTCCCCATCAAAGGCACAGTTAAAATCACCCGCCACAATCAGTTCTGTGTCCGGGTCAAGATCAAGTCGCCCCAGCAATCGGCTCAAAAAACCCCCGTCGTCAGTATTCGGGGCATACACGTTTACCAAGCATACGCTGCGGCCATCCAATGTCCCCTCCACCAGTACAAATCTCCCGTCAGGATCTCGTATAGTGCGTAAAGCCTTAAAGGGGACCCCCGGTGCCACCCAGATCAACGCTCCCCTAGCAAACCCCGAGTAGGATGTTGCAAAAAACTGACCCCTCCATCGGCGTTGAACATATTTAAGACAATCTCCCCACAGGTGCGTCTCCTGGAGCAAGGCTATACTTACTCCATACCGTCTGAGGTAGGATGCTACCCGGATTCGTTTGATCACATTGTTGAGCCCACGAACATTCCATGTGATCAATTTGTATGTCTGTGAATCACCTATCGTAAGTGGATTGGTGTTGGCGGCTCTGCCCTCTGACTATTATGTGAGACCCCCCCAGGAGAAATATAGCGTGGCCCCTCTAAGGGTAAACAACTGCGATCCCTTGTATTTCGACCTAGAACAGACCCGGCAGCACCCCGACCAACCCCATAACACGAAACCCCAACTCCCTCCACCCACAGGCGGTAGCCCTTCATACCCGCAACCCAATCCGGGTCCGAGGACTCTGAACCCCGCCCCAAAGCTACACCCACCCTTTAGAGCACCCCCTTCAACGTAGAATAACAATTACAAATGGGCGTGCTCTCCCTACTTGACTATCCCCCCCCCTTCCTAAACTCTGTAAATCAGCCGACTGACTGGTACCGTGCAGCCCCGCCCGACCAAAGGTCTAGCCAGGCCACCTCGGCACTCTACCGCCGGCAAGTCTAAACAACAGTTAGGCAAAATAGTGTGCCCTCCTCTGCTTTTCACCAATTATATCAAAAACCCTCACCCCCCCTCAATGTCACTGGGCGCCGTGTCCTCGCACACGAGGCTCTTAAAAAAGTCAGGCGCCCGACGGGCCAGAACAGATACTCACAGTGACTGCGTCCCAGGCCCTCCCGGTCTTAGTGTGAGGTCCATCACTCACTCATTACCGGAGCCCTCTACAACTGGGCCGGCGGGGCTGCCCGCCTCCGATTGTGTTTCCTGCACCAAACAGAGCGGAGAGTACTGGTTCTGCGTTGGGATCGCCTCCCGGTCTGCCAGGAGAGTGCCATCTGGTCCCACCACGATACGTCCTCCATCCGCCAGATCTCGGTCTCGTTGGTGCTGTCTCCCTTCTCGCCGCTGCTGGGTCCGCTGTCGATTACTCCGGCGTCTCTGTTCTCGCCAGCCCTGATTTTGGTCTTTGCCGGCCAGGCCCAACGCGTCCATCCATTCGACTGCCTCCTCTGGGGTGCCAAAAAAATAGACCTTGTCGGCGTGTTGTACTCGGAGCCGGGCCGGAAACAGCAGACTGTACTTGATGTCGTGGCTCCGCATCCGCCGTTTAGCACTCAAAAAGTCATTCCGTAATTCCTGCACCTTTTTTGTATAGTCTGGATAGATATGGATGTCTTGGTTCTCAAATTGAGGTGGGCCATTGGTACGGATATGTTGCAGGATCATGTCTCGGTCCCTAAAATTGAACAGTCGGGCAATCAAGGCTCTGGGCGGGGCTCCCGGTCTCGGCGGCGGCCCAAGAGATCGATGCGCCCGTTCCACTGCAAACAGGTTGGAGAGCCTAAGGCTCGGGAACGTTGTGCCAATCCACTCGTCCAAAAATAGGTCCGCCGCCGGCCCCTCCGCCTTTTCCGGAAACCCTAAAAAGCGAAGATTATTCCTTCGGGACCGCCCTTCCGCATCTTCCGCCCTTTCTTCCAGCCGGGCCGTATGGCCCTGGAGCGCCGCCACCATCTCCCGTAGTTGTCTGACCTCCGTCTGTACAGTATGCAGGTCCCCCTCCGTGGTGGTCACCCTGTCCGCTACCTTCCGGAAATCCAGGCGCAGATGGTTGATGTCCATGGCCATACCGTCCATTTTTGCTTCTAACACCACCCTGGAATCGCGAATCGCTGCCAAGATGTCGGCCTTGTCACGAGCTGCCGTGTCGGTGTTGGCCCCCCGCTCCGTATCGGCTTCAAGGCGGTCCACCGCCGTCGTCCCCGGGACCGTATATTGCATAATTTTATTGGTCTGTGCACCTCTGAGGGGTCGGTCCTTCCCCATAGTCAGTCCGGCCGTCCTAATGTGTTGACTGGAGGCCCCCTCCGTCCGGGTCCAATGCGTATCTCAGGCCTTTGCGTCAGCTATAGCAGGTAGGCCTCCCCAGCTGTTGGTCGGGGTCGTTCTCTGGCGCTACTTGCCCCCAGTCCGACACTCGCTCCCCAGGCCCACTTCCGTGCCGTGGCTCGCTGGCCACTGGGGGGGTGCTTTTTATCGGCGCTATGGCACTGCAGCCCCCGACTCCGCCTCTAAGCTGTCGTCGTGGCCCGGTGCAGTCCTGCCCCCCGATCACACTGAGGCTTAGTCTCCCGGCCACCGGCTTTGTTATCCTATGGAGAGTCACTCAGCTATTGGGCAGTTGTTGCTGTCTCTGTGTCGGCCAGACTGCCCCCGCGTCTGATTTAGGATTCACCGGGGCCCCACCGTGACCTCAGTTTGGGGCCCACCGCCGTTCCGGGGGTCGCAGTGGCCTTCTGGGTCTGTGTACCCCCACCTCTCAGCGGCCAATTCAGGCCTCCGGCCACTCACCGGGCTGCGTCGGTCTCCAGGTGGTTCCCTCTCCGCGACCCGGCCTCTCCGGTCGGGACCCCTGCAGGCCTCACCGCCGCGTGCTCGCGCAGATTCTGCTCCCGGTCGTCAGAGCCCAGCCAGCCGGCCGTCCACCGCGGTGCGTCTCTTCTGCTGTTTTTCCCCCCTCCTGGGGCCGTGGAAGTTAGCGAGAGCTTGCGGTCGGATTCACCGCGGCCCAGGGGCCTCACCACTGTCCGACCGCGCTCCCCTCCGAGAATTGCTCGATGGCCGCCATTGTGACGACCGGGGTTCTTCAAGAGCGGTCGCCGTCACCTTCCGCGCTGCGCGATCGCGGGCCCGTTACCCGCCGGTCGCTGGGCTCCTTGGGGTCAGGGGAGGGTTCCGTTATCGTTGTGCACGAAGCGAGTCACTTTAGTGCCAGGATTATGAAGGATTTGCGGTTTTGGGGCAGGAGCGGTGCAGAAACACGTCTAGCCGGCCATGCTGTCAAGCCACGCAGTAATATGTAATGTTATCATCATTATAAGTAGTAATTTTTTCATCCTGCTCCTAATGTTCTAGGTTTTAACACATGGTTACAAGTTTTATGAGGTTTAATATTTGTTCATTTCAGCTTTTTCTCAAATTAGTATTGTGAGCGTGGGGGGAGTGCGGGCCGGATAAACAGACGCGTATGAGGGTGAACACAGTGTTGGATGGCGGGATGTGCAGATAAGGGGAATGCGTGATATAAAAACTACAAGGTACAGGGCACGGAACGTTATGGAAAGGAGGGGGACTATGGTGCCTATGCGGGGATGTGAGGTTTAGGCTGTTTCAGGGTTGGTGCGTCTTACGTGCTGTACACCCGGACCCTCCCTATCCCACCCCCGGTATTCGTCCACCACCCACCTCCCCTGCTCCCGCTACCCCCCTCTCTCTCTCTCTGTGACTCACTGGCTCTGCCGCAACTCTCCTGAGTTGTGGCCGCTCTCCAGCGTCCTCCGGTGGGCTCCACCACTCCTCGCTCCACTCTTCTTCTCCTTCTGGTCCTTCGGTTTCGTCCACTCGACTCGCGGTCTTCTCCGTCTCTTCTCCTTTCGGGTTCTCCTGCTCGTCCTCCTCGTCTCCTGCAGATGCGCCGCCTTCCCTTCTCGTTCGTGCTCTATTTACTGGCCCTGGGTTTCTGTTTCCGGGGTCAGTTCCGCCCCCTTCCACCGCCTCCCGCCTCGGGGTTGGTTCCTGTAAGGACACATGACAAGGGGGGGGGGTTATCGTTGACGGCGTCGCCCTGTAGTCCACTGGGCTTCGTGTGGATCGCGGAGTGTTTTGAACCTGGCGTTCCTGCCGAACAGGTACCGTACTGTCCCTCATATGTGCCGTCTCACATCCCCTTTCCCTAGCTGTCCTTCTTGTAGGGGTTATGTCCATAGGGTATCGTGACAGAAAGTCCATGTTTGTTTGTTCCGTCCCCTTCCGGTGTTTAGTAAGGAACCTATAGGGTTGTAAGGACAAAAACCACCGTAGTACCCTTTCGTTGTGGCCCTTGTTATGGGCTAGCCATTCTAACGGAGCATGATCAGTAAAAAGGGTGAACTCCCGTCCCTCCAGATAATATCGTAGGGAGTCAATAGCCCACTTTATAGCGAGGGCCTCTTTTTCGATGACTGCATAGTTCTTTTCTCTAGGGTACAGCTTTCTGCTGATGTATAGGATCGGTTTCTCTTCCCCCTTGGAATTACGTTGTGATAGGACGGCCCCCAAACCCTGGTCTGATGCGTCTGTTTGCAATATGAAGGGAAGTGTGTAATCTGGACTGGTGAGTACTGTGTATGTCGTTAGTGCGGCTTTCAGGGTTTCAAAGGCCTGGGTCAATTTAGGGGTGGGTTGCTTTAACAGGGCTTCAGTTTTCATGTTTTTCTGTAACAAGTCTGTGAGAGGGGCCGCGGTTTGGGAGAAATTTGGTATAAATCTCCTGTAATAGCCGAGTAGGCCTAAAAAAGCTCGGAGATCTCTTTTTGACTGGGGGAATGGTACCTGGGCGATGGCGGCAACTTTGCTATTTTGGGGCCGAATGACTCCCTCTCCCAAAAGGAAACCCAAATACTTGACCGTTTGAGCGGCTAAGTGACTTTTGGCCGGGTTTATCTTAAGATTATAGCAGCCCAAGGCGTGAACTACGCTATAGAGGTGAACGAGATGTTGTTCCAAGGTCTCGCTATATATAATGATGTCGTCCAGGTAAGCCCCTGCGTATTTCTCATGTGGTTGTAACACCTGATTCATGGCGCGCTGAAAAGTCGCCGGGGCCCTGTGTAGCCCAAAAGGCAACACAGTGAACTGATATAAGCTGTTTTCTCCCGGTCTTGTTCCCGTAAAGGGATTTGCCAGTACCCCTTACATAGGTCAAGGGTACTGATGTATTTGGCGTTCCCTATGCGTTCGATCATTTCGTCTACCCTCGGAAGAGGATAGGCGTCAAAGTCAGAGATTTTGTTTACTTCGCGGAAATCTATACAAAAACGGACTGAGCCATCTGGTTTCAGTACTAGAACTATGGGGGAGTTCCACTTGCTCTTGGATGTTTCGATTATCCCCATGTGCAACATTTGTTGGATTTCTTCTCTGATCGTTGCTCTACGTGCCTCAGGTATTTGGTAAGGTCGAAGTCGCACTTTCTTACCAGGTTGGGTTTTGATGGTATGTTCTATCACTGTTGTCCTCCCTGGGGTCAGGGAGAAGATCCCCTGTAGGGGACAGAGAGTGTCTAGGAGGGCTTCTTTTAGATCAGTGGGCAAATCCCGATCTATACATCGTTCCATCAGAGGGTTCTTCTCTATCGCCCCACCTAGCAAGACAGGGAGGGGCCCTACCCATTTTTTTAAAGAGATTCACGTAGTATATTTGTGAGGTGCCTCTGGTTGGGTCTAATTCCACTCTGTAGGTCACGGGGTCACTTTGTCAAGTATGATGTAGGGACCCTGCCATTGTCCCAACATTTTATGATCCGAGGAGGACATCATTAGAAGTACGGGATCTCCTACCGCGAAGGTTCTCTCTTTTGTCCCTTGTCATATTGCTTTTTCTGGGCTATCTGGGCTTCCTCCAAGTTCTGTCGGACTATAGCGCGGACCTGCCCCAAGTGTGTTCCACTAGGGGTTTACTTTGATTTGGCTCAGCCTCCCATGATTCTTTGGCCATGTCTAAAAAAGAACGGGGTTGATGTCCGTATAAGAGCTCGAATGGAGAGTATCCAGTGCTCCTTTGGACCTTACACCAAATGGTGAATAGAGCCAGGGGCAACATGTCTTCCCACCTTCGCGTTTCTAGAGACATACGTTTTTTTAGAGTCGCTTTTAAGGTGGTATTGTAACGCTCAACCAATCCATCTGTTTGTGGATGGTACGCCGCTGTGCGTATTTGTTTAATGCCCAACTGGTTACACACCTGCTTCATTAGTTTTGAGATAAAGGGGGTCCCCTGATCCGTAAGGATCTCCTTGGGGAAGCCTACACGGGAAAACACCGTTATCATGGCTTTGGCTATGTTAGGGGCGTCAGATTGTCGTAAGGGTATTGCTTCCGGGAAACGGGTGGCGTAGTCCACCAGGACAAGTACGTAGCGGCACCCGCTTCGGGACGGTAATAGTGGTCCTATTATATCCATCCCTATCCTATAGAAGGGTTCGTCAATAATGGGAAGTGGTTGTAGGGGAACACGGGAGGGTTTATGTCTACTATTCTTCTGACATATCGGACACTCCCGACAATATGCTCGGACTTGTTGATAGACTCCTGGCCAATAGAACTTTTCTAGAATGGCCTGCTCGGTTTTCTCGTCACTGAAATGTCCCCCCAATAGATGACTGTGAGCAAGGTACAACACTTTCTCGCGAAAGGGGCCGGGAATCAGTAGTTGTGAGGGCTGGGTAGGGCTACCTTTTCTATACAACAGTCCGTTTTTTATAAAGAAGTAGGGACCTACTTGAAGAGGGTCTTCATTTTCTAGGGCTTTATTCCAGGCTTCTTGTAGGACGGGGTCCTCTCTCTGTGTAGCGTGGAAGTCCCTGTCGGTCTCCCAGGGGTGCTCCTCTATACGGACAGGGTAGACCGCATGGCTTTTCCCCTTTTCTTTTCTCCTCTGATTGCAGCTCTTCCTCACCTTGGATGGGGGCCATTCGTAGTCGTCCTCTTGGGAGAAAGGTGCTTCAGTCCACCAGTCTTTTGCTTCTGGGGTAGACACCTTTATCAGATCGGTCAACTGTGAATAATCATTCCCAAGGATGATTTGTTCTGGCAGTCGGGAAATGAGACCAACTTTCAGGGAGGAACCCGGGTCGGTTGGATGCTGTATGCGAACATGTGTTGTAGGGTATTGTTTAGTATCACCATGAACGCACTGTATAGCCACGGTCCCGTCAACCGTTCCTAGTACTTGGTCGAGATCTTGGGGTCTTAAAACACTCTGAAGACACCCGGTATCTGCTAGGGCGGTCAAGGGTTGTCCGTTTACTAACACCTTACACCGATAAGGAGGTAGGGTTCCCCCTTGTTGGGAACAATAATAGTTGCGGGCAAGCCCCACCTCCATTGGCTCTTCCTTTTGAGGACAGAAACACGCTATATGTCCTAGTCCTCCACAGTTGTAGCATTGAGGTCCGGGTGCCGGTGCTCTAAACAGGGGTGGCCCGGGCACAATGGTAATAGCATCAGGTTTCCGAGGTACTGGGGGTCGTGGTGGGCGGTGTGCTCCGCTGGTTACGGTTCTCCAGGGGGTCTCTTCACGTCCCTTCTGGATCTCATGTGCTCGGCTGAAGGCACTGGCAATCTCAACAGCGGTTTCAAGAGTAAGGTGGGCGTGTTGTCGTACCCATCTCTGAATGGGCGGATGTAGGGAGGACAAATATTGCTCCAAGTATACTTTGGACATGATTTCCTCTTTCGTTGAGGTGGAGGGTTTTAACCATCGGTCGGTCAAGTCCTTTACTCAGAAGTATAGTGCTCTTGGAGTTTCCTGGGAACCCTCTTTTAACTGTCGTAACTGTATACAGTATGTTTCATCATCTACCCCCAGTCTTTCGAGGATACACTGTTTTATATCTGCATAAGGGGTGAGGCCTTGTATATTGGCGGCTTGATATGCAGCATGAAGGTCACCTGAGAGTAAGGGTCCTAGGTACTGCCCCCACTTATCGGCGGGCCATGCAGCTGCTAGGGCCATCCTTTCGAAGTTACTGAAGAAGTAATCGGGGTCTTCTCCACTCACATATTTCTGGAGGACAAGGGACGGGAGAGTGATGGTCCCTCTTTGTTGGCCGATAGCTTCGGCGAGTTTTCCTAGGGCCGTTTCCTGGGTTTGGCTCTGTCCGGTGAGTGTTTGTTGTAGTCTATCCCGATCTTCTTCCACCACCATGAGGAATCTCTCCATGGCCTTTCCAAGGCTCTCCTGGCTGTCTGCCATCTTTTTGATTGCAGCCTCCATATCTCCGGCAAATCCCACTTCTGACACCACCTGTGAGCGTGGGGGGAGTGCGGGCCGGATACACAGACGCGGAAGCTGGATGTAGTGTGCAATCTTAGTTGGTTTATTTTATTTTTTTTATTTATTTTTTAAAAATTTTCTTTATTGACATTTCAAACAAACAATGTCATTACATTCCAACAAGCCAGTCCGATATGGAACAATAAAGGAGCACCTACATATGATTACCTTACAGTACACACTTTGCATGACAGATGTCTCCGTAACCCTCCTCCCCAGGTTCCACTTATGATGTTAATTTTACAATATTATGTACACACATTTTATAAATGCTATCTCAAAAGGTAATAATGCTACACACATGTATCCCTGGGAGGGCTATTAGTACATTTGCCCATCTAACAACCTGTCCGAATGCAGCATTTCTCACTCATTACAATTGGGAGTTGGTGAGAGGTGCATATGTATCACGCATGCAATGACGTCTGCGAACCCTCCCCCCCCCAGCCCCACAGCCGCCGCTTGGGACCCCGCATTCCAAGTCAAGAACGGATCCCATATATTACGGGGTCTAGATGAGGGTGGCAACAATTCCCAGAAGGTACTTAATTGGGCGTGCCCGTAAGCAATATCTCTAACCCACTCCTTAATGGAGGGCACTCGCCTCCTGCCCCAGTGTACAGCGACCTGGCGCTTTGCAAACAGAAGGAGAAGAGCATGCAGTTTACGTAACTTGGGCGGGGTGTCCTTTACATATCCCAATAGACCAAGTGTGGGGGACAGGTCTAGCGGCATTCCTAGTATGTTGTTGACCGCCTCAAAGATCTGCACCCAAAAGTTGGCGATCTCGGGGCAATGCCACGCCACATGGAGGAATGTGGCTGGGGCATAACCACATCTCCAGCAGTCGCTTTCGGCTCGAAGTCCCATACGATGAAGACTCACCGGAGTTCTGTAATATCTATGTAAATATTTGAAGTGAATCAATCTTAACTTGTAGTTCAGGGAGAGTTCCGAGAGCTGCCCACAGCAGTATTCCCATTGGGCTTCTGTCAATGGTATATCTAGCTCTTCATTCCAGTGTGTGAGAGTCTTTGGCGTTACTATCGGGGCAGTATCTTGCATGCGAGTGTAGAGGCGTGTAACAAGCTTGCGAGGGGTTGGAAATTTCAGCAAGTTGTCTAGTGCATGCAGGGTCAGCGGCGCCTTTGGGAATTCCTTCCAGAGGGAACGGCACGCCGTGCGTATTCTATGATATAAAAAAATTTCAGTAAATGGCACCACCTGTCCCTCGGGTGCAACCGGAGGAGGTCCAAATACATCTTCAGGGTATAGGTCTGCAAATGTCTGGAGATTCATTTTCCGAGCTAGAGACTTACTCATACTGTCCCGTATGCAAGGCATCATTGGGTTCTGTGGGAGAGGGACAGAGGGGGCATATAGCAACGGGATCCCCGCCCTCCTGTGCAGCTCATCCCACGACCAGCAGAGGGTCCCAGCAGAGTCTATGTTGCCTCGAGGGCGGCGCAGCTTTTGATATAGTGCAACCTTGAGTGGGATGGGGGCCATAACCTCAGCCTCGACCGCTACATGCGGTTGGAAGGGGGCTGGATGCACCCAGTAATGTAAAAATTGTGCTTGTGCACATAGTGCATACAGCCGCATATCCGGGGCTCCCAAACCCCCTTGCCGCATAGGGAGAGTCAGTAAATCCCAAGAGGCTCTAACCTGTTTTCCGGCCCATACCAGAGTGATCAAATGGGATTTGAGGGTATCGAAAAAGTGTCTAGTGAGTGGGATCGGGATATTAACAAACAGATACAAAAATGTTGGCAGGATAATCATTTTGGCTAGTGATATCCTGCCGGCCAGCGACAGCGGCAGTTTAGCCCACACTGTTACCTTGTCCTCCAGCCACGTCATCGTGCGGCCGTAGTTTAGTCGCCACACCTCCTGCGTATCTCGGCTTATCCAGATTCCCAAATACTTTACCTCTCCAGCCTCCAAACGCAAGGGGAATTCTGACACTACCGGGGGGGTACTCTCTGTCAACAGGAATATCACAGACTTAGCCCAATTTATAAAAACACCCGAAAGCCCACCAAAACGTATGAACTCCCTCAGCAACGGGTCCAGATTCTCCTCGGGGTTCATAATGTAAAGCGTGACATCATCCGCATATAAGGATATGAGCAGACTTCGAGAGCTAAAGCCAATACCACGTGCGGTATGGTGTTGTCGGATGCGAGCAGCCAGGGGCTCCATTGCAATTGCAAAAAGCAAAGGGGATAGCGGACACCCCTGTCTAGTGCCCCGTAAAATCAAAAAGGGGTCGGAGAGCAAGCCATTTACCTGCACGCGCGCCATGGGTGAGGAGTACAGCAGTTTGATGCGGTTCAAAAAACTAAACCCTATGCACCCGAGGATGGGAAAAAGGTAGGACCACTCAAGCGTATCGAACGCCTTAGTAGGGTCAAGGAACACCACTGCAGCCTTTTCGCTTGGATGGAGATAGTGCAGTACCGAAAATATTGTCCGTAAATTATGGGATGTCGACCTCCCCGGAATAAATCCAGATTGATCCGGCAATGCAATCATTGGCAGAAGTGGCTGTAACCTATTAGCAATTAGTTTTGCCAATATCTTTACATCCACATTAATCATGGAGAGTGGTCGGTAGGAGTCTAGTTCCTCCTCGGGTTTTCCAGGTTTTGGGAGCGTAAGAATCGTTGCCTCCCTCATAGTCTGAGGTAGCACCCCTCCCTCCAGTGCCTCCTCATACACCGCCAACAGCCTAGGTGCCAATTCCTCAGCATATGTCTTATAAAAGGCCGTAGTTAGGCCGTCAGGGCCAGGAGCTTTACCTAGGGGCAGGCTTTTAATGACCTGAGCCACATCCTCCACTGTAAACGGGAGGTCCATATACTCCCTGTGAGTATCGTTGAACCAGACCAATGCAAGCGTGTCAAGGAATAATAATAATAATAATAATACCGACATTTGTTAAGCGCGAACAGCTACCTCCAAGGAGGTGTCCCGGCGCTAAAGTGACAGTAACAACGCGCGCGGCAAGCAGCGGTCAGGACAACAAAAGGTTAAGCCAGGTTAAAAAGCCATGTTTTAATTGCCTTTTTGAATAGTGACTCAGACGAGATCTGACGCAAGGAATTTGGAAGAGAATTCCATAATTTGGACGCCCCCAACATGAAAGATCTGCCCCCCAGTCGAGATTTCTTCACACGTGGAGTGCAAAGCAATTTCTGGGAGTTAGATCTCAGAACACGTGTCTGCGTGTAAACACCCAGTCTCTGTTTTAAATACGAGGGGCACGTACCATGGAAGGCCCGGAAGGCGAGGGTCAAGATCTTGAATTTAATTCTGTTGGCTACCGGAAGCCAATGTAATTCTCGAATGACTGCAGTTCTTTGGTACAGGCCACCTGAGTGGTCGTGGAGAACCGGGAATAAAATGTAAAGAACTCACCAGACACCCCCTCATGTCCCCTAACCATGTCACCCTGCGCATTACGTATCTCATGGACAAATGACGCTGATTTAGATGGTCTAATCATGTCAGCTAGAGTGCGACCCGGCCTATCCCCTTCGCCATATCTACGAGCCTCGGCATACTTGCCTAGGAATTTCGTTTCGCGCTGCGCCTCCTCCGCGTAATCTAATATCAGCGATTTCAATTTCTGCGCAGTATGGGAGTCGGCTGTGGAATAAAAATTGTCCTCTAGTGCCTTAATCCTGGCCTCCAAAGAGACGAGCGTACCCCGAATTGCCTTTAGCACCCCCGCCTGTCGCGCAATGCACTGGCCTCTAATCACCACTTTAAAAGCCTCCCAAAGTGATGCTTCAGTGTCCACAGAGCCCTCATTGTTGACAAAGTAATCAATTATATCGCCCCGTATCTCCTCCTTAAAGGCCTCATCCAACAGTGCATGTGGTGGGAGTCTCCAAGTGAACGCGCGGGGGAGTGACCCCGGGAGGGACAACTGCAGTAAACATGGGGCGTGGTCTGACAGCGTGCGTGGTAAATGCGAAACGTCCACGGTCCAGGCCGCAGCGTCTCTGGTAATCAGCCAAAAGTCTAAGCGGGACCATGCACTATGATGACCCGATATACATGTGCCTTCCTGCACCAGTGGGTGTCTGTTTCGCCAAATGTCCACTAGGTTCCCATCTGCAACTATGGACTGCAAAGCGGCGCTCGCAGCCGGATGCAAGGCACGAGCCACTCCCCTCCTATCCATGGTATCATCAAATATAGCATTATAATCTCCACCCCATAGCACAGTGTCATATCCTGTCATCTTAATTCTTGACCACACATCGTGGAAAAACTCGGGGGAATCTGCATTTGGACCATAGATCGCAGCAATCACCAGGGGCAGTCCCCCCAACACTCCACATATGATGACAAACCTCCCCTCAGAATCTCTGTGCACTTCCCCTCACACCAGTCCACCCCCTGCCGAATCAAAACAGCCACCCCTCTAGCATAATTAGAGTAAATGGACGAGTACATGTGCCCCCATCGGCGATGTCGCAGCCGCTGAGACGGCGCAGCGTTTAGATGTGTCTCCTGCAACAGACAGATGGCAATATTGTGCCGGGAGAGATAAGCATGTACAAGCCTAGACTTACGACAATCATTCAGCCCTCTAATGTTCCACGTTAACAAATTCAAAGGTTTTGCGTGTGTGCATCCAAATAAATTCCAACCGTGGGGAGCAGGTATTCATTCAGCCTAAAGGACATATCGCAGAGTGTGCACCGTGACCAACATCTATGACTCGTACTGGCATGAAACAAACTAACAAACCCTCCCCCAACCCCCCACCCACTCCAACCCCCCAATCAGTTTGCAGAGTAACCCCCCCTGTTGAGCAAAAACAGAACAGACTCTGGAAGATGAAAGGGAAACCTCCCATGGGGGGCGCAGTGGCACTAGCAATCAACCCTGAGTTAACAGGGTGGCCAGGAGTTCTGCAGTGTATGGTACAAGCCCTTCCCGACACCCCTAAATAAATCCACTAATAAAGAGAATAGAACATGAAGACCCACAATCCCATCTGTAAAAAGTATCACATATTTCAACGTCTCCAATACAGTGCTACCCAATCAGTCATTATCACTGAGGTGGCCAGTCGTCGACGCCGCTGCTCCACAAGAGTCTTTGCTCTTCTTACCCCCGACATGCTTGGCGAATTTTAAGGCAGATTTCGCATCAGTGAAATAGTGCGCAGTACCATCATATGAAACTTTTAGTTTGGCAGGGTAAAGCAAGGAATAGGGAATCTGCGCCTGAAGAAGTATTTGCTTGGCCTGGAGAAATTCACGTCTTGCCGCTTGAACAGCCGGGGTAAAGTCTGGGTAGAATGAGATATTGTTGCCCTGGTAGGACAATTGGCCTTTTTCCCTCGCCATTTTCAAGATGTTATCCCGGTCTTGATAGTTGAGCAATTTGGCCAATATCGATCTAGGCAGTGCTCCCACCGGGGGTTTCTGACCCAAGGACCTGTGTGCTCTTTCCACCACGAATACAGGGGATAACTGAGGGTCAAACAGCGCATGAAGAAGTTCCGTCACATAAGTTTCCATCTTGGCCATTGCAGTGGCCTCCGGAATCCCTGTAATACGTAGGTTATTTCTAAGTGACCGCGCCTCCAAGTCGTCATTTTTGGCTCAGATTACCCCTAAAAGTTTATCCATATGTAACAGTTGCTCCTTGGTTTCGACTTGAAACTCGTGAAATTCGATTTGTCGATTTTCCAGTACATCCAGGCGAGTTTCATGGACAGTAACTTGAGTCTTTACAGAGTCCAGCTGCGCGGTCAGGGTATCTAATTTAGAGTCTATATTCCTTAGGCTGGAGCGCATTTCCAACATGAGGGTGCGCAGATCTTCTCCCTGGTCCTCAGAGTGCGGCTCCTGCTGCGCATCTGCTTGCGGCTCAGAAGGTGATTCACTCTGACGCGTAGAGCGCTTATCAAAATTAAGCTTGGGTTGCTTGGCATCGGGCTTGCCCATGATGAAGCAAGTAAACAGCGTTCTAGAGGCTGAAGTCAAGACAGAGTCCCTGGCCACAAGTATGCTCCGGCGCCTCCAAGTCACCGGCTTTCTCCTCGCAGGCAGCACAATACCGGGCGTGCAGAGCAGTCCTCCCCAGTACAATAATGTCACAAGTCTCCAATGTCGTGCTGTATCCGCTTCCACTCGGTCACCCTCAACGGACCGCGGCACCAGCGTCAGCCAGGTAGGGCAAGGGGGGTGGGCTCGCAGGTCTCCTCTTGGCATAGGGTACAGAGGGGAAAGCCACGCCTAGGCCTCCTCAGGGGACAGGAGGGACACCAAGGATATGCAGGCCCAGCACAGGAATCAGCGTACAGACTCAGTTCAAGGTAGCATGCAGGTAGCCAGGGGAGCACCGATACACCACAGTTCCCCGGGGGGGTTCACTTTTCAAATCGCCTCAATGGTAGTAAGCAGGGACCCCTCGCCCGCACCTGCAAAGCTCCACCTTCACCGTGGTGATCGGGCGGCAGGGTAGGCTCACAGCTGTAGCTCCAGGGATCCCAGCGCCTCTACGCCAACAAGCGCTACTCAGGGCAAATGCAACAGTAAGAACATCCAGGGGCATCCAGGCATCCTTCAGTAGCAAACTTCTCTCCGCCCCAGGTCTGCCTCACTCGCCCCAAAATGGCTCCTCTCTCTCAGCAGCATTCACCCTCTCTCCACCACTAGGGCATCGGGCGCCGTACCAGAGCCGCACTCACCGTGTCATGTGTCCCGGATCCACAGGCTGCTCCTCTCGGCACATCAATGAGGATCAGCCTTCAGGGGGGGAGCGGGACACCCTCACGACGGATGCTCGCCGTCACTCACCCTCCGGTCTCGGATTCCTCAAAATGGCGGCGGAAGCTCTACTTCGTCCCAGCGGGGCTCCTCCTTACCGCGACCAAGAGCATCCACCAGCAGCAGATATCACAATTTCCAAGCGCCCCTCCGCCGCACGCCAGCGCCGCAGCCTCTGCTAGCAGCAAGTCGGGTCTGCACACGGGCTCTGCACCCTCGTCAGCACCTCCAGGTCCACATCGCCGTGGCAGCCTCGGGCTCAATTTACGGGACAGCCGGCCTCCTCACACGGTAGCAGACAGGGGTCGCACAGCTCCCAGACAGCGCCCACGCCACCACTCTGTAGAGCCCCCTCGGAGCGCGAAGCTCACACCGCAACAGTCCATAGCAGGTCAGCAATGCAGGGGTGCCAGAGATAGGCTCGCCACGACACCTTATGTTAGGATTATTGCAGGATTATACACCCAGCAGGCGGAGCTCACTCAAAGAGCGGCCATTCCGCTGCTCGGCAGACCACGCCTCTTAGTTGGTTTATTAATAACAACAGGGTGTCTTGGTGGTCTAAATGGAAAAGAGTCCTCTTTCTCTTCAGGTGTTTCTTCTCTCTCTTGTTCGCTTCCTGTGGCCTCTTCGGTTGATTGGTCTTCTCCCGAGGTGGCTCCTGACAACGGGGAGGGTCTCCGGAGGCTCATACAGAGGGGAGAAACAAAAGTGAGCCGTCAGCTGTTGTCCTGACTTTAATTCTGTGTCTAAGGTTATCCGTCACCACACCCAATCGGTGATATGAGGGTGAACACAGTGTTGGATGGCGGGATGTGCAGATAAGGGGAATGCGTGATATAAAAAATACAAGGTACAGGGCACGGAACGTTGTGGAAAGGAGGGGGACTATGGTGCCTATGCGGGGACGTGATGTTTAGGCTGTTTCAGGGTTGGTGCGTCTTACGTGCTGTACACCCGGACCCTCCCTATCCCACCCCCGGTATTCGTCCACCACCCACCTCCCCTGCTCCTGCTACCCCTCTCTCTCTCTCTCTGTGACTCACCGGCTCTGCCACAACTCTCCTGAGTTGCGGCCGCTCTTCAGCGTCCTCCGGTGGGCTCCACCACTCCTCGCTCCACTCTTCTTCTCCTTCTGGTCCTTCGGTTTCGTCCACTCGACTCGCGGTCTTCTCCGTCTCTTCTCCTTTCGGGTTCTCCTGCTCGTCCTCCTCGTCTCCTGCAGATGCGCCGCCTTCCCTTCTCGTTTGTGCTCTATTTACCGACCCTGGGTTTCTGTTTCCGGGGTCAGTTCCGCCCCCTTCCGCCGACCCCCGCCTCGGGGTTGGTTCCTGTAAGGACACATGACAAGGGGGCGGGGTTATCGTTGACGGCGTCGCCCTGTAGTCCACTGGGCTTCGTGTGGATCGCGGAGTGTTTTGAACCTGGCGTTCCTGCCGAACAGGTACCATACTGTCCCTCATATGTGCCGTCTCACAAGTATGTATTGATATTACAGTTATTAATTAATTCATTTTTTTTTCCTTTCTCGATTTTTATGATGACTGCTCTCTTTTCTTGTCTCCTCCCTCCAGGTTTATTTATGTTTTGTCCATACAACACTCTCTTACCCTTTTTTGAAGTATTGTGGTCCTCCCGCGTTTTTCGTTCCATCGAGTCTGGGCGTGCCATCGACTCCATGTGGTTTCATCCCCCCCGTCTTCTTTGGATGTCCTTAGGTGTAGGTATGTTGTTTTCTTTTTGTTGTTGTTTCCTCTTTTTTCTTTTTCTTCTTATATCTGTGTCTTACTCCACCTTCTATTCCATTTCTTTCTTTTTCATTCCTTTTTTGTTCCCTGTCTCACGATCTTATCTATATTCACTTTTCTTAAATTTTCCAGATTGTCTTTACTTATGCTCTCATGGTTGGTTTGTTATATCTGTAATTTTTGTTATATTTTTCATCTTATGCTCTTCGATGGTCTGTTTTGACCTTTATCTTCTAGTTCTTCCCATGTTGTCTTTATGTCTTTGAAGATCATATCGTGGAATGTCAGAGGCTTGAATTCTCCCATTAAACTCCAACGTGTTTTATCACATTTATCTAAATTAGGGGCTGATATTGTTCTATTACAAGAATCCCATTTATCTGCAAAGTTTGCAAAGGAATCTTTGAAAATGAGGAGCGGCTGGGTTGGAGAAGTCTTTTTTTCACCTGGTGATGGTAAACGAAATGGTGTAATAACTCTTTGTCATAAGTCGATTGATGCTAAGTTGCTTTCTCAATTTTCTGACGAGGGGGTAGATGGTTATTTACCAAATTACAAATTGGTAATGCTCCAATCTCTTTATTTAACGTTTATGCCCCCACGAATGGCGATTTCACGTTTTGGACTGATCTATCCCAACAACTTTCATCATGTATTGATGATAATTTCATCCTTGCAGGTGATTGTAACCAAATATTTGACCCTTTTATTGACCGTGATTCATCAGTTTCTTTTAAACCGCACAAAGCGCATACATTTTTCATTCAGACTGTTCAACAATATAAACTTATAGACGCATGGAGAATTTGTAATCCCACTACAAGGGAAAATACATTTTATTCTCCGGCTCATCAAACTCAATCCCGTATTGATTATTTTTTTGTCTCACACAACATTTCCCAATCTCTAAGAAGTGCTGATATTGGATCCATTCTAATATCTGATCATGCTCCCATCTCCATTCAATTAGACATAGCCCCAAAATCCAATTCACCTAGAAGATGGCGTTTCAATAATTCACTCCTTTTAGACCCCAATTTTAATTCCTCCTTTGTCCCTTTTTTTAATGATTATTTCTCCCTCAACCAAACTGATACCTTACCTTTTCCTGTAATTTGGGATGCTTTCAAGGCAACCGCTAGGGATTTTATTATTGGTTATATATCTAGGAAAAGGATAAACGCACGCAAAGTTTCTAAAGACCTTTTAGCTGAAATAAAGAGTTTGGAGCATTCTTATTATTCTTCAAAGTCCAAAGATTGTCTGTCTCAACTTGTTAAAGCAAAATTTCAATTTAATAAGGAATCTACTGATAATGCTTCACTTATTTTGCTAAAATCCAGCGCTAAATTCTATGGTGGTCAAAACAGAGCCGGTAAGCTTTTAGCGAACTATTTAAAAATTAAACATAATAAGTTTGACATTGAATCTATCATGGATGAACAAAATACACTACGGTTCAAAGATTCAGAGATATTAAACGAATTTCTCTTGTTTTATAAAACTTTATATACACCTGAATCTACACCATCAGAGTTACATATTTCACAATTTCTATCAGGTATTCATAAATCCTCACTTACTCAACCAGATTTCGTTTCCCTAGAATCTGATATCTCACATCAAGAACTTCACATCGCATTACAGTCCCTCAAGAAGGATAAAGCTCCAGGGCCAGATGGCTTCACAGCTGAATTTTTACACACTTTGCTCCACTTCTTCTTCCCAAGCTAATCACTCTCGTAAACTTTTTTTCTCAATCGGGAATATCCTCTGGGTCCTTTTTGGAAGCCTTAATCTGTTTAATACCTAAAGATGGAAAGGATCTTCAATTTTGTAAAAACTATAGACCTATTTCACTTGTTAACATTGACTACAACATTTTTTCTAAGGCTTTGGCCTTTCATTTAGAGACTTTCCTTCCTCAATTATTGGGCGCGGAACAATCCGGTTTTGTTAAAGGTCGCCTCATCTTGAACAACACTCGTTTATTCTTTGACATCTTATCCAAATCTCATCGCTTATCCCACTCATTAGCTTCTGTGGCCTTAGACGCTGAGAAAGCGTTTGATTGTGTCAATTGGTCTTACCTATTCCAAACACTCAAATGGTTTGGTTTTGGTCCTAAGATTATCTACCTGATATCGATTCTTTACTCTAACCCGCAAGCTGCTGTTTTTGTTAATGGTCAATCATCCCCCTATTTTGATCTAAGAAGAGGTGTTCGTCAAGGATGTCCTTTATCTCTGTTCCTTTTTAATCTAGCTTTGGAACCTTTTTTGTCCAGTATTCGGTAGAATGGTGAAATACAGTGTTTTATAGCCAATGACAAACAAATTAAATTGGCGGCTTAAGCCGATGACATATTGCTATTTATTTCTAACCCGTTATCATCCGTCCCTGCTTTTCTTCATGAAGTCGAGCTCTTTGCTTCCGTTTCAGGTAATAAACTAAATATAGATAAGTGTGAGATCCTGCCTTTAACCAAACATACTTTTAAAGACGATTTCAATTCCTCAGGTTTCACCTGGAATTCTCATCATATTAAATATTTAGGGCTTTATTTCACCTCTTCAATCTCAACAACACTTTCCTTATGCTTGGAAAAGTGTATAAATAAAATCTCCACATTAACAACTAAATGGCATCCCTTATATCTCTCATAGTGGGGTCGCCTGGATACCATTAAAATGATGCTCACTCCAATAATTTTATACACTCTTTCCAACATCCCTATTCCTTCAAAATTTCTCAAGAAAATCAATTCCATATTATTATAATTTTTATGGAACAATAAAAAACCCTGCAGGTCTTTAGTGAGACTAACGAGACCAAAAGTAGAGGGAGGAGTTAATTTTCCAGATATTCCTACATATCAAAAATCCTTCCTACTTCGTCAAGCTTCGAGATGGCTCCTGGATTTCCCACTGGAATGTCCTCTGTGGGTAGATCTTGAACGAGCATATTTATCTCCCATCTCTTTCAAAGAGTTTCTCTCTTTCTCCTGCAAACCACATTCTATTTTTACTCCTATTCTTAGACACACCTGTAAACTTCTTGACCTTACTCCAACTACTCCCCCTAATGATCTAAACTCCTTTCTTAATTCCTCTCTTTGGCATAATAAGTTTTTATTGATTCATCACAAACCCTTTTATTGGAAATCTTGGAGAAGTAAAGGCTTAATTTGGATTCATCAACTCTTTTCTCAAAACAAGATATTATCGTTTTCGGAAGCTAGACAGCGTTTTGACTTGCCCATCTCATTCCACTCTAAGTATAACCTTATCAAACAGGCTCTTTCCATTGCACACAATCAAGTTTTATCTTATCCTCACCCTGTTCCTCCCGCTGTCAATGGCTTACACACCCTTTTACTTTCAGTCCCTAAGGCTTCTGCTATCTATACTCATATACGCTCTTTACCGCCTGACAGGGAGAAGACTAAAGTCGAACTCTCTTGGGAAGAGGATCTTGGAGTTAATTGGTCAACTTCTTTATGGAATAAGATCTGGTCCAAAATTAGGAACTCCTCTAGGGCGGCCAACACTACACAAACGCTATTTTTTATTTATAACAGGCTTTTGCTACACCCGGTTATTCTACATAAAAGTTTTGCTGATACACCTGATACCTGTTGGTCTTGCTCTTCCCCATCTGCTGATTTGACACACTTACTCTTTAGGTGCCCACTGGTACACACTTTCTGGAACAAAGTTTGGTCTCAAATTAATTCTATTTTTAAATCCATTTTCCTTTCTCTCTTACTCACCTATTTTTAGGAAGTTTATCACCCATTTGGGATGGTTATATTTCTAACACAAAGATTGTTGATTTACTGTTGGCTGTCGCTTTTCATCAAATTACTAAAAATTGGGAGGATTTGACCAAATTATCATTTCAGGCTTGGTGGTACGCAGTATGCTATAATCACAGACTAGACACAGCGTTTGTTCATCCTATTCATTTAGCTATAAAACGCTTAAATCTATGGTTGCCTGTTACAACGTTTATTGATGCTAATGCTAAGCGCTCTTTCTCCATGACTCCATCTCAGCAAGAAGTTACTCGACCTCCATGACATTCCTTTTTTCTTTATTATTATTTTATACCTTATTAATATGCTTTATTGCTTGGGTTCTTTTGCATTGTACATCAGACATAGTATCTTAAAGATTACATTGTTAATTGGTTGTCTACTTAATTTATTATCGCCATGTTTGCATATTATACTGTATTGATTGAATTTCTGGGATTTTTACTTTTTTTTTCTTCCCCATTAAGTTTATCCTTTGTGTATTCTTTATGTTATCATATTTTGTACTTTTATTCTTTAATAAAATTATTCTGAACTTAAAAAGTACATTCAGATGGAGATGTGTCTCAACTTGTACTTCCATGTGTGTTTTTTGTGAATAAGGTCCTCAGTGTGTCCAATAGCTATGCACATCAAGCCTTCTTCTGTGTAACATGACCCATGTCGGAGGCTGACTGACTGGTAATGCCTCAAGAGACTTCAGCTCTTTCTCAAGGTTATCTAGTTCCTTATGCTTCACCATTCAGACACCAGATGCTGTCTTGAGGCAGACACCCCTTATATATAAACTTCAAATGTCTCCCATTCAACCAATGTGTCTCCAGCTAAAAAATAGTGTTTTCTCAAAATGAATTACCTATCTCACTGACACACCGGCAGCCCAATGGGCTTCCTCATAATTACAAGGCCATGTAAAGTCACCCTGCGTGACTTTTCATGGCCTTGTAAATATGTTTCTCTTTCACGCATAACTCTGCGTGAAAGGGGCGTTCCATGTGTGTTGCTGTGGGTATTCCCACGGAACATCCATGGAACATGACACATTCCCAGATTTACAACATTTTGTAAACCTGGGAATGCGTCAGAATCCTACGGGGAGGCGTAAGGAGGCACAACGAGGAGAAATACTTTTATTCCCATTTCGTTTTTTTCTCTGCAGCACACATGGAAAGAGGAAAATGTCTTTAATTATTGCTTTTGTGCACAAAAACAATCATCCCCTCAGCGCAGGCACCCTTGCAAAATGACGCAAGTGCCCAATTTAACCCATAGCAATACACTTCTTGCCTAGGCAAAGTACAATGTGCAGTACAGTTGCCCTCTCTTTCTACGCCTATATACCTCCTCTCAGAATCAGTAAGATGCGCCTCCTGCATCAAGGTAGATTGGACATTCCGCCTCCTCAGGTATATATTTTCTGTCTCTGTGTTGCTTTCCATACTTCAACATTCCAGGTAAGGTATGTGAAAAGGAATCATTACCATATGTAAGCAAGCAACCTTTCAGTACAGTTGTCAAAAAAGGATACGAATTGGAGTGGAAGGATTTTGTAAAGCAATACAAAAACCCAATGTCTTACTGCCATCTAGTGGCACGAAAACGAATTAATTGGCAATCAACATGCAGTGCAAATGTACTCCGGTTAAACTGTGGGGCACTAAAAATCCGTCTATTGTATATATAACATAATTAAAGATGACATAGCATCATAAGGGTGTACGCTGCTAACAAATTCAACATCTGTAAAGTTTTGATATACAGCATAATGAGTGTTTTAGGAAGATAATAAGTAATTGACCATTCATATTGGTTAAGTTTCGTTTGGTATTTGGGTGGAATGTAATTAGTGTTTATGCACTTCTCATTGCAAGGGTTCAGAAGAAAAAATCTCCTGCTCGTTGTTTTTAGTTCTCGCCTGTAACCCCGCATGTATTGTATGCAGTCTCGCTTTCGAGAGGTATTGAATATAAAAAAAGGGCATACAGCAAACCCATTGCCCATTTGTTGGCTTCATTGTCATTCTTATTTGCTGCCTTCTAATTGGCCAGCGTAAGCTGGCGTCACTTCCTCTTCTTTCGGCTGGAGCATGGACCGATTGCTTCAGCTTCAAGCTGATTGCTTCAGCCTGAGTGCCCTCTTTCTGCTGATCGCGCTGTGATTTAGGCACTACTTTGATCTTTACTTCTTCTCTGTTGTCCTTGTTGAACCCCTTGCCCTTTGTAGCTACATTTTACTATGCCACATGCACTATAACCCCTTCGATGCTTGTGACGGAACCATGCCGTCATGAGTCACGGTTGGGCTGTGCTCATGACAGCATGGTTCCGTCACGACCACGCCCGCGTTTGGAATGTCCAGCACCGGGCTGGAATTCCTGCCGCAGGCAAGGTGTTAAACAATCCCTTTTCTCCTTTGAAATTTATGTTTATTGTGACAACAGATGTTATCTTCTTCCAAATGTATTTTCATGGACATGGGCGTAATTGCTTTTTTTTATGTGATAGGATTTTTTGACAAATGCCATATTTATTTCTGTTTCACGCATGGGGAGATTTACTGATTTGCTCAGAATCACAGGAGTGTTGTGCCGAGACTTAACAAGCAATGGCAAAGCCAATAGGTCTCACCTTTGAAACTATTTGCTATGCCATTATCTTTTGTTAATGCTATACAGCATGGGCATTGCTGACTTTGGCAGTGACATGCTGTATAGCAGTGTGGCTGCTGTGCAGCATGGCTAAAAATAATAATAAAAAGGACTATAATGCTAATGCATCAAGCGCTAATAAAGTTTTTTTTTTAAAGCGCATTAGCCCTGGCTGTGTTATAGTGCTTTTTAAAATTACTTTTAGCCACACTGCAAAGCATCAGTGCTTCTGTACAGCATGGCTACAAAACGTTGCCTAAGCCACTAGCTCTCATAGGTGAGACCTATAGGCTTTGCCAAAGCTTCTTATTCTTCCCATTTATAAGAAAGGAAATGCAGACAAGATAGCTGCACCATAACGTGAATGTTTAGTGTCTGTTGGGTCCTATTGGAGTTGAGCTCTGGCAAAGTGAGCACGTCTGCTTGGCATTTTGAATCCAGGCTAATAATTTAAAGAGACTACATCAGTGAAAAATCAAAACGAAAACCATTACTTTCTGTTTACAGTGCATCTAAGAGATAAATACTTTAAAGTGTGAACTTTTGACATGTAGAATAGTTTCACATGCACGCAACAGGAGGCGAAGAATACACCAACAGATAATAGCATGTGATCAAAAAGTATTACTATTCTGGATGGAACCACATCCCACTCAGTTTTCATTTGAAATAATTGGCAGACGGGGTCCTACCAACTCCTCGTATGCTGTTTTCACCTGCTAAAGACCTTAGGTGACTAATCAACAGCCTAAGTGACACTAAGTCCCTGGCTGACTGTTCCCACCTAAACTGAAATTTTGAGAAAAATTGTGCAATTAGGAGCAGCTCTGAGACATAATTTTAAAGGGATCCTGGACCCTGTCATGCCTTTTTGGTGCAAAATTTGCTCAATTTGCTTTTGTGCAGTTACATGGAATTATGGTGAAATTACGCTTACTTATGCAAACTGCAAATCTGTCATTTTGTGCTACATTTTATCAATTTTTGGTGCGAGGACGCAGTTAAACAAAAGTACCTTGAAAATCGTCCACCTGCTGACATCATCCAGTGACTGTGTGTTTCTGTAATTTTTAAATATGTTTTACATATATTCTTAGGTGTATTGAAGAATGAGTGGGTGTATAAGTGTCTGGATGGGGGATTTTACAGGTTTGTGGCTGATTGTATAAGTGAGTGATTAAACGTGTCTTACTGAATGCATGGGTTAGTGACTAAACTGTGTGAATGTGTGTATCAGTCTGTCTGTTGTTGTGTAAGCTGCTACATGGGTTGGTCAGTAGCTACATGAGTGTTTATATGGGTTATTGATTGTTTGCCTGATTATTTGTATGGGAGACTGAGTGTGTGTGTGTGGGTGGGTTGGAGGTGTGTGACTCTGTGCATTGATGTGTGAGTGGTTGATTCACAGGGTGTATGGGTTCAAGAGTGCATGTGGAAACAGCTGTGTGGGTGAGTGGGTGTATGGGTGTGTTGGTGAGTGAATGGATGTCTCAGTGGTACATGTGTGAGTAACTACATATGTAAAAGGCAGAATATGTGAGTGATGCTGTATATAAATGAGTATATGTGACATTGAGTGATTGTGAGAGTGGCTGTATGGATGAGTGTGTACTTGTATCAGTGATTATATAAGAGAGTAATTATGCGTTAGTATCTGTATGAATTAGGGAGGTGGTGTGTGTATAACTGTATAGGTGAGTAAATGGGAGTGTGATTGATTCTTTGCATGACTGACTAGTTGTGTGAGTAACTCCATGGATGAGTGGCGGTGTGTGAGTGTCTGAATAGGTGTATGAGTGCATATCATAGTGTTGTATTGATGAGTAACTGCATGTATAAGTGAATGTATGGGTGAATGAGTGGATGTGTGTATAGACCTAGGAATCAAAGAGTGCATATGTAGTAACTGGTATTGGTGTCTCGATGGTTTCGAAAATGGTAGTCTGTATTTTACAGTGGGTGTATTAAAGGTTATATTAGACTGTGAGGAGGTGCATCAGATTTTCATGTGGTTGATGTCATCAGTGATGTCATTTCAGATGTCATCAGTGATGTCATCAGTGATGTCACTGACCATGCCATGAATGATGTAATATGTGACGTCATGAGCAGTGCATTGCGGGGGCGCGAGTTATAGTTAGCTGAACTAACTATAACAGTGGAATTTCTATGGTTTTGTACGAGTGAAATGTCCAGCTAACTATAACGCCCCTGAAACCTATGGTTTTTTCAGTGAATTGCAAAGGTTTTTAAATGCTAATTTCTAACTATAACGTCTGTAAAACCTATGGTTTTTTCAGTGAATTTCAATGGTTTTTTAAATGCTAATTTCTAACTATAACGTCCCTGAAACCTATGGTTTTTTCAGTGAATTTCAAAGGTTTTTTAAATGCTAATTTCTAACTACAATGTCCCTAAAACCTATATTGTTTTTAACTAAATTTAAAAAAGACGTGCATACTTTTTGTAGTGAAAAACTAACTGTAACAGTAGTCTGTTATAAGTTATAATTTAACAATGTTTAAAACTTAATTAGCACTAATTAACATATAAGTGTGGAAAAAGTGTGACGGAGCAGCTATGATACCTGACTTCGAACAACAGCATTCACAGTTCGATTCCCGGCTCCAGCGGCACGTTAGCCCACCACTATGTCACTGTGGGCAACACCTTGCTTAATCTTTCCGACGCCCCCGAGCGCCGGCACACCTTTCCAGGGTTAGCTGTACGCTTTACAAATGCTCGCATTTTTTAAATGTAAAACCATAGTGATGAGAAATATTATCACGTTTTTTTTTTCTTCTATTCTGATAGATCTTTTTTTTTATGTCTTCTATTTAGAATTACGGCAATCAATAAATGTATTTACTCATGAGAATGAAAATGACACGGTTTTCCGGGTAACAGTTTTTAAGCTCTCCAACATATGTACATATTAAGGACCTTATACGTGTTAGGTTCGAAATCGAAACTTTTTCCGCTTCACATTTTGTAACTTTTCCCAACACGTGCACAAGTGAAACAGTTAAAACGTGAGCACGTGTCAACTGTAAAACGTGACATCTAAATGGGTGGAGCCGCATCTTCCTTCCATAGACTACTGAATAACCAAAAAGTATATAAACCACACCCGTTGATAGATTAGTTTCGTTTTTGCGAGTTATTTACGCGTCTCCATTCAGTGATGCAGGTGCTCTTTTCTACAGTCGGATTCTTCTTTTGCGGCCACAAAACATAATCCTGAGTTGTAAGTTGTTTCATTATGCAATACTAGATATTTATAATACGTAGCTATTTGTCAATCTTTAAACACTTGTATTTAGAATAAAGTGTTATTGGTTGTTTTTGCCATTTATATGTAACGTCAGCAGCTTGTTTTCAGAAACAGACAGAATACAGCAAACATTGTTCCTGTTCTGGCTCCTTTGAGCTCATATAGTGTGACTTTGTATATTATAATATTGACACTGTACTTAACCTCAGAAGTGTCGGTGACCCGTCGGCGCGAAGACTAAAGATTTATATGTAACGTCAGCAGCTTCTAGTTTGTAGTCTATTTCCCCCTTGACATCATATAGTGTGAGTATGTATATTATAATAACCACACATTATGATCTCAGAGGAGTTTGTGACCCGTTGGCGCGAAGACTAAAGATTTATATGTAACGTCAGCAGCTTCTGGTTTTTAGTCTATTTCTCCCTTGAGATCATATAGTGTGAGTATGTATATTGTAATATGAACATTTATACTGACCTCAGTGGAGTTTATGACCCGTCGACGCGAAGACTAAAGATTTATATTTAACGTCAGCACCTTCTCGTTTTTACTCTGTTTTTTTCTTGGGATCATATTGTCGTGTGGTTTGTGGCCTCCTGGTCTGCCTTGCTGCGTTGGCTTGGGCTTGGATGCCATGAGGCCTTTTTGCGCACGTTCAATCAATCAATCATGTCACTTATAATGCGCACTACATACCCGCGAGGGTCTCAAGGCGCTGGGGGAAGAGGGGGGTGGTGCTGCTACTGATCGAAGAGCCAGGTCTTGAGGAGTCTTCTGAAGGCCAGTAGGTCTTGGGTCTGTCGGAGGTTGGTGGGGAGGGTGTTCCAGGTCTTGGCGGCGAGGTGGGAGAAGGATCTGCCGCCGGCGGTCGTTTTCCGGATGCGGGGGACTGTGGCGAGGGCGAGGCTGGTCGAGCGGAGCTGGCGGGTGGGGGTGTAGAAGCTGAGTCGTCTGTTGAGGTAGGCTGGTCCGGAGTTGTGGAGTGCTTTGTGTGCGTGGGTGAGGAGCTTGAAGGTTATCCTCTTGTTGACAGGGAGCCAGTGCAGGTCTCTCAGGTGGGGTGTGATGTGGCTGCATCGGGGGATGTCGAGGATAAGACGTGCAGAGGCGTTCTGGATGCGTTGCAGCCGTCTCAGGAGCTTAGCCGTCGTTCCTGCGTAGAGGGCGTTTCCGTAGTCCAGCCTGCTGGTGACGAGGGCCTGGGTGACTGTTTTTCTTGTTTCGGTGGGGATCCACTTGAAGATCCTGCGGAGCATTCGGAGGATGTTGAAGCAGGATGAGGAAACGGCGTTGACCTGCTTAGTCATGGAGAGGGTGGGGTCGAGGATGACCCCTATGTTGCGTACGTGGTTGGTGGGTGGCGGGGCTGTTCCCAGTGATGTTGGCCACCAGGAGTCGTCCCAGGCTGAAGGGTTGGAACCAAGGATGAGGACCTCCATCTTGTCCGAGTTCAGCTTCAGGCGGCTGGTCCTCATCCATTCGGCGACGGCCTTCATTCCTTCGTGGAGGTGGGCTTTGGCGGTGTGAGGGTCTTTGGTGAGGGAGAGGATCAGCTGGGTGTCGTCGGCGTAGGAGATGATGTTTAGGTTGTGCTGTCGGGCGACGTGGGCGAGGGTGCCATGTAGATGTTGAACAGCGTTGGGCTGAGGGAGGAGCCTTGGGGTACGCCGCAGATGATCTTGGTGGCCTTGGATCGGAAGGGGCGAGGCGGACGCTTTGTGTTCTGCCGGAGAGGAAGGATGTGGTCCAGTCCAGGGCCTTCTCTTGGATCCCGGCGTCGTGAAGGCGTGTTCGTAGTGTGTGGTGGCAGACCGTGTCGAAGGCGGCTGATAGGTCCAGGAGGATGAGGGCTGCTGTTTCTCCGTTGTCTAGCAGGGTCCTGATGTCATCGGTGGCGGCGATGAGGGCGGTTTCGGTGCTGTGGTTGCTGCGGAAGCCGGACTGGGAAGGGTCCAGGATGTTGTTCTCCTCGAGGTAGCGGGTCAGTTGTTTGTTGACGATTTTCTCTGTGACCTTCGCGGGGAACGGGAGCAGAGAGATGGGTCGGAAGTTCTTGAGGTCCTTGGGGTCTGCCTTGGGTTTCTTGAGTAAGGCGGTGATCTCGGCGTGCTTCCAGCTTTCCGGGAAGGTTGCTGTCTTGAAGGAGATGTTGATTATTTTCCGGAGATGGGGCGCGATGGCTGTACTGGCTTTGTTGAAGATGTGGTGAGGGCACGGGTCTAGCGGTGAACCGGAGTGGATGGTGTTCATGATCTCGCTGGTGTCCTCGTCGTTGATGTTGGTCCAGGAGAGCAGGCGGTTGGTGGTTGTGGGGGCAGTGGTCTCGGTGGTTGCCGGGGCGGTCGTGGTGTTGAAGCTGTCGTGGATGTCGGCGATTTTGCGGTGGAAGAAGGTGGCCAGTGAGTCGCACAGGTCTCGCGACGGCTGGATGTCGTTGGTGTTGGAGCTGGGGTTGGAGAGTTCCTTCACGATGTTGAAGAGCTCTTTGCTGTTGTGTGCGTTGTTGTCTAGGCGGTCTTTGAGTGAGGCCCTTTTGGCAGATCTGATGAGGTGATGGTGACTGCGGGTGGCGCTCTTGTGGGCGGTGTAGCTGTCCGCTGTCCGTTCGTGGAGCCAGATCTTCTCCAGTTTTCGGCATGTTCGTTTGGAGGCCTGGAGGTCTTCGGTGAACCAGGTGGCTTTCTTGCTGGTGTGGCTGTTGGGCGGATTCTTGAGCGGGGCGAGGGTGTTGGCGCAGTCGTCGATCCACTGTCTGAGGTTGCGGGCGGCGGTGTCGGGGTCGGAGGGTTCGGCGGGTGGGCTCAGGGCGAGGGTTGTGGTTAGCTGGTCTTCCGTGACTCTGCTCCAGCAGGGGCGAGGCATTTGTTCGGTGCGGTGGTGCGTGGTGGGCTTCCTGTAGGTGAAGTGGATGCAGTGGTGGTCAGTCCAGTGGGGTTCGGAGGTGTGGTTGAAGGAGACGTGTGGGCTTGCGGAAAAGATGGAGTCTAGCGTGTGGCCGGCGGCGTGGGTGGGTGTAGTCACGAGCTGTCTGAGTCCGAGGGTGGCGAGGTTGTCGATCAGGGTGGTGGAGTTGGTGTCCTTGTTGTTCTCGAGGTGGAAGTTCAGGTCCCCGAGGAGGATGTAGTCCGTGGAGGCGATGGCGTGTGTGCTGACGAAGTCAGCGATGGAATCGCTGAACTGTGGTCGGGGTCCGGGGTGTCTGTAGATGAGGGTTCCTCTGAGGGTGGTGTTGGGATCGGTGTGGATCTGGAAGTGCATGTGTTCGGCGGTGCTGAGGGTGTCGTCGGTGTTGGTTGAGACTCTGAGGGTGTTCCTGTGGACGATGGCGATGCCTCCTCCGACTCCGTTGGTGCGGTCCCTGCGGGTGATCTTGTATCCGTCCGGGATGGCAATGGCGATGTCGGGGGCTGAAGCGGGATTCAGCCAGGTCTCCGTCAGGAATGTGACGTCTGGGGAGGTTGAGTCGAGAAGGTCCCAGAGTTCGATGGCGTGTTTGCGGGCGGAGCGGGTGTTGAGGAGGATGCATCTGAGGTAGTTGGGTTCTTTCCTGGACGGTGGTTTGGCGGGGCGGGTGCTGGCGAAGCTGCAGTTCCGGCAGGTGAAGGGCCCTTGGGTGCGCTTCGGGGTGGCCTGGTAGCAGGCGTGATCTTTTCCGGGGTTGAGTGCGTGGAGGGTGCTGGCGTCGTATCGGCGTCTGTTGATGTGGCGGGCGCGGGGGATGCCCGGACCAGGGGGTCTGGCGCTGGGCGCGGTCCAGGCGCGGACGGGCGCAGACGGGCTTGCCTTAGGCGCGCCTTTGGCGCGCCAGCGGCACGGCCGCACAGCGGCCGCCATAAATGGGGAGGAGGGAGGAGCAGGGAATGGGGCAGCGAATGGGCAGTGAGGGGACGGGGCCGCAGGGGCGGGAAACAGGCACAGAAGGGAAAACGAGCACAATCAGGGCATCAAGGGGGCACAGAAAGGAAAAAAAAAACGAGCACAATCAGGGGCAGCAAGGGGGCACAGAAAGGAAAAACGAGCACAATCAGGGGCAGCAAGGGGGCACAGAAAGGAAAAACGAGCACAATCAGGGGCAGCAAGGGGGCACAGAAAGGAAAAAACGAGCACAATCAGGGGCAGCAAGGGGGGCACAGAAAGGAAAAACAAGCACAATCAGGGGCAGCAAGGGGGGCACAGAAAGGAAAAACAAGCACAATCAGGGGCAGCAAGGGGGCACAGAAAGGAAAAGCAGAGCACAATCAGGGGCAGCAAGGGGGGCACAGAAAGGGAAAAACGAGCACAATCAGGGGCAGCAAGGGGGCACAGAAAGGAAAAAAAACGTGCACAATCAGGGGCAGCAAGGGGGCACAGAAAGGAAAAAACGAGCACAATCAGGGGCAGCAAGGGGGCACAGAAAGGAAAAACGAGCACAATCAGGGGCAGCAAGGGGGGCACAGAAAGGAAAAAACGAGCACAATCAGGGGCAGCAAGGGGGCACAGAAAGGAAAAAACGAGCACAATCAGGGGCAGCAAGGGGGCACAGAAAGGAAAAGCGAGCACAATCAGGGGCAGCAAGGGGGCACAGAAAGGAAAAAACGAGCACAATCAGGGGCAGCAAGGGGGGCACAGAAAGGAAAAACGAGCACAATCAGGGGCAGCAAGGGGGGCACAGAAAGGAAAAACGAGCACAATCAGGGGCAGCAAGGGGGCACAGAAAGAAAAACGAGCACAATCAGGGGCAGCAAGGGGGCACAGAAAGGAAAACGAGCACAATCAGGGGCAGCAAGGGGGCACAGAAAGGAAAAACAAGCACAATCAGGGACAGCAGCAGGGCACACAGACGGAGCTGTGTGGTGGGGGAGCGACCTACCGTTCCTTTGTGCCGTTGTTTTTCGAGCCTCTGCTTCTGCCCGGCTATCTTAGCACTGTCTGCATTTCTATCTTTCACCTTGTCTCCTGTTCTCTTTTGGGCTGCTGTCTGCACACCATGTACAAGGTCGATACACAACGTCCCTTGTTCCTGCTGATTTGGCCAGTCCCTCATACTTAGACATAACACTCTATTTACAGCTGCCTTGGAGAAATTCGTGTGCTTTTAATATGGTGTTTTTTCACTGTAAGAGACACTTGGAGAACAACCTTTCCAGAGAGAAGAGCTGTTTGTATCTGATGATGTAAACTTTGCATCTAGATATTGAGGTATGGGGGTTCGCTAGTCAAAGCCCAGAGGTCTTCTATTTTTATAATAAACTAGCTACTAGCACGGGGAGGGTGTTAAGGTCTTTTAGCCTTATATCCACTGCTTTATGAAATGCTTTCCCCGTTTCTATTCTATGGAGTTGTAACTATGCTGCTTATTTTATCATTATGCATTATGCTGATAGTACTGGCACGTGTACTGTATCTTAGAGCACGTTAGTTGAAATAAACATTTTAAACTATACAGTGTCTCTTCTTACGCTCGTTGTGGACAGGTATGAGTGATTTATGAAAGGGTGTTCTTGCTACTGCGAGTCCTGAGAGAGATACCGTGTTCTGGGTTGTCTAATCATTGGTAGCTTTGTTGCTAATGAGACGCTACAGCTAGTCGGGTTAGGGTTTTAGGTGCTAAGGTTTATGGTTGGCTCACCACTATAATCCGAGGTCCTATTATCCTGTGCATAGCTCTGTGTATGTGCAGAATCCCTACAACATGGCGCAACCAACGAGTGGGGCCGCTTATCTGCGAGACGCTTGAGTAATATTTATGCTTGTCCACAACTCCCTTCACAGGCACTTCCGGAAGCGTGTGGGACGGTGATACCTCCTATATTGACATTTTTATAGGTTCTTTCAAGCTCGAAGTTGTTAAAAGGTTTCTTAAACAATACCCTCTATTGTGCTGTCACACATTAGGTTGTCGTGAACTTTTAGCTTGAAATGGCTACGCAAATTGCGGCACATAGCCGCGCAGCGCTCCGGGCTCACTTAACAGTGTATGGAGTGCCTGACGCGAGTGTCGACTTGATCTTTGTGGTACAAGCAGATCCAGCTTACCACTTTGAGGTGTTTTACTCTTGGGTCACCTTTCCGGCGGTGGATGGGACTGATAATTTGTTCCATGAATATGAAGCCACCGATGTTCCTAATCACTATAGACCGTATATGAATCTTGAAGTACCGCTCACGGCTTGGCAACACCGTGTTTGGTTTGATGGCGCCCTCCCCCAACCGGTTACCGCGGTTCGTTTAGGCCCATTATCAATTGATGGGGCCACTTGGCCAGTCTTGGCCGGGTATACACCACATCCGCGTTATATGACGGTAACAGTCGCTGAACTGAGTCATATGCATTCGTCTTTGATACGAGTACATAGAGCTTTAGTACAATATGATACAGGCAACATCCAGGGAGCCCCGCCTGGAGTTGCGGCCCATCCAGCTGGTGCAGGCGGCATAACCATAAGTCCTGTCATGGTGAATTCGGTGATGGGCAAGCGCCCACAAAATAAGGACGATTTTCCTTATTGGCTTGCAGAGAAATTTGACCAGCTGGAGGCAGTTTTTCCAAATACATCTCCCATGGAAAAACATAGGATTTTGACGATTAGTTTGCCAAAAGACTTAGTACCCGAGTTGGCAGAATGCAACAACTGGGGTAGGGTATTCGCTGCAGTATATGCGAAGAGTTTCGGCACTCCTTCCATGACAGTTCTCCCCTCTGTGATTAAACGAGTACAGGATGAACATGGCCCTGAAGCGGCTGTGGAATTAGGGATGAGACTGGTGGGAGTGTTCGACGAAGTAGCTGAGTTGATCCTTGCGAATGTCAAGGGCGATGCAGTGAACTTTCAAGTAGCTAATGCTTTGGCTTTGGTCCCAGAATTGGACAGGCCTCGCAAATTACTGAAAATTATTGCTCAGGCTTACAAAACCATTGGTCGCAATAGCCTGGGAGTTAAGCCTTTTGCTAAAACGCAAACACAATCGCAACAACAACCAAAAACTCAGTCGGAGAAAGATGAGAAACCAGTTTTTACTAAAAAGAGCTGGAGGTTGAAAAAACAGGGTAAGCAACAGAAGAAGCCGGGGTCGCGAGGTGCATCCCTGGTTTCCGTCTCTTCTGAACGCACTTATGATTTGCGTGATAGGGCGAGAATTAAATCTCCAGAGAGATTTCAAGTCCCTGATTCGCGTTCTCCTCGTTCTTCACAGGCACCAACATCTTCGCAGGCTGGTGGAGGAGATCGCCAGGATGGAGGAAGGGGTCGAGAGGATCCACAGGGACGAGACCAACCTCGACAACAAGTCAGAGGGAAACCAGACGATTTCCAACGTTCTCGCCCACAATTTCAGAAGAAAAAAGTTGCCGCTGTAACAGCGAGATATGCCACAGACGGTGAGAACGAGACTCCTAGATTGGACGTGGGCAGTGACCCTCCTAGACAGTGCCGCGGAAGTTACCATAGTGCGGGAGGCGCTACGTCCTCATGTGGAGGCGACAGCAACTGAGACATTCATTACTGTTGAGACAGCTGACACTAGAGTGGCTCCCCCTGACAGACTATATAATATTGTAATTCAAATCGAAGGTGATATACAGGGTGTTATCAAAGGGATTTTTTGGGAAAATCTGACCTCTTCGTATGACATTTTGTTAGCGGAGGCGGATTGGCCGCCCCCATTCGTACTTGCTGCGCGTAAAGGGGAGGAGGTAATCCTTCTGAGCTTTTCTCGACACGTCCCAAAAGACAAAGGAGAGGCTCTTGCAGCTGAATGGGCTGTGTCCCTGGCTCCAGCGTTATACCGCAACCATGTGGGCTGAAGAAGAATCACCACCCCATGAAATACCTCTGCGGTCCCTACCACAGCCACAACCCCAATATCCCATTAAACGGGAAGCTAAAGGTCCCGTTTCCGAAATTCTGACCCAGTTGGAATATCAGGGAGTGATTGAAACATGTGAGTCACCGATGAATAATCCCCTTTTCGCGGTTTCTAAACCCGATGGATAGTACCGCTTAGTTTTGGATTACCGGCATTTGAACTCTCATTGTCGGACCTTTGCGGTGCAAAACACACATAGTTCTGCGCTAGTAGACAGTCTTGTTCGTAAAAAATATAAAACTACACTTGACCTATCCAATGGATTCTACACGCACAACTTGGCCCCGGAGAGTAGCCAATGGAGCGCTTTTACCTCCGGTGGTAAATTATTCAAATTCAGGCGTTTACCTATGGGCTACAAAAACAGTCCGGGCGTATTTGCTGCTCGTGTTGTCTCTTTGTTAGACGGCATAGACCCAGATGCATGTTCGTACGTCGATGATATCTATCTGACAGACAACGAATTATTCCCGCATCTTTCCCGAGTGGACTGCATTATTCTAAGATTTTGCGGTTCTAGGTTACAAATTTAATTTTGCCAAGTCTCACATTGCTGAATTTACCATTTTGTTTTTGGGTTATGAGCTCAACAATGAAGGTAAGGGCTTAGCCCCCCATTTTCTGGAGAAATGTGCACTTTTGTGCCCTCCAACCACTCTGAAGAAACTTCAGTCTTTACTGGGTTTTCTAAACTTCGGGCGTACTTACATTCCCGAATATGCCCAGCGTATCAAGCCCCTTACAACCTAACTTTTCGAAGTCATGCTGGCTTCCGGAGCATTCCTCCATTCCTCCATTCTGCAGTCTTTGCAGACAGACTTACTTGAGTCTAAATACTTGTTGACTCGTGATAACCACACCAACCTGGTGATTAGAATAATTCCCGGGGCAGTGGGTTTCACGTATTTAACCTTTAACGAAGGTGACACAGTACCCATCGCATACAAGTCACATCTTTACAACTCCGCAGAAATGCGTTTTTCATCTGTGGAGAAAGTTTTAACTGCCGTGCAAATGGCGATTCTAAAGGAACGCGCACTGGCACAGGGAAAGCGCATTTTGGTGGTAACACCCTATCCTGCCCTAGAGGCAGTGACGAAAGCAAGTGTTCCGAACTCTAAAGCTTTGCACCCCCGTTGGATACAATGGGCAACATCTTTGACGTCTCCGGATGTCACTTTCATCTTTGATTCATCTCTTCAGACTCAGGAGTTTTTGCAGTATGAATTCGTTCATCCTCCTCCTCTGTCTTTACTACTGCTTGAGGAATACGAATGTATTATCTATACCGATGGTTCAGCACAGCCTGCCACGGGCTCCAAGCATGCTTATTCAGCAGCATGTGCTATTGTTGCAGGTTCCTTTGTGAACGGAAAATTTAAATCTACTGTAGTGCATACTCAAGCACTGGGAGACAGTACTGCACAATTGGCCGAGCTGCATGCACTGGTGCTAGCACTCGAGTTCGCTAATCCGGTTGTGACCACTTATTGTATGCGATTCCTACTACTGTGTTCAGTCTTATAATGAGAATCTCTTCTTTTGGTCACAAAATGACTATAGAGACGCAAAAGGCAGCACAATTAAGCATAAAATGCTTTGGGTTCGAGTGGCAGATTTACAACAACATCTGCCTCTCACACAGGTGGTACACACTCTTGGCCACCAGCGTGTGGGCGCACACGCTGTCGGTAACGGCTTGGCAGATGAAGCTGCCAAGTCAGCAGTAGCCACGTGCTCAGTCGCAGCAGTTACCAGATCCATGTCTAAAATCGATTCCGATATTCTAGCAGCTATTGCTGCAACAAAGGAAGGTGCTAATTACCCTCGGGGATTCCCTTCCAAATACTGTTATCAATTAGGTCCCGAACAGGCTCCTTATGTAAGAATTCCAGAAGTTGGTGATCGGCTGATTCCCAACGCGGACCGCAGACTTTCCTTGATTACTGCAGCACATGAAGGCATGGCTTCGGCTCATGCTGGGGTGTCTGCGACAGTTTCCATCTTGCAGCAGCGTTACTGGTGGCGTGGTTTATACGAACAAACCCGTACTTATGTGCTTTCTTGTGACGTTTGTCAGCAGATTAAGCCTTCCACGGTTACACGTCCACCACAGACCCCGCTCTGCATTTCAAACAGACCTTTTGGGTGTGTTTACCTGGATCACTGCGGTCCCTTTTCTTCAGACACTGCATATAAATATATCTTAGTTGCAGTGGACTCGTGCACACGTTTCATCTGGGTTTGGCCACAACGGAGTGCTGACGCTCGAAATGTCATAAGGGATTTGCGTGTCTTTGTGGGAATTTTCGCCTGTGGCACCTTCCATTCTGACCAAGCTCCAGCGTTTGCCTCTAAGGCTTACAAGGACGCAATGGGTTCACTGGGGGTGCGGGTGAAATTTTCGTCACCGTATCGGCCTGAGGGCAATTCAATTGTTGAACGAATGAACCGTGACTTAAAGTAATCCTTGACAGCTAGAGTCTTAGGTACTGGCAGGAACTGGCTGGCCCACTTGTATACCGTACAACGTGCACTTAATAATCTCCCGAGAAGACCTCTGGGTGGGCGGACCCCATACGAAATGCTCTTTGGCATAAGAATGTTTGTGCCTGACCTTGATGGTCTAGACATGGCGGCGCAATCCGCCATCTTTGATGTAGATAACCATTCTACTATTTTACAGGACTTACAAGAAGCCCGAGACAAACTTGCGATTGCGCATTTACCTTCAGCCACAGACGCTGCACTGCAGATTCCAGTTGCCGGCTGGCTTCCGAAGATTGGAGATCTGGTCCGAGAGAAGGTGGAGAACAAAAAAGAATTTGGCCCCTCTTATCGTGCACCGGTTCCAGTCCTTGGCTTGAAGGGAACTCGTACAGTCATCTTACCACCGCTTCCTGGTCGCAAAGAGAACAGATACATCTCGGTGGAAAATGTCAAACTACAACATCTGGCCGGTCCTGAATAGTGTTACACCAGCGGTCTCTTGTCCTGTCATTTACCGGACGAATGTTCGTGGCCCTCCTGCACGAACGGTCACTGATGTTGCTATCGAGATGGTAGGTTTACCTGATACTCTGCACGCCTACCCGGATTCCCCCTGCAACGAGGAGCCCGAGTATATCTACCCCGCAACCGAGTCCGTGGCTCATCTACCAACAACGCCACTGAACCCAACACGTTATTCCTTTGACTCGGATTCCACTCCATCACTTGTCCCGTCCAAATTCAGTATTTTTGTGTCCTGGTTCAGAGACAATTTTTTGATCCCCCCATGGACATACATTTGGTTGGTACTTTTCCTAATTTTTTTGTTCATGTCTATTGGCTTTGTCACAGTGTTTTTTCTGCTCCTCAATGGACACTATTTGCCAGAACGCTCTGCGGTGAACTCTGTCGCTGGAACTTTGGCTCCACATTCTTCATCTCACATCATGAAGCGAGACCACACATTTGTGAACATTTCAGCTTTTCCAGTTGCTGATGGCATCGTTTGGGATGCGGTAAATTTCCAAATTCATGGACCAACCGAAATTATTAATGTACCAAATGTCCTTCGTGTTTCAATGGGTGATGTCGTAAAAAGTAATATTCATTCTGACGATTGGGATGTGCATGCAGTTGAAGCATTATTTACTGATTTGACATATTATGCTGCTTTTCATGCTGAAGATCTGTACATGAATTCTGCAAGTTATGCTGATTTGTATTGTTACCAGCATTGGGGCAACCATTTTCTCCATAAACCCAGTACCCTTCGGGGTCTTTTTAATTACACCCAGTGGGAACATTGTCCGACCCCTTTACCAGGTAGCTCCCAAACGCTTAGAAATAAGTTTACTTATTTTACCGATTTTAACAGATCGAACCCTGGGTCCTATTTCTTTAAATTAAACACTTCCTCTACACAGAAAATCATGTTGACCCATACAAAATTACTATATTCAGGCTCCTTTTTAAAAGCCTTAGCTGTGGGTGGGTATGAACATTGGCGTGACACCATTGATTTGAAGTCTATTTGGGGCTCCAAAGCATGGCAGGTGCAGGGCACAGAAGCCTTGCATCGTGCTTGCCTCATCCCGGCCCAAATTCTATTTTTAAATCAGACCGTCTATCAAACGACATGTTGGGGTTTGGCTACGTCCAAACAATTAAATGCACCGTCCTTTCCTGTCTTGTCTTCCACTCCCAACGAAAGCTTGTACTTTAATAAGTCCCTTACCGAATTGCAGGTTTTGTTTCTGAACAATTCGTTTAATGTCTCTACGTTGGTTCAGTCACCCTGGTTGGCTTAACCCATTGCATCTAATGCCTGCCAATTGCGTTTTCATGACTCAGTTCCTGGTTACAAACAGGATAGGCCTGATCCACGGTTTTCTGACTCTCGTACTGTGACAACATATTCTGTTGGTAAATTATGTAAACAGTGGTTGCAGCACTCTTCCCTAGATTCTGTTAAACAACATTTATCGCTCCTATCAGGCAACATTGATCTGTCCGATTTTGTTCTGGGGCCTCGTGGTCCTCGACCTAAGAGATTCATTTATGAAACTTATAACGTACTCTGGAAGCTTTCACAAATTGAAGCTGCTTCCCGTCTGCGGGAAATCGATCAAGCAAATTTGGAAAAGGTGCTTGCTGTTGTTGACAATAGTATTAATACCCTGTCTTCCCGCATTTACACATTAGAGAATATTATTTCCTCTGTTGTTGATATTGTACAAGATGATGTTTCTGTGTTATATCATGGTCAAAATCAATTGCGTTCAGTAATGCAGTTTGCATGGACTTTGCAAACACTTAAAATGGGGAAAGTTCCTTGGCAATTTTTGAACACCTCTGCCTTATTTTCACCTTTTAATTTGACTGAGAAACAGCGGTTCATGTCCATGAAAGATGCAGCATACACTCTGTTACATATTGAAAAGATAGAGCCCTTACCATTCTCTATTGCGGAATTGGATTCTGCTGTGTGGCTAGTACACAGGGTTATCGCTTTGCCTTTTTCATTGTTTGAATTTAGTTCGTGCATGAAGCATTATCCTGTGGGCCGTTTCCAGCCCTTGGGCAGTGCCTTCCTGCATGAACTTTGGTCCCTGCCATTCATGTTTAAATGCCTTCGAGACGGGAGGGAGGTTTTTCTCACTGGGGAGTCATGCGATTCAACTGTGGGTCATTCCCTTATTTGAAAACACATTAAGTTGCACGGAGCTTGTAACGTTTCGGCTCCGAATCTTGCTTGTGTGTTAAAGGGTATTCCAGCTCCTGCTATTTCTCCTACTTTCACTGTGCTTGCTAATGGTAGCTATTTGCTTTTAAATAACCAAGACTGCTGTGGCCTGCTGGCCGGCATACCATATATTGTTACCGTTTCCCACAGGGTTGTCTGCTGCAAAAATTTGCTTTTTCCTCCCCCGCACGACATCATAGATAGTTCTGTGTGGCCTTCCATTCCTACTGTGAGGGCGGATTTCAATAAATTGAGCAGAATAAAGGCACTATTATTGAACCAGGAGGTTATGCTCACATCTGCCCGGGAGACTTTCATTCTCCAGGTGGCAAGTACCCACAGTGAAATACAGGCCCTTTTGAACACTAACCTCCCACAACATTTCGGTGAACTGATTCACCGTGTTTTTAATGCGTCCCGCACTGAAGGTCTAGTGCACTTTTTTAAAGTTGTGGGCTCTGGCCTTGTGACCTCTTTTCAAACTATTTTTGGTGTAATACCGGCTTTTATTCATTCCATCTTTTCTAGCGTCTATGGTGGCTTTCCACTGATCCTCGCCTTGGCGGCTGGTGTCCTGCTGTTGGTCTGTTTACTACGCAATGGCTGCACCTCCATGGGCCCTTCTCGAGCCAGGTCGGCTCCAGATGTTCCGTGAACGCCTCCTCGCTGGCTTCGGCGTCCTGCCGTTGGCGACAATGAGTGTGTCATGTACACTTTCTTTTCGCCTTGCGTGCAACCTGTGATGTCTTGCATCAGATGTCCATTCTCGTGGGCCATGGATTATTGCCTCTCAAATACGTCTTTGTCTGTTCCGGATTTTGTTCAGTTGGTGGGTCCCCTAGAGGCCCATGAACGGGACTGTTCCGCTGCAGGCTACATGGCGCGTGCGGCTGCACTGGGGATTTTGGCACAATGGGATATCTGGGCGGCTGCTCGGAATCTCCTACAACGAAGTTATATTGAGTATCACGCAAGTTGTCCCGCAATGCTGTTCGCTGCCCCCTCTTGCGAGGAACATGACTGCAGCTTTGATTTACTTGACTGGATGGCGTCGCTTTTTTCCGACGATTCCAATGATGTCCTCTTGGAAGGTGTAGCGTTTTTCTGCACTAACACACTATTGGATTGAGAGGGCTTTAACTTTCTGCAACCTGCCTCGCTGAAAAAAAAAATATATATATTCTTTTTCTTTTTGATTTTTTATTCACATCTCCCTTTCGTTGTCCTTCCTGGGATTTGCTTCCCCACATGCGTTCTGTTCTGCTCAGTTAATTTGGACCCTGTCATCTTCTTGGACGATGGACTGACCAGGGAGGGTGTCGTGTGGTTTGTGGCCTCCTGGTCTGCCTTGCTGCGTTGGCTTGGGCTTGGATGCCATGAGGCCTTTTGCGCACGTTCCTTTGTGCCGTTGTTTTTCGAGCCTCTGCTTCTGCCCGGCTATCTTAGCACTGTCTGCATTTCTATCTTTCACCTTGTCTCCTGTTCCCTTTTGGGCTGCTGTCTGCACACCATGTACAAGGTCGATACACAACGTCCCTTGTTCCTGCTGATTTGGCCAGTCCCTCATACTTAGACATAACACTCTATTTACAGCTGCCTTGGAGAAATTCGTATGCTTTTAATATGCTGTTTTTTCACTGTAAGAGACACTTGGAGAACAACCTTTCCAGAGAGAAGAGCTGTTTGTATCTGATGATGTAAACTTTGCATCTAGATATTGAGGTATGGGGGTTCGCTAGTCAAAGCCCAGAGGTCTTCTATTTTTATAATAAACTAGCTACTAGCACGGGGAGGGTGGTAAGGTCATTTAGCCTTATATCCACTGCTTTATGAAATGCTTTCCCCGTTTGTATTCTATGGAGTTGTAACTATGCTGCTTATTTTATCATTATGCATTATGCTGATAGTACTGGCACGTGTACTGTATCTTAGAGCACGTTAGTTGAAATAAACATTTTAAACTATACAGTGTCTCTTCTTACGCTCGTTGTGGACAGGTATGAGTGAATTATGAAAGGGTGTTCTTGCTACTGCGAGTCCTGAGAGAGAGAGATACCGTGTTCTGGGTTGTCTAATCATTGGTAGCTTTGTTGCTAATGAGACGCTACAGCTAGTCGGGTTAGGGTTTTAGGTGCTAAGGTTTATGGTTGGCTCACCACTATAATCCGAGGTCCTATTATCCTGTGCATAGCTCTGTGTATGTGCAGAATCCCTACAACAATATACTGTGTATATGTATATTATAATATTAACAGTCATTGTGATCTCAGAGCACTTTATGACCCGTTGGCGCGAAGATGAAAGATTTCAAAGTCCCGGAGAAAAGAAGCTCTCAACATACTCATCGCTGGAAAGTATTTCGTTATTGATCTTGTTTTGTATTGATGACTTCATTTTCATTTTCCTTTTTGTGTGCCATCAGTGACACTGTGTATATTGTAAGAGTGTGATATTTCCACACAACAGGAATTGGAGATTTCTCGCCGCCAGGAGTAAACCATCTGAAATACAGTTTACTGACCTTTATAACTTACTTGATCAGATATTTTTACAGTGACAATATTTTTGGAAATTGCAGTTTAAAAAAAATAGTTTCCATAGATACTTTCTTAGTGAATACCTTTGATAAACCCTACATTTCTGAATGCTTTTTTACTATTTCTATTTTTGTCTGTTGCGGTTCCTATTCACCTTCTCCCTATAGAATATATACGACCAGTAGTGTATATTATTATACTACTATCCTATATATTCTTAAAGGAGTACGTGATCTAAGCACTACGACCGAACTTTCCCGAATTCTACAATAATAGAAATTATAAAAAATGATAAACCGTACATTTCTATGTAATATAAAGTGATTTGTGTTTAACTGTTTTTTACTTGTTATTGTTCTTGTGACCTGAGATGGTGTAGTGCGGGAGTGTTTCTTGTAGCACTTCTTTTCTACTTTATCTAAAAGTAACTCATGCCCTCTTATATTATCAAGAATATGGGGCAACTTTTACAAACTATAGCAGAAAAAAAAAGGGAGGGTGTGCCCACGCTTAAGGGATATTTTATGAATTGCGTTTTTATTTGTCACCCCTTTGATATATACAGCTTCAGTTTCCGAACAAAGTATATTTGTAATTGCTTAATAAAAACTATTTCAAACCTAGACTGAAATTTTTGCTGCGCAACCACAGCTCCCCGTTAGAAAAGTAAACACCACATTATAACTAAACAGTGCTCTTGGGAAGTATCCCACCCGCAAACTTAATAAAAAAAGACCGCAACACACTTTGTTATTTTCCCGCCGTGATTTGTACACCCCACGCCAATTATATAAATGGCCCTTAAAATATATAAAAAACTATTTTTACCTTCACAATCCCTCTCCACCACCTTGTGACCACTGTACAGAGTTAATAGTGTTCCTACCCTCCCCGCTACTACTTTCTTTTCCCGTACTCCATTGAAGTACGTCACAAAATGGTTCACAACAGTGAACCGTTCCCAACCAATAATGAGCAAACTTGTACTAGGAACAGTTTAGACAATAAAATGTCCATGGTGTTCCGCAGAGGGGGAGGGAATAGCTGCCAACACTTCTACTTTCAATGGTTTACAGCCAATGAACATTAAGCTTGGGAAGGTCCTGCTTGGAACACGTTACCCAATCAGATGTCCCTGATGCTCCGCGGAGGGGAGGGAATGGCTGGCAACACTTCTACTTTCAATGGTTTACAGCCAATGAACATTAAGCTTGGGAACGTCCTGCTTGGAACACGTCAACCAATAACATGTGCCTGCTACTCCGCGGACGGGGAGGAAATGGCTGGCAACACTTGTACTTTCAATGGTTCGCAGCCAATGAACATTAAGCTTGGGAAGGTCCTGCTTGGAACACGTCAGCCAATCAGATGTCCCTGCTACTCCGCGGACGGGGAGGAAATGGCTGGCAACACTTCTACTTTCAATGGTTCGCAGCCAATGAACATTAAGCTTGGGAAGGTCCTGCTTGGAACACGTCAGCCAATCATATGTCCCTGCTACTCCGCGGACGGGGAGGAAATGGCTGGCAACACTTCTACTTTCAATGGTTCGCAGCCAATGAACATTAAGCTTGGGAAGGTCCTGCTTGGAACACGTCAGCCAATCATATGTCCCTGCTACTCCGCGGACGGGGAGGAAATGGCTGGCAACACTTCTACTTTCAATGGTTCGCAGCCAATGAACATTAAGCTTGGGAAGGTCCTGCTTGGAACACGTCAGCCAATCAGATGTCCCTGCTACTCCGCGGACGGGGAGGAAATGGCTGGCAACACTTATACTTTCAATGGTTTGCAGCCAATGAACATTAAGCTTGGGAAGGTCCTGCTTGGAACACGTCAGCCAATCAGATGTCCCTGCTACTCCGCAGACGGGGAGGAAATGGCTGGCAACACTTCTACTTTCAATGGTCCGCAGCCAATGAACATTGAGCTCGTTGTTGGAACACCTCAGCCAATTAAACGTTAATTTTGTTCCAGACACACGAACAGAACACGCCCTCCCACATAATATTAATTTTCGTGTAAGAAAGTGACACTGTCCGTGATAAAAGTGAACACCGCATTATAAGTAAACATTACTGCGCATTATATTAAAGGAAGGCTGCAATACGGTGCATTGTTATTTTCCCGACGGGATTTCCAGAGCCTTTGCTCAACCTTGCCGCAATACCGCGCACCGTTGTTCTGCGGACGTGATTTCCACGTCTGCGGACGTGATTTCCACAGCCTACGGAACATTCAAACTCCCTGCCTCTGCACCGTACAGACTGCTTAAACTAAGACCACAGTGTTCCTACTATACTCTCTTATACAATTTTTCTCTTTTGTTTCGCCCTACGCCTTTCAACTCAGTCACAAAATGGCTGCCAACACTTCCTAGTTTGAACAGTTCGCAACCAATGAGCTGCACGCTCGCCGTACAGACTGCTTAAACTAAGACCACAGTGTTCCGACTATACCCTCTTATACAATTTTTCTCTTTTGTTTCGCCCTACGCCTTTCAACTCAGTCACAAAATGGCTGCCAACACTTCCTAGTTTGAACAGTTCGCAACCAATGAGCCGCACGCTCGTGCTCGTAACGCCTCAGCCAATCAGATGTCAGAATTCTCAAATATCGATATCTGTAAATTTTGATATTTCTCTAAAACTAATGAACGGACTTACCCCATTTAAACAAAAGCATGCTTTCTGGACCAAGACCGTTCTCCCTGCCAAATTTGGCATAATTCCGTTCAGCAGTTTGACCTGTAGCCTTGTCTAAAGTTTCCTATGGAAATTGCATGGAGAAAACACGTTTTGGGACCCCCCTTTTTTCTCAGCCCCCCTTCACGAATCACCCCAAAACTTTCAGGATAGGAGCTCACCTGAAAAGAGGAACTTTTTGGAAAATTTCGTAAAGATTCGTCAAACGATGCCAAAGTTATAAGCACATCAAAAAATGCTTTTCCTATGGAAACGTGGTCCTAACTATAACTATCTACTGGCGACCGCCAGTAGATATATATATATATATATATATATATATATATATATATATATATATATACACACACAAAATACATACACAGTAAAACTAAAGATATAATCAATTCAATAACAAAAAATATGTTAATTAATTTAGGCAATAAATAAAATATAAAAGATCTATAACCCCAAAAACACATTTACTAAAAGTACTACAAACATTAAAATAAATTGAAAAATAACAACGCCCAGGTACTTAAAAGTGTGTGACTGTCAGCCAAAATCTAACATCGTCAACATTAGAAACCTGTAGGTGCTATAGTAATTGATGGAGAATAAACAGGTAAGTACATTATAAGATTAGCAACACAGCAAACATAGTTAACTGATACATCATTGGCTTCAAATCAGTTTTGACATTGAGTATGTATAAGCGAGAACATCATCCTTGCTGAACATAATCGAAGGCATTCTTCACGTCAGTGGAGACTACCACTGACACTAAAAAAGCCTCTGCCATACTGTCAGTCTTTCTGCCATGCTGCCATGATGTGGCACTTTCAAGGACATTCAAACACATTGCACACCTTGCTCCTCATATCACTCCAGTCCTGGTTATCACACCACTATTTTGATGCATTATGGTCTATGCAGTTCTTTCTGTCATCAGATCTTGCCTAAATCCCATCCTGGAGGTGGAGCTCTGTTCAGGATCACGGTTCCTGTGGATATTCTGACCCATATATAGATGCATTCTGGACTTTTCTCTTTCACAGCTCCAAGCTGCATTCTGGCTTCCCTGTTTCTCTTCTTGTTCTTTCTATCTTTCTTAGTTTTTCCCTCTCCAAATCCTAACACATTTTTGCTGTTCTCAATTTTGTTACAGAGCCTCTGCCCCTGTTCCTGTTTGTGCAGATTCTTTGTCCTGTATTTCCCTGTTCCTCGATCTGCATACTTCCAGTCCAGCCCTGCTCTTATTTCTTAGAATCAGGTCCTGCTTTTCCTGAAACATGTTTCTGTGTTTAGTTCGTCTTCTTCCGTTCCCTTTGTCCTCTCTTGTGTAAAATTTTAGTAATTACTACCAGAGGGTGTCATTGAGTTCTGATGCGTAGTTCCTCTAGCAGACACTTATTCAGTGATCTTCTTCATTAACTGCTCCTTGCTTTATTGTTAAATCCTTTCCATTACCGATGGATCATTTTACACAGAGCATAAAAACTATCAATTATTTCTTCTGCTTGTTGTTTCCTATTTCCTTCCTATTATTTTTACAATCCATATTGAGCATCAATATGGAACAATAAGAGGAGCAGAAGGATTCATGATTTGGTTTTGATAGAACCACAAATATAGCTTGTTGTGTAGTCGGAGCCAGGATGCCTTTAGCCTTTGCAGATTCGTATATGCTAAGCAAGAGTTGGGCCAACTGCTCTTGGAATGAACTGTAAAATGAAATCGGCAATCCAACAATACCCAGAATTTTCATAGAGGCTGGTTGCATCACAGTTGTTCTATTTTCAGCGAGCGTTACTAGGCTGTACTGTTCACTTTGTTAGTAAACCTAGATGTGTGTCCCCACCACATTGATACAAGCCAGTGTGGCCAACAAACTACCCACCTTGCTTCCTTTTGTATGCTGCCTAGTAATATATTCCTGTAAGTCGAAAGGACCTGCTAGGAATTCACAAAATGATTCCTGGCTGGGGTAAATACATTTGCTACTCCTCCTTGAGCGCATAGAATTCCACAGTAGTAAAGCCCATGCAAGAAGTGTGAAGTGGGTGTTAAATTGTGTGGTTTGGGGCGTGGCTTCGGAAGCCAAGGAAAATGGCCGCTCGGGCGCGGAGCTCCGGAACGACGTGAGGAGCCGAGTCCTCTCCTGGCGTCAATTTGGCGTCCCCGGACCCATAAATACCAGCAGGAGGTCATAAAGCACGGCACTACTAAACAGGCCTCTTTGGGACATTTATGGTGAGCGTTTATGCCGTTTTTTGCCACCCGTTTTTTCGCGGCCGCCATTTTGTTTTTGTCGAGGAAAATTTCAATGCATTTTCCTCACATACCTAAACTCTGAAGGTACTTCATGTTGCCTAAATAACGGCTGCTGCCTGTTTTGTTCTGTGTTGCCACTTGGGGCTATTTTTCCAAACTAGAGTAATCTTTTGGTGACATGCACACGCGAGGGAATTAAAGACAACTTTATTTTTGTCTTCATCTTCATTTTACCACGAGGCAGCTTTCTGTTGGCGCCATTGTCTCCCTAGTGGGTCTGCAATTAAAGTGTGTTGAAGTATGGCGAAAGCTCGTCCGTCCCGCAACGGTTCTCAATCAATGGAAAATTCTTCAGTGTCTGACTATAATCCTTTTAGTGTCTTACAAGAGAGTATGGATGACACTGATTCGGGACAATCTCACACGGGCCAAGCAGCTTCAAATATTCCTCGTGGTAATTCCAAACAGCCATCTAAAATTCCCTCTACTACAGCTGCTGTTGTTTCCAAACGTATTAAAAAAGACCCACCTTCACCTACGGAATCCACCGTCTCATTGTCTATGGAGTTATTGCTTCAGGAAATCCGTGCTCTCAAGCCCCACATGGAAGAGACGAATTGTCGTCTCCAGAATCTCGAGGAGAGGTGGTCTCAGATGGAAAAACAAGCTCTTCACCTAGCGCAACGTGTCGACGCTGTCCAAGCTATGACCAACCAGGTCCCGCCTCTACAATTGGAAGTTTCCTATCTAAAACAACAGGTTGAAAACTTGGAAAACAGGAATAGGCGTAATAATCTACGCATTTATGGTCTTGTGGAAGGAATTGAAGGTTCAGACCCTCTTTCCTTTTTTCAATCGTTTCTCCCATCTCTTTTGGATTTTCCTGAATCTCCAAAATTAAATATCCAAAGAGCACATCGCTTGGGTCAAGCTTCAAAATCGATGTCTTCAAACACCAAACCAAGAGGCGTTATTCTATATTTTCTAGAGTATACGGATTTACTTGAAGTCCTTCATGCAGCCAAAAACAAAGGAAAAATTTCTTGGCAAGGAAATAATCTCTTTTTTGCTCAAGATTACGCAAAAGCAACTGCTGACCGACGGAAGAAGTTCCTAGACATGAGACCAGCTCTGCGTCACCTGAATGCTCGTTATGGCTTGTTTCATCCTTGCCTCATGAAAGTGACTTTCAATAATAAGACCACTACTTATGAAGATCCGGCTCGTCTGCAACTCTTCTTGGACTCTTGCAAAGATGACACCATGGAGATTCCTCACACCTCGTCGTTTTGATGATACTTTAATATTTTGTTAAGAAAATGTTCTTCATATCCCTTGTTTTATAATGTTTTATATTGTTTTATAATGTTATCTATTGTATGTTGTTATGTATGTTCCGTATTTCCTATAACCTGTTTTTCTCTTCTTTTCTTTTATTAGGTGCAATTTAATGTGGTCCCTGATATGTGATCCCACCTTGTTCGCCTGGAGGATGTCTTCCTTCTCCGTTCCGTTGTGGAGTTTTCCCGCTTGGGTGTCCTGCCTTTTCCTTATGTGGCTTCACCATCCCCATGTTTCTGTGTTTTTGTGTGGTATGTTCTTTTATTATCTCTCATTTCGTTATCTTCAACATGTATCCTATCTGTTCTCCTTATTTTTCCTTTTGTATTCGTTTTGTCTCTCTCTTTTCTTTCTTAGTCCCACTCTATCATTTTTCTTCAATCACTGGTCTTTTCTACATCCTCTTAATCTATTCTATTCCTTTTCATACTTTTGCTTCTTCCTCTGTTTCATATCTTTTCTTCTCTATATTTATTATTTTCCTATGACAATTCTTCATCTTACCAATTTGAAACATGTTGTATTATTAGATCTAAAACTTTTAAATTTTAATATATATCTTTAGATGTCGTTAAACATAATTTCTTGGAATGTTAAAGGTCTGGGTTCTCCAATTAAGCGTCAACGAGTTTTATCACATATTGCAAGTCTAAAAGGTGATGTTGCTTTACTGCAGGAAATTCATGTAGCTGATACTGAAATAGCCAAATTAAGACGTCAATGGGTAGGTCACGTTTTCGCATCACCAGGTTCGGGTAAACATAACGGTGTTGCTATTCTCTGCCACAAACGTTTAAATGTCCACCTTATAAGTCAAGATAATGATTCCGATGGTAGATGGGTTGCAGTAAATTTACTGATTAACAACATTCCTTTAACCATTGTCAATGTTTATGCTCCCACTAATCACGATAAATTGTTCGGGCCTCAACTCCTCTCCTCCTTGATGCAATATACTAACGATTATCTAATTTTGGGTGGGGACTGCAACATGGCCATAGATCCCTTTATAGATAGAAGGTCTAATTCACGATTTTCACCGTCTTCCATGCATGCTCAATTTACCTCTACTATCTCCCAGCGCTCTCTTGTAGACTCCTGGAGACTTTGTCACCCCACATTGCAAGAATACACCTATTACTCACCTGCTCACTCCTCTCAATCCCGGATAGACTACCTCTTTATTTCCAAAGCTCTAATTCAATACATTTCCCACTCGGACATAGGCTCTATTTTAATCTCAGACCATGCTCCGGTTTCTTTGAGCTTGGATTTGCTACCTCCCCCCAAAGGTACGAAGCGGTGGAGATTTAATAATTCTCTACTAATGGACCCCATTTTTACATCAAAATTTCTTGATTTTGCAACCTCATTTTTTGTAGAAAATGATTCCCCTCAATTATCTCCTCACCTTATTTGGGACACTTTCAAAGCTGCTTCTGGAGACTTCATTATTTCATTTGTAACACGAAAACGAAAAACATCCTTTCATTCTGCTCAATTACTCAATACACAAATTAAAAAACTGGGACAAGCGTATTATTTAACAAAGTCCCAATCTGATCTGAATGAACTTATTAAAGCCAAACTCTCTTTTAATAAATTATCTACTGCATCCGCAAACTTGTACTTACTTAAATCTAGTGCTAAATACTATAGCGCCCAAAATAAATCTGGCAACCTTCTTGCCAATTATCTCAAGATTAAGAAGGAACACACAAAAATTGAATCTATTACAACTTCATCTAATAATATAATCCATAAAGACGAAGACATTCTTTTAGAATTTGTTAATTTCTATCAAAAATTATATACTCCTGAATCTTCCCCTCAATTGACTGACATTTCACAATACTTATCTTCTATTCCCGCTCCCTCCTTTCCTGATGTAGATTTCTCCTCCGCCGAAGCGGACATACATACTAATGAAATCCTTCAAGCTATTCAAACACTTAAAAAGGGGAAAGCTCCAGGGCCCGATGGCTTCACAATAGAGTTTACACTCACTTTTCTAAACTTCTCATTCCCAAGCTTCATCAGTTATTTTCATATTTTATATCATCCCAAAAATCTGAAGGCTCGTTTCAAGAAGCTTTAATATATCTCCTTCCTAAAGATAATAAAGATCATACATTGTGCAAAAATTATCGTCCCATTTCTTTAATCAATGTCGATTATAAAATATTTGCAAAAATTCTTGCCCTCCAATTAGATATCATTTTACCTAAGATAATCGGTAAAGAACAAAGTGGTTTTGTTAAAGGTCAACACTTGTCTGACAATACTCGGCTTTTCTTTAATGTCCTCAGCAAATCTCACTCCCATAAACAGTCATTGGCGGCCGTTGCGCTGGATGCTGAAAAAGCATTTGATAGGGTTAATTGGCAGTTTATCTTTTCCACACTTGCTTGGTTTGGTTTTGGCCCCAAATTTCTCTCCTATGTTTCCTTACTTTATTCTTTCCCCAGATCCTTTATTCTAGCTAATGGCCTTGTCTCTTCTTCTTTTCCTTTATATAAAGGTGTCCGCCAGGGATGTCGTCTTTCTCCACTTTTATTTATTTTGGCGTTAGAACCTTTTCTATCAAAAGTCCGTTTAAATAAGGACATCACAGGTTTACCATATGGCGATAAACAACTAAAGCTTTCCGCCTATGCTGATGACATACTTTTATTTATCTCTAATCCCCAATCCTCTATACCATCGTTTCTTTCTGAAGTCATTGATTTTGCTCTTGTCTCAGGATACAAGCTCAACACGGATAAATGTGAAATCCTCCCTTTAAACAAACACTGCTTCCATGCTGATTTCTTGTCATCCTCTTTTCATTGGAGCCCAACCAAGATCAAATACTTGGGCTTATGGTTCACACCTTCTATTAAAGATACCATAACTTTAAATTAAAAAAATTTACAACAGACTTTAACTGATTCCACTTCACGCTGGCACCCTTTATTTTTATCCTGGTGGGGTAGATTGGATTCTATAAAAATGATGTTAGTACCAATAATTTTATTTTTCTTATCTAATCTTCCAATTAAGGTTCCCAAATCCTATTATAAGAACATTTATAACATTCTATCAAAATTTTTATGGCAAAACAAAAAAGCTAGGATGTCCTTTGCCAAACTTAAACAACCTAAACATATGGGTGGAGTCAACTTTCCGGATTTTTCTGCATATCACACTTCATTTTTCTTAAACACTCTTCTTCTCTATTATCTCAAAATGTGACTGACCCCATTTCTCAACCTCTATGGGTAGGTATAGAAGCCTCCTTCTCTTCTCCTTTTACCATAGAAGTAATTTCTATATCTCAAGTTCCAGCAAGACTGTCTCTTCCCATTCTTAAGAATTCCCGTAAAGTCTTTCATCCACTAATAATCGAAGGCCTTGATGAACGCACCCGATTTTTGCAATCCCCGATTTGGTATAATAAGCTGATCAAAATTAAGAATAGAACCCTTTTTTGGAAGGATTGGTTGGATCTCGGACTTAAATGGACTCATCAACTTTTTCATGAAGATTCTTGTATTCCTTTCTCCGTAGCCCAAACCCGCTTTTCTTTGCCTCTTTCCTACTACCCCAAGTATGAATCGCTAATTAATGCTGCTCAAGCCTCTTTTGATGCTTTTAAATCCTCTTCCGCGTCTGTCAAATCTACTTCGTTTATTCTTTCTTCTTTATGCACCTCTTCTTCTGCTTCTCAAATTTATAATAAGTTAAGAGACTCCTCAGTTACTCGTGATAAATCTAAAATAGAGTGTGACTGGGAGTCTGATCTAGGTGAATCTTTTTCTCTCCTTCAATGGAGCAAAATTTGGACTAAAATAAGGAAGTCTTCTAGAGCAGCCAATAGTACACAAACTCTATTCTTCATATATAATAGACTTCTGATTACTCCAGCCAAGCTACATCACATGGACCCCACTACCCCCTCTACTTGTTGGTCTTGCCACGCCCCTGTAGCCGACCTTAAACACATGTTATTCACTTGTCCGCCCATTTATCATTTCTGGATTAGCGTCTGGAAACAAATTAACAAAATTTTCTCTACCCATATTCCCTTTTCTTGTTCATATATTTTTCTAGGTAGCGTCTCAGAGTTATGGCCCTCCTCAATTGCTAGTGTTTCTATTGTAGACCTACTTATTGCAGTTGCATTTCAACAAATCACAAAGTCATGGAAACAGGCCTCGAATGTTTCATTTCAAGCATGGTGGTATGGAGTCTGTTACAATCATAGATTAGATAGGGCATATGTTCATCCTATTACACTTGCCATTAAACGTGATTTACTATGGTTACCTATCACCAACTTTCTAAATGCTTCTGCTCAAGCCATACCTTTACATACTCCCTGTAGTGAAGAAGTATCCAAACCTCCTTGAAGTTAATGTTTATTATTAAGTATCTAATTAATTTTAGACTTTGGTTGAAGCACGATACGCAAATATAGAACTTAATGTATGACACTTTTGATATTTCAATTATATGATCAGTGTTATTATCTGATGTAAACTTCCCCCTCATTCTTTCTCTCTCCATCCTTCCCTTTTCTATCCCCTATATGATTTTACTTGCTTGATGCTATATTTAGATGTAATACAGTTTTGATGTTATTTTTAAATTTATATCTAATAAACTTACTTTTAAACTGAAAATTGTGTGGTTTGCCTTGTTAACTATGTGAACGCTCATCAACATATATGTTCATGAGCATTTACAAACTGAAATCTTTCCTGTTTCCACCCTGGAAATGGTTGGGCATTAGAACTTGTCACCCCCAGATTTGATGGTAGAGTCCGGGAAGGGCTTTCCCCACAGGAGAAAAAGGTGCATTTATGTAAGGACTCTATTCCCCCTTTATGGCAATCTATGGAAATCTATGCTATGTAGATTTCTGCAAACTGGTGATAGGAGCCCATGGAATGTGTTACATAACGCTACCAGTAGTATGCCTGGAAATCTGCTCCTAGCCACAAATTTCCAGGCATATTTCTGGGCATGCTTTTAAATAGAAAACAAATTAAAAAGTACATTCAGATGGAGATGTCTCTCAACTTGTACTTCCATGTGTGTTTTTTGTGAATAAGGTCCTCAGTGTATCCAATAGCTATGCACATCAAGCCTTCTTCTGTGTAACATGACCCATGTCGGAGGCTGACTGAATGGTAATGCCTCAAGAGACTTCAGCTCTTTCTCAAATTTATCTAGTTCCTTATGCTTCACCATTGAGACACCAGATGCTGTCTTGAGGCAGACTCCCCTTATATATAAGCTTCAAATGTCTCCCATTCAACCAATGTGTCTCCAGCTAAAAAATAGTGTTTTCTCAAAATTAATTACCTATCTCACTGACACACCGGCAGCACAATGGGCTTCCTCATATTTGCAAGGCCATGTAAAGTCACCCTGCGTGACTTTTCATGGTCTTGTAAATATGTTTCTCTTTCACGCATAACTCTGCGTGACAGGGGCGTTTCATGGGTGTTGCTGTGGGTATTCCCACGGAACATCCATGGAACTTGACGCATTCCCAGATTTACAACATTTTGTAAACCTGGGAATGCGTCAGAATTCTATGCCTCCTCAGGGGAGGCGTAAGGAGGCGCAACGAGGAGAAATACTTTTATTTCTCCTCGTTTTTTCCTCTGCAGTACACATAGAAAGAGGAAAATTTCTTTAATTATTGCTTTTGTGCACAAAAACAATCATCTCCTCAGCGCAGGCACCCTTGCAAAATGACGCAAGTGCCCAATTTAACCATAGCAATACACCTCTTGCCTAGGCAAAGTACAATGTGCAGTACAGTTGCCCTCTCTTTCTACGCCTATAATGCCTCCTCTCAGAATCAGTAAGATGGGCTCCTGCATCAAGGCAAATTGGACATTCCGCCTCCTCAGGTATATATTTTCTGTCTCTGTGTTGCTTTCCATACTTCAACATTCCAGGTAAGGAATGTGAATTTGTGAAAATGAATCATTACCATATGTAAGCAAGCAACCTTTCAGTACAGTTGTCGAAAAAGGATACGTACTGGAGTGGAAGGATTTTGTAAAGCAATACAAAAACACAATGTCTTACTGCCATCTAGTGGCAGGAAAACGAATTAATTGGCAATCAACATGTAGTGCAAATGTACTCCGGTTAAATTGTGGAGCACTAAAAATCCGTCTATTGTATATATAACACAATTAAAAATGACATAGCATCATAAGGGTGTACGCTGCTAAATAATTCAACATCTGTAAAGTTTTGATATACAGCATAATGAGTGTTTTAGGAAGATAATAAGTAATTGACCATTCATATTGGTTAAGTTTCGTTTGGTATTTTGGTGGGATGTAATTAGTGTTTATGCACTTCTAATTGCAAGGGTTCAGAAGAGCAAAAATGTCCTGCTCATTGTTTTTAGTTCTCGCCTGTAACCCCGCATGTATTGTATGCAGTCTCGCTTTCGAGAGGTATTGAATATAAAAAAGGGCATACAGCAAGTCCATTGCCTAACATTTGTTGGCTTCATTGTCATTCTTATTTGCTGCCTTCTAATTGGCCAGCGTAAGCTGGCGTCACTTCCTCTTCTTTCGGCTGGAGCATGGACCGATTGCTTCAGCTTCAAGCTAATTGCTTGAGCCTGAGTGCCCTCTTTCTGCTGATCGCGCTGTGATTTAGGCACTACTTTGATCTTTACTTCTTCTCTGTTGTCCTTGTTGAACCCCTTGCCCTTTGTAGCTACATTTTACTATGCCACATGCACTATAAAGAATCCCTTTTCTCCTTTGAAATATATGTTTATTGTGACAACAGATGTTATCTGCTTCCAAATGTATTTTCATGGACATGGGCGTAATTGCTTTTTTTTTATGTGCTAGGATTTTTTGACAAATGCCATATTTATTTCTGTTTCACGCATGGGGAGATTTACTGATTTGCTCAGAATTACAGGAGTGTTGTGCCGAGACTTAAGAAGCATTGGCAAAGCCAATAGGTCTCACCTTTGAAACTATTTGCTATGCCATTACCTTTTGTTACTGCTGTACAGCATGGGCATTGTTGACTTTGGCAGTGACATGCTGTATAGCAGTGTGGCTGCTGTCCAGCATGGCTAAAAATAATAATAATAAAAAGGACTATGATGCATCCAGCGCTAATAAAGTTGTTTTTTTTAAAGCGCATTTGCCCTGGCTGTGTTATAGTGCTTTTTAAAATTACTTTTAGCCACACTGCAAAGCATCAGTGCTTCTGTACAGCATGGCTACAAAACGTTGCCTAAGCCACTAGCTCTCATAGGTGAGACCTATAGGCTTTGCCAATGCTTCTTATTCTTCCCATTTATAAGAAAGGAAATGCAGACAAGATAGCTGCACCATAACGTGAATGTTTAGTGTCTGTTGGGTCCTATTGGAGTTGAGCTCTGGCAAAGTGAACACGTCTGCTTGGCATTTTGAATCCAGGCTAATAATTTAAAGAGACTACATCAGTGAAAAATCAAAACGAAAACCATTACTTTCTGTGTACAGTGCATCTACGAGATAAATACTTTAAAGTGTGAACTTTTGACATGTAGAATAGTTTCACATGCACGCAACAGGAGGTGAAGAATACACCAACAGATAATAGCATGTGATCAAAAAGTATTACTATTCTGGATGGAACCACATCCCACTCAGTTTTGATTTGATTTGATTGTAAAATGTATATAGCACACGAATGCCCAAGGGCGTCTAGCCGCTGTGCGGAGGTAAATGCCGAAATTTCAGTGGATGAAGGTGCAAGTTAATTGGAGAATAGCCACGTTTTTAATGATTTTCAATTGGAAAGCAACGTTGAGCTGTTTTCATTTGAAATAATTGGCAGACGGGGTCCTACCAACTCCTCTTATGCTGTTTTCACCTACTAAAGACCTTAGGTGACAGACTAATCAACAGCCTAAGTGACACTAAGTCCCTGGCTGACTGTTCCCACCTGAACTGGAATTTTGAGAAAAATGGTGCAATAAGGAGCAGCTCTGAGACATCGTTTTAAAGGGATTCTGGACCCTGTCATGCCTTCTTTGGTGCAAAATTTGCGCAATTTGCTTTTGTGCAGTTACATGGAATTATGGTGAAATTACGCTTAATTATGCAAACTGCAAATCTGTCATTTTGTGCTACATTTTATCAATTTTTGGTGCGAGGATGCAGTTAAACAAAAGTACCTTGAAAATCGTCCACCTGCGGTCTGTTGTTCCAGTGCCTTGTGCATTCGCTGTAAATATTTACAGTGAATGGCGCATAACTATGCAAATTGGCGTATTGGCATGATTTGGGGAATTTAGCATAACAAGTGTAACAAGAAATTCCAGAAATTATGCAAATTACACCGGCATAATTTTTACCCAGGACAGTTGCATTCTCCTGATGCAAACATTTTTATTATTTTTCAAAATTACAAATCGTTCTTTCTCCTAACTAGAATTTGACAACTGGGTCACCCTCCTCTAATCTAGTTACTTCACACTAATAAGCACAAAAGAGTGCAGCATTGACTAAATAGTAACAATAGAGGGATCTAGCTGTATGTTCCTGACGAAAACCAGTAGACGCTTTGGCATGATTGGCTGAAATATGTAGACCTACAGGTTTCGGAGTAAAATAAAGCAGTCCTGAGACATAATCTCCATACTAATCTTGCCTAAGGATCCAAGAATAAAACCTAGATTTTTTTGGATACCTGAATGAAATTTTAACCTTAGATCCCCTGATACGAAAACTGAAGAGCTCTCTGTAGAATCAAGGCAGAGTCCGCCCAGGTACATTAGATACTTGGGTGAGAACTCCGCGAGGAAGCATGCCACTAGAAACTTCAGTGGGTGAGAGTTCCCTAACGTGTCTTATATAAAGATTAGAAAGTATACAACACATAGTCTATATAAGTGTTTCACTTTGTAGGATAATATACAGTAATAAACAATCACATGTTTGGATGTGTAACTAAAATTGTTTGCTGCACACGCCTGCGCGTTTACTGATGATAGCAAAGCAGAGCTAAAGACAGAGCAGGGGTGAAACAGAGTCATCCAGAGGTGATAAAACAGAGCAGAGACAAAGACATGGGGGGGGAGGGGGGTCAACAAAATGGAGAGTAGATCGAGGAGAAGTAGCAACTTAGAGAAATGGGTGGATGAACCGGACAAATTGGCTGGATGGGGTTGTGATTGTCATCCCCTAAAACAAGGGGTTTCTTGGAAATGGCTCATGCAGACCCATCGGAGGGGCCAGATAGAATAGCAAGCTATAGAGGTTTTTTTTTTTGTTTAAAGTTCTTTTTATTGTTATTTTAAGAGAGTGAACAATTACAGAAATGCAGAAACGGAGCCACACTATTGCTCCTTACAAGTTTTCTGGCGAGCTTGACAATAACAGAGTAATCTCGGGAAGTGGTGCTACACAGTTCAAAGTATTATGTCGGAGCAGAATGTCCATCTCCTTGTAGCTCCTTCAGTATTCCATAGCAACAGTCCCCCCTGAGAGATAAGTCAGGGTTCCACGCCAACCAAAACAGGCAAACAGATGTAGCAAAAGAGAGAAAGACAGAACGGGTAGGGGTGATTCAGATAGGGGGGGGGGAGTTCCTCTCTGGCCCAATTGAAGCTGAAGTTTTCTAGCTGCAACCAGACTGCCATCTAGCCATGGCCGTGACGTCTAGCTAGCGCACAGCGTCTAGGCCACCGCCACCGCATCATCTCCGCTGTCCGGGGATAGGGAGTCTAAGTAACGCAGCTGTGGCGCCCATATGTCTTTGGGTTGATACTGTGCAGGCATCAATTCCCAATAGTCAGATAGCTGATTGTGGCAAAACGCTGCATCCTTGAGCCACTCCGCTGCCTTCAGACTGCGACTGCGGCCCAAACAGATAGCCACCCTTCTTTTGGCTAAGAGCAACAGCATGGCCACTAGTTTCCTGTGTTCAGCGGCTACACTACGCACGTACCCCAGCAGGGCCACCAAGGGGGAGCGTTCAATTATAGCGTTTGTCAACAGGGCCAGCACCTCAAAAATACGTTCCCAGTACCTTGCCACCGCGGGGCACTCCCATGCTAGGTGAATAAAGGAGGCCTCCGGGGCTCGGCAACGCACACATCTCGCATCCTCACTCAGACCAGCTCTGTGCAGCCAAACGGGGGTCCTGTACAATCTATGAATAAATTTAAAGTGAATCAGCCGCAATCTGTAATTGGGTGACATTTCTTTCAGCTGTGCGCAACAGTAAGCCCATGTGCCATCCTCAAGCGGGCCCCCCAGAATCTTCTCCCACTCACGCTGCGCAGGGGGAACACATATCGGGGAGGTACGCTGCATGCCCGCGTAGAGCCGGGTGATGAGCTTTCGCGGTGAAGGATTCGCCAGGAAGTCATCTAGCACCTGGAATGTTGGTGGTGCTACAGGGAAGGACTCATATAATGCGCACAACGCTGCTCTCAATTGGTAGTAAGTGAACCTGTCCAACATCCCTGTGTGCTCTTCGCCTAATGCCTCGTCGATGGTAGCAAACACCCCATTATGGAACGCCTGCCCCATCGTGCTTAACTGAAGCCCGCGCAGTCTCCGACCTACCCCCGCCTCCACGGTGAAGGGCAGCCCCGGGTGACTAATGAGTGGGATCGAGAGGGAGAATGTGGTCTCCAATCTCGCTCTGCGTCTGAGCTCTCTCCATGCCCACACCGTGCAACCTACAGTGTCGACCCTGGCCCGGGGTCTCCCCTGTAGCCCGAATAGCGCCATATGTAGGGGCACCGGAGCTGCCCTGTCACTCTCCGGGGCAGTGTGCGCCATGAAGAGGGTCGGGAATACCCAGTGATAGGCAAACTGCGCCTGAGCAAAGTTGTAATACAACTCCATGTCCGGGGCTGCCATCCCACCCTGGTCAAACGGCAGCGTCAGGATCTCCCACGCCACTCAAGGCTGTCGGCCCACCCACGCCAGTGCTATCAGATTCGAGCGTAGTCGTCGCCGAAACGCCACAGTGAGGGGAAGCGGCAAATTAGTAAAAACATAGAGAAACTTGGGGAGGACCACCATCTTGGCTATGGCCAAGCGGCCCGCAAGGGACAAGGGAAGTGACCTCCACCTGCTCAGTCTGCTTTCCAGCCACTCCATGAGCAGACCATAGTTGTGGCTCCAGAGCTCGTCTAAGTTCCGGCTGAGCCAGATCCCCAAGTACTTTACCGGGGAGCTCGCTCACAGAAGAGGGAATTCCGACTGGAATTGGTCAGTGGCCGCGGTAAGCGGAAAAATGATTGACTTTCCCCAGTTAATGGAGACGCCCGATACTCCCCCAAACCGGACTACCTCTCGAATGAGTGGGTCCAAATTTTCGGCTGGATGTTGGACGTACAGAGTCACATCGTCGGCGTACATGGAAACAAGAATCACTCTAGGAGTGAAGTCCAATCCTCGCCTAGCATGATGCTGCCGGAGCCTGGCCGCGAATGGCTCCGTCGCAACAGCGAACAGGAGGGGGGAAAGAGGGCACCCCTGTCGCGTGGCCTGGGCCACCGGGATGGCGGGGATACCTGACCATTGACTCTCAGTCTCGCAGTTGGAGCCAAGTACAATAAGGCGATTTTTTTGAGGAATAGGGGACTGATGCCAATGCGAGAAAGAAGAGAAAACAAATAAGGCCACTCCAGGGTATCAAAAGCTTTGGTCGCATCTAAAAAAATGGCCGCCGCGGGAAGGGAACTATCGACCTCTTGGATGGTTGCGAAAAAAGTCCGCAAATTGTGAGACGTGCTTCGCCCAGGCACAAAACCGCACTGGTCGGGCCGCAGCACCGCTGGCAGCAGAGGGAGGAGGCGTGACGCCAGCAGCTTGGCCAATATCTTATTATCCAAATTTATCATTGAAAGCGGCCTGCATGAGTCACACATCTGCGGGTCCTTGTCAGGTTTTAGAATAGTCATGATTAGTGCCTCCCGCAGGGAGGGGGGGAAGTGTACCGCATTCCAAGGATTCCTCATACATGTTGAGGAGATGAGGGACCAGCAGCGGCGCATATTCTTTATAGAAAGAAGCAGTAAGCCCGTCTAGCCCAGGGGCCTTGTCCCCAGGCATGGCCCATATCACCGCAATGACTTCCTCCTCCTCGAAGGGCTCATCAAGATATCGCCGTTGCCTGTCACTCAGCCAGGCAAGCTCAATCGAGTCAAAGAGGGAAAGCAGGTCCGGGTGCTCTGTTGTCTGTTGCGCCGAATACAGGGAGGTGTAGAATTCGAGCATCTCTGTCTGCACCGCCTCTTGGCCTGCAACTATCTCCCCATTGTCCCTTCGTAGTTCGCAGATGTACTTGCTGGCCCAGGGCTTTTTTAGTAAACCCGCCAGTGTTTTCCCGGCACGATCCCCCTCTCCGTACTGCCGCGCTCGCGCCTCCCTACCCAGGTAGTGTGTTTCCCGCTGTGCAGCCTCTTCGAATTCTGCAATCTTCCCTCTAATGCTGCCCAGGATTTCCAGGCTGTTGCATTCAAAGTACTCCAGTTAGAGTTTCGGGATTTCCCCTTCCAGGCACCGGAGGTCTCCCCTGAGCGATCGCAATACTCCTACCTGTTTGGCAATACATTTGCCCCGGATTACTGCCTTGAAGGCCTCCCACAGCACAGAGGGTGAGTCCACAGTCCCACTATTTAACTCAAAGTATTCTGTGATATCAGTTCGGATCGACTCCCTAAATACCTGGTCACGAAGCGCCCCAGCAGGGAGTCTCCAGCTAATGGGCTGCAACGAGAATCGAAGTAGCACTGGGCCGTGATTAGAGAGAGACCAAGCTAAATGAGCAGCCGTGAGTACCCATGCGTCCATGTCTCGCGACGTAAGCCAATAATCGATCCGGGACCACGAAGGGCCTGCTGTAGAGACACATGTGCCCTCTCGCTGTGTTGGATGCCGGCGTCGCCAAACATCCACCAGTTCATGGTCCTCCATAATTGTGCAGAGCTGTTCCATCGCTATTGGATGTGGCTGGCGCGTATCGCCAGACCTATCCATGTCCACATCCAACACCACATTAAAATCCCCCCCCCCCCACAGGACAGTCCCGGGTCTGAGCGATTCCGTCAGCCTCCAGACCTCGCTAAAGAATTGCAGATCGTCCACGTTCGGCCCATAAACCGACACTAGCCTGACCAGTTGCTTCCTCAGGACCCCCGCAACAATTACATACCTCCCCTGCGGATCGTAGAGCGCAGCGCGTGTTTTCCAGGGAAGACCCTTTCTGAGGACTATTGCTGTGCCTCTAGCATAATTGGAGTAGCCCGACACAAATTTCTCTCCCATCCACCCCGCTCTGAGTCGCGCGCATTTTTGTCCAGTGAGGTGTAATTCCTGCAGAAAGCATATGTCCACCCCATGTCGCTTGAGATATGCTGCTACCAGTCTCACCATTCGACAATCATTCAAGCCTCACACATTCCATGTCACTGCCTTGATCACATCCACGTCTGTATTGGTCTCACCAATCCCCTGGCACATCAAGATCACACCGCGCTGGGCAGCTATGCGCATCTATTAGACAGTAAGGCGGGGCCAGAGAGAGGAAAGACAAGGGAAAAGATGGGAAAGAGCAAAGGGAACCAAACAGCACATCTGGTGTGCACTACATCCAACAGACCCACCCACCTCCCACTACAGCCCCCAAACACGGCTGACAGTTTAGCCCGCTAAACAAATGAGGCCTACAGCGGCCAACAATAAGAACATTCATGGGATTCATCCCTGCAGGAGGCACTAGGTGCTTGGGCAGACCCAGCAACTGTGTGCTGGGTGGCTGGACCGGGTACAGTTAGGAGTGGGAAAAAGAAAAAAACCCTCCATCCGAGGGCGGATTGGGCAGGCCCTCACCCCCAAGTCGCGGGACAGACAGTCGTCTCGGCCCAGGTAGGGAAAAAGTTCTGCAGGATCAGTCCCATGCAGCTAGGCATGCCGCCGCCTTACCGGCTTATTTCCGCTCACTCGGCGTCTCAGTCGTTCTCGTCCAGGGGATCCCCCTCGGTGTGCTCTCCATGTGCTCGTGCGGCTGGTGCGGGCTGTCTGAGGGAGCGAGCGAACTTGATGGCCGCCTTAGGATCGGTGAAGAACACTGATGAAAAATGCAAAGCTTTGCTGGGTAGAGAAGCGAATATTTGATGTCCTGCTGCTGCAGTATTCTTTTCACGGGCACAAATTCCCTCCTTACAGCCTGCACCGTTAGGGTGAAATCGGGGAAAAAGGAGATTGCATTCCCTTGGTACCTAGTGTCCTGTAGATCTCAGGCTCTGTGCAGCACAGTGTCACGGTCCCTATAATTCAATAGGCATGCTATTATCGGCCTTGCCGGAGCTCCCGGTGGCGGCCTTGGGCCCCGGGACCTGTGCGTGCGCTCCACTATGCAGACCTTGGAGAGGGAGTCCCCAAACATCGCCCTGAGCATTTCCTCAATGTAGTCCTCGACTCTTGACATGGCCGTGGTCTCCGGCACCCCTGTTATGCGCAGGTTGTTGCGGCGTGATCTCGCTTCAAGATCTTCATTTTTGTTACGGATCACCTCCAGCACCATTTCCATTTGTAGCAGCTTTTCGCAAGTAGTGGCACCCTCGTCCTCCAATGCAGACGTGCGCTGTTCGACTTCCGTGAGGCGCCCTTCATGGTTGGAGACCTTGTCCCTAAGGCGGTCCAGTCAATCCGACATTGAATCGATTTTGAGGTTTATGGTCGAGAGTGACTGCTTCTGGTCCAAAAACATTTCCCGTATGTTGGGATCCGATGGGTGCGTGGAGGGCATGGCCACTTCCGATTGCTCTTCTTCTGTTGGGAGCCCCCCATGGGGGTTTTTTCGCTGTTCAAATGAGAGCTTAGATTGCTTCATGTACGTCTTACCCATGGTGACTCAGGGGGGCATCGCGGGGTGCCTCTGGTCTCGCTTTATCGCTGTGGACTTGCGCAACGTGGGCCACAGCACTAGGTCCCCGCCAAGGCTGTGTCTGCTGCTGTTGTAGCTTTCAGTGTAAAGCGCTCGTTGTCTGGGGCAGTTTCACTGGGTGGCCCGGACCACCACCCCCACCATCAGTGCCTGACCAGATTCCTCGCTACCTGGGCACGACTGCCCACATTGCCCCGCTGCAGTCCTACCGCACCCCAAACGGCAAAGTCAGCAATATGTTTAAGATACTTCCGCTATGCAGTTCGCCTCCGCTGTTCACGCTCCGCCACTACAGATCTGGGGGTTGTTGGTTACGTTACCAGATCACTTCTGCGGTCCTATCCACTGCCGTTCAGCACCGCAGCGCTCACTGGTCCGCTTTGTGGTTCGCGGTAGCGGTGTCAGTGAGTGGCCAGGTCCAGCCGAAAGCAACAGGCTCCACAACTGAGCTCCGTGGCCACTCAGGTTATCTGCCCCAGTTCCCCTCCAACGACCGGTGCACTCTGGGGCCCCAGTACCAAGTGCCCCCCTCCTCAAGCGCCCCACCGCGTTGATCTTCTCTGCCGCGAGGGAGCAGGGAGGAGGGGGTTCCAAGTCTTATGAGGGTTCAGGGGGGGTCTGTAGGCGCTCTCCCCTATCTCTTGCTGCTCACAGCCCCCGCAGACCAGGGTACTGGGGACACTCACCGGTGCCCCAATGCCAGCCGGGTCTTGGACACGGCTGCCCACGCTGCCCCGCTGCTGTTTCACTGCACCTCAAGACGTGGGTCCAGCCAGGTCGCAGGGCGCTACCCTCGCGCCGCGGTGCAGGGCGCTCCCCTCTGCCGTGGTCCGTCTACCTCGCAGATTCGGTCCGACCGCTCGACCCAGTTCTCCCACGTCGCGGCCAGCAGACTCACCGGGGGCCGGGGGAAAGCAGTCTCAGCCCACAGAGTGTGCTCCGGGAGTCTGCCAGCCAGTGGCACGCGCACCTCAGCTGCATACACCGATTCTCCCGTCACCACCACCTGCCGTGTAGGGGGCCAGCGGAATGCTTCTTTCTGGCGCCGAGGCTCCGTCCAGGCAGCGCTCCTCAGACCACGGCGCGCGGGCCGCCATTTTGTGCCACAGCCCCGCGATGATGATGCACTTCAGCGTTCCACCCAGGCGCGGATGTTCACAGCCCTCTCCTCGTGGCAGCTGAATACCAGGGCGTTCCGGTGCCTGTTTCCGCCGTCTAGAGCACCCGCCCGCACTCTAGCGCCCCAAGCTATAGAGTTAAAGCCAAGATCTTGTTGGGATGCATAGGGTCGGAGGAAGACCCCAAACCACAGGCAACGTCACTAATAGGGCCTGTAGCAGCAAATAACCAAAAGTGAAAGCGCGTCTGGCTAAGAGAAATGACCCACGCATCGGTGATGAAATGAGTTAAGGAGAAGAGGGGTCAAGCAAAAGGGGCCCACTAACAAGAGCATTAATATGATCCAGTCCCACAGATGCAATGACAAAGAACAGAAAGTATTCAGTCCCCCTGTGTATGTGGAATGGTTCTGACATGAGCTAATTACAGATCACAGGGGCCGAGAGGATTGTGATTGAACCATTTCCCTTTTGCACTATGTCGAAAGTTGTTGTTGTCCTTGCAAGTTTGATATAGAAGGTGAAGTAGTGTCTGTAGTTGGCTCCTGGAAGACCACCCTGGAAAATTCCTACCTGTGATTCCGAAGTCTGTTTAGAAAATACAGATTTCAGGTAGCTGGCTGAGAGTTTAGCCAGATTTTTTATATCTAAGTTGATCAGAGAAATTAGCCTATACCTTGAACACAAAAGGGGGGCTTGCAAGGTTTCAGAAGCAGAATTGTGGTGATACCATCAAGTTCAGATCTAAGCAGGCCAGCATCCTCAGCTTCTTTAAAGACTGCATTCATAAGGGTTGCTAATTTTTCAGCATTCATTTTATCCGGTTCTAGGGGAAATCCACACTCCCCTGCTGCTTAGCTCGAAGACATTATTCTGATGGCTTTTTTTATTCCAGAAATTGTAATGTCTTCTCCAAGGGATTCCTATGCCTCAGGCAAAAGGTGTGGCGGGTTCAGTTTTTCAAAGAAAGACCCGTCCTAGTTCTCAAGGCATCTGCTTCATAAGTAGAGAGGTCAGAGAAGAAAGCTGCAGTCTTTAATTTCTATTGGTTTTGTGATCAATTGGTCGTTGCATTTTGCACAGCTGGAAATGCAGTAGTGGCTTCCCTCTGTTTCAATTGTTGGGCTAGCAATCTGCCTGCCTTTTTACCATGTTTGTTAATTATTTCTTTTCAATCTTGATAGAGCATATTCAGCCTACGATAGAAGGAGTGAGTTGTGAAAGACGGGTGTTGCAGGGTTTAACATGATATCAAAAAGTTAGGGATTTAATAGATACTTCCACAGTTGTGTGTTGCTTAGTAGCCTTCCTTTTTGCCATTGTTGAGTTCCTCATTGTGTCAACTCCTAAACAGATTTTACCTGCCGCCCACAGGAGTAGACTAGAAGGTCCAGTGTTTTTATTCGGGGACAGGCATTCTGCTAAGTGTTGTTACAGCAGTTTCTTCTCTGCTAGTTGTTTGAACTTGGTGACGGGCATTATCCTTTTTTTGGTAGAGGGCACTAGTTGACCCAGGTTAAGTTGAAGAAGCATAGGTGAGAGGTCAGAGATGCCCCCTTCCAAAACAAAGCTGTTCAGTGGCTGAGGGCGTGTGTGATTCGGGATTAGAATGTAGTAAATTCCCAGGCTTCTTCCTTGAAAGCAGAATGGGAGTAACGTATAGCCCTGTTCCCTTGGACCTGCCAAATGCCAAGAGTTTCTCTCTGCATTCCACATTTGTGAGTTTCCCAGATCCATTCAAAAAGGGGTCAATGGTTAGATTTCCGTCTACCCCTGTGATAACTTTACCAAATTCAGCCAGAAACCTGTTCAGTGAAGCAAACAAATGAAATGTGCAACCTTTGGGGGCATGTACTGGGCCCACCACATAGGTAGGGCCTTTATACCTAACTGTTGGGCCTGGCTCTTTCAGCAGGGTCACCCCCAAACTTTTTTGCCTTCCTCCTCCTCTTTTCTCTGACCTCTTTTTGTTGGCTTTAGGATTCTGGGCTATTTACCACTGGTAACCAGTGCAAACGTGTATGTGATCTGTTCTCAAAACATGGCAACATTGGCTTATCCACAGCAGGCATATTTAATTTACATATAAATCCTCAGTAAAGGACACTATATGTGCCCAGGGACTGTAAATTAAATGTTACCAGTGGGCCTGCAGCACTGATTGTGCCACCCACTTGAGTAGCTCTTTAAACTTGTCTCAGTCTTGCCATTGCAGAGCCTGTGTGTATAGTTTTAAAACTGCCATGTCGACCTGGCAAGTTCACCTACTTGCCAGCCCAAACCTTCTTTTTTATTACATGTACGTCACCCCTAAGGTAGGCCCTAGATCGCTCTGATGGCAGGGTGCAGTGTATTTAAAAAGTAGGACATGTACTTTTAAGTTTTTCACTACTGCAAGGCCTATCACTCCTATAGGTTAACATGGGGACTACCTTATAACATTTTATAAGTGTAGCTTCCCATTGGGACAAGATAGGAAAATCAAATTTGGTGTCTCTGGTCTCACAATTTAAAAACACAACTTATGGTGAAGTTGTTTTTTAAATTTCAGTTCTGAAAATGCCACTTTTAGAAAGTTCACATTTTCTTACTTAAACCATTTGGTGCCTTCTGCCTGTCCCTGAAATGGACATCTGCAGTGGGTGACAACTGGCTTCCTGCATTCCCTCTAGGCAGCCACACATGAGTAGGTGTGACTGAGCAGCCATCTGCATGCTGATGGGTCATCCTGAGGCAGGATGAGAGGGAGGTGCTGACACTTGCACCTGAATGGGGCTGTGCCTGTCCCCACACAAAGAGTTGCATATCCCCGTGTAGTGAGCCTGCGGCCAGGGCTGGAAAGGCAGGGCCTTTTTCACTTCAAAGCATTTCTTGTAAGTCTCCCAACTGCAAAAGGCTCAAATGAGTATAAGTACTGGGCCTCTAACACCATAATTTTAGAACATTGCCAGAACCAAGGACATTCTGCCAGGTTGTAGAGCTGCTGTGCTGTAGGAGGGACTGCCACTTTGCTAACTGCTTTGCTGTATTGGCTTGCTGCCTACTGATTGCTGTAGGAGGGACTGCTACTTTGCTACCTGCTTTGCTGTGTTGGCCTGCTGCTTCATGCCTGGGAGTGAGAAGGACTGGCCTGCTCTCTACATCCTTGAACCCAAATTTCTCCACAGGCTTGCTGGCTTGCTTCCTGTTTTGAAGTCTCAGGGACATCAATAACTTCCTTCAACTCTGCTTCAGCTGCTGGACTCTGCCAACTGTGAGTCCTGCCCTGCTAAAAGGTGCCAATCCAGTCCTGGGCCTTGAAAGTGGGCTCTACAGCTGTTTTTCTATAAAAATCGACGCAGTGCCGACTTTGCACCGATCAGAACTGACGCAGTGCCCTTCAATGCCGATGCAGCGCCGATTCGAGGACTCCCCTGCGCAACTCGACTACGACGTGGGACCCAATTGCGAGGCTCGACGACGACGCAGTGCCTGCATTGTAAGTGGTTCGACATGGGACTCAACTGTGAGGCTTGACGACGACGCATCCCCTGCATCTAGTGGGGTTAGAGGATGACGTGGGACAAAATGCGAGGCTCGACACCGACGCATCTACCCGACTGCGTGGATCGGAACTGACGCATTGAGTCTTCGATGTTGACGCTTGCTCCATCCGAGGTACTTTTTCAGCAGGCCCTGCATAGGTGCTATAGCCGGCCTGCTCTCCTTTGCGGTCGGCCTGAACTTTGGATTTACCCTGGTCCAGCGCCATCTCAAGGAACCCCTAAGAACTATTGGCTTTTAAGCACTATATTGCAGTTTATTCTTTAAAAATGCATCACTGGCGGCTGGCATCTGCTAAGGAAGGGGGGCAGGCCAACAAAATTTTAAAAAAAAGATAATAGAAAAACACTTACTGATCGTGCTGGTAAACAGTATGGGGCTTGTTTACAAGCCCCTTGCGCCACCCGTACGTCACTTTTCCCATGTTAAAAATGACGCAAAAGTGGCGCAAGGGGCTTGTAAATAAGCCCCTATGTGAGTAGTGCCCTGATTGGTGGGAGGGGCCTCTGTCGACGCTCCCAAGGTAATTGGATGCCTGCATGTCCACTCAACTTAGCTGTCTTAAGGCAGCTGGGTTGAGAGGTTTAAAGTGTGCATGTCTGGCCGGCTAAAGGGACATGCAAAATTTAAACAGTGCAAAAACAGCCCTCTGCCCACCACTCCTCCCTGCTGTCACTCAGCAGGCCTCGCCCCATCCTGATGCTTGGTTCAGGATGCAGCTGTACACCCAAAGCAGCATACTCTGACGTTGCAGTAATCTGACTGTAGCTCCAAAATTGCCGAAAAAATCCCAAATCCTGTTGCCAAATGTTGCAAGGTAGAATCGCTCAGCAAACAAATCCAGATAGGTTTATAAAACCTTTATTATGATCCAAGGAAGAGGAGCCGCCAGCTTGTGCAACCTGAGCCTCGGTCAGCCAAAGAGAAACTGGCCTAACCGATGCACAGGTTACACCAAGTAAACTTGCAAATTCAAAACATAACATAGTAAGGATACTTAACAGCATGTGAACAACAACTACAATTGTATGTGAATAACAAATTTAAAACATTACAGTTCTACAAAAGTATATGCAGTGCTTTGAGTCGCCGTTGAGCGCAGCATATAAAGCTGCACGTGCACAGACTCAAGAGCGGCATGTAGCGGAAAAAAATAACACAAACCAAAGGTACAATCGTCCTTTAGAGGACACATTGCTTCCTGCCCTGGAGGGGACCATCTCTCTCTGCAGGCTTGTTGCCCCCTGTCCCAAAGACATTCCCAGATTCTCCACTGAATCATGGTCCAGGTCTTCATCATCCTCTATTTCCTCATCATCCTCTATTTCCTCCTCTGGGGTCTCCTTGGCTGCATGCCTGGATTCCAACCAGGCCCTCAGTGCCTTTGCAGCACCAACTTTTTAGTGAAGCCTTTGGTAGAGACCTTAAACCCTTGCAAAAATCCTTGAGTTGGGCACTGTGTATTTCTCCAACTTGGCCAACTCAAAATCCATGCTTGCAGGTGCAGCTATAGGACCTCCAATCAGAGACATGATTTTAGGAAAAAGCAAAAATGCCAATCAGGGAGAATAGAAAAATTCAAAATGCCAATTAAAGAGAGTAGGAAAAAACACCAATGGGGATCAGAGACAATTGATTCGAATTGGTCTAGATGTGGATGGTAGTGTATACCAAATTACTGTAAGGTACTGCACAAACACAAGTCCTACCCTCACCACTGATCACCAATGTTAGAATTTGGGTCTCTAGTTGGCAGCTGTATGCACCCTGACCAAGTAGATACCACAATCCTCGTCAGGGTAAGTCAGATACACAATCTAAATTATCCTGTGCTCACCCTCTGGCAGCTTGGCACACAGCGGTCAGGCTTAACTTAAGAGGTAATGTGTAAAGTATTTGTGCAACACTTTAATTACAGTAACACAGTGAAAACACCACAAAAAGACTCACCAGCAGTTTAGACAAGTAGAGAATATTTATCTGAGTAAAACAAGACCAAAACAACAATCCAATATGTAGAACTTGAGAGGGGCAGCTCCTCCATTGGAGCAGAGGAGCGTCGCCCCACATAAGTACCCACCAAAGCCCCAGAGATGAAAAATAAAATGATAATTCATTACCATTTTTCATCGTCCCTTCCTGAACCAAGCATCAGGATGACGCGAGGCCTGCTGAGTGACAGCAGGGAGGAGTGGTGGGCAGAGGGCTGCTTTTACACTGTTTTAAGTTTGCATGTTGCTTTAGCCGGCCAGACATGCACACTTTAAACCTCTCAACCCAGCTGTCTTAAGACAGCTAAGTTGAGAGGAAGTGCAGGCATCCAATTCCCTTGGGAGCATCGACAGAGGCCGCTCCCACCAATCAGGGCACTACTCACATACTGTTTAACAGCACGATCAGTAAGTGTTTTTTCTATTTTCAATTTAAAAAAAAAATTTGTTTGCCCGCCCCCCTCCCTTAGCAGATGCCAGCCGCCAGAGGTGAATTTAAAAAAAATAGACTGCAATATAGTACTTGAAAGCCAATAGTTCTTAGGGGTTATTTGAGATGGCGCTGGACCAGGGTAAATCCAAAGTTCAGGCCCACCGCGATGGGAGAGCAGGCCGTCTAAAGCACCTACGCAGGGCCCGCTGAAAAAGTACCTCGGATGGAGCAAGCATCATCATCGAAGACTCGATGCGTTAGTTCCGATCAACGCAGTTGGGTAGATGCGTTGGTGTCGAGCCTCGCATTTGGTCCCACGTCATCCTCTAACCCCACTCGATGCAGGGGATGCGTCATCGTCAAGCCTCACAGTTGAGTCCCATGTCGAACCACTTACAATGCAGGCACTGCGTCGTCGTTGAGCCTCGCAACCGGGTCCCACGTCGTAGTCGAGTCGCGCAGGGGTGTCCTCGAATCTGCGCTGCATCGGCATTGAAGGGCACTGCATCAGTTCTGATCGGTGCAAAGTCGGCACTGCGTCGATTTTTGTAGAAAAACAGCTGTACAACCCACTTTCAAGGCTCAGGACTGGATTGGCACCTCTTAGCAGGGCAGGACTCACAGTTGGCAGAGTCCAGCAGCGGAAGCAGAGTTGAAGGAAGTCTTTGATGTCCCTGAGACTTCAAAACAGGAGGCTAGCCAGCAAGCCCGTGGAGAAATTTGGGTTCAAGGATGTAGAGAGCAGGCCAGTCCTTCTCACTCCCAGGCATGAAGTAGCAGGCCAACACAGCAAAGCAGGTAGCAAAGTAGCAGTGCCTCCTACAGCAATCAGTAGGCAGCAAGCCAATACAGCAAAGCAGTTAGCAAAGTGGCAGTCCCTCCTACAGCACAGCAGCTCTTCAACCTGGCAGAATGTCCTTAGTTCTGGCAATGTTCAAAAATTATGGTGTTAGAGGTCCAGTACTTATACTCATTTAAGCCTTTGAAGTTGGGAGACTTCAAAGAGATGCTTTAAAGTGAACAAGGCCCTGCCTTTCTAGCCCTGGCCGCAGACTCACTATACGGGGATATGCAACTCTTTGTGTGGGGACAGGCACAGGCCTATTCAGGTGCAAGTGTCAGGACCTCCCTCTCATCCTGCCTCAGGATGACCCATCAGCATGCAGATGGCTGCTCAGTCACACCTACTCATGTGTGGCTGTCTAGAGGGAATGCAGGAAGCCAGTTGTCACCCACTGCAGATGTGCATTTCATGGACAGGCAGAAGGCACCAAATGGTTTAAGTAAGGAAATGTAAACTTTCTAAAAGTCTAATGATTAGGGGTTACGCCCGGTTTTAATGGCCAGATAGGGCGTAGAATATTTTTTTAAAAAGAAAGAAGATCTGACCACTTTATTTCATCCTGCTATTTATTTAGCAGATTAAGGACCAATAGAAGTGCTTTGTCTTGGTCCTGGCTGTTTTTTTGCCAATGACTAAGCGTTTTTAGAATTGTTTATACCATTCGAATACATGCAAAAACATACAACGATACACTTAGTGCTCATGAATAATCATTACATAAAGAAAAAATGTTTCACTTGAAAAATACATTAATCACATGAATTTCAACTGTGCAGTAATCACATTACACCACAATCTGTCAATGTTCATATCTCATAGGAACTCAATACCAACGAACTGTTTCCATTAATTTAACTGGAGTTCCTGAACCATGGGGCTGAGCTCTAAGACTATGTGGGATGTATTTTAAATGAAGATCCCTATCTTGTCTAAAGTGCTACATTGCATAAGCTGCCCTCACGGTGGCTGAAAGAAAGGTGCCGACGCGTTTCCAATCCCTGCTTAATCCAGGGATTTTCTTCAGGGCAAATTGACTCGGTGTAATCTGTAATCATAAAGGACAAAAAATCATAAACTTAAAATTGAACCCTTCTCTAGATTTGGTACTGCTTTTTTTTGTCTCAATTATTTTGAAAGGACAAAAGTACCTGGGCCTTTGCTTATACTCCAAGAGTTTCTTGAATTTAGGCTGTTTTACTGCTCTGTGGATTTGAAGAAGAAGAAAAAAAGGGGATAGTTTTTAAATAAAGGCTGAACTGTTTACTCTCTTATTTTATAACTGACAAACTATCAAGCGATTTACTCGTGGGCTTTAACGATGGATGAGCAAGAAGTGAGCCAGCTATTCTTAAAGTGTTGCCTGTAGCGCGCTTTGTATGACTTCACATTTTTCTGGAAAACAAAAAAGTTCAAGTTGCTGCTTAATTATCCGTTATACACGCTTCGTTTGTGTTGCAGGTGATAAGAGAAATTATTTAAACATTCACTTGGTGAATGCGATGTTGTTTGACTAATCGATTTTAAGGGCAGCGCGATGATAAAGCTGGACTTGGACTCGCTGTTCCGCGGTCTGCAAAAGTTTAAAATGCGCATACTTTCATTAGTGCGCGTTTGAAGTTACTAAGTATCAGCAGGTAACAGCGCTGTTGCCGGTGAAACTTACTAAGTCGGAACATCACAGTCGCGTGTGCTCTGTCTCCTCTCTCTTCTGCTTCTGATCGGCTTCTGTTCCTGTTCCGGTTTACGGCATATCTTATGAAGTTGTCATGTGACTTTCGTTAAAGCACGTTGAAGTCTCGAGTTGCTATCAATCCAACACTGTTATCGTTTGCTTACAATAAGAGTCTTTCAAAGACAAATGTTTTTGAAATTATGAAAATGCTAATTACATTTATTCACTGATTGAGACATGGCCGGTCTCCTATTAGATCGAAATAATGCATTATGGGTGTTGTGGTTGTGTATAAAGATTTATGGTTTATTCTGCTGTGATTTTCGATAATTCAGTCATCTCATTAAGCCCTGTCTGGGCACTGTGGAATTTCAATATAAGGTATGCTTCTTTTTGTAGGAGTCGAGTTTCAATGTTTCCTCCTCTGTGCGACTGTTTAAGTGTTGATAACACTGTCCATTTGAATTCTTGTTCTGTGTGATTTTTCTCCACGAAGTGGGACACCATGGGGGCAGTCAAAACTTGTTTTTTAATTCTTGATCTGTGCTGGACAATTCTCTGATTTACCTGTTGGATTGTTTTCCCAATGTACAATTTGGGACAAGGGCATCTGATGACATAGATTGCGTTTTTTGTCTTACAATTCGTAAATTCCTTGTGTGTCCATTTGATTGCGTCATGAATGAATTCTTTTCCTTCTATCGTACTTGAACAGGCTGTGCAGTTTCCACATTTATGGTGCCCCTCTATGGGTGTCATGTTCCACTAGGCACGCAGGTCTTTTTTTTTAAGATTGCTGTGCTATTTCCGCTCTAATGATAATTTGGCTGATACTTTTGCCTTTTTTCATGGCGAACAAGGGTCTTTCTAATGGGCATTCGAGTCCGGAAAGAACGTGCCAATTTTTAATGATTATCTGGCGAGTCGCCAGTCGCCGAGAGGAGGAAACATTGAAACTCGACTCCTACAAAAAGAAGCATACCTTATATTGAAATTCCACAGTGCCCAGACAGGGCTTAATGCGATGACTGAATTAACGAAAATCACAGCAGAATAAACCATAAGTCTTTATACACAACCACAACACCCATAATGCATTATTTCGATCTAATAGGAGACAGGCCATGTCTCAATCAGTGAATAAATGTAATTAGCATTTTCATAATTTCGAAACCATTTGTCTTTGAAAGACTCTTATTGTAAGCAAACGATAACAGTGTTGGATTGATAGCAACTCGAGACTTCGACGTGCTTTAACGAAAGTCACATGACAATTTCATGAGATATGCCGTAAACCGGAACAGGAACAGGAGCCGAACAGAAGCAGAAGAGAGAGGAGACAGAGCACACGCGACTGTGACGTTCCGACTTAGTACGTTTCACCGGCAACAGCGCTATTAACTGCTGATACTTAGTAACTTCAAACGCGCACTAATGAAAGTATGCGCATTTTAAACTTTTGCAGACCGCGGAACAGCGAGTCCAAGTCAATCTTTATCATCGCGCTGCCCTTAAAATCGATTAGTCAAACAACATCGCATTCACCAAGTGAGTTTTTAAATAATTTCTCTTAACACCTGCAACACAAACGAAGCGTGTATAACGGATAATTAAGCAGCAACTTGAACTTTTTTGTTTTCCAGAAAAATGTGAAGTCATACAAAGCGCGCTACAGGCAACACTTTGAGAATAGCTGGCTCACTTCTTGCTCATCTATCGTTAAAGCCCACGAGTAAGTCGCTTGATAGTTTGTCAGTTATAAAATAAGAGAGTAAACAGTTCAGCCTTTATTTAAAAACTATCCCCTTTTTTCTTCTTCTTCAAATCCACAGAGCAGTAAAACAGCCTAAATTCAAGAAACTCTTTGAGTATAAGCAAAGGCCCAGGTACTTTTGTCCTTTCAAATAATTGAGACAAAAAAAGCAGTACCAAATCTAGAGAAGGGTTCACTTTTAAGTTTATGATTTTTTGTCCTTTATGATTACAGATTACACCGAGTCAATTTGCCCTGAAGAAAATCCCTAGATTAAGCAGGGATTGGAAACGCGTCGGCACCTTTCTTTCAGCCACTGTGAGGGCAGCTTATGCAATGTAGCCCTTTAGACAAGATAGGGATCTTCATTTAAAATACATCCCACATAGTCTTAGAGCTCAGCCCCATGGTTTAGGAACTCCAGTTAAATTAATGGAAACAGTTCGTTGGTATTGAGTTCCTATGAGACATGAACATTGACAAATTGTGGTGTAATGTGATTACTGCACAGTTGAAATTCATGTGATTAATGTATTTTTCAAGTGAAACATTTTTTCTTTATGTAATGATTATTCATGAGCACTAAGTGTATCGTTTTATGTTTTTGCATGTATTCGAATGGTATAAACAATTTTAAAAATGCTTAGTCATTGGCAAAAAAACAGCCAGGACCAAGACAAAGCACTTCTATTGGTCCTTAATCTGCTAAATAAATAGCAGGATGAAATAAAGTGGTCAGATCTTCTTTCTTTTTGTTAAAACTTTCTAAAAGTGGCATTTTCAGAACTGAAATTTGAAAACCAACTTCACCATAAATTGTGTTTTTAAATTGTGAATCCAGAGACACCAAATTTGATTTTTCTATCTTGTCCCAATGGGAATCTACACTTATAAAATGTTAAAAGGCAGTTCCCATGTTAATCTATAGGAGTGATAGGCCTTGCAGTCGTGAAAAACGAATTTAAGAGTATTGCACTACCAGGATATGTAAAACTTAAAAGTACATGTCCTACTTTTTAAATACACTGCACCCTGCCCTCAGAGCTCTCTAGGGCCTACCTTAGGGGTGATGTACATGTAATAACAGGCATTTGCAATGCACACGGTCTCGCCTTTGGGAACTTCGATGTATTTAGCTATGCAGCACATTAGCCTGGGTGCTGAAACATCTACTGTTCTTTAACATGGAGGGAAAGTAAGCACCAAACTGCGTGACACGCCAGGTATGGGAACACATGGAGAGAAATACTGCCTCTCAGCTAGAAATGGTATAGTCCACAGCTCTGTTTAATATAAAAACAGGGCCTTCGGTGGTCATATCACTGAAAATACAAGATTTGATAAAAATATTATTGTCTATGGGTGCTCGTGGAAGACAATTTCTATGGACTGGAATCTAGAGAATGCTAAAGTGATTCTGGTATTTTACCAACCTCTGCTGGTCGTTTTCTTATCAAGAAAGTTAAATAGAGGCAGTTGCCAGAAAAATAAAAAAGAGAAAGTCTCTCAGCAGAAAGCAATTCTGGTATTTTACTGACCTCTGCTGGTTGTTTTCTATCAAGACAGTTAAATAGAGGCAGTTGAACAGAAAAAAAAGTCCCTAAGCGGAAGCAGACAAGTCCTAGGGCTGATCTCCAGAGCCCACAAAGTACATACACATATAAGTATATAATAAGTATATACTAAAGTATATTCAAGAGGTCTCGAATGCTCGACCTAAAAAGGAAGGTTTGGGTTGGCAAGTAGGTGAACTTGCCAGGTCAACATGGCAGCTTTAAAACTGTACACACAGGCTCTGCAATGGCAGGCCTGAGACAAGTTTAAAGAGCTACGTAAGTTGGTGGCACAATCAGTGCTGCAGGCCCACTGGTAACATTTAATTTACAGTCCCTGGGCACATATAGTGTCCTTTACTCAGGATTTATATGTAAATTAAATATGCCAGCTGTGGATAAGCCAATGTTACCATGTTTTGAGAACAGATCACATACATGTTTGCACTGGTTAGAAGTGGTAAATAGCCCAGAATCCTAAAGCCAGCAAAAAGAGGTCAGAGAAAAGAGGAGGAGGAAGGCAAAAAAGTTTGGGGGTGACCCTGCTGAAAGGGCCAGGCCCAACAGTTAGGTATAAAGGCTCTACCTATGTGGTGGGCTCAGGATGCTTGTTTCCGGTCCAGGGAGGACCTGGCTTGGCAGTTCGGGCTGGACTGTTCCCATAAGGAACAGGGCCAAGACGGATCTGCATATGGCTGGGTCCAAACTGGATCCTTGTGACTGGGGTGAATGTTTGTATTGTTCAGCATTCCGTTCATCAATTGTTTCTTTTGCATTTGTGGCCCTAAGTGGGAAGGGTATGCCCAGACGTGTGTCCCATGCTCACTGCACCACAGGATTCAAGCTAGCCTGGCTGATGCGGGGTGATGCCCCGAAACCGGTCCCAGGATGCTTGTTTCCGGTCCAGGGAGGGTCTGGCTTGGCAGTTCGGGCTGGACTGTTCCCATAAGGAACAGGGACAAGACTGATTTGCATATGGCTGGGTCCAAACTGGGGTGGCGTGGTGAGCAAAAGAATGATGGATTAAGCCCAGATCCTTGTGACTGGGGGTGAATGTTTGCATTGTTTAGCATTCCGTCCATCAATTGTTTCTTTTGCATTTGCCACTCTAAGTAGGAAGGGTATGCCCAGACGTGGGTCCCGTGCTCACTGCATGACTGGATTCAAGCTAGTCTGGCTGATGAGGGGTGATGCCCCGAAACCGTTCCCAGGATGCTTGTTTCCGGTCCAGGGAGGACCTGGCTTGGCAGTTTGGGCTGGACTGTACCCATAAGGAACAGGGTCAAGACTGATTTGCATATGGCTGGGTCCAAACTGGATCCTTGTGACTGGGGTCGAATGTTTGCATTGTTCAGCATTCCGTCCATCAATTGTTTCTTTTGCATTTGTCGCCCTAAGTGGAAAGGGTATGCCCAGACGTGGGTCCCGTGCTCACAGCGTCACTGGTTTCAAGCTAGCCTTGCTGATGAGGGGTGATGCTTGTTTCCGGTCCAGGGAGGACCTGGCTTGGCAGTTCGGGCTGGACTGTTCCCATAAGGAACAGGGTCAAGACTGATTTGCATATGGCTGGGTCCAAACTGGGGTGGGGTGGTGAGCAAAAGAATGATGGATTAAACCCAGATCCTTGTGACTGGGAGTGAATGTTTGCATTGTTCAGCATTCTGTCCATCAATTGTTTCTTTTGCATTTGTCACCCTAAGTGGGAAGGGTATGCCCAGACGTGGGTCCCATGATCACTGCGCCACTTGATTCAAGCTAGCCTGGCTGATGAGTGGTGATGCCCCAAAACCTGTCCCAGAATGCTTGTTTCCGATCCAGGGAGGACCTGGCTTGGCAGTTCGGGCTGGACTGTTCCCATAAGGAACAAGGTCAAGACTGATTTGCATATGGCTGGGTCCAAACTGGATCCTTGTGACTGGGCGTGAATGTTTGCATTGTTCAGCATTCTGTCTATCAATTGTTTATTTTGCATTTGTCGCCCTAAGTGGGAAGGGTATGCCCAGACGTGGGTCCCATGCTCACTGCGCCACTGGATTCAAGCTAGCCTGGCTGATGAGAGGTGATGCCCCGAAACCGGTCCCATGATGCTTGTTTCCGGTCCAGGGAATACCTGGCTTGGCAGTTCGGGCTGGACTGCTCCCATAAGGAACAGGGTCAAGACTAATTTTCATATGGCTGGGTCAAAACTGGGGTGGCGTGGTGAGCAAAATAATGATGGATTAAACCCAGATCCTTGTGACTGGGGGTGAATGTTTGCATTGTTCAACATTCTGTCCATCAATTGTTTCTTTTGCATTTGTCGCCCTAAGTGGGAAGGGTATGCCCAGACGTGGGTCCTGTGCTCACTGCACCACTGGATTCCAGCTAGCCTGGCTGATGAGGGGTGATGCTCCGAAACTAGTCCCAGGATGCTGGTTTCCGGTCCAGGGAGGAACTGGCTTGGCAGTTCGGGCTGGACTGTTCCCATAAGGAACAGGGTCAAGACTGATTTGCCTATGGCTGGGTCCAAACTGGGGTGGTGTGGTGAGCAAAAGAATGATGGATTAAACCGAGATCCTTGTGACTGGGGGGTGAATGTTTGCATTGTTCAGCATTCCGTCCATCAATTGTTTCTTTTGCACTTTTAGAAAGTTGGCATTTTCTTACTTATACCATTTGGTGCCTTCTGCCTGTCCCTGGAATACACGTCTGGGATGGGTGACAGCTGGCTTCCTGCATTCCCTCTGGACAGCCACACACAAAGGAAGATTAGATGTGACTGAGCAGCCATCTGCATGTTGATGGGTCATCCTGAGGCAGGATGAGAGGGAGGAGCTGACACTTGCACCTGAATAGGGCTGTGCCTGTTTCCACACAAAGGGTTGTGAATCCCCGTGTAGTGAGTCTGCGGCCAGGGCAGGAAAGGCAGGGCCTTGTGCACTTCAAAGAATCTCTTTGAAGTCTCCCAACTTCAAAGGCTCAAATGAGTATAAGTACTGGATGTCTGACACCATGATTTTAGAACATTGCTGGAACGAAGGACATTCTGCCAGGAAGAAGAGCTGCTGGGCTGTAGGCGGGATTGCCACTTTGCTAACTGCTTTGCTGTGTTGGCCTGCTTCCTGTTGCTTCTTGCCTGGGAGTGAAAAGGACTGGACCTGCTCTCTACATCTTTGAACCCAAGTTTCTTCAAGGGCTTGCCTCCTTTTTTGAAGTCTCAGGGCCATCAAAGACTTCCTTCAACTCCGCTTCAGCTGCTGGACTCTGCCAACTGTGATTCCTGCCCTACCAAGAGGTGCCAATCTGGTCTTGGGCCTTGAAAGTGGGTTCTGCAGATGTTTTTCTACACAAATCGACACAGTGCTGACTTTGCGCAGATCGGAACCGGCGCAGTGCCCTTCGACGACGATGCAGCACCGATTCGAATACATCACTGTGTGGCTTGACAACGACGTGGTATCCGACAGCGAGGCTCGATGGCGACATAGTGCCTGCATTATAAGTGGTTTGACGCCGACGCAGGACTCGACTGCGAGGTTTGATGACAACTCATTTACCCGACTGCATCGATTGGAACCGTCGTATCAAGTATTTAATGTTGACACTTGCTCCACCCAAGATACTTTTTCAGCAGGCCCTGCGTGGGTCTTGTAGCGGGCCTGTCCTCCATCGCAGTCAGCCTGAACTTTGGATCTACCTTGGTCCAGCACGACCTCAAGTAACCCCTAAGTGCTATTGGCTTTTAAGCATTATATTGCAGTTTATTCTTTAAAAATTCATATGTCAATACTTATTGGATTTATGTCGTTTTGGTCTTGTGTTACTCAGATAAATATTCTCTAGTCTCCTAAACTGAAGTGTAGTCTTTTTGTTGTGTTGAAATGGACCATTCTTTTTATCCATGAGAATGATTTGTCCTACCTGATGATGACATGTAACTAGGTTTGGGGTTACCTACAGTATCTAGCCAATGACATCATACTTATGTCGCCTTTTGTATTCTAAGGGAGGGTTAAAAGAGAAACCCCCAACCTACTATAGAAGGCGCTGCAGCTACTCTACAATATCCGTCCCATCTTGCTTTCCTGGATTATCAGAACTGTGTCCTGCTTCTGTCCTCAGGATCTGTGAGTTCCTTTTGCAGATTCCAGATATCCTGATCACAGTGCTGGCGCTGTTTCAGCAGCCTAGTGCCAATGCTGGCACCCTTGCACCATGGTGCAAGGGTGCCTGCGTTGCATGCAGGATTGATTTTGTGCAGTAAGGGACACTTTCCTGCCCAAAATTAATCTTGGGAGGCTTTTTCCTCTTTCTATGTGTGCTGCAGAATGCAGTACACATAGAAAGATGAAAAACGAGGAGTAATAACGTAATTTCTCCTCATTGCGTCTTCCTTGGGGAGGCGTAAGGTTTTGGTGCATCCCCAGGTTTACCTGGTCTTTTAAATCTGGGAATGCGTCAAAATCCATGGGTGTTGCGTGGGAACACCCACCGCAATGCCCATGGAACGTCTCCCTAGTGCAGAGTAAGACAACGCAGTGATTTGTGCTGCCTTGCCTTCCTCCATATCTATAAGGCCATTCAAAGCCACGCAAAGTGGCTTTGCGTGGCCTCATATAAATGTGATTTGGTGGTTTGCGCCACCGTTGCGTTACAAAAAATTACGCAATGTTGGCAGAAGGGGCTCATAAATATGCCCCTTAGTCTCAGACAAGGGCCGCATCCTTATTTTAGCAGCTGAGAAAATTCTGGCAGCTCTCGTTGAGAGGGTTCTACTGCCACTGCCGTGCTGCGTCTTCAGCATGCCCCCAGATATGGAGGTCTCTCTTGCTCTAGTGGCCTCTAAAATGCCAGAGCTCTCAGGTGTGCTGCTAACTTCCATACCAATACTTTTCTGCAGCCCCTTGGCAGCCATGCCTACTTGAACCCTATGCAGAGCACCAGCCTCTTGCTCTAAGCGTTGTTTCAGGTGACAGATTCTGACAGGAGCTAATATTTGCTCTTTCACTAGTTCCGTTGACATTGAAAGTTTTGCAGATTTTCGCAGCTCAACAGACCCAGCGATGTGTCCGTCATCACCACAAAGCACTAGCTGTATTCAGATTCTGCATCCCTGCTGTGGTAGGCTGTGGGACGCAGTGAAACAGTCAGAGCCTTGTTCGATAGCAGCCAGCTTGAACATAGCTGAGCCCCACCTTCCCAGTTACATTCTCTGCACCAGCATACTGGACTAAGGGCCTTATTTTACAGTAAAGCAATGGGATACTCCATCAAAACATGGCTGGTATCCCATCCACCGTATTACAAGAACCATAGGCTATAAGGCTGCAGACAGGATACTTAGTTTGTGACGGAGTATCCCATCTGTAAAACTCTAAATAAGCCCCTAATGCTCAGGTCCCTACAAAAGAAAGAGTAAGGTAAGATCAAAACTGTGCAGGTGAGCCACCCTCACCACAGCCTTCGCCTTAAATACTGGTGCTAGCAGGAGGTATTCATTATTGGGTCCGCCAATGCTCATCTACAAAAGCCCTCTGTTTGTGTGAAGGGGTGATTTGAAGCTATTCCAGAGATTAGGTGCTGCTTGTATATGAGCCATACGCTTCAAGGTTTCAGTTAGGATCTCTGCACCCCTGCCCTGCAGTGCTGTATTTGCAGGATCTGTGCACGCCGCACCATCTGTTTTCCATTCTTTATGGTCATGTATGAACCAATCACCACTGAAACCATATGATTGACAGCCACTCCTGACAGCTATTAAAAGAGAGTCAACACTTATACCCACTACCTGAGTTCCAGCTTCAGGGAGACTGAACAGGAATGTATGGTCCCAGGACATTGTTTAAATGTTATCCTGTCATCTTTGGGGCCATGCTCACAAAATTATTGTTGGGTCCCAGGTGATATGCACAGCTTCGTTAATGCCCAGTACCATAGACGGCCTGCAGGGGCTCTAAAGTCTACACCTACTGCCGGAAGAGAATTGCTGCACACCCAATCCCCCTACCCATGTTTGTGCTTTAATTTCTTTGGAAATGACCTCTCTTCTTTCTGCCTTTTTCCCCTCTCTGACTGCTATCTTTATATCACCACATTTCCTACCTAGCAGTCTCTCTAACTTTATCTTGCATCTCTTGACCCACTCCTCTGTCTTTACTTCCGTTTCACTCCTTTCCTACTCGTCTACTCTTAATCTCCAATATCTTTCTTCTACAATCCATGTTTAAAGTTTATCGATACTCCTGTCCCCGCTATTATTCTTAGTCCACTCTCATTTAACAAACATCATCATTTTCAATCTCTCTCTTGCTGTTCCTTCACTCTGTCCCCCTTTTCTATTCCATCTCTCTTTTTAACAGTATCCTCACTTTCCTGTCTTGCTTATCCATTTCCTTTATCATTCAATTCTCTTTCTCCATTTTCCATTCTTTTCTTTCCCTCTTATTCCATCCTTCTCAATCTGCTCCCTTTCTCCTTCTCCTGTTAATCCACTCCTTTTGGCTTACTTTATCTCCCTCTTCCCCTCTCTCTCCGGCCTTTCTACCTCTCTAGATTAGAAAATAACAATTGCATCTTTTTGCACGCACTGGAAAATAAAATAAGGCACAAAGACATGAAGTCATTAGTCCCAGAGCACACAGTTTGACCAAGTATAGGTTTGAACCCAGGAAAGTCAGCTCTAAGGTCTGCAGCAAAGCTACTGTATCAAATCTCCTCCTCAAAATGCATCCATCTCCAAAGAGTCATTAATGCCAGCACACAAAACTTCAGCAGTTTATGCACAAGTTCAGGAACTTTGGGAAATTCACAGAAAGATAGATACAAAGGCCAACATCTGCTATTTTCTATTTTCTAATCCAGAATCTCTCAATCTCAAATCCCTCAGATATATTTATCCTACAAAACGTTCGGAAGCGTCCTGAAGTAACTTATTCATCTGATGTCTTTCTCCTCTTTTAAACTAAAAGGAATTCCTCACCTTCCACTCCGTTGACTCTTTCCATCATGCTAAACAATGGTCGGAAACTCATTCTGATCTTGACATCTCCACCTATTTGGTTCCTTTCTCCAAATATCAGTTGGTCTCGAGAAGATAGCAATGAATCCACATTTTTCCACAATCAACACAACCGTCTATTTCTAATGCTTTCTGCAAAGAAAGCTAAAACTACCCACACTCCTTTGAACTTTAAAGATGCTGTACTAGCACTGTTTTTTGCTATCTTGATGGGGTAATGCTTTCCTATCGGTCTTACTTAAAAACAACCAAAGCTCCTCTCAAAGCCATTCTGCACACAGGTACTCCCTGATCACATCTATCGTGAAAGAACTCAATTGGCTTCCACTATAAGCTAGAATCTACTTCAAAATGGCTGGCATCATTCACAATGCCCCCCATCATGGCTACTACAGATATGTTAAGGACAAAATAAACCAAACACGGCACCTAACAGGCAAGAGAAGTACATCCAGCCATTCCCTGGAAATCACAAAAACGAATAAAATCCAAGACAATGAATCAGCTCTTCTCTTGCCAACCCTGGATACTCTAGAACAGCCTTCCACTTGCTCTAAGACGCAACTCTAACTTTGCTGTTCATTGAAAATCTTAAGGATGCATTTGCTCAAAATGGACGTTAATGTCAATCCCTGCACCTCTTCCTCTTCATTGTCTTCTTCAAAGTTACTTCTTTCTGCATTGCTCTCATTCTATGAACTTTATAGTATTTGTTGTTTAATGAACTTGATAATTCATGTTGTTTCTCATCCTTCATCAACTTCTAAAATACATCTTGCTCTATTGTTCTAAGCATTTATTGCCCCGTGACTGTATCTGTGGTGTACATAAAACATAAATTAATACATTAATAAATAGAATAAATAAATAAATTGATGCCAACTTCTTCCCACATTGGCAGGTTAACAATACTTACTCAAAGAAATCCTCATGGTTATGGAAATAACTTTTTGAACCACATTGCGCTCTTTGTAGTGTTATTGTTAGTAAATATTTTTCACTTATAAGTGCTTCCATGTTAGGCGAGCATATCATATATTTAGTACAGAGCTCTGCAGTGTCCCGGTTTAATGTAGCTTGTCCACTTCAGGTTTTTTCTTGCCATGCCGGGATTTGCAGTCCCTTTGATACAATTATAAACTCGGAGATTTGTATTCCCTTTTATACTAATATAAAAACTGGCCTACAATTACCAGAATGCAGAGAAAAATCCTCGCCTGGAGAGCATGGACCTAGAAACTTGAGAACTTGGTTAATGTTAAAATGTAGGCCTTGAGCTGTATTGTTTGTTAATAGTTAGGATCAGTGCTTATTTGTACTCAACTGTGTGAGATCAAGGCTGTGCAAACCACTCCCCATCACCTCTGCCACTGCCCAAATACTAGGGATAGCTGATCGATTTAGTTAATTGTGGGGTCTGTTAATGCTGACCCACAGCAGCCCTTTGTTTAGTGTGGAATTTAAGTTGGAACTTCTTTGAGCGTCTTATTGATTCTCAATTTTTCCCCATGTGCTTTGAAACTTCTATTAGATGGTCTGGATCTGTTCTCAGCAGTGAAATAGCTTTGCACACCTCTCCATCTGCTTTAATTTTTACATTCCTCTTGCATATTTTAACCCAAGACTTGCCAGTGACACACTGTGTTCTTTAGCCCAACCCAGCAATTTGCAAAGGTTATCTCCCTCTCCTCTCCTTGTGAAGATGGGGGTTAGAAGTCAATATACAGCCATTGCAGAAGACTGAGTGGGGCGTGGCTGGGGCAGTGTGCACACCCCAGGCATAGTGAAAGATTGGAGAGGATTTATTTTAGCTTCTTCCAGGACCTTGGGTAAGGCCAAGGATAAAAAATTAATTTGTCCCCCTCCGGCCTGAGAACAGGGTCAGGGGAGGTGCTCATAGCTGGCAGGTCTTTGCCTAAGTCTGGCAGTTTACATTTGTGGGGAGCAGCAGCTCTCCCCAGCCTGTCCTGGCCACCAGGGTTTGTTTGGTGAAGCATAGATATTCCTCCACAGCCCTTCAGCAAGCCTGGGAAGGGTTTCCATATTTCAGCTCGGCCCTTGGACAAGGCTGGGGTGAAGTTTAAATTGTTTCCGATTATGGACAATGTTCTGGGGGCTGTTTATGAAGCCATTTGGTCTTTTAAATCTCTCCCTGGAAGTCGCACCTGGCCGTGAAAAGGGGGGTCAGAGGTGGTAGCCCTCCCCTTTTGCATTATGAAGCAGCTAGGCTCCTATCGTCGTGCAGCATTATTTCTTAAGGCAGTCATTCTTTTATTCTATTCATGATTATCAGGACAATTCAGCCACTTAAAGGGCAGCTTTCCTACTTCTGAATTTAAATGACCTTCTCAATAAGACTGACAGATTTATCAGCAGCCAATCCTTCCTCTCTACTTGAATCTTTTCTCTAGCTAGTCACCTACACATATATGTTTTCATGAAAACAGCTTTCTTCTGATCAAACTCCACTTTTCCTTTTTTCCGTTAAACCTAGCTCTCTTTCTCACCCATCCCACTTAACACACAATTCAGTTGTGCCCTTATTCCAAACCATTTTAGCCCAGACACACATGTATTAGTACACCTTCCCTTAAAAAACACTGATATGCCATTTTCCTTCTAGTGGTATGAGTGGAAGACTTTTATGCACTCAACCTGTTACTTTTCTTTTTTCCAATTTATACCATTGCACCTAGCTAGTTGTACGCCTTCATTCAGGGTCTTGTTACCTTTTCCAGCATCTTGCTAGTTTTGGGAATGTCACATGACATACTTCTTTATCCCTCTTTCACTTAAAAATTCTTCTATCCTATGTGATACTGATTGTACCCCATTATCTGTTACAATAGAACCCGGAATAGCTTTCTCTCCTAAATATTTCCTCAAGATGTTTTTTGACAGTGTGGTAACATCACTCACACAAGGAACTTCTGGCCTCCTAGAATGCTAATCGATCAAGAACAAGATACACCATAGCTGTACCAATTATATCGAAAGCTACTTCTTCCAGTTGCCTCTGATGAAGTTTTCTTCTCTTCATGAGAGGTACTGTAATTCTGCAAATAACGGCACTAAGACACCAATGTACATACTCTTACCATTTTTCCATATCACCCTCAAGTTCTGGCCACCAATAAATACTCACACCATAATGGTTTGTACCATCCATAAGTATCCTTTATGAGCCATTATGAGTAATTTAGATCTGCTTCTCTCCTGCAAAGTCATCCTCCTTACAATGTCTCATCCCTACTCCCTACTTCTCGCCACTCTTTTTCTGAGATGATTTCGAGTTATCATAAACACTTTCTCTAGTAAATAATCATCCTCTCTACTAGCATCCAATTTTCTTGTCATCTCTACACTTTACCACTAATCTGAAAAGATAGTCTGCAGCACGATTTTTCACACCCAGTATATATTTTACTGTGAATGTGTATGCCCTTAAAGTTATAACCCACATACAGATGCAAGCTGCCACCAAATGTAATATTTTGCTCATAAAAGTCTCACATACTGGCTTATAGTCTGTACTGATAGTACATTTTGTGCTCCGCACAAAAACTCAAACCTTCTCATTCACCCATACCACAGCAAGATCTTCTTTCTCCAGTGGGAGACATCTATTTTCCATGTCTCTCAGAGCTGTTGATGCAGACAGAACAATTTTATCTCTTCCACCATCAATGTGCTCATACTAGCCCCTAAACCATTGTTGCTGGCATTAAAAACTATCACACGTTTCTGTCCTGAATTAAAACATTGTAAACTTTGTGCTTCATTTAATTCTAACTCAATTTTCTCAAATCCTTCACTGAATTTCTCATCTAAGATAAACTACGCTTTCATCTTTAACTAAGCCATCAAAGAGACATTGTTATCACAAGGTTCCTGAGAAGTTTGGCGTAATACTTTACCATTCTCATCAAATAAAACAAACATTTTCTATTGTGAGGAATTGGTTCCCTTCTAATGATATCAAGTAAATTGTGCTTGGGTTGAATCCACTTATCAGAAATTTGACATGCAAGATAACAAAGTTGTGCTTTTTCTCACTTAACCTTTTCAAGTTTCAGAGACAAACCATGCTTTAGGAATATCTTAAGAATAATCCTCACTCTCAAATCATGCTCTTATCTATCATCATCAAAAATGTAAATATTGGGGACTATTCACAAACTGCATTTTGTAGTATGTTTAGTAGTTCTACAACAGTACTACTAAAGTAGTACAAAATGCTATTCACAAACCTACAAGTGTAAATCTCCACCTGCACCTCTCATATCTTCTCTATGGAGAGATCCTCACACATATAAGTTTACTACTTAGGGCCCGATTCCGATCTCGCTCGGAAAGCCCTATGGCCGACTCGTGTCCAGAGGGCTTTCCGAGCGAAACCTGCTCCGGGAATCCGGACGAGCGAGTACGATGCAAGTACGCGCTGACGGACTCGGGTCGCTCGGAGCCCCATTGAAGTCAAAGGGAGCCTGTTGTACGTTGCGTACATAGGCTTTCATTGAGAAAAAAGTACGTCGCAGAAAAGGGCGCCCCTGTCGTGGGGACGCGTCGGTGCCCCCCGCACCATACATGCAAGTGTAGGGGGGACCCTTGGGTCCCCCCTGTGACCGAGTCGTAGGGCTACAGGTGAAGGGGGACCCGCTACAGCCCCCCGAAGTCCGCTTCCTGAAGCTTTTTTGAGTCGGAGGCTCCGAGTCGATCCGGCTGCTCGACGTGCGCATTGTACTTGGCCGCTCGGAAATCGGGCCCATTGCGCTGCGCGAGTCGGCCATGTTGTAGTCGTCCGGAGGGCTTCACTGACGGGTACGAGTTGCTTGGAGCGCGAGGCGATATTCACATCGTACTCGTTTGCTCGTACGGGGGGACGAGTCGGTCGGAAATCGCACTCGCGACCAGGACTCGCTCCTGACGGATGCCGTCAGGAGCCCTTCCGAGCGAGATCGGAATCGGGCCCTTAATAGTAAGTGTGGGAGGGAGTGATTAGGGGGAATGGTTGGAAAAAGGGACATATTTACTACTAAATGGGATGGCTTATGGTATGAGTAAGGAAGGGTTTAAGGGTGTTGGGGAGTGCTTTAGGGTCAGGTACCAACCCACAAAAGAGAAAGTCGATTGCTATTCAAAAACTGCACTTCTAAAGATACTATAGCCAAAAAGGAACCTAAAACAATAGTACATTACTCAAGCTCAGAGCTGGAGTAGGCCCGCCACCACAGATGACCAACCACTGCTACTGCAACACCTTCCTATAAAAGATAAAGGAGGCAGGGGCTTAAAATAAAACCCCATAGAAAATAATGTTAAATTAAATTATTTAAAATAGTTAAAAATATAAATAAATATAATTTAATGTTAAAAACTAAAAATAAAACCTGTTTATTAGTTCATTATAAAATACTTATAAACCTTTTTAAAATTTATAAATTGATACAACATTAATTTTTAATAAAAATATAATTAAGTTACTTTTAACTAATGCAATCGATCAAACAACAAAACTTTATTCAGCTTTTATAAATATAAACCATGAAAGTCAAGGGTACATCACAAAAACACATGATAAAATACAATGAAATCAATTATAAAAGGGTACAGTTCCTGTCTTCACCCACCCGCGATAATTAGTCACAGGTCGATCTAAGCTTTACTGCAGCCTTTAGGAAACTGAGAACATGCCATACTGTGCTCCCTGATAACATTAATAAAAATGTAAAGGCGGGTACTTGGGTAAAATTACCTTATTTTAAAATAGGGATTAAAAAGGTCTTCCTTGGCACCTCATAGTTACTACAGAACATTAAAAAATGGAGCATGTCCTGTGGAGACGTACCGTCGCAGCCACAGGGCAGCAAGATCTCGCCTTTCTTGCTCCCTCGTGGGTGGGCAAGGAGGAGGTAAAATAAATCAAGGCAAAATCTGGTCAATAAAAAACAGTCACGTGAGCTAGGAAGTCCTAGAACATAGGGTTCCGTAAATAACACAGTTTTCAGGGGGATAAATCTACATACACTGGGCTTCCCTGACTCCAGGGGCGGCCGGTAAGTTTTGGAGGGAGGGGGGCGGACGGGACACACACACACACACATGCACACATACACATACACATACACATAACACTCACAACCATGCATTCACACACGCGCGCACACACACACAGACACATTCATTCACAATACTCTTTCCCAAACATTTATACATGCACGCACCAAACAATTTAAAAAGAAAACAAAACACACTTACCTTCAGCCAGCTCTGCGCTGCCTCGGTGGTTCTAGAAGGCTTGGGACTGCTGCCTTCCCTCATTGGCTGACCTAAGGTCAGCCAATGAGGGAAGGCAGCAGTCCCAACGTCATCACAGAGTGGGATGGGGTCAGTGAGACTACTGACCCCACCCCACTCTGTGATGAAGTGTCACTGATTGACACTCGATCCTGGGCGCTTCAGGGCTTAAAACAGAAGCGCCCAGGTGCGAGGCAATCAGTGACGCTACCCCTCGTCACTGAGGAGAGGGCCTCAGCAACCTTTGCTGAGCTGAGAACGTCACGCCCACCGGAGCTGTGACTTTCTCAGCCCAGCAAAGTTCAGTTCAGGCAGCCAGGAGCCAGCGCTAAAAGCGCATGTCTGGCTCCTGGCTGCTTGAACTGAAAGTGAACAGTGTCTGTCAGGCTGACCTTTGTTCAGCCTGACAGACACTGTTCCTACGGGGCAAAAGGTGAAGGGGCGTGGCCCCTCCGCCCAAATGGACTGGCCGCGCCTGCCTAACTCACATGCTTCCCTATCCGCCACCCACTGTCTAAAAAAGGACTCCTTTGCCCAAGACAGATCTTTCCTTCTAATTATGTTCGGGTTACAAAAGAGGTCCGGTCTTCCTAGTTTCTTAAATTCTTCCTGTATATATTTAAACCAGGGTATATGATGAGCACAATCTAGGACAAGACAATCCCTTAGAATCTCCTCATTTAGGGGGGGTCCCATTACTTAGACATACTTTAAGCCAATAAAATACAGGGCGAAAAGACAAGTCTGACAAATAGGGCACACCCAGTTCTTCGTGAACAATGAAGGTGGCAGTACCCTGTGTTACACATAACAACCGTCTCAAGAACCTGTTTTCAATTTTTTGGAGCTCATCATGAGTGGCATAACCCCAAATCTCACTGCCATATACCACCTGAGATAAACACTTGGATCTATTTATCTGCAGGAGAGTACCGATTGTTTTTTTGCCTAATCGGTGAGCAAAGTTAAAAATAGTTGCATTCGCACGTAAACCCCCCGTTTACTTTTTTTCAAAGGGCCCCAATTTAGCTTGTCGTCCAGCCTAACTCCTAGGTACGAAAAAACACTGGTCTTGGGAACAGGGCTTGACCCGACCTTAAAGTTAAAAGATTTTTTGAGCTGCGTCCTATCTGCATCACATATGACTGGGAATTGTTCACTAGCAGATCCCGGTCTTCCATGAATTTGACGAAGGAGTCAAGTAATGTTTGCAACCCCCTCGCAGTCCGGGCCATAAGGACCGCATCATCTGCATACAGTAGAACCAGCAAGCCGCGCTGGCCCACCTGGGGAAAATCTGCCTGTGCACCTGTCTGTTCCTTCTCCAGATTATTAATGTATAGGTTAAATAAAAATGGTGCCAAAATGTATCCCTGTCGTACCCCTCTCTGGATTGGAAACTGGCGGGTCACCTTACAGTCGTTGGTGTAGCGAACCACCGCCTTGGTGTCCCTGTGAAGTTCTTTTAAAAAGAGAACAATATTTTTATCTACTGCCATGCACAGTATGGTCTCCCAAAATGTACTTCTATTCACCCGATCGAATGCTGAAGACAGGTCCATGAATGCCAGATAGATCATGCCAAGGCGCGCAACTGTATATTTATTTATGATCAGATACAAGTTCAGGCATTGATCCACTGTGGACCTCCCCGGGCGAAAACCATATTGGATATCAGGTATAGTGTTGTTGTCTTCTGCCCATGTACTTAGCCTATCCAATAAAATGCGTCCCACCACCTTAACCGTTGAATCCAGCAGTGAGATGGGTCTATAGCAAAGGGTGCTATCCCTGTTGCCTTTTTTAAAGATTGGGACAATGGTAGAAATAGCCCAGGAGCTAGGTGGAACTCCTCTTATGGCTGCATTAATAAGTGCTGCAAGAACTGGCGCTCACAGCTGAGGGTTGGATATAAAAAGATCGGGGGTATACTGTCTGGCCGAGGGGCCTTATTTCTATACAATCCCTCAATGCCTTTTCTTACCTCTTCAAGATAAACAACAAGGGCCGACATTCCCTCCCCTCTACTATCCACTGAGCTGTCTTCTATTGGACTGGTAAACATTTCCTCAAAATGACCAACCCATTCCTCATCTGTAATGTGTGCATCAAGGGCCTGTCCAGAGTCTCCTGCCAGAAAAGGGACTATTAACTATGCTCCAGAACTTTTCGCTATTTTTTAAAGTGCTGGCCTCTGAAAGCCTACTCCATGCCGCATCCCTCAGTTCGGCCTTGCGCCTAGCTAGTTCTACCATATATTGACCTCTACAGGATTTTACTAAGGCAGGGTCCCTAGGTTTAGTACCTAACACCCCCCTCAATTTCCTGGCGGCTCTAGAGCATTTAAGGTCAAACCATCTCGGGCGCGATCGGTAGGATACCTAGGTGGAGGCCTTAATAGAGCTCCAATGGAGCGTGAAATAACTGAAAAGGCATCAAGGATGATCCCAGGAGCATCCTGCCCTTTTATGCAGATATCTAGTTCCCCTTTACACCTAGCTACGAGGGACTCGTGGAAGAGGTCAGGTTAGGGTGACCAACTGGCATGGGTGCAAATTCAGGACGGTGAGTGTAAAAATTCAGGACAAAGGGTCAAAATTCAGGACAAAAATTCAGGACAGGAGGTCAAAATTCAGGACAAGAGGTAAGTTTTACAGACGCATCAGAAGAGGTCGCGCAATAGTATAAAAGTAAGTAAATAGACAACCACTTAAGTACAAGTGAAAAGAAGTTTATATTAGGTTGAGACAATTGTGCACTTCATGGTTTTTCAGTATGCGCGCAGCTTTGAGCAAATGTAAAGGTCTTCTTGTGGTAACAAAACCGCCCCCCCCCCCACCTTTCCAGCCTCCCAGGGAAACGCCCGATGCCCGGTCTGGCCAGTCCAGCCTTGCCTCCTCCCTCCAATGGTGACACTCCTCTTCACATGTGTATTTAATTTCTTTTAAAGTGCTACTCACCCCAAGTAAGTAGGACAGGGTGTCGGAGTGCGCTACATCACACACATATTATATGGAGACAATGACTTATATAAATGTGAAAGTCAATCTATAGGAAATGTACATAGGATAATGGGGGTTACAAGGTGTAATCATCCATCATTCAGTCTTTCACCATTCATTCTGTCCTTCCATTTGTGTGCCCATCCATATCAATTTTCAACCATTTGCAAACCTATCCATTATCTATCCTTCCATCCATCCATCATTCCACTTATCCATCCCTCCATCCACCCTTTCATTCATCCATCCCTCCATTCATCCTTTCACCTTATCCATCCGTACACTCATTCATCCACTCTTCCACTCATCCATCCATTCACTCATCCATCCAGCCATCTACCCTTTCACCCATCCAGCCATCCTTTCACTTACTCATTCATCCACCCAGTCACTCATCCTTCCACCCATTCACCCTTTCAGTTATCCATCCATCCATCCTCCCTTTCTCTCTCCATCCCTCTTTCATTTAGCCATCCATCCTTCCATCCACCCATCCATCTACTCATCCATTCAGGACTCCATCCATTGACCCTAATACTCATCCATATTTTCACTCATCTATCCATCCTTTCTCTCATCCATCCACCATTTCACTCCTTCACTCATCCATCCATCCTTTCTCTCATCCATCCACCCTTTGACTCCTTCACTTATCTATCCACCCTTCTGTCCATCCACCCTCCCTTTCACTCACTCATCCAGCCTTACATCCACCCTTTCACTCATCCATCCATCCATTCACCCTTTCACTTATCGATTCATCAATCCATCCATCAGTTCACTCATCCATCCACCCATTCACTCACCTGTCATTCACCCTTTCACTCATCCATCCATCCTTTTACCCGTCCATCTACCCTTTCACCCATACATCCATCTATTTACCTTTTCTCTCATCCATCCTTCCACTCACTCATCCGTCCATCCTTTCTCTCATTATCCATCCATTCACCCTTTCATTCATCCATTCACCCTTTTACTCATCCATCCAGCCATCCACCCATCCCTTCCCTTACACATTTTTTCACATTAATTATGAGCTGAGCCTTTGTCTGCTGAGTTGCAGACAGAAGAGGCCCATCAAGGACTTCACCCCTGCTGTAGTTCCTAAAGCAAGGGGTGGGGCGGTGAGGGCTCACTATGCCCCTGTACATAGGCAATCTGAAAAAGTAGAAGTCATGAGTCATGCATGATGCACAGTGCAACTGTGACATGGTGTTGTTTCCAGGGCTTTAAGTGGGATGAAAAAACTGGGGGGTCTCTCCAAAGGGGGAGTCCGATGTAATTAAGGGCATGACTTAAAACACCTAAGCTAAAAATCTGTGCTTAGCATAGTGTGCTGCCCGACTGGTCATTTGCTGCTTCTGTCATTGCATCCAGATATATAACACAAGTAGTGTTACACCTACAAGCCAGAACTATTGGCTTTGTCAATGGTTGCTAGTTGCATATAATACAAAAAAAAGCAGCAACCATGGCTTTGTTGAATATAACATTGAAAAAGCGTCAGTTTATAAATGATGAGACAGTGAAAGATCCATAACCCTTTTTTTAAAACTTGTTTCACCACCTTTTCATGAACTGGATTCTCACCTAGCAGCATGGGCGTTTTTGTTCATTTCTTCCACCTGACTGAATGTCCTGCCCTAGACCGAGGCAGTAGGAGGCCCACCACATGCAGTAAGAGCCCAGACTGGCCCATTGTCATTCTGTATGTGGCAATCAGCGGCAGACAGAATGACAATGGGCGGGGTGGGGCTGCTCTGGTGCTCAGAGGAGTGCGAGGTGGCCCCATCAGGGAGCTGAGGCTTCTGGCAGGGGAACAGTGATGTTCCCCAATGCCCAAAATTACGGACAAAAGGCGTCCGTAAAAGGGATCGTCACGGACGTGAGACCCAAATTACGGACGGTCTGTGAAATTTTCGGACGGTTGGTCACCCTAGGTCCCGTGTGATCTGAGCCCACCTTAACCTTCTACCGTGATCTGTTGACTTAAGTGACCCATTTTCTCTATTCATCCTAGAATTCCGTAAATGGAACCAACTAGTTATAGCACAAAGAGGATTGTGGTCACTAAATATGCTATCCTCTATAGTGAATCTCATCAAAAAGTAAAAAAAAGAGGGTTTGACACATGAATAAAATCGATAAAAGATGCACACCCACTCCCTGAAAAGGTGGGAACAATGCTTCTACCACTTCGGTCCAACCGGCACATTGTCATGGTCCGGTCGAACTCCTCAGCTCGAAGGTTCAGAGTCTCTCCCTGCTTATTGTGCCCAACATGCATACCCAACACACGCGGGCATCCAGTATCATTGGGATTTGACACTGTAGGGTCCCCACATAAGTGAAGATTAAAATCTCCAGATCATGAGGAAACCATTATAGTTAATCTTTGGAGTCATGCGTCTTAAAAACGATCCTAGCCTAGAGATATTACAGACGTCTGGAGCAACAGCGATGGCATTATAAAAATTCAACAGGTTGGCTGACCCCTGGGTAAATAGCAAGGATTGCAAACAAGGATTATCCGTAGGCAGCACCTTCATATGACAGCGTACTGCTAGGGAGACAACGGTGATCAACCCACCCTTGGGTCTTCCTGCCCTTGGTGGAATAGCGGGCACAAAGAAAGTCTTGTATCCTTCAAGAAAAAGCTGTTAGTGATAGACCATGTCTTCTGGAGACATATAACATCAAAGCCTTTCATAAATGCACCCCAAATAGGATCAGTAAACTTACTTGTAACCCAGCGATATTCCACAACAGAAGTTTACAGGGCTTGCCTTCACTGGCGCCAATTGCGCAGGACAAGTTTGTCTTTGATTAAGAGACCGTGACCCTACAGGTTCCCTCTCCAAGAGTCAATCACAAGAGTCCAGTGATTCCAGGGGTGCAAATCTGTTAAAAAGGGCAGTATCATGAGTCAACAGCTGCCTGGATGGCTGACGGCACGTGAAAAGAGCCGAAAGGCTCCAATCCTTCACCTCCCCAGGTAACCTTGCACTACACAAAGGACTATAAAAATGCCCCAGGGGGAGGGCTACTATAGACGAGACCAGGCCACGAGGTTTATTCTGCATGACTGCGTGCAAAACCCTATCTGCCAGATGATGTCTGTTGAAGTTAATTACAACACAGTCTCATTCCAAGTGTTTTCTGGACCTTCCAATCCAAGAGACTCTCTGTACCATATTATTGAATCTCTCTATTCTAAAGCCCAGGATCGTATTGCAGTTCAATCAATGTAGTACTTTGTTCTTTAATTGGTCAAAGGCTTCAACGCCGCCAGGGGGGAGCACCGGGACATTTCCAAGGAACACTACATACAGAGTTGACTCCGGGGCAGGTGTAAAACCGGCAACCTTTGCGTCTGAGTTGATCCCGTATTGTCTACTACCCGGTTCTCCAAACAAACCCCCCCTCCTCTTGATTCTCCCTGTAAGATATTAGCTGTCCCAAGGCAAGGAGGTATTATAGGGCTCTGAGATTCCATTGCCGCAGTTACAACCAGAGAATCTACTGCTGGGGGGGTTCATCGCCACCTGTGACCGGGGCGGGGGGATTTGCTTCCTTGCATAGCAATTGAAGAAGGTAAAGGCATCCTGGACCCATGATTAAGTACACTAATTGTGTCCAGGCAAGGGCCAGACACTCCCACGGTCCTGCTTTGAGTCACTCAGTCATCCGCTGAAAAGTGCTGACCTATCTTCAGGAGCTCCAATTCTTTTGTAACTAGGCATTGCCTGATGGGGTCTAATTTAAGGTCCATGCCTGCCAGTAATGATTCCAGCCAGCCTTCCATCATTTCCACCATATCTTCTTTTGTTAAGGTTCGCAGGTTACTTGAATTTTTGAGCCACCCACTCTGCCCTCGGGCGTTTTGCTTTGCTCGTGGTCAAAGGACCTTTCCGTTTAACACCCATGCCTGACCCAGATCCAGCCCCTGACCTGCTGGTTGGAACTGGCTCTCCGCCTAGGCCAGATCCTACTCCCACACCCAGGCAAGTAGATCTTAAGCATAATGTTGAGGGACCTGGGTCTGTGTCTGGGTGGGTAGATCCAACATACCCTTTAGGTTGGTCTACACTGGTCTACACTGTCCCTTGTCGTGTTAAGTTGAGGACATTGGACAGGGGAACGAGAGAGCCGATGGGCCACTAGATCAATCTCCTTATCGATGAACCCAGCTGCTCGTAAGAGAAATGAATCCACAGCCAATCCCTTACGTTTTCCCATTTGTCGACGGGGGGAGAGGGGGAGTTACAGGGAGTGACAGTCACCGAAGGGTATACAGATCGCTCAGGTACTCGAAGACTCGAACAAGGCCAGGGCCCTCTTGGCCTACACCCCCGCTGACAATAACCCTCCTCCTACCTGCTTATACCTGGAGGTGATACAGATGTCCCACAAGGTTGCTGGATGTGGGGCTCCCACTTGCCTGCCCCCTGCCAAAGGGTGTCAATGGGTGTCACGCGGCAGTACTTCGAGCAACAGTTCCAGCCTCAGGTCTCCGTATCGAGGGCCAAGGGGGATCGCCCAGCCCAGCCTCTCCCGGGCTCTGATGGACGCGGACGGGCCCGCCCTTGGCCCGGGCATGGCCCGCGCACGTCCCACGCCGCGGAAGCCCTCCCAGGCCTAAATGCGGAGGTAAGCCCCTCCTCCTGCGGGTCACAGCCTTTTGGGACTGGAGGTCCCTTGCACAAACAGCAACGGCAGCAAATGGCAACAATCCACAGCCTGGAAGCACGTCCCGCACCGCGGGAGCCCTCGTGGGCTTAAATGCGGAGGTAAGCCCCTCCTCCTGCGGGGCACAGCCTTCTGGGACTGGAGGTCCCTTGCACAAAGAGCAACGGCAGCAAATGGCAACAATACACAGCCTGGCAGCACGTCCTGCGACACGAGAGCCCTCGTGGGCTTAAATGCGGAGGTAAGCCCCTCCTCCTGCGGGGCACAGCCTTCTGAGACTGGAGGTCCCTTGCCCAAACAGCAACGGCAGCAAATGGCAACAATCCACAGCCTGGCAGCACGTCTCGCGCCGCGGGAGCCCTCGTGGGCTTAAATGTGGAGGTAAGCCCCTCCTCCTGCGGGGCACAGCCTTCTGGGACTGGAGGTCGTTTGCACAAACAGCAACGGCAGCAAATGGCAACAATCCACAGCCTGTGTGCGCGTCCCTTTAACTAATCTAAGCATCACTTTTAATAATTATCAACACTTACTAAAAATATATATTTCTTTACTTTAGAGGTGAGTTTATTTTAATTTAAACTTCAGAAACATAAGTTTTATTCAGTTTAATATATATTCAAATTAATTACAGATTTCATTCAAAATTAAGTTAATAGTGAATAGTAAGTTTAAAGTATTTTTATTTTTACTAATTTTGTGGGTTAAATAAACTTTTTTACTTTTCCCTATATTTTACCAATGGGAGACTTGTGGAATCCCCTTTGGATTCTTCATGGAAATGAGGAGTCGGTTCACTGACAGAAGGAACAAGTTTATTTCTTACGTAGCAACTCCAACCTCCAATAATCCAGCAACAGGCCTCACTGGAAAAAAACAAATTCAGCAATAATAACCCTAACATTCAACTACAGAACATAGGATTCCTAAACAGGAAAATTCAACACACTAACACAAAATAGATAGCACAAACCTTCCCCTGAAAACAAACTCAACAATGACACAACAACAAAAACAAACACCTGGGCAACAATTTAAACTCCTATGTTTTCTTTACAAATGAAATATGCTTTACATTCCGTACATAACCATCTTGTAGTTTGACTGCACCACAGAACAACTTCAAAACCTTCAGTGGTTTGCTAAATTTATCATCACTTTGACGTTGCCTGGGTACCTTCAACAGCACCAAGTCACCAGCCACACAGTCAATGTTTTACTCAATTTTGCTTAAATCATAATTCTAATTCCTTTGAATTTGCTTCTTGTGTTCCCTCAGCAAGCAGGTAGGTGCCATTTTTCTATTACACTCTGCACATCCATAGACCTTGGGGCCAATATGCTCTCTCACCAATGCTGCACACACTTTGTTGCAGGGCTGCCTCCTGCAAAATAATTTGAATGGCGTAACCCAGATAGTGGCATGAGGAGAATATCTATACGCCTCCACTTCTGAACAACTGAATCCCCTCCTTTATAGTTCTGTTAAACCTTGCTACCATTCCATTAGGGTGGGGATGGTAAAACAAACTCTTCTTATGGGCAATGTCCCTTTCCTTCAAAAACAATTGTTTCCTTAGACGTGAAGCGAACTCCATTATCTGTCAAGATCATTCTCATTAATTACTGAAGCTGTAGTCATTTTGCACACTATTGCAATCTTGGGCCATCTGGAATACAGGTTCACCAACAGCACCAAGTAATTTGGGGCAGATTCCATTATAAATGGTGCCAAGATGTCTAAGACTACCTCGTCCCACAGCCAAATGGGAATCCCTATATACTCCATGGGGGGGGGGGGAGTTCTAGTCTTTCTAACTTTGATACTCTTACAGCAACCAAGGCACTCCCTCACCAAGCGTTCTATTTGGATGTCCATACAAGGCCACCAGTACTTTGTAAATTTGGGTAATGTTGGAGTTGAGGTGTGGATTCTTTATGCAAATGATGAGTCGGTTCACTTAGAAAACTAACAAGTTTATTTCTTATTTAACGACTCCATCCTCCAACAAGCTACCAACAGGTCTCACTGATACATCATCATTTGAACAATAACAACCCTAACAATCTACTACATAATATAGAATTCCTAAACAGGTAAATTCTACACCTTAACATGGAAGAAATACCATAAAAGTCCATAGTCGGGTGGAGATCTCCCTTTGGAACCTAAGTATAGGGAAAATGTAAAACGTTTATTAAATCTTATAATAAATTAGTAAAAATATTTTTATGTTAAATATTTAAAAAAACATTTTAAATATTAATTTTAAATGTGAACAAAATACAACAAATGCTACAGCACTGTTAACTTAATTTTGAATTCAACCTTTAATACATTTAAATATATTAAATTGCATTTCAATTATTTCTCTGAAGTTTAAATTAAAAATAGATTTCCACCTAAAGAAAAAAATATTATACATTAATAAATATTAAGAATGATGAGAATTAATTAAAAGTAATTTAAGTATATTGTAATAAAATATTCATCTTGCATTAAGTTTTAAATTAAAAAGATTATTACAATATTTTATAATTAAATAATAAATTTGTTTAGCTTTATTTTACATTAAATCATATTTATTTTGAACCCTTTCAAATAATTCCAATCAATTTAACCCCTGGGAGATTTTGTTTTAAGTCTCTACCTCCATTATTTTCTGTGTGAGGTTGTTGCAGTATCATTGGTTGGACATGTGGTGCTGTTTCTTTCGTGGCGATACAAAAGGGGATGATGGACTTGCTCACTTTGCCACTGGATTCAAGATAGCCTGGCTGATGAGGGTTTTGAACCCGAAACCGGTCCCAGGATGCTTGTTTCCGGTCCAGGGAAGACATGGTTTGGCAGTTCGGGCTGGACTGTTCCCATGAGGCACAGGGTCAGACTGATTTGCATATGGCCATGTCTGAACTGGGGTGGTGGAGTGAGCTAAAGAATGATGATGGATTAAACCCAGATCAGTTGACTGGGGGTGAGTGTTTGATTTGCTCTAACGCTCCGTCCATCATCCCCTTTGGTATCGCTTTGTTTGCCCTAAGTTGGCAGGGTATGCCCAGACGTGGGTCCCTTGCTCACTTTGCCACTGGATTCAAGATAGCCTGGCTGATGAGGGTTTTGAACCCGAAACCGGTCCCAGGATGCTTGTTTCCGGTCCAGGGAAGACATGGTTTGGCAGTTCGGGCTGGACTGTTCCCATGAGGCACAGGGTCAGACTGATTTGCATATGGCCATGTCTGAACTGGGGTGGTGGAGTGAGCTAAAGAATGATGATGGATTAAACCCAGATCAGTTGACTGGGGGTGAGTGTTTGATTTGCTCTAACGCTCCGTCCATCATCCCCTTTGGTATCGCTTTGTTTGCCCTAAGTTGGCAGGGTATGCCCAGACGTGGGTCCCTTGCTCACTTTGCCACTGGATTCAAGATAGCCTGGCTGATGAGGGTTTTGAACCCGAAACCGGTCCCAGGATGCTTGTTTCCGGTCCAGGGAAGACATGGTTTGGCAGTTCGGGCTGGACTGTTCCCATGAGGCACAGGGTCAGACTGATTTGCATATGGCCATGTCTGAACTGGGGTGGTGGAGTGAGCTAAAGAATGATGATGGATTAAACCCAGATCAGTTGACTGGGGGTGAGTGTTTGATTTGCTCTAACGCTCCGTCCATCATCCCCTTTGGTATCGCTTTGTTTGCCCTAAGTTGGCAGGGTATGCCCAGACGTGGGTCCCTTGCTCACTTTGCCACTGGATTCAAGATAGCCTGGCTGATGAGGGTTTTGAACCCGAAACCGGTCCCAGGATGCTTGTGTCCGGTCCAGGGAAGACATGGTTTGGCAGTTCGGGCTGGACTGTTCCCATGAGGCACAGGGTCAGACTGATTTGCATATGGCCATGTCTGAACTGGGGTGGTGGAGTGAGCTAAAGAATGATGATGGATTAAACCCAGATCAGTTGACTGGGGGTGAGTGTTTGATTTGCTCTAACGCTCCGTCCATCATCCCCTGTGGTATCGCTTTGTTTGCCCTAAGTTGGCAGGGTATGCCCAGACGTGGGTCCCTTGCTCACTTTGCCACTGGATTCAAGGTAGCCTGGCTGATGAGGGTTTTGAACCCGAAACCGGTCCCAGGATGCTTGTTTCCGGTCCAGGGAAGACATGGTTTGGCAGTTCGGGCTGGACTGTTCCCATGAGGCACAGGGTCAGACTGATTTGCATATGGCCATGTCTGAACTGGGGTGGTGGAGTGAGCTAAAGAATGATGATGGATTAAACCCAGATCAGTTGACTGGGGGTGAGTGTTTGATTTGCTCTAACGCTCCGTCCATCATCCCCTTTGGTATCGCTTTGTTTGCCCTAAGTTGGCAGGGTATGCCCAGACGTGGGTCCCTTGCTCACTTTGCCACTGGATTCAAGATAGCCTGGCTGATGAGGGTTTTGAACCCGAAACCGGTCCCAGGATGCTTTGTTTCCGGTCCAGGGAAGACATGGTTTGGCAGTTCGGGCTGGACTGTTCCCATGAGGCACAGGGTCAGACTGATTTGCATATGGCCATGTCTGAACTGGGGTGGTGGAGTGAGCTAAAGAATGATGATGGATTAAACCCAGATCAGTTGACTGGGGGTGAGTGTTTGATTTGCTCTAACGCTCCGTCCATCATCCCCTTTGGTATCGCTTTGTTTGCCCTAAGTTGGCAGGGTATGCCCAGACGTGGGTCCCTTGCTCACTTTGCCACTGGATTCAAGATAGCCTGGCTGATGAGGGTTTTGAACCCGAAACCGGTCCCAGGATGCTTGTTTCCGGTCCAGGGAAGACATGGTTTGGCAGTTCGGGCTGGACTGTTCCCATGAGGCACAGGGTCAGACTGATTTGCATATGGCCATGTCTGAACTGGGGTGGTGGAGTGAGCTAAAGAATGATGATGGATTAAACCCAGATCAGTTGACTGGGGGTGAGTGTTTGATTTGCTCTAACGCTCCGTCCATCATCCCCTTTGGTATCGGTTTCTTTCGTGGCAGCAGGAGCTTACATTCATAAATTTGGCTCTACTCTTTTTTTTGGTGGTGGAGACGTGTAAGTATACACTTTGGAGTAACTTTACACTCATTTTTTGTGAATAGCCAAAAGTAGTAAAGTTAATAAAAAGTATAGGAGTAAATTACATGTTGTAAGAAATTGGGTTATTTATTGAGGGGGGTGGAATCCCCACTCAGGCAACAACCACCGTCCTTGTCAGGGTGAATCACAGAAGTCACTAAATTACCCTGTGCTTAACCCTCTGGTAGCTTGGCACAAAAGGCAGTCAGGCATAACTTACAGGCAATGTGTAAAATGTATTATACAGCACACAAACGGTGGTGTAGACCACGCAAGAAGGCCGTCCACCTTCTGTACAGCTCCACTTCGAAAGGCCAGGGGATCCTTATTAATCCTGTTTGTACGGCACACCTCCCGGACCATCACCCAGAGGAGGTGGACACAGACCGCGGGGCACCGACTGCCACCCTGCTCACTGGCAATGACGATTTGCCACCAATAATTTTGTTGCGGGCCCTGCTCAGTGGCTTGCTGCCTGGCTTCAACTGTCATGAGCCCCCGTGGCGCAGTGTGCATGCGGGTCGAAAGAGAGTAAATGACTACAAGACCTAGCATGCACTGGTGCTGACAGCCGTGTCTTGCCTCGGAGGTGGAGCCGCAATATGAGGCCTTCCTCTAGGGGGATCCGGTGCTTGTCGCCTGCTCCATTGATCATTTTCGAGGAGCCAGTAGACGGAGCCGTTACTTCGAGTTCAAGGAAGACGCCGCGAGGAAGACCTCGCAGAAGCTGTGGAGGCTCATATCAGAGCCTGAAAGTCCCTGGGCAGCACGGAAGCTGCATTTTCCACATTGCCAAGCGCCACAGCTTGGCCTTGATGTCTTCGAGGCTTTCCAGGAGTCCCGCTTTGCAAACGCGGTAAGCCTCCTCTTAAGTCCCCTGTGACTGTTTGTTTGGTTCGCTCCTAGAGAGGAGCGTTTTGTTTAACATTTGCACTCGCTTCAGGAGGTTGTCGGGACATACCGGTCCTATGCGCTGGGGTTTCCTCCTGGGATCAGTGAGAGACATTCACAACAGCGAAGCCCGACTTCATTAATCACTGGGGGCTCAGCTGTTGACTGGGCTTATCTTCAGCCTTACAAGCGGGTGTGAGACGTATTGCACCTGCCTATTTGTGTTACTTATTTTACGGATTTGCGCATACTCTCAAAGAGAAAGTATTTTCCGTGCAGACAGTTGGCACTCACACTCCTTTGTGGGTACTGCATCTACTAGACTGCCTACTCCCTGATCGTCTGCATATGTGGGTCATATGTAAGTACACAGGTACAGGGGGGTAATTTAGTGATCTATAGTGTGCAGTGGGTGTGTGTGTGTGTGGTTACGGAATTAATGCTTGTTATTTTTCTTACACACAGCGTACCGTGGTCTGTAGATGGGATTTCCCTAGAGAAGGTCTATTCCTTGGATACCTGGACCAGGAGATTCTGTAGGAAGAGTGCCGCTGTGTTTGGTTATGTTATCCTTTATTCCCCTTTCCCTTGCGCACTGCGGTATGGGGTGGAGTGTTTCCATCCCCCTGTGTGATAGTGCAAAGGGGATTTGGGATCTGCGCATCGCCCCCGCTGGATCTGTATCTGGAGGTTAGTGCATACCATTTCGATACATGACAGAGTGACAAGCCCAAGACGCACCTCCAGCCTGGGCGATGGATACCAATGTGGTTCTCGCCACACTCTTAGAAACCATGTCTGCATTGCAGGTATAAGTTAACGCCTTGCGTACCGAAACTCAGGAACTCAGGAATGAGATGGGTACCATGCGAAGGGAAGTGGCTGGTTTAAGTAGGAAGGGCCACTCCGGGCAGACAGGGAGGAAGTATATCAAGGATTGGACGTTCCCGCCACCTCAGCACAGGTCAACGGACAATCCTATGGGACCAGCAGATCCCACGGGTGGGGGTACTACAGGCACAGGGTTTTTTGCATCCCCTCGCACACCCACGGTAGGGGCTTGTGAGACAACACCTGTTCACATCGTCCAGTCCCCACAAATACCTTTAGCGGCCCCAGAGCACTTTTATGGCGACCCAAAGAAGTTTGGGATCTTCATTAGTCAGTGCCGTTTGCACTTCCTGTGCAAACCAACCCTATTCCATGATGATCAGGCAAAAACCTCCTTTATCATGTCATACCTGGGTGGGAACACCGCTAGTTGGTCGATTAGACTAATAGAACGAGACGACCCAATGCTGTACAACTTCACTGACTTCTGCACGGAGATGCGTAAATTGTTCGACAGAAAGACGCAACTGTTAACATCAGATAGAGAGCTGCTCACCCTTAAACAAGGTACTCAGGATCTCCTCACCTACATCACCACGTTCAACCGACTTGTGGTGGAAACAGACTGGCCCCAGGACAAAAGAACCTCCTTGTTTTATCAGGGGCTTCGTGGAGAGCTGAAGGATGTTCTTGCCCAGGTCATTCATCTACCGCACACATGCGAGGAGCGAATTGATCTTACCGTCCAGTTGGACCATCGGATGCAGGAATGAAAAAACGATAAGAATAAGGGCAACTTCAAATGCTTCATTCCTCGTGGTCGTCCTGCTCCCGGAGAAGGAGCCCAGATCCCAGAAGGACCGGAACCAATGCAGATAGGCGGAATTCGAGGACCCCTTACCATGGAAGAGAGGGAGAAGAGAAGGAAACAACGTCTTTGTCTATACTGCGGAAAGACAGGACACTTCATCAGGGAATGCAAGGCCTGAACGAGACTTCCGGACAAAATGCCTCCATCAAAAACTCAAGCGGTGGCACAGGGGCTATGGAATCAAGGAGACAAGTCGGGAAACTGATTGCCCCGGTGTGAGACCCCTATCTCGGGGCGTTCTGAAGGAGAAGTGTCTCCAGTAATCGCCAACACCCTACAACACACCGTTCCACACCTCAATGTGTGTGTGTCTTTGTGGTTGGAGGAAGGAGTCCTAAAAAAAGTACCAGCCTTAGTGGATTCCGGGGCCACCGGCAACTTCACTGATCGAAAGTATGCAAAGGATATAGGTGTGCCCTGTCAGAAGAAACCCATACCTGAACCAGTGAAGGCAGTAGACGGAACGGCGTTGACGTCTGGCCCCGTCAGATATCATACCCAACCTGTCTTCATGCAATTTGGACAAGACCATTACGAAACAATCCAATTCGATCTGATTGATGTACCACATTTCCGTTTGATTCTAGGGATGCCCTGGTTGACACTTCACGACCCTACGGTAGGATGGGCAAGCCGGTCAGTGGTAATGGATTCCCTTTACTGCAAGGAGCATTGTATGATGCTTTAGCGGGAGAACCTTTGGAAACTCAAGCCTTGCTCCTATCCACAGTAGGTAATGATCATATACTGGCCTGTGTGTCCACAGTCCCTTCCGAATATCGACAGTATTCTACAGTCTTTGACAAGATCGAACCAAGCCACCTTCCGCCTCAGAGGGAATATGATTGCTGGATAGACCTGGTACCTGGAGCAACGATCCCTTGCAGTCGCATCTATGCACTGACCGAACCAGAAACCCAGCATCTGAGGGAATATTTGGATGAAAATCTGGCCAATGGGTTCATACGTCATTCATCCTCCCCTGCTTCCTCTCCTCTCTTCTTCATCTCCAAGAAAGAAGGCGATTTATGAATGTGCACTGACTATAGAGCCATCAACAGAGTCACAATAAAGAACAGGTATCCCTTCCCCTGATACCGGTGTTGCTGGACCAGCTCAAAGGGTCAACCATTTTCACCAAACTTGATCTCCGTGGCGCCTATCACCTTGTTAGGATGAAGAAGGGGGACGAGTGGAAGACAGCCTTCCGTTCGAAGTTTGGGCTCTTTGAGTATCAAGTGATGCCATTTGGTCTGTGCAACGCACCAGCGGCCTTTCAGTACTTTATGGATGAGTTATTGAGGGGCCTTTTAGATGTGATGTGTATTGTCTATATAGACAACATTTTGATCTGCTACTCTAGTGTCGCAGAGCACATCACTCATGTGAAACAGGTCCTGGAACGGCTGCAAGAGTATTCCCTGTATGCCAAATTAGAGAAGTGATTGTTTCATGCCTCTGAGGTGGAGTTTTTGGGGTACGTAATCAGCGTTAGTGGCATACGTATGGACACAAGGAAAGTGGAAGCCATCACCCAGTGAAAGTCTCTGATGAACCAGAAAGCCTTACAGAGCTTTATCAGCTTCGCTAATTTCTAACGGAGGTTCATCAAGAACTTTTCGCACACTATACAACCCTTTCCTTACCTACTCAAGAAAGGAGTCACTTTCGCGTGGACTGAACATGCGGAAGTCGCCTTCCAGACGTTGAAGCCCTGCTTCACGAAAGCGCCCATATTACGACACCCTGAAGCTCAACTGCCCTTTGTCTTGGAAACTGATGCCTCATATCATGCACTGGGTGGTATCCTCTCCCAAAGACATCCTGAGACTGGACAGCTGCATCCTGTGGCTTACTACTCAAAGAATCTTACTCCATGTGAGGTAAATTACAGCATCTCCGATACAGAGCTACTAGCAGTCGAGAGAGCGTGTGAAGAATGGAGGCACCATCTGATGGGGGCCAAACACACTATTGAGATATTCACAGACCATCGGAATTTGTTGTTCCTGAAGACGGCTAGAGCCCTAACTCCCAGACAGTTGCGTTGGTCTCTTTTCTTCACAGACTACGACTTTGTGATAAAGTACAGACCAGGAAGTCAACACGGTAAAGCAGATGCTTTGTCTAGACCATAGCATACCCTAGGGATGAAGACCAACCGCGTACAACACCCCTACACATCCTGAGCAAGGCTACGTTTCCTGCACAAGAGATAGCCTTAGTATCCGAAGAAGAATTTCTGGAAGATCTGAAGATAGAGCTGTTGGAAGTGGATAAACAGGCTTGGGTGGATGAAGAACCCGAACACAGAAGTGAGAAAGTGGACTTGCTTTATCGCCTTCAAGCTTTGTACTTGCCGGACGCTAGACTACAAGAACGTGTAATTAAATGGGCTCATGACACGTCCTTAGGTGGACATATGGGAATCTACAAAACCATCGACCTCGTAGAAAGACATTTCTGGTGGCCTGGGTTGCGTAAATCCGTTCAGCAGTATGTCCTGGGGTGTGCAGTGTGTGCCCAAGGCAAGACCAGTCACACCAAGCCTGCTGGGTTGTTGCACACTATCCCTATTCCTGATACTCCATGGCACACCGTTTCCATGGACTGGAAATGCCACCAAGCAACGGACATACAGTCATCTTAGTCCTAGTGGATCACTTGACCAAGATGGGTCACTTCGTACCGATGAAAACTATACCCTCCTCTTCCGTGTTATCCAGTGTATTTTTACAACATGTGGTAAGCGCACATGGCATACCAGCAGTTCTCATAACGGACAGGGGTTCTCAGATCACATCCCATTTCTGGCAGGAGCTCTGCAAGATCATGAAAATAGATGCGTGCCTCTCAACCAGCTATCATCCGCAAACCGACGGAAAAACCGAGAGGTTGAATCAAATGCTGGAGCAATACCTGAGGTGTTTTTTGCTGCACCATGAAACTGAATGGAGTACCTTGCTCTGGACTGCCGAGTTTGCCTATAACAACGGAAAACACACAACGTTGGGTTGTTCTCCGTTTTACTGTTTGTATGGATACAATCCAAACATGCTTCCATTTGACTGGCCAGTAACAACCAAACATCCGTCCATCCAAGCTCACCACGCGCATCTCTGTGCAGTACTCATAGGAGCTAAGAGCCATTTGCTCAAGGCACAAGAAACCACCAAACGGTTCGCTGACAGGAAACGGTCCTCTGGACCCCTGTATAAAGTAGGGGATAAGGTGTGGTTATCCACAAAGAATCTACAGATGAAGGGAACCAACAGGCTGAAACCTAAATATGTAGGACCATATCCCATAGTACAGATTATAAACCCGGTAGCCATGAAATTGGAACTAGCGACGACATGGAGAATCCATCCCATTTTCCATATATCCCTTTTACGCCCTTGCCTGCCGCACACACATCTGCTTAGCTGTCCAGAACCTGTTATAGTAGATGGGGAGTAGGAGTACGAGGTACAGAACATTCTAGACTCAAAGAGAACCAGAGGAAGGGTCTACTACCTCGTAGAATGGAAGGGTTATGGTGCGGAAGAACGTATGTGGGAACCGGTGCACAACATACACTGCCCCTCCTCCTCCGACGGTTTCACGCACGTCACCCTACTAAACCTGGTAGTCCGCCGGGATGGCGGCCGTTGCGGAGGGGTACTGTCATGATCCCCGTGGCGCAGTGTGCATGAGGGCCGAAAGAGAGTGAATGACTACAAGAACCAGCATGCACTGGTGCTGACAGCCATGTCTTGCCTCGGAGTTGGAGCCGCAATATAAGGCCTTCCTCTAGGGGGATCCGGTGCTTGTCACCTGCTCCATTGATCATTTTCGAGTGGAGCCAGCAGACGGAGCCGTTAGTTCGAGTTCAAGGAAGACGCCACGAGGAAGACGCCACGGAAGCTTTGGAAGCTCATATCAGAGCCTGAAAGTCCCTGGGCAACACGGAAGCTGCATTTTCCACGTTGCCAAGCACGCCAGCTTGGCCTTGATGTCTTCGGGGCTTTCCAGGAGTCCTGGTTTGCAAACGTGGTAAGCCTCCTGCTAAGTCCCCCGTGACTGTTTGTTTGGTTTTATTCTAGAGAGGATCGTTTTGTTTAACATTTGCACTCGCCTCAGGAGGTTGTCGGGACTTACCGGTCCTATGCGCTGGGTTTCCTCCTGGGCTCAGTGAGAGACATTCACAACAGCGAAGCCCAACTTCATTAATCACTGGTGGCTCAGCTGTTGACTGGGCTTCTCTTCTGCCTTACAACCGGGTGTGAGACGTATCGCACCTGCCTAATTGTGTTACTTATTTTGCGAATTTGAGCATACTCTCAAGGAGAGAGTATTTTCCGGGCAGACAGTTGGCACTCATACTCCTTTGTGGGTACTGCATCTACTAGACTGCCTACTCCCTGATCGTCTGCATATGTGGGTCATATGTAAGTACACAGGCACAGGGGGGTAATTTAGTGATCTATAGTGTGCCTTGGGTGTGTGTGTGTGGTTACGGAATTAATCCTTGTTCTTTTTCTTACCCACAGCGTACTGTGGTCTGTATATGGGATTTCCCTAGAGAAGGTCTATTCCTTGGATACCTGGACTAGGAGATTCTGTAGGAAGAGTGCCGCTGTGTTTGGTTTCGTTATCCTTTTTTCCCCTTTCCCTTGCACACTGCGGTACGGGGTGGATTGTTTCCATCCCCCTGTGTGATAGTGCAAAGGGGATTTGGGACCTGCGCATCGCCCCTGCTGGATCTGTATCTGGAGGTTAGTGCATATCATTTCGATGCATGACAGAACCAGACTCCTGAATGGTGTTGGATCATCATACATCCACAAAAAGAAGCCCCCCTGAGTGCCTGGAGCCCGAGCCACAAGGGGAGATGAGAGGGGCGTGATGACACCATGCAGGGGAGAAGACTACAAGCATCTCAAATGAGCATCCCCCCACCGTGGGGCCTACGCTTAGATGCAGTGCCCGATGAAGCTACTCATCCGGGGGCCACCACTCCTGCTTTCCCGGCACCTGCTACTGTTCTGCCGGTGATCCTGGGGCCTGAACTATGCCAGTGAGGAAACATTGGCGCCAACCTGGAGCGCCACCGCTAGCGTCCCCATCAGGGCGCCCCTCCCCCTGAGGCCGACATCACCTCGGGGACTTGCCGGAGCAGCCCAATTGGGGCCTACTCTTTCATCCTCATTTGGTCTCTGCTTCTTCTGCTTCCTCCCCCTCTATGGCTGAAGTTGTGACTCTCCTTGGCCCTGCAGCCCGGATGCTTCCAAGGCCCATAAGGAACTTTGGGGGCCGAGTCTGGGAACTGACACACTTACCTGCGGCCTTGCTTCCTGCCGACAGGGCCATTACCGTGCAGCATTCAGCACTGAGGCGGGCCTTGCTTGGCGCCTGTCACCTTACCTCATCAGGCGCTGACGACGCTGAGCCAGAACTGGTGACATGGGAACCCCGCACGTCACCCTTCGCAGCCCTCCTGGTAACCAGGGCCCGACCTGCATTGTAGACTTAGGGGGGATCTCATTGCTGGGTCCAGGAGATAGCATACACACTCCAGAAGAGTGGTCCTCTCTCCTGAGACCTTCACCCCTGAGCAGCACTAATCAGTGCAGCCTAACTTTTTTTCTTTTTTCTCCAATGCGGCCTCTGGCAACACAGTCCTCCTGAAGTTCATTACTCAATCAACACCTTGACCACTGGATGCCTCCACAGCTGAGCCCGAGAAAAGGCAGCCCCAGTTCAGGTGAGCACCCCCTCTCCCCCTGAGGCCCTCACCACCGTGAGACTCTTACCGGAGCAGCCTGGGGGCCATTTCTTTACTTTCTGCGGCTTCCACACTGGAGGCTGCAGTCCTTCTTACCCACATCAGTTGTTGGCCTACTGACTATAGACCTCTGGTTGAGACCAGACCCTCATTGGCCCTTGATAGACTATTACCAAAGGGTGGCTGTGCAAAGCACCTCGCCGCACCTAAGGGGCCCAGTATTTGTGATCGTGGGCCTTCGTCAGCAGCAAATCTTGAGGAAACCAACCCCAGAGGAGACCGTCTTGCGCTACAGCGAGTTGTCTGATCTTCCCTGGCCCACCACTTGCAGCCGCTCAGAGAGCTGAAACCGTTGGTATTTAGGCCTAAATCAGGAGAGACAGGTCCTGTACTGAAGAGAGTTTGCATTACGAACCTATTTAGTGGGCGGCACCTCGGCAACCCCTATACAGATCCTAATATTGCTGCCGCCTAACAGCCAAACAGCCAGATTTAGTGGCACCCGGTGCAGGTGCTGTCCTGCCCCCTGTCCCTTTGGTATCATGGTAGCCCTGACCGGCGATGGGACATAGGGGCCCGACGAGAAGTCCCTCCAGGCAGCCATCCCCTTCCGCGGTTTCAGCAGACAGACCAGATCATGGCCACTCTCAGGCAACACAACCTTTGGACGCTCAGGGTAAGCTGGATAATATCTTACAAGCCATCGCCACATCCAGGACATCCGTGGTGACAAAGACGGAAGATCTATGTGCTGAACTAGGGCTGCTCAGGGATGATTAACGAAAGCTTGCCTCTAGGGTGATGGACACAGAACACACAATGTCTGACATCGCACCTCAATTAGAGGCTCAAGGAAAATGCACAAGAGATCTCGCTGAAGGCCTGAAGAGACTTGGAGACCATGCTGAAGATGCTGAGGGCAGTGTGTGACACAATAACATTCGAGTGATGGGGCTCCCAGAGAGGCTGTAAGACTCCGATACCATGATATCCTATCTGGGGAACTGGATCTGGTCCTTCACCCTGGCCGCACACATATGCTCTTACTTCTCCTTTGAGAGAGCCCACTGAGTAACTGCCCGCCGCCTACCACTGGGCTCACAGCCGTGCCCAGTTGTGGCCCGTCTCCTCCACTACAAGGACAGGGACTCTATACTACAAGCGGCCAGGCGGGTGGGCCTGCTGGAGATTGAAAACAGCAGAGTATCTATCTTTCCAGACTTCACAATGGCGGTACAGTGGCAGCACTCATCCTCCCTTGGAGTGAAACGCCGGCTCTGAGACATTAATCTTCAGTACTCATTGTTGTTCCCACACAAACCTAAAATCATACAGGACCAGCGTGTCCATTTCTTCTCTGACCCATCGTCCGCCTGGGACTGGATAGAACACCTGCATGGCCCAGGCACTTCTACCGTTGGTGGGACAGTGACACAGCCAAGGGGCCCTCCACGGCCGGAGCGGCGTAGCCTCAGATGCAGGGATCCACCCAGCTCACCTAGATTGCCTTCCCAGCAGGAGCTCCATGAAGGGCAGCAGTCAGCCATTGCCATGGCCATGTCGTTCCGCCAACCGGTGGTGCCCTCTGACTCAGAAACCGCATCCACTGCCAGCGACGACCACCTTAGTGCCAACCTGCCTCCCTCCCCGGGGTCTCTGTCTGGCCTTCAAGTCACTCTGCAGACATCTGACAACATCCTTTGATGATCCCATAACCTCAGGAGAGTTAGATTCCAGGTCTGCATCTTCTGTTCGAGGGGATTTACCCCCCCAGACCGGGAGCCTCCTGTCCCGAGACTCTAGAAGACGCCACCATGTCATGTAACTAGCCCTGCCAAACGTTGGTCTATGTGCTATGCCCAAAGGACGTGGGCCCCAGTGTACTGCTGCTAGATCCTTGCTTTGACTGGACCCTTGACTGCCCTCCGGAGCTCACTCTTGGCTCTCAGACCCCTAATTTTTCTCTTCCAAGATACATTGGTTTGACTTGCCAAGGGACACTGTCTCCACCCCTCCATTCAAGATAGTTATGTTGAACTCTGTAGAGAGTCCTGGCACAATTTCCGGACATCCCCTGGATACTTTTTGGCTATTCACCAGTTCCGACTGTAAAGTTACTTCAAAGTGTAGACTTACTGGTCTCAACCCCTGAACCCACGATGGAGGAGCATAAATTTAAAGTATAAAGTTGGAGGCGTGGCTTGCCGCAGAGAAAGATGGCCGCTTCCTTGACCGGCTCCGCCGGCCCACCCCAAAAAACCCCCTATGAATCCGACTTAGCATTCGAAGCGGGGCTAAGTGGTGCCTCCTGAAGGAACGCTCGGCGCCCAGGTGCCAAAGATGTCTTCTTCGGGCTCAACTCTGGTAAGACGACCTGGAGGGGTCTATGCAGTACTAGGATTCCCGGCCTCGAGTGGCGGAGTGCTGGATGCGGCATACGTATACGAGGGGCGGAGACCGCCCCACTTGACAGAAGGGGACTTCGCGGGACCTCATAGGGAGGAAGACCAACAGCCGTAGGGCCGGGGTCGGTGACTGCCCCATTCCAATACAGTGATTATCAACAAAGTGGGCGGTGTGCGTACTGCACACCCATCATCGCGTCGGGACAGGCCCGGAGCCTTGCGGTAAGAAGACCGCAGAAGACGCCATATTGCGAGAGTGCTGACTCACCCATGGCTCTCTTTTCTGGAAGGCCACAGGTGCGGTGAAGGCGCAGGTTGAGGGTCAGTTGTGGAGGGGGATTTTCCTGGACTGGAGCTGGAACAGGGCTGAACGTTCGTGTGGCACAGGTGGAGCCCCTCCCCATGGAGCTGTAGGGGATCTTCTGGACTTACCTTTCTTCTCCTTGTCCCGCCCGGGGGTCTCTCTTCCTCCCCCACGCACAACAGCGGTGCATGAAAGGCCCGGGGTGACGTGCTATTGGATAAGTGGGCCTACCGACTGCGGCAAAGCCTAGAGGGACGACAGAGGCAAGGCGCAGTGCTGAGGCCCAGAGAATTAGGCGCCTGACTTTGCTGGAGATGCCGGTGGTCTCGGCTGATGCCCCATTGGATAAACTGTTGCTGAGGGGGCTGGGAGACGCTTGCTAAGGGACCCAACGGGCCACCAGGTGTGCTTCACTTGCCTGGGTAGGGGGCAGAAAGTACTGCTCCCGGAGCTCCCTATCACTCCCCTGCGGCCTGCGTCTGGGCCGGAGGGGCTAGGCCCAGGTAGATCAGCAGGACCTTCACAATGACAGGCAGGAAAGGACCGTGCAGCTCCCAACAAACAAAACTGGACAAGTACACTTTGCCTAAGGGGCCTTCCACCGGATCCTAAACGATGGCGACGGGGTTGGATCCTGGGGCCTCGTCCTCCCCTACTGTTCCCGAACCCATGCTGCAAGATGTTGTGGTGACCATTCAGGGAGTTAGGGCAGACCTTGTAGGGAGGATCGACTCAGTGACCACAGAGGTCTCCCTGCTGAGGGAATATCTGCGAAACATGGGAGCCCGCATGAAGGAGATGGAGTGGTTCACGACTGGCCTGGCAACAGACACAAAAGCTCTTCAGAAACAGGTCCATGAACTAACCATAACAGCTAAGGCCCTAGAGGCCAAGCTGGAAGATCAGGAGGGCCGCTCATGGCGCAACAACGTCCGAATAATTGGGGTGCCGGAAAAAGCAGAGGGGCCAGCGAAGGACCTATTGGAGGAGGACCTCATAACGAACATGCGCCAGCCCCGAGGACTGTCTAACTATTTCTCCATGGAGCGGGCTGACCCCGTCGTGCCCCATGATAGCTAGAATATTCAACTACCGTGACCGGGATGTACTCCTACAAGCTGCCCGGAGTGCCCCACCGCTTAAATATGAAAATGCCGTTATCACCTTCTCGCAGCCTTTACCCTGAAGGTACAACAGAAACGACAGAGTTTCCTTGAGGTGAAAAAGGCCCTTCGGATAAAGGACATCGAATATTCAATGCTCTATCCCACAACACTCAGAATTGCAGCGGATGGCAAGGTATTGTGGGTTTTCACTCCAGAGGAGGCGGGGGACTGGATGGATGGATGGATGGAGGACGGCGGGACGAACTTGACATAAGAGTAGAAGCAGTGACATATCGGAGACCGCCGGGATAGGATCAACAATGGAAAATGGAGAAGGACTTCCTCACAATGCTGCTCTTTTTACAACCCGAGGGGTGTGAGCATGCAGTCTGGAGCAGCACTGGAAGATTACTGGGACATTGGGCAAGCCAAGCGGATATGTGGGACTAGGGTGATGGCATCACCCAACCTAGCGGAACTACAGACTGGGGACGAATATACAGCTGAGATCTCACTTTCTAGACTTGAATTCTTCATAGTTTAAATGATCGATCTTTGTATTTCTTACTGTTGATATTGCACCTATTCTCTGCATAGGGAGGCCTGGGGGAACAGCCAGTGGGCCTTCACACGGCTTAAGCCCACCACACTTGTGGTATTATTGTTATGGGGCAGCAGACACTCTGCAAATTGGGGAGGTGGAAGATTTTGTGCCCACAGTGCAGGGTAGCAGGGAGGTGGGAGTTGCATGTTTGGAAGTTATGTTGCCACCTTCAAGATGGCGCAGTTCTATTGTTATGTAAGAGGCTTATCTTGGCACGCACAGGGAACCAGGATGGTCTGGTGGGAGGAGGGAAGGGAATTACTTCACCCATTACCACTGAGGCAGTCGGGCACTGACCAAACTTCTATTGAGACAATCCAAATGACTACTTTGGCTAGTAGGGTGAACTTTCCAGACCTGCTTCCTGGACACACACACAAATGTGAAGATCTGAGATTCATGACCTGGAACGTAAATGGTCTTGGTAACAAAATAAAATGTACAATGGTGCTCCAATATCTCTGCAGACATACACCAGATATAGTCCTACTGCAGGAGACACACCTAAAGGGCAACAATTGTAAAGCTCTAGATAGATATGGAGATAAACTCCTGGCACATGCAGGGTTTACGACAGGGTCACGAGGGGTGGGGATACTAGTTAGGACAACAGTTCCTTTTGCACCTGGCAAGGTTTGGCGCGATCGGATGGGTAGATATGTGGCACTGACTGTGGTATAGGTGGGCAGGGTCATAAATGCATGCTCAATATTTGCACCACCAAGACTACATGCAGACACACTGCCTGTGCTTAGAACACTGTTACTGGAACTTCCAATGGGTGTCCTGGTGTTGGGTGGGGACATAAATGCCACAGTGGACCCGGTGTGGGACCAAGTATCGCACTTGGAAAGGGGAATGGGGGCAGAACCTCTGCAACCATTTGCAGAGGCCCTCGGACTGGTGGATCTCTGGTGCGAGCATAACCCTACCACCAAACAATACACGTTCTACTCGGCACCTCACGTGGGTACTCCTGACTGGATTATCTAATGACACATTATACGGATGTGCATTGGTTCAGGGGGGTGATCCACAGGCACGGGTCTATCTGACCACTCACCTGTGGAGGTGCAACTGCAGGGACCCATTAGAGAGGGCACACTACCACCCGACTAGATCCATGGCTCTTCAGAGATAAACAGGTTTGAGACAAATTAAGGGAGAGAACGGAGCAATATTACCAAGACAACGTGGGCACAGTAGAGTCAGCGTGTGTGCTGTGGGAAGTGTACAAGACGGTGATGCGAGGGTATGCCCAGGCCTTAGAGGGGGGAAAGAGGAAGGAACAGAGACTCCAATATGAAGCCCTAGAGAAGGAAATTACTAGGCTAGAAACAACAGCTAAAGAGTCTGGGGCACCAGGCATACAGGTTAGTCATCAAATCCAAATTAAACAACAGGAAATGAGAGATATATCTGAGAAGAAACCCAGGGCACAGGCGAGGGCGACTCAAAGAAGACTTTATGAGGTTGGGGATAAAGCCAACAAACTGATGGCCTGCCTGGAAAAAAGAGACTAAGAACGGAACTGGGTGCTAGAGATCTGTGCTCCTCATGGAGAGACTTAAAGAACAGGAGAGGGGATAGCAGCAGCATTTGCGGATCACTATGAGAACCTGTACATGTCCGCTTCGAGTAGAACAGGGGCAGGTTGTGCTGAACTTCTCCGAGATGCTTGCCTCCCCATGTTGTCGCTAGAAGTTCATGAGGAGATTGATAAGGATCTCACAGATGAGGACATAGGAGGTGCTATCAGGGACCTGCAGTCGGGCAAGGCGGCTGGGCCCAACGTCCTGCCAGCTGAATTATTCAAGGGAGTAGCATCAGTGGTGGCACTACACATGGTCAATATGTTTCTGGAGGCATTGGAGCAGGGAAGCCTTCCGGTGGGCCAACGGTTGGCCACAATTGTGGTCATTCCAAAAAAGGGCAAGCCCCCCGAAGACTGTAATTCATATCAGCCAATCTCACTTCTGAACATGGAGGCGAAGGTGTTGGCCAAGGTAATAGCGACCAAACTTAGTGGTGTAATAACATCTATAATCCACCCCAATCAATCGGGCTTCATGCGCCATAGAAGCACCAGACTTAATTTGAGGTGTCTATATGGCGTACCACATGTTACTACGAAAAGGCCGGAAGAAGATGCAGTGCTGCTATGGCTGGACTCCCCTATGACGTTTGACAGCATTGAATGGTCATACTTGTTCGCGTTGCTGGAAAGGTTTGGATTTGGTCTGAAGTTCTGCGTCTGGGTTCGGCTCCTGTACACAAACCTGCTGGCCAGGTGCAAGTGAACGGGGTGGTGTCACGGACAGTTTCTCTAGTAGTAGTAGTATCTTTATTCGATTTTTACATAGAAAAATCATAAAAGCACAACAATATACCAATGAATTTAAAAAATGGTTCCCCCTCCAGAATCCTCACAATTGAATAATACTATACAAGTACAAAATACGTAAGACATATGACTTGATCACAGTTCACATTAATATCTCCGTGTGACTGTTGGTTTTTAGTATACATCCAGAGTCCAAATGGTGGCTATGCTGAGTAACCGTATATATTTTGATGTTTCATAAAGTGTCAAGTACAAAATTCCATTAAAATGTTTACAATAGAATAATACTGATGTGACAGCAAATACGATTCCACCAATGATTAAAACCTGGCCATCGTACTAAAAAATATTAACTATATTTTAAAATATAGATACTACCATTTAAAACTGTCTGAGACGATACAATCCACTCATCACGTTAAAACGGCACTCTCAGTGAGCTATAACCAATTTCGTTTACAAATGTATTAACTACACTGGTTCGCTTGGCATAATATAATTAGCATGAAATCACCGTCAATTTCCTATCAAAGTTTCCATTGATTAAAATCTCATAAGAGTACCTATCCTTGCAAATTGATTTGTCTTTCCTATGCTATGTAAACATAACAGACATGTGCAGTGCTTATTGGAGGGAGGATCATTTAGTATTCAAAGATTTCAATGTCCTGTTTCTTAATGTCCATGCGTGTAACAAATATCTAGACAATCCAAAAGCTAGGTATTCTGTGCAATCACTTTTAAAATTCTGATGATCTCAGTTAGACGATTGGCAGCCAGAATCCAACAAATCTGGATTAACCAAGTTCTTCTAATCTGTTTATACTTAGGACAGAAGAATAAAAAATGTACTTCTGTTTCTGTTACATCCTCGCATGCCGGACAGCCGGACGAGATATCGGACCCATTCCAATTACTGCAAAAACTAATAATTGGAAGAATACTGTACCTAAATTTTAGGTTTAGGGATGTCGCAAGCGGTGGTACTATTCGGTCCAGGAATTCTTCCTGTTGCATTTTATCTTTGATACTAAGAAACCTTCTTGTCAACTTCCCTGCGGTTCTCCTGTTTAGCCAGTTGTCATCCACATTGCTCCAATATCTCTTTTTAAGAAGATTTAAGGACCTTTTTTGAATACTAGTGGGGTTTAACCACAGGTCACTCATGCCCAGTTTCATCAACTATCCCTTAATGTAATTAAACCACCAAACACGCCATCTGGTATCTGATTATACTACATCTAAAAGTGATTCTTTCATGGGTAATGGTGAATCATTTGACCAAATGCGGATCCAAAAAATAAAGGGCCTAAGAGCAGTCGCATGAGCGACAATCTTCATGCCCAAATCCAAGCGCATTGGTGTCAATGGTGCATTTCGGGGGAGCCCCAACACTGATCTCATGAATGTGTTTTTGTTTTTTTCAATGGGGCCCACATTTGTGTGTCCCCATAACTTTGCCCCATAAAGTGCGGCTCCTATACCCTGGGCTTGGTATACTTGTATCACTGGGGTCACCGGTCGATAAGTTGACCTTCTTAGCTTTTTGACTAGGGTGGTCCCCACTTGTTGTAGCAAAAGTTGACTTTTTACTATTTGTGGGGACCATGATTGTGTGTTAGTAAGCCTCACCCCTAGGTAATCAAATTGTCTCACCTCCTCTAATGCAGTTGAGCCCAACTTTATGCTACGCTTAAAGGACTTGTGATGATTAAAAATCATAAATTTTGTTTTTGAGGTATCAATTTCTAATCAAAATTCCTCACATCCCTTACCAAACTGATCCACTAGATTTTGGAGCTCCGTCGGGGATCTGGAGATAAGCAGGGTGTCATCTACAAAAAGTAGTGCAGGCACCACTTGCCCCGCAAGCCTAGGGGGATCACCCCTACAATCTGTCAATGGTTTGATCAGACCGTTAATATAAAGGGTAAAGAGAGTTGGTGTGAGAACGCACCCTTGCCACTCTCCTCTACTCACCTTGATCCGATCCGTTAACCCCCCCCCCCACTCCCCCATCTGATTTGGGCATAATTATTCGTGTGGAGTCTAATGATAGTTTGCAGGAGGTTTTTAGGGATCCCCAGTTTGATGAGGGCTGCCCAGAGTTTTTCCCGAGGGACTAAATCAAATGCAGCAAAAAGATCTACAAACACTGCATATAATGGGTCTTTCTTAATTGTCGCATATTTCCACAGAATCAATAAAAAGTGAAACAACTGATCTATAGTACTTGTTTTCCCTCTGAATCCTGCCTGCAGAGGTGATAATAGAGTCCCTTGCTTCATCTAGTCGTGGATTCTCTCCAGCAATTACCGGCAAAATATTTTCGGGGCAATGTCAATTAGGCTGATAGGCCTATAATTTTCTGGGTCACTTTTATCCCCCTTTTTAAATATAGGGACAACTTCAGCGCCCAGCCATGAGTCCGGGATTTCAGCCCCTTTTAAAATGTCATTGACTGTGCAGTTTAAAATCACGCTCCATATTTTGGGCTCAGAAAGGTAGAGATCCCCTTTATAAAGGTACGAGGCAGGGATGCCCACTTTCTTCTATGCTCTTTGCCCTGGTGCTGGTGCCCCTGGCAGTGTGGGTTAGGGGGTGACCCACTGATACGAGGAATAACGGGGTAGCTGGGAGGAGAAGATATCATTATATGCCTACGACTTATTTTTATATGCCACGAACCCCCAGTCCTCAATTGGTCGCATACTTCATACATTCCAATTGTTTGGCAGTTACTCCAACTATCAGATAAATTGGGACAAGTCCCTCCTGTTTGTGTTGGCCGGGGCCACACCGACCCTGCCGTCCAGTGGGCAAACCTACTGATTAAAAACAAGTTTAAGTACCTGGGCATACTGATCTCTAAGTCAGATAATGAGTTCCTAGATAACAACTTATTCCCACAACTGAATAGGTTGTGCAGGAATGTGATACATTGGAGAAAATTGCCACTGTCATTAATAGGAAGAGCTGCCCTTTTTGAAATGATGGCACTACCACATCTATTATATGCCCTCCAGAACATGTCCTGTAAGATACCACCAGACTTTTTTCGGAAAGTTGACAGCGAAGTAAGACAGCTTTTATGGGATGGGGAAAGTTCTAGGATAGCCCTGCACAAGCTACAGAGGGGAGTGTTCGAGGGAGGACTGTCAATCCCCGAGATCAGGAAATTTTACTGGGCTGCACAGCTGGCCCCAATTAATGCTTGGAGGTACCCTGCGGCATTATACCGTAGAAAGACAGAAAAACAGCTACCATCACATACACAAACAGTAGTACACATATGGAGGGATGCAACAAAATTCTTGGGCTGGGAAGGGAAACTAACAGAAAGGACTCCTTTGTGGAACCTCCTACTGGAGGTTGGTTGATTGAAGGGTTTCTGTCATTGGGGACTTCTGGGGATTGACTACTTAGGAGACGTTTGGAGAGGACAACGATTGTCGAGTTTACAGACTTAAAGGCAGAGTAATAGATGCCTGACTCAGAACAGTTCCAACATTTGCAATTGAAACATGCATTGCGAGACCATATCCCGGAGGGAGAACAAATACCAGAATACACACCACTTGAGGATAGGGTATTGTTAGATCCAATGCCGGATAAAGCCACTTCCCTGATATACAAGAATATAATGAACAATACTCCAGACCCCCTGAGAGCTCTCTGAGAGGCATGGGAGGCCGAGCTGGGTATATTAGAGGGTGACGATTGGGCGGCGGCAATATAGAGTCCCAGGGAGGTGGCTGAAACAGCACAGTTTTGCCTTATACAACTTTGAATTTTGCACATATCATACTCCTCCAGGGCACTGCTCGACAGAATGGGCTGCAGCGATACCGTTAATTGCGCGTGGGGCTGTGGAGACGTGGGCACCTTCTTTCACACACTATGGTCCTGCCCCCGAATCCAGCAATACTGGAATGAAAAAGCGTGGGTCATGTCCGAGTTGGTGGGTCAAGAGGTCACGTTAGAGGCTAGATGGCATATACTGTGTGTGACAGGGGACGATCCATGACCGAAATACTTAGGGATATGGCTAATCGTAGCAGATATAGTTGCAAAAAGAAATATTGCAAGGGTGTGGGGAGCGAATCAACCTCCGGGGGTCGCGGAGTGGAAGGTGGATCTCGATTGGTGCTGCGCAGCTGAAAAAGTGGTGTACCAAAGCCGTGGGTGCCCGAGGAAGTGGGGTAAGGTATGGGGCCGGTGGGTGGAATATAGAGAGTCCTGAAACATTACAACTGTAGATGATGTACTGGGAGGGGATGTGCTACAGGACTTCATAAATGCAATAGAATGCCATTGAGGCTGAATTTATTACTACTATATTCAAATGGAATGATTGTACTGAACACAGGCGACGACCCCGATAACCTCACTGTGACTATCCAGATAATTCTGTATACCTGAAGTGTGTTGCTGAGCATTTGTTCAATAAAAAGAATTTTAAACAAAGTATAAAGTTACTACTTGTAACTTTTCATATGTAGCCAGAGCTCTCCACCACCGGGGCGTAGATCTCTCTATAGCAAGGTAGAGGAAATTGCAAAAACTTAAAACAATTAGTAAAAATATTTCTAAATTACATATTAATGTAAAGTAATTTTATGTCGTTATTTTAAATGTAGATCAAAATAAAATTAATGCTACAGCTCAATTAACCTAATTTTGAACCAAATATTTAATTGATACAGCTACATTAAATTAAGTTAAATTACAATTATTTTTTTAAAGATGTATTTAAAAAAAAGACAGCCAAACTATAATGTTTATAATTATGTATTAGGGATTAAAGGTTACTAAAAGTTATGTATAGAATTAATTTACATGAATTTAAATATTACACAAAAATAAAGTTACATGTTTAAATTAAAAAAGGTTATTACAATTTATTACACAGGAAGTGGGCACTTGCCAACAACAATACAGAAGAAAAGAGCAATCCGACATCACCACGCACATAAGCAAAAACCAATGGAACTGTTGAGATCTGTGGTTACAAGGGCTGTTGTGAACTCTCAACCTCAAAGCATCTTGCATTACAAGCATTACAAGCATCAAGGCATTAGGCTGTGATGAGTATCAATTTGCCCCTAGCTGTAAAGAGCATCAGTGGCCCTAACAGTGATGATTAATGGCCCTAACAGTAATATGCATTCTTTGCATAAGAAGATTTTTTTCATGAAGAATATTTAACTTGTTGGTTGGGCATAATAGAGTGCTTTTTTTGGTTTATTATTCACACTTCGTTTGCATGAAAGAGTTATGCAGTTAATAAAGGGGGGGCTTGGTATCACACCCATGTGTGAGCTGCATGGTTCCACAAAGGAACCTTGGGACCTTTTAGCACCAGCGCCTTTAATGTCTCCTCCTGTAATGTTCTAACAAGCCTGGAACTGGAGCTCTTTGCATCCATGGTTACACACGTGAATGTATAACACTTTCTAACTGATGGAGCTTGTCTCTGACTCGAATGTAAAAGATAACCCTCCTCTGCATACGAACCATGGGCCCTATTCACAAAAGTAATCTGAGACAAAATCCTAACTTTACGACTTTCTGTATTTACAGAAGGCATTTAGGAGTACTAAAGTTAGGATTTTGTCTCAGTCAATCCTAAGTTTTGGTCTTAAGTTAAACTTAAGACAAACTTAAGTTTAACTGAGACAAAATCCTAGTCGTAAAGTTAGGATTTTGTCTCAGTTAAACTTGTTTGTCTTAAGTTTAACTTAAGACCAAAATTTAAGATTGACTGAGACAAAATCCTAACTTTAGTACTCCTAAATGCCTTCTGTGAATATCGAAAGTCATAAAGTTAGGATTTTGTCTCAGATTACTTTTGTGAATCGGGCCCCATGACTTTCGATCCTTTACGACTTAGATGTGGTTATGGCAGAACTTATGTTACATCCTTATGTCTAATTATGACATTGAATGAATCTGTCATTGTTTCCTGTTTGTATGTGTACAAAACCAATAAAGATATTTATAAAAAATACAAAAAAACGGGTTGGCTAAAACACTCCTTTATGTTATGTGGTTTAGGGTACTTTGCCCACATCACTCATGGAACAAAGGCAGATAACCCCAAAGCCCCAACCCTGAGATCACTCTCCAACACTGTGGAATCCATGGGGCGTATTTTGTACTTTGTTATTCACACTATCATTAACAATAACCTATTTTTATATAAAGTGTCATAAAGCACTGCTGTTTCGAAGTGCTGTAATTACCAGCCATTACTATTGCCTAGTTTATGGTACCTAATTTACCCATCTAAGTAGAGCGCTCAACTCATTGTATAGTAACACGACTACAATCATCACTGTAGATGTAGTAGTGGGCGTAGCACAAATACTATAATAATGATAACTACTATTTATAGCACCCCTGCTGGGCTGGTGGTTGTGTTATATTTAACAACAATAATTATGGGTATTGTTACTGCGGCTCTTAGGACACCGTGTTATTTGCCTTGCCGCCTTACACGTCCTTCCCATCAAGAAATGTGAAATATTCGAGCCACAAACAGACAAAGACTTACCTGTGCCAACAACCATAATAAGCAGGGGTCTTGAAGAGGATACAAAGAGGAGCACTGGCTGCTTCTGCTCTCTCTCTTCACCTGTGCCTTTGCACATTAAAGCTATAAACACAAAATATAGAATGATACATTTCAGGCTCAGTCATTAGGGGCTGCATGTGGGCTTGCGAGAGTGATGGAGCCAGTGATGCAGTGGGTGTCGGCAGTGCGTCTCATTGGTGTCAGTGTGATAGCAGTAAGTGTGATGGTGTCAATGTGATGGTGTAAGTGTGATAATCTAATGATAGTATGAGATGTGCTGGGGATGATGTGGTGAGGCTGATGAAGCAGGTGCGACAGCTGACTGTGATGGTGTCAGTGTGATGGTAGTGAGTGTGTGTGTAGGATATTGTAATGGTGAGTGTGATGTGGTGAGTATGATGCTGTTAGTGTGATGTGGTGAGTGTAATGCAGCAATTGAGATGCAATCAGTATGATGCAGGGAGCGTGATGACAGTCAGTGTGAAGGTGGTGTCCCTGCTGTAGTGCAAGTGTTGTACATATTGGTGGCAAGTATTGTCGAGTAATGGTGGTAAGTATGATGTTAGGAATATTATGTGGCGAGTGCAACAGTGATGAGTGTAACGATGTGAATATGTTGGCAGTGAGAGTGATTCTGTCAGTGTTGTGGTAATGAATGCAATGGTCAGAGTGTGAGAGTGTAATTGCGAGAGTGATGCAGTAGGTATGACCTTAAGTTTAATGTTGCGATGTTATAGTGTAATGCTCAGGGCAATGTGCTGAGCAAGCATGACTGGAAACACTCCCCTGCATGGAAAGTGCGCAAACACGAAGGCCCTGGAGATCTGTCATGCTGTTCTTTGCATAATTACTTTTTTCAAATAATGTAATTCGAACGTTTGAGAAGTTAAGAATATCACTAATTGTGAAACAGTGGCATGTTGTAAGCACAGTGTAATTGCACGTTGGGGGCCATCACTTCCCTTTCAATTCAATTTCAAATGTTTCTTTATTCGCATATAGAGAAAGTCATAAAAGAAATGCAATACAATTTCACAGTCACTACAAAACAAAGTACAGTCAAGTCAAACCTGCAGTTAAAAAGTTAAAAAAGATTCTCTGTGAATCACTAAAACGCAATCCACATATGTATACTAAACGCACATTAAAATTATTACAGTTCATGCATATATATCGGTGCAGCAAAGCCAAAGGTTTGAACTCTAAAAAACTATTAAATCCAACACAATAAAATGCAAGGAGAAAATAACCGGCAGTAAAAGTAAATAAAGTAATAAACCATTCATTAGTGTTGTGGAATAACTAAGATCCAGATTGCACATAGCATGATGAAGGGATGTATTAGTGTACCCTTAGCTTAGCCTTCCATCGATTTCCTACCTCTTACTGACATTGTAAGGAAGGAACAGACTCTGTAACATACATCACTGCTACCTAGGAGCTGCAGATAGAATAATGCGTCTCTGCACTTCCGAAACGTTTGGGACTTTAAGATTGATTGAAGGAAAAGTATAACATCTACAAAAAACATAAAGTGCATGTTAGACTTGGCACCATTGGCGTGGGTCTCCCTTCCATTTTTTTGCTGTTGCCTCTTATGTTTTTACTGGTTTTAGATGCTTTTGGGCACTGTGTCACTGCTGTTCAGTGCCACAGTGCAAGTGCTCCCTACTGTAAATTGTTGTATGGATTAGTGACTCCATGATTGGCTTGTTTGATTTACTTGTCAGACCCTAGTACAGTGCACCACGTGTGCCCAGGGCTTGTAAATCAAATGCTGCTGGTGGGCTTGCAGTACTGATTGTGCCACCCACAGAAGCAGCCTGTAACGTGTGACTCAGGCCTGCCATTGAAGAGCCTGTGGGCAGTCTGTGACTCCCATGTCGACTTGGCAAGTGCACCCACTTGCCAGTCCCTAAACCTTCCCTTATCTTCATATCAGACACCCCTAATGTAGGCCCAAGGGCAGGGTGCATTGTAAGAATAAGGTAGGACATGCCCTGGTGTGTGTGGCATGTCCTAATAGTGAATTACAGCCATTTTCATTTTTCACTATTGCAAGGCTACCTGTTCCCCATAGGCCAGAATGGGTAGTTTGATTATAACATCTTATAATCCTAACTGACCCAGGGAACATGGTAGAGAAACGAATTTAGTATGCCTGAACTCAGAATGATAAAATACATCTTTTAGTAAAGTTGGTTTTAACATTCTGTGTTTGAAAATACCACTTTTAGAAAGTAGGTATTTTCTTGCCTAACTGTCCAAGCCTGCCTCTGCTAGGTTGTGTATTGTGTGTCTGGCTTTGTGAGTGACAAGGGTTGGGGGATTCCAGGAGACAGGGTGAGTCAGCACAGAGCTGAATAGACCTTCCTGCATATAGAGTGGTGGGAGGAGTTGCCCCTGGGTCTGAATAGGGCTCTGCCTGCCTTCCACAATGCTGGCTCCACCTCCTGCCGGGCGGCTGATAACTCTGCCCCTCACTCACAAAGGGAGAAGGTGTCTCCTGACAGAAGGCACCCAGAACTGGTTTGGACCAGATACAGGACCCTCTGCCTTCAGAGGACAAAGGATTTTTGACCATAAATACTGGGGCCCAGACCCCATGAAATTAGATCACTTCTGGGAAATCAAGAAACCTGTTGCCAAGGAGAAGAACCGGAGAAGCTGAAGGAGGAGTACTGCCCCTGTGCTGTTTTGCTGATTGGGGTTGGCCTGCAGTGGTTGCTTTCTGCCAAGGACAGGAGAAAAGACTTTGCTGTGCTTTATCATCTTGAAGAAGAAAATCTCCAAGGGCTTGAACTGAGCTTGCCTCCTGCCTGAAGTCACAGGGACACAACGACTTCACCCCTTCTGTTTGCCTGCATCTAGAACTGCTGTTTTAGCTGCTAACAGAAGTAAATTGCAACACCGATGCCGGCGAGCGACGCCGTAACCTGCACCGAAGCCGTGGGCACCGCTCGTGAAGAACACGACGCACCGCCCCGACTTGCACCGTAGGCCTGACGCCTGCTGACGCCGTGCGACATTGACTCCGAAGCCATCACCGAGGCCGCTGCCTGCACCGGAGCCGAGGACACCGCTCGTGACGCTCACGACGCACCGTCCCGACTCGCACCGCAGCCCCGACTTCACCGACGCCCGGGCTTCATCACCGCGGAGCCGGTCCTCGACATGGGTGACCCCCGAATCCATCGACACCGCGCCATCGTAAGGAACTGCCGCCTCGCCGCCATCCGTGACGTCACCTCCCCGACACAGTAAGGAGCTTTAGTGGCAAGGTATGGGTTAACACCAGAGCTTTATAGGCAGAACTTTAGGAACTGCAAAAAGCTGGAGTCTAGTACCTGGGTGGAGTATGTGTCTTATTTTTGCAGAGCATTGGATGGATGGGTGAAGTAAATGACTTGCAGGGGTTCTATGATTTAATTGCATGGGAGCACTTGTCCAGTAGTTGTTTTCCAGAGCTATTCCAGCACCTTGTTGACAGTAAGCTGACTAATCCTAGAAAGCTTGCTGAGGAGGCGGACCTCTGGGTCAGTACCCAGGTCCACAAGGGTCTTGTGGGAGACTCCGCCAAAGGTGGGCAGGGTCCCCAGCAGAAGAGTGGGGGGGACAAGGGTAAACAGAAGGAGTTCCAAAAAGGGCCCCAAAGTAAACCCCAAGGGAACCAAGGTAAGGGTTCCCAGCCTCCCACTGAGAAAAGACCATGGGTCCCGACAGATAAGTCTGTTCAGAAGGGGCCCAAGACATGTTTTAGTTGTGGTCAGGTGGGTCACTTTGTAGGAAGTCCCAAGTGCCCCAATACCGTGACCACTGCACCCACTGGTGCACCACCCCGGCAGATGGCTAGTGTAGCCCTGGGAGAGGAGTTGGGTGCCCAAGGTGGGTGGGGTCCCGCAGAGATGTCCCTGGTCTCTTTAGGAGACAGTGAGATGGTCCCTAGGACCCAGCTGCCCGATAACACTAAGAATTACAGGCAGTGGGTGACCATCAATGGCCATAGGGTAGAGGCTCTGAGAGACACCGGGGCCAGTGTGACAGCTGTCAGTTTTCGGCTGGTGTCTGAGGAGCAGGTGGTCCCCAATGTATTCTACCCCATAGTTGCCGCTGACAACTCAGAGAGCCACTGTAAGGTGGCCCAGGTTCCCTTTGAGTGGGGAGGGGTCTCAGGTATCCTTCAAGTAGCTGTGAGGCCAGCCATGCCTGTTGACTGTCTGCTAGGCAATGATTTGGAGAGCTCCCCTTGGGCGAAGGTGGAGCGGAGGTCTCATTTGGAGATGTTGGGTCTGCCAGAGTGGGCGTGTGTGACCACTCGGTCAATGGCAGCCGGTAAGGGTATTCAAGAGGACCTGGAGCCTGGAAGAATGGCCCAGGTGCCTGCCTTAAAGAGAGGAGGCAGGGGGCGCGGGAAACCGGCCCCCGAAGTTCCCACGGTCCAGGAGGAGGCAGACCTTGAGGGGGATGCCCTGGAACCTACAGGAGAACAAGTGGCTGAACTGGGGGACCTGCCTGAGCTGACCCATTGGCAGCAGGAAGGAGGCCCCTCCAGGGAAGAGATCTGCGAGGAGCAGAAGAAGTGTCCTTCTCTTGAAGGCTTGCGGCAACAGGCTGCAAGCCAGGCAGCAGGTGATCAGTCTGGATCACACTGGATCTACTGGGAGAATGGTCTCCTGTATAGTGAGCCTAAGGTTGCTGAGCCTGGGTCAGCTCGTGTGCTGGTGGTACCCCAGAGCTTCAGAGCCTTCCTACTGGGTCTGGCTCATGATGTGCCTTTAGCAGGACATTTGGGGCAAGACAAGACCTTTCAAAGGCTTGTCACCCACTTTCATTGGCCCCAAATGCGCAAGAGTTCAGATACTCATTGCAGGACCTGTCAGACTTGCCAGGCAAGGGGTAAGAGTGGGAGGAAGCACAAGGCTCCTCTCCAACCTTTCCCTGTTGTCAGCACCCCCTTTGAGAGGGTGGGTATTGACATTGTGGGGCCTCTGGATCCCAAGACACCCATGGGCAACAGGTTCATCCTGGTCTTGGTGGACCATGCCACCCGGTACCCGGAAGCCATCCCTCTTTGGACAGTGACGTCCCCCGTGGTGGGACGTACACTGATGGGGATTTTCTCCCACGTGGGGTTCCCCAAGGAGGTGGTGTCTGACCATGGTACAAACTTCATTTCCAATTATATGAAGTCCCTGTGGCAGGAGAGTGGTGTAACCTATAAGTTCACCACTCCTTACCCCCCCCAAGGTAATGGGCTGGTTGAGAGATTCAACCGGACCCTTAAAGGCATGATTATGGGTCTTGAAGAACCCATGAGGCGTAAGTGGGACGTCCTCTTGCCATGCCTGCTCTTTGCTTACAGAGAGGTGCCCCATAAGTCCTTAGGGTTCAGTCCCTTTGAACTGCTGTACGGCCATCCTGTAAGAGGACCTCTGAGTCTGGTCAAGGAAGGCTGGGAGAAAGCTCCCAGGAAAACTCCCCAGGATGTATTTAGCTACATGCTGGCCTTTAGGAACCAGACTTGGCGTTTCAGACAACTCGCTGAGGCGAATCTGGAAGCCAGCCAGGAAGAGATGAAACGTTGGCATGATCAGAATGCCACTCTGATCGAGTTTCAGCCTGGACAAAAGGTTTGGGTCATGGCCCCAGTGGAGCCCTGTTCGCTCCAAGATAAGTGGACGGGACCATTTGAGGTGGTGGAGCGCAAGAGTGATGTCACCTACTTGGTGGACTTGCAGTCTCCCAGGAACCCCTTGCGGGTCCTGCATGTGAACCGCCTGAAGCCCCACTTTGAGAGGTCTGAAGTGGGCATGCTCTTAGCAACAGATGCTAGGATGGAAGAAGAGACTGAACCTCTTCCTGACCTCCTGTATGCAAAAGAGCAAGATGGGTCAGTGGATGGTGTGAACCTCTCTCCCACCCTGACCCCTGAGCAGCAGAATGACTGTCGCCAACTGTTGGGACAGTTTTCTGATCTGTTCTCCCTGACTCCCAGTATCACTGATTGGTGCGTCCATGATGTGGACACTGTGGACAGTCCTCCTGTGAAGCACAAAACTTACAGAGTGACTGACAGGGTGAGAGCTTGCATCAAGGAGGAGGTCTCCAAGATGTTTGCCTTAGGGGTGATTGAGTCCTCTAACAGCCCTTGGGCCAGCCCAGTGGTCTTGGTCCCAAAGGCTGCCGCGCCTGGTGCCACACCCGAACTTCAGTTCTGTGTGGACTACAGAGGACTCAATTCAGTCACCATGACTGACGCGCACCCCATCCCCAGAGCTGATGAGCTCATTGATCGATTGGGGGCTGCCCGGTACCTCAGCACGTTTGATCTAATGTCTGGGTACTGGCAGATCACCTTAACTGATGTGGCCAAAGAGAGGTCAGCATTCTCCACACCAGTTGGGCACTACGAATTCCGGGTGATGCCCTTTGGGATGAAGAATGCCCCTGCCACCTTTCAGAGGTTGGTCAACCAGGTGTTGGCTGGACTGGAGGATTTCAGCGCCGCCTACCTGGATGACATTGCAGTGTTCAGTGCCACTTGGGAGGAACATCTGCACCACCTCTGGGAAGTGTTGAAGGTGCTGCGGAGGGCAGGCCTCACGATCAAGGCAAGTAAGTGCCAGATCGGGCAGGGTTCTGTGGTGTTCTTGGGACACCAGGTTGGGAGCGGCCAGGTGGCGCCCCTACAGCCCAAGATAGATACCATCCTGGCTTGGGAACCCCCCAAAACCCAGACAGAAGTGAGAGCCTTTTTAGGACTCACCGGGTATTACAGGAGGTTTGTCAAGGGGTATGGCAACATTGTTGCACCCTTGACTGAGCTGACTTCCAGGAAGCAGCCCAGGAAAGTGAACTGGACTGATGCCTGCCAGAAGGCTTTTGATGCCCTGAAATCTGCCATGTGCACGGCTCCCGTGCTTCAGGCGCCCAACTTCTCAAGGGAATTTATTGTGCAGACAGACGCTTCAGAGCATGGTGTTGGGGCTGTGCTTTCACAGAATGAGGAGGGCCTAGACCAACCTGTAGCCTTTATTAGTAGGAGGTTACTTCCACGGGAACAGAGGTGGAGTGCGATTGAGCGTGAGGCATTTGCTGTGGTCTGGGCACTGAAGAAGTTGAGACCATACCTGTTTGGGACTCACTTCCGGGTTCAGACAGACCAAAGGCCCCTCAGATGGTTAATGCAGATGAGGGGTGAAAATCCAAAACTGTTGAGGTGGTCCATTTCCCTACAGGGGATGGACTTCACGGTGGAACACCGCCCTGGTACAGAACACGCCAATGCTGATGGTCTGTCCAGATTTTTCCGCCTTAGTGATGAGAACTCCCAGGAGGTAGGGTAGTTCTCCCCACATTTCAGCTGGAGGGGACACGTGTTAGACTTGGCACCATTGGCGTGGGTCTCCCTTCCATTTTTTTGCTGTTGCCTATTATGTTTTTGCTGGTTTTAGATGCTTTTGGGCACTGTGCCACTGCTGTTCAGTGCCACAGTGCAAGTGCTCCCTACTGTAAATTGTTGTACGGATTAGTGACACCATGATTGGCTTGTTTGATTTACTTGTCAGACCCTAGTACAGTGCACCACGTGTGCCCAGGGCCTGTAAATCAAATGCTGCTGGTGGGCTTGCAGCACTGATTGTGCCACCCACAGAAGCAGCCTGTAATGTGTGACTCAGGCCTGCCATTGCAGAGCCTGTGGGCAGTCTGTGACTGCCATGTCGACTTGGCAAGTGCACCCACTTGCCAGTCCCTAAACCTTCCCTTATATTCATATCAGACACCCCTTAGGTAGGCCCAAGGGCAGGGTGCATTGTAAGTATAAGGTAGGACATGCCCTGGTGTGTGTGGCATGTCCTAATAGTGAATTACAGCCATTTTCGTTTTTCACTATTACAAGGCTACCTGTTCCCCATAGGCCAGAATGGGTAGTTTGATTATAACATCTTATAATCCTAACTGACCCAGGGAACATGGTAGAGAAACGAATTTAGTATGCCTGAACTCAGAATGATAAAATACATATTTTAGTAAAGTTGGTTTTAACATTCTGTGTTTGAAAATACCACTTTTAGAAAGTAGGTATTTTCTTGCCTAACTGTCCAAGTCTGCCTCTGCTAGGTTGTGTATTGTGTGTCTGGCTTTGTGAGTGACAGGGGCTGGGGGATTCCAGGAGACAGGGTGAGTCAGCACAGAGCTGAATAGACCTTCCTGCATATAGAGTGGTGGGAGGAGTTGCCCCGGGGTCTGAATAGCGCTCTGCCTGCCTTCCACAATGCTGGCTCCACCTCCTGCCGGTCGGCTGATGACTCTGCCCCTCACTCACAAAGGGAGAAGGTGTCTCCTGACAGAAGGCACCCAGAACTGGTTTGGACCAGGTACAGGACCCTCTGCCTTCAGAGGACAAAGGATTTTTGACCATAAATACTGGGGCCCAGACCCCATGAAATTAGATCACTTCTGGGAAATCAAGAAACCTGTTGCCAAGGAGAAGAACCGAAGAAGCTGAAGGAGGAGTACTGCCCCTGTGCTGTTTTGCTGATTGGGGTTGGCCTGCAGTGGTTGCTTTCTGCCAAGGACAGGAGAAAAGACTTTGCTGTGCTTTATCATCTTGAAGAAGAGAATCTCCAAGGGCTTGAACTGAGCTTGCCTCCTGCCTGAAGTCACAGGGACACAACGACTTCACCCCTTCTGTTTGCCTGCATCTAGAACTGCTGTTTTAGCTGCTAACAGAAGGAAATTACAACACCGACGCCGGCGAGCGACGCCGTAACCTGCACCGAAGCCGTGGGCACCGCTCGTGAAGAGCACGACGCACCGCCCCGACTTGCACCGTAGGCCCGACGCCTGCTGACGCCGTGCGACATCGACTCCGAAGCCGTCACCAAGGCCGCTGCCTGCACCGGAGCCGAGGACACCGCTCGTGACGCTCACAACGCACCGTCCCGACTCGCACCGCAGCCCCGACTTCACCGACGCCCGGGCTTCATCACCGCGGAGCCGATCCTCGACGTGGGTGACCCCCGAATCCATCGACACCGCAGCATCGTAAGGAACCGCCGCCTCACCGCCATCCGTGACGTCACCTCCCCGACATAGTAAGGAACCGACGCCTCACCTCCCCTGCGCTGCAGTAAGGAACCGAGACATCACCTCCCTTGGAGTTGTAAGGAACCGACGCTGCCGGCGCCAACAAAGCATCACCTCCCCGACTCCGTGCACCGTCTTTGTTTTCATCTAATTCCAGGTACTGTTCTTTGTGGGTCTGCTTGACTCCGGGCCCGATGCCGCGCACCTCGCGGTCGGCGCCGTACTTTGGGATTTCCTCCGGTCACGACGTTGTGATAACTCCAAGTGGAGTTAATTGTTGCTACAAGCTTTATTTGATTGACTATCCTATTTTTGAAGATAACGTGAACTGTCTCTATCATTTTAAGTCTATTTTGGATTACAGTTTTGTGGATTTTTGCTATTGGGTCTTGTGTTAAGTCTATATAAAGATTACTTATTTTTACATACAACCTGTGTGGTGTCCATCTGTAGTGTTTTCACTGTATTACTGTATGTGTTCACAAATGCTTTACACACTGCCTCTGAGATAAGCCTGTCTGCTCGTGCCAAGCTACCAGGGGGTGAGCAGGGGTTATTTTAGGAGTGTATCCCCCTTACCCTGACTAGAAGCAAGGGTCCCTATTTGGACAAAGGTCCAAACCATTGCCAACTAGAGACCCCCAGTTCTAACAGTGCAGCAAAGAGTGTTCTGACAACCCATCACAAGGACAAGCGAGTGTGCTAATGCTGAGATGTAGAAAAGGTGCCACACCGTGCCTGCCCTAAAGCGGAAGAGAAGCGATCTCGCCCAGCATGAGAGTTCCAGGGATGAATAATACACTGGCTCCACAGAAGCTAAAAACATAAAGTAATCTCCGAGGGAACGTTTTCTGCGTTCCCGGCTCAATCTCTGGTAAAAACAAAATCTTGGTTACAGTGACTGCTGCAGAGAATATATCAGACAGATTTAGTTTGTCAAAGGACTTGCAAACATATTTCAACAAGGGAACTTATAGACCCCTGTCTAATTTAGGACAGTCTAAAATTATCTCCCTATTAGGACTCGCCTCTGCATTGGACCAAACACTAACCCAAACAGCAGTGGGACCAACCTAGCTGTATCAGAAATATAGGGTAAACTCAGCTCCAAATGTAAAATAGAATAGGAGCTAGTGGGAGGAAGATAAAAGAGTTGCCTACATATGCGTTTTTCCTCTACCTGCAGACAGGAGGTGTTATGATAGCCCCAAACCCCGTGATGATACAAAGCGGCAGGGATGCACTGAAAATGATATATTTTAATATATGGAGATATGATCCCCCTGCCAGTTGTCCGAGGGAGATTAAAAACAGCACCAGCCATCCAGCTTAAATTCATATGCGAGATGTAGACCTGTGGCTGCCAAGAGCCTGCTGAGTTAAAGACAACACCAAGAAAGCTAATGTTACTCACACTGCTCAAGGAATGGCCACTAATTGACATAGTGGAGATTTGTCTCCTACCAGGGCCACACGCCATAATGTGGGATTTCCCAAAGTTAGAAGTCAGATCTAAACTGCTCATAAAGAATGCAAAGGACTCCACTAATGTGCACAAAACTCTCTGGGTCCTAGCCATTAAAACAGCATCATCAGCATAAAGTAAAGCCGGGATAGACGAATTAGCGATTCTCTGAACATCACTAGTAGTATTGGCCAGATGGAAACTCAGTTTATTGATGTAAATAATGAACAATAAAGGTGCCAAAATGCACCCTTGTTGCACCCCTCTACCTATTAGAAAGGTGTCAGAAATTTCTCCCGCCAAATCATCATGGAGAATATGCAGAAAGCTCACCAAGGCAACTTCAACCCCCAAATCTAACAATGCCAGCCATAGATTTTTCCTGTTTACACAATTAAGTGCTGGAGATAGATCCATGGAGGGCAGGTACAGTGGGCAGTGCCTGGTGATAGTATACTTGCCCATGATCATGTGCAGATTCAGGCACTGTTCCACCGTACCCAACCCTGAGTGCAAAACCATATTGGTGTGAGGACAGGCTGTTAATTAGGCTTAAGACACACAGTTGATGGACCGAATGCAGAACAAATCAAAACATTCACCCCCAGTCAAGAGATCTGGGTTAAATCCATCATTCTTTTGCTCACCATGTCACCCCAGTGTAGACCCGGCCATATGCAAATCAGTCTTGACCCTGTGCCTCATGGGAACAGTCCAGCCCGAACTGACAAGCCAGGTCCTCCCTGGACCGGAAAGAAGCATCCTAGGACCGGTTTCAGGGTTTCACCCCTCATCAGCCAGGATAGTTTGAATCCAGTGGCAAAGTGAGCCCGGGACCCACGTCTGGGCATACCCGGCGCACTTAGGGCAAGAAAGCAAAAGACACACAGTTGATGGACGGAATGCAGAAACAATCAAAACACTCACCCCCAGTCAAGAGATCTGGGTTAAATCCATCATTCTTTTGCTCACCATGCCACCCCAGTTTAGACCTGGCCATATGCAAATCAGTCTTGACCCTGTGCCTCATGGGAACAGTCCAGCCCGAACTGACAAGCCAGGTCCTCCCTGGACCGGAAACAAGCATCATAGGACCGGTTTCAGGGTTTCACCCCTCATCAGCCAGGATAGCTTGAATCCAGTGGCACAGTGAGCCCGGGACCCACGTCTGGGCATACCCGGCGCACTTAGGGCGAGAAAGCAAAAGACACACAGTTAATGGACGGAATGCAGAGCAAATCAAAACATTCACCCCCAGTCAAGAGATCTGGGTTAAATCCATCATTCTTTTAATCACCATGCCACCCCAGTTCAGACCTGGCCATATGCAAATCAGTCTTGACCCTGTGCCTCATGGGAACAGTCCAGCCTGAACTGCCAAGCCAGGTCCTCCCTGGACCGGAAACAAGAATTCTAGGACCGGTTTCAGGGTTTCACCCCTCATCAGCCAGGATAGCTTGAATCCAGTGGCACAGTGAGCCCGGGACCCACGGCTTGCCAGGATCTTGGGTGATTAAAAATCACCCTTCCTAGAATCTTAACGGTACTGTCAATAAGGGAGATCGGGCGTAACATTTAGGGGACTGGCAATCTCCGTTCTTAAAAATCGATACTATAATAGAGAGAGCCCAGGAACGCATGATCTTGCGACACAGGGAGTTATTAAATAAGTTTGTGAGCATGGGGCCCCACTGATCAATGTTGCACTTAATGAGGTACAAAGGAAGCCCATCAGGCCCCAGGGCTTTACCCTCGGGCTTTGTCTTATGGCATCCTCCACTTCCAGTAAAGTGGTCGACAAGGAAGGTGGGTTATCCAAAATAGCCTGTAGACGATCCCCTTGACACTTGTTTTCTGCTGCATGATAAATGGAACTAAAATGTTTAACCCAATCGGAGCCAGCCAAACTACCAGACAGGAGTGGATTAGCCAGAGCATCTCTCTGTCTAAGCTTGTTGACAGTATCCCAAAACACTTTATTTGGACAGGGAGGGCAAACTGACTAACGAATTGATGTTTCCAGTTGGGTCCGCCAGAGTTGCATCCTAGCCCCAACAGTGTTTACACTATATATGAATGGGTTAACAAACATGCTTTACGGTTGCAAAGGTGACCCCCGAAATGAGCAGGCCAGCAAATCCCTGCCCTCCTCTTTGCCGGCGACACATTGCTAATATCAAAGACACTCATGTGTCTACAAATCATCCTGAATCAGTTCTCAGAGGCCTGTGAGATTTTTGGTTCAGAAATTAATGGCCTTAAAACTAAATGTATGACTTTTCGTCCACATAAGTCATTTAAAGGGACAATGAGGCTCGGCTATAGGAATCTGGAACAGGTCAAGGAATTTGATTATTTAGGAGTAAGGCTGGCAAGTAATTTATCTTGGTCTGCCCAGGTTCTGAAAAGTCAAATGACCCTGCAACATGTTGAGTTGGAAATCGTAAAGAAACTGAATAGATCCAATTTCCGACTAATTTCTCCCGCACTAGAAATATACCGTGCTAGGGGGCTTAGTGCTGCCCTGTATGGACCAGACAAAAGGGCTGGAAAGAGTAGGGAACAAGTTTATCAGAGAAATATTGGTCATGCTACAGAGTGCCCCACTTGCCCCGATGTGCGTAGACTTAGGAATGAAGAATATAACACACCTTACAGCACTTAAAATCCTGGTTTATTGGGTTAAGCTTTGGACAGGTATGTCCCAGATTCCAATTAAACAAGCTGTGACAAAAGTCAAAGCGCTGGATAAAGTGGGATTAAGCCCTTTGCTTAAGAATGTGAAGATGTGGTTGTATAAATTGGGTCTAGAAAAAGTATGGGATAAGCCGGAAAACTTGAACAAAGGAATGATAGCCAAACTGAAGTTGAGATATTGAGACTATGGGGTCGATTCCGATTCGGGCCGGAAATCTCTCCGACCGAGCCGGACCCGGAGAGATTTCCGACCGAATCGGACCCGTGCAGTCCGACCGAACGAGTACGATGCGTCCGTATGTTATCGGACACGAGTCGGTCGGACTCCCATTGAACTCAATGGGAGCCGGTCGTACAACGCGTACGCGGGCTCCCATTGACTCAATGGGTGCGAGGCGGACAAGGGCGCCCCTACAGCGAGTACGCCGCGGCGCGCTCGCGGCGTACACGCACAGGTAGGGGGACCCTTGGGTCCCCCCTGTGTGCGCCTCGCACGGGTGCAGCGTACAGGGGGTCCGACACGGACCCCCAAAGTACGGCTCCGACAGCGAGTTCGAGTCGGACGGCGCGAGTCGGTCGGAGCGGTCGAGGTGCGCATCGTACTTACCCGGCCGGAAAACGTCTCCATTGCGCGGTGCGAATCGGGTCCGAGCGAGTCGGTCGGAGCGGTTCGAGTCCGAGCGAGTCGGTCGGAGCTGTCGGGACGCCCGGACGGAGTCGGTCGGCGAGCTCGCATCGTACTCGCTCGGCCGGACCAGCGTACGGTTCGGTCGGGAAACAGGCTTTCGCATGGCTTTTTCCCGACCGAATGGTATTGGGTGCGCCTCCGACCGAGATCGGAATCGGCCCCTATATCTTGGGCACTTGGGTATTTTTAACAGCACATGGGATATTAACTAATCGTTTTATTGATTTCAAATGCACTTTGACCTTTGAATCTTTTTTGGATCGAAAAGAACCCACCAGTAGCAAGAACTATGTTATTAAAATTCAAAGATGCTATTTTACCGGTAAACTCAGTAAAAAGCAAGTGGAAGCTGAGCTGTACTACACCTTTATGCCTGGCGTGTAAATTTAGCACTAAATCTGTGGAGCATTTTATGTTCTTTTGCAAAAACTAGGAGGAGATGGATAATTTCAGTTTGTCGGTTAATGTCTACATCATGACTTAGGCTATCCGTATTCTAAGTTCTGAAAATAATGAGTGGATCGTGTTTTCAGTGTCAAGGTATTTAATGTATGCATGGCACATTCAATGTAAAATACTGGATAAAATGTAATATCTTAGAATGCAGACTGGTCTTATGCATTTGTGTTTTGCATGCTGGATCAATTTAGTCAAACCTAGATTGCTGCTAGAGGCACTTGCACTTTACTGACGAATACATTCCTAATCTTATTATAAAATTGTCTAGACGCCCTATAATATAGATGTCCAAAGGTTGCTGAAATTTCGATTGGTGCTACTATTCTGGTAGTTAGGAATTTTTTACCAACACATGATGATGTATTCCTTATTATGAAGATGTTTTTATATATGTTATATTTATAAAAGTTAAGGTATTAAATGTATAAATGGTGTATTAGATGTAAAATAATTGATAAAGCCCAATATTTTAAATTGCATATTGGGTTTATATATACCTCGGTATTCTGTTTCATCATAAGTAATTGTTATTGCTGCTATAGCCTCTTGCATTTTATTACTGTATAAGCTTCTAAATTTTCTTAAAATGCCTAGGTGCCCTAGTCTTGTACTAAAGTCTACGAATATAAATGCCCAATATTCACTGGAATTTAGATAGGCGCTACTCTTTTCTGTTTAGAAGGCGTTTTTAATATCTCATGATAATGTATTTTACATTTTGATGAGTAATGTATTGTATTTATTTTTGTTCAAACATACTTGTATTTTATGATCATATATTGATCGAATGAAATAATACTTGTTCTGTTCAGGGCTTCCTTCTTATGCTTCAGGGTGATTTTATAAAATTTCCTGTCCGCACGGACCTTACTGGGATCTTTCAGGTTTGCAGAAAGCTCTTTCCTTAAGCTACGGTTTGTGGCAGAACAGTTCCTGTCCAACCAGCGTGGACAGTCTTGACCTTGCCAAATTGGCTTCAACAGATGGTTTTTAAAAAAAGGACAGAAGTGTTCATAATGTGCTAACATGACTTCCGCACTCTCCACTACCAGGCAGCCCATAAATAAAGTCAGGTGATTCTTTAAGAGATGGCTAAGGATGGTCCTAGGTAGCTTTAAAAGTCAGACAAATCTGAGACCGGTGTTTGAGTGTTGGGTAACCTCTATAGAAACAACAGGAGGATTGGACCTACGCAGTGGAAAGTGCCTTATTACCGTAAGCGCTTTGTGATCCCCCCACTCTGTCTCTTTTACAAAACCCTTTGAAAACCACTGGAGGAAATCCTTGATAACAAATACGTAATCAATAACTGAGGCCCGACCGCACCCTCTAAAGGAGGACAAAGTAGGGCCATGTCCCTTGAACAGATGGACAATATCTACCAGGTCATGTGCAGCTAAAAAATAACTAAGCTCTTTCCCTCTGTTATCTGGGAGACCCTCAAGGCTTTCAAGACCCTTTGTCCTTTGCTCCTTGGCATTAACCACTAGTTTGCAAGTAAAATCCCCACCAAGAAGATAATTCGTTTGGGATTTGGCCCCTGTTCCTACTGGCTTCAAACCAGTTAAGAAACTAAACAACTCCTTAAAATAAACACATACAGGATTGCTAAAATCATAATTCTAAAAGTTAACCAAATACAAAAAGAGAGAAGGCATGTTATCTTTGATAAGCAGGGCTTGAAAGTTGGAGCTTCCAGTGTCTAATATCAACACTTCTTCATTAACGTTTAGTTGCAGCCAAAGAAAAAGACCCCCTTGTCTGTGACGAGGATATTACCAGAGAAGAGCAAGAAGAAAAACCATCAGAGGAAATAGAGGTTGTAACCCATGTTTCCTGTAAAACAATGATGTCATGTTTAGTAATAAAACTAAGCCAGTCTAGGATGATGATCTTGTTCTTGAGCCCAGCAATGGTCCAGCTCAAAAGGGAGAAAGAACAGTTAGCACATGTAATCTCCGATCTACTACCCTTCATCAGGGACTTAAACCCCTTAAAATAATCAGTAGGGGAAGGCGCAGTATGGGCTACTGGAAGTCAGTCTATGTAAGATAAAACTTTAAAGAGGTTTGCAACAGGAAAGCAAAACTGATCCACTGTACGGGGGGGGGTCTGAGGGAAGACAAATAGATCCAGCTAACTGCCTGTTCCTCTTTCGAGAGGCTTGGGCGCCTGCTGATTTCATGATAACAGGGAAGATGGACGAGGTTTATAAAAGAAACCAAGTGGTACTGAGGTGATAGAATCCCTAGCGCCATCTCAACAGACTTTGTACCAGGTGCAGGGACTTAAAATGGATAGTGGCACAGTCACCCTAAGTTTCAATCGGGCCGAGACCAATCCATCCAATCCTGTAAACCAACAAAGCCCTATGCCGAACAAGCCAGCCCAAGACCTTATTATATAATTCCTCGTGGGACTTCGCCTGGTCCTTCCGTTGGTAGGGGACTTCAGTCAGGACCAACACGTAGGGACATGCTGTAGGAGACCGACTAGGGTTAAGGATGGCCCCCGTTGTCTTGTACCCAGCCAAACTTGAGTTTGCTAATAAATTTGTTCCACTTGCAATACATAAGTCCTCTATCATGGGGAGCTGTGAGACCTTGGGATTTGAAACAGACCCAAACACCTGAGGCACAGCACTAGGGAAACTCCTGATTGATGGGACCCTCCTAGGTACTTCTGAGGTGTTCTCACTGAAGGCATTGTGCTGGCTAACAGATAAAGGTTGTGCATCCATGGGGTCACTTGGACAGTACTTGGGTTTTGGGGAGAACAGCCAAGAAAGGACATGAGCTGTGACTCAATGGTATCTATGCGGTGCGTCAGGGTGGAAAGTTTGGCCTGTAGAAGAGTCTTAAATTTGCTATGACAACCCTCCATGAAGTCCTCAGTGCTAGGACAACTAGATGTTGAAGAACCCGCAGCCTCAACCATAGTTGGGGGGTACACAGCGGGTCGGTCCCTGGGTCATAGGTAAACAAGTTTTGGTGGTAGCCTCTATCAATTTGATGCAGGTACCCCGCTTAACCCTTGTATTTTTGGCTGTCACCTGAGGGCTGGCGATCTTAGTAAGGGCTGCATTCAACATACAGATGGCACCCGGGGCTGCAATATTGTCTAGGGGGCCAGAAGTTGGACCTGGAGACAAAACATCCACTGCAGGGGTCATAGCAGTGCCCAAACCTAGAGAAAGTCTTCTTTCAGTTAGGGCAATTTCAGTTCTAACAAACCCCATGGCCCCCTTCCACCAGCCTCTCAATAGAAGTGCACTTCATAGGAGGGGTAGATGCTGGTAGGGTGAAGGTAGTTTTGTTTCTCACCATTTTTTAGGTTATGAGATGCCTCTGCGCACAAAATTAGATTGCCCCAGTTACACCTAGAGTTACTGACATGCACACTAAAGAAGAAGCAAAAAGTACCTTCCAGGAGGAAAAGCCAAGAGGGGTGGCCCAGCCCAGCCTCCTCCGGGTTCTGAAGGGCTAAGATGGGCCCACTTTTGGCTCGGTCTTCAACAGGGCTGCTACTGGGCGCGTCCCGCAAGTGGGAGTCTGCCACATGCTAAATAGTGCTCGCCCTCAGTCTCACCTTCTCTCAAAGACATGGGGATGTGGTAGCTGGGGTCCGGAGAGACCGGGCAGAGTCCCTGTTGGTCCTGCAGGAGTCTGCTGCATGCAAAGCAGCATTTTCCCCGGCAACTCCCCCTTCTCTCAGGGACAGTGGGTGTGGTAGCTGGAGTATGGGTAGAGTCCTTGCGGTTCCTGCATGCAGGAGTCTCCCACGTGCTAAGTAGCACTTTCCCCCGCAGCCCCGCCTTCTCTCAGGGAAAGGGGAGCGTCATAGCTGGAGTCTGAGCAGAGTCCTTGTGGGTCCTGCATGCAGGAGTCTGCCGCGCACTAAGTAGCGTTTTCTCCTGCAGGCCTGCCTTCTCTCAGGGGCAGGGGGTTGTGGTAGCTGTAGTCCGGCAGAGTCCTTGTGGGTCCCGCGTGCTGGAGTCTGACGCATTACAAAGTAGCCCTGTTAGAAATGGGAGTCTCTAGTTGGCAGAGCTATGCACCCTTGTCCAAGTAGGGACCCTTCCTTGTAGTCCTGGTAAGGAAATCCCCTTGGTAGCTTGGCACTAGCAGACAGGCTTATCCCAAAGGCAATGTATAAAGTATTTGTACCCAAACAAAAAGTAATGCAGTGAAAGCTCCACAAATGGACACCACACCAGTTTAGAAAAATAAAGTATCTTTATCTAAACCAAACAAGGCCATAACGGCAAAAAACGAACATACATGTATTAAGATATCACTTGTAAGGCCCTTACTTCAAAAATAAAACTTGTACAAACAAAATAGCTCCACCTGAGGCAATTACGATGTTGTGACAGGCACAAATCCAAAGTCCCGCGCGGACCGCAAGATGCGCAGGTCGGGTACGGAGTCACATGGACCCCCCAAACAACAGTACCGTCGATGCACGGCATCGATGGCTGAGGTGAGGCGTTGAGGCCAGAACAGTGGAGGTTAGGCGGCATCGGCGATAAGGCGTCGGATCTGGTGAGGCGATGTGATGCGACGTTGAAGAGTTCATGAAGTTACCCTTGTTGGTTATCAGCTAAGTGAAAACATGATGCTGGTGCTTGCGGTGATGGCGTTGGTGCGAGAGCTGGCGTCGTGAAGGCCGATAACTGCAGGCGCCGAAGGGCTTCGCAGCTCCGGTGCATACTGGGCAGTGCGTCGTGCACTTCATGAGCGGTGCCCCGGGCCTCGGTGCAGGTCACGGAGTCACTGGCAGCGGCAACCACTGCGTAGGAGTTGTTCTAATTGTTTTGCAGCACCAACCACACAATTCTCAAGGCCCAAGAACTGGAATTGGTGCCCTTTTGAATACAGTAGTTCACAGATGAGTCCATGTGCTGGTCAGTGGGTGCAGGTGAAGTCTTTGTGTCACTGAGACTTCAGAACAGGAGGCAAGCACACACAAGCCCTTGAAGATTCTTCTTCAAGCAGGTTCACAGCAAAGTTCCAGTCTTTGTCCTCTCTTTGGCAGAAGCAGCGACTGCAGGCCAACCCAGCAAAGCAACACAGCAAAGGGGCAGTACTCCTCCTTTCAGCTCCCCAACTCTTCTCCTTGGTAGAGGTTCCTCTTGAATCCAGAAGTGATATAATTCTCTGGGGTTTAAGGTCCAATATTTATACCCCATTTTCTCTTTGTTGTCTTTGTGGCAAGGGTCTCTTAACCTCAGTCCAAACCAGTTCTGTCCTCTCAGGCCCAGCTTCCCTACAGGAGGTGGATACAGCATTGTGCTACTGAAACTCCTTCCACTACTTCAAATGCAGACAAGGTCTATTCAGCCCAGCTATGAGTCACCCAGGAAAGGCAGGGCACACCTCAAACCCCCCCCACCCCGGGACTGTCTAGAGTAAATGCACATCCCCAGCTCCTGTCACTCCAAAAATAGACAGTAAATACACAAACAGGCAGAGGTACACAGAATGGTTGAACAAGAAAATGCCTACTTTCTAAAAGTGGCATTTTCAAACACACAATTTAAAAATTCCTAAGTCAGAGAGCCTAAACTCCATTTCTCTATCTTGTCCAAATGAAAAGTTACACTTGTAAGATGTTACAGTGCAGCTCCCATGATATCCTATGCGACAGAAAGCCTTTCAATAGTGAAAAACAAAAGACACAGTATTTCACTATCAGGACATGTAAAACACACTAGTATATGTCCTACCTTTCACATACACTGTACCCTGCCCATAGGGGTACCTTTGGCTTACCTTAGTGGTGCCTTACATGTAAGAAAAGGGTAGGTTAGGGCCTGGCAAGTAGGTGCACTTGCCAGGTTGACATGGCAGTTAACAACTGCGCACGCAGACACTACAGTGGTAGATCTGAGACACATTTACAGGGCTACTCATTTGGGTGGCACAACCAGTGCTGCAAGCCCACTAGTAGCATTTGATTTACAGGCCATGGCACACTCAGTGCACTTTACTAGGAACTTATCAGTAAATCAGATATGCCAATGATAGATAACCAATCATAATTACAATTTACACAGGGAGCACTTGCACTTTCACACTGATCAGCAGTGGCAAAGTGCCCAAAGCATCTAAGCCAGCAAAAACGAAATCCATGACACAGTCAAAAATGTAGGAGGTAGAGGCAAAAGGTCAGGGGAAACCACGCCAAGGATGCCAAGTCTAACAAGCGCTTTTCCCCGCAACCCCGCCTTCTCTCAGGGGCAGGGGGTTGTGGTAGCTGGAGTCCGGGCAGAGTCTTGGTGAGGTCCCTTTCAAAGTGTGTGGAAAGCTATACATAATATCACAATTTTGTGTTTACTAAAATTGCGTGTTTCTAATAAGGATTTCCCAAATAAGGTTTGAAGCAATAAAAGAGAGACAAGTGTAAGTAGCAATATTGTAATCCAGAACAACACATAACACAAATAATTTTGCAACCTGTTACAAAAGTTGTATTGGGTGTTTTGGAGTTTAACAGGTATTAATCCACGTTTCTGTGTTCCAGCTTGTCAGGCAGCCATTTAAATTCAGATACCAATTACATTTCATGCTAAGCAGAGAAACATATTGCACAAAATATGGTTGGGCGTGGAAAGACCCAGCTATGCACACCTAAAGTTAGTGATACCACCTTATCGCTAAGTATCCGATTATGGAAACAAAAGACCTGGGTTCTCATCTAAGTGTTCATACTTGACTGGTTATTGTGATATCGGGCAAATCGCATGATGCATAGTACCTCAAAGCCCTTACCAGATGATGTTTGTGGTGTGAGCAGCAAGTTTACATGCTAAATAAAAAACTTTCATTTGCATTTATTAGGTTTGCTTACAGAAAGCTTTAGCTGTCTGGCCAGATGTCTTGCCAGCACAAAATACACACAAATCACACAATGCACAGCTATCTTAAGCAGTTGGTTTGTTTGGGTGGTCTCCTTTTAGGTATTCGCTCGATGGGCAGTTCATCACATTATTGATCAGCCCATGACATTTTACGGATATTTGCATTCTAAGTTAAAAGAGTGACAACGGATACATAGACGTTCTCCATAATTTAATGTGGTATCTATTAAAGAAAATAAATTGCACCATTCAGACCGCATGGCATCCTTCATGGCTGCTTTAACTTCAGCAAGAATAGAAGGGCTGCTGCGCTGTGTCTCCCTGACCCTCCCCACCATTCCTTTCTAGATGACCATTCAAGAAAGGGCCACCAGATATGCTCTATGTCTCCTCACCTCTAGTTCTAGCAGGAAATTGTCAGCACAGTTTGATACTCACAAGATCTACTGAGACTTTCAAAGATGCTTTTATTTAAATTTGCGTACTATTTTCAAAAACTCTTCTTCTCTTACATAAAGTTGGTTGTAAATGTATTCTTAGGCCCCACAGATTTCAATGAACTTATTGATACTTGATCCTGTTGGGCCAGTTTCACGCCTGGCTGGTATTACACAAAAAAAAGAGACATTTTGTTTTCCCGTCTCCAGTGTCCCACTGCATACACAGGTCCCAAATGACAAAGCGCACTGTGCTAAGCATCTTTTATACAACCCTACTGTTTCCATGTTTTTCCATCATTGTTATGAAGGAAGAATTAGTTTATTAGTCAATTAAAACCATAAACAAAATCACACAGTTCATAATGTTTAAAAAATCATACAAAATGAATTAAAAGGAGATTTATCATACAGCTAATATGGCCACTGGGCATCACGCCACAAGCCCTTTGCTTTCTTCAACTTTCCTTCCTAGGTATTACGGCCACTGGGCATCACGCCACAAGCCCTTCGCTTTCTTCAACTTTCCTTCCTAGGTATTTTAGTCGAGATGCCAAATACAAAGCTACATTGGATAAAAGTGGCTAAGCAGGGGCTGATCTTTTCCCTAGTATCTAAAAATGCAAAATTGCCATACAGATGGGTCAAGTTCCCTTAAGTATATTAATATAAGTAATTAAAGTGCATATAAGCAGGACCGAGGCGGGTATGTATACAGTGCCGGCTGGGCTATGAGTCCCACTGTAAAAGTGCAAATGTGCGAAACTTTACATCATTAAAAGTACCAGAATAGACAAAGTAGTTATCTGAGTGAGGGGGATAGAGAGCAGCTGATTACTGCAATCCCTAGCAGCCCGTCCTTGCCGATTTATCTGTGCATTTAAATTTGCCTAAGAGGTTTCTGGTTTATCACTTTTTAAAATTGGATTCGGGAGCCCCCTCCAGATTACTCTTCGCATAACCTGTTCGCTGAACATCCTTTTAAAAATATTCAATAACTGAGTCAGTCTAATGTTCAGCATTGTGTTGCATGGGTCCATGGACTCCACCAGAGCAGGTCTGCACAACCTAATTCCCTGTTCAAGGAACTCCCGTCTTAATAGAGATCTTCGTTGAACCATCAATACAGGACAAATGCATACAATGTGAAGCAATGTTTCATTCCCCTGGTGGCATAGACGGCAGGACCGATCTTCACTTAGACCGGTCAGTCTCCATTTTGGCATGAGGTCTAGTGTGGGTAATTCTCCGAATCTTAAGGCCAGAAATGACTGTTTGATCTTCCGGTGGCAGGGTGCGGCCAACAGGGCTGATTCTCTTAGAATGGAATATGATTTCAACATCAGCCACCCATGGCAACGTCTAGACAGGCTTTCTTTGTCTACCACCCAACTTTGTAATTTAGTTGATTTATTTACTAGTTTCTTAAAGGTTTGCTCAGAAGTATTAGAGGTCCAAAGGTCACCCAGTTCAAGCGTCCTAATGCTGTTTTCTAAATATTTCTTGTAAGCACCATTGCCCCGTTGTAGGTTAATTTCGATACAGACTAGATTAGCCAGGGTGTTTTCAGCTGCTGCTCGCAGGTTATGACAAAGCTTTACAAACGCCGCCGGTCTAGCAAGTGACTGTTTTGCAAGCAGGAATTCTAGCCAGATCTGTGCAGGGGAGGCCGACCTGGGGAGCCTGAAGGTATGTTTATAGGCTCTTATCATCAATTTATCTAACAGAAGAGCATCATCCCCCAGCATGATCTCCGATCCGTATGCAAGGGTTGGCAACAATTTGGCTTTCATAACTGATCCCATGGGCTTTAGATCATGGCCTCGAATAGATCTGGCCAGTGACGAGAAGCCATAATTAATGGTCTGCGCTTTCGCCTTTATCACCTTCTTCTGGGAATCAAAGGAACCATTTGCGTCTATTTTCACTCCTAGGTATACGTAGAGTTTGACCTCGTCAATTCTCTTTCCCTTCATAAGCCATTTTTGATTGGTCTTAGAAGGACGATTGGACACCATCACACTTGTTTTCGAAAAATTTATTTCCAGGCCATTCTTTTCAGCGCAAGCTCCAAGAGTGTTAAGTAGCCTTTGAAGGCCTATTCGAGTGTTGCTAAACAGCACCAGGTCATCAGCATAAAGGATATGCAACATTTGTTGTCCTCCAACGCTCGGTGCGTGAGCCTTCTGTTCGTCTAGCTCAGTAGAGAGATCTGCTAAAAATAGATTAAAGAGGAAGGGGGCTAGGACACAGCCCTGTTTTATGCCAGAAGTTGTTTGCACCTTCCTTGACACGCATGAGCCATCTCCAATTTTAATCTTGACCCCGGTATCCGAATATACCAGCCTAATTGCTCGTAGGATGTTCGGTGGGATACCCTATCGCTGAAGCTTGGCCCATAGTTTGTTCCGAGGGACACCATCAAAAGCTGCTTTAAAATCAACAAAGCACATATAAAGAGGTGTCCCAGTTGCTTTTGCTCTGTTCCTGATTAAGCTCAGGGTCATAAGATTGGTTGAAGTACCTAGGCCCCTTAGGAAGCCAGTTTGGTTTAAGGGGATTTTTCCTATGTCGTGCGACCAGGATTCCAGATCATGCAATAACAGCGTTGAAAAATATTTTAACTCAACATCCATCAATGCTATTCATCTATAGGTGCTGGGTGAACATGCCAAGTCTTTTTTAAAAATGGATGGAGTATGGAGCCCCTCCAGCTGTCAGGAATAACATTGTTTTCCAAAATGAAATTAAACATTGATGCTAGGAAGTCCGCCCATTGTGGGGCAAGATGTTTGAATAATGCCTGTGGTAGCCCATTTGGGCCAGGGGCACAGTCCGCCCGGGACTTTTTGATGACCTTCTCTACTTCGGTTGCTGTAATTATCCGCTGTGCCACAGTGGTTTTATTAGGACAGTAAGGACTAGCTGGAAGCGTTCAACTGCTCTTGAAGTGTGACTTTAGGTAAAGTACCCATTCTGTCTCGCTGATATTTGCGTTATTTGCAGCTGCAGGACCTTTCTCATTCCTATTAATTATCTGCCAGAATCTTTTTGAGTCGTGGGTTTTAGAGGCGTGTAATAGCTGGGCCCATAGTGTTTCTTGTTTCGTTTGTTTGTACTTCCAGATCTCTTTTTTTTGCCGCCGTCTCTCATTGCGGAGTTGTTGTAGTAGATCCGGGTCTCATGGATGTTGACGTGATTGCCGGAAAAGTTTGCCTGTTTCCTTTTTTATGCTCCGAATATGGGCGGGCATAGTTGACGATTTACCATGATCAAGCCGAGTTCCCTTTTTGTGGCTGTTCTCACTGTGGATTTTAGTCATATTATTAGCAATAGGTTTGAGATCTAGTTGAGCTAGGACCTGTAAACTCGAGATTGCATCCTCTGCTATTGAGTTGATGGAGCCAGAGTTCCACTTCAGGCGTTTCAGGTTTTCTGAGTGTGTTTCTCCCGACTACGTGCAAAATGCCTCAAGTTTGCGCAGGGCTGCGTTCACCATGATGAGCTGAGGATTGTGATCGCTTTCCACACGATGGCATATACTATAGTCGCAAACCTGGTTGAAAAGGGGCATTGAAATGAGGGTGTAGTCTATGATTGAAACCGCATTACCACAGACCCTTGACCAGACAGGTGGAATGTCAGATGGTTTTCGGCCATTTAGTGCCAGAAAACCCAATATTTCACAGGCCTTTATGAGTTCTTCTCCTGAATTGTCCCTCCGTATTTTTGATGGTTTTGCTTGCTCGGGGAAGGGGCCCACTGCGTCCATATGTTCTTCCGAGGGACAATGAAAAAGGTTGAGGTTAAAGTCTCCGGAAACTAGCCAATGTGCTTTATTATGGCTATCTTTCAACTGGGATAAGTGAGCTGCTATTCTCCTGGATGATGTCGCTTTTTGCTTAGGATTGATGTGCAGGTTGACGACAATGATTGGATCTTTAGAGTTATTAGCCCAACCTTCCAGTTTTAATACCAGCATATTTGGGTTGTCCACAAACACTTCCACTGTTTCACTTGTTATGATGGTGTTTATATAAATTGCCAGGCCCCCTTTTGCACTCCCATAGGCGCTCTTTCTTTCTGGTGGTTTCGTGTATTCTTTGTAGCCAATAAGAGGGATAGTAGTCTGCGCCCAGGTTTCCTGGAACATTAAGATAGCAAAGGATCTCAGGAATCCTATGAATTCTGGATCCAAGAGTTTTGTCTGTAGACCATTGATGTTCCAAGAACAGACTACCAGGCAGCCCGGAACCTTTTCTGGTGGTATTCCCTCGCCTCAATCTTGACTGCTCTTGATTCGAGACAGAGCCTTCGGTAACTAGCCCCAAGAGGTTTGCTGCTCATTGGTTGTTACCAGCCTTCGCAGCTGGCCGGAGGCTGTTTCGTTAGTTACTTTGATAGTCATTTTAGTGAAATCTGTGCCCGATTGGTGATGGACCGCAGGGGGAGACCTTCCGCCAGCTCCTCTTAGTACAGACCCGTTGGGAGCCAGTTGCTCACTTATTGGAGGCCCCGCTAGAAGGACATGGGGATATCTATCCCTGTGATAGGAGATTACTTCGATGCCCCAGGCTTTTAGGTGCTTTTCTTTTCCAAAATCAGAGCCGGGAGCACCGAGGATGAGAAGGTGACTAAAGTGGGGTCTGTGAGCTGACGTATTCTTGCCGGCAGGAACTTGATTGAAAAGATGTCATCTGACGTTACATGGGCTAGGTCCGGCAAAGCTTTGAGCAATTTCAAGGATGTTTGAACGGTTTAAGATGTTTTGCGAGCCCCTAGATTTAAATTTTGGGATCCACAGCAGCATCTGACTAGAGTTGTTTAAACCAAAAAGTTCATCAGGACCGACTCTACCTCTTGAAGTCAGTTGATTGCCATCAATTTCCACATTCAACTGAGGTTCCAGAAGAGGCTGTTCACTTGAGGGTTGTGTCTTGGTTTCTTCTTCCATGCATTCTTTTGCTTGCGGTTTCACGGTGCACTGTATTTTGTCATCACGGCCAGCATGGTGGACTTCAGGAATTCCCTCTGGTTGGGGACTGCATAACGGCAAGGGTCTACTGGGTATGGTACAAGATGCTCTCCAATTTTTAGGGGATACTACCTTGTTGTGAACAACATTGTGGGAAGGAGCCACGGTGGTACCATGGGTCTTCAGGTCCGTTTGAGTCATCCCTAGACAATCCCGGTCTTCCTGTTGAGTAGTTTGGGAGGGACAAATGCTCTCTAAGTTACCCGAGTGGATTTTATTCCTTCTTTTTCTCGCTCGTTTCCTTTCCCTTTTAGTTTGTCGGGGAAAATCAGGAGCGTTCGTTTTTATGCTCCCATCCACAGGTGATTCATGGTGGACCCTGGACGGAGTTTTGAAATTGCCCTCCACTTTATCCACGGAGTCTTCTTCTGCCGGCCTTTCGATGGGAACCACTTGGCTCCATGCAGTTACATTCTTTGGACTGGCAATTTCCTCTTTCACTGTTGTACCGGGCCAAAACCCAGGGCCAATGTTGTTTTTGACTTCGTTGTTATGAGAGTTGCTGTGGTATTATGATAAGATACTGTCCACAGAAGTATTAGGACTATGAGTTGAATGTTCACACGTGCTCCATTGATGACAAGGCTCACCTATTTAAAATTGTGTACCACCTTTGCAAACATTTTATCCTTTCTGTTACATAACATTGGTTTTAAATGTATTCTTAAGCCTTGCAGTATTCTTTGAACTTGGTGAAAATTGATCCGGGTGGAGTATGTAGACTCGACCGGTTTCTAACCAATATTATATGGAAGAAAGAAACATCTTATTTTCCATCTCCACGGCCACGCTGCATACATAGGTCCCAAGTGACATTCTCACTTACTGCTTCGCTTTTAAAACAGCATTTCACTTGACGAAAGTGAACCATAAATAATTTGCCTTGGCTGAGCTTCAACAAAAGTAACGAAGGAATGGGCACTGCAACATCCTCAATACTTAAACACTATCTCAGGAGTGGCAGCAGAAGGAGCTAAAAGCTTGACCTCGATCAGAAGGTCATGAGTTGCCTTGTGAATTCTTCATAGTTACTTTAATCTTTGATGGTGTCCCCCGCCTCCCCCACAATTTTTTTTATGTTGAGTTGAATTGTTTCTCTGCCACATATTAAAGATATACAATATTAATTAGGAGTATATAAATGGTATTCTCAAATGCCATATAAATGATATATGGAATATACATGGAGAATAGATATCAAAACACCGTCAGTCAAATGTAACTGTTTTAGTTTGTGGTCTAAAATAATATAAGTATTTTGGTTACATAATTATTAACATGTACTGTTCATTTGTAAAATACAACTTGCATGATGTAAATAAATGTAACTTTGCAAGCTTTCATTGTTGCAAATGCCAGTATTGATATTGATAAATCCAGCTGTTGTGAAGTATCATTCTCAATGGATAGGATTACCAAAGATGACAGCCTTTCATCTGTCTTTGTTGATTTTAAATATTTTTTAACTATCTTTGACTTAAAACAAATTCTCTCTCCACTAGTCATTGTCTCTGAAAGAGGTAAAAGTATGTCCTAAGACACAGATATTCTAAAATATATCTTGCATATTCATGTTTTGAAGACTCTGAGGTGCTCTATGTGCAGACTTTTTACAATCGAGGAGAATGAATGGGAACTTTCATTTCTTCAGTTAGGTTTAATGCATTAATACATAGAGAGTCACCATCTGTAAGGGTTTCATGTAAATCCCTGCAAGAAGCATAAAGACAGTCAAGCAGGGATCTCAAATTATTCAACGTCCCTTTCCCCACTGCTTTGTATGATCATAATTGCTGGAAGCGTTCCTTCAAAGATGTTACACCTGCATCAACCGTGTTGAGGATAAATTCTTGCCTAAATATTTCCTTTGGGTTTTTATAAATTTTGTCTAAACTATCATATTTAAAAATCCTTTTTTTTTACATGTGTGTGTCTTTGCAGGTAGTGTCTGCTTCAAGAGATGTGGCTAACATTTTAGCTTTTTTCTTTGCTTTTATATAGCCATCCTCTCTTTAAGAAGGCAAATAGTTTAGAGTTCCCTCTATCAAAGCTGTCACAATTGTCACATGTACTTGTTTGTTCTACAATTGTTTGCTAACAATATTGATTTGATGTAAAATTTCATACCATACAGAAAGGGCTACCTGAAATTTCTAGTCCATAAGTTGCTCAGATAAACCATATGCTTCATGTTGGATACCTGCACTAATCATGTTTGAATCATGGATTGCTGTTAGGGCAGCATACATTTCTGCTGTTTGTGTGCAAAAATAAATTTACACTCATGATGCTGCTTTTTCAGTAAATTACACTCAATGGCTTTAGAGTTAGGGGAGGTGCAAGATTTAATAACATGTTCATTCCTTAAGTTGAAGCAGAAAACAAAGTGTAAGTTCTCTGCAGCACTCCAAAAAAGTGAAACTGCTTCTGTATATGCTATAACTGCATCCGATATCACTGACTTCAGGGAATGACAACAACACGAAAAAATGCTCTAGAATTCATTCTGAGTCTTGCTTGGACATCTTTATTTTAACCATTCATGTTTGCGCCTTGACCCCATAGATCTTGCAAATTCAGGCTATGCTCTTTCATCACTCCTAACAAAAGTTCTGTTTGCCCTTTACCTGAGGAATCATTCACCTCTTTGAACCAATGAAATGCTCCCTAACAGAAATGTCATTTGTTTGTGATATGCGCAAATCGTATGGTCAGTGGCAACTTTTCAGAATGTCTTATGTCAGATGTGCAGTGTAATGTAACAGAAAAATATTGTGTTGCCTTTGCTCTGATTATAATAACATTGAGCTCATGATTTCCTAAAAGATGTATTATTTAATTCTGTATGTTTTTTCTGAGATGATATTCAGTATTCTCCTTGTCACAAAGACGTCTTAAATTGTCTCAGGCCACATCATCAGTCTTGCAAGGCGTTGTACTAATCTGAAGAAATTTCCATTACTTGGCAGAAACGGCTTACCAGATGAGCCTCTAAAGGCCAAGTTGTGCTTTGCTAAAAATACATTGATCGACATGAGCCTTTCTAAAACACCTCTCTTGTTTTATCTATTTCTGATGTGATTTCCACACCTTTATTTAACCAAAGTCTTACCTCTGTTTCCATCCAAATAGAATACTATGTCATTTGAGCTGGTCATTTTTTGTACTCCTTTAAGGGAACACTTTTTTGCTTGGAAAGAGTTTGCAACAAAAACAATATACACACACCGTCGAAGGTTTTTGAGTAAACCAGCCATCTATGCTTTATTTCTTCACCATTGTACAGTTTTCTCATCTGAAAGATTTTTGAAAAATTACATGTATTATTATCTCAGGGAAAGTTTATAACCTCAGTTGAATGTCTTCCAGAAGTTACTGCATTACCTATAAATGGACAATTAATTTGCTTGGCCACAGTCCTGGATCACCTGTATCATACAAGGAGGTTGAGAAGTTATTGTTTGCAGCTGACGGTGTAATAGCATTTTGATTGTTTAGCATAGCAGCCGAAACATCATTAATTTCTTTGTCAGTTGAAGCCAAAGATGATTCTAAGTCAGTATTTGTAGAATTCTGACACTCAGAGGAGGGGAACAATGTATTGTTCTCAGGAGGCAGTGTACTGGCATTTTGATTATTTAGAGCAGCAGCTGTGTTCTCTTCAATTTCTTTGTCAATTGAAGCTAAAGATGATTCTCATTCAAAATCTGTAGAATAATGACACTGAAACAATGACCACTTTCTTCTTCATATTGTTTTTTAGATGGTTTACCAAGTTATACATTTTTTCAAGGCTGTTTGCAGCTTTCTGTTCTTGTGCTTCCCTTTCCACTTTCCATTTCTGATTTTGTGCTAATAACCTTTGGGTTAATTTATTCATGTTATGTTTCAAGTTATTAGCCTGAAAAATGCACAATAGAGGTGCTGACATTGCCATATGCTAAGAATGGGATTGGGAACTTGAATTTTATTTTAACTGCACAAGCGCATTCATTGCATATTGGTATCATTCAATCACCTTTCTGGTTTCTTTGTAGAAGGATACCTGGTTGAGGAGGGGACTCTTCAGGCTATGATCATGCAAATGGGGAGACTTTTCATAACAGAATGTATTCAGTGTTCAAACTGTGCATAATAATTACTGAAATGGTGCCAACATATGTTGTCCCCTTTCATATTCACACTAACATAAAAGTCTCAAAATGCTAACACGTAATTGAAGCTACAACTGAGATAATGGGAACAATAGTAAAAAGTTGGCTAATGATCAGTAATACGTTGAAATTACAAGGGACATGTGAAAATTAAAAGTGGCATACCTTTTAATCACACACATTTTATTTCTGTTTTAAAGATTGCTAAAGACACACAGAGTAAAAATAGTTGATTATACTAATACTGCTGTGTTGCCTGCTTCCGTGCTCTCTGTGCCCTTCTATATCTCATTGAAGAGATAGGTGAGTGCATGCCAGGGGTACTTTTAAGAAAGCCTTCATCAAACTGACATCATGGATGAACCATAGTTCGGTCTGTTCTGATCAAGAATGACATGACATATGACACTCAGTTCCACCTAAATTTCTATGATGGTCAGTGGGGTAGACATAAGATCACAAATTCATCTCAAAATGCAGAGTAGGCTGCAAAAAATAGTATGTCATTAGGCATCAAAGTAATGAAAAATCTATGTGTTATGTCCCACTTTTTCCTTCACACAACTCCCCAGCATGTCCTTGGTTCCTCATATAAGCATGGTTACTGCCTGTGCCCCATGCACTGTCTTTTCTTCCTCACAGGACTATATAGGCCCTTGCCTTAGTAATGTCGCACTTTAATAGTAGCACAGATCGCCAGTTGTGGCTCCAAGCTACAAATTCAATCAACTCAGAGCCCAACATCACACCGTTTATTTTATCTTCAGCCTCAGGTGCTCTGAGCCCATCTCCCATGAAGATCCCTGACTGGCTCACATGGAAAATCCACACCTTCAAGACTCACCATGAACTCTTGCCAGGTTATTGTACTGTATTGTAATTGCATTTTTCAGCACTTACTACCCCTGACCAGGCATTGAAGTGCTTTACAGTTAATATCACACTACTCTGGAATCCAAAGTTAGTGGACTAGGTAATTATAACAAAGAAAATAGACACCTGGAAAACCTAATAGAAATCTAACACATGTTTAATACAAAAATTCGCTACAAGCATTCAAAATATTCTAACTGAGTTTTGCAATGTCAGTGGACCAGTGCTTCACCGTCTGATGTTGGAGGACATAATGCAAAATTCTATACATTTTCACGCTCCTCTTATACTATCTGTTTAATGCAACAACCTGATAAAAGAACAGGTGATCAAACCGAAACTCAACATTTACAAGTAGGTGTCTAGCTCTTCTCGTGGGACGAATGTGACAAGATGTTGAGATATAGATTCAGTGAGATACAGTAAAAAAAAATGACCACTAAATCTGCAGTTCCCGCTTGGCTATGCCAACTTCAAATTGAGGCTATGCTTGCTTTTTCTTGTAAATTTTTTTTTGGGACACATGCAAAGCACAGTTTACTTTTAACTTATATTTCACATACATTCAAATTCATCAATAACATCTGAAACTGGAAAATTCATAATTATTACATGACAAATCCCCCTTTTACATTAGCAACAGAAAAAAAGAAAACTTTCTTTTATCCCTCCTTCCCTTCAGAATCACCTATCAAGTACTTCCCCTTTCCATCCCTTCTTCATTGCAGATATGAGTAAGGGGCTGCGCTTACTTGATTGGTCAGGCAAATGTGCAATGTCCAGCACTAAAATAGAAGATGGAATTTCATTTAAAATGTATGTCAATGTGCAATAATTTAAAGGCTTCAGCGGTGCATTAAGCAAGTATAAAAATGAGTACACGTGTTATTACAAGCAGCTGTGCATATGCAAAAATTATGACCTCATAGGCAACTGAATAGAAGGGGTCCTCAGCATCCCAAAGTGTCCAATGTAATAAACTAAGGGGCCGATTACGATGGCGGACGGACTGGAGTCCGTCCGCCATCGTGGTGGTGAGCGGGACCGTCCGCAATGCATGCGGCGGTTCCGCACACCAAATTAGGATGCGACCGCCACCATGGCGGTCGCATCTTGCCTTTTAACATTGCGGTGGGTGCTGCTGACAGCAGCACCCGCCGCAATGTTGAAAATGCATGTTGTGCATTTCACTGCACTACGTGGCAGGCACCACGTAGTGCCAACGTGGGCTCCATCAATGTAAAGCTGATGGTCCTCCTAATCATAAGTAGGGGGGGGTGGAACATCAGTTTGTCAGACAGGGTACTCCATTGCAATTGAGACAGAATACCCTGTCTGACAAAATCTAAATCACTCCCATCCACCAAAGTGTATTGTTTAAATCAGCCTGCGATATTTTGCAGCATCCCAATGCATTCTATTATGAAAGTTTATGGACAAATATCAGTGTGGCCCTGCTGTGGTGGTTCTTAGTGTTTGCTATTCCCACAGGCAGAGATGAAGGCTATTTTTTTTCAAGTCACATGCAATGGCCCACAGCTTTCCTCCAGGAGCCAGATACATCACGCTACACCTTAAAGATTGCCCAGGTTTACCTTCAGATCTGATACATACTGAAAGTTGTTTACCAGTTCTCTATGGGTGTTTATTTTGCTTGGCATTTAATTCATGGCTTAAAGCCTTTTTTAATTTGAATAATTAAGAACAAATCAAGTCCAGAAATGTGTCAGCGAGGCAACATCTCTTTGCCAGGGTTACCACAGACAGAGGCCTACGAGTTCAGTTCTTTTCTGCTGCAGTGAAGGGGAAGCAGGAAGAATCTGGTGTGTAAAACAAAGAAAAAAAGAGTTATATTTTGTTTAAAGAAGAATACGTTGACCCACTAGTCCCTGCTAATGAAGGGCACTGCTTTGTTGCAGATATGCATATTGCGCACAAGCAAAATGCCATCACTCATAGTCCTTATGCTCTAGGCTGTGGGCTTACAGGCCCATTTATCTAAAGCTATGCTGCTCATGATGAACCGGAAATCCTGAACACCAACATTCAGTGTATCCGGATATTCAATTAAAGGACAGACCGGTACACTTGAAGGTGTGACTACACAGTCAGTCCCACCGCACACCGTAAGGGGCCTACTTTACCCCTATTCAGCATGACTAATGTGTTTTGCTGTGGATGAAAGCATGTATGAGAGTGTATGTGTATATGTTCTAATGTAAACATGACTTTATGAATCACAAGTGGATTCAATTTATGTTGTTTAAAGATATTTGGGCCACTCGACCCATATGGGCGACACACTGATGGCCGTAACATATAAATCAGATCAGTGACACACAGGTCTTAAACAGCTTTGAGCGTCCAGAAATAGTGCCAGTGGAGTACGTTTGTGTTTTTAAACTTATCCGCGTTACCTTTATTAATTCAGCCTGCAATGCTTACTACCAAAATATATTTAATAATAACCCATCCCTAAAATATCAAGGACTCCCAGATTACTGGTTGAACCCATCCAAAGTTACAATCTTTCTGGGTGAAGGGTCCAGTGATGAAACATAGAGGCTGATTATGATGTCGGTGGGACCGCCACCGACGTGCCGTTGGTGTCGGTCCCACCGACATCTATATCCGCGGTCAGACTGCCACATTACGATACGGTCGGTCGGATCACATTCCCCACAATGGAGGCGGTGCCTTCTCAGGCACCGCCGTGGGGATTACGATCCACCTTTCTGCCAGCCATTTCACGTCGGTTCTTCCGACGTGAAAAGGCTGGTGGAAAGGCTTTATTGGAGCCACTAGCAGGGACCCTTTCCCCATGTGGCCCTACGCTATGGGCCACTAAATATCTCTGCATCGTGTGGCAGGCACCGCATGGTGCCTGCCACAGGGTGCAGGGATGTTTTAAAACATGCCTTTTGGCATTGTGGCTTGTGCTGCGGCCCATTTCCGGACCGCAGCACAAGCCTCAATGCAAAGAGGCATATTTCCGACAGCCTCCACAGGGGTTGGATCCTAATTTGGCAGTCAGGACCGCCGACCACCTGTCAGCTGGTCCCTTTACTGCAACGATGTCAGTCGGACGCTCCGACCGGCATCATAATCGACCCCATAATACGATGCATATGTGGCTGTGGACCCCTCTATAACCTCATAGGGTTGTCCTAGGTGGGGTTGTGGATCTAGACATATACTGTTACTTCCAGTTATTTCTGAACAAGGATTACCTTATCATTTATGGTTATGTTATGACTTCGGAGAGATGATGATTCTCCTATATATTTCCTCTTTCCACCTTTTAGTGTGAAAATTTTTTCAGTTTGCCTGATTGATTCCTTCAATATAAGATTATATTGGACATTGTGTGACAGATCTGTCACAACCCACACATCAACTGGGCTCACCAAATCTTGCTTTGCTGTTCACCTATTGCCTTACAAATTGCACTTCCCAGTGCAACGGCTGTGCTGCCCCACTCAGTCACAAAGCAGCAAGCAGATGGAAGTTAGGTAGGTGTCACAGTAACATACCTGAGTGAATCTTCAGTTTCACACCAGTACCATGAAGGTCTTTCACAAAATGATGGTGATCAGTACTCGCCTTAGTTCTGCTCCTTTGATTGACCGGTCACCTTAGTGCCAGGGGCATCCATTCCATGGAGGCATTTCTATGCCCTCCCTTAGCCAGAAAACCAGCACCTGAAAAGCTATGTAGACAAAAACTTAAAAGTCAAGATTCATTCTGCATTCCATATCACCTGCCATGCCTACTTTCCATCCTCAAGCCCAATCCTAGTTGCATCCCAGCATGGACTATGTGGCACTGAACAGTGTCACTGTAAAAATAACCTGTTAAGTGCTGCCAACATTGTCCTATATGACTTTTAGGCAATGTATTTTGCCCTCTGTATTACCCCAGCTCCCTGTTATTTTTTTAAATAAAGGACCTGTTAAGGGAGTTTTTACTTGTTTCTGTCATGATGTCCATCGATAATGTTCTGGCATATCCCAACACAGTGCAAGAATAAGCAGGGGCGTAGCTTAGTCAGTGAGATTCAAGGGGGGGTGAATCTCAAATTTCCCAACTAAAAAAACAGTGGGCTGCAGGGTGGAGGGGTGAGATGACCAAGGTTCGGGATGGACGGTTTCCATGAGGATCAGGGACAGTATTGATTTGCATTAGGTAGACCTCTATCGAGAGTTGCAAAGTGACAAAAATCAATGTGTTGGAGTTCTACCCGGAGTGATTGCCACTTGGTAGACTATTTGCTAGCATTCATCCCATCATCTTTTGGGTGTTTGAGTGCCAGGATTATGTCTGGAAACTTCGTACTGGTGCAACTTGCCAAGCCTTCTACTGCCAATGCTTGTAAATTCAAAAATCTAGTAAATTTGCGCCCATTCAAGAAATAATTCTTTTGGTGCAGATTTACTAAGTTTTTGTTAAACCGGACACTATATTTTTTTAAGATCCCAGTCCAAAAAATTAACAAGTTAAAACCTCTTAGTGAGATAAGAATGAGAAAAACAGACACAGACATAGCAGACCCGACTCAGGGCCCCCAGACCCAACTGCCAAACCAAGAATGCATTTGAGGGGTGTCACACCCCAAACACCCCTGCTGAAGCTACACCCCTGCCTGCCCCACCTGTGCCTGGTAGTTCTCACTGGGAACTCATGACTACTATCACATGCAACACAACAGCCTTGAGTCCCTGTCCTGGTATCACTTATTTTAAATGTATTTTCACTGCTCGTATTCATCTTCATCTCTGCTACAAGAAGCCTTGATCGCAGAGTTGTCAAATCAGTGGATGTGGGCAGGGCTCCATTTTACAGATCATTTTATCAAGAGAGTGATGGCCCTTTGCACTAAGCCCGAGTCGCAAATAGAAAAGGGCGTACAGACAAATAATTATTAGGGCGAGCCAGAGCAGAACCATGTGTCTGGCTTGGCTCTAAGAGTCCATGCACGAGCCGCGCCATCACACGTTTTGGCATGTATATCCTGCAATAAACATAAAGTAAAAATATGAAACAATTGCTTCCAAATTTATAAATGTGTATTTCTTTAGCATGCGGAAGTGTTTCACCTTAGTACATCACATTATATCACTGCATAGACAGACGTGTATTAAAAATGATAGTTTTCAGAAACACTTATGGCTCTGCACTCAATTTCAATGCCATTAGTGAACTAAGATGCAAGTCAGTAGCCATGTAAACCTTAAACATGGCCTAGATTCTTATTATAGCTGGAGTAACATTATGGTCTATGAAACCAAATATAGCAGGTGCTTTTACAGCGCACACCCTTAACTCAAGTATTTAAAATGTGCTCTCATATGTGATAATAAAGAAAAAGGTGGCTTTGTGAAATTAAATATTTGCTTAGGAACACACAATTTGGACAAGCAGGAAAGCAGGTATTGCTTCTAGGTTAACTGGTTTCACATTGTGAAATCCTGTCACCAGATGGGCATCTCTTTCTCTGTCTCTCCTGTCTGTCTGTCACTGTTTGGTCTATCATTCTTGGCTCACCAAACCGACACAGAGATAGCAGACCTCGCCAAATCAAGAAAGCATTTATTTGGGGGGGTTTCATACCCCAAACAACCCCCTAAAGAAACGCCCCTGAGAATAATTGGCACATGTTCGAGCAGTCCTGACAATCACCCACACGTCAAACTGAATGAATGTATTTTCCCATGCCACATCTGCGGAATTCCATTTAACACCAAAATGGGATTGTCCTGAACCTCGGAAAATTGCAGGAAGTAGTGGACTGGCCAGCACCGTCATCCTTAAAGGTCGACCAAAGTTTTTTAAGGTGTGCACCCTTATCGTAGGATTATAGGGCATTTCCGCTCTGGTTGCATTTAGCACAAAACTGTTATACACCTGGTTGCGATTTCAGTGGTCATTGGAGAATGAGGACGCTTTTCAAACCCTGAAGCATGCGTTCATGTCAGCGTCTGTTCTTGGACTTCGGAATGAAAGACAGCTGGTCATAGTGGAAGCGGACACTTCTAACTAGTAAGACCATTTTGTTCACAAAGCCCCGAAATACACATTTCATCCCGCGCCATTATTTCCCAAGAAACTTTCTTCACGAGAGAAGAATTGCCTGGGGCGGACAAAGAACTATTGGCTATGAAGGGGGTATTGGGGAGTGGCAACATCAGCTGCAGGGCATCAAACGAGAATCTTGACAGATTAGTACAACCTATAACTTTTAAGATCAGGCATTTGAAGTGGTGTGAGTTTTTTGCTGATTAAAATATTAGTACTACCTTTCAACCAGGATGAGAGAATTTGGCTTTGAACAAGTAGAGAGGGCGTGATTTAATCACTTGATCCGGCTGTACCACCACAAACCTTTATAGCTCGATTGGATTTTCAGGTTTTCCTGGAAGAAGTCCTTGAAAGGGTCACAACGAGTCAAGGCCAAAGTGTGGTTTCTCTATTAGGGTCCATGTTTGTGTCAATTCAAATCATAGAAAAAAGATGGCGCCACGACTTCCTCTTGGTCGGGCATTCAGCGGTAACCTAGACGGCCATACTCTTGAAGTGACAATACTACTGGTCGTGAATTCCATTGTAAAAGACTGTCCGGGCTGGCACACGCATTTGTTGCATCAATAGGAAAGTGGCATTTATACTCAGCACCTCTCACGGTAAAGAGGCATGATTTGACGCTTGAAGGGAAAATCTTGTGCACCCATGCTCTTTGCTTGTGGCCTTCATCCGACACCAGACCTGCCTCCTCCAAATTTCATTGATGCAATATGGAGGGAGTGGGAAACAGAGGCAACAGGCAAGAAAAAGAGGGTGCAGGTGGGGTAAGCAATATAGAGATCGCAGGGGTGGGGAGGAGAAACAACTGTCAAGAGAGCAATGTAGAGTGGGTGGGGGACAAGCACACAGATGAGCAAGCAATGGGTGAATAAAGGGGTGGAAGAGTAGCAAAGAGCGAGAGAGGTGGTGCGGATGGAGGGAAGCAACACAGGGGGCGGCGGTGGGGAGAAGAAGAAATGGGTGAGTGCAGTTTAGGGAAGGAGAATCACATGAGGGAGAGACATGGAGAACACATGCGCTCTCATTAAATGCCTACACAAAAAGAAAAAAGTAGTTCTTTAAAGGAAGCATGAGAACCAGGCAATCGAACACATTGTAAGGAGGCAGTGCTCCATGGGAGGGACAAACACAAGATTGATGGAAACCCATCAAATATGACACAAGAAAATGAGAGTGACAGTAAAGTTAACCAATGGTAAGCAATGGGTGGATCCAAGGTTCTCTATGTTCTTGGTAAGCTGACAACAGCAGACAGCCCATGCAATGTCTAGCAGACACGACCTAAAAAACACAGAACAAAGCCAATGTAAAGAAATGCATTAAATTGGCTTCCTTTGATCCATAACACCTCCTTCTGGATGTTTGTATAGATTTCCTGGATGTAAAGGTCCAATTGTTATCTTCAGGCATAATACGTGCAGTGCTAGGTCATCACCATATGTCTAGATAGTTTGCCTCATAGGCTCAACACATATATTGCAGTCGTCCCAGCTTTGTTTGCCATACCAGTGCTGTCTCTGTCTAGGTTGGCATTGTTGGTTTCTGAAAGCTCCACAGGCTGCACTATTTGCAGTTTTACATATTTAGTACTGTTAGCTGCATTATTTATTTTGGGAAAACTATGCTCCAAAATTCTGGATCACCCAATGTCTAAATACACGAACAGGCAATAAACCAGAGTACATGCTTTGATCACGATCAAAGAATGGCACGGGGAAAAGGTGGTCACTTTTTACTTTAGAAAACGTATTTTTACTGTGTTTGTGTTAATATTATTTGCATAGCAATCACTGCAAAATGAATCGCTTCAAGGCACTTTGCGGTTAGGAGAAGAGAACCATGTGCAAGGGGTAGTTGTTTTGTTGGTTTGGAGTGTAGTATCTCTGTGGTTCCTGGTTGTTTGCAGGGTTCGGTATGGGGTGCCTCGTCGATGTGTGTGACAGTAATTCGTAGATGGAGCACGGCTGGGCTGATTATTGGGCAGAGTGTAATGGGTGATTGAAGGACGGGGCTGTGCCTTAGTTCTCGTTTAACACCTCCTTCTTTCTTCTGGGTCTGATGAGAATCATACTCGTGTTTTTTTATGAAGCACCTTGGGTCACTGATTCTCCCATCTCTCTCTGTCATCTGCTGATGTCCAAGGCTTGAGATATTACTGCCACCTGCTTGTGATGGTGAAGAACTAACCAATGTGCAGGTGCAGACTGGACATAAGGGCACAGGGGAAACCGTGAGGGGCCAGGGGACTAGCGGACTGCTTTCACAGCTCTTAAGGCTGCGGAATCCTGAGCCCAATGAATCCTGAACACAAGCCTGAGGGGGCAGCGCGCAGTTTTCTCACAGACACGCAATGATTTGCTGCTGCAAAGGAATACTCCTGCGTGTCCAGCATTTTCCAATATTCCATGGGTTTCTCTCCAGAACTTCCTCCAAAACGTAGATACTTCTCAGCTAAACTAATTAGAAAATTGTGCTGTTAAAGATTCAAATGTCCCCCATGTTGAAAGGAAACATTCCCACAACCCACCTGCACAAATGTCCCGCTGCCACAATGAATAGCATCTGCCTGTTGTTGTCGCCACCCTATGAGGAGGACAGAAATAGCATTTGGTTGTGTTTATTTTAAAACACGTCCTGTTCCACGGGTCCGTATTATTACTGACGGCGGAGACTGGCCATGTCAGATTTAAAAGCCAGACCCTTTGATTCTGTGGTTTTACTGTCCACTTGAAACACAACTGCTAGGACAATGAAGCAGGGCACGCAATTTCCCATATCCCTTTTCGCGTTCTATTTGCGTCACTTGAGCTAAATAGCATCAGTAAGTCACGAAGGATAGCTTCGTGCACTAAATGTGTCTTATTCAATGAGGAAATGGAGTGATGATATAGGGTAGTACTGTATGGAGTATACTTTTCAATGTCACAAACATGGAAGGTATAAACTCAAACGCATTCTTTTCCGTTTAAAATGATATATAGATTCGTTATTCTGTCCCATTAGGGGGCATATTTACAAGAAAATGACGCAGCATGGCACTGCCAGCAATTTTGCAGCGTCACGCTGCGTCATTTAAAAAACGCAGGGATGAGCCATATTTACAAGAATACTGTGCACCCATGTGTTTTCCTTTGCACTGGCTCTAAAGAAAGATGCCTAGCGCCAACATAGACACCCTTGTGCCATAGTGCAAGTGAAGTTGTCCCTTCCTGCACATAAACAATCAAATTTACAGATCCTTATAAATCTGTGGCAGCGTCAAAAAGCAATGGGTGCTGCGGTGGAACCCCCACTGCAACACCCATTGCATGCCCCTTTCATGCAGGAAACTGCGTGAAAGAGTACCATATTTACAAAGCGGTATTAGGCCTTGCAAAGTGGCTTATTGCAGCTTTGTAAATATGATGCAGAGCATTGAGCCACTAGAACATCGGAAAAAGTAACGTTCCGGTGGCGCAACCCCCCTGTAAATATGCCCCTACATTTTTACGTTTACTAATTCTTTCGTAGTTAACCCTTAATGCCCGCTGTAGAGATATTGATTGTAGAATAGCTGGCGAACACTAAGAAGACTCTACACAAGGATGCATAAGGGAGGGGAAGGTTGATTTCCCTTAGTAAAAGCACACTAGTGCAGCAGGCACTTATAACACATGGTACCCTGTCCGCCTCTAAAACTAAACATACCCCTTAGTCATTTTTCTACCGCTGGAGGACTGGGACAAGGTGCTGAGGCTTTGCTGGGAGGGCACACCTTCTATCATGGAAAAAGTGAATTTACTGGGGTTTGTGGTTTGTTTACTATGAAAATGCAAATGCTAATGTGTGCTGTAGCGTGCTCTGTTACATTTTATTACTCAATAGTGATTCTGATTTTGCGCTTGCTTGAAGACCACTAATGCCTTAGTATCTTTACACCTGTACATGCAGTTTGAATGTAATTTCGTTTTGCTATTCCATATTGTGTGCTGCACATTTCCACTGAAACATTCTTGCAAAGTGCAACCTTGTTCTGAAGTTGGCACAATGAAGCAAGGATTTTAGAAAACAGTACAGTCAGCTCTTGTTGATAGTAGATGTATCTGTTTGCCAATGCCTTCACCGAGACTTCCCACAAGAAGATCCTGGCACCCCCTCATTAGCCCTTGCCTACATGCCGTGCTTAATTTGTAAAAAAAATAAGTGACAGGGCCCTCGTCAGGAAGACACTGCAGCTTGCACCATCCATTGCTCCTGCCAGTGCTGCCAATTACAATACCAGCACAACTACTAACCATCACACTCTTCCAAGTGTGACACAACATACTATTCTAGGCCCCCAATGCTATAAGAATGGCCTGGGTGGCAGGTAGTAGTCACTGTAAATGTATATTGATTTCATAAACAGCTGTTGTTGTGCTCATACCTAAATTGGGCAGACAGCGCCATCATGTGGCAGACTGTCATAAGCACCAGTGCTGACAATGAAGTGCCGGTGCTGAGCACTGGATACCACCGGCTCAAATTAGGCACTGCCTACAAGTTTCTTTTCATTCAGTTGCATTCGAAAAAAGTGTATCAATGATGGTCAAAAATGTATTTTTTTTGCATTAAATGCTTCAGTTGATCAAGGGTGAAGCTCTAATCCATTGAAACAGCAGTTGTCTTGCTTCATTTGGAATGCTTGCTGGCTATTTTTGCATTGAACACATTTTAGACTTCTATGCGCTATCCTGAGTATTGTGTTTTCTTTTTCAAAGCTTTTTGCTGTAAAGAAAAACATTTCAGTGGGACCATGACATGAATATATCATGCAACCATGCCCGATCACAGCTCCTGCCTTGCCCAGTTAGAGGATTTTGAGAATTGAACATGTGAGTAAGGGTCTGATTTAGAGTTTGGTAGATGGGTACTCCATCTCAAACATTACGGATAGCCAGTCCACATTGCACTTGTGATGAATCACGTTTGTACATCATGTTTGTTACAGAGTAACCATTTGACAAATTCCAAATCAGGCCCTATGCTTAAAGGAAAAACAACTTGGATCAAAACAAGGTGGACAATCTACCCCAGAGGCAAAGGAAAGTTGGTGGCTATGAAATCCTGCTTTCTCTTACTCTGAGCTTTTGGCCCGAAAACCAAAGGCTTCAGTGGGAGCTCAACGACAAGGTATCTGACTTTGAGGGAATCTCATCAGCTTCATCCTGGTGTCTTGCCCCACTCAAGAACTTTTTTGTATTAGGTGTGAGCACAATGATACAATAGGGATTTCACAAAGTCAAGTTCAGAATCAAAACATCAAGATGGCTGTCTACAAGAGAAACCCCCCATCTGATCTTACTCATCAATCACCATACGTCTTCAATTTAACATGAGTGTGCTAGAGGCTCAGAACAGGGGTGGCTCCTCCATTTGAGCGGGGGAGCGCCGCCCCATAAGCCCCAGAGCTGAAAAATAAAATGATAAGAAAGTTTATTTATTACCATTTTATTTTTCAGCAACCCATCCCTAACTAAGTTTTAGGACGGGGCGGGGTCAGCGCTGCCAATTGGCGGCAGCAGGGAGCTGTGCTCTTTAAAATGCACATGTCTCTTTGGCAGGTCGTGTTGGGCCAGCCAGCCAGACCTGTGCATTTTAAAGTTCTATAACCTAGCTGTCTTAGACAGCTGGGTTAGAGAAAGCGCAGGCCTCCAGTGCTCTTAGGGATGCTGATAGTCCTGCTCTATCCAATCCTGGCACTGTTTTCATGCTGTGAGAGTCGTGCCAGGATTGTGTAGTACAGTTTCCTACATGGGGAGCTCCCTGGAAGACACCCGAGGGAGGAGGACGTCGTACTGCAAAGGTCAGTGAATTTATTATTATTTTTTTTAATGCCCCCGCCACACCACCCTGGTACAAGCCAGCCGGCACTGGCTCAGAACAATTTTGATTAACAACAACACATATTTATTTCATCACTTCTAATAGTACATCAGTTAATTATTTACAATTAGGTAATCTTTTCCTTTCCATCATATTCATGACTAAACACAGGTCTGTGGATAATACAAAAAGTGTTAAAAACATATAGAAACACATGTAGCCAATTACTTTCATACACACACACATTTATCTTTCTCCCATGTTTGTCACACAGTAATTCCACATACAAAAAGACAAATTTGCAGATCAATTCTTGCTTGTCTGGCGTAGCACAAATCTTGCTAAGTAATATCATTAATGATGCTCAATACTAGACTTTTCTTCTATTATCATACAGTAAAACAATTAATGCATTAAAACATCATGTGCAGCGGCGGCTCATCCATAGTGGCAAATGAGCGTTGCCTTGCCACTTAAGAGCCAAACAGTAAAACCATTTATAAGTTATGTGGCCGCCGTTGCATAGTGCAAGAGGAGGAGGCGTAGTCCTCCTCTCTTAATGCAGCTATAGATCAAAGGGCTGCCGTAAATTAAAGTGTGCATGTCAGGCTGGACAAAAGCTTGGGTGAGTCCAATCTGACATGTGCGCTTTTAAAAGCCTCTCATATCACACTGTTAGAGAGCCTGGGGGCAGAGACGGCTGTTCTCTGTTCTCAGATGGAGCACTGAGTTGCCCTGCTCAAGCCAATCCCAATGCTGCTCTCGTACACTTCCATGAAAGTATAATACTCTGTATTTTAAAGAACAACCTTGGGATTTGCTTGACTGTGCTGGGCCGACGTAGGCAAGCTCCACTGGGCAATGGAATCGCAGTAGGTCCCAGGTGAGCGGAGCAGCTATGTTTCGGATCGGAATCTACTTGATGAAAGGTAGGTAACATTACACAATGCTGAATTTAGGTATGTGTTCCTTCTGTGTCACCCCAAGAATTAACGGAATGGAAAGAGGTGATAACAGTTTGCATTCCATTAATTCTTGGAGTGATACAAAAGGAACGTGCAGGCCCACCACTTTTAAATGGCACAAGTCGCCCCAGATCATGTGTCATTTTGGTTTGTACAATTTTATGATTTCGACTTCTTAAATCTTCTGTTCTTGTTGTTATTTCCTGATGTGGCTTAACCAATCTCCTTAACTCGTGTTTTGGCAAAACTCCTTCCTCAGGACTGCCACATATAATGCCCCCATGTAACATCCAAAGCTGATCGCGAATAAATATTGTCACCTGTCTAGGGAGCAGGACATAGCTCATGAAAATGTAGTTTGAAAGCTCCAAAAGTAAACTTCCTTTGGTGCCTGCAATGGCTGTATTCGCTTAGTTTCCACACATTAATATAGACTATCTTGGTTCCATTGCATGAATAATAGGACTATCGAGACCTTATCCTCCTTTTGGTCTTGAATGCCAACAGTCAGATGCACCTGACTGTTGGCATTCAAGACTAGACTCGGACATAGAACTACTATAAAAAGCATATATATATATCAACAGTTGAGAAGCACTAGCAGTGTGGGACATCAAATGTCGCACTAGTAAATTAACAAAAATGAAAATGAAAAGGAGCATATAATTATATAATCGATTTTGCTCTATTAACAGCAGAACAAGTTACAAAAAATATTCTAGCATCAAACATTGAGGTTTAAATATCCAATCATATTCATCAGGAGTCTTGTGCATGAGTTTCAATCCACTTTATTGAAGTTTTATTCATTGTGACAATAGCACCTCAGCCCATCCAATGCGTTTCGTCCTTGCGGTCTTCATCAGGGTTGAGTTGTTAGTAAAATCCTAAAGTTGCCCCAAAATGAAGAAGTGTCAGATAAGCATAATATCCAGTAATGGTTCATGATAACGAGTTGTTGGGTGTTGTAGTACCCCATTGTTCATTCGAGTCACAGTCCCATATTGAGAGTAAGAACTCCTGTAGATATATATATATATATATATATATATATATATATATATATGCTAAATTTACTGAGTGTTTACCAATATAAGACATTATACATTCTCGTAGTAATTTCTTTTGTTATTCTTTATTCTTGTTCTCTTGATGTATCATGATTTTACAGCAGTACTGCCTACAGCCAACACGTGCTCTGCGCACAATCGCGCTCCTTCAGGGCTTAATGTTTCTGTTTGTTTCGTATTTCAAGTAATTAAACTTTCTGTATATTGTTAAAATTAAATCTTCCTATTCTGATAACACTCTTTTGCTTTTTTTGGCTGGTGGTTATTTAGCACTTATCCAATTTTATGTTTTTGTAGATCTACTCTGTTCCTCACATCTGGTTGACTTTACATTCACAGATAAAGTATCTGAGGTGTCCCTTGTATTTACCTTAGTCCGGTGCTTCTATTTTCACTATTTTCACTTTCCAATGTAGATCCACTCCCTTTATTCCAACTCCTATTTGCACTCCCCTTGGCATGCTACGAAAGTAAGGCAATGATGGAATACTCACCCATTGAAGCAGAATGTTTTATTGGGGCATTTGAGTCGATAATTCATTATGAACTCTGATTATTAAGACATTGCCTTTCTAACATGGCGGCCGATAGTGATTGAAAATCCTTGCAGTCTTTCTTGCTTGCCATCATTTTAAACTCACCAATGAGAAGGGTGTGTATATTATTTAAATGAACTCAATGTTATGCGCCATGAACATGAATTTAGAGCACTGAGGAAGGCTTATTGCCGAAATGCGTATGCATAAATAAATGTATGATGGAGGTGACCCAGCGAGTGCCCCTTTAATGTTGGAGCTTTAATGTGGAACGTGAGTCCTACCCTCACGTAATGGGAGGCACCCGTCTTAAGAGTTAGGCAACTGCTGGTGGGATCTGAGCCGTGATATATATATATGGGCTATGGGTCATGGGCAGCACGCTGTGAGAGCAATAAACTCAATTTTTCATGCACCGCATTTCATGGAGTCCGTGCCTGTTTGTGTGCGAAGCGCGCACTAAGGAACTGTTTGATATATCTATATATATATTGAAGATACGCCAGTGTGCTGCTCCTGGCCGTTCTCCCTCCAGCGGTACTGGTGCACGCGACGGTGGAAGCCTCCGTCTTAAATTAGTAAGTTTCGGCAATTCTTGGAACTAAAAAAAAAATCACTGCGTCACACCTCCAGACAGCGTAAACAAATTTATTTATGCACTAAAACGAGGCGTTTCGGCAGAAGCCTTTTTCGAGTAACCATGGATGGTTACTCGAAAAAGGCTTCTGCCGAAACATGTTGTTTTAGTGCATAAATAAATTCTTTTATGCTGTCTGGAGGTGTGCCGCAGTGATTTTTCTTTTTTTTTTTCTTTTGGAGTTCCAAGAATTCCGAAACTTAGTAATATATATATATATGTATATATATATATATATATATATATATATATATATATATGAAACCAGGATCCCAAAGAACGACCGTGGTGGGCCAAACAAGGGCACAGACTCCAGTTGAAGATGCAATAAAGAGAATTTATTGTCTTAGCATGTCAGGATGACGCGTTTCGACCACAAGCCTGTGGTCTTTATCACATAGTGCGCTAAGGTGAGAGGCATACAATTTATAGTGACATGAGTGACTTCACTATGTTCATAGTGACAAGGCAGAAAATGTTACACCTTTGCAGCATGTAGTAAAACATTTTGTCATACAGTGATGACTAGGCGCAGCAATGACAAGCAGTTTTGGTAGCAGGCATAAAGAAAAGACTACCCCTCTATATGTAGGTGTAGATGGCCATATGTTCTGTAACATCAGTTGTGTGTGGCAGACTAGAAGGTAAGCTCGTGTAATGGCGGTGCTGGCTGCATTGTAAAAGATAAAAAAAATGCTAAATACATGCAAGAATTGGGTTTGAAGTCTCCCAAATTATGTCTGATGGAAAACAAAATTAAACGGTATTCCTCATTAATCGTGGGTGTGTGAATACATCCTAGAAACCATGAATGCCATGTGGCACAATTAAATGTGGGAGGAATCCGGTGTACCATCGTAACTAGGAGGGGAACAATGTATAAAACCCATTCATGTTAGTAAAAGCGTGTGGAAGCCAATGCCAAAGTCTCTGTATCTGTCAGCGTGCAACTAATGCGGTTGTATATTGTAAGCCTAGTGCTGGTGCGGGCGAAGGGCCTAGATGTTGCTGGAGTTTAATCTTAACATGTTGAGGGCTGAGCCAGATGTATGGTGTCTGGAGGTGTGCCGCAGTGATTTTTTTTTTTTTGGAGTTCCAAGAATTCCGAAATTTACTAATATATATATATATATATATAATTATATATATATATATATATATATATATATATATATATATATATATATATATATATATATATATATCAATCACAAATCCTTCCCACAAACTGGGTCGTACTCACGTCTTTGTTTTGCAATTTTTCTTTATTTTTCAATAGTTCATAGTTAGGGTAAAGGCAGCTGATCTACGCGTTTCGGTCTTAGCATAAGACCTTGGTCACGATCATGAATATATATATTTATACATATATATATTTTTATATATTATATATATATATATATATATATATATATATATATATATATATATATATATATATATATATATATATATATATATATATATATCATCAAAGCACACTCTCCGAACCTCCACGCTCCTTGCTGGCGAACAGAGAGAGATGGACCCAGATATATGGCAGGTAAGATCTTTATTTACTCCCTCTGTGACGCGTTTCGAGCACCCTGTGCCCTTGTTCACACATGGAAACAAACGTCGGCCATTGCAATTTTATATGCTAGGTGTCCACCCCTGTGTATCACATGATCATAGACATGGAAGTATTACTCTCTGAACAAACTTGCATATATCTTCCTTCCTAAGTGATCCCACATTGGAAAAAATAATAATGATAATAATCGTTGGAAAATACTCTGTCTAAGCAATGTAAAATAATGCTACAAAATTGTATTCGAATTTTTTCTCCCAAAATTACAATGTAAACCATATGACATTTTACCTCTGGATGAACGGCTAATAAATATAATAACGCCATCTGTGCAAAAAATCGCGATTTGTGCAAATGAGCAAATATTGACATATTAGCAAAAGTACAATACATAATTAATGGATTATTAAAAATTATTCATTAAAAAATCCTTAATAAAAATCCCAAAAACATAGATATCAACATTAAAATTGCTTATGTGCGACGTTATATAGCCTGCATGATGTTAACATAAATGCATCAGTCTGCGTTAAACATAGCCTTTTCTTCAAATACTTTCTGCATAAATGCATGAAAACCAAAAATTGCCACAATGTTACAATTTCAAATTTAAATTAATAAATAAATATAGCATCCTCTACAGAGTCATTGTTCATTATAACGCAACTAGTTCCTAAAATTAGATCTAAAATCCTTCCGTGTCTAGCAGCATATTATCTTCTGTAAACATGTGATGTTATATAAAGTGCTAAGTGCTCCTAAAAATCTAAAAAATTGTGCTTGGATAATGTGATAAAAACCAGTGGACTTAAAAACCCTATTTAAAAGACACATGCTATCATGAGTGATGGCGACAAAGCAGTATGATAAGAGACTAAAACTACAGTGTAAGAAAATTGTTATCTAAACCTCATAAGATAGAAAAATCGAAAAATCTATTAAAAACCCAACATCAAAATATGTACTATGTCTTTGGGTTTGGAAATACTCCTTGGCTTCTCTGTATCACATCACAGCCCATGATAGATATTTCTATTGTGTAATTACTTAAGAACCATTTATATTCATTGATAATATTACAGAAAATTGTACATATCCTCCGTTGTGTTCAATCCATTGGGTGCCTTACTATCTAGATCTAAAATGAGTACGTGTTTCTAGCTGACGTAATAGTTTTTCCCTATTGCCACCCCTTCTAAGTGGTGCAATGGCATTGATCACGTAATATGTAAGGCAACTCAACTCATTGTCATGGACAGCCTTAAAATGTCTGGCGACAGGATATGAAATATCATTATTTACAATTGCTCTCAGGTGCTGTAGAATCTGACATGCACCTGCAACTTAGTACTCCCAACATAACGCAAGCCACAGGTGCATGTCAGGACATACACAGCATATTCAGTTCTGCAGCTATAGCTTCCCTGATAGCCATTTTTTCATCTGAAAAAGGAACAGTGTAATGAGTAGTATTACTGCCGAACTTGCAGGCACGGCAGGAGGAACATTTGTAAAAACCCTGCCTAGGTTTGAGCCAGGTGCCTGCTGTACTCAACTCTGGGCTCATTTTGACTAATTGGCTTCTCATAGATTTTGATTTCCTATATGTGATAGTTGGTAACTCAGGGAGTCTAGTGCCCAACACTCCATCTGTAAGCAAAATGGGCCAATTTTTTCTGATAATAGCCTTAATTTTTCTTTCTTGTTTGCTATACGTGGTAATGAGGCGGGGGTGTTCCTCCTCAATAATCTACGCCACTCACCGCCTCTTTAGAAAGTAATAAAGATTCTCTCGGCCTTTCTTGTGCTTTTGTTAAAGCTTTAGTGAGCACCTTATCACTATATCCTCTCAATCTCAGCCTACACATTGTGTCTTTTATGCATCTTTCAAATTCTGATGGTGTGCTACAGATGCGTTTTATTCTGAGTATTTCACCATAGGGTATACTCTCTATGAGGTGTTTGGGATGTCCACTACTAGCATGCAATGTGCTGTTCCCTGCTGTGGCTTTCCTGAATAAAGTTGTTTCAAGTTTGTTGTTATTCACAAAGATCTGTGCATCTAAGAAATCTATCTGAGTGCTACTGATGTTTGAGGTAAAGTTGAGGTTGCTAGAATTGTCATTTAAAGTCATAATAAACTTCTTAGCACTCTCCTCATCTCCCTTCCATATCATGAATACATCATCTATATATCGTAACCAATATAGCACTCGATGCACATTGTCAATTCTTGTGAGGACCTGTTCCTCCCACCAGCCAACATGCAAACAAGCATAGTTGGGGGAGAAGCAGGATCCCATAGCCACACCTCTGATTTGTTTCAGGGTTTTTTTACCAAATAGGAAAAAATTATTGTTTAAACACCACGAGATCAACTCCAATAACATTTTGTTGTGCCCATAATATTCACATTGTCTACTGTCCAGAAAATATTTAACTGCATTGAGTCCTGTTTCATGATTTATGCTTGTATAAAGCGACTCAATGTCCAATGTGATTAAAATTAGACCCTCTTCCCACACAATGTCATCAATTTTGTTTAAAAAATCCCCTGTATCCTTAACATAACTAGGTAACTTTTTAACAAAATCTTGTAGATAAAAATCTACATATTGTGAAATGTGTTCACTGACACTGTTGATAGCTGAAATGATAGGTCTACCAGGTACTGGAGAGACTTTTTGTGCACTTTTGGAATCAAATACATGATGGGAATAACTGGGCATTCAACATTTAAAAATTGAATTCAATAGAAGAAATCAGTCCTTCTCTTTTATATTGAAGTAACTGTTTTTCAGGCCCTCTTTTGCTTTGTTATATTCCCTCATGCTTGACCTCATGTAACAGTTCTCATCGTTTAATTGTCTCATGGCTTCCGCTATGTAGTCCTTTTTGGGCCACAACACAATATTTCCTCCTTTATCTGACTTGTTGGTAATTATTTCATGGTTATCTCCCAATTTTTTCATCAGTTTCACATATTGCATATCATTGTAGTGTTTTTTGTGTATTTTTCTCTTTGTTTTGTGACACAATTGTTTGAGATCTTCTACTACACGTTCATGAAAAATGTCAATGGCGTCCTTGGGCATCATTGGAATAAAGGTGCTATTAGGTTTAAATGGACTTTCGCCAGCACCTTTTTGTATGATGTTAATACTCTGTAACTTGGCTTGAGAACTAAGCTCTGTCGTCTCTCTCAGTTGTTCCATTTCATTTGTTGCTTTACTCAATTCATGTAAAGTCAATAACACTGACACATCTGATGCTTGAAGTGATGATGATTCTTGGTTGGTGGTTTCAATTGTTGTTTTTGAACTGCCGCTGGCTGTTTTGATGGTGAAAAACTTCTTTAACTTTAGTTTTCTAATGAAGCAAAATATATCAATTCTAGTGCTGGCATAATTAAATGTACTTTCAGGACAAAAGTTAAGCCCCAATGATAATAGCTGTTTCTCTGCTTGGGAAAGTGTAATATATGACAGTTTGATGATAGTTTGATCGTTTAGCGTTGCTTTTTGTACCATTGCTGCTTTTTTCTTTGATTGTACATTTTGTTTTTGTTTTTGTTTTTGCGCCTTGCTCTTCTCCTTGCATTTCTCTTTGTTCTGTTGTTTGTTGGTTCCGGTTTCTTGGACGGAGAGTTTGGCCGCCGGTCCTCCACTAAAAAATCGATCTCTTCCCTAAACTCAATACAATTTTATCACTTTGCCCTCCCATGCTGTTGCATTCCAGAGCCTGATGTGCTTGTGAGTGATTCTGTATCAATGTCAGATAATTCCACAGCGTTGGTTTGTTGTTGTGCCCCACTGGTGGCTTTACTTATTCTTCTGTCCTCAAATCTTAATTTCTTGGCATGTTCAAATCTTGCGCGAGAAAGTGTATATTTGCCCCTGCTCGTAGTCAGCTTGGTCACGAGCAAATTTATGTGCTCTACGTATTTTTATTCTTTCTTCATGTTTCCTTAGTCTTTCAACCATTTCATTGCGGGTTTTTATTATAAATTCCTTGAGGGCTGACTTGTCGAGCTCCTCATTGATTTTTCAATTTCCTCCATCAGTGTATGGCGATCTATTGATGCATACTTTATTAAAATCCTCACCAAATTCATGGAGGCCGCCAAATTGCTTTCCCCATTCCTTAAGCATACCGGGATTAGGCTCTTCAAAACTCGGGGCTAAAAGAATCCTGAGCCCCGAGGAACTCTCCCTACTTCCTCATATTTGGTGAGGGATTTGCATGTTCCCACCATTTAGTAATTTCATTTTTAGATTTTTTTTCCAAGGTTTTAAAAGATACTTTACATCTTGGTCATTACTGCTTCACCGTTTTGCGGGCCTTCTGTGCTCGAAATCAATCTTGGCAGGTTGTTAAACAATTCGTCTGCCGCCGCCTCTCGTTCTCTCACTGTGTCAGCCGACATAGCTTCAGAGCGAGTTAAATTCACACAAAGAGCCAGGCGTTCTCCGGTCCCATACACTGCCTGTGGATATCGCCGCCCCACCTACACGCCGTGCTGTATTACTCACCACCGGATCACGTCTCGAACGGGTCCTCCGACCCAGTCGCCGTCGTTTTTCCAATTGGTGTCCAAATACCCAGCTGTTGTAGGGGGCTACCGCCAAATACTCCTCTCCGGAATTCTGTCCTTTCGATAGTTGCGGGCGGTTGCCTGCTTGCGGGGAGAGGGTCCGTCACCGGAAACAACCAACTTCCGTATTTTACTTCATCAAAGCACACTCTCCGAACCTCCACGCTCCTTGCTGGCGAACAGAGAGAGACGGACCCAGATATATGGCAGGTAAGATCTTTATTTACTCCCTCTGTGACGCATTTCGAGCACCCTGTGCCCTTGTTCACACATGGAAACAAACGTCGGCCATTGCAATTTTATATGCTAGGTGTCCACCCCCGTGTATCACATGATCATAGACATGGAAGTATTACTCTCTGAACAAACTTGCATATATCTTCCTTCCTAAGTGATCCCACATTGGAAAAAATAATAATGATAATAATCGTTGGAAAATACTCTGGGGCCGATTCCGATCTCGGTCGGAGGCGCACCCAATACTATTCGGTCGGGAAAAAAGCCATGCGAAAGCCAGTTTCCCGACCGATCCGTACAGCACACCGAACGAGCAAGTACGATGCGCACAACAGCAAAAATCCCGGCCGAGCCGTACTCACCCAAACCAGGTCCTGTTCTCCGACCGAGGTGAATCCGGAAACGCCGAATCGAGTCGCACGGAAGGGAAAATGCAGCCCCGTCCGGCCGGACAAGTACGATGCGCTTCCGTACGCGCCGAACCCGTCGCTACGCACGGCACGTCAAAGCATCCGGGGAGGCGCACATAAGCTCCGAATCGCGCCACAACACGATCCACGGCTACGAGACGAACACAGCACAGACGAGGGCGACGCGAAGCGGCGAGGACGAAGCGAAGCGACGAGGACGAAGCCAAGCGACGAGGATGGCGCGAAGCAACGAGAAGGACGAACGACACGAACCAACCATGAATCCCTTCGTCCCGATCATACCCAATATTCTACATCTACTACCGGAACAGGCACGGACGCGTACGGCGAGAAGGTAAGTCAGACACCAACCACAAAAACACATACAACACGTACACGACACATCACACACATACACTGGGAATCTGAATATACTTACACCAGCAGCACCATAGGGGCGGGATGCCCATCACCAATGCCACATATGCACACAGGGGCCTGAATGCGCGCCACCACCCCAACCCAGGGGGCTGGATGCCAACCACCACAACCACCCTTAGCCAGGGGGTGCCAGATGCCCACCACCACTACCACCCTTAGCCAGGGGGGCTGGATGCCTACCACTACTACCACCCTCACCCAGGGCGGGCTGGATGCCTACTCTACCACCCTTAGCCAGGGGGCTGGATGCCTACCACTACTACCACCCTCACCCAGGGGGCAGGATGCCTACCACTACTACCACCCTCACCCAGGGGGGCAGGATGCCCACCACTACTACCACCCTCACCCAGGGGGGCAGGATGCCCACCACTACTACCACCCTCACCCAGGGGGGCAGGATGCCCACCACTACTACCACCCTTAGCCAGGGGGCAGGATGCCCACCACTACTACCACCCTCACCCAGGGGGCAGGATGCCCACCACTACTACCACCCTCACCCAGGGGGCAGGATGCCCACCACTACTACCACCCTCACCCAGGGGGCAGGATGCCTACCACTACTACCACCCTTAGCCAGGGGGGCAGGATGCCCACCACTACTACCACCCTTAGCCAGGGGGCAGGATGCCCACCACTACTACCACCCTCACCCAGGGGGGCAGGATGCCCACCACTACTACCACCCTTAGCCAGGGGGCAGGATGCCCACCACTACTACCACCCTTAGCCAGGGGGCTGGATGCCTACCACTACTACCACCCCCACTCATAGGATGGACAATGCATGACACAACAAGCACACCACAACCTAGGGAATGCAAGATTAAGACATCCCCCACCACCATGACAAGCGTGTGAGCAGGCTGTGTCAAATGCCTACAACACCGAACATGACATTGAACATACAATGTGACCCCCTAGCACATGTGCCACACATATATGTGTGTGGCACCCACAATGCTAAGCAGCCCATGACCATTGTGGCAATGGGGCCTAAACCCCCATCATCACAGTGACCAAAAGGCAAGTGTGGGGTCCATAGCTGAAGCACATTTTGACCATTGTGGCAATGGGGTCTAAACCCCCATCATCACAGTGACCAAAAGGCAAGTGTGGGGTCCATAGCTGAAGCACATTTTGACCATTGTGGCAATGGGGTCTAAACCCCCATCATCACAGTGACCAAAAGGCAAGTGTGGGGTCCATAGCTGAAGCACATTTTGACCATTGTGGCAATGGGGTCTACACCCTCATCATCACAGTGACCAAAAGGTAATTGTTGACAAAGAAAGAGCTGCAACTGCCAAACTGCATGGATCATTCCTGGTCACAGAACCAAAAACTCATCTGTGGCAAAGTAGTGTATGTGTCCCATTGCAACATAAATTGGGGGAGCCAAATACTGCAGTGCAAATGAAACATTCCTTTGGCCATGTGCAGACAAACAACACCCATGGGGGCTGAGACCGTCAACAGTCATCAATGACACAATGACAGAAGTGACCATCAGAATGCAGAACCACATATTTGCACCAATGGGCACACAAATGCAGATACCCTGTGGAGACAGCAGATGTGAGGTGAACAGATACCATACCATGGCAGCAATGGGACACACAAACCATGATCACTGTGCTGACCGATGACCTAGGAGTCCCAGGGACAGCAGGGGAAACACACCAAACAACATACAGCCAATGGCACACCCAAGATATGCCAATGCAGTGGTGCAGATGCACAAACACAAACAGGCAGACCAACACTGTCATCATACACAGCAGGTGAGGGGTGGGGGTGCCAGTGTCCCCAGGCAACAACACAACACATGAGGAGAGCTGAATACCAATCATACAGATGTGCATACACTGCCACACTAAGGTAACTCATGGATCCAAATCCCCTATGTGGGCAAGCAGGCATTGACAGGTGAGAGGGAGCACAAAACACACATGTCACACAGGCACGTAGGAACAACAACTGACACAGCAAGTCACAGACACACCACAGCACCACCCCCAGGGCCCCCACAATGTGGTGACCCTGGGCTGAAGAAAAATACCACTGTGATGACAAAGCTAAATGTCGTTCACACTGTGAACCACAGTCAGGTGTCCTGAGCAACTAACTACCATCACACCTACACAAGCACAAATCAATCAGCATGGCCAGTAAGCCAAGGCCAACATGGAGGCAGGGGACTAGCCGGGCAACAACTCTCATCTGCACACACTCAAGACCACACCCCTCGACCTCCAACAATGTGCAGCAGTGAAGTACACATGCACTGGTGACATTGCACATGCACCCATTACTATTCCAGGGTGGTGGGTGGGAACCAAGGTGTAGAAACACATCACACATGGACACTCAACAAGACTCCTGAATGTCTGACACACTGCACACTACGCTGTACATGGACATGACGGCAATACCACACCGACCAATGGGATCCCAGCCACAGTCACACACCAATGAAGAAGCCAAGGTCACCCACAAAGAACACACATAGACAACAACCAACATTGCAGCCCGGACCCTAAGGAGTGCCAGCAGTCACACACACAACGTGTCACAATCACTGAAAGATAACACAAACTGGAAATCACATGACAGGGGCAAACAACAAGTGCCAAAGGGAAACCTGACTGTGACCCATCTGCGTCAGCACACAAACTCTGCCCTGACAGCAAACACACCTATGGGTGACACCCTGATGACCAGTAATGTGCCATGCACCCACATCACAGAGAACACAGGGAGAAGACTTTGGGGAACATAGCTCAAGTCAGCAAGCATCACAAACAGGTACAACACTAGGGATCACAGCATGCGCAGATGAATGGAAGTGAACACACAGACATGCACATACAACACACACCTTGGGCGCAGGCAATGTCACACGTGTACACACTGCCATGAGGGGACTCCACTCCTGTGTGAGGAAAGCTGTGCCATATGTTGCCTCAGTAGGGCCCCATCATGTCAGCTGAGCACTTGGTCACACAATCAACAATTAGCACCAAATGAGGGCTCCCATCACATCAGCCTGGTCATGGATGTGCCAACGGAATCATCAGCACAGATCCAACACACTTGTATAGCAATGTTGCACTGACTACACGGATGAGTCCCTCCCCATTGATGCCCAAACCTGCATGTCCACTGGAGATGGCAACACGGTCAGGGAAGTAGACAAATGCAACGATGGCAGGCACAACAGATGTGCAGGGGTGGAAGCCACAGATATGAAATTGCCAATGTAAGTAGGAAACCCATTGCCAAATACTGAACACATGACACCCTCAGATGCTGCTATTGATGACATGGATACACCACATGATAGGACACATTCCCCCTGGACCACATGGGTTCCTGCACAGTAACACTTCATAATCATGAGACCAGATATCACCATCACTGCAGCAAGGGCATGGTTAGCTGCACCAACAACATGTACATCTGAAGCATGAGCACTAGAGAAAAGAAAGTTGCTTTATTCAGCATATGTGTTGAGGCCAAACGAAGTCCTGAAAAAAGAGCAAAGGCCAATGGCCAGTCCATTGTCAAAGTTCAAACAGGGTGACACTGGCAGATGTCACCCTACGCATGCCTGCACAATACCAGGGACAATCCACTAGGAGGGGCAACCGGGGGGCAGGCCAGGCACCGCAGGGACAGGATCAGGGCTCACCAGGGGAGTCAGGGAAGGGGTGGTGGGTGCTGGAGAGCCACTGACAACTGCAGTGGAGGTGTCTGACATGGTGTGTGCCGGCACAACTGGGGGGCATGACACAGATGTCGTGGGTGCCGGCACAACTGCAGTGGACCCTGCAGATGGGGTGGACAGGTCCGCCACTGCAGTGCCCAAGTCAGACAGGGCGGTAGTGGACTCCACTGCAGTGCCTACCTCCAGGGGAGGAGAATGGGGAACAGGCAAGGTGGGTTGGACAGAGGGGGGGACACCCTCACCACATCAGTGGCACAGACAAGCGCAGCGGGGGTGTGGTGCTGGGAGAGCAAGTGGCAGGGGGAGAAGGCCGGAGCATCTTGGGGATGGTATATCTGTGGGTGGGGGAACCTGGGGCAGGGTGTGGTGGGGGCACCTGTGCAGTGGGGGCCTGAGGGATGGAGGACGGAGACCTTGTGCCTGAGCTGCAGGGCGGTGGCGGGGTCTTGCTCTTAGCACTCCGGGGGGACTTGCGGGTGGGGGCCTCAGTCCGTCTGCGCCTGGGGGAGGGTGTCCGGGGGCGAGGGGCACTCTGCTCCGTGTGGGTGGGCTTCCTCTTCCCCCGGGATGCTGGAGCAGCTTCATCGGTGGGGAAGAGGCCGAGGTCACAGAGGAAGAGCTGCTGTGACTTTGGGGTTGCAGGTGAGGCAAGGGAGGGTGCTTTGGAGGGAGAGGGAACTGAGGACTGCGCAGTGCATGTGGATGCGTGTGTGTGTGCCAGGGCCCCATCCCCTGTGAGTCTGGCTTCAGTCCCCTGAATGTGCGTGCGTGTGCGTTTTGTCATTGGCGTGTGTGTCAGTGTGCTGGATGTGTGTGTGCTGGTGTGTGCCAGTGTGTGTGTGCCTGGGATGGGTAAGGTGCTGGGGAGTGTGGATGGAGCAGAGGCAGGAGGGGTGAGGGACCGTTTGAGGAGGGACACTGCTGCCGTCAGGGAGGAGTCCATGGACCTATTGCCCCTCTGTAGGTCAGACATGCCCGATGAGATGCCCTCCATGAACGACACCAGCTGAGTCAACAGCGCGGTGTGCGCATGGAGGACACTCAGCATGGCTGTCTGCCCTACATGGAGCTGGCGAAGGAGGTACACAGACTCCTCACTCAGGGCAGCAGGGGACACAGGGGCAGGGGGTGCGGTGCCTGGCCCAAAGGAGACACGCTCCCGGACATGGGAGCCTCCACGGACCTGGGGAATGGGAGCCGATGGGAGGGCGGTGGTGGTGCTGGTGGTGGCGGGGACAGCAACACTAGCTGGGGTGTGGTGGCTGCTGACACCCGCCTCCACAAGGGAGTCATCCTCCGAGTTGCTCTGGTCCTCAGCTGAGGTGGATGCTGCTGAGGACTCCTCGGTGTGGCTCCCCTCGCCCTCCGTGCCACTGGGTCCCTCCGACCACTCCTCGGCTGCTGACCCAGTCTGGCTCTCCGGCTCCTCCTGGTCCGTGGAGCTGTCCCCTTCCGTGGCCGTGGATGTATCTGCAAACAATGGGGAAACAGACAGACATCAGTCACCTGCACATAACGCACACACCACTGTGAGCACAGCACATCACAGAGCAAGCCCTGGCATCATTAGTTGTGCATTGCTAAAAGTGCACTAATTGAACAGGAGAAGTCAATTGTCAGTCTGATGCCAAGCATGGCACTCACATCCCACATGGCCTTGCACCCATCTGTCTGGTGTCTGTTGGATTGCAACACCCCAGTGTTGACACATGCACCAAGTACACAGTAGTTGGACAGTGCAGAGGACACGGTGTGGACACATCACAGCTCTTGCCACTGAGTCAGTACAGGTTTACGGATGTAAGGGATGCCCAGAGTCAAATAGGAAATGCATGTGATGCATACCAGCGACAGACACCATGATGCACCCATGTCCTGATAGCCAGCGCCACTATGGTGTGCATGTAGCACATGTCACTCCCCTGCAGGATCACCAATCAGTAGACACATGCCATGGCGGAGGCATGACTGCAAAGTCATACATCACTGTCTCAGTGATGTATGACTTTGCAGCCAGATCAACAACACTCTGCACTGTGTCACAATAGTAGGTCATGGGGAATGCAAGTCCTGGAGCTGCACAAGTGCACATGTACATCCCCCACAACACATCCTCTTAACCCTCATCTGTCCAGGTCATACCTATTGGACATATGGGAGACCTGTGACACTACCCTCTGAACCTGAGCCCCTCACACTCTGCTGTGCATGGGGAACAGCTGCCTGAACTTCACATTTACATGCCCCAGTCTGCATGGGCAGCTGATCAGACACCTATGTGTCACACAAGTATCGTCTCCTATGGTCACATCTCCAGTGGCATGCTGAGCCCCTACCAAGAAACTCCACAGCAGTCCTGGCGACTAATCCACAGCACACTGACACAGAGGCAGACACCTGAGGGGCAAATCACTGTGCACAATGTGTCCTCTGATACACGGGAGTGGGAGTACAGAGTGTATTGTATGGCCTGGAGTAGGCATGACTGTCCAGCCCCACATGAATGAGGGATGAGCCCTGGACTGTAGGCAGCTGGCTAAGTATGTGTGACACACGTCATATACATACTCCTGGGGCCCAAACATTGTTCCCACCCGCAGCATGGGTGTGTGCCAGGTACCCCAGCCACATGTGGTGGATCAGCTCAGCAATTGGACCACAGATCAAAGTAACACGCTGAATACATGTCAGAATACAGGCATTGTGTAAGCAATGGACCCACCCATGATGCCCACCACAGAGTCAGGGAAACAGATGCTGTCTCCCACCTTGAGTCAAGCAAACTGCAAGGACACAGTCCTAAGTGACAGAATTCCCTGCATGTAAGGGCCACACCTGGGTATCAGATGAGGAGTGGGCAGTGCACAATAGAGGGACATGGCTCCTGGACAACATGACTGCTGTACTGTGGCAGTTCAACCTGGCCCGAGGAGGGCACATAACATGTTAGACAGAGTACACAGTGCAGTCTTTGACTCACCCCCTCCTTGCTGCTCTCTGGCCTTCAGCTGCCCATCCAGGTCTGGAAAGACCACCGCCAGGATCCTGAGCATGTGGGGGTCAGGGTCCGTGTTCCGCCCCTCCTGCGAGGAGGCGACAGCTTCAGCTGGACCCGTGCAATCCTCCGGGTCCAGCCCCGAAGGTCCTGCCACCTCTTTTGGCAGTTGCGGATCCGGCGCTTGTAGACCCCCACGGACCGGACAGCCCGGACGATGTCCTTCCAGATCTCATGCTTCCGATGGGCAGAAGCCTGTCAGGATGACAAAGTGATAAGGACATTACTACACATGCAACATATCCGTGCATGACACAGTTGCATATACATGTCGCAATCACAGGGGCACATGGTGTACCCAGGCAGTGCACGGCTGCCCATGGACAGTTTTCCAGAAGTCACTACATGGTATCATAGCATGGGGAGTAAAACCCTGTTCAGAAGCACTGTCACTGCACCATACCTGTCCAGTGCAAGTCACTACACACTATGGGGGGTGACAACTACTCAGTGAGCCTGCTAGCCAGTGGTGTGCTGACTCTCAGCCTTGCTAGTCAGACAAAATGCACATTCAGAAAGGCAGTGCACAGAACACTCACCTGCTCCCCTGGTGTCCCATACAGCTTGCTGTACTGTGGAAAGTAGGCTGTCCAGCAGGGCCTGGTTCTCTTCAAGGCTGAAGGCTGGGGCTCTCTCCACAGTACGTGCCATTGCAGGGTCCAGAGGGGCAGAGACAGCAGCAGTGCAGTGGCAGATGTCGTCCTGGAGCATGTAGTGCAGGCAAGTGGGCTCTCAGGGGAACATGCAGCAATATATATGTGCTGGAGAGGCAGATACTGTCCCTTGTGTCCAAAGTGATAGGTCCAAGTCGTTTGCATCTTCTGAATATGGCCAATCCATGGAATAGCAGCACCAAAACACGCCCACAGCATCCTTCAAAATTTCAACTTCATGACATACATGATTTTGCAACATTGTTGTGGGTGACCAACTGATTTTCCAGCAACCGACTCGTTCGAATATTCGAAAACGCGTCCGTTGCCAGGCAAGCCCATTGTCAATGGGTGCGCACCGATCGGTCCATTGAGGTACAACGCGCACAGGGGTACAACGCGTACCCGCACACATTGAAAGCAATGGGCCGGCCGGAGGCACCGATCGGTCCATTGCTGTTCAACGCGCACAGGGGTACAACGCGTACCCGCACACATTGAATGCAATGGGCCGGCCGGAGGCACCGATCGGTCCATTGCAGTTCAACGCGCACAGGGGTACAACGCGTACCCGCACACATTGAATGCAATGGGCCGGCCGGAGGCACCGATCGGTCCATTGCAGTACAACGCGCACAGGGTACAACGCGTACCCGCACACATTGAATGCAATGGGCCGGCCGGAGGCACCGATCGGTCCATTGCAGTTCAACGCGCACAGGGGTACAACGCGTACCCGCACACATTGAAAGCAATGGGCCGGCCGGAGGCACCGATCGGTCCATTGCAGTACAACGCGCACAGGGGTACAACGCGTACCCGCACACATTGAATGCAATGGGCCGGCCGGAGGCACCGATCGGTCCATTGCAGTACAACGCGCACAGGGGTACAACGCGTACCCGCACACATTGAATGCAATGGGCCGGCCGGAGGCACCGATCGGTCCATTGCAGTACAACGCGCACAGGGGTACAACGCGTACCCGCACACATTGAATGCAATGGGCCGGCCGGAGGCACCGATCGGTCCATTGCAGTACAACGCATCACTGTACATGTGACTGGCATATGTCAGCATGCCTGTCTCAGATGGACATATGCCAGCCACAGATAGCTCCCAGGGAGTGAGGGGCACACCTACATCACGACAGCCTGTCCAAACCTTATCATAAGGCATGTAAGGCTGCATTTCCTATTGTGTGTATGTTGGTGTACATGTTGTCCTGTGGGTGTCACCTGTGGGCAGCCACCCCCAGGCTGTGCACGTGTTCATGGGGACAGGATCATGGGTGTTATGTGTACGTGACCACTGTGATGTGCAACTGTTCATATCTGTGCATGTGCCATGGTCACATTTCACAGTGGTGTTTGTGTATGTCATGTCACATACCCCGTGAGTCCCATGTGGGACGGTATGTTTGAGCCAGGGTGTCCCAGTGGCACAATAGTGATGGCCCTCCACAGTCTTTGTGCATGTAGTGTTTACAATGTCTCTGATTTCATGTGCACAATGGGAGACAGTCTCCACATCCACGTTGTGTGTGCATGGACTCTGATGTTGTGCGTGTGTGTCACAGACGTCCATGGCTCTCCTGCCATGGCAAGTGTGGCCACTACCTGTGGGGGTCATGTTTGTTTTGTTGTGGTGTACACATGATACTCCAGGTGATGCCAGTGTCCATGTGGCATTACAGGGTCCCTGGGAATGTGCCTGTCGTTGAGCTGTGGTGCCTGGGGCACATCTGTCCTCACATGTCACTGGGGGGTGACTGTGACACAGCATCATGATATCCAATGGGCCAACCTGGGACAAATTGATGCCACCTGTAGGACCGTGTTGACAGATGTTGGCCATGTATGTACCATAAATGTCGTTCCGGTACTGCACACTTCATGTAGTTGTGCCTCATGATGATGTATGTTGGGATCTTGAGTGTGTTCAATGCCGCATATGTGGGGTGACTGACGATCTTGCTTACTTCTCCTCTGCACTGCAGGGCTCCTGCTGTCCATCGGCCATTCCCAGACCTGGCAACGATGGTGGAACGGGACAGCATCCGACGGTACCGCTTCACCAGGCAGCTGATTGAGGATTTTGCAGTGCAGTTGTCCCCACATTTGCAGCCTGGCCGGCCGTATCCTACAGCGCTGACCCCCAAGGTGAAGGTGATGGCAGCCCTACACTTCTTTGCCACCGGTACCTTCCAACATACTGTGGCGTCTGCTGGTGGGATGTCACAGACCATGTTCAGCCGTGTGCTCCGCGATGTTTTGGCGGCAATGTTGCTCTTCCTGAACCGGTACATCTATTTCCCTAGACTGCGACGACTCACTGACGTGAAGAGTGACTTTTATGCCCTGGGGAGGATGCCGCATGTAATTGGCTCCATTGATGGGACACATGTGGCTTTGGTACCACCACAGGCCCAGGAGCAGGCCTACAGGAACCGCAAGCACTACCACTCGGTCAATGCACTGGTGGTGTGTCTTGCAGACATGACCATCACACACGTGTGTGCCCGTTTCCCTGGTTCAGCACACGATGCCTTTGTGATGAGGAGTAGTCGCATCCCCAGGTTGATGGCACAGATGCAGAACCAGCGTGCCTGGCTTGTCGGTGTGTACTGACTTTGTGCCATTGTGTGTGATCTGATCTGTAGTATTCCGCCCACTTTTCCAAGTCAGCTGATGTGCACTTGTCTGTCCGTAGGTGACTCGGGATACCCCAACATGCCGTGGTTGCTGACACCCCTCAGGAACCCTGTGACACCTGCCCAGATGCGCTACAATGAGGCACATGGTCGGACCAGGAGAGTGATTGAGCGGACCTTTGGTCTCCTGAAGAGCCGCTTCCGCTGCCTGGACAAGACCGGAGGGTCCCTCCCATATGCCCCTGCGAAAGTGTGCAAGATTATCATCGTCTGCTGCATGCTCCACAACCTGGCAGTGCGGAAGGAGTTGCCTCTCATCCAGGATGACGATGACCAACATCCGCCACCTGTGGAGGATCCTGGCCTGGACCACGATGCCAGTGACGATGATGATGATGATGGTGATGGTGATGTCCGCACACAGCTCATCACCAACTTCTTTAGCTGAATGTGAGTATCCTGAGGTGTCATGTGAATGATGTGAGTTGGCATGATGTGTGGGTGGTGCTCTGGTGCTGTTGGAGTGTGTCCATGGGCTACTTGACAGGATGTGTGTTGCGATGTGTGGTGACAGGTGGGCTGTACTCCCCAACAGTGTTGACATGCTAACTTGGTTCTGGGTGGGTATCTTGTAACATGTATTGTGCATGAGTTTTGCTGTTCTGTCCTGTACTGCATTGCTTTTGACTGTGTGTCATTTCTGTCCTTCACAGGGTACTTTCAGATTCGTTTGGTCAACTGTGTCCACCGACGACGTGATTGCACATCCAGGCTGGTAGCTGTTGTGTCCCTACAGGTGATGTGCGCCACACCCATGGACTTCCTTCTGTCTACAGTTGTTGACTGTGTGCCCGCTACCAGGTGGGGTTACCTTGCATCTGTAGTGGTTACGGCATGTTGCTACTGTGTAATAAACCTGTGCTTCACTTAGTGATGTGCGTTGTCTGTGGTCACACATTTGACTGCCATTTGCTTACTGCACCTGTGGGCTACTTGACTACAACTGGGAATGGGTGTGGTGTCTGTGCATTGCACCGTCTTCCCTGGCAACATCAGTGTAGGCAATGAGTCAGATGGCCTAGGTGTGTATGTGTTGTGTAGCCCTGGTGGTGTGTCTCCCTCATATGTGTCACGTTGCCTGTACTCACATGCCTGTGTTGTCCTTGCTGTTGCAGTTCGCATACACTGTGTAATTTTGCAGTTCATCATCCCCATAACAGCACCCACGTTGGAATCACGACAGAGGCAAGTATGGTGTATTAGTGTGTTTATTGTGATAATAGTGCATAGGATGGATTGTGCTGTACATGAATCTTGCAATCCCAAGTTCCTAGATGAATAGAAAGTCCAGGTAGACAGGATCCCCAGTATCGGGGCCACAGTTGTCTGACACATTGTTCCAACTTGTACTCCCCATGCTATGTGTGGGAGTAGTGTTGCCATCAACAGGGTGAACAGTCTGTGCACAAAGGCGAAAATCCAGAACAGGTTCAGGCTTCCTGGGAGTTGCGCTTGGCCATCAGCCTCTCACTTTCCCCTCCTCGGACGACCCCTCTTCTTGGGGGGGGGCCCTCAAGTGCAGGCTGCTGCGGTGCAGGGGACTCTCCGCCAGAGTCCTCCTCCCTCCCTGTGGCAGTTGCAGTTTGTTCGGTACCAGATGTTGTTGGCACACAGGGAGGTGTGGACTGGTTGCTGTTCATCTGGCGGAGGCATTGTAAAATGTCCCTGTGCACCGCCGTCATCTCATGTAGTACATCCCACTTGGACTCCACGCGGGTCATGTGGGAGTCCACACGTGACATGTGGGAGTCCACACGTGACATGTGTGACTCCACTTGGGACATGTGGGAGTCCAAGCGGGCATGATGGGCAGCCTGCTGCTGTTTGATGTCTCTGAGGAGCCCCACTACCTGGCTGAGCTCTCCGGTGCTGGACTGGTACGCATCAGCTATGCGTACCAGTTGTGGGTCTTCATGCACACCAGCAACGTCTGCAAGCAGCGACCTCTGTCTCCCACCCCTCCCACCACCCCTGCTGACATGTGCAGTGTGTGCAGTTGCACGCACAGATAACCCTGGTCCACCTTGGGGGTTGGTGGTGGTGGTGGTGTCCATGGCCCCAGGTTGGTCCAGGGTCACTGCGCTGGTGTTGTTCCTTATTCTGTCCATGTCGGCAGGGATGGTATTCGTGGTGACAGTCGTTGGAGGGGTGGGTGCAGGGGGTGCAGCTGGTGGACCTGCTGGTGCTGCAGCTGGTGGTCCTGCTGGTGCAGCATGTTGACTTGCACCGGATGTGCCAGGTTGTTCTTCATCGTCCGAGGAGGACAGAGGCTGTACGACGCCAGTGAGCTCGGCATCCTCTTGAGCCTGGGACTGGGACTCCTCAGCGTCTGCTGCTGTGTCCCTATCATCACCTGTTTTTGGGAGACACAAACAATGTATGTCATGTTTCTGCAGGCATCAGTGGTTGACACACCTGACAGTTGTGACTGTGCCTCGGGGTGCGGGCCTGTACATTGTATTGTCCTAAGTCGTCACAGTCAGGGGTTGATATTGGTGTGGCACATTGTCCTGCATTATTTGGGCATTTCTATGTATTCTCTGGGGTGTGAACATGGTCTGCATTGATTGTGTTTGGTTGACAGCCAGACCTCCTTCCCACCCACCCACCCACCCAGTCAGTTATCCCACCATGGAACGTGCTTGCATTGCAGGGAGTGTAAGTTGTCTCTCAGGATGTCAGTCAGTGGTGTCCTGCTGTTTGTTGGTGCACAGTTGGCAGCAGGGCCTTGTGCTCCCCACAGCAGTAGCCAGTGTCAGCCATCTTGTGAGTCCTTCTCCACTCCCTGTGATGTGAGCATGGTTCAGGGTGGTGTTGATGGGACAGTTGTGGGGGTGAGCTATGTCTGTGACTACGACTCCCATCATGCTATTGCCTCCACCCCCTTCCCAGCATGCCCATGCTTCCTTCCTTTTGACTCTGCTTCCCTGTGGGGTGGGCTGGCTGTGCTGACAGGATGGCTGGGAGTGTTGTCCTGGCAGTTGTTTGGCTAAGAGTCCCAAGAGTGTCCCTGTGCTTCACACAACATAACCCAGGGTGGTGGTGCTTTGTGGGATCTTGTGTTAGGATGGAGGGCATTGCATTCTACCAGGTGGGTACTGTGGAGTTTGTGTTGGGGGGGGGTGTGAGGGGAGGTGCTGGTGACTATAGTCAGTGCTGCAAGTCCCCCTTCCCACCCAGCCAGCCAGATAGCCCACCATGGAACGTGCTTGCATTGCAGGGAGTGTAAGTTGTCTCTCAGGATGTCAGTCAGTGGTGTCCTGCTGTTTGTTGGTGCACAGTTGGCAGCAGGGCCTTGTGCTCCCCACAGCAGTAGCCAGTGTCAGCCATCTTGTGAGTCCTTCTCCACTCCCTGTGATGTGAGCATGGTTCAGGGTGGTGTTGATGGGACAGTTGTGGGGGTGAGCTATGTCTGTGACTACGACTCCCATCATGCTATTGCCTCCACCCCCTTCCCAGCATGCCCATGCTTCCTTCCTTTTGACTCTGCTTCCCTGTGGGGTGGGCTGGCTGTGCTGACAGGATGGCTGGGAGTGTTGTCCTGGCAGTTGTTTGGCTAAGAGTCCCAAGAGTGTCCCTGTGCTTCACACAACATAACCCAGGGTGGTGGTGCTTTGTGGGATCTTGTGTTAGGATGGAGGGCATTGCATTCTACCAGGTGGGTACTGTGGAGTTTGTGTTGGGGGGGGTGTGAGGGGAGGTGCTGGTGACTATAGTCAGTGCTGCAAGTCCCCCTTCCCACCCAGCCAGCCAGATATCCCACCATGGAACGTGCTTGCATTGCAGGGAGTGGAAGTTGTCTCTCAGGATGTCAGTCAGTGGTGTCCTGCTGTTTGTTGGTGCACAGTTGGCAGCAGGGCCTTGTGCTCCCCACAGCAGTAGCCAGTGTCAGCCATCTTGTGAGTCCTTCTCCACTCCCTGTGATGTGAGCATGGTTCAGGGTGGTGTTGATGGGACAGTTGTGGGGGGGGCAATATGTGTGACTGCGACTCCCATGATGCTATTGGCTACACTGACTTGGCCAGCATACACAGAATTCCTTCCTTTGAGTGGTCTTCACTGTGTGTTGGTGTTGTTGTGGTGGCTACATGTGTGGATGTGTGTGTTAGTTCTATTTGTGCCACTGCCTAGCTGTAGTTGTGGTTGTGTTTGTACATGTGTTGGCACAGTTGGATGTGACTTTTTTGATGGCATGTGTTGTGTTTATCTGACTGACATACACATTTTGGGATGATTCTGTTCTAGTTGCTGTGTAATTGCTATGTGTGCATGGTTTGACTCTCCCCTTGACAGTGATGTGTGTGTTTTGTGGCAGTTTATTGTGTACATTTGTTGTGTACTCACCAGGCTCTGGGATGTTCTCTAGTCCATATACGCTCACTGGCGGAAGGATGGCCCGCACCTTCTCCTCCCAGGGCCTGAGGTATATTGGCTTGGCAGGAGGGCCACTGCCGGTATGTTGGCTGTTGATGTAGTCTATCTTCAGCAGGTCCCGTACCCTCCTGCGCACGTCATACCACCTGTTCTGGATGTCCGTCTTTGTGCGCCGACATGATGATTGGGCGTTCACCCTGTTGATGATCCTCTCCCACATCTTGGTTTTCTGCGACATGGGGGTCTGTTGGACCAGAGTGCCAAACAGCTGTGGCTCCACCCTGAGGATCTCGTCTACCAGGACTTCCAATTCACAATCTAGGAACTTGGGATTCTTCTTGGGGGGCATGGTGATGGGTGGTGATGGTGAGTGATGTGTGTGTTGGTGTGCAGGTGAGGGTGTGTGAGTGTGTGTTTTGCTGGGTGTATGTGAGGTAGGTATTTGTTGGTGTGCTGATGGTGTGTGGCTTGTGTGAGGGATGAGCTGTGGGTGTGTGGTTGCTTTCTCTTGGGTGCTGGCAGTGAAATGGCATTTGCAAAGGCTCATGGTAGTGATTTGTGTCCTTTATATAGGTGGAGTTGTGGGTGTGTCTTTGTTCTCTGTCCCCACCCCCCAGTATTTATTGGCTTGGTAATTGCTTGTTTGGCCTTTTTTTGGTTGATTTTTCCTTTGTGCTGTTTGTGTATGTTGGAAACGTTCTTGTGACCGAGTCGGACCCTGCATTGGTCTCGTACGGTGTTTTCCGTTTCGTTCACGCTGTGTTTGTGCAGTTTTGTATGCTGCGTACGCGTCGGTCGCGGTGTATTGTGTTGCTTCGGCTCGGTTTTGTATGCGTGTCGGTCGTACGGCTTGTCCTCCGTCCGACTCGGTCGTGTTTTCGCGCCTTGCATCGTACTTTGCGGGTTGGAGTTGGCGGGTACGATTCGGTCGGATTTGTTCCGGGTGCGTGTCGGTCGGTTGGATTCGCGTGTTTTCCGGCCGGATTGCTATTTTCCGAGCGGCTCGGTCGGTCGGCTTGGTTTCCTGACGTGTCGGTCGGATTTATCGCGGCTTGCATCGTACTTGGCGTGTCGGGCGCCACTGGTACGTGTCGGTCGGTATTTTTTCCGGATCCGAGTCGGTCGGTGCTTTTTCCGGCCCGAATCGGAATCGACCCCTCTGTCTAAGCAATGTAAAATGATGCTACAAAATTGTTTTCGGAATTTTTTTCTCCCAAAATTACAATGATAAACCATATGACATTTTACCTCTGGATGAACGACTAACAAATATAATAACGCCATCTGTGCAAAAAATCGCGATATGTGCAAATGAGCAAATATTGACATATTAGCAAAAGTACAATACATAATTAATGGATTATTAAAAATTATTCATTAAAAAATCCTTAATAAAAATCCAAAAAACATAGATATCAACATTAAAATTGCTTACGTGGACGTTATATATCACTGCATGATGTTAACATAAATGCATCAGTCTGCGTTAAACATAGCCTTTTCTTCAAATACTTTCTGCATAAATGCATGAAAACCAAAAATTGCCACAATGTTACAATTTCAAATTTAAATTAATAAATAAATATAGCATCCTCTACAGAGTCATTGTTCATTATAACGCCAACTGAATTCTAAAATTAGATCTAAAATCCTTCTGTGTCTAGCAGCATATTATCTTCTGTAAAACATGTGATGTTATATAAAGTGCTAAGTGCTCCTAAAAAATCTAAAAAATTGTGCTTGGATAATGTGATAAAAACCAGTGGACTTAAAAAAACCCTATTTAAAAGACACATGCCTATCATGAATGATGGCGACAAAGCAGTATGATAAGAGACTAAAACTACAGTGTAAGAAAAATTGTTATCTAAACCTCATAAGATAGAAAAATCGAAAAATCTATTAAAAACCCAACATCAAAATATGTACTATGTCTTTGGGTTTGGAAATACTCCTTGGCTTCTCTGTATCACATCATAGCCCATGATAGATATTTCTATTGTGTAATTACTTAAGAACCATTTATATTCATTGATAATATTACAGAAAATTGTACATATCCTCCGTTGTGTTCAATCCATTGGGTGCCTTACTATCTAGATCTAAAATAGTACGTGTTTCTAGCTGACGTAATAGTTTTCCCTATTGCCACCCCTTCTAAGTGGTGCAATGGCATTGATCACGTAATATGTAGGCAACTCAACTCATTGTCATGGACAGCCTTAAAATGTTTGGTGACAGGATATGAAATATCATTATTTACCAATTGCTCTCAGGTGCTGTAGAATCCTGACATGCACCTGCAACTTAGTTACTCCCAACATAACGCAAGCCACAGGTGCATGTCAGGACATACACAGCATATTCAGTTCTGCAGCTACATAGCTTCCCCTGATAGCCATTTTTTCATCTGAAAAAGGAACAGTGTAATGAGTAGTATTACTGCCGAACTTGCGGGCACGGCAGGAGGAACATTTGTAAAAACCCTGCCTAGGTTTGAGCCAGGTGCCTGCTGTACTCCAACTCTGGGCTCATTTTGACTAATTGGCTTCTCGTAGATTTTGATTTCCTATATGTGATAGTTGGTAACTCAGGGAGTCTAGTGCCCAACACTCCATCTGTAAGCAAAATGGGCCAATTTTTTTCTGATAATAGCCTTAATTTTTTCTTTCTTGTTTGCTATACGTGGTAATGAGGCGGGGGTGTTCCTCCTCAATAATCTACGCCACTCACGCCTCTTTAGAAAGTAATAAAGATTCTCTCGGCCTTTCTTGTGCTTTTGTTAAAGCTTTAGTGAGCACCTTATCACTATATCCTCTCAATCTCAGCCTACACATTGTGTCTTTTATGCATCTTTTCAAATTCTGATGGTGTGCTACAGATGCGTTTTATTCTGAGTATTTCACCATAGGGTATACTCTCTATGAGGTGTTTGGGATGTCCACTACTAGCATGCAATGTGCTGTTCCCTGCTGTGGCTTTCCTGAATAAAGTTGTTTCAAGTTTGATGTTATTCACAAAGATCTGTGCATCTAAGAAATCTATCTGAGTGCTACTGATGTTTGAGGTAAAGTTGAAGGTTGCTAGAATTGTCATTTAAAGTCATAATAAACTTCTTAGCACTCTCCTCATCTCCCTTCCATATCATGAATCACATCATCTATATATACGTAACCAATATAGCACTCGATGCACATTGTCAATTCTTGTGAGGACCTGTTCCTCCCACCAGCCAACATGCAAACAAGCATAGCTGGGGGAGAAGCAGGTTCCCATAGCCACACCTCTGATTTGTTTCAGGGTTTCTTTGCCAAATAGGGAAAAAATTATTGTTTAAACACCACGAGATCAACTCCAATAACATTTTGTTGTGCCCATAATATTCACATTGTCTACTGTCCAGAAAATATTTAACTGCATTGAGTCCTGTTTCATGATTTATGCTTGTATAAAGCAACTCAATGTCCAATGTGATTAAAATTAGACCCTCTTCCCACACAATGTCATCAATTTTGTTTAAAAAATCCCTGTGTCCTTAACATAACTAGGTAACTTTTTAACAAAATCTTGTAGATAAAAATCTACATATTGTGAAATGTGTTCACTGACACTGTTGATAGCTGAAATGATAGGTCTACCAGGTACTGGAGAGACTTTTTGTGCACTTTTGGAATCAAATACATGATGGGAATAACTGGGCATTCAACATTTAACATATATATATATATATTCACTGAAAAAACCATAGGTTTCAGGCACGTTATAGTTAGAAATTAGCATTTAAAAAACCTTTGAAATTCACTGAAAAAACCATAGGTTTCAGGCACGTTATAGTTAGAAATTAGGATTTAAGAACCTTAGAAATTCACTGAAAAAACCATAGGTTTTAGGGAAAGTTATAGTTAGTTGGACATTTCACTCGTACAAGACCAGAGAAATTCCCCGTTATAGTTAGTTCAGCTAACTATAACTCTCTGCCCCTGCAATGCACTGCTGATGACGTCACATATTACATCACTCATGACATGGTCAGTGACATCACTGATGACATCACTGATGACATCATCCAGTTACTGTGTGTTTCTGTAAAGTTTAAATATGTTTAATATATATAGGGAAAGGCGTATTGAAGAATGAGTGGGTGTTTAAGTGTCTGAATGGATGATTTAGTAGGTGCGTGACTGACTCTATAAAGTGAGTGATTAAACGTATCCTACTGAATACATGGGTTAGTGACTAAACTGTGTGAATGTCTGTATCCGTCTGTCTGTTGGTGTGTAAGCGGCTGCATGGGTTTGTGAATAGCTACATGAGTGTCTATATGGGTTATTGATTGGTTGTCTGAGTATCTGTATGGGTGCCTGAGTGTTTGTGTGGGTGGGGTGTGTGCGACTCTGTGCATAGATGTGTGAGGGGAAACAGCCACTACAACGCAGCCGTTTCCATGCATAACCTTAACCACGCATGCATTACAACGCATGCGTGGTTACCACGTATAGTCTTTACCACGCATTCCTTTACTACGAGATACGTAGTAAAGGCATGTGTGTTAAAGTCTATACGTAAAAGAGGGGGGGTCTCCCCTCCCCCCCCCCAAAAAATAAATAAAAGGGCGTGTTAGGAAAAGGGGGCTTGGGGGGTCTTTCCCCCCTCCCCCGCAAAAAGAAAAAAACCGCACCTGTTTCTGTTTGTGGAGGCAATCGGCGTCGTTAGAGGAAACGGAAAGACACTTCCGCTTCCTCTTAACGACGTACAACGCACCACGTAAGAGCATGAAGAGGAGAGGCCGTGGAGAGGTAAGGGGGATTAAAGTTAAAAAATAAAAATAAAAAAAAGGAATGAGGGGTGGTGTAGCGCAGGGGTAAATTTTAAGGGATACGTGGAGGGGTATTTAATAGAAGGGTTTGTGGATGGGGCAGAGGGTGGCACAAGAGAACAGGGAAGGGGTAAAATAAAGAAAGAGAGCGGGAGGGAGGGGAAGGGCACGGGGGAGCAGTGAAAGAAATTAGGGCAGGGATTGGAGAAAACCTATACCATGAAAATGCCATTACCAAGCATGGTTTTACAACGAAAATCGTTGTAAAGGTATGCATGGTAAAGACATTTTCGTGGTAAAGATTATGCGTAGCAATGGCATTCGCGTTGTAACGCATGCGTGGTAAAGGCATGCGTTGCAACGGAATGCGTTGTAACGTCATACAACCATGTGTGAGTGGGTGATTCACTGGGTGCATGGTTTCAAGAGTGCATCTGTGATCATAGGTTTTAGGGACAGTTATAGTTAGTTGGACATTGCACTCGTACAAAACCCGTGAAATTCCCCCGTTATAGTTAGTTCAGCTAACTATAACTCGTGCCCCCGCAATGCACTGCTGATGACGTCACATATTACATCACTCATGACATGGTCAGTGACATCACTGATGACATCACTGATGACATCTCAAATGACATCACTGATGACATCATCCAGTGACTGTGTGTTTCTGTAAAGTTTAAATATTTTTAATATATATAGGGAAAGGCGTATTGCAGAATGAGTGGGTGCATAAGTGTCTGAATGGATGATTTAGTAGGTGCGTGACTAACTCTATAAGTGAGTGAATAAACGTATCTTACTGAATGCATGGGTTAGTGACTAAACTGGGTGAATGTCTGTATCCGTCTGTCTGTTGCTGTGTAAGTGGCTGCATGGGTTTGTGAATAGCTACATGAGTGTCTATATGAGTTATTGATTGGTTGTCTGAGTATCTGTATGGGTGCCTGAGTGTTTGTGTGCGTGGGGTGTGTGCGACTCTGTGCATAGATGTGTGATTGAGTGATTCACTGGGTGGATGGTTTCAAGAGTGCATCTGTGATAGACTGTATGGGTGGGTAAGTGTGTGTAAGAGTGTTTTAGTGAGTGAATGTATGTCCCAGTGGTACATGTGTGAGTAACTACATATGTGAAAGGCAGTATATATGTGTGTTGGAGTATATAAATAGCTATAAGCGAGAGTGTGTGATTGTGAGAGTGACTGTATGGATGAGTGTGTGCTTGTATCAGTGATTGTATAAGAGCGTAAGAATGTGCTAGTATTTGTATGAGTAAGTGAGCTGGTGTGTGTATAACTGTATAGGTGAGTAAATGGCAGTGTGTTTAATTATTTGCATGACTGACTAGGTGTGTGAGTACCTCTATGGATGAGTGGCGGTGTTTGAGTGTCTATATAGGAGTATGAGTGCATATGATAGTCCTGTACTGAGTGACCGTAAGTATGAGTGACTGTACGGGTGAGTGAGTGGATGTGTGTGTAGACCTAAGAATCAGTGAGTGGGTATGTAGTTATTGGTGTTGGAGTGTCTATGGTTTTGCGAATGGCAGTCTGTAATTTAGAGTGGGTGTATCAAAGGTTATATTAGAGTGTGAGGAGGTGCATCAGATTATCACGTGGATGATGTCATCAGTGATGTCATCAGTGATGTCATTTGAGATGTCATCAGTGATGTCATCAGTGATGTCACTGACCATGTCATGAGTGATGTAATATGTGACGTCATCAGCAATGCATTGCGGGGCGCGAGTTATAGTTAGGTGAACTAACTATAGCGGGGAATTTCACGGGTTTTGTACGAGTGCAATGTCCAACTAACTATAACTGACCCTAAACCTATGGTTTTTTCAGTGAATTTGTAAGGTTTTTTAAATGCTAATTTCTAACTATAACATGTCTGAAACCTATGGTTTTTTACAGTGAATTTCAAAGGTTTTGTAAATGACAATTTTTAAATGTATTAATTGTTATATTTATTTTTTTGATACTGATTTACTACATTTTTTTAAACTATTTATTTTTAGATATTTTATTTTTAAATTACATTGTAATTACATTATACATTACATTACAAAATATACTTTCTCAGAATGAATTACTTTAGTTTAAATACTTTGCAAATAGGCAATAGACTTTTAAGTACAGTAGTTACAGTTGTTGCAATGGGCAACACAATTTCAAACACAATGCAACATTGAGCTCAATGTGAATTTCTAGTTAAATGCAATTAGTTACTGTATGGATTACTTTTCTAACCACAGGACTGGATCCTAGATTCAGTCCTGGGACATCTCCTGTAAACAGTTGAGTAAAAGCGTTTTGGTTACAGTAGTGATTTTTAAGGAATATTATTGTATTTTAAAAGTTGACACAGAAACGTTTTCACATAGAATCACCAATGTTATCCTATGGGAGGAAATTCACTTAGCAGGTAAGTAGTGTTATCGTTACTTTTTCTTACTCAGTGGTGGATCCTGGATCCAGCACTGGTGCATCTCCTGTAAACAGTTGAAAGAATGCGTTTAAGTCATACAGGCGATTTTTAAGGAATATTTGTAGTTTGTGAAAATCGACACTTTGAAACTTTTCTGCTGAAAACCAGACAATGGATTCCTATGGAAGGAAATACAAGTTACTGGTAAGTACGGTTAGAATTACTTTTCAGGGTCAGTGCTGGGCTAAAAGATGCAGCACTGGGTTCTCTCCTGATAACAGGTGAGTAAATCGGAATTCGTAGTTCGGCTGATTTTAGAGGAATATTATAAAGTTCCAAAACTCCACACTTAGAAGAATTTCCAAGTGAAACCAGTCAATGTTAGCCTATGGAAGGAAATTCAAGTTACTGGTAAGTACGGTTAGAATTACTTTTCAGGATCTGTACTGGGCTCAAAGATGCAGCACTGAGGTCTCTCCTGATAACAGGTGAGTAAATCGGAATTCGTAGTTCAGCTGATTTTAGAGGAATATTATAAAGTTCCAAAACTCCACACTTAGAAGAATTTCCAAGTGAAACCAGTCAATGTTAGCCTATGGAAGGAAATTCAAGTTACTGGTAGAAATACGGTTAGAATTACTTTTCAGGATCTGTACTGGGCTCAAAGATGCAGCACTGAGGTCTCTCCTGATAACAGGTGAGTAAATCGGAATTCGTAGTTCAGCTGATTTTAGAGGAATATTATAAAGTTCCAAAACTCCACACTTAGAAGAATTTCCAAGTGAAACCAGTCAATGTTAGCCTATGGAAGGAAATTCAAGTTACTGGTAAGTACGGTTAGAATTACTTTTCAGGATCAGTACTGGGCTCAAAGATGCAGCACTGAGGTCTCCCCTGATACCAGGTGAGTAAATCAAAATTCGTAGTTCTGCTGATTTTAGAGGAATATTTGTATGTTTCTTTAATCGACACAAACTTTTTCAGCAAAAAGCAGGCAATGATACTGGTAAGTACGGTTAAAACTACTTTTCAGGATCAGTACTGGGCTCAAAGATGCAGCACTGAGGTCTCTCCTGATAACAGGTGAGTAAATCGGAATTCGTAGTTCGGCTGATTTTAGAGGAATATTTGCACAATGGTGAAGGAAGGGGGTGGGGCCTGAGGTGACATGTCTGCAAACACGCCCTGTGGCGCATTTTAAGTTGGAGAATTAATTCCTCCTCAATCCCGAGGGTCCCTAGGGGCCAACTAGCCCACCAGATACCTCCAGTATGCGCCAGAGAGCTGCGTTGCAGAGAGGTGTTCAGAGGCCACGCCCCTTTTTACAACACTCTGCAACGCAGCTCCGTGGCGCTACTGGAGGTACCTGGTGGGCTAGTTAACCCCAAGGCCCTCAGGATGAAGAGAATTAATTCCTGAACTTAAAACACGCCATGGGGCCTGTTTGCACACATGTCACCTGAAGCCCCGCCCCTCCCTTCACCACTGTGCAAACGCGCCCGTGGCGCGTTTTAAGTTGGGGGATTAACTCCCCTTGAATCCTGAGGGTCCCTGGAGTCCAAGTAGCCCACCATGTACCTCCAAAAGCGCCACAGAGCTACGTTGCAGAGAGTTGTAAAAGGGCATGGCCTCTGTGCACCTCTCAGCAACGCAGCTCCTGGTGCATACTGGAGGTTCCTGGTGGGCTAGTTGGCCCCAGGCACCCCAGTATTCAACGGGAGTTCGTTCCCCATCTGCAAGCGCGCCAGGGCGCGTTTGCAGACTGCTGCAGCGAGGGGCGGGGCCTCCGGCACGATGCCAGTCTTTTTTTACTCTTTTTTTTGTATGGGAGGGGGACTGCGTGGTCCCCTTCCCTCGGCCACTTTTGACCCCGGGGACCCCATCCCCCGGGGCCTGAGCATTTTCTTTTTTTTTTTTAAACGGGAAGGGGGCCGCGTGGCCCCCATTCCCTGGGCCTCTATTGGCCACGGGGACCCCATCCCCCGGGGCATGCCCTCTTTTTTTTTATTTGTAAAATATTTGGAGGGGGGCTGCGTGGCCCCCCTCCTCAGGCCATTTAAGGCCCCGGGGACCCCATCCCCCGGGGCCGGCCTTGCCCTTTTTATTTTTTTGGGGGGAGGGGGGCTGCGTGGCCCCCCTCCTGGGCCACTACTTGCCCCGGGGACCCCATCCCCCGGGGCTGGCCCTCTCCGTTGGGGACCGTGGGGGGGTCCCCAATCCCCCCACGGTCCCGCCGGCTCCCCGCGCCCCTCGGGAGCCGGCATTGCTTTTCCACATGGGGAGCTGCTAAGATGCAGCTCCCTGTGTGCAAAAGCAATTTGCTTTGAATTTTGGAAGAGAGAGCAGGTTTCCTGCTCTCTCTTACAAAATTCAAAGCAGTTTGCTATGACAGGACGGGAGCCGCGAGGCTCCCGCCCTGCCATAGCAAACGACAGTGTCCCGGGGCTAGGCACCCCGGGACACTGCAGGAGCCGGCCCTGGAGGGTGGTGGTCCCCAGGGCCATCAAGGGCTCCAGGAGGGGGCGGGGCCTCCGGCACAATGCCGGTCTTTTTTTTTTTTTTACTCTTTTTTTTTGTATGGGAGGGGGGCTGCGTGGCCCCCTTCCCTGTGGCCACTTTTGACCCCGGGGACCCCATCCCCCGGGGCCTGAGCATTTTCTTTTTTTTTTTTAAACGGGAAGGGGGTTGCGTGGTCCCCATTCCCTGGGCCTCTATTGGCCACGGGGACCCCATCCCCCGGGGCATGCCCTCTTTTTTTATTTGTAAAATATTTGGAGGGGGCTGCGTGGCCCCCCCTCCTCAGGCCATTTAAGGCCCGGGGACCCCATCCCCGGGGCCGGCCTTGCCCTTTTATTTTTTTGGGGAGGGGGCTGCATGGCCCCCACTCCTGAGCCACTACTTGCCCGGGGACCCCATCCCCGGGGCTGGCCCTCTCCGTTGGGGACCGTGGGGGGTCCCCAATCCCCTCACGGTCCCGCCGGCTCCCCGCGTCCTCGGGAGCCGGCATTGCTTTCCACATGGGAGCTGCTAAGATGCAGCTCCCCGTGTGCAAAAGCAATTTGCTTTGAATTTTGGAAGAGAGAGCAGGTTTCGGTCCAGGGAAGACATGGCTTGGCAGTTCGGTCTGGACTGTTCCCATGAGGCACAGGGTCAAGACTGATTTGCATATGGCTATGTCTGAACTGGGGTGGCGTGGTGAAGCAAAATAACGATGGATTAAACCCAGATCTGTGACTGGGGGTGAATGTTTGCCAATGTGCAACATTCCGTCCATCATCTTGTGTGTTTGCATTTTGCCCTAAGTGGGAAGGGTATGCCCAGGCGTGGGTCCCGTGCTCACTACGCCACTGGAGTCAAGCTATCCTGGCTGATGAGGGCTGAAAGCCCGAAACCGGTCCTAGGCTGCTTGATTCCGGTCCAGGGAAGACATGGCTTGGCAGTTCGGTCTGGACTGTTCCTATGAGGCACAGGGTCAAGACTGATTTGCATATGGCTATGTCTGAACTGGGAGTGGCGTGGTGAAGCAAAATAACGATGGATTAAACCCAGATCTGTGACTGGGGGTGAATGTTTGCTAATGTGCAACATTCCGTCCATCATCTTGGGTGTTTTGCATTTTGCCCTAAGTGGGAAAGGGTATGCCCAGACGTGGGTCCCGTGCTCACTACGCCACTGGAGTCAAGCTATCCTGGCTGATGAGGGCTGAAAGCCCGAAACCGGTCCTAGGATGCTTGATTCCGATCCAGGAAGACATGGCTTGGCAGTTCGGTCTGGACTGTTCCCATGAGGCACAGGGTCAAGACTGATTTGCATATGGCTATGTCTGAACTGGGGTGGCGTGGTGAAGCAAAATAACGATGGATTAAACCCAGATCTGTGACTGGGGGTGAATGTTTGCCAATGTGCATCATTCCGTCCATCATCTTGTGTGTTTGACACATCTGAATGCCTTCTTGTTGGAATCAAAGTAAAAAACTGAAAGCATTTCCTACTGAGACTGTAGTAAATGAGGAAATTAGGAAACTTCATAACAAATAAGTCTCCCAAGATGGCCACCAGAGAATAAAGAGCCCAAATGTAGCACAAATATCACCCAGAGGTAGCCCACGTATAGCCCAATGACAGAAGTGTGCAAAACAGTTTTTATTTTTTGTTTTTTTGCAGTTTTATATAGTGCAGACTGGTCAGGTATTGGAGTGCTTTACATGAGCATTGGTTACATCACACAAGGACAAATTCATGTTGGTTGACCCCTACACTACCCAAACACCACTGCACTACCCTAAACCCTAAAACACTACCCCCAGCACGACCCCCTTCACTACCCAAACACAACTGCACTACCCTAAACTCAAAAACACTACCCCCAGCACGACCCCCTACACTACCCAAACACCACTGCACTACCCTAAACCCTAAATCTACCCCCTACACTACACAAATACCACTGCACTACCTAAACCCTAAAACACTAGAACCCAGCATGACCCCCTACAGTACACAAACACCACTGCACTACCCTAAACCCTAAAACACTACCCCCTACACTACACAAACACCATTGCACTACCCTAAACCCTAAAACACTACCCCCAGCATGACCCCCTACACTACACAAACACCACTGCACTACCCTAAACCCTAAAACACTACCCCAGCACGACCCCCTACACTACACAAACACCACTGGACTACCCTAAACCCTAAAACACTACCCCCAGCACGACTCCCTACACTACCTAAACACCACTGCACTAAACCCTAAATCTACCCCCAGCATGACCTCCCACACTACACAAACATCACTGCACTACCCTAAACCCTAAAACACTACCCCCAGCACGACCCCCTACACTACCCAAACACCACTGCACTACCCTATACCCTAAAACACGACCCCGTACACTACACAAACACAACTGCACTACCCTAAACCCTAAACCACTACCCACAGCATGACTCCCTACACTACACAAACACCACTGCACTACCCTAAACCCTAAAACATTACCCCCTACACTACACAAACACCACTGCCCTACCCTAAACCCTAAAACACAACCCCCAGCATGACCCCCTACACTACACAAACACCACTGCACTACCTAAACCCCCTACACTATACAAACACCACTGCATTACTCTAAACCCTAAAACACTACCCCCAGCACGACCCCCTCATAACACAAACACCACTGCACTACCCTAAACCCTAAATCGACCCCAGCACGACCCCCTACACTACCCAAACACCACTGCCATACCCTAAACCTAAAACACTACCCCCAGCATGAACCCCTACACTACCCAAACACCACTGCACTACCCTAAACCTTAAAACACTACCCCCAGCACTACTCCCTACACTACACAAACACCACTGCACTACCCTAAACCCTAAAACACTACCCCAGCACTACCCCTACACTACCCAAACACCACTGCACTAACATAAACCTTAAAACACTACCCCCAGCACAACCCCCTACACTACACAAACACCACTGCACTACCCTAAACCTAAAACACTACCCCCAGCACGACTCCCTACACTACCCAAACACCACTGCACTACCCTAAACCCTAAATCTACCCCCAGCACGACCCCCTACACTACCCAAACACCACTGCACTACCCTAAACCATAAAACACTACCCCCAGCATGACCCCCTACACTACACAAACACCACTGCACTACCCTAAACCCTAAAACACTACCACCAGCATGACCCCTACACTACTCAAACACCACTGCACTACCCTAAACCTAAAACACTAACCCAGCACGACCCCCTACACTACCCATACACCACTGCACTACCCTAAAGCCTAAAACACTACCCCCAGCACGACCCCCTACACTACTGCACTACCTAAACCCTAAAACACTACCCCCAGCACGACCCCCTACACTACCCAAACACCACTGCACTACCCTAAACCCTAAAACACTACCCCCAGCACGACCCCCTACACCACCCAAACACCACTGCACTACCCTAAACCCTAGAAAAGAACCCCCACCCCATGCCCAATCCCCCTTACCTCTCACTCCTCGTGGTTCCTCTCTCCTCGTGGTTCCTGCTTCACGTCGTCTCTGAGGGCGGTGCACGTCGTTGTGAGGAAACGGAACAGCCTCTGTTTCCTTACAACGACATGGATCGTCTACATGTTTTTAGAACGCATGGTCATTTACCATACATACCGTTACAACAAAATTTGTTGTAAAGGCATGCGTGGTAAATGACCATGCGTTCTAAAAATGCATAGTAATGACTTCGTGATGTACAACGCATGCGTGGTAATGCATGCGTTGTAATGGTATTGCAAAGTAAAAAAGCCGTTGTAACGGCTGTTTACCGATCGAAGCTGGCCCTGTTCTTCAGTGAGACGTTTATTTGATTAATTAGGAGGAAGGAATGTGTTTTTTACCGAAAAGTGCATTCCCGGCTGTTGTATTGTGAAAGTGTCCGCGTGGCCTGGTTTCACTTCCGGTGAGAGACTGGAAGAGTCTGTTTGGATCTAAAGGAGTTCTGTTGTTGGACGGGGCCGGCGCGACATGTCATCAGAAAACATAGCTAATGGAAAGCGTCCTCCCTGAAGTGTGGAGCAGTGCCATGAGAGGTCAACGAGTGTGCGTCCCACCGCAGTATGACCGTACCGCGTGACCCATGTGCCACCTCCAGGGTACGGGAGGCAGAAGCGGCATCGCAGGTCCTCTTGAAGACCGTTGTAGCACTAATTCTACATTTTGGTACTAGGGCATTTTAACTTTGTTGTTCCTGCCAGATACAAAGAGAAGATCCTGTGTTATTCAGTGCCCTCGTTACCTTTTTTGTGGGTTGTGGTGCTTGTCACTCGCTGCCCCGCCGGTGCACACGACTGGGCACCCCACCTCGTGTGCCATCTGCAGGGCCTCTGCCCTCGGATCACTGGTTTCAGTTTCTAGAGTGGCAACATAAACAGTTGCTCCCAAAGGACTAGCCTGAACACTTAGGTGAATATCCCCTGCACCAGCATTCCACGGAAATTCTTTCCTAGCTCTCCCACGTCAACGAGGACGTCATAATAGCACGGCTCCGCTCGCGTCACCGTATGACGTCATCGGAGCCATAAGAGAACCTCGTCGGCGTGCTGACGTCAGTTCCACCCATTTTTTCCGTGCCACCGAGGCAAACAGGGGACCGAGACATTTTCACATGTGTACATAGTATAATAAATATATATATATTCACTGAAAAAACCATATGTTTCAGGCACGTTATAGTTAGAAATTAGCATTTAAAAAACCTTAGAAATTCACTGAAAAAACCATAGGTTTCAGGCACGTTATAGTTAGAAATTAGCATTTAAAAAACCTTAGAAATTCACTGAAAAAACCATAGGTTTCAGGGGCGTTATAGTTAGTTGGACATTTCACTCGTATAAAACCATAGAAATTCCCCCGTTATAGTTAGTTCAGCTAACTATAACTCATGCGCTCCATAATGCACTGCTGATGACGTCACATATTACATCACTCATGACATGGTCAGTGACATCACTCATGACATCACTGATGACATCATCCAGTGAATGTGTGTTTTTCTGAAAATTAAATATGTTTTATATATGTATATCTCAAGGTCGATGGAAGAATAAATGGGTATATAAGTGTCTAAATGGATGATTTTGTTTTGTAAAATTGATTGTATAACTGACTAAGTGTATCTTAGTGAATACATGGGTTAGTGAGTAATGTTTAAATATGAAAATATCTGTATCAGTCTCTCACTTTGTGTATAAGTGGCTGCATGGGTTGGTGAGTAGCTACATGAGTGTCTATATGGGTTATTAGTTGGTTTTTGAGTATCAGTATGAGTGTCTGAGTGTCTGTATGGTTCGGTGGGGGTATTACTTAGTGCATAGATGCATGAATGAGTGACTCACTGTTTGTATGTGTTGAAGACAGCATGTGTGCAGGACTGTATAGGTGGATGAGTATGTGTATGGGTGTGTTAGTGAGTGAATGACTGTCTCAATAGTGTCTTTATGAGTAACTACATATGTTTTAAACTAGTATATGTGAGTATTGGTGTATATAAGTGAATATATGTGAGAGTGAGAGATTGGAAGAGTTCCTGTACAAATAAGTAGGTGTTTCTATAAGTGATTGTTTAAGAGAGTAAGTATGTGTAAGTTTCTGTAGAAGTAAGTGTGGTAGTGTGTGTATAACTGTATATGCAAGTAAATGGATGTTTGATACTTTGTTTGCATGTGTGACTATGTGTGTGAGTAACTCTATGGTTGAGTGGCGGTGTGTAACAGGATGCATAGGTGTATGAGTACATATGATGAGTGAGTACATGTATGAGTGACTGTATAGGGACTGTTGGTGAATGAGTGGATGTGTGTGTAGATCTTGGAATTACTGAATAGGTTTGTTGTAACTGGTATTGGTATGTCCATTGTTTTGAAAATGTTAGTTTGTATTTTTGAGTGTGTGTATCAAAGGTTATATTAGGGTGAGAGGAGGTCTGCCACTCTATCACAAGGATGATGTCATCAGTGATGTCATCAGTGATGTCATTTGAGATGTCATCAGTGATGTCATGAGTGATGTCACTGACCATGTCATGAGTGATGTAATATGTGACGTCATCAGCAGTGCATTGCGGGCGCGTGAGTTATAGTTAGCTGAACTAACTATAACGGGGGAATTTCTATGGTTTTGTACGAGTGAAATATCCAACTAACTATAACGCCCCTGAAACCTATGGTTTTTTCAGTGAATATATATATATTTATATCATACAAAACTTCTCAATGACCCCAAGAAGGATGAGATGCACTCCTCGACTGGTAGTGATCTTCATTAATAGATTGGAAACACAGAACAGTGTGCGCCTCGCCGACGCGTTTCGATTCATTAATCTTGTTCACGGGTACATGCGGCTGATTATTCACTTAACTGCCAGATTCTCTGCACCTGAAATTTATTCAAATCATTGGCTCCCATGAGCCTCCATCATCAAATCTTCCTGGGTGCATTATGGTCCTGGTAGTTTCACTCAATATCTTCTAGCCCTTCAATGGGCTTTCACACATGGTCCATGTTAAAATATACAAATCTTGAAGTCCAGTCGTCCCGATATCAGCCCCATATCACAGGCTGAACAAGCCCTCCAAACGCAGAAATCCATGATAGTGTACAACATCCTCTTACAATCATCACTTTCATTTGTGTCTTAGACGGTGCATCACTGTCACTTGCTCACTTTGCCACTGGATTCAAGCTAGCCTGGCTGATGAGGGGTGTTACCCCGAAACCGGTCCCAGGATGCTTGTTTCCGGTCCAGGGAAGACCTGGCTTGGCTGTTCGGGCTGGACTGTTCCCATAAGGAACAGGGTGAAGACTGATTTGCATATGGCTGGGTCTGAACTGGGGTGGCGAAGTGAGCTAAAGAACAATGATGGATTCAACCCAGATCCGTGTCTGGGGGTGAGCGTCTGAAAAGTTTCAGTGCTCCGTCCATCATCTCCTTGTGTTTGCTTGGTTAAATATATAAACACCCACACAACCAATAATTGGAATTTTCCGAGTCAATTTCAAAATGTTAACTCCACATTAAAAGAGAATTTCATTTCAAGGAGAATATTACTTATCTTACAATACTTTCAAAATTGTGCCTTGTATGGGCTATCATTCACTCAGTTTGTTTAATAACCTGTAAACTATATTCTGTCCGATATAGACCCCCATTTTTGTTCCTAATTTTTCATCGCTATTCAGCCCTTTTTTCCAAGGAGAATATCACATATTGCGCAAGCCATATTCTCACCTATATGAACCCACATTTCTTCATCACTTTTAAGCCCTTTAGGGAATTTTGTCTGCATCTCTATAACATATTTAGACTCCATTTGTCGCAGTTTTTGAACTCTATCCCCTCCTCTGTCATTGTATGGAACCTGATCTAAACAATAATACAGCAAGAGATTTCTATTGCCTTGGTGTACTGCCTGGAAATGTCTGGCTACGAGATATGAAGTGTCTGCATTTGTTAAAGCTCGCATATGTTCTAACACTCTTTTTTTAGCCATGAACATCGTACTTCCAATATATTTGCTTTCACATGGGCAGACTAAGCAAAATACTACAAAACTGGAATTGCAATTCAGAGGTTTTTGATGGGTTTGTTTTTCTGCTCCGGAATTTCATATTCCTTAACTTTGACACTGTATTTGCATGCCTTGCATTTCATGCAAGGGAAAAATGCTGTGACTTTTGGTTTCTCCACCTGTTTTCGCTCAAAATGACTGTGTACTAGCATATCTTTTAAAGAAGTGCTTTTTCTGTATGTGACAAGTGGTCTAGATGGTAAAATCGGACCTATGATAGGATCTGTTTTGAGGATTCTCCAATTGTATTTTAAGATCTTGTACAGATGATATGTGGAGGGAGCATTGTTTGTGTGTGTATATATATATAAATATTTATATATATATATATTCACTGAAAAAACCATAGGTTTTAGGGGCGTTATAGTTAGAAATTAGCATTTAAAAACCTTTGAAATTCACTGAAAAAACCATAGGTTTCAGGTACGTTATAGTTAGAAATTAGCATTTAAAAAACCTTTGAAATTCACTGAAAAAACCATAGGTTTCAGACACGTTATAGTTAGAAATTAGCATTTAAAAAACCTTTGAAATTCACTGAAAAAACCATAGGTTTTAGGGACAGTTATAGTTAGTTGGACATTTCACTCGTACAAAACCCGTGAAATTCCCCCGTTATAGTTAGTTCAGCTAACTATAACTCACGCCCGCAATGCACTGCTGATGACGTCACATATTACATCACTCATGACATGGTCAGTGACATCACTCATGACATCACTGATGACATCTCAAATGACATCACTGATGACATCACTGATGACATCATCCAGTGACTGTGTGTTTCTGTAAAGTTTAAATATGTTTAATATATATGCCAAGGTATATTGAATAATGAGTGGGTGTATAAGTGTCTGGATGGATGATATAGTAGGTGCATGACTGACTATTAGTGAGTGATTAAACGTATCTTACTAAATGCATGGGTTAGTTACTAAACTGTGTGAATGTCTTTATCCGTCTGTCTGTTGGTGTGTAAGTGGCTGCATGGGTTTGTAAATAGCTACATGAGTGTCTATATGAGTTATTGATTGGTTGTCTGAGTATCTGTATGGGTGCCTGAGTGTTTGTGTGGATGGGGTGTGTGTGACTGCACATAGATGTATTAGTGGGTGATTCACTGGGTGCATGGTTTCAAGAGTGCATCTGTGATGGACTGTATGGGTGGGTGAGTGTGTGTATGGGTGTGTTAGTGAGTGAATGTATATCTCAGTGGTACATGTGTGAGTAACTACATATGTGAAAGGCAGTATATATGTGTGTTGTAGTATATAAATGGGTATAAGTGAGAGTGTGTGATTGTGAGAGTGGCTGTATGGATGAGTGTGTACTTGTATTAGTGATTGTATAAGAGCGTAAGAATGTGCTAGTATTTGTATGAGTAAGTGAGCTGGTGTGCGTATAACTGTATAGGTGAGTAAATGACAGTGTGATTAATTATTTCCATGACTGACTAGGTGTGTGAGTACCTCTATGGATGAGTGGCGGTGTGTGAGTGTCTATGTAGGTGTATTAGTGCATATGATAGTCCTGTACTGAGTGACCGTAAGTATGAGTGACTGTACAGGTGAGTGAGTGGATGTGTGTGTAGACCTAAGAATCAGTGAGTGGGTATGTAGTTATTGGTGTTGGAGTGTCTATGGTTTTGAGAATGGCAGTCTGTAATTTAGAGTGGGTGTATCAAAGGTTATATTAGGGTGTGAGAGGATGCATGAAATTATCACATGGATGATGTCATCAGTGATGTCATTTGAGATGTCATCAGTGATGTCATCAGTGATGTCACTGACCATGTCATGAGTGATGTAATATGTGACGTCATCAGCAGTGCATTGCGGGGCGCGAGTTATAGTTAGCTGAACTAACTATAACGGGGAATTTCACGGGTTTTGTACGAGTGAAATGTCCAACTAACTATAACTGTCCCTAAAACCTATGGTTTTTTCAGTGAATTTCAAAGGTTTTTTAAATGCTAATTTCTAACTATAACGTGTCTGAAACCTATGGTTTTTTCAGTGAATTTCAAAGGTTTTTAAATGCTAATTTCTAACTATAACGTACCTGAAACTTATGGTTTTTCAGTGAATTTCAAAGGTTTTTAAATGCTAATTTCTACCTATAACGCCCCTAAAACCTATGGTTTTTTCAGTGAATTTCAAAGGTTTTGTAAATGTAAATTTTTAAATGTATTAATTGTTATATTTATTTTTTTGATACTGATTTACTACATTTTTTAAAACGATTTATTTTTAGATATTTTATTTATTAAATTACATTGTAATTACATTATACATTACATTACAAAATATACTTTCTCAGAATGAATTACTTTAGTTTAAATAGTTTGCAAATAGGCAATAGAGTTTTAAGTACAGTAGTTACAGTTGTTGCAATGGGCAACACAATTTCAAACTCAATGCAACATTGAGCTCAATGTGATTTTCTAGTTAAATGCAATTAGTTACTTTATGGATTACTTTTCTAACCACAGGACTGGATCCTAGATTCAGTCCTGGGACATCTCCTGTAAACAGTTGAGTAAAAGCATTTTGATTACAGTAGTGATTTTTAAGGAATATTATTGTATTTTAAAAGTTGATACTTAGAAACTTTTTCACATAGAATCACCAATGTTATCCTATGGGAGGAAATTCACTTAGCAGGTAAGTAGTGTTATCGTTACTTTTTCTTACTCAGTGTTGGATCCTGGATCCAGCACTGGTGCATCTCCTGTAAACAGTTGAAAGAATGCATTTAAGTCATACAGGCGATTTTTAAGGAATATTTGTAATTTGTGAAAATCGATACTTTGAAACTTTTCTGCTGAAAACCAGACAATGGATTCCTATGGAAGGAAATATAAGTTACTGGTAAGTACGGTTAGAATTACTTTTCAGGGTCAGTGCTGGGCTAAAGATGCAGCACTGGGTTCTCTCCTGATAACAGGTGAGTAAATCGGAATTCGTAGTTCGGTTGATTTTAGAGGAATATTATAAAGTTCCAAAACTCCACACTTAGAAGAATTTCCAAGTGAAACCAGTCAATGTTAGCCTATGGAAGGAAATTCAAGTTGCTGGTAAGTACGGTTAAAATTACTTTTCAGGATCAGTACTGGGCTGAAAGATGCAGCACTGAGGTCTCTCCTGATAACAGGTGAGTAAATCGGAATTCGTAGTTCGGCTGATTTTAGAGGAATATTATAAAGTTCCAAAACTCCACACTTAGAAGAATTTCCAAGTGAAACCAGTCAATGTTAGCCTATGGAAGGAAATTCAAGTTGCTGGTAAGTACGGTTAAAATTACTTTTCAGGATCAGTACTGGGCTGAAAGATGCAGCACTGAGGTCTCTCCTGATAACAGGTGAGTAAATCGGAATTCGTATTTTGGCCGATTTTAGAGGAATATTTGTATGTTTCAAAAATCGACACTTAGAAACTTTTTCAGCAAAAAGCAGGCAATGATATCCTATGGAAGGAAATTCAAGTTACTGGTAAGTGCGGTTAAAATTACTTTTTAGGATCAGTACTGGGCTGAAAGATGCAGCACTGAGGTCTCTCCTGATAACAGGTGAGTAAATTGGAATTCGTATTTCGGCTGATTTTAGATGAATATTTGTATGTTTCAAAAATCGACACTTAGAAACTTTTTCAGCAAAAAGCAGGCAATGATATCCTATGGAAGGAAATTCAGGTTACTGGTAAATACGGTTAAAATTACTTTTCAGGATCAGTACTGGGCTGAAAGATGCAGCACTGAGGTCTCTCCTGATAACAGGTGAGTAAATTGGAATTCGTATTTCGGCTGATTTTAGATGAATATTTGTATGTTTCAAAAATCGACACTTAGAAACTTTTTCAGCAAAAAGCAGGCAATGATATCCTATGGAAGGAAATTCAAGTTACTGGTAAGTACGGTTAAAATTACTTTTCAGGATCAGTACTGGGCTGAAAGATGCAGCACTGAGGTCTCTCCTGATAACAGGTGAGTAAATTGGAATTCAGTATTTCGGCTGATTTTAGATGAATATTTGTATGTTTCAAAAATCGACACTTTGAAACTTTTTCAGCAAAAAGCAGGCAATGATATCCTATGGAAGGAAATTCAAGTTACTGGTAAGTACGGTTAAAGTTACTTTTCAGGATCAGTACTGGGCTGAAAGATGCAGCACTGAGGTCTCTCCTGATAACAGGTGAGTAAATTGGAATTCGTGTTTCGGCTGATTTTAGATGAATATTTGTATGTTTCAAAAATCGACACAGAAACTTTTTCAGCAAAAAGCAGGCAATGATATCCTATGGAAGGAAATTCAAGTTACTGGTAAGTACAGTTAAAATTACTTTTCAGGATCAGTACTGGGCTGAAAGATGCAGCACTGAGGTCTCTCCTGATAACAGGTGAGTAAATCGGAATTCGTAGTTCGGCTGATTTTAGAGGAATATTATAAAGTTCCAAAACTCCACACTTAGAAGAATTTCCAAGTGAAACCAGTCAATGTTAGCCTATGGAAGGAAATTCAAGTTGCTGGTAAGTACGGTTAAAATTACTTTTCAGGATCAGTACTGGGCTGAAAGATGCAGCACTGAGGTCTCTCCTGATAACAGGTGAGTAAATCGGAATTCGTATTTTGGCCGATTTTAGAGGAATATTTGTATGTTTCAAAAATCGACACTTAGAAACTTTTTCAGCAAAAAGCAGGCAATGATATCCTATGGAAGGAAATTCAAGTTACTGGTAAGTGCGGTTAAAATTACTTTTCAGGATCAGTACTGGGCTGAAAGATGCAGCACTGAGGTCTCTCCTGATAACAGGTGAGTAAATTGGAATTCGTATTTCGGCTGATTTTAGATGAATATTTGTATGTTTCAAAAATCGACACTTAGAAACTTTTTCAGCAAAAAGCAGGCAATGATATCCTATGGAAGGAAATTCAGGTTACTGGTAAATACGGTTAAAATTACTTTTCAGGATCAGTACTGGGCTGAAAGATGCAGCACTGAGGTCTCTCCTGATAACAGGTGAGTAAATTGGAATTCGTATTTCGGCTGATTTTAGATGAATATTTGTATGTTTCAAAAATCGACACTTAGAAACTTTTTCAGCAAAAAGCAGGCAATGATATCCTATGGAAGGAAATTCAAGTTACTGGTAAGTATGGTTAAAATTACTTTTCAGGATCAGTACTGGGCTGAAAGATGCAGCACTGAGGTCTCTCCTGATAACAGGTGAGTAAATTGGAATTCGTATTTCGGCTGATTTTAGATGAATATTTGTATGTTTCAAAAATCGACACTTAGAAACTTTTTCAGCAAAAAGCAGGCAGAAGATGCAGCACTGAGGTCTCTCCTGATAACAGGTGAGTAAATTGGAATTCGTATTTCGGCTGATTTTAGATGAATATTTGTATGTTTCAAAAATCGACAGAAACTTTTTCAGCAAAAAGCAGGCAATGATATCCTATGGAAGGAAATTCAAGTTACTGGTAAGTACGGTTAAAATTACTTTTCAGGATCAGTACTGGGCTGAAAGATGCAGCACTGAGGTCTCTCCTGATAACAGGTGAGTAAATCGGAATTCGTATTTCGGCAGATTTTAGAGGAATATTTGCACAATGGTGAAGGGAGGGAGCGGGCCTGAGGTGACATCTGTGCAAACGCGCCCCGTGGCGCGTTTTAAGTTGGGGGATTAAGTTCCCTTGAATCATGAGGGTCCCTGGGGGCCAACTAGCCCATCCTGTACCTCCAGTATGCGCCAGGGGGCTGTGTTGCAGAGAGGTGTACAGAGGCCACGCCCTTTTTACACCTCTCTGCAACGCAGCTCTGTGGCGCTTTTGAAGTACATGGTGGGCTAGTTGGCCCTCAGGGACCCTCAGGATTGAAGGGGATTTAATTCCCCATCTTAAAACGCGCCACGGGGCCTGTTTGCACACATGTCACCTGAAGCCCCGCCCCTCCCTTCACCACTGTGCAAACACGCCCCGTGGCGCGTTTTAAGTTGGGGATTAAGTCCCCTTGAATCCTGAGGGTCCCTGGAGTCCAACTAGCCCACCATGTACTTCTAAAAGCGCCACAGAGCTGCGTTGCAGAGAGGTGTAAAAGGGGCGTGGCCTCTGTACACCTCTCTGCAACGCAGCCCCTGGCGCATACTGGAGGTTCCTGGTGGGCTAGTTGGCCCCAGGGACCCCCAGTATTCAAGGGAATTACTTCCCCTTCTTAAAACGCGCCAGGGCGCGTTTGCAGAGTACTGCAGGGAGGGGCGGGGCCTCCGGCACGATGCCGGTCGTTTTTTTTTTCTTTTTGTTTTTTAATGGGAGGGGGCTGCGTGGCCCCCTTCCCTTGCCCACTTTTGGCCCCGGGGACCCCATCCCCCGGGGCCTGAGCATTTTATTTTATATTTTAAATAAAAAAAAAAAAACGGGAAGGGGGCCGCGTGGCCCCCTTCCCTGGGCCTGTATTGGCCCGGGGACCCCATCCCCGGGGCATGGCCTCGATTTTTTATTTTTTTTATTTGGAGGGGGCTGCGTGGCCCCCCTCCTCAGGCCATTTAAGGCCCCGGGGTCCCCATCCCCGGGGCCGGCCTTACACTTTTTTTTAATTTGTGGAGGGGGCTGCGTGGCCCCCTCCTGGCCCTTATGGCCCCGGGGACCCCATCCCCCGGTGCCTGGCCTCTCGTTGGGGACTGTGGGGGGGTCCCCAAACCCCCCACAGTCCCGCCGGCTCCCCGTGTCCTATGGGAGCCGGCATTGCTTTTCCACATGGGGAGCAGCTAACATGCTGCTCCCCATGTGGAAAAGCAATCAGCTTTGGATATTGGAAGCGAGAGCAGGTTTCCTGCTCTCTCTTCCAATATCCAAAGCAAGTTTGCAATGACAGGACGGGAGCCGCGAGGCTCCCGTCCTGTCATTGCAAACAGCAGTGTCCCGGGGGTAGGCACCCCGGGACACTGCAGGAGCCGGCCCTGGGGGGTGGCGGTCCCCAGGGCCATCAAGGGCTCCAGGAGGGGGGCCGCACGGCCCCCCTCCCAAATATTTCACAGCCCCGGGGAGGTGGTGGTCCCCGGGGCTTTGGGGGTCCGTAACGGACCCCCATATTCAAATGTTTAGTGCCCCGGGAGGTGGCGGTCCCGGTGCGTGTGGGGGGGCTGGAGTCCCCACACAGGTTAAATTAACAAATAAAGAAGCCCCGGGGGGTGGTGGTCCCCGGGGCTGCGGGAGGGCCAAGAGCCCTCCCGCACCCTTTTTTTCTAAAGCCCCAGGGGGTGGCAGTCCCCGGGGCTTGGGGGGGCCTTAGAGGCCCCCCTACATAAATTAAAACCCCCACCATGCCCCCGGGACTTGGGCCACCCGAGGCAAATTACCATCGAGCGCGGGAGACCGCGCTTCGATTTTTCCGGCAGGATCCGCGCTCCCTGAGCGCATCCTGCCGATTTAAAAAACAAAAAATGCTTTTTCTACCCAGGGGTCCTTGTGGGACCCCTGAGCAGACCTAGGGGGTCAGGGTGTTTCTACCCTGCCCCCTTTGTGCGTTTTGCGCACTTTTTTACTGCTTTCTTGTTCCTCGGTTCTACCGAGGAACAAGATGACTGCCAACACTTCCTGGTTTGGAGTGTTGACAGCCAATTAGCAGACAGCTCGTGATCGGGAGGGTGCGCGAATCCGACGCGGCCATAGATATATATGTGAATTTCCTTTTGATTTTCTCAGGAACTACTGAACGGATTTACACCATTTAACAAAAGGGTTCTTTCTGAACCAAGAACTACCTCTTTGCCAAATTTGGTGTAATTCCGTTCAGCAGTTCGAGCTGTAGCCGTGTCTAAAGTTTCCTATGGAAAAATGAATGGGGAAAACACGTTTTGGGACCCCCCTTTTTTCTCGGCACCCGCTTGACGAATCACCCCGAGACTTTCAGGGTAGGAGCGGAGCGGGCCATAAAGTTTGAAAATTTCGCGAAGATTCGTCAACCGGCAAGAGAGTTATTTCAAATAGAATGTCGCGGATTTCCTATGGAAAATAGGTCCTAACTATAACTATCTACTGGCGACCGCCAGTAGATAATATATATATATATATATATATATATATTACTATATACATACTTGTTTAAAAACATATTTAAACTCATGTTTTTGTACTGACTTTCTTTAAAATCTATCTTTCAGACCAATTTTCCGTTTTCGAAAATATTCAGGACGTCGCGATGACGCTGTTAACCGCGATGATCGCTCCTTTTCCATAAAGTCTAAAACACATATATCCACACATACTACAGTATTTTACACATTAGGGGTTTCTTACAGTATTCCCTAAAGTCATGTTTTTCTAGAGAGTTTCTATAAAAACCATCTCTAAAACATATTTTATCTTTTCACGGTGAGGCCGGAGATCGCAATGACTTTGGTCATCGCGATCCCTGCGGTTATATTGCGAATGCGTAAAGCAAAAGCAGGAATTCAATAGCCACCACCACATAAAAAAATTATAACTATATAATAAATCCTAACCATCACAGTCGATAACTCACTATATAAATAACTCATTTATCAAAATCTCAATATCTCTATAACAATGCGTATAAATGATTCACTGATATATGTTTTATATTTCCACCAATATTTGCGGCGACGTTGATAGTCGCGATGTCCCCACGATGATACATGGGGTGGCCGCGCTGGCGGTAGCGACGCTGTTGCGAATATCGCGCTTGATTCAAAAAATGAATTTTGGAGACATAACTTGTGTCACTAACACCCCCATTTCTCAAACATGGGGTCAGAGTATCTTCACTCTGAGCCCTTATGTGGGCTTTCACACAAATTTTCAGCCCCAAGAGCTGTTCCCAATGGATAAAATGGCAGCCGCAACTTTCTGTTGCAGTTGCATTCAGCCAATCACAGCATTCCCGTTGGCACGTGCATTGGCAAATACTCGCGAAATCACAGCAAAATATCCTCGGCCAGAGATATCACTATAATTTTCGTCTTAAATACCTCAAAAACTACTGAACGGATTTACACCAAATAGGCAAAAGGCACTTCCTTGAACCAACATGTACCTCCCTCCCAAATTTGGTGTAAGTCCGTTCAGCGCTTTGAGCTGTAGGTGTGGCTAAAGCTTCCTATGGGAATTAACATTACAAACGCATCCTTATTTCGCACAGAAAATTCTCAGTATCAACTGCACGGATCAACCCCAAACTTCCCATGACAACCAGAACCTACCTTGACCATTTTTCTGAAAATTTCCTGAAAATTGGTCAAATGACGCCAAAGTTATACTCAAGTCAAAAAAAGCTTTTCCTATGGAAACATGGTCCTAACTATTACTACCTACTGGCGACCGCCACTATAAAAGCCATTATTGCGGCATATATGGGCATTTCTCCCCCTAATACAATCATTCAATGGGTTGATGCTTTTACTGAACTATGAACAGAAAATCAGACAGAGAAAACAAGAGAAGTTTGAACGCGATGCTAGATGCACCGCGTAGACAATTGATAAACAACAAGAATCGTACCACTCTGAAACAGAGGGATACATCAGAATCTGACGTCACGGATACTGAGCAATCAGGGGAAGAAAGTGGAGCACAGGGTTCAATCAGCCTAATACAACCCCATTTCATGAGGAATTTTGCCTGATCAGACAGACCTGGACCCGGGAAGGAAGAGGAAAACCACTGGAGTCATGAGGCAACGAACAATGAGAAGGGGCGGTTGGAGGAAGCGACAGCAGCGCCTCACCACGTGTGACCTGCAGCAAATGGGGAAACAAACACAGACAATAACAGAGAACCTAACTATCATCAATCTGACCCCGGGGAAATTGACAGAAACGGAAGAATCGGTACTAAGATTATGACTCACGTTTTTTCCCACCAATAAATTCAAATACACCCAAACATGGATTGATCTTTTTAAATTGTCCAGAAAACAGAAATTACACAAGTTTTTTAAGCTGAAAGGGCCCTGAAATAAAGAGAGGATTAGAACAACTAAACACACAGATATGGACCCTCTAACTGGAAATGATTTAGAAACATTGGTCATTTTGGAAGATCTACAGGATGAAAGGACCTCCCATATGGAAGAGATAAAAGATAGTCTGGATCAAGTGAAACATTTAGGGATCACACAGGTGGGACCCACAAGTCCATTCAAACCTCCGTCCACATTCTCGCCACAAATGTTGATGGATGCAATTGACGTATTTACAGAAACTGTGACCAAGGATCTTGTGAAACCACGAACGCAAAAAGCTAAGCGAGTGAATAGAGGGAACATTACTCAAGAACAAAGGAAAGTATTGAAAAATCTACAAGAAGACAAATTGATCATCTGCAAACCATCAGATAAAAGTGGTAACATTGTGTTGCAAACTAAAGATAATTACTGTAAAGAAGCATTCGAACATCTTAATGACACAACAAGTTAAATCAAAAAATCGATGAAGGAATATGACAACAGTGTCACAGAATATTGCAATTTGATTGAGAGATGGCACCATAAAGGCATGAGGAGTATCGGTTTCTCCGATGTTCTCATCCACGATTACCAACGTTTTATCATCTACCTAAAGTCCATAAGAATAGGATTGATCCCCCGGGGCAGCCGATAGTCTCCTCTCAGGGAAGTCTGACAGAAAATATGTTGAATTATGCGGATTTTGTTTTGTTTGAATATGTAATTCAACTGACTTCGTATGTGAAGGACACCCACCAAGGACTTTTTGAGGTGGATTGAAGGGATCACCTGGGAACCTGACTTCTTGATGATAGCATTAGATATCTCTAGCCTGTATATGAGTATTGGACACAAGAATGGGTTAGAAGCATTCAGGTACTTTTTGAATGGACGCTCTTTGAAGTACATGGAGCATAATGCCATGCTGATATAATTTGTGCACTTTTGTTTAATTAACAATGTTTTTCTATTCCAGGATAAACTTTTTAGATAATTACAGGGTAGGGCCATGGGCACCTGCTTCGCCCCCAGCTACACAAATTTATTTGTGGGCTGGTGGGAGAAGCGGTCGGCCTGGTCGGATACCAATGATGAGTGGACTAACAATATTGTAAGTTGGAGTAGATATATTGATGATCTGTTATTATATACAGGGCTTCAGAACAATCTGCAAATGAATACCTGGCTGTACTAAATAGAAATGAGATTAATCTTAGATTTATGGGGGGAGATTAGCAGTACCTTGGTAAACTTTCTAGACCTGAGGGTTTTTGTCTCTGATGAGAGGCTTTGTACGGCCCTGTATAGGAAACCTATGCAGAGAACTCCATATTGCACGCTACTAGCAGCCACATGATGAAGTTAAAAATAGCATTCGATATGGTGAATTAGTGCGTATAAAAAGAAATTGTATGAGAGATTGCGACTTTCAGATAGCAGCAACTGAAAGTATTTAGAGATTTGAAGTCAGTGGTTATTCAACTGAAACCCTAAATAGAGCTAAGGCAAGGGTCGACGACAAACTACGAATTGAACTTTTGAAAGACAACTGTAAGAAAAAAGAGAGCCATAAAGATTTTAGAATGATCACCAATTTTTTGAGTCATGCCTGCGATATTAGAAGTTCATTGGGAGACCCTTAAATCTGATCCAGTCATAGGAGTAGATCTTCCAGAATTACCCCTGCTAATGTTTAGAAAAGCGCGATCATTGAAAGATCAGCTAGTACGTAGCCACCTCTTGCAGGAAAGTAGGGAGTCAGCTTTTAACACTGTAAAGAGTTTTTTCCCCTGTGGCAGATGTAAAACTTGTGCTAACAGCGATAAAGTGCTGATGTATGCCATACCAGGTCTTGCAGTACCGAAGAGGATCACTAAATTTATGAATTGTAATACGAGCTACACAGTATACTGCCTGGTGTGTCCCTGTGAGCTGAGATACATTGGGAGCACCAATACATCCCACCAAAATACAGGTTCTTGAGCACCATAGAGCTATTACCAACAAGGATGTCACATATCCGGTGGCAAGGCATTTTGAATCCTGACATGGCAGTAACAGGAATCTATTAAGATTTTTCTGTTTGGACCATATACCAAAAGATATTCGAGGAGGTGATAGAGAGACAAGACTTTAGATTGGAGTCGAGGTACATCATCAATGTAGAAACCAAAGTACCACCAGGGTTAAATAGTGGAGAAGAATTGGCAGTGCACCTGTAAAGTAGTAGTGAAGGACAGTGCGGTCAAGCTTTGATGCGCTAGATATTACAAGGAGTTACAGCTAACAAATGATGGACGGAATGCTGACAATGCAAACTTTCTCCCCCAGTCAAAAGATCTGGGTTAAATCCATCGTTCTTTTGCCCACTACGCCACCCCAGTTTGGACCCAGCCATATGCAAATCAGTCTTGACGCTGTGCCCCATGGGAACAGTCCAGACCGAACTGCCAGGCCAGGTCCTCCCTGGACCGGAAACAAGCATCCTGGGACCGGTTTCAGGGCATGTCACCCTTCTTCAGCCGGGCTAGCTTGAATCCAGTGGCACAGTGAGCAAGGGACCCACGTCTGGGCATACCCATCCCACTTAGGGCGAAAAGTGTTACAGCAAACAAATGATGGACGGAATGCTGACAATGTAAACATTCTCCCCCAGTCAAAAGATCTGGGTTAAATCCATCATTCTTTTGCCTACTACACCACCCCAGTTTGGACCCAGCCATATGTAAATCAGTCTTGACCCTGTGCCCCATGGGAACAGTCCAGACCGAACTGCCAGGCCAGGTCCTCCCTGGACCGGGAAACAAGCATCCTGGGACCGGTTTCAGGGTATGTCACCCTTCTTCAGCCAGGCTAGCTTGAATCCAGTGGCACAGTGAGCAAGGGACCCACGTCTGGGCATACCCATCCCACTTAGGGCGAAAAGTGTTACAGCAAACAAATGATGGACGGAATGCTGACAATGCAAACATTCTCCCCAGTCAAAAGATCTGGGTTAAATCCATCGTTCTTTTGCCCACTACGCCTCCCCAGTTTGGACCCAGCCATATGCAAATCAGTCTTGACCCTGTGCCCCATGGGAACAGTCCAGCCCGAACTGCCAGGCCAGGTCCTCCCTGGATGCTCACCTAGATGCTTGTTTCCGGTCCAGGGAGGACCTGGCTTGGCAGTTTGGGCTGGACTGTTCCCACAAGGAACAGGGTCAAGACTGATTTGCATATGGCTGGGTCCAAACTGGAGGTGGTGTGGTGAGCAAAAGAATGATGAATTTAACCCAGATCCTTGTGACTGGGGGTGAATGTTTGCATTGTCCAGCATTCCGTCCATCAATTGTTTCTTTTGTATTTGTCGCCCTAAGTGGGAAGAGTTATGCCCAGACGTGGGTCCCGTGCTCACTACACCACTGGATTCAAGCTAGCCTGGCTGATGAAGAGTGATGCCCAGAAACCGGTCCCAGGATGCTTGTTTCCGGTCCAGGGAGGACCTGGCTTGGCAGTCGAGCTGGACTGTTCCCACAAGGAACAGGGTCAAGACTGATTTGCATATGGCTGGGTCCAAACTGGGGTGGTGTGGTGAGCAAAAGAATGATGGATTTAACCCAGATCCTTGTGACTGGGGGTGAATGTTTGCATTGTCCAGCATTCCGTCCATCAATTGTTTCTCTTAGATATTACAAGGAAGCACTAGAGATTAGAGTATGTTGGGGAAGCTGCCCATATATTAGTCTGAGGTTAAGATCAATTTTATTGTTTTGAAGGACTGAAGGGGGCCATGGCGAGACCGGTAATCAATAATGTCGGAAGTATTTGGGTCTACAAGGTAAAGAGGGATTCGATGTATGACAATTATCATTGAGGGTGGGTATATGACCAGATATGGGAACAATGTATTATTGAATTGAAATTTTATTGTATTTCCGGCCTGCACCACTGTATGGTACTCATTGCAATATGCTATGTGTCACATCGGCAATGTATGATTTTTAGCCCATACAGGGCAGTATAGCATCAACCCATTGAATAATTGTATTAGGAGAAGTGCCCATACTGGGTGCAATAGTAGCTTATCACTTTAATTTAATTTAGTTTTGTTTTCCCCTCGTTTGTCAATCTTGACACGTATGAAATTGCCGGCAGGAATTGAGTTGATGAAGTATTAACAATTGTGATGTTATTGTACTCCAACACTACAAGATGGGCGTGTTAAAAATATGTGCAAGCAACGTTACCCGCTAGTCCTTCACTTATGTTAATGCGCCGTGAGCGCAACCAATGAAATGTATGTTATTTAATGACGCAGCACAATGGCGCCCGCCACCATCGAGAAAGGCGGTTGCCGAAACGCGTCTGCGTGTACCTTCAACCCAATAAACTTGGAATAATCCTCTCCTGTGAGTGCTGTTTGTTACAGAGGAGCGTATAGATTTATCGCGATCTCACCCTCGCGTTATGGAGCATCCGCTCGTGAGTGCAGGGGCTTGGGTGATGTTTTGGAGCGTGAGAGATATATTTATGTACATATATGTGTGTGCGTATATATATATATATATATATGTATGTGTGTGTGTGTGCGTATTCTTGCCTTTGGAGAGGTCAAGGAATTATTGTGGCTTATATTTTGATTATGTGCCCAGGACTTATACACTTCAAGACACTATTGTACATAATTATGGGATGCACTGACCTTTCATTGTGGTTATTGACACATTAAAATATTGCCATCCCACTAGGGCCTGTACTCATGGAGCCATTGCTTAGCCCTTTGTTTATGTTCACAACATGTAGCTAAGGTTTATGTTTGATTTTGGGGTGGCTCTCAAAATCTGTGAAAAAGGCGGTTTCACGTCGAAACACCTTAGGCGTTTTTTTGATCACTGCACGGTGCTATGGATAATTTAATGGAGTAAAATACTGTTTAAATAACTAAGCGGTGCACATTTTTCTTTTCTAACAAAGGGAAAGGTACTGTTGGATATTTTCAGGCTCCTCAGCCATATGAGCACCACTGCCACAGGACTTGGTGAGTGAGAGGGCCTTTGTGCTGTTGTCCTTATATTTATGATCTACCTGAGCCCGCTACTATGTGATGTGCTGTGGAGCCGGCTGTACGAACTAATCGTTGGACAAGACGGGTGGCCGAGAATCGTGTGGAGCAAGTACTGTGGGCCGACTAGGAGGACTCAGAGAAACAGAACGAGCAGCTGGTAGCAGCCAGTCTCATAAGACCAGTGCCATTGTAGCCAAGAGTGGACTTTGAGAGCAAAGTTGCTTCTCCTTGTTTATCTACAGTGACTAATCTACAACCAGTCACGGCAACCATACATGTAGTGACATCAGATAGGGATGTGAGAAGAAAACTGATAGCGGATGAACTATTCTCGCATAATAATGTCTCAACAATAGGAGATTTAAAAGTTAATCTGACTCTGAAACAAAAATATCAGAACTTGGAGAAACTTATGAGACAGGAGGTGATGAAATGGTGGGAAGCCACAACTTTGGAGAAATATTTGGAGTGTGGGTGGGTACTCAGATTTTTGAGGATATTAATTGCTCCTTAGTATGAATGCCCAAATCCTAAAATGCTGAAAGAATGGGCGAGTAATACAGAAAAGTGTTCAAATATGATGATGAAAATATTGATGAAATATGTGTGGCAGGAGTGCATTGAGATTTTGAAAGAAATTGAAGCTTTAAAACAGGAATTACAGAAAGTTGACAACAAGAAATCCCTGGATAAACACAAGTGATATTACTGAGCAACTCAATAAATTGGAATAAAAAATGCAAATGAAAAAGCAGAGAAAGTTTGTCAGACTATCAGGCTGGAAGAGTACTGACCCTCAGTAGGAAGTATGATAATTTAATGAGAAATGTGAAATCAACACAAAATGTGATTCCACGAAATACAGCATTACAAGGTGGGGAAAGTGAGATCCGCAGTGAATTGAGTGAAAGCGATGTGTCGGAAGAAGAGGCCACAGGCCAATCGGAATGTAGCATGAGTAAACCTGCACATTTGTAGGAGGAATTCAGACTGATAAATCAGGAGAGGAACCAACAACAATGGGAAAAGGATTGAGAAAAAGAACAGGAAGAGGCAAAGGCAGAATCAGAGGTGCAAAATAACTAGGAGAGGAAAGTACAACGAACACTGCATGTTCCATGGGAACAACAATTAGGGGCCAAAAAGCAGGTCAATGTTAGAGGAGACAACCAAAGTGGTAAATTTGTTAGACATTACTTTTACTACTACTGAAATTAATGTGTTAAAATTGGTATCATCCTTCTGCCCTACAAATGCATCTATATATGCCTAAAGACTATTGACTTATATAACTTTACTAGGAAGTTGAAATTACACAAATGGCACTCAATGAAAGGGGAACTGTGCATGCCCGTGCCTAAAGTTGGTTACTTAAGCAATTTGAGTATTTGTGCTATTGATGTGCTGTTTACTTTTGCAGAACTAGATCCTGAGAGTGACAATACTGTGACAAATATCTTAATTTGGCACAAATGGAAATCGACTTAGAGATGAGTTGCCCCAGCAATTTTAAGACTTAATCTACCTTTACACCCACTCTTCCACATGATGCCATTGATACTTTTGAAGTGGTTGTAACACAGGACCTCATGAAATTGGCAAGAAAGAACAGATGACAGGCGGATAACCTCTCCGGCAACGAGAGATTAGCGGTTAGAAACTTGCAGATGGACAAGAACATTGTCATCAGACAATCTGATAAAGGTAGCAATGTTGTTATCTTAGCAAAAGAGCAATATTTTAAGGAAGGATTCAGGCAACTGAATGACGACAAATGTTATGAGATTGTACAGAAATGTGCTATCAATGGTTCTACCTCTGGTTACTTTGTCAAGCTGAGAGAGTGGAAAGAGTATAGTTTGACTGAGTGGGAGGCATACAAATGTGCCAGGGAACAGCCCCGGTCCCAGGCCCCACCATGTCTCATTTGTACCCATCCCCATGGCTCCTTGGTTGCCCATGTTTATTGTCCTTTAGAGGGTTTTTAATACTGCTTCTACATTCACTACTACAGGATTCTATTGGTTGTAGCACTGCTTGTTTAATTCAACCTCTAAATGCCAATGCTTGTTTAATTGTATCAATGCTTGTTGCACTGCCTTCATTATGACATGTGATAGCCAACTGTCATATTGGTGGGTGTGGCAAGCCTTGTGCAACTGCATGTGGAGGGGTGTGGTTTGCCTCATGTGGAGGTGTTACAGCAAACAAATGATGGACGGAATGCTGACAATGCAAACATTCTCCCCCAGTCAAAAGATCTGGGTTAAATCCATCGTTCTTTTGCCCACTACGCCACCCCAGTTTGGACCCAGCCATATGCAAATCAGTCTTGACCCTGTGCCCCATGGGAACAGTCCAGACCGAACTGCCAGGCCAGGTCCTCCCTGGACCGGAAACAAGCATCCTGGGACCGGTTTCAGGGTATGTCACCCTTCTTCAGCCAGGCTAGCTTGAATCCAGTGGCACAGTGAGCAAGGGACCCACGTCTGGGCATACCCATCCCACTTAGGGCAAAAAGTGTTACAGCAAACAAATGATGGACGGAATGCTGACACTGCAAACATTCTCCCCCAGTCAAAAGATCTGGGTTAAATCCATCGTTCTTTTGCCCACTACGCCACCCCAGGTGAGCAAAAAAACGATGGATTTAGGCCCAGATCTCTGTACTGGGGTGAATGTATGACATTGTTCTGCATTCTGTCCATCAATTGTTGTTTTTTCATGTGGAGGGGCGTGGTTTGCCATGTAATAGTCAACTGTCATATTGGTGGGTGTGGCAAGCCTTGTGCAACTGCATGTGGAGACGCGTGGTTTGCCTCATGTGGAGGGGCATGGTTTGCCTTATGTTTACAAGCACCTGTCCTGTTGGTTATAAAAGGGCAAGCCCTGCACCTGCCTGTGCTTGGCTTATTTCCTGGATTCCTGCAGGTTGCTGTCTCAGCATCTCTCCGGCTGCCAAGTGCCAACGCCTGATCCAACTTCTTCGATTAGGCTTTCAAGAGCATTCCTCGCGCGTCGGACAAGCTAAGTGCTGCACATTTCTTCTGCTTGTCTTTTCATCTTGTCTGTGACTTTTTGACCTCGCGCTTGGCTACTTCTTTCGCGTTCGGTGTAGAACATTAACCAGTGACTCTCTGAAGTGGCAACATTGCTTTTGAAGGCGATTTTCTTGGTTTCTGTCTAACGCCCAAATACGAGACTTTTAGGAACAAGAAAACAAAGACTTTTAGTGTGCTTATCGCCCTTTAGGAATTAATGAACAGTGTTTGTATTCAGTATTTCTTATTGTTAGTATTGTGGCATAATGTGCTGTACTTTCCTGTGACAAGTTCAGAAATTGGAAACTCTAGTGCATGTTATGAATGGGGATATTTGTTCTTCAAGCACAAGTGCATGTTATGAATGGTGACATTTGCTTTAATCCTTTTATTGTTCAGTTCTGCCTTATTTTGTTTTTCCTTTGAATCTTTTATTTTGAAATGCTTGCTCCTGTTGTAACAAGAGACTATACTTGTAAATCAAAGCACAAAGTATACCATAAAGAGAAATCATATTATATTCATATCTACCACCCCTTTGGATTGAGATATTAAGAGACTGCAAGTGGTCCTTGCATAAGGTGAATACATGTTTATTATATGACATTGATATATCTAAACTTGTGAGTGTGTATGTGTGCGGAGAAGTGTAACTGTACTCATCCTTACTATTTTTACCGTCAGAGTATTACACAAACAAACGCTGTAGATTCCTCAAAGACCCGGCTGGACCAGGCTGAGTGAAGAAACAGTGTTTTTCTCTTCTCTTCTTTCTCATCCACTTCCCCTTCCCTTTTGGAAGATCTGCCAGTGTGACAGCGTTCTTGTCGCAGCACTGAGAGGTGTTCCAAGAGGTATTGGGAGCATTTGTCATTCATCGCTCCTGCAGACATCCTGAGATTTCAGGTGAGTGGTCATGCCACATCCTTACATTAAGCCAAGCCACAAGAAAACAGGGCAGCCTGGGCAATGAATGTGCAATTGGGTTCCCTAGACGCTTTAGCACAAGCCTTACCAGAAGAGGTTGAGGTCTCCCTGCCAGATTTACCTAGACTGCTAACTGATCTACAGCAGGAAGTCTCCTCCCTTAGGATAGAAAACCAGGATTTGCTTTGTGAATTACAACGGTACAAACCCAGAGAGAACCCATGGGAAGAAACTAAACCCAAGGACAAGACACCCTTTATGCAGCCCCTTAGGTTCGAATTTCCGTCTACTACAGCCACATCAAGTGCTACCACTAATATGACCACACAAACCTTACATTTAAGTGTTACGACTCCCACGCCGGTTTCCTTGGCCCCCCCGGAAAGATTCTATGGTGATACAACCAAGTTTAGAGCTTTCGTGACTCAGTGTAATTTGCAATTTCTGTGTCGTCCTACAGCATTTCCTTGTGATGCTGCCAAGATGGCCTATGTTATCTCCTATTTCAGGGGAACCACAGCAGCCTGGTCCATACCACTAGTAGAACAAAATGATCCCCTGCTTTACGATTTTACTAGATTCAAAGAGGCTATGCACAGACTCTTTGATAAAAAATTATTCATCCAAGCTAGTGACAACGAATTATTCAATCTAAAACAGGGAAACAAAGATCTGTTGACCTATATCACATCATTTAATAGACTTGTTGTAGAAACTGCTTGGCCAGAGGAGAAAAGAACATCTCTTTTCTACCGTGGGCTTCGAGATGACCTGAAGAACGTTCTGGCTCAGATCGTAGATCCTCCAACCGAGTGCTCCCAATTTATAGATTTGGTGGTGCGATTGGACAATCGTTAAGGAGAATGTAAAGGAGAAAAAGGACGTAGTGAGCAACGTCTTTTACTAGTTAGAGCTGAAAAGAAAGAAACAAGCATTTCTGCCCCTGATGTTGTAGAACCCATGCAAATTGGTAGTGTGAGAGGTCCCTTGTCAAAAGACGAGAAAGATCATCGACGAAGGTTAAATCTTTGTTTGTATTGTGGCAAACCCGGGCATTTTGCTCGTGAGTGTTCTAACAAACCTAGACCATCTAAAAAGGGTATTTCAGCACTGATAGGCAAAGATACCCCTGTGGAGCAAACGGAAAACGAATCAGCTTGATAAAGTCCGAGACCGCCTTATCGAGCTCTTATATGCACAGGGTCTCACGTCATCTCGCAAACACCATGACTCCCACTCTCCGTCATCTCACTCTCATTGTAACACTTGTTCTTTCCCCACAAGCACGGAAGGTTCTGCCTATATTACTCGATTTTTGGATCTAGGACTGGCCAAAACATTGGGTATACCGCTAGTACGCAAAGATCATCCAGAACCAGTACGGGCTGTTGATGGCTCCGAAATATCCTCCGGGTTAATTGTTCATCAAACTTGACCCTTACAGATGGTATGCGCAAATATGCATTCAGAAGAAATCTGCTTTGATCTTATTGACACCCCAGTGTTTGGCGCCATTTTAGGAATATCGTGGCTGCAGCTACATAATTCGACCATAGACTGGGTAGCCAGGACAGTAACATTTGATTCTAAGTATTTCTGGCAATCTTGTTTCCAAGAAAAACCGCCTCTAGTACTTCCATTGCATTGTGCTTCAATGCATTCTGTTTGTGCCAGCTCTTCAGAATTACCCGCACCTTATCATGATTTTCATGATGTGTTTAGCGAACAGCAGGCCACAAGATTGCCTCTCCACAGAACATACGACTGTCGAATAGACCTGGTTCCAGGTGCTGCATTACCCTGTAGCAGAGTATATGCTCTATCCGAACGAGAGACAGTGTATCTCTGTGATAATTTGGACGACTTACAAGCAAAAGGGTTCATTAGGCATTCTACCTCCCCTGTGTCTTCTCCGCTCTTCTTCGTTCTGAAGAAGAATGGTGAGCTGCACCCTTGTGTTGACTATCGTGCAATCAATAAGGTGACAGTTAAAAAATGATACCCTTTTCCACTGATCCCTGTCTTATTGGACCAAGTTGGTAGTTCCACAATCTATACAAAACTTGACCTGCGAGGTGCTTATCATCTGATACGCGTAATGGAGGGAGACGAATGGAAGACCGCGTTCCGGACCAAATACGGGCTCTTTGAATACACAGAGATGCCTTTTGGTCTGTGTAACGCCCCTGAAGCCTTCCAATTTTTTATAGATGAATTGCTGCAGGAATTCCTTGACATCTGTGTCATCGTATACATAGATGACATTTTAATGTATTCCTCTTCCCCAGAAGAACACATTGGTCATGTTCAAGCAGTCCTCCAGAAGCTCCTAGAAAATCACCTATTTGCCAAAAGAGACAAATGTGTTTTCCATGCTAGAAGTATAGACTTCTTGGGATATGTCATCTCCCCTGATGGCATTGCAATGGATACTTCTAAAGTACAAGCCTTCTTAAATTGGGAAGCACCAAGCTCAGTTAAAGAAGTACAACAGTTTATTGGATTCGCCATTTAAAAAAAAAAACTTTATTTATAATTTTAAACATCTATTCCATTACAGTAGCCATTATACTGTTACATATATGGATCAATTGAGAAACATTGTGAGTACAAATCGAGATCACGAACAACTATTCATTTCCTTCATTACCCATTCCATTGACATCCTTCGCATCAGCAGGGCCCACATGCTTATCACTTATACAATGCAGGTTGGGATACACTATTGAATTATACTATCTTTTTGCTTTCAGTGTTTTCCTTCCCAATGTGTGTCTCATTTTAATTATCCAAACCATCCTTATGTAATGATGGAGCAGCCGTGGCCACTGGGACGTCCCTCCCCGCGTCTTCCTCTGCATCCTCGACCATTGCAGCTTGTCGCCTGAGATACAGCTTATAAGGTTCCCAAATATCACACGGTCTATAGCCCATTGGTCTCAGGGCATTCTAATTTTCAGATTGGGTATTACAATAGGATAGATCAGTAAGCCACTATGTGAGAGTAGGCAACGGCCCCTGCATCCAACGCATAGCTACCCTGCGTTTCGCTAGCAACATCCCTAAGGCAATAAGCCTGTGGGAGGCCTTGGGCAACCCTTTATCATAGCCCAGCAGGGCCACGAAGGGTGTAATATGTAAGGGGGGTTTCAGCTATTTCTTGCAATGCGCCAATCACTTTCAACCAGAACCTCCCAACACCTGGGCAATCCCAAGTCAAGTGAATGAAATTGGCCCCAGCCATCCCACATCTCATACAGTTGTCATCCTCCCTGAGGCCGTATCTGTGCATTCTCACTGGTGTATAGTAAACTCTGTGGATGTATTTAAAATGGATTAAACGATGTCTGCCATTTTGTGAAACAGACTTTGTTATTGCATAACAGTATGACCATTGTTCTTCTGAGATGTCCATACTGAGTTCTTCCTGCCATTCCTGGCATATCTTCACTGGGTTCGACTTGCTCTCTTTTTGTGCAAGTGTGTATAACGTGGCTATGCCTTTCTGTGGGGTCTGGGCTCTCAGAAGATATGCAAGTGAGGTGAACTCTCGAGGTTCTGTGAAGCAATCATCCAATAGGGTACGTAATGCCTGTCTAACTCTGTGGTAGTGGTACCTGAGTAGGGGGGAAGAGTCTGGAGCCATCGATTGGACCTGCTCCCACGTTCGGACCTCACCATTGATAAACAGGTCTCCCATAGTCTTTATGTTTAGTGTGTGAACTGCCTGCATAACCGCTCTATCTTCCCTTAGCGAGAACCAGCTGCACCATTCTACTGGCAGTGTGGAAGTGTATAGTAATGAAAGTCCCTGCAGGTCCACCACTTTATGCAGTTGACCACTAGTGAGTCCCACCGGGTCGAAAACATGATGTTTTCTCTGCGGTTTTGTAAGCAAAGTCTGTGGGAGAGTAAGTGGATGCACTGCTCCTCTTTCCAAATGTAAGTGTGGCAGGTTAGGAGGACCGTGTAACCAAGCTTGCCTGTGGATTTGTTGCGCCGCTCTATAATATGCCTCAAAGTCTGGAGCACTGAGGCCACCCGCCTGATAAGGTTTGCCAGTATGGCCCATTGCACCCTAGGCTGTTTGCCAGCCCAGGCAAGCCAGATGAGCTGAGCGCGAATGGTGCAAAACTGTGAGTTCGGTAGTAAAATTGGTATATTGAGAAAGAAGAACAGGAAGCGTGGTAGCACTATTATTTTCATAATAGCTATACGCCCCAGCAGTGACAGCGGCAATTTCATCCACTTTTCCACCATATCTGCAAGGCGTAGCAATGCCCTGCCGTAGTTTTCTTGAACCACAATCTCTGGGTCTGTGTGAACCTGAATTCCGAGATATCTCACAGGCTCTGATGTCCTTATTAAAGGATAGTCAAGCGGCACCTGGGATGTGGCGGCCGTCAGGGGAAATATAAGTGATTTGGACCAATGAATTCACAGACCCGAATGGCTGCCAAATCTCTCTACCTCTTGTAGCATTGGGGTTAAATTATGTTCAGGATCTCTGACGTACAGTAACATGACACCTGCATATGCGGAAATCGTCAAGTTATACTGCGAGGAATGTATGCCTCGATGAGAATGATATTCCCGAATTGCACACATTAAAGGTTCGGCCACCAGTGCATATACTAAAGGGGAAAGGGGACAGCCCTGTCTAGTACCCCTTGTGATTGTAATTGGGGCGGAGGTCATGCCATTAACACGTATTCGGGCTGTGGGTTTCGCATATAGCACTTCCACTAACTTTATGAAAACGTCCCCCACCCCCACCCGCCGTAATACTGCCGTTAAAAAGCTCCATTCCACTGAATTGAATGCCTTCTCGGCGTCCAAGAAGACAGCCGCGGCGTGAACATCGGGGTCGATTTGGGAGATTGCACAGAATAATGTACGTGTATTACTTGTTAAAGACCTACCGGGGATAAATCCTGATTGCTCTGGGCCAACCAGACCAGGGAGCAGCGGGGAGATCCTATTCGCTAAAATTTTGCCAACTTTTTGTGTCCGTGTTAAGCAGTAATAATGGTCTATATGATGAGCATTGTGTGGGTGGTTCGTTGGGCTTTAATAGAGTGACCAGTATGGCCTCTCGCATCGTTGGAGGCATAATCCCTTCTTTTGTCATTTCCTCAAATAAATTGACTAAGTGCGGTACTAGTCGATCTTGATATTCCTTGTAAAAGGCCACTGTCAGGCCATCGGCCCCTGGGGCTTTGTTATTTTGCATTGTTTTTAGAGCCTCGATAATTTTTGTGGGATGGAGCGGGGCCATCAATCGCTCTCTGTGTGAATCAGATAGCCACTGCATCGCAATATACTCTAAATATTCCTCTGCAGATTTAACAGCACTAGTGCCACGTGACGTGTATAACTCTGCATAATAAGAATGGAAACAGTCAGTGATCTGTGGGGCATCCCAGATCTGTTTGCCGTATTTGTCCAAAAGTGTCAATATCTCGCTGTCACCTCTTGGGGGACGGGTCAACACCGTCAGCATGGCGCTAGGCCTCTCTCCCTCCACATACACTCTAGCAGTGGCGTATTTTCCAAGGTGGACCATCTCGCTTTATGCCAATTCGTTATATTCTTCCGTATTCTCTCTAATTTGTGCTAACTGCTCAGGCTCTGATGATCGGAGTGTGTCATGCTCCAGTATTGTCAACTTCCTCTCAAGTTTCTTCATACGGTCTCTTATAGATCTCAGCACCCCTGCGTGTTTCGCTATAGTTACCCCGCGAATGTATACCTTAAAAGCCTCCCAGATAGTGGCCATGCTCGTGACACTCCCAATATTGTGTAAAAACTATTCGTCTATTGCCTGAGCGAGCTCCGCTTGGAATGCCGTGTCCAGCAATGAATATTGTGGGAACCGCCACATGAAGACCCTAGGCTGCACACCCTTAAATGCTAACGTTAGCTTAACAGGCGAATGATCGGACAATGGTGCGCGGCAAATGGACACATTCTTGTATGGGGGGGAGTAGGCTCTTCGAAGCCAGCCAATAATCGATACGTGTGTGAATATCATACGTGGATGTATAGTGGGTGTATTCTCTACCTAATGGTGATTTATAACGCCAGACATCCAGCAATCCACCATCCTCCGCTATTGTGGTCATTGCCTTGGCTGCAGCAGATGGTCGTTTAATGGGCCCCCTGGATCTGTCAAGCTCGGGCGATAGAACACAGTTAAAATCCCCCCCCCACATCTGGGGAATATTTGCATACTCAGCTTTTTTATCATTAAGTAATCTATAGAATTGTGGGTCATCATAATTCGGTCCATAGATGCCAATTAGTAGTACGTCGAGATTATCTTTGCGGCAACGTACAACCACATATCTGCCCCCGGCGTCCACACATACCTCATGAATCTTTACTCTGGATCCCCGGCGGGCCCATATCAATACCCCGCATGCGTGAGAGGTGAAGCCGAATGCCACATAGGTGCCACTCAACCTATTTTGTGTTAGCAAACCCGACCCAGGAGCCAGGTGTGTTTCCTGCAAAATAGTGACATCTACATTGTGATTCTGCAGGTAAAGGACTGTTTTGCAAATTTTGCGGTGGTCGTTCAGCCCTCTTATGTTCCACGTCATAAAACTTATCGTGGCCTCTTTAGTTTTCTGTGATGTACTCAGATTGGTGTCTACACTCAGTGTCTGTCTCTGTATAAATGCATGCTTACTCTATAGGGTATTCTTCCTTTGATCTTTTTTGCTTGGCTACCTGCGTCTAATAACTTCAAACCGGTAATCCCCCCTCCCACGCCATGCATTTCCCCAACTGTGCATGGCAGCTGGTACCCCACCCCAAAAATTCCCTCCCTGTACATACCCAACATTGTGTGTTTTACACACGGGGCGGTGAGTGCCCCTGAGCTGGTCTACAGCTCTCATTTACGATTGGCCATTTAGTGTCATTAATACAACCCTGCAATCTTAACAATATAACCTGATGCGTAGCACAATACCAGTGGCGGCTCTGAATGACCACATTACTTATATTGTACCATATATGCAACTGATGTACAATTGTGAAGCGAGTCAGGTGGCCAGAACCAGATCATCTCTACATACTGCTACTGTCCTGCTAACCTGTTATCTACTTAACTTACGTGAACCATGAACAACAGAGCTGGGATCCATATATTAGTCATTCTGGTCTAGGTTGCTGCGACTTGCGAGATTCTCCGACGGTGGGACCCGTCCTTTATTCGTGGCGCTGTCTTTTGAGCGCGACTTCAACACCTGTGATAAACTGTTCGGGTCAGAATAAATTTTGGGTTTACCGTCCAGTGTCACCCTCAGACGTGCAGGATACAGCATCGCGTATGGTATGTTCATTTCCCTCAGTTTACGTTTCACAGATGCATACTGCTTACGAGCCTCCTGCACTTGCAGAGTGAAATCCGGATAAATGGATAATTCTGATCCCTCATAGTGCAGTGTTTGGAGCTCCCTTGCCCTTCGCAGCGCCGCGTCCCTATCCCTTTAGTTGAGGAGTCTAGCAATTATAGGGTGAGGGGGAGCTCCAGGAGCAGGCCTAGGGGCCAGCGAGCGGTGCGCACGCTCAACGATGAAGACAGCTGAGAAAGTATCGCGGCCTAGCAAGGTTATAAGCAGTTGCTCAACAAATTGCTCCATATTACTGATACTTGTGGACTCGGGCAGGCCCACTATGCGCAGGTTATTGCGCCTACACAGCACTTCCAAGCCCTCAGCCTTGTTTTGCAGTGCTGCCAACGTGGCGTCCATCCATTTCTGCGATTTTGCGGTCTTAGCGTGCAGATCCTCAGCATCAGAGACTCGCTTTTCAACTTCGCTCAGCCGCTCTGCATGTTTGTCCATCCTTTCGGACATGCGGTCCATGCGATGCGTCAGAGAGTCGATTTTACTATCTATAGTGGTGAGGCTTTGCTGCATTGTGGTGAGAATTGCTCGTAGGTCGTTGCCCAGCTCGTTATCCATTGCCCCTTGTTCCTGCGCTGGCCCCTCCGTGTCCTCCTCCCTGGATCTTGCAGATTTTTGCTGCTCAAATTGGAGCCTCTGTTGCAGTTTGTCAGGCTTCCCCATTATGTGGTGAGCTGTATGTCAAGTCTCAGCAGAGGTTATAAGGTAATCTCAATGCCCTCTGACCGGTACGCTGCAGCTATGTGCACTATATTGAGGGTCCTAGAGGCTCCCCTCAGGATTTAGATGCCACCTGCATTGCCCAGTATCACTCAGAGCCCCCACGCCTCATGCAGCTCACTGTGGGTTAATGAGTCTCTGCCAGCAGCCATCCACTTCTTTCCTCCACAGTGGGGGGCTCACACAAGATTCAGTTGTGTGCCAGATGATGTCGACCAGCCCTCAGCAACGGCCCGAGGCTCCAGGGGACGGCACCCCCGCTGCCTCCACCACCTCGAGGCGACGCCGAATAGAGGAGCCCCAGGCCTCGGGTGCAACGAGAGGACCCCGGGCAGCCCAGCGACGCCGGCAGCAGCAGACCGTTAGCAGCGTGGGCAGAGAAGTCCCCACGCCCCAGCGCCATAGCAAGCACCGGTCTTCTGTCGATAACGGTCATCCCCACAGCCGCAGGCACAACCCCCGCAGGCACCAGGGGCATCCCCGGTGGCCGCTGCCGTGACGCGAGGGCGCCGGCTTTACTTGTGCAGAGGCCGCGCCTCAGTCGGATCGTGACGCCACCGTTACTTGGGCAATCCTGCAGCGATTTGCTTCGGGCTCGCGGGATACGGTGCCGGATCGTTGGCTCCTTCGATTACTGATGCAAACCATTGGCAAGTCATGCAGGGTTGAACAAATTCCTGACAAATTGTGGTTACGGCCGAGGGAGCTTACTCAAGCTACGGCCATTTTGGAACCAGGCAGACTCCGCCCCCCGGATTCGCCAATTTTTATCGGCGTTTTATTCCTCAATTTTCCAACATTATTTCACCCATCACACGATTGTTGAAAAAGGGCATACCTTTTCTTTGGGATTCACAGGCGGAAAGGGCATTTCAGCAACTGAAAAAGACCATCACAGAAGCCCCCTTCCTTCGGCACCCAGATCCTTCTCAGCCATTTTTTGTCGAGGCTGAGGCCTCTCAAATTGCGGTAGGGGGTGTCCTTTCCCAGCGAGACCCGGAGTCTAAGCGCTTCCATCCTGTTGCATATTTTTCAAAAAGGTTACTCCCGGCAGAACAAAACTACACAGTGGCCGAGAGGGAGCTCCTTGCCATTAAGCTTGCCTTTCAAGAATGGCGCCACCACCTGCTGGGAGCACGACATACTATAACAATACATACTGACCATTGCAATCTACAATTTTTTCAAAACATCAAGGCCTTAACACCTCGTCAACTCCGCTGGTTGTTGTTCTTTAACAAATTAGATTTCGTTATCACTTACCGGCCAGGGAATACACAACAGATAGCAGACACATTGTCATATTTAGGTTTCTCCTTGTCTGACCAACATCAGGAAGAGGCAAAGCCTATTATACTAACAGAACGAATATTAGCAATATGTTCAACACTCGAATTTCATGAAAAACTCACGCAAATGAAGGCTATTACTCCATATCGCCCTGATGTGGTGGAGCGTAAGGGTTTACTCTATCACAATGAACAATTATAAATCCCCACCCGAGAACTGCAAGAAACAGTATTACATTGGAACCATGATTCAGTTCTTGCAGGACACATGGGAGAAAAGAAAACCCTAGAACTATATATGGCATACCATCAGCATGGATTTTATAACGAATCTTTCCCTTGCTCATGGTCACACAGTCATTTGGCTGGTAGTGGATTATCTGACCAAGATGGCACATTTTGTCCCGTTAAAAGACATTCCCACTGCAAAAACACTAGCCACCCTATTCATACAACATATTGTACGACTCCATGGGCTACCTTCCACAATTATTTCTGATCGGGGTCCCAAGTTTGTATCACAATTCCTTGGGAGTGGACGTTCGGTTATCCTCTGCATATCACCCCCAAACCGACGGACAAACAGAACGCACAAACCAATCCTTAGAACAGATTCTGCGGTTCCTTCTTGCCACTTGGTCTTCTGACTGGGATACCGCTTTGCCACTGGTTGAGTTTGTGTACAACAATAGTGCGCATACAGCGACAAGTGTGTCTCCCTTTTACTGCCTGTTCGGTCATCATCTCAGGATGCTTCCTGTCTTAAACCCCACCATAGCAGAGAAACTCCCCTCAGTTCAGGAACACCACACAAGGTTGAAAAATATCCAACGCCTAGTTCAACAACACATAACACGCTATCAAAAACAAGTCAAGAGCCAGGCTGACAAAGATAGAAAGCCTGCTCCCAATTATCAGGTGGGGGACCAGGTATGGTTAGCTACAACGAATCTCCATCTAGCTGGCCCAAAGAAGTTACACCCATGTTTTCTCGGCCCCTTCACCATCAAAAAGGTTGTTAACCCCTTGGCCATGGAGCTTGATTTACCTGATGACCTCAGGGTACATCCTGTGTTTCACGTATCCCTCCTCCGTCCTTATTCATCAGATGCCAGGGTCACTCCCCCACCACCTCCAGTGCATGTGAATGACCATTGTGAGTTTGAGCTTGTCCGGGTCCTTGATTCTAAGTGGGGCCAGGGCCGATTATACTATCTTCTGGCTTGGAAAGGTTATGGGCCAGAAGACAATTCCTGGGAACCCGCCTCTGCTGTCCATGCCCGCTGCTTGTCCGCCATTTCCACCTTCGGTGTCCCACAAAGCCCTGTCCTCTTAGAGGTTCTTTGGTGGGGGGAACTGTCAGGGAACAGCTCTGGTCCCAGGCCCCACCATGTCTCATTTGTACCCACCCCCTAGGCTCCTTGGTTGCCCATGTTTATTATCCTTTATAGGGTTTTAAATACTGCTTCTACATTCACTACTACAGGATTCTATTGGTTGTAGCACTGCTTGTTTAATTCAACCTCTAAATGCCAATGCTTGTTTAATTGTATCAATGCTTGTTGCACTGTCTTCATTATGACATGTGATAGCCAACTGTCATATTGGTGGGTGTGGCAAGCCTTGTGCAACTGCATGTGGAGGTGCGGGGTTTGCCTCATGTGGAGGGGCGTGGTTTGCCTCATGTTTACAAGCACCTGTCCCCCTGCACATGCCTGTGCTTGGCTTATTTCCTGGATTCCTGCAGGTTGCTGTCTCAGCATCTCTCTGGCTGTCAGGTGCCAATGCCCGATCCAACTTCTTCGATTAGGCTTTCAAGAACATTCCTAGCGGGTCGGACAAGCTAAGTGCTGCACATTTCTTCTGCTTGTCTTTTCATCTTGTCTGTGACGTTTTAACCTCGCGCTTGGCTACCTCTTTCGCGCTCGGTGTAGAACATTAACCAGTGACTCTCTGAAGTTGCAACATTGCTTTTGAAGGCGATTTTCTTGGTTTCTGTCTAACGCCCAAATACAAGACTTTTGGGAACAAGAAAACAAAGACTTTTAGTGTGCCTATCGCCCTTTAAGATTTAATGAACAGTGTTTGTATTCAGTATTTCCTATTGTTAGTATTGTGGCAGAATGTGCTGTACTTTTCTGTAACAAGTTCAGAAATTGGAAACTCTAGTGCACGTTATGAATGGTGATATTTGTTCTTGAAGCACAAGTGCACGTTATGAATGGTGACATATGCTTTAGTCCTTTTATTGTTCAGTTCTGCTTTTTTTTGTTTTTCCTTTGAATCTTTTATTTTGAAATACTAGCTCCTGTTGGAACAAGAGACTAAGGAAAAAAAGGGGGAGTAAAGAGGTACTGCTTGACAAGAGCAGTGGAGGTGGATACGCCCTCCTTCAGTCTATAGATACTAAACACAAAGATCCACCCTTAGATAGATTCAAAAGCAATGTCCTCCCAGATTAAGTATGTTTCCTACAGTGGTGGGAAAAAACACAGTTTGTTTAAATACCCCTCACACACCAAAGGGGCCTTGGTGTCATGCTTCATCAGAGGGTCTTCCCGCCCCTCTACGGTACGGGCGTGCTACGACCTACGGTTACGCGGGAGCACTGTTGTTGTAAGACAACTATGTGTCGTGTAGGAGTGTGAGTGGAAGGGTCAGGAGTGAATGGAAAGGTGAGGTTAAAAGATACCTGGCTCGTTGGTCACAAAAACTTTAATATACCTTTGAGCTGGTATTATTAAAATATGGGGAAGGAGGTGTATTGCCTCAATGAGCTGTGCCTCCTATGTCAGTCAACATGTTTTGAAGCCTTCCCCTGGCTTCTTCATCAGGACCAAAAGGATCCCTTCTACACTCACTTATCAATGTGGTGCGTGATTTTCTAATCTTTTTATGAAAATGTGTTCGTGCAAATAAATATACAGTGCATGTGAATTTTCACTGCACTTATACGATACCTAAATAGGTATCTGTCATCGTTATCTGGAAGAAAAACGGCATAGTATTAAAATGCAGGACAAGGACATCATCCATCGTGACACATAGTGACCTGGAAAAGAAGTGTAATGTGTGACCATGTACTCCTTATCGTTATTCATAGTGAAGATTGATGGTGATGTGTCCCGCTGTTATCGGAGGAAAAATGACATTTACAAAGACAAACACACATAGAACATAAAGCACACACTCTATATCAAAAGGACTCAGTCTACTTAGTCTGAAGAGTATTACTACATCTACTCGATACCACACGTATTTAAAGTGCATATCAGGGAAGAATATCCAGGAAGGATAAATGTCAACCTACTTGATCTTACATGTCAGAATGCCCCATGAGCCTGTAGCGGGTGGGAGGGGTGCCTGTAGTTGCAACCTAGGAGAAAAACGAGTCAGCAATTCATTTTTAAAAATAACCCTATCACCCCAAGGAACACTTGATTGCATAACAAACCCCCGGCTATGCCGTACTCACTGCTCCTGGGACACTGCCCCGCCGTGTCTGGCCTCCCCGCGGCTCTGCTGAACAATGGAGCTCGTTCGGGGAGGTTCTTAAGTATGGCTCCACCCCAGAGGACGAAACACCACGAGTCTCAACAAGGAGCATGACCGGCGCAACGAACGCCCAACCATCAACCAGCAAGAGATAAACTTAGTGGTGAATTTGACGGTGATAGGATTATTTTTAAAAATGAATTGCCGACTCGTTTTTCTCCTAGGTTGCAACTACAGGCACCCGTTACAGGCTCATGGGGCATTCTTACATTTAAGATCAAGTAGGTTGACATTAATCCTTCCTGGATATTCTTCCCTGATATGCACTTTAAATACGTGTGGTATCGAGTAGATGTAGTAATACTCTTCAGACTAAGTAGACTGAGTCCTTTTGATATAGAGTGTGTGCTTTATGTTCTATGTGTGTTTGTCTTTGTAAATGTCATTTTTTCCTCCGATAACAGCGGGACACATCACCATTAATCTTCACTATGAATAACGATAAGGAGTACATGGTCACACATTACACTTCTTTTCCAGGTCACTATGTGTCACGGTGGATGATGTCCTTGTCCTGCATTTTAATACTATGCCGTTTTTCTTCCAGATAACGATGACAGATACCTATTTAGGTATCGTATAAGTGCAGTGAAAATTCACATGCACTGTATATTTATTTGCACGAACACATTTTCATAAAAAGATTAGAGAATCACGCACCACATTGATAAGTGAGTGTAGAAGGGATCCTTTTGGTCCTGATGAAGAAGCCAGGGAAGGCTTCGAAACATGTTGACTGACATAGGAGGCACAGCTCATTGAGGCAATACACCTCCTTCCCCATATTTTAATAATACCAGCTCAAAGGTATATTAAAGTTTTTTTGACCAACGAGCCAGGTATCTTTTAACCTCACCTTTCCATTCACTCCTGACCCTTCCACTCACACTCCTACATGACACATAGTTGTCTTACAACAACAGTGCTCCCGCGTAACCGTAGGTCGTAGCACGCCCGTCCCGTAGAGGGGCGGGAAGACCCCTATGATGAAGCATGACACCAAGGCCCCTTTTGGTGTGTGAGGGGTATTTAAACAAACTGTGTGTTTTTACCACCACTGTAGGAAACATACTTAATCTGGGAGGACATGGCTTTTGAATCTATCTAAGGGTGGAACAAGAGACTATACTTGTAAATCAAAGCACGAAGTATACCATAAAGAGAAATCATATTATATTCATATCTACCACCTCTTTGGTTTGAGATATTAAGAGGCTGCAAGTGGTCCTTGCATACGGTGAATACACGTTTATTATATGACATTGATATATCTAAACTTGTGAGTGTGTATGTGTGCGGAGAAGTGTAACTGTACTCATCCTTACTATTTTTACTGTCAGAGTATTACACAAACAAACGCTGTAGATTCCTCAGAGACCCAAGACGTGGTGCCCGGCTGGACCAGGCTGAGTGAAGAAGCAGTGTTTTTCTCTTCTCTTCTCTTCTTTCTCATCCACTTCCCCTTCCCTTTTGGAAGATCTGCCAGTGTGACAGCGTTATTGTCGCAGCACTGAGAGGTGTTCCAAGAGGTATTGGGGGCATTCGTCATTCATCGCTCCTGCAGACATCCTGACACTTCAGGTGAGTGGTCACGCCACATCCTTACAAAATGTGTGTATTGTGAACATCCTAAGGTTACCATTCTTTACTTTCTCACTAAAATACACAAAGATCCAAGTAACCCTCCAGAGAGGTCTATTTTCTCCTCTAAAGGATCTTTGCATTATCATCTTATATTCAGGACAGTAGAGTGTTCCTCACACGTATTGATGGCATACACTGGGAAGATGATTACCTACTTCTAACAATAGATGTGGGTTGTCTCTACACGGGTATCAGGCATGAGGATGGCATGTTATGTTATTAGGATTTTTAACGCGCACGGCTACTCATGAGTGTCCGGCGCGACCTCTGGAATTCACAGGAAAGCCACTGCAGGGAACACACTCTTACATGCTCCGTGTAGACACCCTAAGTCACCGATACAAAGTATCCTATATGGCGAACTGTATCGGGCTGGTAGCAACTGTAGTGCTGATGAGGCAAACCTTCAAGAATGCACCACTATGGTAAGGAGATTTAAAGAAAGGGGTTACTCTCAATCTACATTGAACATGGCCATCCAACAAGCTCAGAAGGTAGGGAAGGAAGAACTCCTTATTCCTAAAGTGCACAGGGAAGCCACAATAACAGACAACTTAAGGTACATTATCACTTCCAATCATAAGGCTTGTGAAGTTAAAATCATCTTGGGAAAATACTGGCAGATATTGTAAGAATTACATACAGAAAGGGAATGACCTTGAAAGACAGACTCAGCAAGAATGCCATAAGCCACACCCCAACTTTTCTTTAAAACACCAGAGTGGGCTTCTATATTTTGAACAGATGTAAGACATGCAAAAACAGTTCTAATGTAATTAAATTCTATACTCCTTTTTACAGGGGGTAGAAAGAACTATTAACCAACATCTCACGTGTACCTCTGATTTTGCCATTTATGTCTTTGTCTGTCCATGTCGGAAATGGTATGTGGGAAGTACCACTCACCTGGTAAAAAAGCTGATTCTGGAACATCTGAGGGCAATCAGTCATGGTGATAAGTCCTACTCTGTGGTGAGACACTTCTCACAATTAAATGAAAGAAACAGCACATTTATACATTTTTTTGTTATAGACAGAGTACCACAGACCAAGAGAGGCAGAAATAGAAAAAAACAAAGGTTACATGGATGTTATAGTTAGGTAATTGAATTAAAAAAAATTAGAAATGCACTGCTTATGACCTGACATATTACATCACTCATGACATGGTCAGTGGCATCACTGATGACATCTCAAATGACATCACTGATGACTTCATCCAGTTATTGCAAGTGTTTTCTAGGGGCCTTATTATGACCCATGGACCGCCAGACTGGCGGTCTGCCCGCCGCATTAGGACTGTGATGGTTGGACCATCAGTGATGTCATTTGAGATGTCATCAGTGATGTCACTGACCATGTCATGAGTGATGTAATATGTGAGGTCATAAGCAGGGCATTGCGGGGGCGCAAGTTATAGTTAGCTCAGCTAACTATAACTGCTGAATTTCTCTAGTTTTGTACGAGTGAAATGTCAGTCTAACTATAACGTCCCTGTAACCTTTGTTTTTCTCAGTGAATTTCTAAGGTTTTTTAAATTCTATTTCCTAACTATAATGCCCCTGTAACCTTTTTTTAGTGAATTTCTAAGGTTTTTTAAATGCTAAATCCTAACTAAAATATCCCTGTAACCTTTGGTTTTTTCCGTGAATTTCTAAGGTTTTTCAAATTCTATTTCCCTACTATAACGTCCATGTAACGTATGATTTTTTTATTGAATTTTTAAGGTTTTTAAATTGTATTTTCTATCTAAAATGGCTCTATAAGGTGTATTTTTATAAGCTCGTATTTTCTTCAGTAGATTAATAAGCGTTGTTTTTTACAAAAAAAAATTATATTTGCGATTACAACGCGAACCCCGGGGATACGTCGTGAAAACGGAAAACAAAAGCAGACATTCAATGACCACCAACACATCCAAAAATAATATGTAAAAAAATCCATTCTGAACATTGCCCTACACATATTACTATACACATACTTCTTCCAAAGCATGTTTAACTAATATTTTTGTCCTACGTTTCTTTAAAAACCATCTTTCAAACCTATTTTCACTTGTCGCGGTTATTCGCGACGTCGCAATGACGTCGTTAACCGTGACGATTGCGTCTTTTCCATAAAGTCTAAAACAGATATTTCCACACATATTACAGTATTTTACACACTAGGGGTTTCTTACAGTATTCTCTAAAGTCATGTTTATCTAGAGAGTTTCTATAAAAACCACCCCTGAAACCTAGTTTATATTTTCGCGTTGAGGCCGGAGATCGCAATTATGTTGGTAATCGCGATCCCCACGGACATGTCGCGAAACGGACAACAAAAGCAGAAATTCAATAGCCACCACCACATTAAAAAATGAAAACTATGTAATTAATTCATACCATCACAGTAATAACTCACTATATAAATAACTGTATAAAAACATTTATCAGAATCTCAATTTCTCTATAACAATGCGTATTAATGATTCACTGATATATTTTTAAATATTTTCACCAATATTCGTGACGTCCCTAGGACGGTACACGGGGGGCAAGGTGGCGATCGCGTCGTCATCGTGAATATCGCACGCAATTAAAAAAAAACAATTTTGACACAGAACTTGTGTCAATAACACCCCCATTTCTCAACCATGGGGCCAGAGTATCTCCACCCTGACCCCTTATCTGGGCTTTCACACAAATTTTCAGCCCTGGGAACCGTTCCCGATAGATAAAATGGCAGCCGCAACTTTCTGTTCAGGTTGTGTCCAGCCAATCAGAGCATTCCCGTTGACACATGAATTTACGATTAATCGCGAAACCATTGCAAATAACCGCGGCCAGAGATATCACTATAATTTTCAGCTTAAATTTCTCAAAAACTACAGAACAGATTTACACCAAATAGTCAAAAGGCACTTCCTTGAACCAACATCTACCTCCCTGCCAAATTTGGTGTAAGTCTGTTCAGTGGTTCCAGCTGTAGGTGTGGCTAAAGGTTCTTGTGGGAATTAACATTACAAACGCACCCTTATTTCGCACCCCAAATTCTCGGTCCCCACTGCACGGATCACCCCCAAACTTTCCATGACAACCAGAACCTACCTTAATACCTTTTGGGGAAAATTTCATGAAGATTTGTCAACGACACCGAAGTTATAGGCAAGTCAAAAAATGATTTTCCTATGGAAACATGGTCCTAACTATAAATACCTACTGGTGACCGCCAATAGGTAATATATATATATATATATACATATATATATATATATATATATATATATATATATATATATGTATTGAGAATGCTGACACGGTCACACCGCAGCAGCAAAGGATAGCCCACACTCCAGGGATAGTTCCAACACGATTTAATGCGACGCGTTTTGACCAACAAGGTCTTTGTCACAGCAATCCAGCGTTACACAAAACGACTTGATGTGGACTCAGGACTCGGTTTCAAGGGTCTTTAATCACGATTGGACACCAGAAGATGCAACACATCTTGGACCTCCCGGCCTTGATCACGCATGCGTGTCCAATCATGATTAAACACCCTTGAAACCAATTCCTGGGTGTGCATGAAGTCGTTTTGTGTAACGCTGGTACTTCATGTAAATATCGGATCCACTTCCGATCAAATATATATATATATATATATATATTATCTACTGGCGGTCGCCAGTAGATAGTTATAGTTAGGCCCTATTATCCATAGGAAATTCATAACATTCTATTCCCAATAACTTTGGCGTTGTTTGACGAATCATCGCAAAATTTTCAAAACTAGTGGGGCGCTCCGGTCCGCTCCTGTCTTGAAAGTTTCAAGGTGATTCATCAAGCAGGGGCCGTGAAAAAAGGGGGGTCCCAAAACATGTTTTCTCCATGTTAATTCCCATAGGAAATTTTAGCCACGGCTACAGCCCGAACTGCTGAACGGAATTACACCAAATTTTGCAAAAAGGTAGCGCTTGGTTCAGAAAGCGACCTTTTTTAAATGGTGTAAATCCGTTCAGTAGTAGCGGAGAAATTAAAAAAATAAGAGTGAAAAAATCAATTTCCCATAGGAAACTTTATGCAAGGCTACAGCCAAAACTGCTGAACGGAATTACACCAAATTTGGCAAACAGGTAGTGCTTGGTTCAGAAAGCACCCTTTTTGAAAATGGTGTAAATCCGTTCAGTAGTTGCTGAGAAAATCCAAAATAAAAGTTTTGATATCTATGGCCGCGGTGGATCCGCGCATCCTCCCGACCACGAGCTGCATGCTAATTGGCTGTCAACACTCCAAACCAGGAAGTGTTGGCAGCCATCTTGTTCGTCGGTAGAACCGAGGAACAAGAAAGCAGTAAAACAACTGCTTAAAACGTAAAAAGGGGGCAGGGTAGAAACACCCTGACCCACTAGGCTGGGTGCGCAAATCCAGCCGATAAAAAAAAAACGAAGCGCGGGCTCCCGCGCTTCTTTGTTATTTGGCCCCCGGGTGGGTCAAGTCCCGGGGGCATGCGGGGGGTTAATAAAAAATGGTTTGGGGGCCTCTAAGGCCCCCCAAGCCCCGGGGGCCGCCACCCCCTGGGGCTTTGAATTTTAAATTGTGCGGGAGGGCACTGGGCCCTCCCGCAGCCCCGGGGACCGCCACCCCCCGGGGCTTCTTTTAAAAAAATTAAATTACCTGTGTGGGGGGGCTTGAGCCCCCCCACACGCCCCGGGACCGCCACCTCCCCGGGGCACTAATTAAACAAATGTGGGGGTCCGTATCGGACCCCCGAAGCCCCGGGGACCACCACCTCCCCGGGGCTTTCACAATGTTGGGAGGGGGGCCGCGTGGCCCCCCTCCTGGAGCCCTTGATGGCCCTGGGGACTGCCACCCCCCAGGGCCGGCTCCTGCAGTGTTTTTTCAGTGAATTTGTAAGGTTTTTTAAATGCTAATTTCTAACTATAACGTGCCTGAAACCTATGGTTTTTTCAGTGAATTTCAAAGGTTTTTTAAATGCTAATTCCTAACTATAACATGTCTGAAACCTATGGTTTTTTACAGTGAATTTCAAAGGTTTTGTAAATGACAATTTTTAAATGTATTAATTGTTATATTTATTTTTTTGATACTAATTTACTACATTTTTTTAAACTATTTATTTTGAGATATTTTATTTTTTAAATTACATTGTAATTACATTACAAAATATACTTTCTCAGAATGAATTACTTTAGTTTAAATACTTTGCAAATAGGCAATAGACTTTTAAGTACAGTAGTTACAGTTGTTGCAATGGGCAACACAATTTCAAACACAATGCAACATTGAGCTCAATGTGAATTTCTAGTTAAATGCAATTTGTTACTTTATGGATTACTTTTCTAACCACAGGACTGGATCCTAGATTCAGTCCTGGGACATCTCCTGTAAACAGTTGGGTAAAGCGTTTTGGTTACAGCAGTGATTTTTAAGGAATATTATTGTATTTTAAAAGTTGACACAGAGAAACGTTTTCACATAGAATCACCAATGTTATCCTATGGGAGGAAATTCACTTAGCAGGTAAGTAGTGTTATCGTTACTTTTTCTTACTCAGTGGTGGATCCTGGATCCAGCACTGGTGCATCTCCTGTAAACAGTTGAAAGAATGCGTTTAAGTCATACAGGCGATTTTAAGGAATATTTGTAGTTTGTGAAAATCGACACTTTGAAACTTTTCTGCTGAAAACCAGACAATGGATTCCTATGGAAGGAAATACAAGTTACTGGTAAGTACGGTTAGAATTACTTTTCAGGGACAGTGCTGGGCTAAAGATGCAGCACTGGGTTCTCTCCTGATAACAGGTGAGTAAATCGGAATTCGTAGTTCGGCTGATTTTAGAGGAATATTATAAAGTTCCAAAACTCCACACTTAGAAGAATTTCCAAGTGAAACCAGTCAATGTTAGCCTATGGAAGGAAATTCAAGTTACTGGTAAGTACGGTTAGAATTACTTTTCAGGATCTGTACTGGGCTCAAAGATGCAGCACTGAGGTCTCTCCTGATAACAGGTGAGTAAATCGGAATTCGTAGTTCAGCTGATTTTAGAGGAATATTATAAAGTTCCAAAACTCCACACTTAGAAGAATTTCCAAGTGAAACCAGTCAATGTTAGCCTATGGAAGGAAATTCAAGTTACTGGTAAGTACGGTTAGAATTACTTTTCAGGATCAGTACTGGGCTCAAAGATGCAGCACTGAGGTCTCTCCTGATAACAGGTGAGTAAATCAAAATTCGTAGTTCTGCTGATTTTAGAGGAATATTTGTATGTTTCAAAAATCGACACAGAAACTTTTTCAGCAAAAAGCAGGCAATGATATCCTATGGAAGGAAATTCAAGTTACTGGTAAGTACGGTTAAAATTACTTTTCAGGATCAGTACTGGGCTCAAAGATGCAGCACTGAGGTCTCTCCTGATAACAGGTGAGTAAATCGGAATTCGTAGTTCGGCTGATTTTAGAGGACTATTTGCACAATGGTGAAGGAAGGGGGTGGGGCCTGAGGTGACATGTCTGCAAACACGCCCTGTGGCGCGTTTTAAGTTTGAGAATTAATTCCTCCTCAATCGCGAGGGTCCCTAGGAGCCAACTAGCCCACCAGGTACCTCCAGTATGCGCCAGAGAGCTGCGTTGCAGAGAGGTGTTCAGAGGCCACGCCCCTTTTTACAACACTCTGCAACGCAGCTCCGTGGCGCTTACTGGAGGTACCTGGTGGGCTAGTTGGACCCCAGGGACCCTCAGGATTCAAGGGGACTTAATACCCAAACTTAAAACACGCCACGGGGCCTGTTTGCACAAATGTCACCTCAGGCCCCGCCCCCTCCCTTCACCACTGTGCAAACGTGCCCCGTGGTGCGTTTTAAGTTACGGGATTAGGTCACCTTGAATACTGAGGGTCCCTGGGGCCCAACTAGCCCACCAGGTAATTCCAGTAAGCACCACAGCCCTGCGTTGCAGAGAGGTGGTCCGAGGCCACGCCCCTTTTTACACCTCTCTGCACCGCAGCTCTGTGGCGCTTACTGGAGGTACCTGGTGGGCTAGTTGGACCCCAGGGACCCTCAGGATTCAAGGGGACTTAATCCCCAACTTAAAACACGCCACAGGGCGTGTTTGCACACATGTCACCTCAGGCCCCGCCCCTCCCTTCACCACTGTGCAAACGCGCCCCGTGGCGCGTTTTAAGTCGGGGGATTAACTCCCCTTGAATCCTGAGGGTCCCTGGGGTGCAACTAGCCCACCAGCTACCTCCATTAAGCTCCACAGAGCTGCGTTGCAGAGAGGTGTAAAAGGGGCGTGGCCTCAGAACACCTCTCTGCAACGCAGCCCCTGGCGCATACTGGAGGTTCCTGGTGGGCTAGTTGGCCCCAGGGACCCCCAGTATTCAAGGGGAATTCGTTCCCTCTCTGCAAACGCGCCAGGGGGCGCGTTTGCAGAGTGCTGCCAAGGAGGGGGCGTGGCCTCCGGCGCGATGCCGGATTTTTTTTTTTTTTTAAAAGGGGGCTGTGTGGCCCCCCTTCTTTTTAATTATTTTGGGCCCTGGGGACCCCATCCCCCAGGGCCTGACCCCCTTTTATTTTTTTGGTAAAAAAGGAACAGGAAGGGGACCGCGTGGGCCCCCCTCCCGTGGCCAATTTCGACCCAGGGACCCCATCCCCCGGGTCATTGCCACCTTTTTTTTTTTTAATTTTCATGGAGGGGGGCTGCGTTGCCCCCCTCCTCAGGCCTCCTTAGGCCCCCATCCCCCGGGGCCGGCCTTTTTTTAATTAATTTTTTTACTTAATTTGGGGGAGGGGGGCCGCATGGCCCCCCTCCCGGGCTACTACTTGCCCTGGGGACCCCATCCCCCGGGGCTGGCCCTATCCTTTGGGGACCGTGGGGGGACCCCAACTCCCCCACGGTCCCGCCGGCTCCCGCGTCCTGCGGGAGCCGGCATTGCTTTTCCACATGGGGAGCTGCTAACATGCAGCTCCCCATGTGGAAAAGCAATCTGCTTTGAATTTTGGAAGAGAGAGCAGGTTTCCTGCTCTCTCTTCCAAAATTCAAAGCAGTTTGCTATGACAGGACGTGCGCCGCGAGGCTCCCGTCCTGTCATAGCAAACTACAGTGTCCCGGGGGTAGGCACCCCGGGACACTGCAGGATTTGAGATGTCATCAGTGATGTCATGAGTGATGTCACTGACCATGTCATGAGTGATGTAATATGTGACGTCATCAGCAGTGCATTGCGGGGCGCGAGTTATAGTTAGCTGAACTAACTATAACGGGGGAATTTCACGGGTTTTGTACGAGTGCAATGTCCAACTAACTATAACTGTCTCTAAAACCTATGGTTGTTTCAGTGAATATATATATATATATTGCTGCTCCTGGTTTTACCCATCAGTTGAGAAGCACTCCAGCACAACGTGAAGGTGCAAGCCCTTTATTAGGTACGGATGGTAGCCAGCACAAGGATTCCTTTCACAGCTTGTCCCGCTTGTTGTGCCTGACGCGTTTCAAAGTATAAAACTCCTTCTTCAGAGGCTATGGTGGGAAAGAAAGTGTGCACGTTCTGGTTACTCCCTCAAATTTATACATGATTGCACGCCCCGGATGGGCAGCTCTGTTGAGACTATGCAAAGTCTTATGGGAGTCGTAGTTCCAGAAGACAAATGCACCATTGTTCTGCGGGATAAAATTCAAAGCCCTCAGATGGGCCTCCGTGTGCCAGCGTCATCCTAAATCCTACGTTGTTGCCCCACTTCGGCGGATCGGTGAATACCAAGGCTCCGTGGCCCCCTCGGTTGGCGGGGTGGTGCTTACTCCGCGGCTGGGCAGCCGCGTGAAAAATTGCTGCTCCTGGTTTTACCCATCAGTTGAGAAGCACTCGAGCACAACGTGAAGGTGCAAGCCCTATATTAGGTACGGATGAAAGCCAGCACAAGGATTCCATTCACAGTTTGTCCCGCTTGTTGTGCCTGACGCGTTTCAAAGTATAAAACTCCTTCTTCAGAGGCTATGGCGGGAAAGAAAGTGTGCACGTACGTGGAGTAAGCACCACCCCGCCAACCGAGGGGGCCACGGAGCCTTGGTATTCACCGATCCGCCGAAGTGGGGCAACAACGTAGGATTTAGGATGACGCTGGCACACAGAGGCCCATCTGAGGGCTTCGAATTTTATCCCGTAGAACAATGGTGCATTTGTCTTCTGGAACTACGACTCCCATAAGACTTTGCATAGTCTCAACGGAGCTGCCCATCCGGGACGTGCAATCATGTATAAATTTGAGGGTGTAACCAGAACGTGCACACTTTCATTCCTGCCATAGCCTCTGAAGAAGGAGTTTTATACTTTGAAACGCGTCAGGCACAACAAGCGGGACAAGCTGTGAAAGGAATCCTTGTGCTGGCTATCATCCGCACCTAATAAAGGGCTTGCACCTTCACGTTGTGCTCGAGTGCTTCTCAACTGATGGGTTAAACCAGGATATATATATATATATCTCCTTCTGGGAACCCCCAGCCCGTGGAAGGTGGCACCCTGACCGCCGGAGCATGCCGGTAATTAACTCTGCATCAACAAGTTTGTAGAGCACGCCCTCAGGCAAAAAACAGTGATATTCAAACAGTATGGGGATTTGTTGATTCATAAACCCTGCGCGACGCATTTCAACTGGTATATGGTCTTGATCACACAACGGAGTGTCAAAGAACGAGTGTCTTTGCATACATGAGTACAGAAACCAACATAGGACTACGTACTATGCAGGAACAGTGAAAACAGGGGCCATTTTATAACATGTTCCGACTGACAACTTTCAATTGTATCATGTGTTTTATACAAAATTATCAATATTATAACGCATAATGCTGCAAAATAAACATAAATAGATAGACCAAATGCCACATGATCTTAGAAAACAGCTCCTCTGAGCTAAAATCCAGTGAGGAGAGCAACCCCACTAGGGTCATTCTTACCTGCAATGGTAACTCCAGAGAGATCCAGAAAATTCTAGCTAGGAATTGGGAGATGCTCACCAAAGACCCTATCATAGGCACATCCCTCCCAAACAGGCCCAATATCACGTATAGAAGAGGACGCAACCTACGAGACTTACTGGTGCACAGTGACATCACTATCACAGACCAGAGCAGGAGTATCAATCTACAATCTACCTTCCCTTCGACGGTTTTGGGTAGTGATCCCGAGTGTCCATCTCCCTCTGCCCATACATTAGCCACCTTTTCACCCATTACTGAAGAAGCACTTACTACACTTTGCAGGAAGGTTAAATCTGGTTCCCCGACTGACCCTATGAAGCCGGAACATCTGAGGAGGCTACTATCTGTTTTACTCACACCACTGGGCTAGATCATTAACCTGTCTCTGGCCAGGGCCATTGTCCCCAGGGCATGGAAGCAGGCCGTTGTCTTGCCACTTCTAAAGAAGCCAACGTTAGACCCGACTAAACTGGAGAACTTCCGCCCTATCTCCTTGTTGCCTTGGATCTCTAAAATCACCGAAGCGCATGTCAATTCTATTCTGTCTAACTACTTGGAGGAAAATCACATTTTGGATTCCTCTCAGTGTGGCTTCCGTCGCGGCCTTAGTACTGAATCAGCCCTCCTAGCCGTATCTGAACATCTGAGAGCAGCTTTGGATGAGGGACGGACCTCGGCACTGATCCTATTGGATCTGAGTGCCGCTTTTGATACGGTCTCGCATCAGATCCTGATTCAAAGACTAAAGGAGGCCGGCATTGCAGGCGCTGCTTTGACTTGGCTTACTTCTTTTCTCTCAGACAGGTCTTTCCAAGTCTCGGCTCCCCTTTTTCATCTAGGGTGTATTCCATCAAACAGGGGGTCCCACAGGGCTCTGCGCTAAGCCCGACACTTTTTAACTTATATGTCCAGCCACTGGCTAATCTAGCCAAAAGGAGAGGGCTGACGATTGTGTCATATGCAGATGACACTCAACTTGTAGTCGCCCTCTCCAATGATTGCCAAAATGATGCGGCCAAGTTTCAAAGTGGCTTGGCGGATGTAGCAGAGTGGCTGACTGCCAGTGCCTACAGCTCAACGCCAGCAAGACTGAGGTCTTGCTGGTCGGGAAGGATCATGAGCTGTGGAGCGAGCATTGGTGGCCCTCCTCCCTGGGACCTCCCCCATTCCAAAAAGGTGGTGAAAAATCTGGGTGTATGGGTTGACTCGGCGCTGAGCTTCCAAGCTCAAACTAAGAAGGTGGCGGCGACATGTCTTGGCATTCTGCGTAGTCTTAGACCCATGTTGGGTTTCTTTGACCCCTCCATTCGGCAGACCATTGTGCAAGCATCTGTCCTATCTAGATTGGACTATGCCAGCGTGCTCTATCTTGGGGTCAATAAGACCGAGATCTCAAGACTTCAGAGGGTCCAGAATGTCGCCGCCAGAACTCTCCTTGCCATGCCCAGCCGCTGCCCCACCTCTAGCACCATTCGACGGCTACACTGGCTGCCAATGGAGAGGCGGCTGGTGTTCAAATCTCTCTGCTTTGCTTTTAAGATCTTGAAATCCTCCACCTCTGGTATAGTATCCGGCCTGCTCTCGATCTACACTCCCTCGCGCCATTTGCGCTCTACTGGCAAACATTTTGTTTCTATACCACGGGTTAAGAGGGCCCGCGCTGGTGGTTGCTCGTTCCGCGTTCTGGCTGCCAAGCTCTGGAATGATCTTCCGTCTCACACCCGGAGTATGGACAACTACTTATCCTTTCGTAAAGCGCTAAAGACCCATCTGTTCCCTCATTAGGTTTCCCCTCTTTTGTCCCACTTGTCTTTCTTGGCCCTTCCTCTCTCCTCTTAGGTGGGATACTCGCAGTTTTAGCCTCTTTTTTGCTTAGCGCCGGGACGCCCCATAGCTGGGGCAGCTGTGCGCTCCTCAAGCTATCTTAACATAACATAACATAACAAGGCTTTTTTTCCCTGTGGCCACTGCAAAGCATGCCACAGCAGCCGCATGAGAAAAGAATGCCTGAACCCTAGCACTGGCACCAATATTCCCATGAAGCAGTTTCTCACATGTAGCTCCACTTTTGTTGTATACATACTGGAAAGCCCCTGTAATCTCAGATACGTGGGCCAAGAAGAGGGTACTGGAGCATATGAGGGCCATTATGAACAAGGACCAACATTACCCTATTGCAAGGCACTTCGAAACATATCATTTTTCAGATTGCTCCATACTCAGGTATTATGCCATTGAACAAGTTACCGCTAATACCAGAGGAGACAACAGGGCACTCCAACTTAGGAAAAGAGAATCTAGGCACATCATCAGCCTTGGGACCCGCTATCCTAGGGGTCACAACATTGATGAAGAGATGGCAATTCATCTTCAGGAGAAATAACAGTTTTTCTCCCACCTTCCTTTGGTTTCCCTTGTCCCCTTTGGTACCTGTACTTCTTTCGAGTCTGCTTTAGTTTTTCACCGTAGCATTTGCTTTGTATAGTGAATATGTATTCCGTATGATATATGTCCAGGTTCTACTGTTTGCAGACTAACTGAATATGTGTCTTTTTCTTTCCTGAGGTCCATGTCTCGGGCCTCACCTGTCATTTTGTCTATCTTCACAGGAGGAAAGGAAGGGGCTCTCGAGTTGATCAGGCAAAACAATATGGGTTCCCTACCCATTTCTTCAAGTCATCCATCAGGTGTATCGCATCCTCCAGATAAGGAACTTCACAATTGTTTTATTTTACATTGTATTGTATTATATGTGCACTGTTTTGGTTTCTTAGGGATTAGTAATCACCATGTACTGTCTTTCGAGCGTCCTGGGCCCCCTAGGCATGTACCTGCCAACATCCATTATCATGTTGCCAAGCTACCACTAGTTTGCCTTCCACCCCTCTACAGGCACACCTGGTACCACATTAGTCCTGCGACTATGGTCTAGCCACCATGTTTTCTTTGACTTTTGTGGTACCTTCTGACACTAAGCCATTACGGGCACCCTTCCACTCTGAGTCACAGTGGGCACCGGGTAGCTTTTTCTGCCCTCCCTTGAAAAATCCGGTTCTCCACTCGGGGGAACCATCAGGCACTATGCCGAGACTATGTTTGCTGCCCTCAACCTCCACTTCACCGCATTTGCCTCTACAGAGTGTTTCTTTGTGCCTTTTGTCACCTACACTTGGTCAATTTTCATATATCTAGCACGTCAACAGGTGCATTAGGTGGCCCAGTATGTTTTCATGATTTCCACCTTTTCGGGTCCTGTGCCAGTTATACTATGGCTGGAAGGCATGTTTCATTGCATTCAAAAGGAAGGATTATACCTGTGAAGTGTGCGATCAGTTATACCTGCTTGCATCACAAGCACATGTGGCATTTGGTCTAGCTATTTATGTTTATTTTGCAGCATTATGCGTTATATTATTGATAATTTTGTATACAACACATAATACAATTGAAAGTTATCAGTTGGAACATGTTACAAAATGGCCCCTGTTTTCACTGTTCCTGCATAGTATGTAGCCCTATGTTGGTTTCTGTACTCATGTATGTAAAGACGCTCGTTCTTTGACACTCTGTTGTGTGATTAAGACCGTATACCAGTCGAAACGCGTCACGCGGGGTTTATGAATCCATAAATTCCCATCCTGTTTGAATATCACTATGTGTTGCCTGAGTGCGCGCTCTACAAACTTGTTGATGCATATATATATATATATATATATATATATATATATATATATATATATATATTTATATATGATATGTAATAATACATAAAATATATTAACAAATCAAATACGACATTAAATAAATTACCAAATAAATAAAATATAATACATTTAAAATCCATAAAACAAATATTTTCAAAAAATATTCTAATAAAACTAAAAATATATAGCCACTAATATAACATTGAAAAATAAACAAATAATAATAATAGATATATTTAAACAATATAAGGAAATGTATTGTCGTCTGGGAATAATAATAAACTATTCCCACTCTAGTCTGTGCAGCAGTAGTGAAAGCGTTGAACTTCGGTGGCGTAAACTTTAGTATTCCCACTCCAGTCTTTGCAACAGTAGGGAAAGTGTTGGACTTTGGAGGAGTTATATTTACTATTCCCACTCCAGTCTAAGCAACAGTAGGGAAAGTACTTCCCTTCAAACACATTACATATTTGAATAACCCTATTAATTTGGAAAAAATATAAACTCTTAATATGAACATTATTAACTAACCCCAAAAAAATATTAAAAATAAAAAACAATTAAACAATTAAATAAATAATTATCAATTAAAAAAATTGCTATATATTTATTACTTAACTTACTATGCTATACCCCTACAAACCTAGCAGCCCACACTTAAAATATCACTAAAATAAATTGATATAACACAATTTACATAGTTAATAATCAATTAACTAATTGATTAACAATTAATCATTATTTATCAAAAAATTAATACTTAATTAACATCCCAGCCTATACCTCTCCAAACTTAGAAACACACAGCTAAAATATAGCTAAAATAAATCAGTATTACTCAATGTACATAGTTAATTATCAATTACATACTAAATAATAAATAAATTATTAATTGGTAATTAATTATTACTTAATTGACACCTCACTCCATGTACCTACAAACTCAACACCCCATACCTAAAATATAACTAAAATATAAAGTTATTACACAATGTATGTATTTAAAAAAACAATTAAATAATCAAAACACATTATTCATTAATTGTTAATTAATTATTACTTAGTTAACTCCCCACCTTATACCCCTACAAACCCAGCAGCCCACACCTAAAATATAACTAAAAAATGTAACTATTACATAATTTACATAATTAAAGATGAATTAAACTATTAATAATAAATTAATAATCAATGTTAATTAATTATTACTTAATTAACTTACCACCTTATACACCTACAAACCTGGCAACCCACTACAACACTATAAATTACTATTACCAATTAATTAAAAATTATAAATCTCTTAAAATTGTAAACTATATTTAAAAATATTATTAACAATTATACAAACAATAATAACAAATAAAATTAATATCTGAAATAAAACACATTAAGATAATCAAAAACAATATTTTTTACAACTATCTTATTGAATACAGTATTGACGATATTCTCAACAACGATATTACCTGAAAAAACAATATTCTTGACAACGATATTTCTGCATCACAATATTTTTGTATCACAATATTTTTTCCTGATATTTCTGTCTCCCTATCTTTACAACTTGATATTTTGTCTAAATACCCCTGAAATTGCACCTACGTCCTGGTCAGCTACGAAGCATGACTTTCAGTTGGTGTTTTGTGTTTTAAAATTAAAAAAAAAATCACATCTCCAGTTCTCAATATCAGATTTTTATTGTTTTGGGTGTCTACTTGTGCTTGTTACATTTGTTTTAAAAATGGTTTCCAACTTGGTTTGGGAATTGCATTGTGTGGGCTTTATAACTTTAAAATTAGTTGGTGCCGCTCAAACCTATCATGCATTTCTCTAGGGAAATGCACGATGCTGTGCCACAGTAACCAAGGGTAGAGCAAATATTCTTCTAGGGCAAAGGAAATCGAATGACAAACAATTCCTGCCCCATCATTGTCCTTCTGCTTTCCAGAAGCCTTGTTTAGTACAGAAAAAATATGATTTACCCCCTTCTTTCTGACATTTGGTGAGGGATTACCCATCTAGAAGTTTTTACATAGGATGGCAAATATAGAGTGGTTTTGAACAGAATTAACCCTAGTTCTCTCCAAGATAGGCACCAGATTAGCTGAATCTGGCTCATCACACGACAAGTGTCTCCAAAAATAGCCACATTTAATGCTTCACACCTTTGTAGCCCTTGCTCTCAAGTGCAGGTGTTTTCCATGTAGGGATGCACCTGTGATATCTGTGCTGCCCACCAGTTATCTACCTGGTTGGGCACTGGAGGCACATTGATAGTTGTTGAGGTCCTGTGTCTCAGTAAGCTCCACAGCCACTTTATCTGGCAATGGCATATTCCATAATACTTATATTTGCAGTACCACATGTGTAGGTAGTGTCAGGGGCTTCTACACCTTCTCATAAACATTCCTCAGGTTCTCCACTAGTCACCCTCTACATGGCTCAAAGAGGGTCATCACATGGAGAGTAAGATTCACTTATTTTGGCAATCTATTTGACACAATGTTGCCTTGGTACAGTATTGCCTCTTCTACCTTTGATTTGTGTTTCTTAATAAATATTTGAAGCTGTGGTGTGCTCCTGTGTTGCGAAATCCATATAAAAACCAAATAAATATAAGATCTATGAAGAAAAAGTGAAAGGGTGACTCAATGAATTTCATTAGTGGGCTGACACCATTTGATCTGGTTACACATATGGGTCCCATATAAGACTCCACTTCAGATTTAATACCCCCATTTTAAATCTCTTATATTTCAGCTGCTGATGTAGACACTGGGCTCGATTCACAAAAAAGCAGTAAAAAGAAAACATAGAATTACCTCAATCAACAGAGCAGATTTACTACTTTTCAATTCACAAACCTTGCTAATAGTATTCCTGGAAAACTCTGCAGTTGCAAGGTTCCAAGCATGCTACTGGCAATGTCATGTGCAATTTTTACATATTGTACTTTCCCTACTGCAGATGTGTACGCAAAGTACAATACCCCCCTTGGGGAAAGGCAACCCCGCTGGATAGTTGCATTTTTTTTTTTTTTTCTCCTTGGGGCAAACCTTTCTTTCCCTGGTGAAATACCTTCACCTACACCATCACAAAGTTTGTGGGTGTTCTGTTCCTTCTTCAGTTTAGAAGTGGATTTACTTTAGCCGTTGCTGAACCGAATATTGACTACCACAATATCATGAAGGCTATTATCCACAAGTGAGGATTGAGTTACTAATAATAATTTCACATTTATGTAACTTAAAGGTATATTTATCTTCAAGTTTATAGGTGTGAAGTTAAAATAGTATATCTATGTATACCTAGATATACTGACCTCCACAATATTATGGTTGTTGACACTGCAAGATATTTAAAACTCAATATTGTATTCGAATATCTACAAAGACAAACCATGCCTTGATATGTCCAATTCCCACCCCTTGCATTGGGTTTACTACTGCCTAATGTTATGTAGCTGTGGCTTAGAATTAAGCAATTCTGAACTAATTTTTGTCTTCTAGCTTGGCTTTATGGATACATCACTTTGTGTGGCCCTGTGTTGCTTGGTAAATCTGAAGTAACGGAAGGCAGCACAAGTCACCCACGCATCCACCCATGGATTTTGGTGCATCCTAGATTTACCAATACTGGAAAACCTGGGAATGCATTAAAATGCAATGCCTTCCAGGGGAGGTGCAACGAGGAGAAATATAATTATTTCTCCCTGTTGTTTCCTCTTTCGAAGTATGCTACAAAATGCAGCACACTTGAAAGAGGAAACAGCCTCAGAGGATTGTTTTTGTGCAGGAAGGTGTCCCTTCTTGTACAAGAATAATCCATCCTGCAAAGCAGGCATCCTTGCACTATTTTGCAAGGGTGCCAGCGTTGGTGCTAGGCAGTAGATTGTGTGCCAGTGCAGGCAGAGATCAGCATTGCTTATGGCACATTCCTGCCCTCTCCCTTTCAAACAGCACAGCAAGTTGTCTTGCTGTGTTCCATTGCGTGAAAGAATGATAAATCTGCCCCTTCATTTTTAGCATCCAATTTCAAATTCCTCCACATTATAGAACATTTTACCTTTTTCAATGTTACATTTTGCTTATTCTTTAAATACACTTTATTAATGTTACTTTTTATTTAATTTTCTAAGCAGTCAAGGACACCCTGACTGTGCGTTGCAGACCCCATGCCTCACTGGACCACAGGTTAAGACCGGCTGGGCCAGTGAATCCACCCAACTTGTGCCCATGGCACCTTGAGAAAGAAGAGAAAGGAAAAAAATTACAAAACGTTCAAGAAATACCAGCAAGCAATGAAGTAGAAAAATAACAAAAAGCAAAAAATGTTGCATGGTCTTGAGCCCAATGGAGTACCTCAGACGTTTCACTGTGCTTTCTTCCGCCTCACCAAGCCCCACTAATCCTGAGGTGCACAGTGCCATATGACCCATCAGGAATCCCTGATAACAAGGAAGAGAGGCACTACTAAGCCTTCTTCATCGCTTAGGCCCACCCATATCAGTAGAAAACCACAGTGGTTAGCCTTGAAAGTCCTATCTCTTGCACATCTCACTGACATTCTCAACTCCCTCAAAGCCACTTTTTATGAAGATGATGGCTTACACTCGTCCTTCATCAAAGCTCTCTCTGGGGATGCTCTCTCACCCCTACTCATCATTGTCAATGCCTTTCCCACTTAAGACATCTTCCCAGAGGCTCTCAAGACAAGCCAGATTCTCCAACTCATAAAAAAACTTACACTAGACTATGACGACCTCACCAAATATCGGCCCATTACTCATCTACCATTCACTGGAAAGACCATTGAATAAACAAAGCAGTCTATGTTCAACTTCAAGATCACATCACTTCTACCACTCTGGCTTTAAATCGTGCTACAGCATCGAGATCGCTAACTTACACATCGTAGACAATGCCCTCCCGACCACAGAATGAAGAGGACCCCTGCCTCCTGATAATGCTAGACCTCTGTATTGCCTTCAGCAGAGTTGACCACCCCACCCTCATATGCAACAGGAGACTCAAATGAGATTCACCGGTAATGTCATTGTCTACCTTTCCAACCAATATCAGTTTGTACAGATTGGCACCTCCAGGTCCCAAAAGATCTGTATCACCAGCAGAGTTCCCCAGAGTACCATACTACCTCCTGCCATCTTCAGCCTCTACATGAAGTTGCTTGGTGCTGTACTCACAGATAACAGTATCAAAAGTCAATATGGTGATGATACACAACTCTAATTGAAAGTCTCCTCTGCTTCAGACAGCCAATACCTCAAACATTGCCTGCAGATCATTCAGACCTGGATGCCCAGCACCTACCTGAAGCTCAACCCAACCAAGACAGAATTTGTGCTATTTGCCAACAACAAACAAGAAAAAATTGCCAACCCTGCTCAGTGACATGAACCTTGACGAATTCGAACCCCAACTTTCACCAAATGCTAAGTCACTTGGAATTACTATGGACACCAACCTTACCCTCAAGGAACACATTGCCAAAAAACAAAGACAGCCTAGTGCCAGCTCTGTCTTCTAAAGAAAAGGAAACTGCTTCTTGCAAAAAGCAACTTCAGAACTGCTGTTCAAGCCCTTGCACTCTCGCATTTGGATAGTGGTAATGCTCTGCATCATGGCCTTCGAAAATCCACACTGGAACCCCTGTAGGACATCCTACGTGTTACAGAATGTGTCATGCAGAGCCTGAAGAAATATGATCATATCACCACTGCCCTGGTGGAACTCCATTGGCTCACTGTGCTGACCAGCACCATCTTTAAAACCGGTAGCATAATTTACAAAGCTATCACAACCAGTACCCCTCCTTATCTTGTAGACCAGCTGCCCATCACTGGTGGTTCTCTGCACAACTGCTGCAAGGACATCTTAAGAGTGCAGCCTAAGAAGTGTAAAAAAGAAAAAATAAGGCAGCAGGCCATTTCCTTCTATGCACCCAAGATCTGGAGCAACCTCCCTCTAGCCATCAGAACTGCCCCAATTCTCCTCCAATTTAGGAAAGACTGACCTTTTTAAAGAACACATCACAATGATTTAATTGTCTGTAACCCAGCTACCTCTCCTACCACTTGTTGAATTTGTGCTTGTCTTTGACTCTGTCCAGCACTCCACTGCCTTTTGGCTACATTTGCACTATAAAAATACTATATACATACATACATATATACTACTAAATTGCTGAAAAGACCTCACTGGCTTGGGCTGGCAGGCGAAAACCCAGCTAATCATTGAGGACACAGAGAGCAAGATGGCAGCCATCACTCAACCATTGCTCATCCCTAGAGAGCTGTTAACAATTATGGGGTGTCCCAGTATCTCACAGAACCTGGGGAATTAACAGTATACAACAACAATAGGTTTTATTGAGAAATGCGCAATTCTTTTGTAAAATGAAATTTATCCTGATAAACTAGGAAAAGCCAATCAATGGTGCACTATCTATGATGAAATAATGAAGCTGACACAAAAATAACACCTATGCACGGTATATTAGCATTCATATATCGTGAAGGAACACATAAGTCATATACCAAAGACACAGGACTGTTCTACAACATACATAATTACATATATAAGTGCCATACAAAGGGTTCCTTACATAAGACATAATCCAATAAACAGGACACTTGACATAACACAATAAACAAAGACAATAACTCCGCTTGGCATCTGTTCATCGCTGGAAGAAATGTTCAAACAGATTCTTATTTCTTAGTTGTAGGTGTGTAAGACATTTAGGGGCCGATTTTGATGTCGGATGGACCTTAGTCCGCCCGACATCGATTCGGATGTGGGACCGACCAACCTCTTGTCATCGGTCCCAAACCAGCAATTAGTAAGTGACCGAACACTGTCCGGTCGCAATCCTATTCTTTACTATGGGAGCATGCATCCTGACCGGAATGCATGCTCTCATTGCAAAGAGAAGAGATGCAGTTCATCCCTGCACCCCTCAAGGTGCCTGCCATGGGGTACAGGGATGAACAAAGGGCAGGACACCATCCGGAGGCCGTGCACTCGTGGGGGCCCTGCTGGGGGCCACCAAAGTCGACTTCCGACATCCTTTCTGTGTCAGAAAGGCCGGCACAGAAAGGCTGTTGGAATCCGACATTGTAATCCCTCTGGAGGAAAGAGCCGCCCTTGGGATTACAGGAGGCTTTCCGAATGGCCGACAGGCTCTCCGAGCCCGTCGGATGCCATTCGGAAATCCAGTTCGGATTCCTTTCCGACCGACTCCATCCAAATGGGTCGGTCGAAAAAGAATCTGAACAGACGATTACGATGCCGTAGGACCGGCTCCGACCAAGGGTCGGAGCTGTTTACTACGGCATCGTAATCTGCCTCTAAGACGGAACACCTATTCTTATCGTTAACGTTTCGACCCTCAATGGAAAGTGTGTACATACAACACATCACCACAGGTCTTCTTCAGGACTAGGGAAATTCAAAACAGCCTCTGTAATGAAGGATACTATGTGTCAGTGTGAGAGCAAAACTTGAACCATGCTCAAAACATGGGTGGAAGCAGACATTAAAATCTCAACTGAATTCAATAGATTCTGCATCTAATTTGGTGCAGGTTGATGTGGATCAAAAACTTATCCAAGACTATACAAAGTAAGGGGTCCTCAATGTGGACCTGCATCAAAAAAAATATAACGTGGTATAAATGTCACTATCTAAGTTAAAAACAAGCGCGAGTTGCATTATAAGTTGCACCACTCCTACCTTATGTGAAGTAACTCATGGAAAAAGTACTCATTCCTGAATATAAAGAAATTCTTGGTCATGGCAATGTTGAGTAACCCCACTATAAATTTGGTAGGTACCCAGTTAGGACCCTCCCTTTTATTGAGGACATCATGGATCACTTGGAAGGCCTGATCCTGTGCGATATTGGTATATAGTGAGGCTATGTCCAGCATCACCAATAGCTGTCTGTCTCTGTCAAAGGGCTGATGTTCCACCAATTTAATAACCTCCATGGTATCTTGGATATAAGATCTTGTTTTAACCACCCATGGCTGTAAAAAAGTTCAATGTATTTACTGAGGGGCTCCAAAATGGACCCGCAGCTGGAGACAATGGGCCTCCCAGGTGGCTTATCCCTGTGTATGTGTACCTTGGGTAAGGTATATATAAAAAGAGTACGGGGATTCCTTTTGTTCAGGAACCCAAACTCCAAATCACTGAGGTAACCTTCATTCAGTCCTTCCAAAGTTAGCTGATGTATCAATTTGGTAACTTCTTTGGTAGGGTCACCCTGAATCTTTCTGTAATTCTCCACAGCCTGTAATTGTGTGGAGATCTCTGTGCTATCTCCACAATATCCTGAATGACGATAGCACCCCTTCCCCCTTGTCGGCGGGTTTAATGACTACTTCACCATTTCTTTTAAGGGATTCTAAGCTCAGTTGCTCTTCCTTACTTATGTTGTACCTGATATATTTTTTGTTGTAAAAAAGTTTCATGACATCGTGCAAGACCACTTGTTCAAATGTCAGTATGTTGCTAGACATGAGATGTGTGGGAGGAGTAAATGTTGATGTGTTCTAAACTCAGTGGCAGACGCCCTCCTATCTTGTGTGGGGTTTCGGTTCTTGTAGAAATAGTGGCGCAAACGTACTTTCCTGAAAAATTGTTAAAGTTCAACTTTGGTATTAAAACAAGGAGTGACGTGGGCACAAAAGATAGGCCCTTGGATAAAACCATTTGCTCAGAGGTAGTTAGTGTATGACTGGACAAATTAATGATGGGATTAGTCAAATCAGTAGGCAGATCTGCTACACGTCCGACCAATTTTCTGTTGGGTCCCATTCTGTGTTTCCGTTTCTAAAGTCTCGTCATTAATCAGTGATCCCACTGGGATCACCATTGATACACCTGTCTCCTGGTCTGAATCTCCCCATGCGTTTCCTGGAGGTAAAGTCTCACTGTTTTACATCCCCTGCCCCTCCCCCTGTTCCAGCCTCGATTCTGATTCTGACCGCTGTTTCTGTTCCTGCCTTGGTCTTGGCTGTCTCCCCTGTGGGAGATCCATCTCCCGTCCCCGAAAGAAAGGTCCAGAAGAAAAATCCTGGAAGTTCTAACCCTGGTTGTAAGTCTAACCACCAGCGCTGGCTCCAGGCTGTTTGGGGTCACTATCTGCTCCACTCGACATCCATAGAGAGCAGCAGGCTGCTTAGATATGGAGAGAGGATAAGCTGTCCTGCTGGAGTCACAACTGTGTAACCTGAGGAGAAGAAAAGGCATGGCCTTTCCTGGAAAAAGCGATCAGAAACACACCAGCCCCTTGAGGCAGGCTTAACAGAGACAGCACAGGTCGGAGGATATGCAGTGAAGTACAGTGCCTCCACATCTTTGTTTTGATGGAGCTGGGAAACAGAGGTGAGATTGTTGCAGGGTTCCCCGCGAGAACAGGTGGGAGGAACAAGGTAGCTCTAAATGAACATTGAAGGATATGAGGGCATAGACAACTGTCAGGCCAATGGGAGACTTGTCAGCATTCAGCTTCACTGACAGATCGGGGGCTACTGCCAGCAGTGACATGACCTGGTGAGGAGTTGCAACCACATAAACGTGGAGTGTGAAAGCCAGGGAAAGCTTAGGGGACCTCTGCCAACTGTTACATGGAAAGCAGGACACTTCTCCACCCCCATGACTAACTAGGGGAATGCTGGTGTGGACTGCCTGGAGACCTCGGGCGGGACAAACCGAACTGCTTGGGGAAGCTGGTTACTTGAAGAATCGCTTGCTATGTTGATTAAGGATACAACCCCATACCATGCACATCAGTGACCCACACCCGCACAGCGGGCTACATGGATAGGGCTGAATGAGTGGTCCATGTTCCAGATCCCCTGCTATTCAGACCTTTTTGGCTAATTGCTCTCTGGGCTTGTAGTACTCCAATCAGGGTGAGTTTATAAATAATCTCCTAAACAAATTCCAACGAATGCCATTGTTGGAAAAACTTGCAAACCATGGGTTGGATAGGTTACCTCCCACTTTTACAGGCCGGGGGTGTTCATCAATCGTCGATTTTATATTCGTGTCTTTTTTTATTTTTGACTTAATTACAGGAGTTATTATCCCCCAGCCAGGTTTTAGCGACCACAATCCCCTTTGCCTTTCTTTGTATTGGGGCAATTCTAGAAGTAGTGTTGAAGACATAATTTATCCTGCAGTGTCTCTGGTGTCCCATGGGCATAGCTTAAAGTGGACAAAAACTGAGCAAGTTATTTCATTCAGTTGCTCAGGAATATTGTATTTGTTTAAGTGAGGATCCGTTGCCTAACGAGTTTTTTGGGGATTTTGCCTCTCTGTCTCAGAATGTCTCTAAATCATTGACTCATCCTGTCAACCATGAGTCTGTGCCTGGCAGCAGGTGGCTCAACAGGAATTGTTCCACAGCTCATAGAAATTTGATTAGCGCCCTTAAGTCTCAACCCAGAGACAGGGACTTGGTTGCTCATTGCAGTGTCAGATATAAACAAGAATTAAAACATCATTAAAATGTTTTGAAGGAGGACGCGTGGCATCAGCTTCATCAAGCGAGCTGTTTGAGAGACAGCTCAAGGTTTAGGAGGATCATTAACCAGCCTTTTTTTCCTCCTGAACAAGGAGTGGCTATTAGCATTCAAATATCTCCCAAAAGCCGGGTACAACATTTTGAGGGCATATATAACCTGCTTAGTTTGACCCCAGATAGAGATCAGCTAGACTCATGTATAGGAGTTTAAAAGTTGGCCTTGACTTGTGATGAAGTTATGGAGGGTAAAATCTGGCTATCTAACAACAAAGCCTCGGGCCCTGATGGGATACCTCCTGATCTCTACAAAATGGAACCTGAGCTTTGGGCACTGATGCTCACTTGGACCATCAATGTTGCTACATATCGGGGAATTCCCCCATTTTAGTCATCATCCATCATCATCCCAGTTTTCAAAAGGGAGACAGTGATAACCCCTAGTGTTACAGACTGATTTCTTTAATCAACTGTGTTGTAAAAGTGATTGGACGAGTCATTCTCAACAGATTATTCACTTGGGTTGAAGAGAACAATATTCTCTCAGACCTGCAGCATGGGTTTAGACCAGGAAGGAGTACCAATGATCAGTGTCTTAAACTGTATCTTATGCTGCATAAATATACTACCATCAAAATTGCCCTTTATGGAACTTTCATCCGCTTATGATAGGATTAATAGAGAAAAGTTGTGGAAACTCCTTTTGACTCTGGATGTGGGCCCAGACATTGTGTATTTTTGTGTTTGTTACAATAAGGATAGTCACTGTACAGACCCCTTTAAGATTGCGAGGAAGGTGCATCTAGGTTGTATCCTGACTCCGCTTTATTTTACCCTCTACATAAATGAGCTGGAAAGATCTTTGAGTATTAAGGACCTAGACATTCTGAAAGTTGGCAACTGCCCACTGCCTGGGTCATTGTTCGCAGATGATGCGACTCTCCTTGGTAGAACCGCCCTAGGGCTTCAAAACCTCCTGGATTCCTATGTGGTCATCGTGAATAGCCTGGAACTGATAACCAACTACAGTAAGTCTCATGCAATGGTAGTTGAACCGAAGTCCTCCATGTCCAGGTCCTTTCGCGTACAAGGTCAGGAAATAACTGAAGCAAATTATTTTTCCTACTTTGGAGTGTTGTCCAATAAATATGGAACTTTGTCTCCTCTTTTAAAGGCTTAAGAACTAATTTTATGCATTACTAGTTCTGTTTTTGATTTTGCCTCTAGATTAGGGGACAAATCTGTGATGGCACTTTTAGCAACCAAGAAGAGTGATTGCACGACAACTTTGAAAACAAATCATGCATAAAATGGATTCTGCCAATAAGGAAAGGGTGTGCTTCAGGGCAATGACAGACGTATTTGATTTTCTTCCATTCCACCCCTGTTTAGCACCCCGACTGAGAAAGTATACATAAACTTTAAGGATGTTTTCCACGTCAAAGGCTGTCCAAGGAATGTCACCGATGGAAGAACTTTAGTATATGGGTTAATCACACGGCAATAGATGACTCTTGAATGAATTCGGAATGGATTGCATTTGTATTCATTTAATATTATTTGTTGTCTTATAAGAATCATGAAGCATTGTTTTATTTTTAGATTTATGGTGAAATGGGTATAGCACGACGTGTGTAATTTGGGATGTTTTTGTTGGTGCATTGTGGGAGAGCATTAGGATTCAGGAGGGAGGGGGAACATCATCACGTGATACCAGTTCACAGGTGGGGAGGATAACATATGGTTTAAAAACATTCGCGTGGGATGATTCAAATTTGACTGATGTTCGAGCGTAGTAAAGGAGGTTACGCTGGTTATTACTGCAGGTATGAATTGTGAAATTAAAAGTTCGCAATAGGATTTGGATATTTGTAAAGTGGGGTATGAGTTGAGGTCGTGGCACTTTTGGGGTTTAACTTTAGTTGTTATACTTGATGTTTAAACAGCAAGTTTTACATCGGAGTCACATTGTTTTTGAGGCTATAGGGGTCATATATCATGGGCGATTGATCAAAGAAAAGTTTGTTTATCACAACATAGGGATGGATGTGTAGAAGGGGACATGTTTCTTATTAATTTTTGTGATAGTATTTATTTAACGTTTTCGAGGTTCAAGGGTCACAATAGAAAGGGTGTGCAATACACTATTTGAGAATACGAACTAAGTGTTTGGTTGACGCATATTTTTTTTAACACTGTAGATACCCTTGACGAAGGTCACCGACCGAAATGCATTGGGTGAATTTGAATGTGATGGAGGAATCGAGTTTCTCAACATGCTTGTGAATAGGCCCGGATGGGCAATTCTTGAGTAACAAAAACGCATGAAATAATGGAACCTCGCACCTTTGACGTGATGGATAAGCATGAGAAATGAATTGGAATAAATTGGATTGAACTTTGGAAACAGAATGGTTTACGTGTAGTATTTGGATCACAAATGTGTATAAGGCTGTGCAGCTCTTCGGTGACTTGCAAACCGCGCGTCACAACATTTTGATATACTTTTAGCAACCTATCAGGCGAAAAGCATTCCTCATTGACCTACGGTAGTGATAATTGGGGCTACTATGATTCCACCTTATTGCAAGTTGTAGAAAATAAGTTTATCAGGTGACTTTTGAATGTCTCTCAGTCTACCTCTGCATATATAATTCATCAAGAGTTTAGGTTGTGTTATTTATCTGATATTTTGGTTGTGTGCCCTCTTTTGCGTTGGATCATTATTTGGTTAAGTAAAGAGACCAAACTGAATCAAGCCATGATACGGGATTTTCTCCTTTTAGATAAAGTGGAGCTTATTCCCTGGCTTACATATATAGATAATATGTTTACCCAACTGGGCCGTCAGGATTTATTTACAAATCCCAAAACAATTACAAATCTGGCCTGGATTGGATTAGACCAACTTTTATATCGAGACGTCAGGCAAATAGGGAATATTTAGAATTGTCTAAACCCTAGACCTTAGAGCATATATTTTACTCAAGGCTGTACCTAATGCTGATCCTTTTTATTTTTTGTCACCGATTGCAAACATTGTTTTTTATTAACTCGTTTTAGGCTGAATATAATACATCTGTCTTTGTTAATTCTGAAAGGTTGGACTGGGGGGAAATGTGCTATATCTTGTGAGTGTGACCGTGTGTCCCACAAGATTTGTTTGATGGTTTTTATCACTCCACTCTTAAAAATGCTGAATTTTAAACAGGTTCGTCTTGCCATGTTGTTTATACAACTATTATGATGAGCTAACATGTTACATGGTTGCCTGCTTTTTATCTGCTGCTTTCGCTCTTCAAAAGTCACTTGACCATTGACTCTATGTGTACCTGCCAGCATATAGGTATTTTACAGCTTTGGAGTATTTCCGCAGCCAGTTAAGGTTTTTTTTTAATGCAATTTCTTATTGATGATCATGTTTTAATGATGTCACTGTTTGGGGGGGTCCCTGTTCTCTTACAGTGTCTGTAGGCACATGTTATTACTGGGCACATTAAGTTGTGATGAACTGTTTGTTTTAAATTGTTCTTTAAAACTGTTAAACTGAATAAAGATTTATGGTGATGAGTGGAAAGAAAGTTGTTCACCACCGATTGTCTTAACATGGGAGCAAAATCGAGCCCGGGCCTACCTTTGTCTGGGATCAACACTGTCATACCAACCAGAGTTGATGGGCGAACCGTGAAACTAAGAGTCGACTAAGGAAAGGAAACACTCTGCCTAACCAAACCACAGCTCTTTTAAGCCCAAACACTTAATTAATAAAAAGGACGATAACCTTCCTCAATTCATCATTTTATTTACTCCAAATTCCATTATTTCACAAAAATACTTACTCACAAATCATACATAAATTTTGAACACAAAACACCAAAGTCAGCTTTGGCTGCAACATTACAGAGTTACTCTGTTAGAAATGGGGTTTCTGGTTGTCAGGGTATGCACCCTGCACAAGCAGGAACCACCACTCTAGTCAAGGTAAGCTAGATAAACACTAAAGGATAACCTGTGCTCACCCTCTGGTAGCTTGACACAGAGCAGTCAGGCTTAACTACAGAGACAATGTGTATTTGTGCAACACATACAACACACAATAACACAATGAAAACACCACAAAAATACTTCACACAGGATTAGAAAAATAGATTATTTTTATGAGTAAACCAAGACCAAAATGACAAAAATCCAATAAGTAGAACTGGAGTTAAGCTAATAGAGCTTAGGGGTTAATTGAGGTCGTGTTAGACTGGGGTAAATCCAAAGTTCAGGCCGATTGCGATGGAGAGCAGGCCAGCTACAGGACCCATGCAAGTCCATCTGAAAAAGTACCTAGGATGGAGCAAGTGTCGAAGACTCGATGCGTTGGTTCCGATCCGCGCAGGCGTTGAAGGTATCATCGGCAAACCCCTTTACGATGCAGGCACTGCATTGTCATTGAGCTGCGCTGTCCATCATTGTCGAGCTGCGCAGTCGAATGGAGTGACGTCGTTGAACGGCTCCTGCATCAGCTTCAATGGGCAAAGTGGGGATTCTGATCACCACAAAGTTGTCACTGCGTCAGTTTTGATGGTTCTGGGCAGCAGAAATCACCTTTCAAGGGCCTAGGACTGGATTAGCACCCCTTGATAGGGCAGGACTCACAGATGAAAGAGTCCAAGTCCTGTTGCAGAGTTGAAGGAAGTTTTTGATGGCCCTAAGACTGGTCTAAGACCAGTTTGGCCCCAAAAACAAGATAGCGATAAGAGTATTCTAGTTTCTGATGTTATGATGCAAAAGTCCAACATTTGTGTATATAAATGTGTTTGTATATAAGTATTTCATGCACTGCCTATTGTGAATTGTCATAAGTATTTTTCATGTTTTGTATGTTAATTTGAAAAATGTGTGTCTCTTCACTTCTCATGCAACTACAATTTTTTTGGTAAATATACACAATTGCAAAGAAAGGAATGGTTTAATAAAAATTCCATTCAAACAGAAAAGATAGTGGTCTGTTTGTTGCTCAAAAATAATAAGAGCATAACGTCAAACGGAGCCAGGTTCTCCTTTTTGTATTCACTTTTTAAAAGGGGCATTTCTAAAATAGTAATGCTAAAGCCAACTTTACCAGTTAAGAGGATTTATGGTTACCATTTCAAAGATATGAAACATGATGCATCTACTCCTTTCTAACGAGGAATTACAGATTAAAAGTGTATTAAAGAATTCCCAATGCTAGCCTATGAGAGGAGTAGGCCTCACAGTAGTGAAAAGCAAATTTCGCTGTTTGTCACTACCAGGACATATGAAACTTAAAGGTACATGTCCTATCTTTTACTTACACAGCACCCTGCCCTTAGGGCTACCTAGGGCCTACCTTAGGGGTATCTTATGTGCAATAAAAGGGGAGTTTAAGGCTTGGCAAGTGATTTTAAATGCGAAGACGAAGTGGCAGCAAACTACACACACAGGCACTGCAATGGCGGGCCTGAGACTGGTTTGAAAGGCTACTGGGGTGGGAGGCACAATTTGTGCTGCAGGCCCACTAGTAGCATTTAATTTACAGGTCCTGAGTATATGGTATACCACTGTACAAGGAACTTACAAGTAAACTAAATATGCAAATCATGTATACACCAATGTCACCATGTTTAGGGAAGAAGCACATGCACTTTAGCACCGGTCAGCAGTGGTAAAGTGCTCAGAGTCCTAAGGCCAACAAAAAGATACAGCAAAAAGAGGAGGTGTAGACAAACGGTTTGGGGGAAGACCACCCTAAAGGTGGCCGGTCTAACATACTCCAACTCAAACATTAAGTCATTGGTTAAAAGCAAGGCCTCTGCAGTAGACACATGGTCCAAGCATCAAGGAGGCGGAGTATGTTCTTCCCTCCTTAGGCAAATTAAAAGACGTTGATGTACATTTTGGTGAATCACTCAAATTTTCTTACCACCTTCTTCAGGACCCAACACAATAACAAAATAATACCGAGAAAACAGATCTTCAGTCTCTCAATAATGTTGCAAGGGGGTCTATCAAAACACAAAATGCAAACAAATAATCAATATCATGACATAGCCACATGTTGACACAATAACATACAATGACAAAATTAAATTCACCACATCTATATTCTAGAAAAACAATAATAAATGGAAGGAGAGTGATCAAATAATATAGCATTTGAATTCCAGAGGGCTTTTAAACTCCTCAAAATAAAGAAATAGATATCCTCACTCTTTTCCGCTCTAATGTACATTGTTGCACATTCAATCAATAAATGCAAAACTAAAAATCCCCATTGTGCCACAAACAACAGCAGATTCTTGATAATGATAAACAACAAAGTGAATCCACAAATCCTCATGCGGGTGCAAACTTTCTGATATTCTTTGCTAATTCTCATAGATGCTCCACCTCAATCCAACTCTTAAAATGCACAAACAACGTAGCCCACCACAAATAATAGTGTGGTAACTTACCAAAGAAAATAAAAAACACTGGGAAAAACAGGGGTTCCCATCATCACATCGAGGAAATCTCTGGGGGAACATGTCGTTCCTAGACTGGAAATGAAACTGCATGAATCGGCACACAATCAAAAGGAGCAGAGGGTCATTCATCAAAAGTCAAGAAGACGTTCTAGGCAATGATTAGAGAACAAGAAAAGGATACTAAATAACCTGATAACTTCTAAGGAAAGTTTCTGATGGTAAAACCAATGTTTAGCAATGCACCCAAAAATGTGATGCAATTAGATTATGATATGTCGCACACATACTTCTAACAGTAGAGAGATGATACCTTGATAGAGCGAATTTGGCTTTATAACTATAATCCCATTCTAAATAAACCTAAAAAACGAAAACAGGATACTGAATATCATGGTGATCAAAAAAGCAGATCTTAAAAACGGTTCCTCAGAGCATAAACCAGTGAATTATGACACATCCCAAGGCACGGAAGTGAAAGACCATGGGAAGCTGAGCTCAGACACGGAGGAGTAAGAAGCTGTAACACTGGGCCAACTACACCAGAAATCAATACAGCATGAGAAGAACAACCTACATAAGTGGCAACATGATGAAAAAAAGAAAATATCAAACACCTGAATACATGGTGACACAATTTGAAATGACTTTCCAAGTTTATACCCCAAGCCGTAAATACACAATGACAGGCTTGAGTCAGACCATCCTAATAGGCGGCTACCAACTCATATAATCTATGGCCTCGTAAATAGCACTTCTGAGAAGAACCATAAAACCGTTTTAACATCCTCATCGCTTACCTGGACAAATAGAAAATACAAATCAAAAGTAAAAAGTAAAAAGGTGCTGGAGAGGCAAACCAAAATCTACAAAGAGAAGCTGCTACAAATCCAAACAGGGAAGACCCCCACTCACAGATCTTCCCATTTAGTTTTCTCATTGAAACCCAAATGATGAGTATTTAAATTACAGATCCAAAATGTCTCTCTTGCCAGTCTGTTTTTCATGAGATTGCTGCCACTTCCATTGCCCTTAATGTTCTCAGTTATGACCCATTTAAGGTCAGTGTCTTTATGTTCCATATCCATGCAGTGACTCACCAAAGGCGCTGTATCTTTTTATTCCTAACTGCTGACTTGTGTTCACTAAAGCGCACTCAGAATTCTCTGCCTGTTTCACCAATATAACCTTTCTCACAGGGACACAGAATCAAATATATGATGTTAGATGAATGACAGTTCGTTGTTAAGATGGATTTGTCTATTTTGATATGTAAGGCAGCTAGTTTCCACTGCAACTGCGCATGCATGGTAATTGCCACATCTGTAGTTGCCTTTAAGGCTGGTTTTATCTGGGAAAGTAATTTGCTTTTAGGGTCTTATACGTGGAGGGGCCCGCACAAGCCTATGCCTGATGTTTCTGTTTCTCCAGAAAGCGAAGATAGGTTTTCCTAAAGAAGTAGCAACATCAACATTCAAAATATGCCAGTTAGAAAGAATACAATTCTTTATTTTATTTGAGATGTTGCTAAAACAGACAATGCTATCATTGTCTTGTTTCTCGGGCTTTGGTAAAAACATACTTTCTGTATCGTAGAATCTTGCTTGCTTATATTAATGGTTTATCAACCTCTTGAGGTACACCATATCGTAAAGGTTCTGTTTCAATATATGAGAATGTTTAGTAAAATCCACAGTACATGAGCAATTTCTACAAAGTCTTCGAAACTGACTAAAAGGCAATGATTTACGTTGACTCATAGGATGGAAACTGCCAAAGTGAAGCAACGTGTTCCCTGCGTAGACGTGGTATATTCAACCACAATCGATTCTCAACCGGCAAGATCCAAATGTCTAGAAACTCTATTCTATATCTTGTGGGCTGTAAGTTTAAGGTTCTTGTCACCCAAATGAATCCCCAATAGAATTCTTCCAGTGTCTCTTTCTCACTTCTCCAAATGAAAAAGATTTCATCTATATAATGTGACCAATGGAGCACATTCTCATAAAAACAGGCATTACTATGTTGTAAATATGTTGCTCTTCAAAAGCACCCATGAACTAATTTGCTATACTTAGAGCACAGATGTCTCCCATGCTGGTCCCATTTACCTCTTTATATGTGCAACCATTGAACAGAAAATAGTTATTACCCAAGACCACTTCAAGATAAGTTGTAATGAAGTCTAAGAGACTGTCTCTATGGCTTCTTTCTATGAGATATTAGTGTAGAGAGTCTCTGTATCTAAAGTCACCAAGATATAGCAGTTGGGATCAAACATGAGATTCTTCTACTTTGTTATTCATGTCAGTCGTGTCATGTATATAGGCCTTCAAAGAGGAGACAATTGGCTTAAGGAAGGGATCAATCAATCAATCACGGCATTTATAGAGCGCGCTACTCACCCGGGAGGGTCTCAAGGCGCTGGGGGAGGGGGTAAGTTACTGCTCGAACAGCCAGGTCTTGAGCTGCTTCCTGAAGGAGAGATGGTCCTGGGTTCGCCGAAGGTGAGTGGGGAGGGAGTTCCAGGTCTTGGCTGCCAGGTAGGAGAAGGATCTTCCTCCGGCGGTGGTTCTGCGGATGCGTGGTACGGTGGCGAGGGCGTGGCTGGTTGATCGTAGCTGGCGTGTGGGCGTGTAGAAGGTCATGCGGTCGTTGAGGTACTTTGGGCCCAGGTCGTGGAGGGCCTTGTGTGCGTGGGTGAGGAGTCTGAACGTGATTCTCTTGCTGACGGGGAGCCAGTGCAGGTCTTTCAGGTGCACGGTGATGTGGCTGTGTCGGGGGATGTCCAGGATGAGTCGTGCGGCGGCGTTCTGGATGCGCTGGAGTCTCTTTTGAAGTTTGGCTGTGGTTCCGGCGTAGAGGGTGTTCCCATAGTCCAGTCGGCTGGTGACGAGTGCCTGGGTGACGGTCTTCCTGGTTTCAGTGGGGATCCATCTGAAGATCTTGCGGAGCATGCGCAGGGTGTTGAAGCATGAAGATGAGACGGCGTTGACTTGTCTGGTCATCGACAGGGAGGAGTCCAGGATGAAGCCCAGGTTGCGTGCGTGGTCCGTTGGCTTGGGCGCGGTGCCCAGGGCTGGGGGCCACCAGGAGTCGTCCCAGGCGGAGGGTGATGAGCCCAGGATGAGGACTTCCGTCTTGTCTGAGTTCAGTTTAAGGCGGCTGTTCCTCATCCAGTCGGCGACGTCTCTCATCCCGTCGTGTAGGTTGGCTCTGGCGGTGGTGGGGTCGTTGGTGAGGGAGAGGATCAGCTGGGTGTCGTCGGCGTAGGAGATGATGTTGAGGTTGTGTCGGCGTGCGATGGCTGCGAGGGGGCTCATGTAGACGTTGAAGAGGGTTGGGCTGAGTGAGGATCCTTGTGGAACGCCGCAGATGACTTCGGTGGCTTCGGATCTGAACGGGGGAGGCGGACTCTCTGGGTTCTTCCGGCGAGGAACGAGATGATCCATTCCAGTGCTTTCTCTCGGATTCCGATGTTGCTGAGGCGCTTCACTAGGGTGCGGTGGCAGACGGTGTCGAACGCCGCAGAGAGGTCCAAGAGGATGAGGGCAGCTGTTTCCCCGTTGTCGGTTAGGGTTCTGATGTCGTCGGTGGCTGCGATAAGGGCGGTCTCGGTGCTGTGGTTGGCCCGAAACCCGGACTGCGAGGGGTCGAGGGATCCATTCGTCTCGAGGAAGGCGGCAAGCTGTCTGTTGACGGTCTTCTCGATGACTTTGGCCGGAAACGGAAGGAGCGAGATGGGACGGTAGTTCTTGAGGTCGGTGGGGTCCGCCGTTGGTTTCTTCAGGAGGGCGGTAAGCTCGGCGTGCTTCCAGCTCTCCGGGAAGGTGGCGGTGTGGAAGGAGGAGTTGATGATGTCCCGGAGATGGGGTGCGATGGTGGCGTCGGCTTTGTTGAAGACGTGGTGTGGGCAGGGGTCGGTTGGTGATCCGGAGTGGATGGAGTTCATCGTGCGGGTGGTGTCTTCGGTGCTGATCGGGGTCCAGTTGCAGAGGGTGGTGGTGGCGGGCGTTGGTTCGGCGGTAGGGTGCGTTGTTTGTGCGTCGAAGCTGTTGTGTATGTCGGTGATCTTGCGGTGGAAGAACGCGGAGAGTGAGTTGCAGAGGTCTTGCGAGGGGGTGATGTCGTTGTTTCCGGCGCTGGGGTTGGAGAACTCTTTGACGATGCTGAAAAGTTCCTTGCTGTCATGGGCGTTGTTGTCCAGTCGTTCTTTGAGTGCCGACTTCTTGGTGGCACGGATCAGCTGGTGGTGTTTGCGGGTGGATCCACATACTGTGACAATGGTTCAGTAATTGAGCCAAAACCCGAAACAATCAGTCTAAAGGGAGGGTCTAGTGCATTCTTGTGAATCATAGGGAGGCCATATAGCACTGCCATTCTAGATTTTGAATTTGTTTGCAAATCGGACCCCTCTCTTTTGCTTCTGTAACTTGCTTGGCTATGCCAGAAGCAATTTCTTTCACAGTATTGACAGGGACCTCAGCATAGTACTCAGAAACTTGAAGAATATCTTCTTTTATTTCGTAGTTCTATATATCGCGAACTTGACCCGAAGGTAGAGGGTATGAGAGCGCTTTACATGAGCACACAGGGACACATTCATTTTTCGTAGGCATGGGGAGATGAAGTGACTTGCCAAGAATCACAGGATGTTGAACTTCATTGCCGAGACTCGAACCTGGTTCCCCAAATTAGAGATCGACCTCCTTCCATCTTCTATCTTTTTAGTGTAAAAGGCTGTTTCAAAAACGACAATCCCATCCCCTTTATCACTTGACTTAATCGTTATTCTCTCATCTTTGGTTAAGGCATCGAATGCTAGATGTTCTTCATATGATTAGTTAACTTTCATTTTGGGTAGAAATTTCAAAGTTTTGTCAAGCCCTTTAATGGCAACTTTCTCAAAAATATCAACGTCTGAACCCACCATTTCTATATTTAGGTAAAATTGAGACCAAAGTTTTAACACCTGACTAATTTTCTTCACTGCAGAGATTAGATGGATTGCATTGGAAACATTATATTAGTCAAATTTTATGGAAGAGACTGAAAATATCCTTGTACACTTCAAATTTATTGACTGAACAAGAAGGGACAAAAGGCAACCCCTTTCCTAAAATGGATGTCTCAACCTCTGTGAGTGATTTCAAAGAGGGACTGAATATAGGAATTCTATCATCATTCATCGTTTCCAATATCATTGGGCCCGATTCACAGAACTAACTTAAGACAAAATGCTAAACTTACTACCATTTTGGTATTCACAGAAGGCACTTACTCATTTTGGTATTCACAGAAGGCACTTACTTACTCATTTTGTGTAACTTACTCATTTTGAGTAACTTACTCATTTTGTGTAACTTACTCATTTTGGTATTCACAGAAGGCACTTACTCATCAATGAGTAAGTGCCTTCTGTGAATACCAAAATGAGTAAGTTACACAAAATGAGTAAGTTACTCAAAATGAGTAAGTTACTCATTTTGATATTCACAGAAGGCACTTACTCATCAATGAGTCAGTGCCTTCTGTGAATACCAAAATGAGTAAGTTACACAAAATGAGTAAGTTACTGAAAATGAGTAAGTTACACAAAATGAGTAAGTAAGTGCCTTCTGTAAATACCAAAATGAGTAAGTGCCTTCTGTGAATACCAAAATGGTAGTAAATTTAGGATTTTGTCTTAAGTTAGTTCTGTGAATCGGGCCCTTTGACGCCTCATCTGCATATATATTCTTGAGGATGCACTAATCCTGTGAGCCAACCTCTCCCGAAGTTCCTTCTCTTTCTCCCCCTGTAGCCTGATCTGCGAAGGACTATAAAAGAAGCAGAAGAAGATGAGCCTTGTCCTAATTAAGACCCCTGGTGACTAGGTGAAATAAATTTGGGTTCCCACCACTCCCTCCTAGATCTTGAAAAGGTAGTGAATCACTGGAACACCCTTCATTTTCTGACTCTGACGAACTGGTATCCAAAAAAGTCATTAATCAGCTCTGCTTAGAAATATTCTCTGATCCACCTACTCCCTCAACAAAATTAGAAGAATAAAAGTTCAGCAACGAGTACGGACAAAATATCTCTTTTGTGAAGTTCCTAATATCCTTTCACTATTTCTCTGCCTTACACCTGAGTAAATAATCATCAAATATATTCAGTTCACTATTGACTTCTTCCAATGTCTTTTTTGCTTCAGCTACTGAAAATGAATTCTTAAGGTAATTTTCAAATTCCTGCACTTCTTTCATTAATGTCAAAATTAACCCCCTTGCTGTGTCTATACTTATCATCCAGTCACAGGGGCATCTATTTGCAATTATTGTCCATTTGTCTAAAGAATCTTCTCAGATCAAAAAATAGACCAAGGACATTTTTCACCTATAACCCAATAGGAATAGCTCCCGCATTTAGATCCTAAAGCAAAAACTGTGCATGCACCTTATGTCCTTTTAACTTTCTTTTTCAAATTCAATAGTGTTATCCATTCTTCATTGTCAGCAGAAGAAATCCTGTCAGGTCCACTCGCACTACAAAATTTCTGGCGATCATATTCAGTAAATCCAAATGTTTGCAATGTATCCATGACCAACAGGATCAGAAGATACTTCACCTCATCTACAAGAGCCATACAATCTAGCTCAAGAAAACAACAGGAAGTGGGGAATATATGCAAAAGAGTACCCACTAATTATACAAACCAAAACAGAACTCTTTAATCCCAAACAATTAATAGTCAGGACGATAAACTTCCTCAATTCATAATTTTATTTACTCCAAATTAATTCATGAGTAATTCCATTATTTCACAAAATGCAACTCTGCAACAGGATTTTTCAGCAATGCAGCAAGGTGTAAAGAGGAGGGGGACTTATTAGACTTTCTAACACATCTTGAGGTGAACTCAGGATTGCAACCTGATCCACTGTGAACCTATAGTCAGGTGAATTAAAAGTATAAAAGGCACAATGCAAAGTGATAGCTGACTGGCAACGGCTCCAGGCCAGAATGATCAGCCAGAGTCTACCCAACATAAAATGCCAACAGATGGGCCTAGGGATAAATTGGACGCTATATTGGAGGCCGCATCGAACAACAAGGAGGCACTAGAACACAAGATGGACACCATGGTGTTCAATCTGGGACAGTTTCAGGAAGACCAGAGGAAGATGTAAAAGCCAGTCAAGAGTGTAGAAAACACATTAGCTGACATGCAGTCAGTAACAGATGATGTACATAAGCTGGTGTTAGACCTGACTGAAAGAATCAGGCACCTGGAATAGAGAGCAGAAGACTCAGGGGGCCACGCTAGGAGGAATAGCAAGTGCATAGTTCGGCTACCTGAGAAGGTGGAAGGAAAGGACAGAGTAGCTTTCTTTCAAAATTTGTTGAGTCACACAGTAAGGCCTTAGAAAGAGTGCACAGAGTGCTGACAAACCTGACACCGCTCAGAGCGCCTTCAAGACTGTTTGTGAGCTGCTGTTTTATTACTGTGATTTGATATTGTAAAAGTGGGAGAAGGAGCACAATTTGAGAATGAAAAGAGCAAAGTGATGGTATTCCTGGAGTTTACTGCAGCAATACAGTATCTTGCATTGTTGCAAAATGAAAACTCATGGAGCTGTATGTGACATATCTTCTTCTGTTTCCTGCCAAACTAAAAGTGAAGATGGACAATGTTATGTGATTCTTTACAAACCTGCAAGTGTGGGACTGGGGCAAGACATATGAAGCCGACACCAATGTTAAGCACGCTTCTGCAAGGCAACAAACACATAGACCAAAGAACCAAAGAGTCAAGATCATACATCCTAAGTGAACAATATGTTAACAGGCACAGCAGAAGGAGGAATAGGCGGCGGCAGCAGTGAGCTTCCATGGCCAAAATACAATGAAGGAATCCATGGATATGGCGTACAGAGATTCATCCTCCGACCTGGACAAGATATGCCTCTCTGAGGGTGAACATGATCTTCAAACCTTAACACCAAGAAACTGCTGATGAAGTGAGGAGTGAAGATTGTAGCAGGCTATAAGAGGTCAGAAGGTGTATCGGAGATCATCTACCAGAGGAGAGCTCCCAATTAGCCGCAAACAATATCGATAGTGATCGAGGTCTGTGAAATTTTGATGCCTTTGTCGACAAATGACGGTTATACACAGAATATCTGTATGAAATTAGCTCTAACCCTAATCCACTTTAACTGACCTTCCAATGGGTAGGTAGCTGGTGGCAGTCACCACCTGAAAACTGCAGATTAAGGCACTGGAAGATCAAGTGTTTACAGACAAGATTTGTATAGAAATTAAACACTATTTAAAGGACAACAAGGGAACTGCTCCCTTGGCACTAATTAAATGGGATGCCTTTCAGCACTCATACATGGACAGTGCATCAACACCTTAGTATGAGTTAGGCCTACTCTATCCCAAGATATAGAAACATGAGAACAAAAGGTACACAATGTAGAGAAAAAGACAACTGAAGATCCTTTCTTACAGGAGGAACTAATGGGCTATGGGGAGACCTTGGCACACTTTATGGAACAGTTGAGATCTTTCAACTATATGGAATACTTAGCTAAGTCCCACAATCAAAGTGCAGAGGTGGGCGATTAGTGGCCTGGTTGCCAAGGACTGGAATGAGGTGGGCCTGGATTTTGAGTTTCCAAGCAAAAACCAGGGCCATGGTGTACTTGCAGACAACAATAAATAAAGAATTTACTGAGTATTACTTGTCATTATATACAACACATGATGAAGTGGACAACAGGGAATTAAAAGAATATGTCAAGAAGACAGGGATACACATATTACCAAGGATGAAATGGAGAATCTAGGGGTGGACATCACAGATCAAGAAATAAAAACGCAATCAAGAGATGAGCAAGGGGAAGCACCCGGGCTCTGATGGCTTCCCTATCACATTTTATGCAGTATGCGTAGCTCTGTAGATCCCATGTTTGACTTAGATTTTTAACACTGTTCTACAAAAACTGGTACTGCCTCCCCACAACCTGCAAAGCCATACTCTTCTTCTTACCGAAGCTAAGGGAGACACAACTGCAATGGCATAGTACATATGTCTAATGATGATCAATTCAGATAAAAAAGATACTTAGCAAAGTTCTGGACACTATCATTGTCCAGTTAATGCCTTGCATGATTCACTTTGACAGTGGTGATTCATCCTAGGGTGTAACACAGCTATGAACATAAGACATCTGCTTTGGATACTAGAGGACTGGTTGAAAGTATCCCTCAGGGTGTTAGTGCTGGTAATTGTCTTCGAGAAAGCTCTTGACATCCTTAGGTGGAGTTTCTTACAGGAGGTAACAGAGAGGCTGGGCTTAGGTTTTGGGGTCAAACAGTAGACTGCACTGTTGTACACTAATCTCATGATGTGGGTCTGAACTGGACCCATAATCACTGAGCCTTATACTATTGGCAGTTGAACGCTTTGCATGCTTAATGAAATAAGAGGACAGTGTTTGAGGTTTTGCTAGAGGAAACAGGACACACTATATCATGTTATATGCCAATGATATGTTAAAATTCCTGAATGATGCACACAAGGGTTCAGTTAGGGCAGTCACTATGTTGGAGGATTTTGTCAGGATTCATGACAGACTGAATTGAAGCAAATCCAGCGCATCCAGCTAATGATCAGGAGTTCCACCCAAAGGCTAAAACAGGAACTCAACACAGTCTGACACCTGGGGCTAAGTTTTATTACTCTGAAGAAGATTTGTTCGAAGGGAACATTAGGCTGGTGATAGCAGCACTGCGGAGCTGGGTGGCTTTCTGTAGGTCACAGCCTTGTTTGGGAGCAAGCAGAATAGCACTATACAAAATAGTCACCCCGACGAGGCTGTTGTACTTTTTGCTATCCTACTGCTATGAATCCATAGGGAGACCTTCTGTGAATTTCACACCAGACTACTGGTATGGAGTAACAGGAAGATGAAGGGTTGAGCTGGATAAACTCTGTCTATCCACAATAGAGGGAGGAGTGGGGGCCTGGGCTTCAAACTGTACTTTCTGATGGCTGCATTGCAGTGGGCTTCGAGAGGGATCACTGAGATAGCAATGACACGATCGGATAGAGATTTTGAGACAATTGAGGAAGAAGACATAAGGGGCTCACTGCTCAGACCCAGAACTGCACCATGAGGGTTGGGAGTACCCAATTACCATTGGGCACACAGCATGCAAAGAACACAAACCATTTCATTGTATGCTCCTGAGATTCCACTCTGGAGTTTACATGGCCTACATACTGAGGATGATACAAAGAGGTCAAGATTATGGGAAGAAAAAGGGATTGAGTTAGTGGGAAACTTGTATGAGGGGGAACCCTTAAGACATATCAAGACCTGATGCTTGATCATGGGATTAATGCATGGCACTTTTTTGTATAAGGGTTCCTAAAAGTGGAGCTCAGGATGACATGGAAGTGAGGAAATAAACCATCCAGCCTCATAGGATCATTTGGTTTTATCCAGAAGCACTAGCAAGGTATCTTAGATGCGGGGATGCAGACACAAGGTTATTTCACATGGTTTGGACCTGCACTCTCCTTGCAAGGTGCTCGGATAGAATACTGAATCTGGTGAACGAAGCCACAGTTAAGCAGGGTGGAGATACCACCTGAAGCTTGCGTATTGAGCCTCTTTCCATGTCCTAAGACAAAGAGGGACACAAACACATTTATTGACTTGGCCTTGGTGCTAGAGAAACAACAAAAAGTAATGTGCTGTAAGGCAGGTGGCGGGCTTTACTTTACAAAGTGGAGGACAGAGGTGTGGAAATTTCCTGAATGTGAGAGCATGGTGTTTCATATGGAGACCAAAAGGTAAAAAGGGAGCCAGAAATGGCAAGGGTGTGCAACACATTATTCTTTGCCTTTACAGAAGATCGAGACAAAGGTGAGCAGCCTTGACGCAACATAGAGGAGTCGCTGCTAGATCTGGGGGTGAGGACAACTGGGAGGATGTTCAAGGACCGGAAGGGAAATCATTCAGGAAATGGATGCTTGTGATTGCATTGGTGCCCATCCACAGGAAACTTAAAACAATTTTAATTTTTTTTATTTTCAAATAAGGTTACAAAGTATTACTTTGAGAGGAAGAAGCAGCATTAGCATAGAAAAATATGGTTGCCAGTCATTGGATGCAGACCGGAAATGTAATCACAGAGACTCAAGTCTCACTCTTCATGTATGAGGCTCACATATTTAAAGATCAGGTTGAACACTAGATGGAATCTCACACCTGGTGAGGAGGAATAGATCCATGAATGGAATGAACAATCCTTAACTACATCACAAGACCTAGAAAAGCAGCTCCTGCTCTAGAGAACTATGGCTCTGTGGGACACACCCATACAACAATGAGCTCAGATTGACTCTGCTACCCAAAAACATAAGTAGCTTTCCTTCGCCCAGAGAGACCCGCAGCTCGCTGAAACTAACAAGGCTAAGAGCTGCCCAAGCACTGTAACAGTGTTTACATTTTGCAGGGCAGAGGGGCATGGTACACACTTGAGAGATCAGTTTGGATGCTCTGTGTTCAACTCTGGAATGCATTGTGTGGAGAACTCATGATCTTCTGCAGCCTGGCATGTGTTGTAGATAAAACTGAATAGAAGTCTATTGAGGAGGCATTTCTATCCCTCCTCAAAGCTGCTTGGACTAACTCCAACCTTCATAAGTGGGAGGACCCTGATAAGTGGGAGGACCCTGATAAGTTGAAAAACCGAGGAAATCCATAATTGAGGTACCATCACGTGACTCTGGACCCATCACGGTCACTGTTCTCTCTCTACCAAGTTGTAAAGAAGCATTCAACACAAGCCAGAGTTTTGCAAAACATTTAGGTGAATACATTAATGTGACATGCACTAATTGTTTCATATTATGGTTGTGTGACAAAATATCAGCGACAAATATATTGCCAAAAAATTGAGAACAGAAATATCGCCTTTATATATTTTGTTAGTTAAGTCAAAAATATTGGCAAAATAATAAAGACCACAATATAGTAACAAATGAGTAAGTATATAGAATTTTAACCATTATACACTATATTAACTAATATACACTATATTAACTAATATTAACTTTAAAATATATACTAAAGTTATCATTTATATATCACATTTAAAAAAATGTACTAACAATATAAATAAATATAGTGAAACATGTCTAACTTAGAAACATATATTAAAAATATGTATTTTGAAATGCTTGCAAAACATGATAAATATAATGATAAACATAATAATTAAGAATGTAACATTATTATTCTTACAAAATCAATAAAAAATACAAATTCAAATTAAGTATATCAAACTCTCCACATAAAAAAAATAAAAAAATAAACAACAACATAAAAAGATTAATGAAAAATAAATAAAAAACAATTTACATTGAATAAACTTTTCAAATCAAAACAAAAAAAATACGTTTAAACAACTTATACAAAATCAAATAAAAAATAGACTTGTAGAGGTAAAATTCACTACTCCCACTCCAACCTGAGCAACAGTAGGGAGCATGTTGTTCCCTCTCCAAGTTAGCCAAAGTATGAAAATAGTCGGACTTTGAAGAGATCAGATTGTCTATTCCCACTCCAACCTGACCAACAGTAGGGAACTCAATTCTTTCTTTGCTAAAGTTCATTGTCAATTTGATATTTAATGGATTGTCATTAAGAAACTTGTGATACTCTCTCAGTTGATTCTCACACACCAGAATGATGCCATCAATATACCTCCCCCAAAAGATGATAAATTCAGTGCAGTGGGAGGCATATCGGCTCCAGGCATGCTCCCGCTCATACCAGCCCATATAGAGAATGACATACAAGTGAGCAAACCTGGAGCCCATTGCAGTCCCTTTGTTTTGTTATGCAATGTTCATCATTTAAAAAATATTTTTTTGATAGGATTATGTCGATTATCCCCAAGATCATTTGATTGTGTTCATAGCAGTTGGCCTTCCTAGTATTCAGAAAGGATTGAACTGCCAACATTCCAAAATTCGTATGGGTACTAGTGCATAAACTTGTTACATTCAGTTTGACAAACATCAGTTCCTCCGACCATGTGTTGTTGTTAAACTTACTTAGGATATTATCCTTACCATCCTTAATATATCTAGGGAGGTTATACACAAATCCCTAAAGTTGTTTGTCCGCATCCTCTAAAAGATGCTCCTTAGGGGCCACAATACCAGATACTATTGGTCTACCCGGTGGGAATCTTTCCTTTTTATGAACTTATAGGAGTATCTCAACGTATGGAAACCTAGGGTTTTGAACATGTAAATATCTAAATTTATCCTCAGGTATTAAACACCTCTCCCTCCAATCAGATAGTCTCATATTAATAAAAGTGGTCAATTTCCTTGTAGTGTTAAATGTAATTAGTTCATAACAAGTGACATCAGCTGGCTGTCTACTTACCTCATCCATATAGTGTTGCCTATTCATAATAACCACATGTCCACCTTTATTGGCCTCACAGATTACTATGGTCTTATCTTGCTTTAATTTGTCCAGAGCTTGTTTCTCTGCCCTTGTTAAATTATATTTATTCTGTGATTGTTTTGAGGCCGTACTATAGTTGATACATATCTGTGGTAACTTTTTCATAAAGAACATTATTGTTGGTATAATGAGTAACAGGTGGAGAAAATGCGGACTGTCTCAGTCCGCTGTCACAAGTGACATTTTCTACTGTTTCCAAACTGTTACACAAGGTATGAATACTAACATATTCATCACTTTTCAACTACACCAATAACAGAAAAGCAGCTATATGAGAAAATGTCTGTACAGGTAAGGATGGTTTTGGCATAATTGAGAAAGGTTTCAAAGTGCATTGATTAAAGTACTCCTTTAATTTTAAAAGCAAACAAATTCAAATAAATCCACATGCACATCAACGGAATCCCCCAACTGTGATGACAAAAACTGAGGACCTTATTTAGCACCTTAAGTTCCTCATCATTAAAGTTTCTGTTTGACACATTAATGAACTCAAGTCCATTCATAGCATTGTCATTGTTCGAAGAGTTACTTAAAACATTTGAAGTATGGTCATCTGCATCTAAAATCTCATAATTTTGGTCAGGAATCACATTTAGGTCTCCCTGAAGCTTGGTCCGTCCACCTTTTTCCCTTTTCCACCTTCTAACTTATCTGATTTTGTTTCCTTTCTTAGCTGTTTGTTGCCCATGCGCAGCCATTCCATCTCGACTAAAAAAGAAAAGGAGGAACCTTGTAGTGTAGATAGGTTCTTGGCCTTATATGATGTGCCGTTGTCAACAGAAGTCAAAGAGCTACTACTCATTGAGTGTGGCTCTGTTCTATCATTACGTAGATCCTTCTTGTTACTAATAATGCTGCCATTGTCACATTTATATGAAAATGGGTAGATCCTATCCTCTTTGTAATCCCTATTGCCCCTTCTGATCTTTTTGAGTTTCTTGTCTTTCAAGTACATCTATCTTGTATCAGCTTTATTGGAATTCGTAGAATTTCATAATTTTTTCCAATAGCATCCTTCAAATTCATCTTTTCAATTTCCTTGTCCAATTTTAAAATTTTCAACTGCAATCTAGAAACTTTTTTTATCAGCTTGTTTAATGAGAATGTGCATCATGGTGAATGAGGCATTTTGCAAATTATTCTCTCGTTTATTTAGGAGGTACTCTTCAAGATCCTTAAATGTGGGAAAAATCGAAATCTATAGACCCCTAGGCCTTCTAAAATGTTCATAATATCACAATTTTATGTGAAATGTATGAAATTTTGTAAAACAAAATTTTACATACCACTGTTCAGGATGCGCCATCTTGGTGAACAACCCCCACAAACATGCTCATAAATTACAGAGTTTAAACACCTCTTGCAGGAGGTTTCTCACCTTTGTGCCTTTACATGATGAAAATAGGAAGGGAACATTCAATTGGGTGTGTGGAAAGGTGTTTTTCCAGGGAAATCCTCTTTTCCTTTTGCAGAAAAAATAGAGTTGCTTGTGCAAATGTATAATGGTAGATGATTTACTTATGTGGATTTGAGTAGGCTTTGCAAATTAGAGTAGACCTGGAAATGTATGACTTTGGAATCTTTGTATATCTTATTAAAAACTGGAAATTTACTCCAAAGATCACAGTAATCCATGAGAGCAAATTTCTAAATTTTACTTGCACTGCTGTGTGAATCATGCCCTATGTTTCATTATGAAAATGATCCTGCTTGTAGGGATAAACTATGCATCAAAGGGTTTACTGTTCACTGTGGAAGAAATCAATCTTCTCCACAGACAGTTACATCATTTTTCTATTAAATTACATAATCAAAACCAACTTAAAGAAAAGGCATTTCCATGGCACAAGAGTATGTCAAAATAAGATTGGCATTTATTTCTTTACCCTTTACCAAGTTGTTTTGCTCTGTGGGTGGCGGCCTGTATCCTACTTTGACCCATGTTCAGAAGATAGGGTCATGAGGATTGCCTTGTAGTTATATTTATAAAATGCTTCATACCCCTGACGAGGCGCTGAAGTACTTTAGTGGACAGGTAGCATGTTACATTGTAGGATGTGCCTGGTTGAAAGCCTGTTTTGTAGTGTGCTGTTCTTGGGTTTCTGCGTTTGTGTAGCTGTGCTTAGATGTTGAGTGGAGCGAAGTATGAGTGAGTGATAGATATTTATGTGATGCCTTCCATCTTTACCAGGAGTATTTCCACTTGGTTCTTGTGTTGCCTGATCCTGAGTCATCTGCCATCTATGCCTTCTATAATGGGACATTGATTCTGGTTATTGGTAAGCATGACACTTCATCATCTGTTGGGGAAGAGCATTGCTCTATGGCTTCCTGAATTCCAGGAGGTCTGGAATGTTTCTAGTCTTTGCCAAAAGGTGGGGCAGCAATGCACCTTTGTGCCTTCTCCAAAGACAGATCTCTAACCCATATCATGGGCACACAGAACTTTGATAAAAGTTGCAAATTGTGAAATGGAGCTGGGTTAAAGGTCCTTTCTAGTGGAATGAGGCGCATAGAGATATTATTTGTTGGTCAAATATTTTATTCGAATTGATGTACACCACATGTGATTGTAAACACACAGAACAGACATTTACTTAATTAATAAAAGTGTTTAAATCGCTGTGCTTGATTTTACTAACATTGTGTATGGCCTTAAATAAAAATATTATGTAAAAGTTTCTTCCTTCAATACGATTGTGTATCTTCACTAAAAGACTAGAAATGTTTTATGCATTATTATGATCTCTTCGCTTTCTCTTAAGAAGCATGTGAGCCGCAAGAGAGGGCACATCTCTTCATTCCCTTTAGTTTTCTTGCCAAGGATATTTGTTATATGATGTTTTCAAATTACAACTCGCAGGTGTTATTTGCGAATACCTGATACCAATAATGAACTTTAATGCGAACATTGTTAGCAGGATTCACGGACACATATTTATAGAGTCACATGCATATACATGGAACACAATAAAATATGGACCTGTGTTGTGCGGCTAAGGCAGGGTTTGCTTTTGTATCATAACAGACAACACACGTTGGTCATAACTTGCGATTTCGCATAAAAGAATCCTCCTCGCACTTGTGAGATAGCGTTAGTCATTGACTTAGATTTGCGCCTATTTAAATGGAAATTTATCTGTTAAACAACAGTGGACATTATGTTGAAAGCATGAATACAGAATGTAAAGGACAAGGTGCAGCTGCAGGCAGGAAACAAACTAACAAAAGAGCAGGTCTAATGTCATGGTTTTACTTTTCTGATCCTTCTATCCTGTTTCAATTAAGATAGCTCAAGGAGACGTGAGAACAAGGAAACCGTTCACGTTCAATCCAGGGCTGCAAAATACTGGTATTAGTCATGTTCTATGTTATTTAGAACCTTTAATTCCCCTTTTTCAATCTCTAACGTGAAAACAGTATTTACTGCTACAATACTGTGCAAATACTTGTTAGAAACTTTCATCAAAAAATCTTTAGTTGCTGAAGTTTTGAGTCTTTAGATTTATATTTAGAAATTCATAGAAAAAAACAAAGGTTACATTGAATTATATTTAGGTGAAAATAAGCAGCGGATGTGCAGGGTGTGAATTATAGTTTCTTCAGTTGACTGTAACTGGTGAATTTCGGTGTTTTTTTAAAGTTTAAAACGTGTTAACTGACAATTTCATTTTTTTTTTAATGTAATTTTAAGTAAGGCAGACTTTGTCAAAAGGTCACGACACCAAAATATAAAAAGCTAGCCTATTGGCTTTAGCAAAGGGTCAGCACATCAACCTTTATAAAGCAGATTTCCTGTCAATAATTTTTCAATAACCATATTCCAAAGTAATCCTTATTAATACAAACATAGTAAAGCATAATAATTATTGTCACAAAAATATTTAAAATATGCATTTTTATTCCACACAATCATAAATGTTTGAGTCTGTGTTTTTTGGTCCTCTTCAGGCCACAAAATGCAGCCATCGATCCAATCACAAAAGGTCCCCGCACTCGAGCTGAAGAGCATACAGCTCCAGCCCAGAGTGCTTTAAAAATAATGGTAAGTTATCCTGCAGCCACCCACAACACCTTTCCAAATGTTGGTGGTGCCCAGGCCTTTCACCACAAGAGCTTAAATATTAAAAACAAAGCCCACACAGGGCATAATGGAGCGCAGTGAATGTTTAATGAGCAGCCTCACCCCTTCAGTATTTAAGGGGAGAGGCCACAACTTATTTTCTTTCGTTTTTTTCTTTAAATATGGCAGCACGGGGAGCCAACTCCCACGCTATCATGCCATTTTTACTTTTTTTCTTCTGCGTGCCCCGTTCACACCCAGGACACCCACAGCTTTCTTTTTTTTTAAACTCATGACAGCGTTCGGTGCCCACTCCTTAGCTGCTTGCCTTTTTATTATTTTATTTTTGTCATGGGTGCCCTGGCTGCAACCAAGTCACCCAGAGCCTTCCTTTAAAAAATAGAAAAAGAAGTGGCAGCACGTGGAGCCCACTCCCTCACTTTCAAGCCGACTCCCCGCCTGGCTAGCACAGTCCATGGTAGCGTGGGAGCCTGCACTTTTCTGCTCCCTGCCTGCTCTATATGGGCAGGGAGTACAAGTGTGGTGTGACCAGGGCACGCCAGGATGGGGGTCGGTTTTGGGACCCTGGGGCCGTTTTTGTTACAGGGCCGTTTTAGCAGCATAGCTGCAATATCAGCCCTGCAACAAAATTGCCCAAAACCGGCCCTGGCAAACAGCTCGGCTGCACCCCAACCCGCCGGGGGGTGGGGGGGCGGCCGAGCACTTGCCAGGGCCGGTCTTGGTTCCCAGTCCGGCCCTGACCCGGTAACTGGCAGAGTGGGGGGGCACACCACAATGAGAGTACACAGTGGTTCTTCACCCCCCACTTTCTTGTTCATAGGGGTCCTGGCAATGTAGTCCTGAGACCTCTATTTACAGCAACATCCCCAGGGAGATGGGGGCCCCTGGGAGCTGCATAAAGTTTGGGGAGTGGACACCACGCATGCTCCCTCCTGAAACTGATCTAATATGTGCTTTGGGGTCTCAGGACCCCTTAATAAGCGTGGTGCCTCCAGATAGATGCAAATTTACACCAAATCACAAAAAGCACACTTTCTGGGTAAAGATCTAGCTTTCTGCCAAATATGGTGTAATTCCGTGCTGCAGTTTTGGCTGTAATGTGTCTAATTTTCCCCATGGAAAATTGCATTGGGAAAACGTTACTCGGCTCATTACACATTGGTTTTTTTTTTATTTGGGGAGAGGGGCATGCGGTCCCCACCGAGAACTATTTCATGGCCCCAATGACCCCATCCCTTTTTTTAAATGCGCTCCCCCTTCCAACAACAATGAAAGGGCCTCAAGAACCCTATTCCCGGTGCTGACATTTATGTTTTTTGGGAACGGTGCATGTAGCTTCCTCCCCAATCCTCCTAAGGGCCTCGGAAACCTCATGCTCTGGGGCTGATCTTGTTTTTGGGGGGAGGGACATGTGGCCCTCCATCTCAGAGCCTCTTAAAGGCCCAGAGGACCCGGTTCTGGGGCCGATTTCTTTTTTATAGAAGTAGGGTGCATAGGGCACTCTTCCCTACCACTTTGGGTTGGTGTCATGGGGCTTCCCTTCCTGACCCTCCATAGGGCCCCGGGTATTATTGTTTTGGGGAGAGGGGTCATGGGATTCTCTTCCCAGTGCACGGGGCCCAAAGCAGCAGTGTCCCCGGGACCCCATCCCCCCGGGACACTACCTTGTTCGGCCTGCAAGAGTGCGGGCAGGGAGAACTTCAACATCCTGCCCACACACTTGCAGGCAGGGAACACAGGTTTGCTCCTGCCCGGCGGGAGCAGAGAAAAGCTGCTCCCACTGGGGGGGGAGCAAATAGATGGGGCCGGCTGCCACTGTACTATGCTGGGTACAGGCTGAGAAGCCAGCAGAGGCAGCAGAGGCTGCGGGGCTCCCCCTGTAGCCCCCTGGGCTGCAATTGCTGTGGGTGTGATGAGTGGGCACAAAGCACCTGTGTCATTATTAAAAGTGTAATAGCCCCTCGGGCCTACTGATTGCCTGGGAATAGGGGGGCTGCATGTTCCCTCCCTGTAAAATGTTATGCAGGCCCCGGTAGATGGGGATGAGGAACGAGATTCCATAGGAAATTGATTTTTTGTTTTGCTAATAACTGTGGCGCCATTTGACAAACCTTAACAAAACGTTCCAGAAACAAGATTCATTCACCTCAGTTCCTTCCTGGAAACTTTTGGAGTAATCCATCAAGTGGGGCTGAGAAAAAGGAGGAGGTCCAAAAACGTACTATCCACATGCAATTTTCCATGGGAAAATTGAACAGCGATACTGCAAAAAAAGTCTGAAAGCAATTACAACAAATTTGGCAGAAAGCTAGATCTTCACCCAGAAAGCGTGCTTTTTGTGAATTGGTAAAAATCCGTTCAGCTGTTTGAGAGAAATTAAGCTTCAAAATGTACAGATATCCGGCACCACAGTACTACTGAGGGAGTACAGAGGGGAAAAAACATCAAATGAGGCATGATGTTTGCCTGGTAACAACATAAAAGGTGCCATTTTGAGTAAGTCAGACATACTGGCTTTGTCAAAGGCCCAAAATACCAAAATAATAGTAGCTGGCACTGTTGGTTTTATCAAGGGGTCAGCACTTCAATATATATATTAATTAAGCAGACCTATTGGCTTTGTCAAAAAGTCACCAATAACTATGATCAGATATATATTTAATAAATTCACACATTGCAATGTTAAATAAAAGTGATTGTCTCAAGTTATTTTTAATGAAGCATTTTTTGAAAACTAAAAACAATAAACATGTCTTTCTATTTACATTTATCAGGCCACTGTTAGACCTGGCATCCTTAGCGTGGTTTACCCCCAACTTTTTGCCTACAGACCTCCTGTTTTTGGTAACTTCGTTTTTTGCTGGCCTTAGGACTCTGTACACTTTACCACTGCTAACTAGTGCTAAAGTGTTTGTGATCTCTCATTAAAACATGTTAGATTGGCTTGTATCCAATTCACATATTTAATTTACTTTTTAAGTCCCTAGTAAAGTAGCATTACCACTGCCCAGGGCCTGTAAACTAAATGCTACTAGTGGGCCTGCAGCACTGATTGTGACACCCACTTGAGAAGCACTTTAAACTAGGGGTGGGCGAAAAACTCAGCTCAACCGGCGGAGTTCATGGAGTTTTGCTCACTGCGCGTTCCGCTTGGATTGCAGAGTTCCATCAAAACTCCACCAACTGCTGCTTGCTGGAGTTTTTTTTTGCACGCAGCTAGCCAATGTTTAGTTGCCGAGCGAGAATTTGAATCCCCTAGTGCGATTTTCGGGTGCTAGAATGCCTCCTGGTGAGATTTCTCAATGAGGGCAGACTCAGCAGGTCATGATTGTTCGCGTTGAGAAAGCTGGCGCTCAAGTAGAAAATGCAGAGAAAGAAGCAGAGCCCTCAGGCGCGCTGAATGGTGCCGTTCACGCTCAACCTCCTGGCACTAAAAATCAGCACGAACAGCGCGACGTGCCAAATTCCGCCTGCTCTCGGAGAGTTTTTATGTATCTCTATGGAATTCCTTGCAGTGAAACTCCGTGAGTTCTGCCAACCCCTACTTTAAACATGTCTCAGGCCTGCCATTGCACCTGTGTGAGTACAGTTTTAAACTGCCATATTGTCCTGGCAAAGCAAACATTTTGAAGAGGTGGGGTTGAATGCACACGAATATACAGTTTCAACAAACTTATCAACAATAACACAGTTTAAAATTTTTACTTGCTAAGCCAGAACAGGTTCTACCTGAACCAGCGGAAAAATTTAACAAAAAGCTAGAGCCCCGAGGTTTACTAGATCTGGTTTGCACAAGCAAAGACTGCTAGTAATCATGTTTACTCGAAAGTGAACAAGGCAAAATCAACATGTTCCATATTACAACATTTATTCCATTGATTCCAAATTGATATTGTAGATTACAAAAGTTGTGGATTACAAATGTTACTTCACACTTGAAAAATCAAAAGAATCACATGATTTCATGAAGAAGGATATGCTTGATTGTTAGTGTAGCCCAATGCATCTCGGGTCCAAGTACCCTTCATCAGGGGTAACTGCGATGCAAGAAGAGGTAAAAACAAAACAACATTAGAGACAACTTCTGAGATTCAAATGACAAGTGTTTTCAATAGAGGAAACGGAAGGGGAGAAAAAGACTGAAATCGTCAGAATTACAGTTAAGACAAAAGTGAAATGAGATGTAACTGATTTGACATGTATGCATGTAAAACATCAACGTGGACCTTCACATATTTGTGTGGCATAATGAAACAACATGGCAAACCATGACAGTAAGTGCAAGATACGTTAAAGAGCAGTGTCAAATATGCCTCCACCAATTCCTCATACATCGTGGTAAACAACCTGTGCATGGCAACATGCATTGTCACCCCATGCTTAGCCAATTTCAGGACACTTACCAACAATAATAAGAAATGAGACAAACGTTTAAACAGCGTGACCCTGAATCGGCACACTACCAATAATCAGTGGTGGCTCCTTCGCTATTGCGGAGGAGCATCGCCCCACTGCTTTTGAGCAGTGTAAAGGAAAGGAAATATAAAATGATAATAACTTTAAGTTATTATCATTTTATGTTTCCTTTGTGGGCGGCCGGGTGGTGGGGTTGCTCTGCTCACGGAGGGCAGGGCAGTGGAGGAGTGGTTTGCCCACTCCTAAGTGCGCAATGACTGTTTAGTTCCCCACTCTCCAAGTAGGCTGCATTACAGCCTGCGTGGAGAACAAGCCCAGGCCCCCATTTCCTGGTTGAGCGTCCAACCAGGATGCTCAAAACCAATCACAACTCTGCTTTGCAGCATTGTGATTGGTCAGGGGAGCCTGGGTGCTTACCAATCACAACGCTGCATTGCAGCGTTCTGATTGGTCAGGGGAGCCTGGCTTTTTCTTTCTGGCTTCCTGTCCCACGAGGAGAGCAGGAGCAAAGAGCAGAGACGTGGGACCCGGCGGCAAGGTAAGTGCATAATTTTGTGCAACCCTGTGCCCCCCCACACCCTCCTCACCCCTGGACCCTCCTCACCCCCCCTGCGCCCACCCCCGACCCACCACCCGCGAGTCATGCCGGCCGCAACTGCCAATAATGCGGACACTGGGACTGTAACTGAAAGAAATCTCGGGTAAATTAAATGCTAGGTGCATGCCACAAAAATCAATGAATTATGCTTCAACCACAAAAGAAAAGGAAGGAATTCCTCCAACTGGTCAAATGGTGTCACACAAGGCTGTGTTCATGAGTGCTGAATATTGCCTGACCTGGTTGACATCCGGTGCAAACACAAGTGGTAATTAATAGCTGTGCTACGCCTGTGATATAAAAGGCCCAATAATTACTCATTCAAGTGTGAATTACCCTTACCCCGAGTGTAAAGAAAAGTACCTTGTGACACGAGGCAGAGGCTTGCTGTAAAGTGATCGTGCCAGCCAGTTATTAAGCTTTCGCACTTAACATGCGGCCCAACTGCTGTATAAACATGAACGTGCCCATTAGAACAATAATGGTGGCACCATCCAACGAACAGTAACCATTAAGTAGTTACCTGAACAGCATATACGGGAGCCTGCGTAGCCAGATACCAAGCAGTGCAAGGGCGTGTTGTAAGTTGATTACTAGCGGCCTTTGCTTGTGCAAGCCGGGTCTAGTACACCTCGGTGCTCTACCTTCTCATTGAAAGCAAACATTTTGCCAGGCCCAAACCTTCCTTTTTAATACATATATGTCACCCTTAGGGTAGACCCTGGTCAGCCCATAGGACAGGGTGCAATATATTTAAAAAGTAGGAAATGTACTTTTAAGTTTTACAAGTCCTGGTAATGAAAACTCTTAAACTCGTTTTTTACTACTGCAATGCCTACCTCTCCCAAAGGATAACATTGGAGTCAACTTATTACATTTTATAAGAGTAATTTTACAATAGGAAATGTTAGAAATTTGATTACTGGTTGACTAGGGTGTGAGCAACCACAATCCTAGTAAGGGTGAAGCACAAGCAACCTCAAATTAACCTGTGCTCAATCCTCTGGTAGCTTTGCACAGTTAAAATTAACTTAGAGGCAATGTGTAAAGTATCTGTGCAACACTTCAAACAGTAAAACAATGAGAACACCACACAAAAAGTATCTCACACCAGTAAGAAAAATAGAGCAGAATTTAATAAATAAAATTAGACCACAATGATAAAAATCCAATCAGTAGAACCGGAGTTATGAATTTATAAAGAAAAAACTGTACAATAGCACCTAAAAGCAAAAAGCGCCAATGGCTGCTAGCTGGGCGTGCTGGATCAGTTCAAAGTCAAACCTTCAGACCGACTGCGATGGAGCGCGGGACGGATACATTCCCAGATTAGTCCCGCTGAAGGTTTACTGTCTCAAGTTTTGTGCCAAGAGTTCTGTTCGCATTGGAGAGAGTCGGAAAAAGCAAGGAGGGCGTCGCGGGCGGTAGTCGGCATTGGTGCTGAGAGCAGGCCGGGCGTCATGGCCAGGTGGGCTGGAGTTTCATGTTTGCAGTCCTCTGCGGGCGATTGATGATTGATGTTCGAAGAGACAGGCTGGCGACGGCTCACGCTGAACTTCGGTGCAAGCGGCGTGGTTCCGGTGCGAATGAGCCCGTTTGCGGTCACAAAGAGCCTAAAAGCTTGACTTCAAGATCCCTTGAGCCACACCAAGGTACCAGGACCTGAGAGGCACCACTTGGGGGTCAGGAAATGTCTGAAGACTGGTTCAGGAGCTGTTGGGGAGCCTTTTTATGTCACAATCAAAAACAAGACCTGACCGATCAGGGCTAAACTCACTTTAAATGTAAAGGATTGAACATGGGTCTACAACTTATTGTCCCCATTTCGAAAAGTTTCAATTCTATCAATCCTCATTGCCCTATTCTCAATATTAAAAACAAATTCACTCTTGGGTTTATCCGTCACTTCACCCGAAATATACCCCCAAATAATCAGGTGTGTTAAAAAAATTGTGTGAAGAAGAGATGGCACCTCACGTGCGCAACACCAAAGGAGCTTACTGGTTGGTTCTCACCAGCTATGCCCACGTTTCTCATCATTGGTGGCCATCTCGACTGTAAAAACAAAAAAAGTGTCTAATACGAGCAGTAAAGGTGACAAGAGTGTTTTGTGTATATATCACAAAAAGAACAGACCCCATGAAATAGAAAATATTTCTATAATTAAAATTGAGTTATAACTCACGTATACCACAAGATGCTTTTATTCAAATCTCGTGAGTTTACTCAAGATTAAAAAACAACTGCATGTTGCAGACCAAATCAGGATGGGCCAACATGTTTCATTGCCTGATGATTTAGCGGCAATTTCGTCAGGGCTCGAGGTCGTCAATCACCTTACTAGGCTTCAATTTTGTATTCGAAGTGACTAATAAACACAAAGAGGAAAAAAGTTAAAATCATCCAACCAGTTGGCCACAAAAAAAAGTTGTTTCTAAAATTAAAACAGTCAAAAAGGGGCTTTTATCACTGTGACAGATATTTACCAGGTGGTAGCCGAGGCCTCTCGTAACAGCTAATCACCTTGCCACAGGAAAATTCATTCGACTGTAACACCCTGTTAATGGCATATTTGTTGCCGAAAATCTGTTTGGAAAAACATACATCATTATTGTTTATTCCATACATGCTGAACAGTCATAAGTATGTACACTGGTCACGCCGTCCTACAGTCTCTTATTACTATCTCTGTAGCAGCAACTTAAAAATGCTAAAGTGGCGCAATTACATCGGAAAACGCCCTTCATTTAACACCGTATCCATGGTCTCACCATCGCAGCCATCTACTACAACAGTTAGCCCTCGCTAGCATCTCTCGCCGCCGGGCATTTGTGCGTACGGACCCCCACGCCAAAGCGGGACCTTCGGAACTCCTGTCCCATTGTGTTCCAGTCCGTCACTCACTCATACTAACTTACCCCGCAGCCGCGGTAACCTACTCTCACGCTTACCGCACACGCCAGACGGGCAAGCTTTTCCTCATTCCGGTGCGCCATCGCGGACACAAAACTCTATTTAAGAGCGTGTCCAGGAGCCCGGAAGTGCACCGACTTTCTCGTAACAAGTGGGCGTTTCACTCGAAACTACTGGCGCCATCTTAAACTGGTTATTCACCTCACATAGAATGATTCTTAGAAATGCAGAGTGCAATGTCACCCCCACTTAAAACCTGGATCATAAAAACAGAGAACCCACCCAATACACAAAAAAGTGTTGGGTATCGATGTCGTTCATAATTGGGACCCTTTGCTCAGAAAAACTGCGTACATGTGTAAACCAAAATTCGCTAACTCACATCCAGCTCATATCCATGAACATGTGGATGTAAAATAACATTCTCCCTTTCAATAATCATAACTTCCATATCCAAATCAAGAACTTAATTTCAAGCAGAGAACTGAACCATTTAAAATGACACAGAATGAATACCACTCATGTCTCTCATATAAACACCCATAAAAAACGTGATGTTTAGACAAACTTCTGCCAATATTATATACGAAAATAAGACATGTCTATTGAGCCCAATATTCGTCTTAAACCTCAGTCGTGCTGAAAGTAACGTGTATCACCCTTGGAACCAGATCATGGCCAGTTACTTACTACAACCTATTATCCACTGATCTTGTTCCATTCAATGAAATCGTTCAATCCAATCTGGTCTGCCTTCTCCATAAAAATCCAATGAGCTTCTTTTTTCGCTAATATTCTCTCGATATTACACGTCTCATCCACTATTCGTTCCAAGACAAGCCATTTAAGTGTTTTCACATCATGATTCTGTTCTTGGCAGTTCGGGCTGGACTGTTCCCATGAGGCACAGGGTCAGACTGATTTGCATATGGCCATGTCTGAACTGGGGTGGTGGAGTGAGCTAAAGAATGATGATGGATTAAACCCAGATCAGTTGACTGGGGGTGAGTGTTTGATTGGCTCAAATGTTCCGTCCATCATCCCCTTTTGTATCGCTTTGTTCGCCCTAAGTTGGCGGGGGTATGCCCAGACGTGGGTCCCTTGCTCACTTTGCCACTGGATTCAAACAAGCCTGGCTGATGACGGCTGGAATGCCAGAAACCGGTCCTAGGATGCTTGTTTCCGGTCCAGGGAAGACATGGCTTGGCAGTTCGGGCTGGACTGTTCCCATGAGGCACAGGGTCAGACTGATTTGCATATGGCCATGTCTGAACTGGGGTGGTGGAGTGAGCTAAAGAATGATGATGGATTAAACCCAGATCAGTTGACTGGGGGTGAGTGTTTGATTGGCTCAAATGTTCCGTCCATCATCCCCTTTTGTATCGCTTAATTTTAGAAACAGCTTTTGTTTTGTGGCCAACTGGGGTTGGACGATTTTAACTTTTTTCCTCTTTGTGTTTATTAGTCACTTCGAATACAAAATTGAAGCCTAGTAAGGTGATTGACTACCTCGAACACTGACGAAATTACCGCTAAATCATCAGGCAATGAAACATGTTGGCCCATCCTGATTTGGTCTGCAACATGCAGTTGTTTTTTAATCTTGAGTAAACTCACGAGATTTGAATAAAAGCATCTTGTGGTATACGTGAGTTATAACTCAATTTTAATTATAGAAATATTTTCTATTTCATGGGGTCTGTTCTTTTTGTGATATATACACAAAACACTCTTTTCACCTTTACTGCTCGTATTAGACACTCTTTTTGTTTTTACAGTCGAGATGGCCACCAATGATGAGAAACGTGGGCATAGCTGGTGAGAACCAACCAGTAAGCTCCTTTGGAGTTGCGCAAATGAGGTGCCATCTCTTCTTCACACAATTCTTGTAACACACCTGATTATTTGGGGGTATATTTCTGGTGAAGTGACGGATAAACCGAAGAGTGAATTTGTTTTTAAATATTGAGAATAGGGCAATGAGGATTGATAAAATTGAAACTTTTCGAAATGGGGACAATAAGTTGTAGACCCATGTTCAATCCTTTACATTTAAAGTGAGTTTAGCCCTGATCGGTCAGGTCTTGTTTTTGATTGTGATGTTCGAGTGGAGGGCGACCTGATTGATTTTCCCTCTATAGCTCCTTATTGTGGGTAGAGCCTTTTTATGTCCCTGAAGCTCAGACAAGGAGACCACCAGACTAGCCCTTTGAGTCACTCTAGGGCTCTGGGTTCAAGATGAAGTTATGGTCCACTTCTTTTCCCTATGCAAGAGGGCAGCAGACATCAGATCAGCACACCAGGGCAGCAGTTCATTTAGAGCAGGAGCCCAGCAGAGTGACAGTCCTTGTAGCGGCACAGCAGTCCTCCTTCCTGGCAGAGTAGCTACAGGTCCAAAAGTGCACTCAAGAGTTGGTGTCTGAGGTCCTTCTTTTATACCCTGGTACCCTGGTTCTGGAAGGTGGGAGAAGCTTCTAGACAGTGGCTTTGAATTGCATGGAGTTTCTTGCCTCCCCTGCCCTGGCTCCAAGCTGGCTGAAGTGAGAATCCGGGGTTGTTAGGCCCTTTGTGTGAAGGCTGAGCACAAGCTTTCAAGGTGGAAGTGCGGCTGTGCTCAGTTCTACCGCCCCATCCTGCCAGCAGATGGCCCACTCAGGCACACATAATCCCTTGTGTGACTGCTTCGGAGTCTAGCTTTCAGCTACACCCAGTCATGTGACCCAAAACAGGTTACAAGCACAAAGGGCTAAGGAAAGGAAAATGCCAACTTTCTAAAATTAGAAGAAAAAAGAGAAACCCGGTAATCCTGTGATTTACTGCAATTCATTTGAACAAAAACCAGAGTAAAAATTACTTTTTCTGATTTGGTTATTTATTAAACCATATCCATCGAAGGATATTTTGAACTTATTATTTTATGTACATTTTGAAACATGAGGATAAGAATCACCAATAGTCCATCAACAGAGAACACATCACAACATCACATCACAAATTTACATACAATTAAAATACACAAAAAACGTCACATATATTTACATACAATTCAATTGGATTATTTCACAACATTTATCACAAAAACATATATTCATGATAACATCAATGACCAATGTATCGCAGCTAATCACTTCTTAGCCGGAATCTAAAGCCGAATTTATGTGTCAACATTCAATACTTGATTTTTTTTTTCGTCACATTGACACAAAGCACCAAAATTGCGCCTGTGGTCTCCAAATTCATTCAACTGCCTGTTAATGCAACTGCCGACGCGTTTCAAGCCCCAGAACACTCAGGGGCTCTCATCAGGGCTTCTTAATTAAATAATAACATTGGTGTGATCTAAAAAAACAAAAAACAACAATACCCAATGACTAAGTTTGCACCTTATTCTACAACGTTTGTAAAAACTTCAATACAAAGCAAATTGCAAAAAGGAGGGGAAAAGAAAAGGGGAATGGCGGGAGGGAAGGAAGTAAAGGAATCCTACCTGATGGTAGACTTTTAATTCCATCAGTCTAGCTGTTGTCAATTCCTAAACAGACCGAAAGCCAACCTATTTAGACATGATTACGGGAGGAGAGCGAGACACGCCTTATTTCCTTATTGCAGAGGGAATACTGATCCGTTTTTCAATCTAAAAAAGACCAGGAGAGTATATTTGACTATCTCTCCAAAGTACCATTCCGTCTTTTCAAAAACGGACAACAAAAAAATCACACGTACCTGGCTACTTAGTCTCGATTTACCCAGCCATTCTGTTAGTGTATTTAAGCAACGCCGGGTTGCTTGCAGCGTTCTAAAAAATATAAGCAGTGGAAAACCTGTCACTAAATATTTGAAAACGGTGACTGAAATAAACTAACTCCCATCATTCTGATGTCGGGCCATACCTTAAACGGTACTTCTTTTCCAGAATTTCCTCAATTCTCAAAACCACAACCTTTCTTGAAATAAACGAAAGTTGCGTTATACTTTAAACAACCCTCGGAACCAAAATAATCCGTACCGCTGGTCTACAACCACTTACTTCCTTCACCTTCCTCAACTCCCAACGGCTATTCGATCGACAGATCGGGCACTTCCTGCCAAAGGCCACCTTCCTATAGCCTTGCAATCAGTATTCTGGGACATGTAGTTCTAGGGACAAACTACGGCCTGACACTCCCGGGACAACAAAAAATTGTGAGTTAAAACCATGAGCACTTCCATTTACAGGAACACCTGTTGTACTTCTATCGCTGGTTAACCATAGTCCATCAAGCCCTTGTTAATTCCGACATTTCATTTAGACCAGAAGTGACACTATTAAATTTGAGAATAAGGTAAGCCTCCTTCTGTAGGAGCACAGAATCCACATCAAATTGTTTCTTGCAGGTGTTTAGAGCAACTAACACCGTCCATTTGAAATCTCTCTCAGAATGCGCATCAGTCACAAAATGCTCGACCATAGGGGCCATGAGCACTTTCTTTTTTATCCTAGACCTGTGTTGCGTAATGCGTTGGTTTACCTGTTGATTAGTCTTACCTATATAGATCTTGTTACAGGGACAAATCACCGCATAAACGACATTCTTTGTCTTACAATTTGTGAACGAAGAATGTCTCCACTTGACATTCTGATGGACGAACTCAGTGCCTTCTAATGTGGAGTCACAAGCCACACAAGTACCACACTTGTGGTGGCCCTCCACCGGTTTCATATTCCACTGGGCCTGAAGGGTGCCCTTCTGCTGCTGTTTAAAAATATCTGCTTTGACCAATTCCTGGCCTATACTCCTATTCTTTTTCATTGCAAACAGCGGCTGTGGGAAGGGGCAGGATAGATTTAGCAATAAATGCCAATTGCGCAACAATATTTGTCTAAACTTGTGGGTATCTGGTCCATACGTAGACACACAGACCAACCGGTCCAATTCAGGTTTCTCCTTTTTCTGTAGCAGCAACTCTCGGGGGGTACACCACGTACGTTTCATCGCGTGCTATAGCATTTTTTTAGGATACCCTCTCCTTTGCATTTGATCACAAAAAATGATCGCATGTTGTTCAAAGTCACTTTTCATGGAGCAGTTCCTGCGGATTCGCAGCAACTGCCCGTAAGGCAAATTGTCTTTTAGACTTTTCGGATGCGAGCTGTTATGATGGAGAATAGTGTTCTTGTCTGTGTCTTTGCGATAAAGAGAGACTATGAGTTCATTCTCTAGCGGCGCCACTTCTAAATCCAAGAAGGTCATTCTTGTTTGACTCTTACACAAGCTGAATTTTATATCAGCATGTCTGGAATTTAACCAGTCATGGAACTTTTGGAGATCATCGACAGGCCCGGACCACAGGCACCAGACATCGCCGATGTAACGAAGCCGTTGAGTTATATAGTTTCTGAAAGGATTGTTCTGAAAGATGAATCTTTCCTCGTATTGTGCCATGAAGAGGACCGCCATTTCTGGGGCATAAGGACAACCCATGGCGGTCCCCTTAACTTGTATATAGAAGGCATCATTGAATTTAAAAAAATTCTTTTTGAGGGCTATCTCTGCCAGTTGTAAAATAAATTGAGAATCGAGGAAATTCTGGAAAAGAAGTACCGTTTAAGGTATGGCCCGACATCAGAATGATGGGAGTTAGTTTATTTCAGTCACCGTTTTCAAATATTTAGTGACAGGTTTTCCACTGCTTATATTTTTTAGCACGCTGCAAGCAACCCGGCGTTGCTTAAATACACTAACAGAATGGCTGGGTAAATCAAGACTAAGTAGCCAGGTATGTGTGATTTTTTTGTTGTCCGTTTTTGAAAAGACGGAATGGTACTTTGGAGAGATAGTCAAATATACTCTCCTGGTCTTTTTTAGATTGAAAAACGGATCAGTATTCCCTCTGCAATAAGGAAATAAGGCGTGTCTCGCTCTCCTCCCGTAATCATGTCTAAATAGGTTGGCTTTCGGTCTGTTTAGGAATTGACAACAGCTAGACTGATGGAATTAAAAGTCTACCATCAGGTAGGATTCCTTTACTTCCTTCCCTCCCGCCATTCCCCTTTTCTTTTCCCCTCCTTTTTGCAATTTGCTTTGTATTGAAGTTTTTACAAACGTTGTAGAATAAGGTGCAAACTTAGTGATTGGGTATTGTTGTTTTTTGTTTTTTTAGATCACACCAATGTTATTATTTAATTAAGAAGCCCTGATGAGAGCCCCTGAGTGTTCTGGGGCTTGAAACGCGTCGGCAGTTGCATTAACAGGCAGTTGAATGAATTTGGAGACCACAGGCGCAATTTTGGTGATTTGTGTCAATGGGACGAATTTTTTTTTCAAGTATTGAATGTTGACCCATAAATTCGGCTTTAGATTCCGGCTAAGAAGTGATTAGCTGTGATACATTGGTCATTGATGTTATCATGAATATATGTTTTTGTGATAAATGTTGTGAAATAATCCAATTCAATTGTATGTAAATATATGTGACGTTTTTTGTGTATTTTAATTGTATGTAAATTTGTGATGTGATGTTGTGATGTGTTCTCTGTTGATGGACTATTGGTGATTCTTATCCTCATGTTTCAAAATGTACATACAATAATAAGTTCAAAATATCCTTCGATGGATATGGTTTAATAAGTAACCAAATCAGAAAAAGTAATTTTTACTCTGGTTTTTGTTCAAATGAATTGCAGTAAATCACAGGATTACCGGGTTTCTCTTTTTTCTTCTAATATAAAATGGCCCTACCCGGTTTTTGTCCTTTTGGGCCTAACCCCCCTATCGTTAACTTTCTAAAATTGGCATTTTAAAAATTGTAATGAAAAATCCAACATTACCATTAAAGAGGGTTTATCGTTACAATTTCAGAGACACCAACCATGACAGCCACCAGCTCTCAACTAAAAATTACAGCTTATTAAATGTAATAAGGAATCCTCAATGTTATCCTATGGGGGTAGGCCTCACAGAATTGAGGAGCAAATTTAAGAGTTTTTGACTACCAGGACATGTAAAACTTAAATGTATATGTCCAACCTTTTATTTACACAGCACCCTGCCTTAAGGGCTACCTAGAGCCTTCCTTAGGGGTGACTTATATGCAATAAAAGAGGAGTTTAAGGTTTGGCAAGGGGGTTTAAATGTCAAGCCAACATGCCGTTTAAAACTGTATTCAGCCTGCAATGGCAGACCTGGGACATGTTTTATTGTGCTACTTAAGTGGGTAGCACAATACGTATTGCAGGCCTTATGGTAGAATTTCATTTACAGGCCTTGGGTATATATGGTGTACCACTCTACAAGGGACTTATATGTAAATTAAATATGCTAATTGGGTATGGGACAATTGAACTATGTTTTTGGGAGAGAGCACAAGCAATTTAGCACTGATTATCAGTAGTAAAGTTCACAGTCCTAAGGCCAACAAAAACAACTTCAGAAAAAAGTGGAGGGAAAATGGCAACATGTTTCTAGGTGCAGCTGCAGAGAGGGCCAGGCCCAACAGAAACAGGAAAACAGTTCATGTTTGGTGTCTCTGGAACTCTAATGAAACATCCTAACTTATTGTGAAGTCAGATTTTCAATTACAATTTTGAAAATTGCACTTTTAAAAAGTTGGTATTTTCTTGGATTAACCATTTACTGCCTGAAACTTGTCTCTGGGTCACATGACTGGGTGTTTGTTGACAGGTGGGCTTTCTATAAACAACCACACACAATGTTGAGGTTAGGTGTGACTGGATGGGCGATCACTGGCAGGATGGGAGGGAGGAGCTGGACTCAACCCCACTTGAATAGGCTGTGTCCTGTCTCCACACACCTCTACTTTAATCATGTCTCAGGTCTGCCATTGCAGCCTGTGTGAGTGCAGTTTTAAACTGCCATTTTGACCTGGCAAAGCAAACATTTTGCCAGGCTCAAATCATTTTTAATACATATAGGTCACCCCTAGGGTAGGCCCTGGAAGGCCCGAGGGCAGAGTACAATGTATTAAAAAAGTAGGACATGTACTATTGCGTTTTTCATGTCTTGGTAGTGAAATCTCTTAAATTAGTTTTTCACTACTGCAAGGCCTACCTCTCCCATTGGATAACATTGGAGTTACCTTAGTACATTTTATAAGGGTAATTTTAAATGGGAACAGGTGCCCAGTTCAAGTTTGGTATCTCTGGAATTGTAATGAAAAATCCTAACTTATGGTGGTGAAGTCAGAATTTTAATTACAATTTTGAAAATGTCACTTTTAGAAAGTTGGCATTTTCTTGCCTTAGCTATTTGATGCCTGAAGTCTCTGCGTCACATGACTGGGTTGAGTTGACAGCTGGGCTTTATGTATTCCTCCTAGATAGCCACACACAATGGGGAGCTTGGGTGTGACTGGATGGGCCATCACTGGCAGGATGGGAAGGAAAAGCTGGACCCAAACCCTCTTACACTTGAATAGGCTGCGTCCTGTCTCCACACAAAGGGTTGCATACCCAAGTAGTTACTCTGGAGCCAGGGCCAGGAAGACAGGATGCCTGTACACTTCAAAGGCATGCTTCTAGAAGCTTCTTCTCACTTCAAAGGCACAACTTGGTATAAATACTGGACCTCAGACACCAACTGTTCAGTACACCTCTGAATCTGTGGATGCTGTGCCAGTAAGAAGGACCACTGTGCTGCTGAAAGGACTGCTATGCTGCTGGACTGCTAATCTGAAGGACTGCTGCCCTACTGTGCTGACCAGCTGCCCTCTTTCCAAGGTGAGAAGGACTGGACCTGCATTTCTTGAATCCAGAACCTCGCCGCAGAGTGACGCACCCTCCACACAGGCCCTCACATCTCTTGACGATGGCAGCTTCGACGACGGACACCGCATCGCAACCTCACAGCTCCTCAGAACCGACACATCACCCCCACTGCCGCCGCATCCTCAAACCCGACTTCACATTGCAAGCCCCATCGAGCCTGTCCATGGGATCCTCCATGACGATGCAGGCCCTTGCATCGTAGCCTCGCCGCATCTCAGAACCGATGCATCGCTTCGGCTGCACAACGCATCTTTGACGCGGATCCTCACAATGCCCCGCAAACCAGGATTAAAGGGTCCCTGTAGCAGGCCTGCGCTCCATTGCTGTCGGCCTTAACTTGTGCCTTTATCCTGGTCTGGATCTTTAAAATTGCATATCTCTGATTCTACTGATTGAATTTTGTTGTTTTGGTCTTGTTTTATTTATTAAAGAACGTTCTATTGTTCTAAGTTGGTGTGGGATCCTTTTTGTCTGGTGTTTTTCACTTTATTACTGTTTCAAGTGTTGCACAAATACTTTACACATTGCCTCGGAATTAAGCCTGGCTGCCTTGTGCCAAGCTACCAGAGGGTTGAGCACAGGTTAATTTACGGCTGGCTTGTGCCTCACCCTGACAAGGATTGAGTTTGCTGATTGACCAGGGCTTATACCATAGCCAACCAACAACCCAATTTCTCACAGCCACAAAGTGCAGCCATGGAACTAACCACAAGAGAGCACTGTAGCTGAAGAGCATACAGCTCAAGCTCAGAGGGCTTCAGAAAATTGTATGACAGTCTCTCCTGGGGTCATGGATTCAATGACCCAGGATACTTACTGTGTGTTTGTTTATTACTGTTGCTGGAGGAGCTGATGCACTCCCTGTAGTGCCCCACAACATTAAAAAATGGTTGGTGGTGTCCCTTCCTTCTCTAGGGCCACCACCAGGAAGAAGTGTGTATTTTATAAAAGCTCTAGGGCATTATGTGACATTCATTATGGGGCAAGAGCTGTGAATAATAAATGAGTGGCTACTGCCTATCCTTTATTATTCTTTAAAAAAAAAACTATTTTGAGTACCCCAGGGTCCACCTGGGGCACCCATACTTCTTTTTTTAATGTGTATAATATTAGAGGCTGTGGGGGATCCACAAGGCTCCTGCCGCCTCTGCTGGCTTCCCACCAGCACTGGTACTGGATGCCAGGGGACCCAGCATTTTTCTTTAAAAGTGGGTGACAAGGTGCCCACCCGGGGGACTTACATGTCACCCAATAGCTGGGGGGCCACAGAAGCAGCCCAAGGCTCCCAAGGCCCCTGCCGGCTCCCCCACCAGCACACATTGTGGTACTGGCAGGAGCTGGCTCACTCACTTTGCTTCTGCCAGGGCAGGAGCATCATTTTTCTGTGCTCCTGCCATGTTGGGAGCAAAGTTGTGTTCACTGCCCAGGAGAGTGTGGACAGGGTATGTCCGCACTCCCCTGGGCAGTGAACTACAGAGTCTCAGGGGATGGGGTCCTAGGGACACTGCAACTTTATCAAGCCCCTGGGATGCGATCTCAGGGCCTCCATGAGGCTAGGGGAGAGGGGCTGCATTCCCCTCCCCTAATTTAGTATATTAGCCCCAGGGGATGGGGTCCCCGGGGCCTAATTAAGGCTTGGGGAGGGGGAGGTGCCCCCCCTTTAAATAAAATGGAGCCCCAGGGGATGGGGTCTCTGGGGTCTCATTAAGGCTCATAGAGGGGGGCCACTGCCCCCGCCTCCATTTTAAGTAAAAGCAGCCCCAGGTGATGGGGTCCCTCGGAGCGTCAAAAAGCCTCAGTTAAGGGTGGCTGTACGCACATTCCAGTATAAAAAAATTAAACCATAGACAATTTTAAAGGAGAGTGGGGGAGCGGTCCTCTCCCTGAGCCTGTTAAGGCCCCGGGAACACCATCCCCCGGAGTTGGCTCTCTTCTAGTGTCCCAGGGAGCCCACACCCGGAACACTGTTCCCTACCGCAGGGGCAACAAAACTTTTCTTCTCCCATCTGGCGGGAGCTGGGAGTAGACATTTGTTTCCCAGCCTGCACTCTTACAAGCACGGAAACTCAGATCGCCCCTGCCAGGCAGGAGCATGCTGGGCGGGAGCAATCCAGGCTCCTGTTGCACCCAGAATGGATGCATGCATGGAGCTGGTGGGGCTGTAGGGGCCATGGGTCTCTCTTGCCGCCCCAACATAGTGTTTTGTGAGTGCACCAGGTGGGCACTGGGCACCCACCTAACGCCCTCGGAGAATGGGGTCCCTAGGGCCACTATTGGCTTGGGCAGGGGGCTGTGAGCCCTTCCCATTTAAAAAAGCAAAAATGGCATGGGGATGGGTTACCGGGTTCTAAAGGCTTGGGTAAGGGGAGGCTACGCTCCTCCTCCCCTTTCAAACTAATATGACCCTGGGGGATGAGGTTCACGGGGCCTTTAAAGACTTGGGGAGGGGTGCGTGTGCCTCCAAACATGCGTTTTTAAACATTTTTATAATAATCACTATTATTAAATATTGCAATGTGTGAATTACTGAAATATACATTAGATTAAAAATATTGGTGATTTTGGAAGAAGAACGATAGATCTGCTTTTTATGTATTAATGTGCTGACTCCTTGATAATGCACAATACAGCGGTTCATACACACCAGAAAGTGGTCCAATGGCTTAACTGTTCCTGTAGGCGTGCAGACAGGGTATCGCTCTCTGATCCATGAGCGTCATTGAAATGCCTGAGAAAGCACCACCCTAGGGGCGGTGTCCCCTGAGTGCACTGCAGAAATATCCACTGTAATGTAGTGATCCGAACATTTATCAAAATTGAAACAAATTCATCTGTTCTCAAAATATGGAATTTATTGTATTCTCATAAATCCTTCTTCACAATTATAATATGGTGTGTTTCCTTCACACATTGCTTGCTATAAGCAGTTTCTGTTCGTGGTAACAAGGAGTGGTTGCTCCCAAGGTGTTGGTAAATTATTGGTCCCAATGCATTTCGGGTTTGGAGCAGCCCTTCATCAGGGGAATATTCACCATCTAGAAAAAGAGGAGAAGCGGGGGAAACGCGGGTCACAGTCTGGTAATGAGAAAATGTATTAGTGTCATGCATCGTATTCAGTGTCCCAAAGTTTTGGGTACCAGCTACAATGGTGTGATTCATGCCAGTGAAAACAGTCACAGTTAAGTAGTGAGGCCACCGCGGGTCGGTAAACCGAGATGTGACGGTAAATGGTATGTTGTGCCGGTACTGGTGTTTCATGGGTAAGCCAAACCCCGTGCAATTCGTGCTATTTTCTCATGCAGCAATGTCTGTGCTGTGAAAAATGAAATAAAGATCCAAAATAATAACGTCGATGTGCGTCACGGTAATTGACGGGGAAATGCTGTATATCCCGTGACCAAGGTCCCTGCGGGACCGAAACGCGTAGGGATGTGGATCGTATTGTTTACAGCCTGGATTTTAATTAAAGCATAAAGATTGGGAATTCACACCGTGAGTGCGGCTCATTTCTTTCGACTGGAAGAGTGTTGGATATATATATATATATATATATATATATATATATTATCTACTGGCGGTCGCCAGTAGATAGTTATAGTTAGGACCTATTTTCCATAGGAAATCCGCAACATTCTATTTGAAATAACTCTTGCGTCGGTTGACGAATCTTCGCGAAATTTTCAAACTTTATGGCCCGCTCTGGTCCGCTCCTACCCTAAAAGTTTCGGGGTGATTTGTCAAGCGGGGGCCGAGAAAAAAGGGGGGTCCCAAAACGTGTTTTCCCCATTCATTTTTCCATAGGAAACTTTAGCCACGGCTACAACCCGAACTGCTGAACGGAATTACACAAAATTTGGCAAAGAGGTAGTTCTTGGTTCAGAAAGAACCCTTTTTGTTAAATGGTGTAAATCCGTTCAGTAGTTGCGGACAAATTAAAAAAATAAGAGTCAAAAAATCAATTTCCCATAGGAAACTTTATGCAAGGCTACAGCCCGAACTGCTGAACGGAATTACACCAAATTTGGCAAAGGGGTAGTTCTTGGTTCAGAAAGAACCCTTTTTGTTAAATGGTGTAAATCCGTTCAGTAGTTGCTGAAAAAATCAAAAGTAAAAACACATATATATCTGGGCGGAGCCTAACCACACATGTCATCGTGAGATCTGATTGGCTGTCAGCACTTCATCCTGGAATTGCTGGCAGCCATCTTGGGACCAATATAAATGATAGTACCCCATTGAAATGCATTGTAGTGAATCGAAGATTTTGAGGGTTACCAAAAGGAGAACTATAAAGGGTGATAACAGACTTTAGTTACATTAGAATTCATTTGTTGATGGTACCATACTAATTTCAGGAATTGTGGTGTGTTCTAAGGTGATTTTACCCTGTGAAAAACCTTCTGCTGGGATATCATGAATCATGTTTGAGAGAAAACTATTTTCACATGCTTGTCCCATACAGTTTTGGAAGGTTCTCCAGAAGCTAAAATGAGAGCATATTTTCTGTAAATTCACATTATCTTTCTCAGTCATGTGAGAATGAAGTCTGACATTCTCAGTAAAACATGTACATCCAACAATGGCAGAGACTGGCAGTTGATTCCTTTGTGTTCTACTGCAGCTTCCCAGAGTGTTCTAAAGAACAACTAGAGTGCTAACAGCCTTACTTATGACAAAAGTATGGCACACCTGAAGCCATCTTGATTGGAATAAACTGGTAACACTTAAAACATTTAATTTAAAAGGAACAAAATGATGGGGTTCATTTTGTCATAGAAATTATGGTTAGTGCTGTAGAAAGAAAAATTAGGACATGTGAAGTGTGATCTCAAATATCTTCCTGTTATATTTCAACAGGAGCAGCCTGTCAGTTGATGCCTTTGTGTTCTACTGCAGCTTCCCAGAGTGTTCTAAAGAACAACTAGAGCGCTAACAGTCTTACTTTTGACAAAAGTATGGCACACCTGAAGCCATCTTGATTGGAATAAACTGGTAACACTTAAAACATTTAATTTAAAAAGGAACAAAATGATGGGGTTCATTTTGTCATAGAAATTATGGTTAGTGCTGTAGAAAGAAAAATTAGGACATGTTTCAAGTGTGATCTCAAATATCTTCCTGTTATATTTCAACAGGAGCAGCCTGTCAGTTGATGCCTTTGTGTTCTACTGCAGCTTCCCAGAGTGTTCTAAAGAACAACTAGAGCGCTAACAGTCTTACTTATGACAAAAGTATGGCACACCTGAAGCCATCTTGATTGGAATAAACTGGTAACACTTAAAACATTTAATTTAAAAAGGAACAAAATGAGGGGGTTCATTTTGCCATAGAAATTATGGTTAGTGCTGTAGAAAGAAAAATTAGGACATGTTTTAAGTGAGATCTCAAATATCTTCCTGTTATATTTCAACAGGAGCAGCCTGTCAGTTGATGCCTTTGTGTTCTACTGCAGCTTCCCAGAGTGTTCTAAAGAACAACTAGAGTGCTAACAGCCTTACTTATGACAAAAGTATGGCACACCTGAAGCCATCTTGATTGGAATAAACTGGTAACACTTAAAACATTTAATTTAAAAAGGAACAAAATGAGGGGGTTCATTTTGCCATAGAAATTATGGTTAGTGCTGCAAAAAGAAAATTTAGGGCATGTTTTAAGTGAGATCTCAAAACCTCTTCTATTTCATTAGAAAATTCTGACATGCAGAATGAAACAATCACTTTCAATACCAGCAGTAGACTTCCAGTTAACTCCTTGGTGAGCAGTAGCTTTACTACAGTGATCTAATGAACAACTAGAGTGCTAACATTCTGAATTTATGGCAAATGTGTTACACATCTGAATGCCTTCTTGATGGAATCAAAGTAAAAAACTGAAAGCATTTCCTACTGAGGAGACTGTAGTAAATGAGGAAATTAGGAAACTTCATAACAAATAAGTCTCCCAAGATGGCCACCAGAGAAAAAAGAGCCCTAATGTAGCACAAATATCACCCAGAGGTAGCCCACGTATAGCCCAATGACAGAAGTGTGCAAAACACTTTTTATTTTTTGTTTTTTTGCGGTTTTACATAGTGCAGACTGGTCAGGTATTGGAGTGCTTTACATGAGCATTGGTTACATCACACAAGGACAAATTCATGTTGGTTGACCCCTACACTACCCAAACACCACTGCACTACCCTAAACCCTAAAACACTACCCCCAGCACGACCCCTTCACTACCCAAACACAACTGTACTACCCTAAACTCAAAAACACTACCCCCAGCACGACCCCCTGCACTACCCAAACACCACTGCACTACCCTAAACCCTAAATCTACCCCCTACACTACACAAATACCACTGCACTACCCTAAACCCTAAAACACTAGAACCCAGCACGACCCCTACAGTACACAAACACCACTGCACTACCCTAAACCCTAAAACACTACCCCCTAAACTACACAAACACCATTGCACTACCCTAAACCCTAAAACACTACCCCCAGCATGACCCCCTACACTACACAAACACCACTGCACTACCCTAAACGCTAAAACACTACCCCAGCACGACCCCTACACTACCCAAACTCCACTCCACTGCACTACCCTAAACCCTAAAACACTACCCCCAGCACGACTCCCTACACTACACAAACACCACTGGACTACCCTAAAATACTACCCCCAGCACGACTCCCTACACTACCTAAACACCACTGCACTACACTAAACCCTAAATCTACCCCCAGCATGACCTCCGACACTACACAAACACCACTGCACTACCCTAAACCCTAAAACACTACCCCAGCATGACCCCCTACACTACCCAAACACCACTGCACTACCCTAAACCCTAAAACACTAACCCCAGCATGAACCCCTACACTACCCAAACACCACTGCACTACCCTATACCCTAAAACACGACCCCGTACACTACACAAACACAACTGCACTACCCTAAACCCTAAAACACTACCCACAGCATGACCCCCTAAACTACACAAACACCACTGCACTACCCTAAACCCTAAAACACTACCCCTACACTACACAAACACCACTGCCCTAACCTAAACCCTAAAACACAACCCCCAGCATGACCCCCTACACTACACAAACACCACTGCACTACCCTAAACCCCCTACACTATACAAACACCACTGCATTACTCTAAACCCTAAAACACTACCCCCAGCACGACCCCCTCACAACACAAACACCACTGCACTACCCTAAACCCTAAATCGACCCTTAGCACGACCCCCTACACTACCCAAACACCACTGCCATACCCTAAACCCTAAAACACTACCCCCAGTATGAACCCCTACACTACCCAAACACCACTGCACTACCCTAAACCTTAAAACACTACCCCCAGCACTACCCCCTACACTACACAAACACCACTGCACTACCCTAAACCCTAAAACACTACCCCAGCACTACCCCCTACAGTACCCAAACACTACTGCACTAACATAAACCCTAAAACACTACCCCCAGCACAACCCCCTACACTACACAAACACCACTGCACTACCCTAAACCCTAAAACACTACCCCCCAGCACGACTCCCTACACTACCCAAACACCACTGCACTACCCTAAACCCTAAATCTACCCCCAGCACGACCCCTTACACTACCCAAACACCACTGCACTACCCTAAACCATAAAACACTACCCCCAGCATGACCCCCTACACTACACAAACACCACTGCACTACCCTAAACCCTAAAACACTACCACCAGCATGACCCCCTACACTACCCAAACACCACTGCACTACCCTAAACCCTAAATCTACCCCCTACACTACACAAATACCACTGCACTACCCTAAACCCTAAAACACTAGAACCCAGCACGACCCTCTACAGTACACAAACACCACTGCACTACTCTAAACCCTAAAACACTACCCCCTACACTACACAAACACCATTGCACTACCCTAAACCCTAAAACACTACCCCCAGCATGACCCCCTACACTACACAAACACCACTGCACTACCCTAAACCCTAAAACACTACCCCAGCACGACCCCCTACACTACCCAAACTCCACTCCACTGCACTACCCTAAACCCTAAAACACTACCCCCAGCACGACTCCCTACACTACACAAACACCACTGGACTACCCTAAAACACTACCCCCAGCACGACTCCCTACACTACCCAAACACCACTGCACTACCCTAAACCCTAAATCTACCCCCAGCACGACCCCCTACACTACCCAAACACCACTGCACTACCCTAAACCTTAAAACACTACCCCCAGCATGACCCCCTACACTACACAAACACCACTGCACTACCCTAAACCCTAAAACACTACCACCAGCATGACCCCCTACACTACTCAAACACCACTGCACTACCCTATACCCTAAAACACGACCCCGTACACTACACAAACACAACTGCACTACCCTAAACCCTAAAACACTACCCACAGCATGACCCCCTACACTACACAAACAGCACTGCACTACCCTAAACCCTAAAACACTACCCCCTACACTACACAAACACCACTGCCCTAACCTAAACCCTAAAACACAACCCCCAGCATGACCCCCTACACTACACAAACACCACTGCACTACCCTAAACCCCCCTACACTATACAAACACCACTGCATTACTCTAAACCCTAAAACACTACCCCCAGCACGACCCCCTCACAACACAAACACCACTGCACTACCCTAAACCATAAATCGACCCCCAGCACGACCCCCTACACTACCCAAACACCACTGCCATACCCTAAACCCTAAAACACTACCCCCAGTATGAACCCCTACACTACCCAAACACCACTGCACTACCCTAAACCTTAAAACACTACCCCCAGCACTACCCCTACACTACACAAACACCACTGCACTACCCTAAACCCTAAAACACTACCCCAGCACTACCCCTACACTACCCAAACACTACTGCATTAACATAAACCCTAAAACACTACCCCCAGCACAACCCCTACACTACACAAACACCACTGCACTACCCTAAACCCTAAAACACTACCCCCAGCACGACTCCCTACACTACCCAAACACCACTGCACTACCCTAAACCCTAAATCTACCCCCAGCACGACCCCCTACACTACCCAAACACCACTGCACTACCCTAAACCATAAAACACTACCCCCAGCATGACCCCCTACACTACACAAACACCACTGCACTACCCTAAACCCTAAAACACTAACCAAGCACGACCCCTACACTACCCATACACCACTGCACTACCCTAAAGCCTAAAACACTACCCCCAGCACGACCCCCTACACTACTGCACTACCCTAAACCCTAAAACACTACCCCCAGCACGACCCCCTACACTACCCAAACACCACTGCACTACCCTAAACCCTAAAACACTACCCCCAGCACGACCCCTACACCACCCAAACACCACTGCATTACCCTAAACCCTAGAAAAGAAACCCCCACCCCATGCCCAATCCCCCTTACCTCTCACTCCTCGTGGTTCCTCTCTCCTCGTGGTTCCTGCTTCACGTCGTCTCTGAGGGGCGGTGCACGTCGTTGTGAGGAAATGGAACAGCCTCTGTTTCCTTACAACGACATGGATCGTCTACATGTTTTTTAGAACGCATGGTCATTTACCATACATACCTTGACAACAAAATTCGTTGTAAAGGCATGCGTGGTAAATGACCATGCATTCTAAAAAAATGCGTAGTAATGACTTCGTGATGTACAACGCATGCGTGGTAATGCATGCGTTGTAATGGTATCGCAAAGTAAAAAAGTCGTTGTAATTGCTGTTTACCTATCGAAGCTGGCCCCTGTTCTTCAGTGAGACGTTTATTTGATTAATTAGGAGGAAGGAATGTGTTTTTTTTTACCGAAAAGTGCATTCCCGGCTGTTGTATTGTGAAAGTGTCTGCGTGGCCTGGTTTCACTTCCGGTGAAAGAGTGGAAGAGTCTGTTTGGATCTAAAGGAGTTCTGTTGTTGGACGGGGCCGGCGCGACATGTCATCAGAAAACATAGCTAATGGAAAGCGTCCTCCCTGAAGTGTGGAGCAGTGCCATGAGAGGTCAACGAGTGTGCGTCCCACCGCAGTATGACCGTACCGCGTGACCCATGTGCCACCTCCAGGGTACGGGAGGCAGAAGTGGCATCGCAGGTCCTCTTGAAGACCGTTGTAGCACTAATTCTACATTTTGGTACTAGGGCATTTTAACTTCGTTGTTCCTGCCAAATACAAAGAGAAGATCCTGTGTTATTCAGTGCCCTCGTTACCTTTTTTGTGGGTTGTGGTGCTTGTCACTTCGCTGCCCCGCCGGTGCACACGACTGGGCACCCCACCTCGTGTGCCATCTGCAGGGCCTCTGCCCTCGGATCACTGGTTTCGGTTTCTGGAGTGGCAACATAAACAGTTGCTCCCAAAGGACTAGCCTGAACACTTAGGTGAATATCCCCTGCACCAGCATTCCACGGAAATTCTTTCCTAGCTCTCCCACGTCAACGAGGACGTCATAATAGCACGGCTCCGCTCGCGACACCGTATGACGTCATCGGAGCCATAAGAGAACCTCGTCGGCGTGCTGACGTCAGTTCCACCCATTTTTTCCGTGCCACCGAGGCAAACAGGGGACCGAGACATTTTCACATGTATACATAGTATAATAAATATATATATATTCACTGAAAAAACCATAGGTTTCAGGCACGTTATAGTTAGAAATTAGCATTTAAAAAACCTTAGAAATTCACTGAAAAAACCATAGGTTTCAGGCACGTTATAGTTAGAAATTAGCATTTAAAATACCTTAGAAATTCACTGAAAAAACCATAGGTTTCAGGGGCGTTATAGTTAGTTGGACTTTTCACTCGTACAAAACCATAGAAATTCCCCCGATATAGTTAGTTCAGCTAACTATAACTCGCGCGCCCGCAATGCACTGCTGATGACGTCACATATTACATCACTCATGACATGGTCAGTGACATCACTCATGACATCACTGATGACATCTCAAATGACATCACTGATGACATCACTGATGACATCATCCAGTGAATGTGTGTTTTTCTGAAAATTAAATATGTTTTATATATGTATATCTCAAGGTCGATGGAAGAATAAATGGGTATATAAGTGTCTAAATGGATGATTTTGTTTTGTAAAATTGATTGTATAACTGACTAAGTGTATCTTAGTGAATACATGGGTTAGTGAGTAATGTTTAAATATGAAAATATCTGTATCAGTCTCTCACTTTTAAGTGGCTACATGGGTTGGTGAGTAGCTACATGAGTGTCTATATGGGTTATTAGTTGGTTTTTTGAGTATCAGTATGAGTGTCTGAGTGTCTGTATGGTTCGGTGGGGGGTATTACTTAGTGCATAGATGCATGAATGAGTGACTCACTGTTTGTATGTGTTGAAGACAGCATGTGTGCAGGACTGTATAGGTGGATGAGTATGTGTATGGGTGTGTTAGTGAGTGAATGACTGTCTCAATAGTGTCTTTATGAGTAACTACATATGTTTTAAACTAGTATATGTGAGTATTGGTGTATATAAGTGAGTATATGTGAGAGTGAGAGATTGGAAGAGTTCCTGTACAAATAAGTAGGTGTTTCTATAAGTGATTGTTTAAGAGAGTAAGTATGTGTAAGTTTCTGTAGAAGTAAGTGTGGTAGTGTGTGTATAACTGTATATGCAAGTAAGTGGATGTTTGATACTTTGTTTGCATGTGTGACTATGTGTGTGAGTAACTCTATGGATGAGTGGCGGTGTGTAACAGGATGTATAGGTGTATGAGTACATATGATGAGTGAGTACATGTATGAGTGACTGTATAGGGACTGTTGGTGAATGAGTGGATGTGTGTGTAGATCTTGGAATTACTGAATAGGTGTGTTGTAACTGGTATTGGTATGTCCATTGTTTTGAAAATGTTAGTTTGTATTTTTGAGTGTGTGTATCAAAGGTTATATTAGGGTGAGAGGAGGTCTGCCACTCTATCACAAGGATGATGTCATCAGTGATGTCATCAGTGATGTCATTTGAGATGTCATCAGTGATGTCATGACTGATGTCACTGACCATGTCATGAGTGATGTAATATGTGACGTCATCAGCAGTGCATTGCGGGCGCGCGAGTTATAGTTAGCTGAACTAACTATAACGGGGGAATTTCTATGGTTTTGTACGAGTGAAATGTCCAACTAACTATAACGCCCCTGAAACCTATGGTTTTTTCAGTGAATATATATATATATTATCTACTGGCGGTCGCCAGTAGATAATTATAGTTAGGACCTATTTTCCATAGGAAATCTGCAACATTCTATTTGAAATAACTCTTGCGTCGGTTGACGAATCTTCGCGAAATTTTCAAAGTTTATGGCCCGCTCCGGTCTGCTCCTACCCTGAAAGTTTCGGGGTGATTTGTCAAGCGGGGGCCGAGAAAAAAGGGGGTCCCAAAACGTGTTTTCCCCATTCATTTTCCCATAGGAAACTTTAGCCACGGCTACAGCTCGAACTGCTGAACGGAATTACACAAAATTTGGCAAAGAGGTAGTTCTTGGTTCAGAAAGAACCCTTTTTGTTAAATGGTGTAAATCTGTTCAGTAGTTGCGGAGAAATTAAAAAAATAAGAGTCAAAAAATCAATTTCCCATAGGAAACTTTATGCAAGGCTACAGCCCGAACTGCTGAACGGAATTACACCAAATTTGGCAAAGAGGTAGTTCTTGGTTCAGAAAGAACCCTTTTGTTAAATGGTGTAAATCCGTTCAGTAGTTGCTGAGAAAATCAAAAGTAAAAACACATATATATCTGGGCGGAGCCTGACCACACATGTCATCGTGAAATCTGATTGGCTGTCAGCACTTCATCCTGGAATTGCTGGCAGCCATCTTGGGACCAATATAAATGATAGTACCCCATTGAAATGCATTGTAGTGAATCGAAGATTTTGAGGGTTACCAAAAGGAGAACTATAAAGGGTGATAACAGACTTTAGTTACATTAGAATTCATTTGTTGATGGTACCATACTAATTTCAGGAATTGTGGTGTGTTCTAAGGTGATTTTACCCTGTGAAAAACCTTCTGCTGGGATATCATGAATCATGTTTGAGAGAAAACTATTTTCACATGCTTGTCCCATACAGTTTTGGAAGGTGCTCCAGAAGCTAAAATGAGAGCATATTTTCTGTAAATTCACATTATCTTTCTCAGTCATGTGAGAATGAAGTCTGACATTCTCAGTAAAATATGTACATCCAACAATGGCACAGACTGTCAGTTGATTCCTTTGTGTTCTACTGCAGCTTCCCAGAGTGTTCTAAAGAACAACTAGAGTGCTAACAGCCTTACTTATGACAAAAGTATGGCACACCTGAAGCCATCTTGATTGGAATAAACTGGTAACACTTAAAACATTTAATTTAAAAAGGAACAAAATGATGGGGTTCATTTTGTCATAGAAATTATGGTTAGTGCTGTAGAAAGAAAAATTAGGACATGTTTCAAGTGTGATCTCAAATATCTTCCTGTTATATTTCAACAGGAGCAGCCTGTCAGTTGATGCCTTTGTGTTCTACTGCAGCTTCCCAGAGTGTTCTAAAGAACAACTAGAGCGCTAACAGTCTTACTTATGACAAAAGTATGGCACACCTGAAGCCATCTTGATTGGAATAAACTGGTAACACTTAAAACATTTAATTTAAAAAGGAACAAAATGAGGGGGTTCATTTTGCCATAGAAATTATGGTTAGTGCTGTAGAAAGAAAAATTAGGACATGTTTTAAGTGAGATCTCAAATATCTTCCTGTTATATTTCAACAGGAGCAGCCTGTCAGTTGATGCCTTTGTGTTCTACTGCAGCTTCCCAGAGTGTTCTAAAGAACAACTAGAGTGCTAACAGCCTTACTTATGACAAAAGTATGGCACACCTGAAGCCATCTTGATTGGAATAAACTGGTAACACTTAAAACATTTAATTTAAAAAGGAACAAAATGAGGGGGTTCATTTTGCCATAGAGATTATGGTTAGTGCTGCAAAAAGAAAATTTAGGGCATGTTTTAAGTGAGATCTCAAAACCTCTTCTATTTCATTAGAAAATTCTGACATGCAGACTGAAACAATCACTTTCAATACCAGCAGTAGACTTCCAGTTAACTCCTTGGTGAGCAGTAGCTTTACTACAGTGATCTAATGAACAACTAGAGTGCTAACATTCTGAATTTATGGCAAATGTGTTACACATCTGAATGCCTTCTTGATGGAATCAAAGTAAAAACTGAAAGCATTTCCTACTGAGGAGACTGTAGTAAATGAGGAAATTAGGAAACTTCATAACAAATAAGTCTCCCAAGATGGCCACCAGAGGAAAAAGAGCCCAAATGTAGCACAAATATCACCCAGAGGTAGCCCACGTATAGCCCAATGACAGAAGTGTGCAAAACACTTTTTATTTTTTGTTTTTTTGCAGTTTTACATAGTGCAGACTGGTCAGGTATTGGAGTGCTTTACATGAGCATTGGTTACATCACACAAGGACAAATTCATGTTGGTTGACCCCTACACTACCCAAACACCACTGCACTACCCTAAACCCTAAAACACTACCCCCAGCACGACCCCCTTCACTACCCAAACACAACTGCACTACCCTAAACCCTAAAACACTAGAACACAGCACGACCCCCACAGTACACAAAGACCACTGCACTACCCTAAACCCTAAAACACTACCCCCTACACTACACAAACACCATTGCACTACCCTAAACCCTAAAACACTACCCCCAGCATGACCCCCTACACTACACAAACACCACTGCACTACCCTAAACCCTAAAACACTACCCCAGCATGACCCCTACACTACCCAAACACCACTGCACTACCCTAAACCCTAAAACACTACCCCCAGCATGACTCCCTACACTACACAAACACCACTGGACTACCCTAAACCCTAAAACACTACCCCCAGCACGACTCCCTACACTACCTAAACACCACTGCACTACCCTAAACCATAAAACACTACCCCCAGCATGACCCCCTACACTACACAAACACCACTGCACTACCCTAAACCATAAAACACTACCACCAGCATGACCCCCTACACTACTCAAACACCACTGCACTACCCTAAACCCTAAAACACTAACCCAGCACGACCCCCTACACTACCCATACACCACTGCACTACCCTAAAGCCTAAAACACTACCCCCAGCACGACCCCCTACACTACTGCACTACCCTAAACCCTAAAACACTACCCCCAGCACGACCCCCTACACTACCCAAACACCACTGCACTACCCTAAACCCTAAAACACTACCCCCAGCACGAACCCCTACACCACCCAAACACCACTGCACTACCCTAAACCCTAGAAAAGAAACCCCCACCCCATGCCCAATCCCCCTTACCTCTCACTCCTCATGGTTCCTGCTTCACGTCGTCTCTGAGGGGCGGTGCACGTCGTTGTGAGGAAACGGAACAGCCTCTGTTTCCTTACAACGACATGGATCGTCTACATGTTTTTTAGAACGCATGGTCATTTACCATACATACCTTTACAACAAAATTCGTTGTAAAGGCATGCATGGTAAATGACCATGCGTTCTAAAAAAATGCGTAGTAATGACTTCGTGATGTACAACGCATGCGTGGTAATGCATGCGTTGTAATGGTATCGCAAAGTAAAAAAGTCGTTGTAACGGCTGTTTACCGATCGAAGCATGCCCCTGTTCTTCAGTGAGACGTTTATTTGATTAATTAGGAGGAAGGAATGTGTTTTTTTACCGAAAAGTGCATTCCCGGCTGTTGTATTGTGAAAGTGTCCGCGTGGCCTGGTTTCACTTCCGGTGAGAGAGTGGAAGAGTCTGTTTGGAACTAAAGGAGTTCTGTTGTTGGACGGGGCCGGCGCGACATGTCATCAGAAAACATAGCTAATGGAAAGTGTCCTCCCTGAAGTGTGGAGCAGTGCCATGAGAGGTCAACGAGTGTGCGTCCCACCGCAGTATGACCGTACTGCGTGACCCATGTGCCACCTCCAGGGTACGGGAGGCAGAAGCGGCATCGCAGGTCCTCTTGAAGACCGTTGTAGCACTAATTCTACATTTTGGTACTAGGGCATTTTAACTTCGTTGTTCCTGCCAGATACAAAGAGAAGATCCTGTGTTATTCAGTGCCCTCGTTACCTTTTTTGTGGGTTGTGGTGCTTGTCACTTCGCTGCCCCGCCGGTGCACACGACTGGGCACCCCACCTCGTGTGCCATCTGCAGGGCCTCTGCCCTCGGATCACTGGTTTCGGTTTCTGGAGTGGCAACATAAACAGTTGCTCCCAAAGGACTAGCCTGAACACTTAGGTGAATATCCCCTGCACCAGCATTCCACGGAAATTCTTTCCTAGCTCTCCCACGTCAACGAGGACGTCATAATAGCACGGCTCCGCTCGCGACACCGTATGACGTCATCGGAGCCATAAGAGAACCTCGTCGGCGTGCTGACGTCAGTTCCACCCATTTTTCCGTGCCACCGAGGCAAACAGGGGACCGAGACATTTTCACATGTATACATAGTATAATAAATATATATATATTCACTGAAAAAACCATAGGTTTCAGGCACGTTATAGTTAGAAATTAGCATTTAAAAAACCTTAGAAATTCACTGAAAAAACCATAGGTTTCAGGCACGTTATAGTTAGAAATTAGCATTTAAAAACCTTAGAAATTCACTGAAAAAACCATAGGTTTCAGGGGCGTTATAGTTAGTTGGACATTTCACTCGTACAAAACCATAGAAATTCCCCGTTATAGTTAGTTCAGCTAACTATAACTCGCGCGCATCCGCAATGCACTGCTGATGATGTCACATATTACATCACTCATGACATGGTCAGTGACATCACTCATGACATCACTGATGACATCTCAAATGACATCACTGATGACATCACTGATGACATCATCCAGTGAATGTGTGTTTTTCTGAAAATTAAATATGTTTTATATGTGTATATCTCAAGGTCGATGGAAGAATAAATGGGTATATAAGTGTCTAAATGGATGATTTTGTTTTGTAAAATTGATTGTATAACTGACTAAGTGTATCTTAGTGAATACATGGGTTAGTGAGTAATGTTTAAATATGAAAATATCTGTATCAGTCTCTCACTTTGTGTATAAGTGGCTGCATGGGTTGGTGAGTAGCTACATGAGTGTCTATATGGGCTATTAGTTGGTTTTTTGAGTATCAGTATGAGTGTCTGAGTGTCTGTATGGTTCGGTGGGGGTATTACTTAGTGCATAGATGCATGAATGAGTGACTCACTGTTTGTATGTGTTGAAGACAGCATGTGTGCAGGACTGTATAGGTGGATGAGTATGTGTATGGGTGTGTTAGTGAGTGAATGACTGTCTCAATAGTGTCTTTATGAGTAACTACATATGTTTTAAACTAGTATATGTGAGTATTGGTGTATATAAGTGAGTATATGTGAGAGTGAGAGATTGGAAGAGTTCCTGTACAAATAAGTAGGTGTTTCTATAAGTGATTGTTTAAGAGAGTAAGTATGTGTAAGTTTCTGTAGAAGTAAGTGTGGTAGTGTGTGTATAACTGTATATGCAAGTAAATGGATGTTTGATACTTTGTTTGCATGTGTGACTATGTGTGTGAGTAACTCTATGGATGAGTGGTGGTGTGTAACAGGATGTATAGGTGTATGAGTACATATGATGAGTGAGTACATGTATGAGTGACTGTATAGGGACTGTTGGTGAATGAGTGGATGTGTGTGTAGATCTTGGAATTACTGAATAGGTGTGTTGTAACTGGTATTGGTATGTCCATTGTTTTGAAAATGTTAGTTTGTATTTTTGAGTGTGTGTATCAAAGGTTATATTAGGGTGAGAGGAGGTCTGCCACTCTATCACAAGGATGATGTCATCAGTGATGTCATTTGAGATGTCATCAGTGATGTCATGAGTGATGTCACTGACCATGTCATGAGTGATGTAATATGTGACGTCATCAGCAGTGCATTGCGGGCGCGTGAGTTATAGTTAGCTGAACTAACTATAACGGGGGAATTTCTATGGTTTTGTACGAGTGAAATGTCCAACTAACTATAACGCCCCTGAAACCTATGGTTTTTTCAGTGAATATATATATATATATAAAGCAAATCCTGTTCCTCTGAATGCAGCCCAGAGGAAAAACAACAGAGGTACGGACCACCAACACAGTTCAAGAAGAGTTCCAGAGGCGTGGGTTCACAGCTCCATTAATTTATTGCATGAACACCCAAATGGTACAGACAAGTGTCCGCCCCAGACGCGTTTCGATCGCCACAGCGATCTTGATCACCAATATATGTATATATATATATGTATATATATATATATATATATATATATATATTACCTACTGGCGGTCGCCAGTAGGTAGTTATAGTTAGGACCTCGTTTCTATTCAAATAGCTTTTTTACTTTAGCCAATATCTTTGGCGCCGGTTGACGAATCTTCGCGAAATTTTCAAAACTAGTGGGGCGCTCTGGTCAGCCCCTGTCTTGAAAGTTTCGGGGTGATTCGTGAAGCGGGGGCCGAGAAAAAAGGGGGGTCCCAAAACGCGTTTTCCCCTTGTTAATTTCCATAGGAAACTTTAGACAAAGCTACAGCCCGAACTGCTGAACGGAATTACACCAAATTTGGCAAAAAGGTAGCCCTTGGTTCAGAAAGTGCCCTTTTTTTTAAATGGTGTAAATCCGTTCAGTAGTTCCTGAGAAATTAGAAAAAGAAAAATATCGATATCTGAGCACCGAGGAGGGTTTGCGACTCCTCCCGGGCACGAGCTTCACTCTGATTGGCTGCCAACACTACAAACCAGGAAGTGTTGGCAGCCATCTTGTGACTCCGTAGAACCGAGTCACAAGAAAACAGTGAAAAAGAGGTTAAAAAACAAGAAAAGGGGGCAGGGTAGAAACACCCTGACCCCCTAGGCCTTCTCAGGGCCAAAAAAAAGCATTTTTTTAAAAACATCGGCCGAATTCGCGCTGGGTGCGCGAATCCGGATGACAAAATAAAAAAAAAAATGATGGCGGGCTCCGCGCTTCGTTGTATTTAAGCCCCTGGGTGGGCCAGGTCCTGGGGGCATGTCAAATTATATTGCGGGGGCCCGCAGGGGCCCCCTCAGCCCTGGGGACTGCCACCTCCCCGGGGCTTTATTTATGATGTGCGGCGGCATGTGGCCCCCCCCAGCCCCGGGGACCGCCACCTCCCCGGGGCATTATGTTAAATGAGGTGGGGGTGTTGCGGGCCCCCCCAAGCCCTGGGGACCGCCACCTCCCCGAGGCTGTACTAAATAATGTGTGTGGGGGACTCGAGCCCCCCACACTGCCCCAGGGACCACCACCTCCCAGGGGCACTTTGTATTTAAATATGGGGGTCCATTACGGACCCCTGGGCCCACCACCTCCCTGGGGCACTAAATATTCAAATTCGGGGATCCGTTACAGACCCCCGGCCCCGGGGACCACCACCTCCCTGGGGCTATGCAAACGTTGGGAGGGGGGCCACGCGGCCCCCCTCCTGGAGCCCTTGATGGCCCTGGGGACCGCCACCCCCCAGGGCCGGTTCCTGCAATGTCCCGGGGTGCTCACCCCCGGGACATTGCTGTTTGCTATGGCAGGGCAGCAAACTCTGCTTCGGTTTTTGGAAGCGAGAGCAGGAAACCGAAGCAGAATTGCTTTTGCACAAGGGAGCTGCATGTCAGCAGCTCCCCTTGTGCAAAAGCAATGCCGGCTCCCGCAGGAGGCGGGGAGCCAGCGGGACCGTGGGGGCTTTGGGGCTCCCCCCACGGTCCCCAACACAAAGGGCCGGCCCCGGGGGATGGGGTCCCCGGGGCCAGAAGTGGCCCAGGAGGGGGGCCACGCGGCCCCCTTCCCCTTTATTTTTTTTTAAAAAATGGCCGGGCCCTGGGGATGGGGTCCCCGGGGCCAATATTGGCCTGAGGAGGGGGGCCACGTGGCCCCCCGCAGCCCCCCTCTATAATTAAAAATGAGGGGTGGCCAGGCCCTGGGGGTGGGGTCCCCGGGGCCAGAAGTGGCCTAGGGAAGGGGGGCCACGCGGCCTCCCTACCGTAATTAAATTTAAAAAACAGAAGGCCAGGCCCCGGGGGATGGGGTCCTTGTGGCCAAAAGTGGCCCAGGGAAGGGGGGCCACAAGGCCCCCCTCCCATATAGCAATAAAAAAAAAACAAGACCATGCCCCAGGGGATGGGGTCCCCGGGGCCAAAATCGGCCTCAGGAGGGGGTCCGTGTGTTTTTTTTAAAAAATGTGGTAGGCCCTGGGGGATTGGGTCCCCAGGGCCCAAAAATAGATTAAAAGAAGGGGGGCCACACAGCCCGCCTTCTAACAATTTTTTTTTTTTAAACCGGCATCTCCCGGAGGCCCCGCCTCCTTTCTGCACCACTCTGCAAATGCGCCCCCTGGCGCGTTGTAAGTTGGGGGATTAAGTCCCCTTGAATACTGTGGGTCCCTGGGGGCCAACTAGCCCACCAGATACCTCCAGTAAGCGCCACAGAGCTGCGTTGCAGAGAGGTGGTCCGAGGCCACGCCCCTTTTACACCTCTCTGCAACACAGCTCTGTGGCGCTTACTGGAGGTACCTGGTGGGCTAGTTGGTCCCCAAGGACCCTCAGGATTGAAGGGGACTTAATCCCCCAACTTACAATGCACCAGGGGGCGTGTTTGCACAGTGGTGCAGGGAGAGGGCGGGACCTGATATAACAAGTGTACAAACACACCCCCTGGCGCATTGTAAATTGGGGGATTAAGTCCCCTTCAATCCTGAGGGTCCCTGGGGGCCAACTAGCCCACCAGGTACCTCCAGTAAGCACCATAGAGCTGCGTTGCAGAGAGGTGGTCCGAGGCCACGCCCCTTTTTACACCACTCTGCAAACGCGGCTTCTGGCGCACTGCTGGTGGGGCGATGAGGTCCTCTTGTGTCCTGAGGACCTCAGGACACAAGTGGACTTCATCCTCCGAGAGTGGTGTAAAAAGGGGCATGGCCTCGGACCACCTCTCTGCAATCCAGCTGTGTGGTGCTTACTGGAGGTACCTGGTGGGCTAGTTGGCCCCCAGGGATCCTCAGTATTCAAGGGGACTTAATCCCCCAACTTAGAACACGCCAGGGCGCGTTTGCAGAGTGGTGGAGAAAGGGGGCGTGGCCTTTGTCCACCTCTCAGCAATCCCACTGTGTGGGGCTTACTGGAGGTAAGAGGTAGGCTAGTTGGCCCCTAAAGGACCCCCAGCAGCGAAGGGGACTTCAACCCCCATCCAAGAGCGCGCCAGGGAGCGCGTTTGTAGAGTGGTGGGAAAAGGGGGCGTGGCCTGCTCTTCGAACTTAGCAATGCTGCTGTGTGGGACTTACTGGAGGTAATAGGAGGGGTAGTTGGCCCCAAGGATGTCCTTGGGGGCCAACTACCCTCTTGTTACCTCCAGTAAGTCCCGCATAGTGGGATTGCTAAGACCTCTTCGGAGGCCATGCCCCCCTTTCTCCACCATTCTGCAAACGCGCCTCCTGGCAGACTACGGGATGGGAGATGAAGTCCAATTTACTCCTGAGGGACTTTTGGGGCCAAGAAGCCCTACTGGTACCTCCTGTAAGCCCTACGCACCGGAATTCCTGAGCGCTGGTCGGAGGCCCAGCACCCTTTCTCCACCACTCTGCAAACGCGACTACTAGTTAAAGAAGTGTTTGCAATGTAATAGGTTTCGCATTTGCGAGAATTAGAGCTATTGGCGTTGTAAATGTAAAAGTTTTTTACTAATGTTTTTTGGAGTGGAGTGGATGTACGTTGTGTGTAGTGGAATTATGTGATATGTTGTGCAGTGAAATGATGTGGATAGAAAGTATGTGGTATTTAGTGTGTAGGAATTATGTAGAGTGGGATTATGTGTTATGGAGAGTAATTATGTGGTATGGTAGTCTGTGTTGTGGAGTGGTAACCTCAGGTTTAGTCTTCCTCGTTTCCATAGAAGCTCAACTATGAACTCAGTGAGACAAAAAAAGATGGAATCACTGAGGAGCACTTGTGGACCTAGTCAAGGGTAAGAGCAGGGCCACTGGAATTATGTGACTGTTTGGCTGCACCGACTTTCGCACAATTATACATTTTCTGCATTACCCACATAATTCATCATCTGCACCCTAATCTGCAGATTTGAACAAAAAAAGCCTTGTTTCTAGCTGAAACGGGTCAAACTTTACCAAAAATGCAGCGACAAGTGTTACAGCGTGGTGGAAGGCCCTTTGCAAACCTAGAATGGTCACCTGTTACTTATTGCTAAATGTGGGTGTTAAATTGGTACTAATGGTGTGCAAGCCACTCTTGCTTCCCTCTGCGCCTCTCTTGCCTCTTTCTGCATTTCTGTTGCTTCTTTCTGCACGTTTATTTCTTTTTCTGCACTTCTCTTGACTGCATTCTGCAAATCTCTTGTACTTTCTGCACCTCTCTTCCCTCTTTCTGCACGTCTGTTGCCTCTTTCTGCACCTCATTTGCTTCTTTCTGCACCTCTGTTGTCTCTTTCTATACCTTTCCTGCCTGTTTTTGCATCTCACTTGCCTCTTTCTGCACTTTTCTTGCTTCTTTCTACACCTCTGTTGCTTCTTTCAGCAATTCTCTTGCCTCTTTGTGCACTTCTCTTGCCTGTTTCTGCACCTCTCTTGCCTCTTTTTGCACATCTGTTGGCTCTTTCTGCACCTCATTCTGCACTTTCCATGCTTCTTTCTGCACCTGTCTTGCTTCTTTCTGCACCCCTGTTGTCTCTTTATGTACCTCTTTTGCCTCTGTCTGCACTTTTCTTGCCTTTTTCTGCACCTCTCTTCCCTCTTTCTGCACGTCTGTTGCCTCTTTCTGCACCTCATTTGCTTCTTTCTGCACACCTGTTGTCTCTTTCTGCACTCGTCTTCCCTCTTTCTGTACCTTTCCTGCCTGTTTCTGCATCTCACTTGCCTCTTTCTGCACTTTTCTTTCTACACCTCTGTTGCTTCTTTCAGCAAATCTCTTGCCTCTTTGTGCACTTCTCTTGCCTGTTTCTGCACCTCTCTTGCCTCTTTTTGCACCTCTGTTGCCTCTTTCTGCACCTCACTTGCTCCTTTCCACACTTCTCTTGCCTATTTCTGCACCCCTGTTGCTTCATTCTGCACTTTCCATGCTTCTTTCTGCACCTGTCTTGCTTCTTTCTGCACCCCTGTTGTCTCTTTATGTCCCTCTTTTGCCTCTTTCTGTACTTTTCTTGAGTTTTTTCTGCACCTCTTCCCTCTTTCTGCACGTCTGTTGCCTCTTTCTGCACCTCATTTGTTTCTTTCTGCACCCCTGTTGTCTCTTTCTGCACTCGTCTCCCCTCTTTCTGTACCTTTCCTGCCTATTTTTGCATCTCACTTGCCTCTTTCTGCACGTTTCTTGCTTCTTTCTACACCTCTGTTGCTTCTTTCAGCAATTCACTTGCCTCTTTGTGCACTTCTCCTGCCTGTTTCTGCACCTCTCTTGCCTCTTTTTGCACCTCTGTTGGCTCTTTCTGCACCTCACTTGCTCCTTTCTACACTTCTCTTGCCTCTTTCTGCACCCCTGTTGCTTTATTCTGCACTTTCCATGCTTCTTTCTGCACCTGTCTTGCTTCTTTCTGCACCCCTGTTGTCTCTTTATGTACCTCTTTTGCCTCTTTCTGCACTTTTCTTGCCTTTTTCTGCACCTCTCTTCCCTCTTCCCTCTTTCTGCACATCTGTTGCCTCTTTCTGCAACTCATTTGCTTCTTTCTGCACCCCTGTTGTCTCTTTCTGCACTCGTCTTCCCTCTTTCTGTACCCTTCCTGCCTGTTTTTGCATCTCACTTGCCTCTTTCTGCACTTTTCTTGCTTCTTTCTACACCTCTGTTGCTTCTTTCAGCAATTCTCTTGCCTCTTTGTGCACTTCTCTTGCCTGTTTCTGCACCTCTCTTGCCTCTTTTTGCACCTCTGTTGGTTCTTTCTGCACTGCTCTTGCTTCTTTCTGCACTGCTCTTGCTTCTTTCTGCACCTCACTTGCCTCTTTCTGCACTTCACTTGCTTTTTTCTGCACCTCTCTTGCCTCTTTTGGCACCTCTGTTGCTTCTTTCTGCACTTCTCTTGCCTCCTTCTGCACCTCTTAGTTAGAGGTAGTTTTAATCCCCTGCCCTATTATGTACTAGGGCCATACAGGGGAGGTCATGCCAATCACAGGGGTACCCCAACCCATAGTGTACCCTAGTGTATGTAGGTGTTTTCACTGTATTCTAAGTGTCTTTCAGCATAGCACTGGCTCCGGGCCTGGTTAGTCAGAGTCAGTTACCACCAGTACTGGTCAGCAAAAAGTTGGGGGCACAGGATGACTTTGCAACAAGGCCTCTTTCTGCTCCTCTGTTGGTTCTTTGTGCACATCTCTTGCTTCTTTCTGCACCTTTCTTCGTCTTTCTGGACTTCTGTTGCCTCTTTCTGCATTTCTCTTGCTTCTTTCTGCGCCTTTCTTCCTCTTTCTGCACATGTCCTACCTCTGTAGGCATAGTTAGAAATTAGCATTTAAAAAACCTTCGAAATTCACTGAAAAAACCACAGGTTTCAGGGACGTTATAGTTAGAAATTAGCATTTAAAAAACCTTTGAAATTCACTGAAAAAAACATAGGTTTCAGGGACGTTATAGTTGGAAATTAGCATTTAAAAAACCTTAGAAATTCACTGAAAAAACCACAGGTTTCAGGGACGTTATATTTAGTTGGACATTTCACTCGTACAAAACCAGAGAAATTCGGCCGTTATAGTTAGTTCAGCTAACTATAACTAGCGCCCCGCCATGCACTGCTGATGACGTCACATATTACATCATTCATGACATGGTCAGTGACATAATAAAACTATCATTAATCTTTCTAAGAGACCGATGAGTGACATTGAAAAACAGACACTCTGCCTAGGACTTTCTTTTTGCCCTTCATCTTCCTTTAATTATACTAATGCCAGAATAGACCTTTTTAAATATGTGAGAAAACTAAAATTAAAAAAATGGCACAAACTCAAGAGATTAGACCATAGTAACAAAAGAGTGGATAGGGACAACACTACTGATCATGAGAATCTCAACATTAGTGACATCGACACTCTGGTCACTATGATAGAATTGGAGCACAACGTGGACATAACTGAGCTAGAGGTCGGCACCACCCAAGTCCTAGATGAACTAGAAATAGTACACGACGCCTCAGCAGCCACAGTGTTCAGACCCAAGTCCATTTTTCTACCTATATTACCTCACGATAACTTGGACACATTCCATGACTGTGTCAGCAGGTCATTCAGCAAACACAGGCACAAAACCTATAGGCCTAAAAGAAGTGTGCAGAATCTCACCCTCCAGCAAACACAAGCCCTGAAAGCTCTCACCGAGGATGACAATATTGTCATTCGCCCTGCAGACAAGGGGGGCAATGTTGTCATCCTGGATAGAGAACAATATATAGCAGAGGAATTACGACAACTAGAGGACATCAGATACTACATGCCCATCTCATTTGATATATACAACAACAGCATACTCACTATTTGGGATAAACTCACCACCTGGAAAGACAAAGGGATACTCGAATGGGAGGAGTTTTGTTACCTGTGGATCATTTTCTTAAGAGACTTTGTGGTTAAAATCCCCAGTTACATCAGGGACACAAAGGACTTTTTGAACCGCACACAGGATATAGATTGGGATAATGAGTCCATGTTTATCACTTTGGACGTGCACTCCCTGTACACCATCATCAACCACCAACAAGGCTTGGATGCATGCGCACATTACCTCAGCACTAGACCTGTCAGATTCCGAGATCATAGTTAGATGCTCCTAGAGATGACGGAGTATTGTTTAACAAACAATATCTTCATGTTTAATGGGGCCCTCTACAGGCAGACGACGGGCTCGGCGATGGGATCGTGCTTTGCTCCCAGTTTCGCCAATCTTTTTATGGGACGCTGGGAGGAAACTATTTTCTCAAAAAGTCCTTTGTGTCCCTGATGTAACTGGGGAGTTTAACCACAAAGTCTCTAAGAAAATGATCCACATATTTTGATATGTGTTCTGCCACACTGCCTCTAGAGGAAACAATAGGTCGCCCAGGTGGTCTAATGGGATCCTTGTGTATCTTTGGCAACAGGTAAAGTACCGGAAGTTTGGGATAATCTCTTTTAAGGTAACAAAACTCCTCCCATTCGAGTATCCCTTTGTCTTTCCAGGTGGTGAGTTTATCCCAAATAGTGAGTATGCTGTTGTTGTATATATCAAATGAGATGGGCATGTAGTATCTGATGTCCTCTAGTTGTCGTAATGCCTCTGCTATATATTGTTCTCTATCCAGGATGACAACATTGCCCCCCTTGTCTGCAGGGCGAATTACAATATTGTCATCCTCAGTGAGAGCTTTCAAGGCTTGTGTTTGATGGAGGGTGAGATTCTGCACACTTCTTTTAGGCCTATAGGTTGTGCGCCTGTGTTTGCTGAATGACCTGCTGACACAGTCATGGAATGTGTCCAAGTTATCGTGAGGTAATATAGGTAGAAAAATGGACTTGGGTCTGAACCCTGTGGCTGCTGAGGCGTCGTATACTATTTCTAGTTCATCTAGGACTTGGGTGGTGCCGACCTCTAGCTCAGTTATGTCCACGTTGTGCTCCAATTCTATCATAGTGACCAGAGTGTCGATGTCACTAATGTTGAGATTCTCATGATCAGTAGTGTTGTCCCTATCCACTCTTTTGTTACTATGGTCTAATCTCTTGAGTTTGTGCCATTTTTTTAATTTTAGTTTTCTCACATATTTAAAAAGGTCTATTCTGGCATTAGTATAATTAAAGGAAGATGAAGGGCAAAAAGAAAGTCCTAGGCAGAGTGTCTGTTTTTCAATGTCACTCATCGGTCTCTTAGAAAGATTAATGATAGTTTTATTAACCGTTGTGAAATCCATCAGTAAGCCTTACCATCAAGAACAATCAAGTGCACACTGCCCTGTTTAGGAAGGCATCAGCAGGTAACAGCATCCTTCATGCCCTCAGCAGCCACCCGGAGGCTCTCAAGTGGAGCATCCCCTACGGCGAGCTGCTGAGGGCAAGAAGGAATTGCAACACCGAGGAAGCGTACCAGGAGGAAAGTAAAACCATGATTGAGCGCTTTAGGGCGCGAGGGTACCCCAATTGGGTGATCAAGACAGCAAAAGCCAGAGCTGATGGAGTAGACAGAGCACTTACCATATCTGAAAGTACTACACCCACCATAGACACAGGGGAGGAAAGCACCAGAATCATCATGAGAAATACATCAGATTCAAAAGACATCAGACACATCCTTGCTAGGAATTGGGACATTCTCAAATGTGACAGTACCATAGGAGATATCATCCCTGACAGACCCAACATCACATACAGGAGAGGTAAAAGCATGAGAGACATGCTAGTACATAGCGACATCACCATCTACCCCAATAGGTATGAACATGGTCTGATTGGTTTCTTTCCTTGCGGCCATTGTAAGGCCTGCAGAAATAGTAGTTTCAGAAACAAAGCGGTATACAACCATGTGAGTAAGTCTCTTACCCGGTTCCTTACTTGTAGTTCAACTCACGTTGTATACGCTATCGAGTGCCCCTGCAAGCTGTGGTATATCGGCAGTACTACCCTTATGGCTAAAAAGAGAATACTTGAACACAGTAGAGCCATTACTAACAGGGATCCTAAATACCCTGTTGCACGCCATTTCCAAGACAAACACTTTTCGAACACATCCCACCTGAGTTTCTTCATTTTAGAACAAATCAACAAAGACCCCAGAGGGGGCAACAGAGTTCTCAAACTACGACAGAAGGAGTCCAAGTATATCGTGGACTTTCAAACTAAGATCCCAGGGGGGCTCAATGTAGATGAGGAACTTGCAATACACCTGAGAGAGGACTAATCCACATCTGTATTTTACACCCAGTTTAAGCCCCAGGAGAACAGTCTCCTTTGACCACAGGGTTCCTTTACATTCTCTGTATATTCTTTATTTTTCCATCCTCAATACTCTTTCGACCATGTTACTGTGCATTAGAAATTGTACCATTAAGTAGAATAATATTTGTTTGACTCTAACAACTACGTTGTTAGCATATTTGATATCTTAACTGAATTTCACTGTTTTTAATGTTTAATCTTTGTCTTTTTCTTTTGCTTTTTTTCCAGGAGGAAAGGAAGGAGCCCATTCACTTGTATTCACCTGCACGGGCATCCTAACCTTTTTTCCATTCTTCGTCATTGGCACTTTCACCGGACACCACTGATTAGATAATTATGTACCAACGATGGGGCACAACTAGAACTGATGGGCAGTTGGCAGTCACGTTCCCTTCTTCCGTGACTGGTTGGACTGTTGCTTGTACGAGGGTAGTTTGACTTCCATATGCTTGCTCCAGCACGCTTTCAGCACTGGTCAACCCTGTCATTACACACATCTTTTGGACGCGCACTTGCGCAAGTACATCCCTGTACCATGTGATGTTATTCACTTTTTTCGTCCACTCACAGTGCACACCGTATTTATGAGGATTAATTATATGCTGATTATCGGTCAGCAGTTTGTCATCAACACTGGGCGACATTTTCGTTTTAGTAGGACCACATCCGGCACTTGCCAATGAGGCCCTCTACCCTTCATTCTATTGCACCTTGCCAACGTATATTTTCTCCTTAAAGGATTGCCTAGTAGTGCACGTTGTTACTTTAGACGTATGCTTCGGCACTTGCCAATCATACCATCACAATATACATGGTGACACTTTAATGTGCATTCATCCTCCAGTCCCCATCACCTATTATGCATTGGACGCTGAGCAGTACCCTGCCCATGCACCACACCTTGTGTTTGTTTACATCCGGAGATTGGATAAAGTTTTTTCATCTTCAATGAGCGCGTGCGATGCAATACGCCGACACTATGTGGCATGGTCCTGCTACATTTTTCGGACCACCAGCGCGTTTGCATCATCGGTCATATTTCACATTTTGGATGTGACACAATATTTTGGGTTTATGATATTCCCTGCATGTTCAAAATTGCATTCTTTCCAATTCAACCACTCCAAGATGTCTGCCATACTCACTTGAGTATTGTCCCTTGTTTATGTTTGCAATACCCACAATGCTTTATAGTTATCTTTTCCACTGTGCACTTTTCACGTGAACAAGGCTGCGGACACAGTTGAAACGCGTTGTGAATAAACAACCTTGCAGAACATCATTGTGAAGGAGTTTGATTGCCCTGAGAGCGCGCGGATTTGTGCTTAACTAAGGGATATTGATTGCCGGTACGCTCTGCCGGCGTGCGCGCCACTTTCCTTGGGTCCCCATTGATCCGGAGGAGCAAACTCTGGAATATATATATATATATATATATATATATATATATAGACATATATCTAATTAAAAAACTATTATTAAACTAATAATTTTAATTTATCTTCTATTTCCAGAATTGTTTAAATAATGTATTACTATAACAAATATATATATATGTATATATATATATATATATATTTACACCAATAACATAAAATATTTAAAAAACAAAACATTTTAAATAAAATAAAAAGTAAACAACATCCATTTCTTACAAATTTATAAAAATATTTTACGCATTTAAAACATTATTAATTATAAATATTATGATTTTAAACAAGCAAAAACATATTTTAAATTGTAACAATCTAAAATAAATTATATAATTTTACATTTAATACATATATTATTCTCATTACAATTTATAGGGTAAAATGTACTATTCCCAATCGAGGCAGTGCAAAAGTAGGGAAAGTGGTGGATTGTGGAGGCGTAAAATTTAGTATTCACACTCCAATCAATGCAACAGTAAGGAAAGTGTTTGATTGCGGAGGGGTTAAGTTTACTATTCCTACTCCAGTCAGTGCAACACTAGGGAAAGTATTGGATTTGGGGAGGCGTCAAATTTACTATTCCAATCCAGTCAGTGCAACAGTAGGGAAAGTGTTGGATTGCAGAGGTGTAAAATTTACTATTCCAGCTCCAATAACTTCAACAGTAGGGAAAGTGTTGGATTACGGAGGGGTAAAATTTACTATTCCCACTCCAGTTATTGGAACAGTAGGGAAAGTGTTGGATTGTGGAGGGGTAAAATGTACTATTCTCACTCCAGTCAGTGCAACAGTAGGGAAAGTGTTGGATTGTGGAGGGGTACAATTTACTATTCCCACTCCAGTCAGTGCAACAGTAGGGAAAGTGTTGGATTGCAGAGGGACAACATTTACTATTTCCACTCCAGTCAGTGCAACACTAGGGAATGTTGGATTGCGGAGGTGTAAAATTTACTATTGCAACAACAATAACTTCAACAGTAGGGAAAGTGTTGGATTATGGAGGGGTAAAATTTACTATTCCCACTCCAGTTAGTGGAACAGTAGGGAAACTGTTGGATTGTGGAGGGAGGAAATTTACTATTCCCACTCCACTCTATGCAACAGTAGGTAAAGTGTCGGATTGAGGAGGGGTAACATTTATTATTCCAACTCCAATGAGTTGCAGAGGGGTGAAATTTACTATTCCCACTCCAGTCAGAGCAACATGAAAAACAAACTAATTCTCTTCTACACAATAAAAATTTTGAACTGTATTCGGTCCCATTGAAATGAGTCGGTCGGGACCGCCGAACGGGTGTCGGTCGGTCCCAGGACCCAGTTGGTGTCGGGCGGAAGTAATTCCGCCAGACATCAAAATAAGCCCCTTAGGTGCGAGCTGAGACACTTATCCAAATATGTACTAAAGCTGTGACACTGCCAAGTAAACCATCCAGTCAAGTAGCCCTTTCAACATGTGTCAGGCCTAGTACACTTGTGTGTGTGCATGCAATTGTACTGCTCGGCTGAATTGGAATTTAAAACCCCTTTACAAGCCTCAGACTGCTGTTGTACTACTTAAAAGTTTCCCCTAAGGTAGCCTGTAGCTAAGCTATAGGGTAAACTCTTTGTGCATAAAAGCAAACACATGTACTTATAAGTTTTTGACAGGTATACGCATATTTTTTGGCGCATATGCTGAGTTACATATTCAGTTCTCTAAATTGAGTGGAATGTCATGGAAGCATCTACACCTTCACTCATATGCAGCAGTGGCCCGTGCAGGTAAGAGCAGTGGGGCGGTGGGGCTGGGTGGGGGGGATATTGACAGACGATGGCAAGGGAAAATTAATTCTTTATTTAATTTTCCCTCATGGTCGTCAATCGAAATCCTCCCCCCACCTGGCCCCACCGCTCTTACCTGCACGGGCTGCTGCTGCTCATATGCACAGACACAACTCTTATGTATATAGCGCTAATGGAGGTAATGACACTCCAAGAGACAATCCATGCCACTACTTACATATAGATTTACATTGCCAAACAGGCAGAATGAGAGCCACCAATGCACTAACAGATTTACTACATATAGAAAAAACCCACAGATAGGAACTGAGACACTTATCCAGATATGAAGGAAACCTCTTACACTAGTATGTGAACCACTGAGTTAAGTAGCCCTTTCAAAATACAGGTAGTGGATGCGCTACACACCTATAATGGTATACATAGTGAATTAATGTAATATTTATAATATTAGATGTTTTAATGTGATAACATACTATTGAAATTGTATTTTCATTTCAGATATATAGTTCCTTGAAGCAGTACACTGAAAGATGACATTAAAAGAACAGAAGAGAAGAGCACAAAAAAACAGTACTACTTCCACAAAACTCAGAAGGAAAAAGTGGATGATGGACAGAATATTCTGAAGGAAAAAAATCTATTGGTAAGAGAACTAAACAGTTTCTTAAAAGAGTATTAAGAAGATTGAAAAATGTGGAAAGTGATGAGAAAATAATGAAAATGTTGCCCACAAGTCAGATATGGAAAGCAGTAACTCATGTTCGAACTGGAAAACACTGTAAAAAACTACTCACAGTGGTGGCTCGCAGAGGGAGTGCTGTGGGGCGGGGTGGGGGAGGGGCTGGGTGGGGGGGTAGTGGAGTCGGACATACAACGGGCAGGAGTAAAGTAAGTAAATAAATACAACTATTTACCTTGCGCTCGCTGCATCGCCGAGTTGGCGATGCAGCGAGCGCAAGGTAAGTAGTTTTATTTATTTATTTACTTACTTTACTCCTGCCCGTCGTATGTCCGACTCCACTACCCCCCCACCCAGCCCCTCCCCCGCCCCGCCCCACTGCCCCACAGCACTCCCTCTGCGAGCTGCCACTGACTACTCATCTAATAGCAAGAGAAAAGAGAAAAAAAAGATATAAGAAGAATGTTTAGAACTCGAGTAATACAAAATGTACTAAAAAACATAAAGCAATATAAAAGAAGATCAGCAGCTTATAAGCAAAAGTAACATCAAGAAACTGTAGTAGATAAAGCATTTGCCTTAAAGCGAAAACTATTTATCTTTGTACTGAAGAGAAATTAGAACACTGGATAAAACAGTGCTCAGTATGAAGATGAAAAACCAGAAAATAAGGCTTATTATTAGAAGTAACTTTTGCAACATCTTCAGTGGTGAATGGAAACGTGCTTCCAGTACTGAACCTCTCTTTGATGAAGAAAGCTACTTACAAGAGAACACATTAGTGAATGCAGTTGAAACTACTGGTCGATGTTATGAGGTGAAGGATGGTAGTCCCTTCCCAAAAGAGGTGATTGTCCCTAGGAATGTTGAGGATGTAATAGCTGAAGCAGTACAGGGAAGACGGAGACAGGGTCCAGTATATAAGTGGAATTGTAATAGTATCTGTAGTATTCAACAAGAATTATTTGATATTGTACATAATTTTTTACGTCAATTTCGAGATAGAAGTATCTAACAGAAGATTGCCATTTTGCAAGGATTAGATCTATGCAAAATCAGAAAATAATTTGTAAGAACATTCTATAATGTTTCTATCCAAAAAAGTGTGCCAAAGCAATTTTCATCTTTACGGAATGTTTGCTGTTCACTACTCTGAAATGTTGAAGTTAGTTCGAAGACTTTACTATTTCAAAACTCCTGCACTGTATTTATAAGAAATTAATACATCTCTCTTGCATGGTACAGTGGCAGACATAAAGAAAGTTTGTGATGATGTACAGTTCCGTTTCTTCGGTCCTGAAGAAGAGTGTAGGGAAACTGAGGACTTGATACCTGTAGGTGTAGTAGATCATGAGAGAGAGATTACTATTGTTAACTTTGCAGAAGAGACTACAAAGTTTAACAGTTTCCACTGAGAAACCCAATCGTGTTTGCATATGTTGTTGATGCACTCACTACAAAAGTTAAACTAGGAATGTTGATTTATATTTAAAGAGTAAAAAAAGAAAATAATGATAACTGGCAACAATTTGCTGTTTATGTATTTGTTGAAGAAAGATTTGATTTGTCCAGTGATCTAGTTATATGCTAGTACTGTTACAGCAAATTAGAAGATAACAAAATGCCAGCTAGAGCAGTACACAATAAGTTAGAGTTGGTAACTATTCCTCAAGAACTAGCAGGTTGAAATGTTTATGAGTCTATTCTTATTCAATCTGTCCACCCATTCCAGGCCATAGTTCACATGGAACCTAAGACAGTAAAGCTGTCAGCAACTGACTTATAAAAAAGCCTTAAAGGAAGGGTTGTATAAGTACCTTTGGATTTTAAGCAGAATATTTAAACTATTGGTGTAGATAGACAGGATAATGAACCACTAGTTATTCTAGTAAATGGCGTTCCTACAAAGAATAACAAAATTTGGTAAGAGTTAGTAGATATTAGTAAAGTTAGAAATGCAACATTATACCTGGTACAAAATAATGTTTATTATAAGAATGTTGATTTTAATAAATATACAACATATGTACAGGACGAAGCATTACTTTCAAGTGGCAAAATTGAAAAAGTGGATAAATCCAGATCAGAGGAAATTTAAGAACATTATATCATTCATCTTCTCAATTCAAAAGAAGTAATTGGAAGCACCATTGAATTATTTCAAATGAAAGAAGCAAAAGGAGCTCCCATGAGTATATGGGAAAAAAGTTTAGAAGCTCGATGTTTTCCAAAAGTTATTCCCCACTGGAGAAGGTGGATGATTTGATGACCGACCTGTACAGATACCAGCACCTGAATACAGGTCAACAAGATTTTACTCTGAAGATCCAAGATTTCGGCAGTGCATTCTGCATATATTTCACCTCCTCTTTGAGAGTGATTTGTCTGGATTTTCATATGCAGTGAATCATATATTAAAAACAGGAGTTCATCTGCAAAATCTTTCTGCAAGAGACAAAGTACAAGAAAGGGATGAAAATTTGGAATGTCACTTAATCAATTTAATGGTGTGCCAACGTGACACCAACGAATATTGGTATCACCGTCATGGTGGACTGAAATGCATGTTAAGAAACCTAGGTACACCTACTGGTTTCTAACACTCAGCTGTGCTGAGTATGCTTGGGATGACCTGCTGGAATTGTTGTGAGAAGCAAATTCAAATATAAACAACATTGACGTGAAGACAGCTGGCCAACTTTGTTTCCTGGATCCTGCCACTGTTTGCAGATATTTTAACCATAGGTTTCAAGCTATGATGTCTTTTATCTGCAACAAAAGTAATCCACCTCTTGGAGAAGTAACTGATTTCTTTTGGCGAAAAGATTACCAAGCCAGAGGTGCTTGTCATATACACATTCCACTATGGATAAAGAATGCACAAACATTTGGAACAGATACTGATGAGGCTATCCTGTCATTCATCGAACAGTACATTGCATGTGCTATCCTAAAAGAAGGTGGAGAAAAGAGCTTGAGACAACAAGTTTTACGTTTTCAAAGTCATAACTGAGGAAAATACTGCAGTTGAAAATATAGATACAAAGGTACATTTTATTCAAGATGCTTTGGATTCCCTCGACCTGCAATTTCTCAAGGAAGAGTAAACAGCTTCTTGTCAGCAGTAAAACATACAATAACTGAGAAATCACCCAAAAACTCATACAACTTAAAAAGAACAGAAGCTTCAAAGTATATTAATTACTATAATCCAGTCATTCTGAAAATGTGGAAGGCAAACATGGATATTTAGTTTCAGTGGTGGCTCCTCCAATAAAGCGGAGGAGCGTCGCCCGACTGCTTTCAGCAGTGGAAATAAAGGAAAAATAAAATGATAATAACTTGTTGTTATTATCATTTTATTTGTTTTTACTGCGGCAGCTTGGCGGGGCGGGCAGGGCTGCTCTCAGAGCAGAGGGAGGAGTGGTGAGCACTCTGTAAAGTGCGCATGACTGTTTGGCCCGACATCTCGGGCCGGCCAAACAGTCATGCGCACTTTGCATTTTCTCAACTCAGGCTGCATTACAGCCTGGGTGGAGAACATGCCCAGGCTCTCATTCCCTGGCTGAGCGCCAAACCACGGCACTCAGACCAATCACAAAGCCACATTGCAGGGTTGTGATTGCCTTAGGGGAGTCTGGGTGCTTTCTGTTCCAGCTGGTGCGGAGAACCGACGACGGGGGACAACAAGGAGAGACGCGGCAAGGAGATAAGTTTTATTTATTTTTTCTTTATCCACTCCCCCTTCAGCCCCCTGCCCTCTGCCCCGCCACCCCCGATCTGTGCCAGCCGCCACTGTTCAGTTTGTTGCAGACAATTCAATTGCTGTTGCTCGTTACCTCACATCATACATTACCAAATCAGAGAAGTCAGAGATGAAAGAGATGTGTGAGGAGATTTCTGCAGAGAAAAGTCTAAGCAAGAAATTGAACAGCTTCAGCTTTAAGATACTTTCACATAGAGAGACAGGATCCTATGAGTGCTCAGATCGATTAATCTCAGCCAGTTTGTTTTCAAATTCAAGAGGAATCGTTTGGGTAAGCTAGGCCTAGCCAGCACATGGAACAGAGTGTTAAAGTTTTTTTCAGAGATACAATACTTGGCAGAGTTTCATCCAGAAAGTCCTGAAATTGTGAAAACAAATATGTTAGATACATACTATCCAAGAAGGAGTCCACATCTTGGAAATGTATGCCTGTATGAAATACTACAACACTACACATATAAAAGTAATGTTACAGAAAACGTACAAGAAGAAAAGTATGCAGTAATTAGATATGATGGACGTTTGGTCCAACATGCCAAAGGAAATCTTATTAACCATAGAAAATTCAGTTGCCAAACTGCGGATGAGAGAGAATGTTTCTATTTAGCACTTCTACAACTGTTCAAGCCTTGGTGTACTGAAATAGAATTACTTAGAGACTTTGACTTTGATTCTTTCAATGCTGTAAAATACAGTATTCAATTTTTCCAAACTATTAGAAAATGTTAAATGATAAGATTGCACAAGAGGAAACTATTGCAGCAGAAATAGCTAGAGAAAGTTCACAAAGTAGTCAAAGTTCTGGGCCATTAACTCAAGATCCACTTGGACAGCCAATTCAAAATGAAGCAGCAATAGCCATGAATGAGGTGGAAACTGCAATGGAGCGAGCAAAACAGGACACTATTGACTTTGAACAGTTAGAAGGACAACTTAACAGTCAACAAAAATAAATCCATATACAAGTAAAAGATAAAATAGAACATGGATTCCTGCAGGATAAGAAAGAGATGTCTATGCTCGTCATTTCAAACTATTTTATTATACATCAGTGGCCAAGCTGGCACAGGAAACAATTTCTTAATTAAAGTTCTGACAAGTGATCTACACATGACTACAGAATCAAATTTATCCTGATAAGTAACATCACCAAATGGATTAGCAGCACACAACATATAAGGAGTTACTTTACATCAACTACTTATGTTACCCGTTGAACATGATAATAAACTGCAATACTAGAAGTTACATGGAGAAGCTTGCCATGAAGTCTCAAGAGTACTGAAGAAACTGAAACTTTTAATCACCGATGAGGTGAGCATGGTCTCAAACTTAATGCTTGCCTTTGTACACTTGAGAATGCAACAGATTTTAAAAACAGAGTATGACGTATTGTTTGGAGGAAAGCATTTAATTGTCTTCGGGGACTTGCTGCAACTGACTCCTGTTAAAGGGCAACCTGTTTTCAAGACTCTTCTTCATAATGAAACAAGGAATTCTTCAGGAAGCATGGGTAATGTAAACATTTGCCTAAACTTTATATACAAGGAACTAGTGAAGAATATGCGGCAAGCAGCTGCTGTAGAATTAAGAGGTATCCTAAAGGACACAAGAATAGGAGTTTTGACAAAAAAAGGTAGACAAGCTTTGGAAAGTTGACTAATCAAGAAACTGTTTACATCTGAAAACACACCAGCAGAACTAATGTAGAATTTGATTGCAGAAGAGAAATCCATAGTTTGTTTATTGCCTACAATGCAAGAGTGCTCAAACTTTAATGAAGAACTACTCACATTGGAAAAGCTACATATTTGGGAAATTTCAGCTATCGATAAAATGGAACACCAGGGAGTAACAATACTACTAACTGAAAAACTACAAGCAAAATTGCATTCTTTAGAGAAGGCTGTATCGAAGACTGCAGGTTTAGAAAAGTGTTTACTCGTTTGTAAAAACTATTGAGTTATTTTAAGGTGTAATTTGAATGTTGAGGAAGGATTAGTAAATCCTGCCTCAATGCAGTGCTCACCTTGCATGTTTCTTTTACATGGGTAAAGTTACTGATTTTGTTAATTTTTCAAACAGGAATCAGATAGAACTTTTGGTTGTTAAATGTGATCAGATTGATGAAGGAAAGCAGTTTGGCTGTTGTGTTGTACATTTTTTGCTTGTAAAGGACTTGTATGTTTGATGACAACAGTTCCCAGTGTCCCTAGCGTATGCTGTAACTATCCATAAATCTCATAGACAGAGCTTTTGTGAACATCGGTAGTAGTGTGTTTTAAGAAGGAAAGCCACATGGTGCTGTTAGAAATTGGGTTTCTGGTTGGCTAGGGTATACACCTAAGCGAAGCAGAACCCACCACTCTACTCAGGGTAATGTAATGGAGTTACACACCCAAGATAACCCTTGCTCACCCCATTGGTGGCTTGGCAGAGCAGTCAGGCTTATCCCAGAGGCAATGTGTAAAGCATTTGCACAGCACACACACACACACACACACACACACTAGTGACACACTAGGCACACCACAAAAAGAGAGACTCCATACAAGGTTATATCACAAATATCCTTTGTATTCATACATAAAACACATTAGACCACAATTACATAAACCACTGCACCAACTAGGCCTTTGTCATAGTCATAACATAGACCATAAATCACTTTGCATCAGATTAAACCATAAGCACATAAATCACTTTGCCACTAGGGCAATGGTCATTACATCACATGTGGGGCATCCATATATAGCCATATATATTGCCCATGCCATCAGAGCATGAATGCCGCCATCGAGTAGGGGGAGAACCACATAGATCCCCCAAAACATCACCATTACATGCCAACTATGCAGTTAGAACCCGTAGGCCACAGGAGCACCTGCGCGCCTACAGTGGATAATGCAGTAAACTTTCCCAGCAGGGGCATCCGTCAAGGTCTCGCCCTGCCACACCATACAATTTACTATTGCCCCCCACATCCATGTCAGAGTGGGGGGAAAGGGTGGACAACACTCCCTCAGCGGGGCGACCTCTCAGGGTCCCCCGCGTAGGGTCCCACTCACCTAGCTTGTTCAAAGCAGCTGCCCACTACCACACAGGCCAGCTGCCGTGCCAGGCAAATGGAGCGGTGCAGACCCAGCTCCTTCCACAGCCTCCCACTGCTTTGCTCAGGGTAGCTGCCCACTACCATGCAGGCAGCTGCCACGCCCAGCCACCTGAAGAGCATTCCCTGCTGTCTCGGGGGTAGAAGGTGTTGCGTCCTCGCTGCTGTGCGTGGCCCGTCGGCTTCCTGGCAGTGACGTCAGGAACTCCCGGTGGCCACGTTGGTTGCCTGGCAATGCCAGTGCAGCCTCGCGCTTCAAGGAACCGGGCGGGGCTGCACTTGCTTTGTATAGGAGCGGCGGTTCTTCCTTTCTCCTGCTCTCTGTGGCAGCGGCCACACAAACTCGCGGTGAAGGAGGGGGAGAGCACTTCTTGAGCAACCCGCTCTCCTCTCCTGCTGCCCACAACACAGGTCGCAGTTCCGCACTTCGGCACACGCTAGGGGTAGTTAATTACAGCACTCGCCTATCATAGTGATAATGAAGCACTCTCCCCATACCTGTGCCTCAAATCATGTGCTCAACACGCGCTTACTGAATAAAAAGGGTGAAGAGCACAGCGCTCACCATGCGCTTGTAGAATAGCCTCAATGCAGTGCTCACCCTGCATGTTTCTTTTACATGAGAACCAAAAGGGGACGAACAGTCCAGTCCTTTCTCCTGCTCCAGGCAGGAGCAACCACTGCAGGCTGTCCTACCCCACACAAATTAGGGGCAGCGCTCCTCACACAGCTTCTCCAGCTCTTCTCCCAGTCAGGGTATGTTTTTTTTAGATATAGCATGGATCTTTCTCCTGAAGTCTTTTGTATCCATGAGACTTCCAACAGAAGGCCAGCACACACAAGCCCATGGAAATGTCCTTCCTAAGCAGGATACCACAGCAGGGCAATAAGAGACAGTCCTTTCCCTCCACCATAGACAGAAGGAGCAACTAAAGGCCAACCCACCCCTCACTCAGAAAAGGCAGCGCTCCCCACACAGCCCTTCCGCTCTTCTTCTTGGCAGGGTCCTCTTGTTCCTGGAAGTAATCTAAAGTCCTGGGGTTTCAGGTGTAATACTTATACCCCAAAATGTCTTTGTTCTCTTTGTGGCAAGGGTCTCTGAACCCAGTCCAAGCCAGTCCTGTCCTCCCTGGTGCAGCATGACCACAGGGGGCGGAGACAGCATTGTGCAAAAGGAGAAATAGCCTATTCGGTGTAAGTACAACTCCTCCCACCACTCTAAAGGTAGGTCAGGTCTATTCAGCCCTGCGAAGAGTCAACCAGGCAAGGCAGGGCACACCTCAACCCCCCAGTGACTGTCTAGAGTGAATGCACATGTCAGTTCCTGTCACTCACACACCAGACACTGAATACACAAACAGCCAGAGGCACACAGAATGGTAAAGTAACAAAATGCCCACTTTATAAAAGTGGCATTTTCAAACACAGAATTTAAAAACCACCTTCACCTGAAGGTGTGTTAATAAATTCTGAGCTCAGTGAGCCTAAACTTCATTTTACTATCTTGTCCCTATTGTAAGTTACACATGCAAAAATGTTACAGTGCAACCCCAATGATAAGCCTATGGGACAGATAACCTTTCAATAGTGAAAAACGAAATACACAGTATTCCACTATCAGTCACACACACCAGTACATGTCCTACATTTCACATATACTGCACAATGCCCATGGGAGTACCTTGGGCCTACCTTAGGGGTTCCTTACATATAAGGAAAGGGAAGGTTTGGGCCTGGGGCGGGTGCACTTTCCAGGACAACAGGGCAGTTCACAACTGCGCGCGCAGACACTACAGTGATAGGTCTGAGACACATTTACAGGGCTATTCATGTGGGTGGCACAACCAGTGCTGCAAGCCCACTAGTAGCATTTGATTTACAGGCCCTGGAACACATTGTGCACTATACTAGGGACTTACCAGTAAATCAAATATGCCAATCATGGATAACCAATCATTGTCACAATTTTTACATAGAGCATATGCACTTTAGCACTGATCAGCAGTGGTAAAGTGCCCAGAATTCTATAGCCAATGAAAACAGGGTCAGAAAAATAGGAGGCAAAAGGCAAAACGTTTGGGGATAAACCTGTCAAAAGGGCCAGGTCTAACAGTTGCATTGTCTCAAGTTAGAACATTGTCCCGTTTCTATTTGATGAGAAAAAATGTACTGCTGATGGAAGTTGTGTAAGAGAGTACAATCAGTTAAGAAGTCTATATGCTCCTCAATTAGGCTCCCCGCTGGACCTTTGCCCAGCTAGGATAATGTCCAGTCTAGCTATCTGGCTCTTCAGTAAAATCTTTGTTTGATCTTTCATTAACCTCTGCCAAACTGCTATCAGATTGGAAGTGTGCACAGGTATCTCCACTTCTCAAAAAGCCTTCTGCCAATCCTAACGATCTAGCTAATTGTAGACTTATCTCGCTACTACCTTTGCTCACTAAAATTCTTGAGAGTCATATTAACAAACAGCTCATATTTTATCTAGATGAACATCGGATTTTAGACCCTTCACAATCTGGTTTTAGAGCACAACACAGAGACAGCATTGGTGGCAGCTACCAACAATATATGACTCTCTCTTGATGTAGGAACCCCAATCATGCTGGTTATGTTGGACCTGTCTGCCATGCTTGACACAGTCTCCCATTCCATTCCCATGCGCAGACTACATGAAGTAGGTATCCATGGTAGGGCATTACTTTGGCTCAGGGACTTTCTTGACAATCGTACCCATCAGGTTTGTCTGGGTTCATTTAAATCTAGAAAGATACCTTCTAATAAAGGTTCGGGCCTGAGCCCAACTTTATTTAACATCTATGTTGCACCTCTGGCAGATGTTGTGAAATCCTGTGGTGTGGAGATTATGTCATACACGGATGACACTCAACTCCTTATCTCTTTTGGTCCTGACCCAGATATGGTTAAAAATGTGCATACTGCATGAGGGAGATCGCTGACTGGATAGTCAATAAATATCTCCAACTAAATAGTGAGAAATCTGAGATTGTGTTGTTTGTCAAAGCTCATGAGCTCTGGTCAGCTGACTTGTGGCCTTCAGATCTTGGACCAGCCCCCCACTCCCAAACAAGTGGTGAGAAATTTAGGAGTGAAACTTGATCGGACACTATCCTTAAGAGACCAGGTTAACACCACATGTGGCACTTGTTATGCCATGATGAGGCTATTAAAAAAAGTCTTTCCCTGGCTGCCTACCACCTCTAGGAAAACCCTGGTTCAAGCACTTATAATTAGTTGCCAGGACTATGAAAATGCATTGTTAGTTGCAGCAAATAACATCTTGCTGGCTAAATTACAGGTCGTTCAGAACACTGCTGCCCGGTTGATTTGCAATTTACCTGCTCGGTCATCTTCAGCTATTACATTAAAAAAATTACATTGACTGCCCATAAAAAAGGGCAATCTTTAAGCACTGTTGCTTGACTCATAAGGCGCTTTATCAGTCTCAGCCCATGTATCTCCGTTTCAAAACTGAGTTATTACTTGCTTTCCAGACAGTTAAGATCTTCTGATAAAGCCTTTCTGCAGGTTCCACGTATTCGTACTGCCAGATTTGGCAATAGAGCTTTCTCATATCTGGCTCCTCATCATTGGAACAACTTTCCTCTCCATATTCACACCTGCCTCAATTTTTGAATTTCAGGAAGATGCTCAAAACATGGTTGTTCTAGACAGTCTTTACCTGCCCGCTCAGCACAAGCACCGAGATACTCCTTCGGAAGTGAGTCGTGCGTGATACCAAGTACATTTAACAATAACAATAACAATTAGGTCAATATCCTATTTATGAGAAACGGATGATATGTCCAAAACGTAAGCATACCAAACACTCAACTGAAGTCCAAGAAAAGAAATGAAACCAGAACAATCTACAAGTCGCTAAAAAGAAATATTGTAGAACACCAGTTGGAAAACAGTTCAGGTATCAGCTGCTATGCAAATGTGGTTCTCAATGTACACATCTTCTTGATCAAACTGAACAAAAACATGAAAAAAGGTTCTGTTCTGCACTATACCATATACACCAACTTTTACTCACTGACAGAAGTATAATGCATTCTGCTTCAGGTATTCGAGATCTTTTGGATGTAGGTAGTGGGTTAGTAATATTTACTCTCAACATACAACAAGATGCACAAGAATTTATAATGGTCATGCTTGGAGTTTTACAAGAAGAAGAAGTAAATATTGATGACTTATTTGGATTAAGTTACAAATGGGACCATTGCTGTGAAGATTGCACATTTACATCTACTACTGAAATGCTGAACAATTTCTATACTTAACACTACCAGATTGCAAAGCATTGTCTTTTGACAAATTGATTAAAACAGCAAATCATAATATGATCTGCCCAAATTGTAGATCACAGCTTATGTCTACATAAAAATTGAAAGAAGTGGAAAATACATATACATAATACATATATTAATGCTGCAACGATGTTGACAAGATGGATCTAAACTGGAAATTGAAATTACAAACTTCAAAGCAAATCAAATATCAATATCTGGAAGAACTTCTACAACAATGGCTGTGATCTTCCATGAAGGATTTAATATAACATCTGGACACTACACTGTCTACATAAAGAGTGACAGCAGATGGATGGATTGCAATGATACCAATCTTACATTCAAAACCAAAACTGCTATTCAAACTATGAAATTCTCACCTGTTGTTTCTTCCACCAAAGTTCTAAGGACATCATTTGGTTTATTGGGGGTGATGTCCTTAAAAGGTGAATAATTACACTTTTCCACGTGATCTGGCCTAGTAGGGATAATATTCTAAAAACCACCTTCAGAAATCAAGAATGGTATATATTTGTTTGTAGTATTGTACCAGGTATAATAATAATAGAAAATGTTTTCATATCCATTTATTTTAACTAGTAGAGTAAATATAGGTGAAACAACTAATTCGTTAATTGTAGTGAGTGTAAAGCATAGTAACACATATTTATAATGATGTACTATGCACTTCTTTTGTAGAATCGGTATGATTGTTTTTTCTCCCACTGTTTGAAGAAGGTGCTACATAAAGACCACTGTGTATGGTGAAGTAGTATGAAAGCTGAGAACAGTCAAAAAAACGGCAAGTGATTTTTTTTATCAGGTTATAATGCACTGTTATTGTTTAAAAAAATGTAATGTTATAATGTTTAGTTTTGAAGATAACATACTAACACATTTGTATCTACTTTTCTTTTTAATAGTGGCTACAGTTCAACATACTAAGGTACTTGGAAACACTAGGGTGTAAGAGAATGTTCTAATAAGAATCTCCTTACTAAATGGTTCAACACAATTACATGGTGGGTAAGAATGTAGGGCCCTGTCTTCGTTAAAAACAAGACATCCCTCACAAACATGTCAGTGAGCTCCTGGGCAAAGCTTCAACATCTGTAAAATGTATTAAATCCAATTTAAAACTATCAATTTCTACTTTTTTTAAATTACATATACTAACCTCTTAAATTATGATACATATTTAAATTGTATATTACCATATTTAAAACTTTTAAAAATCACGCCGAAGTCGTGTCTCCTTCGCGGACCCAGAAATACGTTCCGGCAGGGTGCGCGATAGCATTGCGGTTCCGTAAAATAGCTAAAAACACTTTTGAAATAACTTAAATATATCTTCATATTTGTTTCAGTATTCTGTTAGTAAATCACTTCCCTTAAACTGGACATTCAAAACCTTTTCATATGTATTCTACACTATTAAAACTATGCTAGGTCACCTCCCTATACGGCTCCAAAAACAGGTGCACGAACGAGCTGCGTCTCCGTAAAACTGGCAAAAACATTATAAAAATATTTTACATCTATTATTTAATGTATATGTGGCTCCCTTGGCCTCGATCATCAGGCAGTTTGGGTTCTCAGTTGTCTCCTATGCAGACGACACCCAGTTGGTGGTGTCAGTCTCAAGCAACGTGGAGGAAACCGCCGACCGTTTCAACGGCTGCATGCTGCAAGTCAACCAATGGATGCAGTTCAACTGCCTGAAATTGAACGGAGGAAAGACTGAAGTCTTGCTGTTGGGCTCGGATTCATCCCTCTGGTCGCCCAGATGGTGGCCTGCCAATCTGGGCGATTGTCCAACCCCAGTGTCCAACGTCAAAAATCTTGGAGTCATCTTTGATGACAAACTAACATTCAATAGTCAGATCAATAGGCTCGCTTCTACCATCTGGTTCATCTTAAAAATGATCAGAAAAATCCGTCCATTTATCCCTCCCGATGCAATCAAAATGCTGGTTACGGCCTTAGCCCTTTCGAGATTGGACTACGGGAATGCCCTATACATGGAGATTCAATCCCAACATCTACTAAGACTGCAGCGTTTGCAGAACGCTGCAGCCAGATTAGTGCTAGATATTCCTAGGTTCAAATCAGTCTCACACGGTTTAAGAGCCCTCCACTGGCTCCCAGTGAAAAAGAGGATTGAGTTTAAGTCCCAATGTCTGGCCTTGAAAGCTCTACATGGTACAGGGCCGCAATTCTTGAGGACGCACCTGAAATGGTACGCGCCGGCCAGAAGTTTAAGATCTGCCCATGCAAAACTTCTGCAGACACCCAAGTTTAAGAAGGCCCGCTGGGGTGGAAGAAGCTTCCTGTTGGGAACAGTAAAGATCTGGAATCAGCTGCCCACCTCCATCATCCCCTTTGGTATCGCTTTGTTCGCCCTAAGTTGGCAGGGTATGCCCAGACGTGGGTCCCTTGCTCACTTTGCCACTGGATTCAAGCTAGCCTGGCTGATGACGGCTGAATAGCCAGAAACCGGTCCCAGGATGCTTGTTTCCGGTCCAGGGAAGACATGGCTTGGCAGTTCGGGCTGGACTGTTCCCATGAGGCACAGGGTCAGACTGATTTGCATATGGCCATGTCTGAACTGGGGTGGTGGAGTGAGCTAAAGAATGATGATGGATTAAACCCAGATCAGTTGACTGGGGGTGAGTGTTTGATCAGCTCAAGCGCTCCGTCCATCATCCCCTTTGGTATCGCTTTATTCGCCCTAAGTTGGCAGGGTATGCCCAGACGTGGGTCCCTTGCTCACTTTGCCACTGGATTCAAGCTAGCCTGGCTGATGATGGCTGAATAGCCAGAAACCGGTCCCAGGATGCTTGTTTCTGGTCCAGGGAAGACATGGCTTGGCAGTTCGGGCTGGACTGTTCCCATGAGGCACAGGGTCAGACTGATTTGCATATGGCCATGTCTGAACTGGGGTGGTGGAGTGAGCTAAAGAATGATGATGGATTAAACTCAGATCAGTTGACTGGGGGTGGGTGTTTGATCAGCTCAAGCGCTCCGTCCATCATCCCCTTTGGTATCGCTTTGTTCGCCCTAAGTTGGCAGGGTATGCCCAGACGTGGGTCCCTTGCTCACTTTGCCACTGGATTCAAGCTAGCCTGGCTGATGACGGCTGAATAGCCAGAAACCGGTCCCAGGATGCTTGTTTCCGGTCCAGGGAAGACATGGCTTGGCAGTTCGGGCTGGACTGTTCCCATGAGGCACAGGGTCAGACTGATTTGCATATGGCCATGTCTGAACTGGGGTGGTGGAGTGAGCTAAAGAATGATGATGGATTAAACCTAGATCAGTTGACTGGGGGTGAGTGTTTGATCAGCTCAAGCGCTCCGTCCATCATCCCCTTTGGTATCGCTTTGTTCGCCCTAAGTTGGCAAGGTATGCCCAGACGTGGGTCCCTTGCTCACTTTGCCACTGGATTCAAGCTAGCCTGGCTGATGACGGCTGAATAGCCAGAAACCGGTCCCAGGATGCTTGTTTCCGGTCCAGGGAAGACATGGCTTGGCAGTTCGGGCTGGACTGTTCCCATGAGGCACAGGGTCAGACTGATTTGCATATGGCCATGTCTGAACTGGGGTGGTGGAGTGAGCTAAAGAATGATGATGGATTAAACCCAGATCAGTTGACTGGGGGTGAGTGTTTGATCAGCTCAAGCGCTCCGTCCATCACCTCCATAAAGAGCAGCCCATCACTTTTGTCCTTTAGAAAGGCGCTAAAAACCTGGCTCTTTAATAACTGATCCATCCTGTATATCCCGCCAGCACCGCTCAGATCTTCCGCTTCTAGCGCAAAGAAGCCCTTGGGCATTAGTTGCGCTCTAGAAATATGCCAATCAAATCAATCAAATCAAATCTATAGTAATATTAGTTTTTCATTTTAGTAATGAACCTCTTCCCTCAAAATGTACATTATAATTCTCTGTATATGTATTTTACACTTGTAAACATATATCTGGTTCACGCACCCAATGTGTAAAACAACGACAGGTATGCAACTTCATATTTTTAATTAAAAATAAAAACAACTTTAATCAAAATATCATTTGTACACAACTCACATTAATACATATTTTACACACATAATACTTACCCTACAAAAAGTACTCCTCACTAATAAAATAAGGAAGTTTATGCCTAACGGCCAAAGACACAATTTCTCTTTTTAAAAGTAAGCTAAATATATAGTAACACACTCTCTAAAAGTATTAATAATGGAACACCTTGTAAAATTCTAAAAAATAAATAACGCTGCACTTTGATTAAATTATCACCATAATATTACCTACCCTTACAAATGCTTTAAAAAACTAAAAGTAAAAAGAACATTATAATTTAGAACAATTATGTACAAAAGATGAAGAAAATCTCTAAAAACAAAGGTCACAGCAATGTTATAGTAAGGAAATACAATTTAAAAATATTAATAAAAGTCACTTTGAAAACTAACGCTAACAGAGACATTAAACTAACAGAATAGCTTTTTAGAAACCTTTGAAATACACTTAAAAAACAAAGGTTACAGGGACGTTATAGTTAGGAAAAACATTTGAAAAACCTAACAAATTCACTTAAAAAACCAAAGGTTAAAGGGACATTATAGTTAGGAAAGAGAATTTGAAAAACCTTTGAAATTCACTTAAAAAACCAAAGGTTACAAGGACATTATAGTTAGGAAATAGAGTTTAAAAAAACTAGAAATTCACTGACAAGAACCAAAGGTTTCAGTGATGTTATAGTTATGGTCAGATTTTACTCGTACAAAGCCAGCGAAATTCACCTGTTATAGTTATCTGATCTAACAATAACTTACACCCCCACAATGCACTGCTTATAACCTCGCATATTACATCACTGATAACATGGTCAGTGACATCACTGATGACATCTTAACTGTGTAAAATTTATTCAAAATACTTTGCATTTAAAGAACTCCTATTCTACCATTTTCTCTGGGGAGGAATGTTTTAATAAAAAAAGTAAAGGATACCCTGTGTTGTACATCAGTACAGTTTTCAATGCCTGCCAATGATAAAAAGAAGGAAATGGGGTGATTTAGGCATCACCTCCATTAGAAGGGAATTTGACATGCACTTTAACTGTTACCAAAGATCTAGAACACAATGGTGTGCAACTTAGATGCAGGTCATCTTGAAGGAGAGAATGGAACATAATCACTAACATCCAAGTAATTTCATTGAGTTAATAGGGAGGAGGAAGGCTATTTATTATGTTGATGCAGATACTTATAAAAGATACAGGATTATAAGTAACATTTCCTTTTCCCTAACATGAGGTTCAATAATACCCTTAAACATAGAATAGAATGACTGACTGCCTGAATACATTTATACCATACACAGTGCCCCAAGGGGGCTCATGGCGCAGGTGCAAAGGGAACAAGAAGTAACAAAGTATCAAGCAGAACACATGGTTCTTATGTTTTTTTCGAAAAAGCAGAATGGAATGCTCGATGTCTTAACATAGTACGTCCCGGAAAATAAGCCTCTAGATAGGAAAGCATCTGCCCTCTCTAGTTAGAATCTCAATGCAACGCTACTGCGGACTAGGCAACCTAGCTTGAAAAGGCTTCAGTCACGTTCTCTGTAGTCTTGTAAATGCAGGTTTTCATTAAAGGCACAGTTCTGTTGGATTGTAAAATTTCTTCAACACAAATTGACTCAGTTGTTTTATTTGGAAATCTATTTCAAGAATTTTACTTGGAACACAGAGTTCTCTCAAGGTGGCTCATGCAAACTTGGATTGTCGTAGCAAAAGGCGTGATATGCTTTTCCCCCACTCATTTAGTACTAAAAAGTCCACTCCGGTGTAGCATATTTTTGACTTGGTATCTTAGCTCTTTTAGACCTTCTCACTGATGATCCTTCATCATCACTGTCGCTTTGTTCAGACTGACTTGAGACTTCTGCAATTGTTTGTGGTGCTCTTCCTTCTGTCAAAATGCGCCTCAATCTGTCTTGTCTTCTGGGCCAACGGTCTCCGGGTGCTACTCGCATTTCAGGTGTACTGTTCTCTTCGATGAGGTAAAAATCATGCCTAGTCAGCCCTTCCTCTCGTGACCTTTGGTACCTACAAGAGCCGACTCTCTGGAACCTCCCTCAGGACCAGCGCATGGAGTCCCATTAACTGCAGCCCCCTCTACAGCTTGGCTAACCTGAGTCGATTGTCTCTCTGTAACCACCGACAAATCCGAAACAGGCACTTCAAAAGAACATGGAACTCTGCGAGTATTGGCGGCATGCACCCAATTTGGAAGACCATCACACTTAACAACAATTGTGTTACCAGGATCACCTGCAACGGCCCACACCAATGAGATTCCAAACATGACTTGCGTACGTGTTTCTTCACCAGGACCCAGTCACCCGGCTGAGGTCGTGACACTGTTCCTGTTGAGGCAAAGTAGCAGCTTCCCCAACCTGCTGAGACACAGAATGTACCATGTCAGCCAGTCCTTTACAGTAAGTTGAGCACCATTCTTCTGTCTGGGGTACTTCTCAAACTCATCAACACAAGAGGGAATGCATCGGGCCATTTTAGAAAAGTTGAAGCATACACTTTTGCCAATCTAGATTTTAATGTTCCAAATATCTGCTCCACAATTTCAGAGGCTTCTGGACGATAGGCACAACTGAGCTTTTATGTCAATTTGCAATGCTGCACATAACATCTTTAGGACCTCATTATTAAAATGTGTCCCTCGGTCTGACTCAAAAGAAGTCTGGAATACAAAACACAGTATCAACTCTCTCAACAGTAACTTGGCTACAGTTAGACTGTCATTTCGTCTTCTTGGGTAAGCTTCCACCCAACGCGAAAATATACAAACAATAATAAGGATGTATTTCATACCATTGCACATGAGCATCAACTAAATCAAGCTGCATTCGGTTAAAAGGACCTCTTGATGTTCCTACGTGACTCATTGTGAATGGTGTTCTTTTCCCCACATTTTGTTATTGACACACCATGCAGCGGTGACACAGAGCTTCTGCCACTGATCTGAACCTTAAACCATGTCTGGGGAAAGAGGCGCATCATAGCATCGCTCCCAACATGTGCAGAACCATGATAGTATTGCGCTATGGGAGGCAGCAAATTATCTGGTAATACGGGTCTACCATCAGTGTACACCCACACCTCATCTTTTTGCCTTCTAATGCAACCTGCTCTGATCCATTCTTGTTTCTCAGCATCTGGTTCTCATCCTGTAATGCTTTCACCTCCTCCCACGTGTCTACAGTAGATAACAACAGTTTGCAATCTGTGACATCAGTGTTCTCTCTCAGAGGATCTCCATTGAAGGTGTAACAATTTAGAGCGCAATAGCACGAAGTCTCATCCGCATACCGGTTTCCGACTGTGACATAATCATTGCCCTGCCAATGGGCAGCACACTTCACCTAAGCAATTTGAGCAGGCAATTATAGTGACAGCAAAAGGTTTCTCACACTCTCTCCGTTGCGGATGGGTGACCCCGACGAGGTCATGAACCCCCGCTGTGACCAAAATTGCCCAAAGACATGTACGATGCCAAATCCATACTCACTGTCGGTAAAGATGGCAACTCGCAATTGGCCTGAGATGTTACAAGCTTGCAACAAGGCCACTAACTGAGCTACTTGAGCTGAAAACACACCTTGCAACCATAATGCTTCAGTCACACCCGCAACTGTACATACAACATATGCAGCCTTTAGATTTCCTTCTGCATATCGCAAACAAGATCCGTCAACAAACAACATATAATATGATTCAGGTAAAGAGGTGTCAATGATATCTGGCCTTGCCTTCGTACACAACTCAGTCATGTCCAGGCAATCATGATCAGCCTCATTAATCACAACCTCATTTCTAGGAAGGGGCATCAAAGTTGCAGGATTCAAACTTGTGCATCGCATCAAAGTCACATTCTCAGCTCCTGAGATTATCTGCTCATACCTTGTAAGGTGGCAGTTTGTGAGGTGTTGCGTTCGAGTACGAGTAAGCAAGACCACAACTGAGTGTGGCACGTACCCCCTAAGCGGATGTCCCATCAAAATGCTCTCTCTGCTCCAAACTCACACACATTGCAGCAACAGATTTCAAACATCCAGGCATGCGGTGGCAACAGGGTCAAGAGTTGCCGAAAAATATTCTACAGGTCTGCGTGCAGTACCATGCATCTGAGCTAGTACTGATAATGCGCAGCCCTTGCGCTCACTGCAAAACGAATGTATGATGTTACTACGCGTGCTATTACCACGCGGTAGGTTACAACGCGGTCGTTACAACGACCGCATTGTTACCACGCTTGGCTTTACATCGCAAGTCGACTTGCGCTAGATGGCGCGCTGGACTTAGGAATAGTATAAATTACTATTCCTACTCCAGTTAGCGCAACAGCAGGGAATGTGTTGGATTTAAAATCCAACACATTCCCTGGTGTTGCACGCCATCTAGCGCAAGTCGTAGAAATGACTTGCGATGTAAAGCCACGCGTGGCTAACTAACGCGGTCGTTGTAACGACCGCGTTGTTACCTACCTGCGTGGTAACAGCAGCGTTGTAAACGTTGTTTCCCCTGCAAAACAGAGTAAAGCTCTTGTTGTAATCGGCATTCCCGAAGCTGGACCAAGACAAAGACTCTCTCGCAGTTCTGAAAAAGAGTGCATGCAACCATCATTCCAAGGTACAGGGTCTGGCACGTCTTTGTGTGTCAGACTCCGAAGAAGTGTGACTGTCAGAGAAAAACTGGGAATCCATTGTCGACAATAGCCATCCATTCACAGAAACATGCAAACTTCCTTTTGAGTACTTGGCAGACCATGTTCAGAATTGTCTTCGATACCATTTACGACCGCACCCTAACCACTAGACTCCACGATGCCAGTATCCACGACAAGGCCCTGGACTGGATCCACTCCTTCCTTACCGGCTGAATACAGTAAGTCAGACTGCCTCCGTTCCTCTCAGAACCTACAGAGATCAGCTGCGGAGCGCCCCAGGGCTCCTCCCTGAGACCCTACCCTCTTCAACATCTACATGGCCCCCCTCGTGGCCATCGTCAGAAACCGCGGACTCAACATCGTCTTCTGCGCCAATGACACCCAGCTGATCCTCTCCCTCACCAATAAACTCACAGCCGCCAGAATCAACTTTCACAGCGGTATGAAGGCCGAAGCCATCTGGATGAAAGACAGCTGCCTCAAGCTCAACTCAGACAAGACCGAAGTACTCATCCTGGGACCCGCCTCTTCAGCCTGGGATGACTCCTGGTGGCCCGCCGCACTGGGAACCCCTCCCACCCCCACGGACCACGTACATAACCTCAGCGTCATACTGGACTCCTCGCTGGAAATGAACCGCCAGATCAATGCTATTTCCTCATCCTGCTCTGCCTGCTTCAAAAGACTTTCAGATGGATCCCCATATAATCCAGAAAGACAGTCAACACACACTCATCACCAGCAGACTCGACTATGGCAACTCACTCTATGCCGGCGTCACCCCAAAACAGCTCAGGAAACTTCAGAACGTACAAAACGCCGCAGCCAGACTGGTCCTCGACATCCCCTGCCGCAGCCACATAACACAACACCTCCGACAACTCCACTGGCTCTCAGTCAACAAGAGAATTACCTTCAAGCTCCTCACACATGCCTACAAAGCTCTCCACGACGCAGGGGCAGAATATCTGAACCACCGCCTCTCATTCTACGTACCTGCCAGACAACTTTGCTCGGCCCAACTTACCCTGGCCACCGTCCCACGGATTCACAAGACCAGAATTGGAGGAAGATCCTACTCTAACCTCGCTGCAAGACCTGGAACACCATACCCCTCTACCTCAGGCAATCCCCGTCGCTGACCCAATTCAGGAAGGATCTCAAGAACTGACTCTTCGACTGAACTTCCATGCCCAGATGGATTAGCAGCCCCCCTCAGCACCTTGAGACCCTCACAGGGGAGTAGCTGTGCTTTACAAACTCCTGATTGATTGATTGATTGATTGATTGAACTGCAGTGTTCCTGTCCTGGGACACTTTCCTTGCTCCTTTCTCAATATGATGTCCAAGATACAGAACATCTTTCTTACAAAACTGCAATTTGGACGTTGACACCTTATGTCCATTCACAGCCAAATGATTCAGTAAAGCGATGGTATCGCAAGTGCAAGCCTCCTGAGTACTTGATGCTACCAACAAGTCGTCAATGTGCTGAACGAAAAAAAAATGATTAGGCATCTCAAAGGACTCTAAATTTTTCTTTAAAATCCGATTAAATATAAAGGGGCTTTCCGTATACCCTTGTGGAACTCGACACCATGCCAAAACATGACTACTGAACCAGAAAGTAAAATAATACTGACTGTCACCATGCAACGGGATGGAAAGAAGGCTTGACAAAAAACCACTCAGCTTTATGATCTCCAAAATAACCCTTTCTAGACCCTTCCCTTCTCTCCTTGGATCACCCCAAAGCTCATTTTAATACTATGATCTCCCAAACAACTCATCTAATTTCTTCCCTCATCTAAATTCTTCCTTCATCACTCCTTTGACTCATCCCAAAACTCATTTTACTACTATGATCTTCCTAATCCATTACTAGAGATTCTTCCCTCCTCCATCTCTCCTTATACTCACCCCAAACCTCATCTTACTACTATGATCTCCCAATAAACACTTTCTAGACTCTCCGCTCTTCTATCCCCCATTATCTTTTCCAATCCAACTAACAGACTCACATGTCCGCCTCTCAAATGTCACTATACTAATCCACCACTAATCCTTTTTGGGTTCCGGAATAGCGTGCTACTCGCCAAAAAGCGCTTCGACGCCTCGTCAGGTGTAGTAAGCGCTGTATAAATGCAGTTACAATACAATACAATATGGAATCTGAAATAAAATAACTTCTGAATTCGGTACCACGGGACAACATGGCACTACAATCTGATTAATTTTGCGCAAATCCTGAACAACGCGGTATTTACCGTTGGGTTTTTGCACCCCCATAATAGGAGAGTTATATGGACCTCCCAATATTTTCTTTCAGGATTCCTTGCTTAATCATTGAATCAATCAAAGGAGAAATCCCTGCAATGGTTTCTGGACTCAAATTGTATTGCGGGACTCATGGAACTTCAGCATTAGGCTTCACAGCAATTTTTACTGGAGCCACACCTTTAATTAGACCGATATCTTTTCCTGTAAAGTCCCAAACCTCTGGAAATACAGTGTCTCTCAATTCTAGAGGCAGGCCCTCTCTGGTTTGCATGAGGAACAATCCTTCGATCTCTGAATTCTATTTAGCCAATTTAAAACAACATCCTCGTCATTTGTGTGAAACTCAATTCCCTTTGGAGTACAGTAAATTGAGCAATTGAGTTTGCACTAACAAGTCTTGTCCCAGTAAGTTTACTGGACTGGAATCTCACACAACAAATTTGCATAAATCCTCAAAAGACCCTATTTTCACAGGTAGAGGTTTTGTTACCGGGTTTGACATTTGTTGATTCACAACTTCCACAACTTGGATTCTTTCTCCAGAGAGGGGTAGGTTTGGAAGTTGTAGCACCAGTGTCGACAAGAAATGAGATAGGGGATTGTTGCAAAGTCATCCTGTGCTGTGGGCACCCCCCAACTTTCTGCTGACTGGTACTGGTGGTAACTGACTCTGACTGACCCTGGGCTCTGCCTAACCAGGCCCAGGGACAGTGCTATGCTGAAAACACTTAGAATACAGTGAAAACACCTACATACACATGGGTACACTAAGGGTTGGGGTAGCCCTGTAATTGGCATGACCTACCCCATAGGGCCCCAGTACATATTAGGGCAGGGGGATTGAAACTACCTATCAGTCCCTAGTATAAATAGGGCATGGCAGTTTAGAGGCCAGCAGACCTTTCTGCACTTGCATGTGTGCACTGCTGAAGCCTGGGGTATTTTTAAAAGTGGCTCTGTGTGGCAGGACTGCTTTTAAAAAGTAAATTGTGCCCAAACTCGACTTTTGTGTTTGGGGCACTTAAAAATGGATAACCTACAATGTTTTGGCATATTAGGAACCCCCAGGGTCTCCCCTAGGTGTCCCAGGGGTGGGGGTCAGGTATCTATAAGGTAGACCCTTATAAAATGAGTTTTATATGCCCTGGGTAAAGTGAAATTTCACATTTCACTCCCCACATTGTGATAAAGTGCTGCCCAAATTCGACTTTGATGCTAGAAGCACTGTGGAGGGAGGATCTGCAATATTTCTACAGATTCAGAACCCCTAAAGTCTCCCCTAGTTGTTCCATGGGGTGGGGGTCCTATAGATATAGGCGGAGAACTTGTAAAATATGTTTTTATAAGGCCTGGTGCTGGAAAAATGGCCCAAGTCATTTTTCCCATTGCAAATCCCATGCCACATAGGTTAACATGGCAAGAGGTTATTAACTAATAACTCCTGATAGGAGAATGATAGAACTTCCATTCAAAGAGTTCCCAGAATAGTAGTGATAAATCCAACAATATGATATTGTTGAATTTCTCCTAAAATGTACAGACAAGAAGTTATAAGACGTTCTTGTTTGTAGGTCCAGATTCAGCCTTCCAGTGGTCTGTCCTGATTGGTCAGAGTTAAGGGGGTGAGCCTTGCTGCTTTGAAGAAGTGATAAAGAGCCCCTGGGGTTAACCAGCTCTGCTGGGAGGGCAGTGTGCTGCTACACAGGAATGCCAGAGCAGGGGGAGGAGTCGTAAACCATGGTCTTCAAAGGAAAGGGGAAGGCCTCAGTGTCAGTTACCACTCTACTCTTTTAACCCCAAGCCAGAGCTAGGATTAAGGAAGGAATGAGCAGATGCAAGGGGAGAGTCTATGGAAATTATCCATCCTAGGGGTGTGTTTAGCCAGCTCTTAACTCCCTGCTGGAAAATCAGCCATTATGAATTTGGAGGATTTGGTGCACTCTGGGACAAAATAATGCCACACTCTACAGGATCTGGTCATACCCTTGGGGAGTTACCCTGCTCCCATTGGTCAGGAGTGACCTCCTGCTTGACCCAGAGAACTTGGAATAAGTATCTGAGAGGGGCAGAGCCCTTCAGATCTGCTGCTTGAAACTTAAGAGAATCAGAAGGGTCTGCGCTGAAGATTTTGATGTGCATTTCCAAAGGCCAGGACTCTGAGATTGCGCCTTTTTGCACCATTTGAAACTACAGCCCTGTGGATCAAACCTGCTTCAAAAGGACTAAAGAGTGGACTCCCTGCAAGCTACAGGTTAACAGAGCTCACCTGCACATCACCACAAAGAATCCCCAGCCTGGAGTACTACCAGTGGATTTGTAAGGGTTTTGTTCAAGTGGATTGCAGGAATTGAAGTCTCACACTTTCAAGGACCCTCTTGGAGATTCCAGAACCTTGGATTGTGTGTTGGATACTTTGGGACCCGCAAGAAGAACTTCAGGAAGGAGTTCTAACTGGACCCAGCCTGCTGGAGAAGGCTGCACAAGAGTGGTGAGAAATTCTCCAGAACAATTGCTAAAGGTGGATGTGTCCTTGTCAGAGCAAACAAAATGACTAAAAGGGGCTTGTTGGTTTCTAAGCACTAGAAAGCGACTAATCTTTAAAAATTCATATCTCTGGTTCCCTACAGTGGATTTTTTTTCGTTTTGGTGTCATTTAAAAGATAAAAATATTTCCTATCTTTATAAATTGGTGTTGGATTTTTATTTTGTGTTGTGTCTTAATTATTTACTGAATTGGTGTTTTTAAATGCTTTACATACCTGTCTTTGAAGTTAAGCCTGCCTGCTCGCAGCCACGTTACCAAGGGTTGAGCATAGGAATAATTTTCTAAGACCTATTCTGAGCCCGATACTGTGTTAGTGGCCTTATTGCCAGTGGCAGACTTACATTTGCCCCTACAAATAATCCACTTTCCAACATTTGGTGCTCAGCGGTGTGGATGAGGACTTGCGTTTAAAGAGTACACCTTTCAGTAAAGTGAATTAAGATTGTAAAAATCCTCTAAATTGCCTTAGAACAAAACTTTTGAGTTTGATTTTTGGAATTTGGACTAAACTGTTTTTAATCCATTGTTTTGATTTTTCCAAATTGTTCTAAGTCTGTTGTGCCTAGTTATTGTGACCCAAAACTAGGGAACCATGGAGCTGGACCTGGCTAAACTGTCCCAGTTCGCAGTGGGTGATCTTAGGGTACAGTGTAGGCTTAGGGGGCTGCCTGCTTCCAACAAGATTAAGACAGGGTTGCTTAAGTCCCTAACAGCCTGGGCTGGGGTAGCTGAGGAGACTCAAGGGGGGATGGAGGGTGAGCCCCCCAACCTCACCCCAGAGGGGGGTGAGGATGATGCCTCTTCCATTTTTTGTAGTGTTAGACATATGATTCCAGATGGTGGGAGGGGGGGAAGGGTCTCTTGCTCAGGAATCACCACTGTCCCTTGCAGAGAGACAGCTTTAGGCTCAATTAGCTTTGATAGCTTTGGAGCAGAGGAAACTGGAATTGGCTGAGAAGAGATGGGAGAGGGAGGAGGAGTTGAAAAGAAATGGTGGCAGTGAAAATTATGAAGATTTTGAAATGTCCAGGGGTGGTGGTCTTGATCACAAACTTCCCAAGGGTATAGTACCCAAGTACACTGAGGGGGATGACATTGAGAAGTGGCTAGCAGCTTTTGAGAGGGCCCTTAGAATGAGTAGGGTCCACTCTAAGTATTGGGGTGCACTCCTGTGGGAGTTGATTCCAGTAGCTGGGAGGGATAGGCTCCTGAACCTGAAGAGAGAGGATGCAGAATCATACCAGCAGATGAAGGCATGCTTAGTCAAAAGGTTTGGTCTGACTCCAGAGCAGTACAGGGTGAAGTTTAGAGGCACCCAGAAATTGAGTTCAAAGTCTTGGGTAGACTTTGTGGACGTTTCAGTGAAGGCACTGGAAGGCTGGATTGTTGGTAACACTGTTGACACATATGAGGGATTGTATCATTTGTTTTTGAAAGAACACATTTTGACTCATTGTGCAGAAGAGAAGTTACGCCAGTATCTAGAGGACTCTAAGCTGACAGACCCCAGAGAGCTGGGAGAAGCAGCTGATGAGTGGGTGAGAACCCGGGTTTCCATTCAGCACCAGGGGGGTGACCAGAAGAAAGGAGAGGCCCCTCCCCAGGCGAAAACCCAGGGATAGAAGGTCAAAACCAGAAGGTGTCCTCCAAAGACCCACAAAAACCTGCACAAGGAGGGGGGTCCCCGAGCCAACCCAAATTCAAAGGGAGGGGGTATCAAGGAAAGAATGGTAGGTTGTTTGATCCCTCAAAGGTGGGTAAGTGCTTTGACTGTAACCAGCCAGGGCACAAACAGGGAGATGCTGTCTGTGCCAAGAAGCTCCCCCCTAAGGGGCCATCCACAGGGATTGCCAGTGTAAGTGTAGGGGTGGAGAGTGGTGCCCCAGAGAGGGGTAGTCAGGTGGCGGAAGCAACCTTAGTGTCCCTGGGTGGGGTGAATATTGCAACCCTTGCTGCCTTACCTCCAAACATGGACAAGTACAGGCAGAGGCCTAAAGTGAATGGGACTGATGTTGAGGCTATCAGAGACACAGGGGCTAGTGTAACTATGGTCCTGGACGAGCTGGTGCCTCCAGGGAGGTTGCTACCTGGTGAGTTTCACCAGGTGACTTATGCAGACAGCACTACCAAACTCCATCCTATGGCTGTGGTGGATTTGGAATGGGGAGGTGTGACAGGCCCTATGAAGGTAGCTTTGTCAAAGGTGCTCCCGGTCCAGTGTTTACTGGGCAATGATCTTGAAGCCTCTGCTTGGTCAGAGGTGGAGAGAGGACTCCATATGAAAATATTGGAGCTCCCTGAGTAGGTATGTGCTGTGACTAGGTCACAGACTAGCCAGAAGGGAGGGGCTGGACACTTGGACCCTGGAACAAAGCGCCAAGCATCCAAGGACAAGGGTACTGGGCCTGGTGAGCCAGCCCAGGGAACTCCAGAGGTGCAGGGAGAATCTAACCCTAATGGGGAGGATCTGGCCTCTGAGGGAAGGACTCCATCCCTGCCAGAGCTGTCAGATTTGGCAGAACTGACAGGAGCAGGTGGACCCTCCAGAGATGAGTTCAGTAAGGGACAGCGAGACTGTCCCACCCTTGAGAGCTTGAGGCGGATTGCTTCTAAGCAAGAGGAGGGGGATGACAGTGGGTTTCACAGAACTCTACTGGGAAGATGGACTGCTTTATACTGAGGCCAGAAACCTCAAGGAGGGGGCCACCAGGAGGTTGGTGGTGCCCCAGAAGTACAGAGAGTTCATCCTGACTTTGGGTCATGATATCCCCTTGGCAGGACATTTGGGACAGACAAAGACATGGAACCTGTTGGTGAACCATTTCTACTGGCCCCATATGTCTGAAAAGGTAAAGGAGTTTTGCAGCTCCTGTGTCACCTGTCAGGCCAGTGGCAAGGCAGGGGGCAAGACAAAGGCTCCCCTAATACCACTGCCAGTGGTTGGGGTTCCTTTTGAAAGGGTGGGGATGGACATTGTTGGTCCCCTGGACCCACCTACTGCATCAGGGAATAGGTATATCGTAGTGGTAGTGGACCATGCCACTAGGTACCCTGAAGCAATCCCTCTTAGAACCATTGATGCTCCTGCAGTGGCTAGAGCACTGCTTGGTGTGTTCACCAGAGTGGGTTTTCCGAAAGAGGTGGTATCAGATAGGGGCACAAACTTCCTGTCTAGCTATCTGACTGCTATGTGGGATGAGTGTGGTGTCAACTACAAGTTCACCACCCCCTATCACCCACAAGCAAATGGTCTTGTTGAGAGATTCAACAAAACCCTGAAGGGCATGATAAATGGGTTGTCAGAGAAGCTCAGGAGGAGATGGGATGTTCTCCTCCCATGCTTACTGTTTGCCTACACGGAGGTGCCACAGAAAGGGGTTGGTTTCAGTCCCTTTGAGTTGTTGTTTGGACACCCTGTGAGGGGGCCATTGAGCCTGCTGAGAGAGTCTTTAGAGAAGCCTCTTAAAGAAGCAAAGGACAATGTGCTTGACTATGTGCTAGGCCTGAGATCTAGAATGGCAGAGTACATGTACAAGGCAAACAGGAAACTGGAGGCCAGCCAGGAGCTCATGAAGCACTGGTATGATCAGAAGGCTACTATGCCTGAGTATGCTCCAGGACAATTGGTGTGGGTGTTGGAACCTGTGGCTCCCAGGGCCCTCCATGACAAGTGGAGTGGGCCCTATCCAATCTTAGAAAAGAAGGGTGAGGTTACCTATTTGGTTGACGTTGGCACCCCCAGGAACCCTCATAGGGTCCTGCATGTGAATAGATTGAAACCCCATCATGACAGGGCAAACATGACCATGTTACTAGTCACTGATGAGGGTGTGGAGGAGGTAACTGAGCCTGTGCCAGACCTCTTCTCCACTAATGTGCAAGATGGGTCAGTGGAGGGAGTTGTGCTCTCTCTCAAGTTGACAGACCAGCAGCACAGAGACTGTAAGCGAGTGCTGGAGCAGTTTGCTGGCCTGTTCTCTTTGACCCCAGGCATCACTGAGTGGTATGTACACCACATTGACACTGGTGACAGCCTACCTGTCAAACATAAACTGTACAGGTTGTCTGACCATGTCAGAGCCAGCATTAAAGCTGAGGTTGCTAAAATGCTGGAATTGGGGGTAATTGAACCGTCTGAGAGTCCATGGGCCAGTCCAGTGGTGCTGGTACCTAAACCTAATCCTCAGGGGGGACCCAAGGAGTTAAGGTTCTGTGTGGACTACAGAGGATTGAATGCAGTCACCAAGACTGACGCTCACCCTATACCTAGAGCTGATGAGCTCATTGACAGGTTAGGGGCTGCTAAGTACCTGAGTACTTTTGATTTGACTTCAGGTTACTGGCAGATTGCCCTCACTGATGGAGCAAAGGAGAGGTCAGCATTCTCCACACCAGAGGGACATTATCAGTTCAAGGTAATGCCCTTTGGCTTAAAGAATGCACCTGCCACCTTCCAAAGGTTGGTGAACAGGGTCTTGTCTGGGTTGGAACAGTTCAGTGCAGCTTACCTGGATGATATAGCTGTATACAGTTCTACCTGGGGGGATCACTTAAGCCACCTAAGGGAAGTGCTTCAGGCCATGCAGCAGGCCAGCCTGACTATTAAGGCAAGTAAGTGCCAAATAGGGCAGAGTTCTGTGGTGTACCTGGGCCACCTGGTAGGTGGGGGCCATGTACAGCCTCTTCAAGTGAAAATCCAAACTATTTTGGATTGAACCGCTCCTGTTACCCAGACTCAGGTTAGGGCATTCCTTGGACTGACAGGGTATTATAGAAGGTTTGTTCAAAATTATGGGACCATTGTGGGGCCCCTAACAGAACTCACTTCTAAGAAGAGGCCCAAAAAGGTGGATTGGACCCCAGAGTGTCAGAAGGCTTTTGACACTCTGAAAGTTGCTATGTGTTCAGCACCAGTGTTGCTGGCCCCTGACTACACAAAAGAATTTGTGGTTCAGACAGATGCTTCAGAACGAGGGATTGGGGCAGTGTTGTCACAGCTAAATGAAGAGGGCCTTGATCAGCCAGTTGCCTTTATTAGCAGGAGACTTCTTCCTAGAGAGCAGAGGTGGAGTGCCATTGAGAGAGAAGCTTTTGCTGTGGTTTGGTCCCTGAAAAAGTTGAGACCATATTCGTTTGGGACTCACTTTCATGTTCAAACTGACCACAGGCCTCTCAGATGGCTCATGCAGATGAGAGGGGATAATCCCAAGCTGTTAAGGTGGTCCATTTCCCTACAGGGAATGGACTTTACAGTGGAACACAGACCTGGGGTTGCCCATGCAAATGCGGATGGACTTTCCAGGTTTTTCCACTTAGCTGATGAGGACTACCAGGGTGTAGGTTAGTAACCCATCACCTTTCGTTTCGGGGGCTGTGTTGCAAAGTCATCCTGTGCCGTGGGCACCCCCCAACCTTTTGCTGACTGTTACTGGTGTTAACTGACTGACCCTGGGCTCTGCCTAACCAGGCCCAGGGCTATGCTGAAAACACTTAGAATACAGTGAAAACACCTACATACATTAGGGTACACTAAGGGTTGGGGTACCCCTGTTATTGGCATGACCTACCCCATAGGGCCCTAGTACATATTAGGGCAGGGGGATTGAAACTACCTATCAGTCCCTAGAATAAATAGGTCATGGCAGTTTAGAGGCCAGCAGACCTTTCTGCACTTGCATGTGTGCACTGCTGAAGCCTGAGGTATTTTTAAAAGTGGCTCTGTGTAGCAGGACTGCTTTTAAAAGTAAATTGTGCCCAAACTCGACTTTGGTGTTTGGGGCACTTAAAAATGGATAACCTACAATGTGTTGGCATATTAGGAACCCCCAGGGTCTCCCCTAGGTGTCCCAGGGGTGGGGGTCAGGTATCTATAAGGTAGACCCTTATAAAATGAGTTTTATATGCCCTGGGTAAAGTGAAATTTCACATTTCACTCCCCACATTGTGATAAAGTGCTGCCCAAATTCGACTTTGATGCTAGAAGCACTGTGGAGGGAGGATCTGCAATATTTCTACAGATTCAGAACCCCTAAAGTCTCCCCTAGTTGTTCCATGGGGTGGGGGTCCTATAGATATAGGCGGAGTACTTGTAAAATATGTTTTTATAAGGCCTGGTGCTGGAAAAATGGCCCAAGTCATTTTTCCATTGCAAATCCCATGCCACATAGGTTAACATGTCAAGAGGTTATTAACTAATAACTCCTGATAGGAGAATGATAGAACTTCCATTCAAAGACTTCCCAGAATGGTAGTGATAAATCCAACAATATGATATTGTTGAATTTCTCCTAAAATGTACAGACAAGAAGTTATAAGACGTTCTTGTTTGTAGGTCCAGATTCAGCCTTCCAGTGGTCTGTCCTGATTGGTCAGAGTTAAGTGGATTAGCCAGGCTGCCTTGAAGAGGTGATAAAGAGCCCCTGGGGTCAACCAGCTCTGCTGGGAGGGCAGTGTGCTGCTACACAGGAATGCCAGAGCAGGGGGAGGAGTCGTAAACCATGGTCTTCAAAGGAAAGGGGAAGGCCTCAGTGTCAGTTACCACTCTACTCTTTTGACCCCAAGCCAGAGCTAGGATTAAGGAAGGAATGAGCAGATGCAAGGGGGAGAGTCTATGGAAATTATCCATCCTAGGGGTGTGTTTAGCCAGCTCTTAACTCCCTGCTGGAAAATCAGCCATTATGAATTTGGAGGATTTGGTGCACTCTGGGACAAAATAATGCCACACTCTACAGGATGTGGTCATACCCTTGGGGAGTTACCCTGCTCCCATTGGTCAGGAGTGACCTCCTGCTTGACCCAGAGAACTTGGAATAAGTATCTGAGAGGGGCAGAGCCCTTCAGATCTGCTGCTTGAAACTTAAGAGAATCAGAAGGGTCTGCGCTGAAGATTTTGATGTGCATTTCCAAAGGCCAGGACTCTGAGATTGCGCCTTTTTGCACCATTTGAAACTACAGCCCTGTGGATCAAACCTGCTTCAAAAGGACTAAAGAGTGGACTCCCTGCAAGCTACAGGTTAACAGAGCTCACCTGGACATCACCACAAAGAATCCCCAGCCTGGAGTACTACCAGTGGATTTGTAAGGGTTTTGTTCAAGTGGATTGCAGAAATTGAAGTCTCACACTTTCAAGGACCCTCTTGGAGATTCCAGAACCTTGGATTGTGTGTTGGATACTTTGGGACCCGCAAGAATAACTTCAGGAAGGAGTTCTAACAGGATCCAGCCTGCTGGAGAAGGCTGCACAAGAGTGGTGAGAAATTCTCCAGAACAATTGCTAAAGGTGGATGTGTCCCTGTAAGAGCAAACGAAATGACTAAAAAGGGCACTGTTGGTTTCTAAGCACTAGAAAGTGACTAATCTTTAAAAAATCATATCTCTGGTTCCCTACAGTGGATGTTTTTCGTTTTGGTGTCATTTAAAAGATAAAAATATTTCCTATTTTTATAAATTGGTGTTGGATTTTTATTTTGTGTTGTGTCTTAATTATTTACTGAATTGGTGTTTTTAAATGCTTTACATACCTGTCTTTGAAGTTAAGCCTGCCTGCTCGCAGCCACGTTACCAAGGGTTGAGCATAGGAATAATTTTAAGACCTATTCTGATCCCTATACTGTGTTAGTGGCCTTATTGCCAGTGGCAGACTTACATTTGCCCCTACCAATAATCCACTTTCCAACAAGGATAGATAGTGAGATTATGAACCTGTTGTGGGATAGGTATTCCCCACGCATCGCCTTGGGGAAATGGACATGGGGTGGTATGATGGAGGGATAGCTCTGCCAAATCTTCAGTCATACCATAGAACGGCCCAATTAACGACTATTAACCACTGTGTCCACCAGCCTAGGGAGGAACCAGCCTATCGTATAGACCACCTGGTTCTCCAACTGCGGGGATACTGCTGAGCACTCTATCCTGATCCGCGACACCTCCACCTGGAGGGACCAATGGCGCTGACAGTCCATCTCTGGCCTGGAACCCTGTGAAATTTGGGATGGGAAAAGAGGATTACGCGTGCCACACCTTTGTGGGACTCTGAACTCTTGGGTACTATGGCGAAGAGACAGGGGTTTGATAAGTGGGATTTGATTGGGTTCTCCACTGTGGGGGACATCTGTAGCACCGAAGGTGTGATCCCATTTGCTGACCTGCAAAGAACCTATGAACTAGCCCCTACAGAGGCCTTTCAATATTTACAAATCCATCATGCTCTCCAGGCATCACTGCCCTCTGGAAAGGACCTGCCAGAATCGTCTCTGTTGGAGAACAAATTAATGGAGGAACACCCCAGTACCAAAGCGATTTCCCTCACATATCGAAAACCCATCAATAATTCCCCTGACACTCTAACTCAGCTATGAGAATGTTTGGAGGCAGATTTGGGCAATTTGCAGGAGGAAGACTGGCCTGAAGCCTTGGCTTCACCATGGGAGGTTGCTGTGCGGTTGCACTTTCGGCTAGTGCAACTCAAAATACTGCATAGGGTCTACATGTCCTGTACCACACTGGCAAAATGGGTAAAAGGTTGGATGCAGTGTGTCTTAGACAATGTGGGCATGTTTTTTCATATCCTTTGGGGATTCACAAATGTCCAAACCTATTGGAAAGCAGTGGTGTCGTTTATGAGTGAGATCACTGTGGTGACCAAGTCCTTATCAGCCAAATGGTGCTTCCTTAATGTCTGGGAAGCCCCTGATCTGTCGCGAGCTGAGCAAACCTGGGTCACTCTAGGCATGATGGTAGCCAAACACAATATCGCACAGCTGTGGGGGGCAGAACCCGCCCTGTCTCCTGGAGACTGGAAGAGAGACATGGATAGATGCATGGTAGCAGAGAAGTCAGTGTATGAGAGCAGGGGCTGCCTCCCAAAGTGGGAAAAGATTTTGGGAAAATGGAATATGTATAGGAGAAGCCCATGTGTCGCCTCGAGATCTAATGCTTGACCTTCCCCGTCGCTTGAGGACACAGCATGATTCAGGTTTTGGCTATAGAAAGTGCTGTATCACTCGTTGATCTTTGTAAGATATGCGAGTCTGGTTTTGATTCTCCGAGCGATGCTCACCAACTGTATGATAATGTGGTATACGACTTTATGTTAATAAACAGAAGTTTAAAAGAAAAAAAGAACTGAGATAGGAGTTCCATTTACCTTGCCGTCCACGTAGGGGCCACTCTGGTCTACCTCTAAGGATGCGTCAAGCATGCATTCCTCTTCCCCTCTCAGGCACCGTCATTGTGGCAGGTCTGAGTCTGCATCATCCAGCTAAATTAAAGAGTAACGCTGAGACACATTCTGATTTGCATGAGATTCTGCATCTCTACGAAATCCTTTATTCAAATTGTATTTCTGGAACTGACCATTCTTTAGAGCATCGGGGCTCGGGCACATTTTGAGTCTGATTTCTTTGTGACCCTTTTGAGTCAGTATCATGCCATCTCCCTGTGACTGTGCAGTCCCAATATTCTGAGTCTGTCCCCCCTTTTCTTGATTAATCAGATTAAATCGATATTCGCACTTCCAATGCCCTAACTTACCGCAAACATGACATGGATTTATCCTCTTCAACACATCAATTGAAACATCTCAACCTCTATCTTGAGGCTGCATACCCTGCTGTTGTCCTCTACTTACCCCTCACATCGTTGGGGTCTTCTGATAAATCCCTGCACAACAAACATGGGATCAAGACCTGTTCCACCTTGACCCTTTTGAACTGCTTTCATTTGGACTATCATTAGCTCGTCCCCATAATATTTTGCATCACAGAGGATTTCATCTACAGGCTTACTCTGCCAGCAAATCAAGTGCTGCTGGATCATGCTGCTCATCTAAGGTCTTAGTCCATACACAAACCTATAAACAAAATGTCCCATATCTTTTTCAGACACATTCTCCATTCCACTGTATTGCTTGAATGCCTGCAATAACCTCTCTTAGTAAGCATGAACTGTTTCCTTCAATTCTTGAGTCGTCCTGTCAATTTTTACCCAATCAATTTCTTTAGGAGAAATTGTCCCTTTCAAATAGGTAATGGCTTGGTTATATTTCTTCATCACCTCAGGAGATGGTGCACCTGTGTGAGCATTCCTACCTGGTTTCAGGTCAATCAACAGCAATTTTAAACTCTACCCACAAATCACATAGGACCACAATGTCAAATAAATTATTTAAATCTTTCAAAAAACCTTTGAAACTTTCACAAACCATTCAACTTGTTTGTACCATTCAATAGGATTTTCTCTCAACTTTGGAAAGTCATTTGTAAAGGACAATATGTCTGGTCTAGTCAACGGGACATGTACATATCCTCCTCCAGTTACTTCTCTCATAGGGAGCATCCTCACTCCCTCATCAACATCGTCTTTGATGACCGGGAACATTTGCATGATAACTTTATTTGTTTCCTTCTTCTTAGCCTATCGACCTTCCAATTTTTCCAGCTCTCCCCATTTCCTAAGGATAGCCAGTAATTCTTTAATCTTTAGCCTCATTCCAGAAGGTCTCATATTTTCGTTGTCCCTGAAATCTATTCTATAGGATTTATGTAATATTTTTGACTTTTTTACATCCGCTTTATACTTCTGCACCAAATAAGATTATTTTTCATGTGTATTTCAAGCACGTATGGTAATGTCTTTGCAGACGAATAAGTCATCATCCTGATAAGCAACTCTCCCAGCAAGTCTTATGGTTTCTTCCAATTCCACCTTGAGACCCTCGACATCAAGGGACCTATCCTTTTTCATTCCCAGGGCATTTGTTCCATTAATTCCAACACCTGTATCATTTGCAGGAGTAACTATACCTTTACGCCAATCATCAAATTCTTGAGAGGTGGGAAACATCCTGAACAACGACTCCGGAACAACGAGTTCCGGAGTCACGATGTGAACTCCGCCCTGCTCGAACATCGACTCAGCCTTAACCACGCATGTGCGTGGTTAAGGCTGATTCGGTCTAGTGTTCGGGCAGGGCGGAGTTCCGAGGAGCGTCGCAGAGGAACAGGTAAGAGGGGTTAATTTTCAGGGGGTGGTGGGGGTTTAGGATTAGATTTTAGGGGTTTGGGGTTTAGTTTTAAGGTGGGGAATTAGTTTAAAAGGTGTTGAGTTCGTTATTAGGAGGTGGGGGTAATCGTATTAATTTTCAGGGGGTGGTGGGGGTTTAGGATTAGATTTTTGGGGTTTGGGGTTTAGTTTTAAGGTGGGGGAATTAGTTTAAAAGGTGTTGAGTTCGTTATTAGGAGGTGGGGGTAATCGTGATTATTTTTAGGGAGGGGGAATTAGTTTTATGGGGGTTGAGTTTATTTTTAAGGGGTGTGGGTGATCGTGTTTGTTTTTAGGGTGTGTGGGTGATCGTGTTTATTATTAGGGAAGGGGGAATTAGTTATTAGGGTTTGTGGGTGATCGTGTTTATTTTTAGAGTGGGGGAATTAGTTTTAGGAGGGCGGGGGGATTGGTGTTAGTATGCAGGGGTTGGGGGGTTTGGGGTTAGTTTTTAGGGGTTTGGGGTTAGTTTTTAGGGGTGTGCGTGATCGTGTTTGTTTTAAGGATGTGTTGGTGATCGAGTATATTTTTAGGGGTTTGGGGTTAGTTTTTAGGGGTGTGCGTGATCGTGTTTGTTTTAAGGATGTGTTGGTGATCGAGTATATTTTTAGGGTGGGAGGGAATTAGTTTAGTGTGTGTGGGTGATCGTGTTTATTTTTAGGCAGGGGGAATTCGTTTTTAAGGGGTGGGGGATCGGGGTACTAGTTGGAAAGCATTTTTACCACGCATTCCTTTACCACGAAAATCGTGGTAAAGGAATGCGTGGTAAAAAATCGTGGTTTAGACAAGGTCGTGGTTGCGACCTCGTTGTTAGGGAAGTCGTGGTTGGGGAACTCGTTGTTCCAACATACAACCTTGAGAGGTAGGACCTGTTTGCCCTTCTATTGTATTCCCTAGTAAATCCTCATGCTGGCCTTCCATTCTTGCAATAGGTGTAGAATGTAAAAGGGACACAGAGTCTGGCGTTCCCTTCGGAAGAATCTTTCCTGTAGTATTCTGAGCTACCCATGGTGGAGTTACCATACCATTCTCAGGTACATAGAACGTTTGGACCTGTCCTGACCTTCCGCTGGAAGAATTTAATCGAGTGGAATGTACACTCGAACCAGCTCTAGCTCCACAAGGAATGTTAGCTGGGGTTGGAATTAAAGGCATCTGGGTTGGCTGTCTCAATCTCAAATCTGCAGGAGTAGAAGCTGAACCATTTATCCCAGTAGGGACAGACAACATATGTACTTGTTTTCCTCTATTCCCAGACGGGTATAAAGGAAATACAGGACCTATGGTCACTGGGACAGTCAAAGCATCTGGCAGATTCAAAACAATCTGATTATTCACATCCGGCAACCCTATGCTTCCACCCACTGGCGTGGAAGGTGTGTGTGGAGCTGGATTTACAGGCACGGCAGGTGCATCAGGAATTTTCCCCAAATAAGAATTTGTCAAACTCTGAAGTTGGTCTTCATTATAAGGTGGTGGACGGTTCAGCAATAATTCATTTAAGAATTCATCATCAAATTCATGCTCACTATCTCCAGCGAGGGCTAGTGTTTTTGGTTCTTCAAGATGCTTTTTCTTCTCCTTACGCTTCCCGTCACCCTCTTTCTCTGCAACTATTATAGGATACATTCTGGTTCCTTCTGCTACATCTGTTGTCCAAGTCTTCTGTTGAGCATCCCATCTAGCCTCGACATATCGACTTAAAGTATTCTTGTACCTTCCCTGATATTTCTGTTTCTCTTTTTGATGGGCTATATGTTCCCATTCACTAAGCGCCTCAAATTGCATTGGCCTAGGAGGCGGTTTACTCTCGTATAATTGTCTCCTTAAATTTTCAAGAATTCTAATATTAAATGTTCCATATTGTGGGAAAGCTAATGGTCCAGCATTTTCAGTGTATTTCATCCAATTCTCAAGCCATGTACATGTGTGATATCCTCTCTCTTGGGACATATACAATGCTGGTGTACCCTCAGGTGGTATTTGAATACCTCCTTGAGTAGTACGGGTGCATGCCCTTGCATTAAGCTCTTCAAATGTTTCAAAATTTTCATTTTTTCCACAAAATTAAAATGTTGTCCTTCACAAATAACTCTCCTCAATCAATTTCCCCTACACTTCCTTGTTTAGTTCCTTCCCAGTCAATACCTGCAAGGCACACGGTGACGTAGTCACCCGATCACAGCGCAGCGTTACACCAACCAACCAATACCAGCACAGCACACTGTGACGTCAATCTCGCAGCTACCCCTCCTTAATAATCCTTTGTGCGTGTTTTTCTCTAAGCAAAAATCTTCACACAAATTAACTATTTCAAAAAAATCTGTCTGCTCCACTAAAGAAATTAAAGATCCTTTCACACAAGAAGTCCAACCAAATACAATTAGCTGATCTACTTTACACACACTTCAAGTGAAACCTCAACCAGCGCGATCTCACTCAGGTTATTGAGATTTCGCCCTGTGCACTGAGAACAACAGTAACAACCTTATCCCTCTCTCACACAAAGGAAGTTTCCCTTCTCTTGGTGGTACAGTTGATGACGTTTCACAAACAGCACCTTTGAAACACAGCAGAAAACTTACTCAGTGTATGCCACACTAAGACCACCCGTAGGTGTATAACCCGGGATCTTAGGTCACGACGGACCCGAAAACAACTTCAACTTTTTTGCATAAAGCACATCACTCAAACATGGACTCTAACCAGTTCACAAATGTGGACTCTAACCACTTTGTATATCCTCATACAGCCATTTCACATTCCCGCAATCTAAGCTTAAGCAATTGCAATGCGCAATCCTATTGATACTCACACCACTGCTTTAAAGCATTTTTGTCGTACTCCTCTGTCAGTACCGGCACTTGGTATCCTTCAATCTTTGGATAGGGAATTTCAATAGGGATCTCAGTAGGGACCCCTCCCCCCATAGCCCAACTTCATCGGACAGATAAACCATCCGACACGCTACCAGAATTACTGCTGTAACATTAATTGGCCCATTTTCTTATTACACCTTTTATCTCCTAGCACTACACTTCGGGATCTATTACTTGGTCCTGCAATGGATCTTACTTCGTGCCGAGAGGGGTCAGACATAGGGGATCCAATCCAATTATCCAATGAGGACCAGGAATCGGGTAACTGATCTACAATCTCGTAATTAGATTCATGTATATGACTCTCAGAACTAAGCTGGACAAGTAGAGTATTATCACTGCTTGACCAAATCTCCTGAAGAAATTCAGATGGGCCAAGATCATACAAACCAATAATTTTGTTAAAGCTATGCAGAATAATAAAATTAGTATCTGCTATCCAGAGATCTCCAACCCAATTGGAATGCACAATCAATCATTGGAAACAAATCATAAAGAGACAAAAACAGGATTTTGTTAAAGTTAGATTTATCATAATTATTTAAAAGGAGCAAATACAATAATATCAGGCCCTTAAGACCTAATAGTACAAGATAATCAAATTTGATTTTTTCCATTAATTACCAAAGCTCTGGGAAAATTCAGGAAGGGACATGAACCATGACAGCTCAAAGGTACTCTCCCATGAGAGGGAAAGAATTCCAGGAATGCTCACAGAGCGTATGCGTCAGCCAAGGAAAGTCAGTAGAGTCCGCAAGGATGTTCCAAAAACGCAAGGAGAAGTGATGTCTCCCCAAGAGTGAGCGTGCATAAGCAAGCGTGTCCTTTCATCACAACAATGCATAATATACTCCTAAAGTTCCGGGGTGACACCTCCTGAGTCACCCCATCTGGTCAGATCACTCAGCCAATTCGTCAGTTCGTATAGGGTGATAGTCATGAGGCATAAAAAAGACACTTATTATAGCAAAAAGGTGGTGATCATCACGTAAGCTGTCGAACCATCCAGTGTATATAACTATCAAACAATAGTCTGTAGGAAAGTGCCCCTTTTTGCATGGTTACCCCCTAACTTCTTGCCTAGACCTGATGCCAATCTGACTGAAGTGTGTGCTGGGATCCTGCTAACCAGGCCCCAGTACTTGTGTTCTTTCCCAAAACTGTACCTTTGCATCCACAATTGGCACAACCTCTGGTCCACGTGTGAAAGTCCCTTGTAAAAGGTACTACCAGTACCAAAGGGCCTTGTGACCAGAGAGAGCCTCTGAGTGATGCAGCATGTATTTTGCACCCCCAGAGACTCCTCACCTGACCCATTACCCCTGCCACTGCAGCCTGTGTGTCAGAGTGGGACCCCAAACCTAAAAGACGACATGGCACCCGTCCCTGGGTGCCATGCCCAACAAACACTGCCCGTGGCATGGACAAGTCACCCCTCTAGCAGGGTGCACTATACCACAGATGACAGCAGTGGCATAGGTACTGTGCCCCTACAGTGTCTGTGCCATTCACAGACATTGTAAGAGCAGTGAAGCCATTTTGAGTCCATGGACTGGGAGTTTGTCAACACAAACTCCCCAGCTCCATGGTGGCTTTACTTAAGACTGAGAAGTTTGGTATCAAACCTCTCAGCACATTAAACCCACACTGATGCCAGTGTCTGCTTTATTGTAAAATGCCCTCAGAGGGTATCTTAGAGATGCCCCCTGAAACACGACCATCCCTGGTGAGGTTCCTGACTGGCTACCAGCCATCTGCCACCACCTGACATGTTTCTGGACCCCTGGGTAGAGAGCCTTCCACTCTCTGGGTCTGGAAACAAAGGTCATCCTGGTCAGAGGTGTCATGCCTCCTCCCCCAGGATGGGCAGGGTCCTGCCACCTTTGTTAGCTGCCCGCAGCATTTAGCTGCTATCAGTAACTGACTTACACTGGTTCTGGCCCCCATTTGGGCATTGGAACCGGCGGGAAACCCTAGCCAGCAAGGGAGGTGTGCCCACCTTTGCCAACCCCACCCCTCAGGTGGGGGAGGTGAGGTGAAGCCCACATCTCAGTACCCTCCATCTTGAAGATGAGGGGACTCAGCTAATTAAGAAGAGGATTGTGGCTCCCCTCCCACTGGAGGATGGCAAGAAACCCCGGAGGCCCTGCAACCCTTGCCAAAGCACCAAGAATCTCCCTTTGGACTAGAGGCTTTAGTCCCCGGTGTCCGCCGGCACCAGAACCGCCACAGTGAGGACCGACACTGGAGTCGACGCGGCTCACTGCTACAAAATAACTCGCCGACCGCAGTTGTATGATCTACTTTAGTCCTTTTGCAAAATCACGAGTGAGTTCAAGAGGACAGTTTCTCATGGCAGATGTTTCCAAAGTATCGAAATTGTTGCAATCAGTCCTCGTATAAGAATGGGAACTCTCCCACTGAGAGATAGTTTCTCTTCACATTGTAAGTTTACGAAGCCTTTCCATGAGAACAGAATCAAGCAAAGTAAGGAAAATGCAGGCCTAAATTGAATTTGGTTCATGAAATACAGAATATAAAATAATTGAAATATGCATTTCATTTATAACCCTTGGTACAATATATATATTTATTTCAATTTAGTTGCACTCATAAAGCATTTTGGTTCGTTGTAAATAGCACCTGTAACTATGACATATTACTGCATTTTCAAAGCACCAATGTGTAAAATTATTTCAAAACATAAATTATTAATATAGTTTCTAGTGATTCATATTATTACATGTATGAAAATTATGCCCTAAAAGTTTCAGAGCAATTGGTTTTAGTATGAACGTGCAGCACCCTTTTCTCCTTTCTCTCTTGGTGCACAATCTATGTTATTCAAATGACTAATCTTCATCTAATTTACTCTCATCTGCATCCTTTTATGATGCAACTAAGTCTTCTCAAGATTTTTATCATGTTTCATCAGTGTATAGTTCACATAGTGCACGTTTGTCGTTTTTTCTCTCAAATGTGTCATAATCGGTTTTATGTGTCAGTTAGAGGTTCAGCAGTTTATCTGCTTCATCAGATGTGTCCTGAGGGTATGTTGTACTTCTCTCGGGGTAGTAATGATGTATTTGGGGCCAATTTCCCTTTCCCTTCCTACCAGGTGAGCTGTGCACATTGTGACACATTGTGACTCTAGGTAATTCTTTCTTTCGTTGTGAACCCTGTAGGATACCTTGCTTTCCATTCATGCAGGGGCAGAGCTCACTTCACAACTAAGGCAACCTCAAGAGTGGTGGATAATTGCTGTTATCATGCAAATGCACCGATTAGGCCAAGGGCGGGTTGCCAGCAAACGAGTTTGGCAGATAATGCGTTGGAAGGGCGATTAAAATATTTTCTGTGGAACAGGCACCTGACAGGGGGCTTTTCAGTCCATAGCTAAGGGGCCCAGGAGAGCGACCCCCCTCCCTTGGGCCTCGCAGCGCTGCACCATAGCTGCAAGACCCAAGGGAGGGACTGCCCACCTGGAGCTCGTAACACTGATGCCTTTATAAAGAGAGTGCTTTGATGCGGGGCCCGGCCCCAGTGGCGTAACTAAACATGAGGGGGCCCCCTGCAAACTACATGCAGCCCTCACGCTCCGTACCCAGGTCGGAACTCTCAGTCCATGGACCTGCCAGTGCGGGGGAGTGGGGGGGGGGCAGAACTTGGGGGCCCCTGCACCGTGGGGGCTGTGGGTGCTTTTGGTACACCACTGACGGGGCCCATAGTTTTGAGCAGGCACCGGGCCCTGGGCAGCTGCCCATGCCTGGGTGTCTGGAATGGTAGACTGGTCTGTGGGAAAATTAAAAATGTCCAAACTTTGATTGTAATTGGACAATGAACAATATTGTTTACAAGTATACTAGGCTACATCTACATAAAGGCAGGGATATCCGGTAGTGATTAAACACAGGCAGGTTGAAATATAAAGTGGCACATAAATATTTATTTCTGGATCAAGTAGATTTTACTTAGCGGTAATAGAAGGATAAGGCACTAGGCGGTTGAAGGATGGATTTTTGCTTCAGACCTCGGGTACAATTCAGCAGGGTCTTGAGGGAGGCAGTGTTGCAATTCTTCGGAAGAATTCCTTACTGAGCAATGGAGCATGCGTTACAAAATGTCATGGTAAACATCATTACTTGCCGTGTATTTAAAGGGAAAGGATAAACAGTCCTTTCATAAAAATGAGAAACCGCATAGAGCCTGTCACACTGAAATAGCTTACTACAGGGCTATCAGAGATCGTTCTTGACAGGCCCAACAAAACACATATAAACATATAAATATGACAATAACAAATGCATTACAGAGTTCAACTTCATATAAATACCCAGTGAAGCAGTTAAATCTATAAAAATAAGAACAGTTCTATGTTTTCTCATAAATAAGTAAGTATACAGGCCTTTAATAGCTGTATGAAGCTGAAACTGTTAAATGCATAATATTTTAATTCGTTGTTTAAGAAACATAATCATTTCTTCGGCATTGGAAACTGTGCACGTCCTCTGCAGACACACACACATACCCAAGCAGGCAGAGCCTTATCCTCTTTTGAACTCCTGGTTTTATGCGACACCTTATACTTCTTTCACTCTGTCACTCACAAGCGGGGCCAGCATCGTTTCTTAACAGGACAAGATCACACGTCTACGTCAGTAGAAATCCTTTGTGGTTTTGACCTTAGCATTTCCTAGTCAGTATGTAAAAAAAGCCGCAGGATAAACTGATGCCACAGTCCTCCCAAGAACTAGCACTGTTCCTTCAGTTTCTGATACTTTCCTTGCCTGATTAGTGCCCAGCTCTTAAGATAAGGGGAGGGCAGTGGGCAATGGCCGAACTGTTTGATGGAGTATCCTAAAGTCAAAGCCAAGGTTGAGAATTAACTTAGAAGGAACTTAGAAGGAAAACGAGAACAACGGCGCTACAAAAATGAATGTGCCACCAAAAAAAAGTGTTAGTGTGAAATGTAAGACTAAATTGCTTCTTAAAGCGTCTTCAAGAGACTCCCGGCTTTGCAGCAGCCTGTGGATGATTGAGTTATTGTAGAACACAGTAATTGCTATTTTTTCTAAAGTGCTTCAATCTAGCGTGGTCGGTGGTACTTTAGGGAATCATTACTGATATTCACAACCCTGATTTCCCCATTGGGAAAGTATATCTGCCCACCAGTGGCATTACTAGTGAGTGCATCTTGATTACATTTAAAACATTTAAAAGAGCGGGCAAACTTCCCGGTCAGGATGTAATGCACACAATGGGGACATAATACCTATTTAATTGACTGCTAGAAAGATATATAACTCATTAATATTACATTGGTAGGCAACTTTTTACAATGTCGAATACAAACATGTAAATATTCACTAAAATATTCTCCCAAATACCCTAATTACCCCCCCCCCCCGAAAAATAGTATGATTAACAATGTAACAATGCGTCATACATTCCAAATATTTCCCAACTTTTTAGTGAGTAATTTCTGAATTAAAACAATATTCCAGATTGCAAATTGTGGCCAGAAAATCTGTCCGATGACCTGACTTCAAGTTGATGGTAACAACAGATTTCCCCACTAACGCAGCAAAAAAGGCGAAATTTGACACCCCCACCTAGCCCCTTTTATGCCACCTAGCCCCTTCTAACCTTAATTAACCAGTTTTTAGGGTATGATCTGGCCAGGCTAGTGAAGTAAATGAATGAAGAAAATTAAAACAACCTGCCAATATTTGGACAAACGGCAGCAGGATCAAAGCATGCATTCAGGCATCAATTTGCAGGGCTGTGCATGCAGGTTACACATTTGCAATAACATGGTGAAGGTAAGGAGGAGTATAGTAAATCATCCACATACTAAAAAAGTTGCATTCTGCAAAACGTATCACCGCAAATGCATGTGGAGTTAAAATACCACATCCTATGTCGGTGGTCTTCAAACGTTTTAATACCGCGCCCCCCCAGTGAAAAAAACATCATTGGGCCCCCTCATAATTTTTCACAATTATAATATTAAATTGGCAATGTTTAAATATGTCTAGATTTATTTAAACATTGCAGTTAAGTTCTGGTTCCATTTTAAAAATGCAAACAAATACATGATTGCCAAACATACTTATCCGGTCAGGCAGGCCTTGCTAAGGTGTAAAAGTATCCACAGTGTAGGTTTGGAGGTTTTGAAGAATATTTGGAGTCCCTTCCATTTTGACACATACTCCCAGCTGGAATATAAATGACAAAAGATGTTAGTGATGGCCCATTACAGAGCGACTTACTGACGCCATTTTTTCCCGCTTAAAACAAAGCACTGTTATCAGCATAATGCTTCTTTTGGCCAGAGCCTGGCACTACCCAGGAATCACTTGAGGCCCCCCAAAGGAGGCCCACTCCTCAGTTTGGAGATCCCTGTCCTACGCCAATCAGCTAACATGAGGGCAGTCCCACGAGCATCTTTCAATTTAATAAAAACGAAGGGCCCGATTCACAAAGAGCCTCCTCAGTTGTGGCGAAGGCTCCGCAATGAGAATTCTCATTGCAGAGATTACACCACGACTGCAGAGCCACCGCCACCACTGTGGAGGCTCTTTGTGAATGAGGCCCTGAGTAATCAACCATGCTATTATTTTGATCCTGCTGCCAAGAATACCAGTTTAATAGTCCCAATTCTAGTGTCAGACCAGTGAATATAATGAACCAAGGGCCAGATGTACTAACCTTTTTTACAATCAGAAACACTCCAAACCGGAGTTTTGGACCCTAAAAAAGTTTTTTTTTTCAATCTAACAATACAATACAATACAATATAAAGGCATTTGTAGAGCGCACAGCTATTCCCGAAGGAGCGTCCCGGCGCTAACAGATGGACTGCCATATCAGATGGAAAGAGTCTTAGCATTGACCAGGTGGGTCTCTAGGCATTTCCTAAAGATCCTTTCGTAAGGTGCCAGGCGATGGTTGAGAGGAAGTGCATTGCACAGCTTAGTCGTCAGAAAGGTGAAAGACCTTCCCCCAATCCCATTTTAGGCTTCGTAGGAAAGTTTTACCGGTTCAGCATTTGGAAGGGCATGTTTTGGGCATCCCTTCCAATTATCAAAGCTGTACGCTATGTATCAATGGTTTGCGACTAGCATTCCGGTTGCAAACCATTGAAAAGTTACCAACCTGCAGGTTAGGGTTGTAACTCATATGCAAAAGGGAAAGGGTCCCCTGTGGATCCTTTCCCCTTTTTAAATTGTGGAAAAGGTTTCTGGAGAATTAGGCAGTGGCTCAGTGGACCATAGTCAATTCCCAGAGAAACTTTTTTAAAACGTTTATTTAAACTAGCTCCATTTCCTGGAAATGCATTTAAAAAACAGAAATCAATTACGATCTTCCCTTTCCTCAACTGTGAGCTCAAAGAAATTCTTCATAAAAATAAGAATGAAATCAATCTTCAATTTTAGAAACAGAAAGAGAGTTTCACTACCAAGTGAAAGGAAAATCCAGGGTTAGGAATAGACTGAGATCATCTTAATGTAATGACTCTGCTTGTACTGATCAAATTTTAAAATAACGAAAGAACAAAGTATACCTTGAAAAGCGCTGTCATCTTGATAAAGAAATTACAGCATTTCTGTAAGTTGGGACGGAAAATTAAATGACTTAAAGACTACAAAACGAGTCCCCATTCACAAGGTTGAATGCTTTCTTAGCAGCTAAGCGAATTATCACTTCCAGGATTCTTAGGGTATGAAAAAGGTCACATACTTCAGTGAGAAAGGTAGCATTAAAATACAAATATTATCGAGGTATGCACCTAGTCTGATATTCGTGACTCAAAATGGAAGAGCAAGACAATAGCCAGTCAGCTAACAGTGGTGCTGGAACAATTTTCAGACTGGGGGTGATTCAGTGAACAATCCAAGTGCCACACAAATAAAAAGCGTAGCAAATGAGCCACACCCATTCAGCAGGAGAGTGATAAAGGTGGTGCATTTTTGAGCACAATGTCACAAATATATTACTGAAGCATGGTGTTGTAGAGCAGTGTTGGTTACACACAGCACATTTCCATTGAAATTGTCACTACGTTTGCACAGATACAGTTTTTCTAATAAAACTATTAGCGCACAAGCAGTTATTTGTGGAAAATAGGTTTTACCGAATATATATCATTTGTGTACTACCAGGTGTATTGATTTGTTTTGATCCTATTAAAATTTTGTTTCCATTACAGTGCAGAATTAAAAATGTGCTTCATTTGTGCTTTCCTAACTGCTGATATATTTTGAAATATTTGTACAGTTCATTTACATGTATTTAAATTTTGTTGTGCGTTAGAAAAATAACATACTGCAGCCTTTCATTTCACATCCCCAGTAATCCAGCAAGCTTGTCACATAGTTCACTTTACAAATTCTTTCATTTTGCAGTCAGAGAAAGAAAAGTAAACACCAATCTCCATGAGAAAAGAATAAGGAGCAGTTTGTTGGAAAGCATAGACTGACATTTGACCTCTGCCTTTGAACACACAGCAAGTATGACAAGATAAAAAACAACATTTAAAGGTATCTTTATTGCTTATTCACCTTCTGAATTCCAGCATGGTTATTTTGGGAGTGCTTCATCACACCCACCATCCCTTGTCCAGCACCCATGTTAGCTAAATATCTTAGCCAGTACTTTTTGATCAGACTTCAGAAGTGTAGTGGGCAAAGAGACCTGAGACTCGTTAGCAGGTTTCGTTGATTCAAGAAAATGAATCAAAACACCTGCCCAGAATGATGATGGGACGTTCATGAATTCAGAATACTATTAAATAATGAAGTCAGTACTAGAGTGAGGCAGAAAATGCCTTGTACCAACAAAGATATTTGGCTGGAAAGTCATTGTCCCTGGTGGCCATAGACTTGGGATTTGAAACAGTCGCATTAGATGATTTAAATTCTGTAAAGGGTTGGGAAAGTTGGATCTCAGTCCTTTTATCTAGTTTAGAGATGAAAATATAATCTAGAAAATTCTTCATTTCCTCTAATGTCACTCGGGGGCAGGGGGAGGGGTGGGCTGAGGCATTATAGATGTCACAATAGTGGTCCATCAAGATTTCATTGTCCCTTATTGTATCATATCTAGCCCTATCATAGGATGCCTAATACTATCAACCAAATTATGCTCATGCTTCTCACGTTACATGTATGCCAAGAGTTTATCCACCCTCTGGCCTTCTTCATAAACCTGCTGGCTGTACTTGAGTAAAGTAGTTCCTGATGAAAATACAGATCCTAAAAACTATATGGGATCATTCTAAGGCTCACATGATTCATAGAAACTTGTATGGGAAAAATTATGCTTTGCGAGGCAGAAGGTATTAACAAGCACAGTGTGGTTGTGGTGTATGGTGGCTCTTCAAAGGATAAAGGCTTAGTCGGAGCCTCAAAACAGAATGATGAGGCTCTGGGGGTCAAAATGTTAAAAATAGAAGAAGAGGCAAAGGAGCCTCAGAGGCAAAATAACAAGTACCTCCAGCATAGTCTCTTGCTTTTACCACATTGGGACAGGTTACTAAAAACATTTAAAAATCAGCCCCCCTCCCCACCACAGGTTTCCACACCACACCAGCTCTCTGAAAATATAGCTTCTTCCCCTAGCAATACTCCATGAAACATGCAACATGGTATCACCAACATGGAGGAGTCCACGTCCTTCATGGCCACCTACCGGGGGACTGACCAATCACCTGCAAAGCCACACCTGTGTGATGGAATGCCAAAACCAGCTCCTGCAGGGCACACTGGAGTTACACAGGGAACATCTCCAAATGGTGAGGGTAGGGAACATAAGGTGGCATAATGAGGTCCTGCAGCTCATTCCGGCCCTGACGTTCAGGACCTTGTAATACCACTGGTACATCTGGTTGACAACAACTACCTGCAGAAGCCCCATCCCAAACTATCCCCCTGTTCTTAGTGCAGAACCAGTTCCAGTACCCAACTTAGGTGTGGTACTGCCTAGCCAGAGGTGTGGACGACACCCCCTTTGTGGACGTGAACATCCAGAATAATATGTGCAAAATGTATTGTCTCAACCAATAGATAAAAACTACAGACTGCACAGAAGGAACATTCAGACAAACTAATTACTAGTATATAAAATCTTGAAAAATAAAAGTAGAAGGAGTAGAATGACGTAAGCATTTTAGATGGGATGGAGGGGATGGAAGTCTAGGGTCTGTGTAAAAAAGATATTCATCCTAAAGGTGGAGGGTAGTCAAAAAAGTGCCAAATTAAACATAATGTGGTCCATAAATCAAAGTCCCAAATAAAATGTCCAAAATGAAAAACCAGCATCCATACCCAAAGCTCTCAAGCATTGCCTGATGATCTACATTTCACTTTGAAGGATTGCACATACTTTCCGTCATGTACAAAAATCATTAAGGATGTCCTACAATTGTTCTTCAAATAACCCCTTGCTTAGGAAAGACATCAGTAGGCAGGCTTTCTGACATGCATCCATGGTTTAGTCCCTTATGTGTTCATGCATACGAGATACCACTGTAGCAAATGATCATGCCCTCACTTTATTGATTGCTATGTCATACTGGAATTATGGCTAAGTATTCATGATTGCCAGCAAACTCAACACAGCCCTCTTTTAAGCGTGGCTTGGCATTAAAAAAAATGTCTAGTCAGCAGTCATTATTGACAGAGTAAATCCACTGTAGTGGCTCTTCCAGGGGGACCCACCTCCACACTGCCTGCAATTAAAGAATCCTGAGACACAATCTCAGTACTGTCCCACAAATTAGCAATAACAAAATCTTAGAGGAGTGAGAGAGGAAGCTCCAGCTGCCCCTTCTAAGAGAATACTACGAGGGAGGTCTTCCTAGGATCCTTTCACTTACACAGAAGCAAGCCTGTATTTGCACACTTCACTTGCAGTTTAGTAAATGAGGGGCAATGAAACTGCCAGAACAGGGAGACACATTTGTTTTGGGCTATTCATCATCCAACTGGTGGCTCAGGTTAGATCCCAAACAATCAATTTCAGCTGTTCTTTGGATGAATGTACCCAACTGGCCAGGTTTCTCCTTGATTAGGATTTGAATAGTTGACTATTTGCTCTTACGTGACAACACAGCCATTGTGGGTTAAATCAACAAGTGATATTTTGACACAAATGTCAAAATCAGTGCTATTCACTATAGGAGCTGAAACTTACTGGAGCTGCTAACTGTCCAGCTGAAGGCCAGTTTTATTTCTCACCTTCATTCAGCAGAACTAGCATCAGCATTGTATAGTATCGTTTACCTCTCTGTCCAGTATCCACCTTCATGAGGCCCTTTCCCTAGCTTTAATCCTCATATTCCAGGGAGGGCCATGAGAAGGCAGAAGAAGTGACAGACAAAACACACCACTGAGTGGCCACTGAAGAGGTAGGAGATGATAAATCCACAGACAGGTCTTTCCGGTGTGTTTCAGTTGTGTGATGGTGTGTAGCTACCAGCCACCAGTCCGTCCTACACATGCTGGAAGCAGCTCATACCTACTCAGCCAAGCCCCACGAGCAAATTAACTGAAGCAGGAAAATAAGCCCCAGACTGAATGGCTGGGATTTTAAACTGCTAGGGTGCACATGGCCTAATTGGTGGTGGACTACTGCTGAACTGCCAGTCAGCATTCGAGCACTTTCAAGAGTTACATCATGACTAGACCTTCACGAAGGTTGCTTCCATGCGTCTTGTGGGTTGGAGTTGCAAGGTGCTTGCTCCTCAGGAATAGGAATAAATCAAACAACACACCGAAGTTCTACTGAACCAAATATGTGCTGTCTTGTCTCTCTGGAAGACTATAACATCCTATATGACTTCAGAGAAGAACACCAACAAACACGGAGGTCGCCCCTGCACCTCACCAGAGAATTCAGGAGAGCTATACAAGAAACTACTCAACAAGTGGAGGTGAGTCTCCTGGAGCAGAGACCCTGACTGGCAACCACACTCCACTAACCACTAAAGCATGTCTTAACTTTGTGGGACTACTCTCCACCTTCCCATCCTCTGTACCTACTAGTAACATTTGAATCCAAGGGTCAAAGCCCAACTGGCCCCGTCCACCGCAAGAGCGGCCCCTTGTAAACCTAAAGCAGCTGATCGAGCGTCATCAGCACATATCAACCATGAGACATTCAAGACTGATGTCTCCAGGAGACTCTGACCCTAAACCAAGAGACAGGCCTGGTCTCGCTGATCAAAATAACATTGACATTTTTACCCTGACAAACAATTCTAGGCGTTTAAAGTTTTTTGCTGCAAAAGTTCATTATTTAGCTGACTCCAGACCCTCTTCCAATTGGAATACTTTGAACGTGATCAGTGGATCCTGAGATAACAGTTCTGATAAAGTCGCAGGTTTCCAAGCTTCCTCTTGGGAAGGTCATGTGACTCCCATGGAGAGCCCTATTCTTCATCCACGGAGTTCTCCATAAGCAGACCTCCACACAGGGGAAACAGGATCCTCTGGGCAAATGCACATTTTAAAAGTGTTGCCTTTTCTCTGCTGGGAAATTATATTTTACCAGTGCGGAGACTCCGCAGTCGGGTGGAGAACTCCACTCATAAAAAAGATAAGCCGTCAAGGGAAGCCTAAACAGAATACAGTGGTTAAATATAACATTGCCAGAGAATAGGGCTATCCCTCGGTATTTCACGATCCTTGCTTCTGTACACTTAGTGGTGATTCTGAAAATACATCTTCAATTCAACAAGGCCTGCCAAGAATTTGACCTTCCTGGGGCAGTAGATACAGTCATAAACTTATGGCTACAGACAAATGTACATTTGTCAATAGGGCCCTCCATCTATATTGCACAAAAAACACAAAAATCTTCCTTTTGGCGGATTAATAGACAGACCCATCTTTCCCTCAATGTCCTCCACCACCAGCACAATCTTACGGTTTTTAAAATTAAAATGCTCCCACGTACGTGTGCGCAAACTGAATAGCTCAATAGTGTATTCGAAGGACACTGCATGTGAAAAGAGGCAATTGTGTAAGAAAATTCTTGACAGGCGTCGTCGAATTGAAGATGTATTTTCAGAATCACCCCTGTGTGTACAGAAGCAAGGAACGTGAAATGCCAACGGATAGCCCTAACCTCTGGCAATGTTATGTTTAACCAGTGTATTCTGTTTATGCTTTCCTTGACGCTGAAAGCTGGCATTTGACATTGAAGCTGCATTTATATAGCGCTTACTACTCCTGACGAGGTACTGAATTGCTCTTTCATTGTGCGTCCTGCCCTTATGCCAAGGTCCCCCTCTGGTGACTCACGCTGGGAGGTTTGAATGGCAATCCCCAGCCTTATAACGGTTGCATTCCGGAGCAGCGGGCAGTGAGTGGACTCTGCGCGCTCTGTGGTGGACTCCGCGCGCTCTGCTCTCCGCAGCCCGCCTCCACGCACACGCCTAGACTTCACCCACCCTGCGCACACCCGACAGGGCTCTCGCCTGCCTCTGCACAGCCTCAGGCTACCTGCCCGCTTCGTCACGCCTGCTCTCTCTGCACGGCAGGAGGCGCCATGACAAACCTACGGGGTTTCACCGTGCTCCTGGCCACCGCCTGCGTTTTCGCCGCTGGGTACACCGCTGTCATCACTGGGGTAAGTGGTGAAGCGAACGTCGTGCCCTTTTATTTTGGTGGTCCCAACACTGCGCGCGGAGCCTCGATGTCAAACCTTTCCTTACAGTGCGGGGAAAAGTTACGGGAAGATACGCATTGACTTCTCACCTTAACTGTCTGCGCACGCGCTTTGTCCAAATGCTAGAAAGCACAGAACATGCTTCGGTTAAGTAATGAGAGGAGAACATCTGCATATGTTAAGTCGATAATGATAGGAATAAAGGTTATGGTCCTAGTTCTTTATAAATCACTATGATTCTAAAGTTACCTTTATTTCCGCGGTTGCCTTCTGGCCTACAGTTTACCCTGTGTTTACCTTAAAGTATGAATATCTAAAATGTTTAGGTTGGCCAAATTACATTATGACTAATGTGAAGAGCAGACAAATGTCGTCCAGTTAAATCGAATTTGTGTCATTGGGTTTTCTCTCTCTGACAGGTAACCTTTATATTTATGTGGCGGAAACCTAAGTTTACCATCTGTCATCCAGGTCTGTATTTTCCTGCAATCATTTTTTTTGATTGAGGACTAAATACTAAGCATTAAGTAGGGGGTGTGTTTCCTCTCATTAGCCGAGCTTGGAAACATCGAATCATATCACAGCCATCAGAAACTCAAAATTTAAGGTATTGATAAGTGGGAGCTCTACATAAAAGCAACACTTTCAATCACGAAGCTCCTCACCCAATTGTATGGCTTGTTTTTCTGTCATGTCCGGTTTGTAGCAATAATTTGTTTTTTTGTGTGTCAAACGTTGCTTGCTTATTTCTTTTTTTGTTCAGGTTCGACTATTGAGGTGTAATCCAACTGGATATTCCGTGTGACCTGATTCACAAAAACATTATTACCATACACATAGTTAATGCATATGCACGGTATAAATTTACAAATGTTTGGATATTTTTAGTTTCAAAAACATCTGCAATATATATGTACTTAATTTTTACCCCAGTTTACACAAGTTTTCCTGATTCAAGTTGTTTATTGTGCGCAAAGGGTTTTTATGTTTGCAGAAGTTCAGTATTTCTTTTGACTTAAGTTTCCTTTTTCACTAAAATGTTTTTTTCTTTAATGTGATCTCCCATTTCTACTGCTTCGTTGTGATGTGTGTGTTTCATGGCACGCTGTCCAAAACACTTAAGGGATGCACTTATATCTCAGCCATTAATAGGTAACTCAGCTGTGAGGATAGAGAGGGACATGGTTTGCAGAATGTTTGGGATTACCCACAAAGTTCAGACTTTGTGGGTATTTATCTCATTTGCTTTGAATTTCTTTGACCCCTCCCTAACAGTTTCCAGGGATCATTCCAGGGGTCTAATTTTGGTGCAAAACGATGTGTCTGTAGTGTGTGTATGAGTGTTGCTCACACAAGGCACATGCAGAACACGTTCATTTGCACCAGCTTCATGTTTTGTGATTCAAGCATAGATTACACATGGGTAAATCCCAAATTTACAGGTGAAAGTCAGACCTACTGTGGAAAAACTTTTGCATGAAACTCCCATGTGTTTACCCTCCATACTGGTTGTCTATGAGAAAATACCAGGATGACAAGATATGTCTCAGTACTGAAAAAACAAAGGCAAACCGCTATCAAATTAGGCAACACTAAGGGCCTGATTTATATGTTGGTAGGAAGGGTACTCCATTGTAACCTTGACGGAGTTAATTTCCCGCCAACAAAATGGTCTGCCGGCCAAATTTAAAAGCGGGCAAACCATAGTTTGGCACGGCAGAGACCACTCCGTCTCTGCTGTGGCCAGATTTCTCAGACATCTTGATGGAGTAAGGGCTGTCAGAGAAATGGCTATATGTCCGCCCATCCAATTTAGATGGGCAGACATATAGCCTTTTTTTTCCCGTCGCTTTCAGGGAAAACCTGGCGGGAGAGGGCAATAAAAACATACAAATGTACCTCTCGCCACCTCATGGTGACGGGGCATTGTTTCTTTTAGTTTCAAAAGCAAAATCACACTTTGGGGTTTTGTTTCTGAAAATAAAAAAACTTTCCAACTTTGTCATACGGCTCCTTCATGTATGAGGGAGATATATGTCAGTTGTAATGCATTAACAGGAACCGCCTTGATGGCGGTTCCTGTGAATGCTAGAAATGTCCCTCAGCCCGATGGATTGTTCTGAATTTGGCAGTCGGGACCTCCGCCAGGGCGACAGAGTAAATACTCCAACACCCTCGCAGAGGACGACACGGCCACCAACATCTAAATCGGGCCCTTAGACCCGTTACTATTTATTCACATTTTTAGATCATTCAATTATCTTTTAAACTAGAGCAGACTCTTCAATGGAATGCAAGAGAATACATAAATCCACCTGTGACCAACTCTGGCATTAAGTGAGTTCCTCTGCATTTACCTGCCAAATTTGGTTATCTATTTACCTTAAGACTCAGACGCCTAGTTATTTTTGGATTCCTCCTCGCAACAGCAGTCCAAGTAGTCCATATGCTTTCATTATGTGGATCATCTCTTGTGGTTGAAAACTACAACTGAGAAGCATAACCAGTATAAGAGCTTTCCCTACCAGTTTAGCAGTCCTTGATAGGGAGTTTCCCCATCTCTTGCTAGACCAATACTCAGGATTTAATTTCAGGATTTTCTGCTCCCAGCTCCATGTCTCCCAGTACTTCTTTTGCTTACCACCAGCTCCCCAAAACTCGGGGTTACCGCCCTCACCTAAGTTCTAAAACTGAAATCTCAAGCTTCCCCTCAGGCAGTCTCTGCCCACCTGACATGCCCCTGGCATTAACTGTTTTACTCTCAGCATTCACACTGACACAACTTATGGGCCTTCCGTGCGTAAATTATTTGTACAAAGGCTATATACGAGAAAGAAGACATTGGATATTTTGGTTTTTAGTAATAAGAGAAAGGGATTTTATGGAGAGGTTTAAGCTTTTTCATGTTAAATTTAAAAGGAATATTACAAATTAATTGTTTTCAGCAATTATGCCATAACAAGTACTACAATTTTAAGTATAAAAACACATGAGTTCAATGCATTTACCATTTAAGGAGTAATCCATTATATTAAATAATATCAGGTAAATGTAATGTATCTAGGTAATTGTATTGCACTGGTGTACATTTTACATGATTTATCTTGGAATTTGGAAGATAGTAGTAGATTGTCGGACCCATATTTTGGCAATTCATAAAAAAGTATAGCAGTTTTATAGCAAAATGGAACACCAATCCATCAAACAAGAAAGTGCAAGGTATGATGCCTCTATTAACTTAGGAAAAGAAAAAGACAGAAGGCTAAAGGCCTGAGCGAAAAAAGATAAAAGTAACAAAATGAAGCACAATTAGTGATCAGAATGGGCGATTTATTTAGGATGCCGTGTGCCATACTGATTGTCTTGGAATTGTAATGCTATTATTTATTAATTGTTCCAATCAGCAGAACTTGGAAGTTTAACATTGTGGAAGAGAACTGAACTGTGCACAGTGATAATCAGATAACTATAGAATTGTAAAGTTACTTAGATTTGGAGGGATTGAGTGTTGCATTTCATTAAATTTAGAATGTTTGTTTTAGGCTCATCCTAGTGCCTGCTGTCACAGAGTTGTTATCTACCTTTGTGGAAGATGTCCAACCAGGCCCTAGAGAAGCTGTCCTAGTGGAAAATAAGTTTTCTTTGTGGGGGCACTCAGTCCAGTGGTACACAAAGCTTAGACTTTTCAATGGCCTTGACTGTGTCTTCTATAGGATTTGGGGTTATTACCCCTTGACTGCAGTGGAATTCAAACTAACAGCAGGAGCAGCTGCGAGACAGTTGACCGTGGCATGCATGTGCGAGTAGGAAACTGGTGCACATGCATGTACATGTGCATACAACATACAATGAGAGGGCCAGAGACATTACAGCTGCAGTAGAGGTGTGGGTCCTGGCAGTGATCCAGGGAGGAAAAGCCAGAGACTAGGATGCGATGGGAGCTTGTGACATGCATTCTGGAGAAGAAAATTACTTTAAATTTAATGGGCGATGTTTTAGAATAAAAGGGAGGGGGGGCAGTTGCTCTAAGTGAGGTTCTGGAGCCTTTCATTCATCTGCTAATTCAAAAGCAGGTCATATATATTGGCACCTGTTTAAGTAGTTTCCCTACACTTTTAAGCTGAACGTTTCCCCGCAAATATGAGATTTCATTGAGGTTTGCTATTAATATATCTAAATTTCCGAACTGGTGATAAGTGATGAGTAAGTTGGTCAGCCCTTAGGAAAATCACTTTTTGATTGAGAGTAAATTTAGTTTTTCTCAACTGAATATTGATTTTGGAAAGTTTTCCTCTTATTGGTCAAATGGTGCAACATATATAAAAATGGTCCCAACATTTGTGTTTCTTTTCAAAGTCTCAGAGTTGAGATTTTTGTAATGTCTGTGCAGCGTCCTGTGCTCTCAACCTGCTGGGCAGCGCTTTTCTGGTGCAGGGATATGGATACATTATAGACACTTTTTTTAGAATAACAAAGTTCACTTCACTGATTGGCTCTCATGGTGAAGGTACAAACCTCTCCTCCGTTAGCATCCCCAATACTATGGTCTTTCATTACCATTTTGCTTAAGCAGGGGAGACTGAAACTCTGACCTCCAGCTAATTTTGGCTGCCGCTTGTTTGACCATTACTACGCTTATCAGACAAATGCTGGACTGCAGTAAGTAAATGATGTAATTGTCCCGATGAAGATGCTAAAGCACTCCATAAGGCAACAAAAAATGTAGACCCCTTTCTAAGTTGATGAGTGCATGGGTTTGATATTACATTTGCAAGGGTATGCTGTAATAAATATCTATTAGCACACTCATTATGCAATTTCAACCCTGTCATCTTTTTTTGCTGACAGAACTCTACTATTGTGAAATCTTTTTTTCGGCTGTAACTTATTGTGGGGCTCGGAATAGTGGCTGTGTCAGTTTGTAGGTGGCACACCACCATTCCACATTCAGGGATAGCACTTGCAGGAGTCATCTTGAGGGTCGCGACTCTACCTCTACTCCTTGACTTCTCTCTTTTTCTGTCTAATTACAACGGAGCCCAAATATTTCCCCAAAAATCTTCATTAAAAGATGTTATGATTCTCTGCTAAAGACATATGTGAAATCCACCAATTGCAATTGAGCTAAGCACACATAATTCCCCCAAAACAATGTTTACGACATTACGGCATTCCCAGATGACATCACAAGTAACATTAATAATGATGTCACTGGTGACATCACATATCATATGATGATTGACATCACCAACAGCATCACCTAAGATGGTCTGCACCTCTTCACCTCACAGCCATTTGAGTATAGGGCCTTACCTGTGACAAAACCATGCACCCTCCTCCTCAGTACCCATAATCTCCTGGGAATGTTCAGCAAGATCCTAGTGAAGGCAATAACCTTTGCCAAGGGCCTGTGCCCAACACCCCCACCCCAAGAGTCCACTGGACACAATTTCTTGGCCATAACCTTCATTTTCTGAGAAAAGAACCTGGCCTTTAGTCAGGCCCAGCACTCCCTATCTGCTTTCCCCAGAGTATATTGTGATCAAGGTTTGACTATGCTCAGCAAACTGTGGTCAGAGGCCCTGCATTTAGTACGTCTACCTCTTATATTACTGAGCACATCCTTTGGCCTTTCAATGCTCCCAGAACACAAATGTGTAAAACAGCAATGACGTATTTCTGTCCTGATGTCATAGATGATGTCAATGCTGATCTGTGATATCATCACTGATGTCACTGTTTCTGATCTCATCTGTGACATGTGAGTGATCTTAATCAGTGCTTTTGGGTAGGTATATTTGTTCAGCTATTTATATCCGCCACATTTCAGCAGATGTAAGGTTTTAAATCATATACATAGCATTGCTGCAAAGAAGTTTGTTAAGTGAATTTGTTTTTCATAGATAACGTTATTTCGTGATATTTCAGTAACCTTTTGTTGATTACTAATGAAAAGAGACAAAATGAGCTAATATCATATGTGAGATATATTTGATTATAACAGTATTTTAACTATAGAATCTACTGCCTCGATTATTAGCTCTTTTGATTTGGAATTATTTGTATAGGACAATACATTGAAATTGCGATTATAGAAAAAGCCTTCTGTTGTACATGTGACCCTACTTCACAAGGAGAAGGTAACATTCTTGGGCAAAATAATTAGATAAATCCCTAAAATTATTGGAAGCGGATGTCAAGTGATCGGAATACAAAGCACTCAAACTTTCAAACATATGATGATGCAGAAATCAGGGTGCTCAGACAGGGTTGACGTTAAGATCCAAACACTTTCTAAGTATGTTGTAGACAGTTATTGCCCAAGGTTGCTGCCAATTTATTTAACTCAGCCTTTTGCATTGTCCATCAAAAATAAGTTTATATGATTCATTTTCCAACTGTTTGACCTCTTTGAATTCGATCAGGTTGCACTTCTTGTAAAATAGTGCCTGATCAGTGTTGCCCATATAATTTAGGTAAAGCAAACCTACTGCATGTTATTTTTCATGTTCCCATCGAGTCATTGTGCAGTGGAGGTGATTGAAGCCTGTTTTAATCAAAACGGAATTCGATCCTGTAGGGGTACTATATTAGTTCCTCTAAGGGGTACTTATCCAAAAATGTTGGACTGTTTCATTAAATTTGAAGACTAAACAAATGTGAGAAATTGGGTTGCTGGGTGATTGGGGTGTTAACCCTGTTCAAGCAACAGCCACAATCCCTGTCAGGGTGAACCACTACAGTCACAAAATTAACCTGTGCTTAACCCTCTGGTAGCTTGCTACAAAGCAGTCAGTATTAACTTAGAGACAACGTGTAAAGTATTAATGCAACACACAAAGGGTAATAAAGTGAAAACACAACAAAAGAAAAATCCCACACCAATTAAAAAAAAAAGTAAAGTTTAATAAATTATTTGACACCAGAACATTAAAAATCCAATCGTAGAACCGGCTTAAATTTAAAGGTAAGAACCACTGCCTAAAAGATCAAAGCACCAACGGCTGAGATCTAGTTGTGCGAGACAGGGTCAAAGTCCAAAAATATGGCTGACCGCGATGGAGTGTGCGTCGGATACAAAAAGTGGATTGGATCTGGTCTGCACTTACCTTCGGACTTAGAAGAAATTCTAGCAAAAAGACTTTTTAAAAGGTAGAAGTTCAGCAGGGGCAAGCCTTCTGGCGGTGTCTGAGGAGAAGGCACTATCATCAGGGAGCATGTTGCATTGAAGATTTCTACATTTGGATTTAGTCTCTTTTTTGGAAGTCAAAAATCTCCAGTGGGATGAGGATGGAGGCTGAGGCTGACGAGAGCTTCACAAGGCCGGATACCCCTTCTGCAAATGATCACAAAACAGGATTTGCTGCTGTGGAGAAGAACGTAAAGGGAGTTGCCTCGAAATCCGACCAAATGGCAATGCACCTTGGGCGGATAGAAAACGGGTTGTTCCTGGTCTCCTCTCGGTTCTCATAGCAGTTTTTTAGCCAAAAATGTTCTAAGTCCCAAGTTTTGGATTTTGGCTATCGGGGCACCTTTATGACCACTTACACGGGTTCAGGACTGGTGAGGCACCACTTGGAAAGTCGGGACACACTCAGGTGGGTCCAGATGCGGGTTCAAATTGGTTGGAGCCATTTCTGTCTCTGAGGCTCTGATCAGGAGGCCAGCGAAATAGCCCTTGCAGTCACTCTGGTAGTCCTAGGTTCAAGCAGTGGAACAGGGCTCAAGCAGCAGGCCAGACCTCTGAGGGATCAAGGCCTGGGCGAGCTTGTTGGCGCCTCCCGGTTCAAGCTGCTGCGGCCCGCACCTGAGACGGAGGGCCCCCCGCGTGCTTCACCGAGACGGTGGTGGCGGCTGCGGGGCCCATCCTCTTCTGCCCCCCTGCTGCATCTTCTGGGGGCGTTGGATTTCAACGAAGGTGGTCTGCCGGCTGGGACTGTAGGCCCATTGTACGTTAGGGGTGCAGCCCTCTGGACAGGGTATGCTTGGTTTTGACTGCCCCACACCGCGCCGCTACGGAGGGCTGGAGCGAGCCCGTGTACCCACGCCTGGTTCTATCTCTGAGGTGAGGCCTGCCCAGCGGGAGGAGCGGAGGGTCCAGCATTGACGGCCTAAGAGCCCTGGCGGATATAGTGCATCGCAGGCGCCCCGGGGGTTCAGCGCGAGGGACACATAGCGACTGTCTCTGGGCCACAGTGGGTGCAGGAGGAAGTGCCTGATAGGAGTCCATCTGCTGAGCACGGGGCATCCCCCATTTGCCAACTATAGTTTGAGCACACTGCGCACTCCATTTGTGTTACGGGCACCTTGTGTGTGGATTGTAGACGTCGCAGGCACTGAGCGACCGCGCCTGACAACTGCTTGGTGGGGTGGCGACGGGGGCCCTTAGTTTCTCCCTGCATACTGCTGACCATGACCAAGCCGAAGGGGACCCCCGCAGCTGTGCAGACAAACAAACTGGACAAATATGCTGTCCCACGCCAACTAGCGTATGAGGAAGACGCAACGGGAGACAAGGCGACCGTGGACGAGCCGTCCCTCGGCTCCATTATGGCGGCAATTCAGTCCTTGGGGGCTACCTTAGAAACCAAGATCGACAAGGTCACCATCGAAATGAACTTAATGAGGGCGGATATGCGAAAAACCTCTGAGAGAGTCACGGCGACAGAGGAAAATGTGGGTGAGCTCCAATCTGCGACACGCAAGCTGGAGGAGCGCGTGCAGAAACTGGCGCATCAACATAAGCTGATGGTACTGAGGCTGGATGACCAGGAAGGGAGGGCCCGACGCAACAACATCAGGGTGGTGGGGGTGCCGGAGGCAGCGGAGGGCCCCTCCATGGATTTATTTATCCAGGATCTCATATTGAATCGAATGATGAAAAAGGACCTATAGAGGGTGGGGGAAAAGTTGTATACCTACTCCATGATAGGACATACACAAAAGTTGTTTAAATACCCCTCACACACCAAAAGGGCCCTTGGTGTCATGCTTCATCATTGGGGTCTTCCCATCCCACTGTGGAATGGGGCGTGCTATGACCGGCGACTACGCGGGAGCACTAATCTAAAGCACTATGTGTGGTGTAGGGGTAGTGAGAGGAAGGGTCAAAAGTGGAGTTGACATGCACCATTTCAACAGCGCTCCCAGCATATTTCTCGCCCCTCAGAGTGCTTCGATACACTTTGATCACACCTACTGCATAAACTTGACTGACAAGAGAATTGAAGTAATACTAATTTCAGTGCTCAACATTGCCATCTCTTAAACAATCATACGCAGTTCTGGGTACACACGTGCCGTTTCACAGCACATTTTGTTTCTTAAAAAACTTAGGTGGTTATTTGTATACACTTCGAGCGTTCTAGTACGCACGGAACACTCACTTCCGCTAAGTACTGTGGTTAGCGTTCTAGCGCGCCAGGGCAATCACGCAGGGAGGCTCATTTCCGGCTTCTCTAGCGTCAGCACCACAGGTGGATTCAATCTCTACCTAATGCTTTTGCTTAAATAGCAGCTCCCCGCACTCCCCAGTCACACAGCGGAGCCGCGGGTGAGCAGTATGGGGCAAGACACTGTCTAGCAGCACGTAAGTACGGCATAGCCGTCATGGTCCGAGGCATTTTCAGATCACTCGGTAACAGGACTAATATTACCTGACCGTTTCTCTTTCCATTTTGATTTTCCCCTGTAGTAATTAGTGACATCTACCTGTTCACCTGTTCCTGAGGCTCATGGGGCAATATACCCATCCATACATTGTATGTATTGTGTGTATACATCGTTCTACACACCATGTTTGTATACAATTACAATAGCCACAAATAGAGTGTGTGATTCATGTTATATGTAGTGTGTTTTGTATGTTTTCCCATTTCCCCCTTTTTTCACAGGTCCATGCACCATGATAGTACTATGTTTTAAAACAGTCACCTTGACACATTTGTTGTCTTTTCAGATCTTCGCATGATAACGCTGTGGGTGGCGCAACTAATATTTTTAATCATTCTTTCTTCTTTCCCAGATTAACATATTAGAAGTACAAGTAGGTACTGCATGTAGTGCTTGAATACTTGCATTTTTTCACTTTTGTATATAATAACTTTCACTTTTTATACAACTAGTGAGCACTGAAGGGATCTTTTCAGTCCTGATGAAGAAGCCTTGAGCTTCGAAACATGTTGACTCTCTAGGAACGTCAGCTCATTATATGCGTGACTTTTCCAAACCACCAGTTTTTAACAGGTCCAGCCTCAACGACCTATTAAATTGTCTTATGTCCATGAGGCCAGTTCCTTTTTAACTCCACTTTTGACCCTTCCTCTCACTACCCCTACACCACACATAGTGCTTTAGATTAGTGCTCCCGCGTAGTCGCCGGTCGTGGCACGCCCCATTCCACAGTGGGATGGGAAGACCCCAATGATGAAGCATGACACCAAGGGCCCTTTTGGTGTGTGAGGGGTATTTAAACAACTTTTGTGTATGTCCTATCATGGAGTAGGTATACAACTTTTCCCCCACCCTCTATAGGTCCTTTTTCATCATTTGGATCACTACCCTTATGGTGGATCTTGATGTTTTGTTAATTACTGATTAGAGGAGGACGTATCCACCGTCAGTGTCCCTCTGGAGGCTACCTCTTCACTCCCCTATTCTGTTTTTTGTAGTCTCATATTGAATCACCTCAAGCCTAAGAACCTCTCAACCCTTTTCACTGTGGAGAGAGCGCACAGGGCCCCGATCCCGAAGCCTAAGCCTGGGGCTCCTCCTTGGATGATCATTGTCCGCGTCCTCAACTTTAGGGACCGGGATGCTATCCTGCAGGCGGCTAAGGTGCGTGGGGACTTACCTTTTGAGAACTCGACGGTCCGGTTCTTCTCGGACTTTACGCTGCGAGTGCAGCAGGAGCGATGCACCTTCGACGGGGTGAAACGAGCCCTCCGAGAGAAAGGGATCAAGTACATGATGTTCTTCCCGGCCAAGCTTAAAGTTATTGACAATGGTAAATCGTTGTTCTTCACGTCGCCTGCAGAGGTGCAGCAGTGGCTGGATGGGGGCTCCCATCAGTCGCCCGATCGTCGCACTGACGGGGACTGGCGCAGAAGTCGCTTCCGTACTCTTGAATCTCCACCCAGGCGTAGAGGAGGAGATAGGTCCATGTCAAGATCCAGGAGTTCCCGGTCTGGCAGTCCTCTGAACAACGATCGATCTCCAGGGAAGTAAGAGTATGGACACAGTTTTGAATGCACCTGTTTGTCTTACGGACCTCGGGCGCTAGCCCTCCATATCTGCTATTGAACTTTGTGCTCCTGGAGGGCGGTAGACTGTGGCTTGCCCGGGTGGGCGAATGCATTAGCCGATCTGCTGATATAGTATGCGGTTGGGTGGGGCGGGAGGTCCAAGATGGAGCATTGTTCATTGGTGGCGTTGGACAGCCCTTTTTCTCATTCTAGTTATTGGGGCGACAGGCGCTCTGCTATTGGGGATGTGGGTAGTTTTAGACCTACAGGGCAGGGTTGCAGGGTGGGGGGACATTGTTTGGGGTGTTTTTATTCTGTGTACATTTCACTGTTTGTTTTCTGCTTCAGATGTAATGCTGCAATTTCTGCGTCGAATGCTATTTCTCTACGGGGTGGGCCTCGCTGCGCTTGCGGGGGAGGTTTTCGCTGCCTGAGTGAATGGGAGGGTGGGCGTTACCTGACCACATGGCTACACGTCCTAATAAGACACTGACTATCCTCTCATGGAACGTTAATGGCCTAGGGGACAAGATTAAACGCACAGCGGTTCTTCAGTATTTGCGTATGCACTCCCCCGAAGTTGCCCTACTCCAGGAGACACATCTTCGGGGAAATAAGTATTTGGCTCTCAACAGGTATGGTTATACCCTACAGGCTCATGCTGGTTTTACGTCCGGGTCCAGGGGTACTGCGATACTCATCAAAAATGTGATCCCTTTTGTGATACAACGCACATGGTGCGACCATTTGGGCCGTTATGCGGCCCTGGCAGGGACTTGGGAAGGGCAGGTGGTAAATATATGCTCAGTATATATTCCCCCGCGACTGCATGACATCACATTCCCCGCTCTCAGCCAGCTTCTACTGGACTTCCCGTCCGGGTTATTGCTTCTTGGGGGGGGACATGAATGATACCCTCGCGCCTGACATGGATAGGGAAAACCTCACTTTGGGGCCGATGGGTCCCCGTCCGCTGTCTTCTTTTGAACGGGCTATGGGACTGGTGGATCTTTGGAGATGTCATAATCCCAGATCCAGACATTATACTCATATTTCAGCGGCCCGTGGCAGTGAGGACCGACTGGATTACATCTTCACGCACAGTACTACTGCTGGGCTCTTTCAGGGGGGGGCTCTATATGGCCCGGGGAATTTCCGACCACTCGCCGGTAGAGGTACAACTCCACGGACCGGTTTGCGACTGATCTCTTCCGCCCAGATTGGATCCCTTTATGTTCCGGGACCAGGAATACCGAGAACGCTTTGAGGAGCGCACATAGTTGTACTTCACCGAGAATGTGGGCTCCGTTGATTCTGCCAGTGTCCTATGGGAAGCGTATAAGGTGGTGGCAAAGGACTTTGTGCAGGCGGCACATGGTGCTCAGCTCAAAGAAACTCATCATCAGCGTGAGGAACTCGAACAGGAGATACTTGTCTGGAACACGTCATTACTGAGACTTCGGGGGAGGTTGGGGGACTTAAGCACTCCCTTAAACTTAAAGAACGTTCCCTACGGGATCTTGCGAACAACACGGCCCGGGCGCATGCACTCGCTACGCAGCGCAAAGTGTACGATTTGGGCGATAAGGCCAACAAACTTATCGCCTGGCTGGAACGAAGGGATAGGAGCCGCAACTGGGTGTCGGAGATTCGGTCCGAGGCAGGGGCGCAAGTTGGTACCAGGGCGGCCTTGACGGAAATTTTTGCCACTTACTATGAGAGTCTCTACCAATCTCAATCCGCATGGGCGGAGCAGGAGTGCACCGAATTTCTTCGTGATATTTCTCTTCCAACTCTGGGATCGGAAGACAGGGAGGCTCTTGAGTCTGATTTCCACTTGGAGGAAGTTGAGAATGCCATGAGGGATCTTCAATCCGGGAAGGCGGCGGGCCCGAACGGTCTACCTACCGAGATGTTCAAATGTGTGGTGGGCAAGGTGGCTCCATACATGCTCGACATGTTTCAGGAGGCGTCCGAAGTAGGGCAGCTTCCGGAGGACTTGAGAATGGCAACTATAGTCGTTCTCCTTAAAAAAGGAAAGGCACATGACCTCTGTAGTTCTTACAGACCCATATCCCTCCTAAACTTCGAAGCTAAGGTCTTAGCCAAAATTATTGCGAACAGGTTGGGCCTGGTTTTGCAATCCCTGATTCACCCGGATCAATCGGGCTTTATGCCTAATCGGAGTACACGGCTAAACCTGAGACGTCTATATGGAGTCATGTATATGACTCAAAGGCGGCCAGACGTCCCGGCTGCCCTCCTCTCTCTTGACGCGCGGATGGCGTTTGATAGTATTGAATGGACGTTTCTATTTGCTGTCTTGGAGAGGGTGGGCATCGGTCCGCGGCTGCAGCAGTGGATCTGACTGTTGTATACTGCCCCGATGGCTAGAGTGCGGGTCAATGGGGCCGTCTCCAGAGCCTTTGCATTGCACAGAGGGACGCGTCAGGGATGCCCATTGTCCCCAATGCTTTTTGCACTGGCACTCGAGCCTTTAGCAGCATGGATAAGACAGGACCCGGTGGTGAAGGGGATCGATCTCGGGGGAGGTTGGGAAGAGCGCATCTCGCTTTACGCGGATGATATTCTTCTGTACGCGCACTGACCATGCCAAACATTTCATAGGCTCATTCACATCATCAGATCCTTTGGGTCCTACTCTGGCTACCGCATTAATTGGGATAAGTCCTTGGTTCTCTCGCTAGCTGGAGCCCCTCCAGTCCTCACGTGTGCTTGCGCGGAGATGGTGTGCCAGGATAAATTTAAATATCTGGGTGTTTGGATCACTAAGACCGCCGCGGAATTTCATCAGCTGAATCTCCAGGTGCAGCTTGCTCGGCTGCGCGAGGACGCTATGCATTGGAGAGGGCTGCCTATTTCCCTTATGGGGCATGCAGTCCTATTCAAGATGATGGCCCTCCCGCGCTTACTGTATGTCGTCCAAAATACTCCTTATCCCTTCCCAGACTCCTTCTTTCAGGCGATCGACTCCGAGCTCCGTCTGTTATTGTGGGGAGTGGGTAGTTCCAGGATTGCGCTCAAGAAACTACAGAAGGGGGTATACGATGGGGGGCTTGCAGTCCCAGACCTTAGGAAGTACTACTGGGCGGCCCACCTTATTAATATCAATGGCTGGGTCTTCTCACCACTGGAGGAACCGGCCTACAGAGTGGACAGATTGGCACTGGGCCCGGGCAGTCACCTGAGGGAACTATATCGTAGGGGAGGGGGCTCCCCACATTTGCCACCACATACTAAAACGGTTATAGATATTTGGCACCGTGCAACTAGAATGACGGGGTGGGAGCGGAAGCTTACTGAGCAGACCCCGCACTGGGAAAGGGACTACCTGAAGGAAGTGTGCGGACTGGTGGGGTTCCGGAGATGGAGCCTCATTGGTATTGATGTTTTTGGGGACGTCTGGAAAGGCGGCAAAATGGTATCCTTCGAGAGTTTGCGGGTGGGGTTTCAGATGAATGATAGTGAATTCCTTCGATACTGCCAATTACGCTCGGCACTGTCCTGCCACGTGAAAGACAGGTCTGTGCTCCCCGAATACTCCCCCCTGGAGGATAGGCTCCTTCTGGATCCCATGATTCAAAAGGCAGTGTCGCTAACGTACAAAAAACTCATAAACAACACTCCTGACTGCCTGGGTCCTTTGCGGGAAGCCTGGGAATCGGACGTGGGCCTACTGGAAGATGATGATTGGGCAGAGGCCCTCCAGTGCCCTAGGGAAATAGCTATTAGAGCGCACTTTCGTTTGATCCAGCTTTGCATCCTCCATAGGTCATATGCCTCCAGAATGGTGCAGGTCCGTATTAGGGGAGGAGACTCTGAGGAATGCGTCAGGGGGGGTGGTGAGAGAGGGTCATTCTTCCATATTTTGTGGGCTTGCCCCAAGCTTCAGAGGTACTGGAGGGGCGTTGTCCATGTGGTGGAGAGGGTGGTGGGTGCGCATGTCCCGCTGGATCCCCGATGGCACATCCTTGGCGTCACGGGCGAGATCACGTGGCCGAAGTGGTCCAAAATATGGCTAGCACTGGCAGGGGTGGTGGCTAAAAGGAACATTGCGAGTGCCTGGGGAGCAACGGAACCTCCGACTGTGGCTGCATGACTCTGCGACATGGACTGGTGTCATGGCACAGAGCGGGTGATATATCAAAGCTGTGGATGCCCCCGCAAATGGGAGAATCTATGGGGGCCATGGACGCTGTATAGAGGTTTATGAGGGGTTCCATGAGATGTATTGATAGACTTACTGGGTTGGTCCAGAGATGTTTGTTGGCTGGGGGTGGGGGGGGATTTTTGTCCCCTCTTCTGTAAGCGCATGTGTTATACTGTTTAAGCACTATCGATCTGAGAAATGCATATTATGATGACACTGTCAACTGCTTACGTCTGAAGCTTGTTTATTGAATTATTAAAAAGATTTAAAAAAAAAAAAAAATACCGGAGTTGACTCAACAGCTCCCCCCAATTCTTGCATTTTCCCTGTCATCAAGGAGTGCACCCACAAAGGTCCTGTTCACGAGAGATGCAGCCAAGGACTGTAATTCCGTAGTACCATGCGCACCAAAATGCCTTAATTGCTGGGCTCCTCCCCCCAACCCCACCGTGCTGAGATCTTTTTTGGCTATTTGGGGTAGTTCGTGCTTAGGGCTCCATAACCTATTCTCCACATAAGGTATCTATGCCAAATGTATGTCCTTTTTTCCAACATCCTAGGGATTCTAAAGTTACCCAGTGCTTGTGGATTACCCTGGAAAAGACGGAAAAAATAAGCAAAATGTAGCTATTTGAGATTTTTGGGAAACATTGGACAAAAGTGCTCTGGATAAAAGTGTTTGATTTATTTCCCAAAAATGGCACCAGCAAACGGTTTGCTGTGCTAAGGTCGCCATCTTCCCAGCTTTCACGAACATGCTGAACTGAATCAAAAAAACTAATTTTTTACCACAATTTTGGCATTTTTCAAAGAGGTAGCCCATTTTTCCTATTTCTTGCTTTCAACTTACTTCCAGTTTGTGTTGTGTGAAACACATGGGAGATCCGGGAAAGCTACCGCAAGAGGTCATAAGTGTAGATCCCTCAAGTTTTTCCCAAAGAAACTAACTGTTAAAATATAAAAATATTGAAAATTAGTAAGAAAAAAATGACCATTTATGGCAACATTTTCATACGTAACTTTTCATCAAAATAGCAGATTTACAAAGGCAACATACTATTATGTCTGCTAGAACCTCCCAGTTGTGGGGATATATAGGGTTGTAGGTTTTCCAACAACCCGAGGTACCCAGAGGCAACAACTGAGCCTCACCATATAATGTTTTTTCATTGTGTGTCGAGTACAGACCAATTCATATGGTGAAATATGTAGAGCGAAAAGTGGGTATAAAGGAAACCTATGTATTTCTGAAATTGGAACAAGATATGGAGTTTAGGAGCAGTGGTTATTTGTACATCTCTGATTTTGTGGGTACCCGTACTAGCATGTGATTTGGAGGGTATGTTTCAAAATGTCTTCTTTCTTATACATTGGCTTACATTTGGAAGGCACAAATGGACTGAAATCCAATTTGTAATAACAAATGTCTGCTATTCTATGCTCTCACATGTCTTCAAATAAAAATGGTACCTTACTTGTGTGGGTAGGCCTAGTGTCCGCAACAGGAAACAGGTGAAAATGCAACATGGACGCATCATATTCTTCCACTGAAAACGGACCCATTTTTCCAATGTGGGAAGCTGTGAATATTGGGCCCTAGCTCAGGCAGCACCTAGGGAAACCAAGGAGAATCCAAGGTGGGGTGACGTGTGGCTCTCACCAGATTTTATTATCTAGAATCCCTTGCAAACCTTAAACTTTGACTAAAAAAACACATTTTCCTCACATTTGTGTGATGGAAAGTTCCAGAATCTGTGGAAATCCACAAACATCCTTCCACCTAACATTCCCCAAGTCTCCAGATAAAAATAGTACCTCACTTGTGTAGGTAGTTCTAGTGCCTGTGGCAGGAAATGGCCCAGAACGCAACATGGGCACATTACATTTTTGAACAGAAAACTGACCTTTTTTTGCAAAGTTAGCTGTAGATTTGAGGCACTTATGGAAACCTACCAAACCTGCCCATTTTTTAAAACTTGACATTTGGAAAATCCAGTGTGAGTTGGCTTGCTTGGTTCTCACCAGGTTCCCTTACCCAGAATCACTTGCAAACCTCAAACTTTGACTAAAAAACATATTTTCCTCCTCATATTTCTGTGATGGAAAGTTCTAGAATCTTCGTGGAGCCACAAACCTACTTTTTGTGTGAGTAGTGCCCACGATAGAAAAGGGCCCCAAGCACAACGTAGACGCATCACAGTTTTTCAGTGAAAACAGACCCCTATTTTGCAAGCTGGTTAGCTGTGGATTTGGATCCATGACATAATATCTAATATCATAATATCTGTGGAATTGGATATATGACATAATATCTAAACCACAAATATCGACCTACAGAAATATCGAGTCCTAAATATTGTTGTCAAAAGATTTTGTATCCCTTTGCTTATGAAGGTAAGTACAATACGTTTGAAAAATATATATCGTTTTACACAAATATCAAATAAATATATACAAAATATAGTTTATATATATATATATATATATATATATATATATATATATATATATATATATATATATATATAGTTAAAAATGTAAATATTAAATATTGTGACATTTAACATAAATTTAATGTAAATTAAATATGTTTAAATAATATTTAAAAATATATATGAATATATACTTATTTAAACAAACATATATGTATGCGTCTATGTACACATATATAATGTAAAACTATTAAAAATATTCATTGTAATTTATATTATGATTTTCTAATTTTTTGTTAAATGTACTAATATAACAAGTATATATATATATATATTTAAATGTATATATATATATATATATATGAACATATACAAAAAACAATAAAAATGTAAGAAATAAAAAGCAATTTTTAGGTTTAAATCTTTTTTATTGATATTTATCAACTAACAAATCATCTCGCTTTGAAAGAAATGCCAGATCATGGGCTACACAGAGCCCTTGCAGTTGACTTACTGGAGAGTTAAACAAGAAATGAGAAGGAACAAGAAAAAAAATAAACTATCAATCCCCCTCCCTCCACCCCCACCCCCGTCCCCGTTCACTGCGATTCAGAAGTCGTATTTTGGGCTCGTGGTGTTTCACTGCTGATTCGTGTCTTGGTGAGCAATAGTGTTGGTTGCAGGAAGGCGCAGGAGACGCACATACCGGGGGCATGTAAGTTCTCGGAACTCTGGTGTGAGTAGGGCCAAAAATGGTAAAAAGCAATTTTTAAAATAATTGGCAATTTAATTATAGATAAAAAGTAAACAATAGAAAAAATAAGTTCTACCAAAAATATCTTAAAATGTACAAAAATTGCTATATGTAAAAAAATATAAAATTAAATACACAAACGCATATTAATAATATATATTTAAACAATATTATCAAAACTATTAAATTCTAGGAATAATAAATATACTATTCCCACTCCAGTCTCTGTAATAGTAGGGAAGGCGTTGGACACTAAGGGGTGGATTGTTTCCGACCGACTCATTCCCAGTTCCAAATGACCAAGTACGATGCCTGGAAACCGATCGGGGGCTGACCAAATCGGTTCCGAAAGGCATTCGGACAGGTCGAGCCTTTCTGGAGCCGATTCGTACAGCTCTATGGACTTGGTTTCCGAATAAGTGAGTACAATGACCGATTCGGACAGCCTTTCCGAATCGGTTTGCCCGGAACGATACAGCTGCCGAAATCAGTATTTTCCCCACCCACCCCTTTCTTCAATGGGAGCCTGTGTTCACATTTGGAACACAGGCTCCCATTGAAGTCAGTGGGAGCCCGACCAAATCGTATCTAGATGCATACGGATGCATCGTACTCGTTCGGTTGGACTCCCCCAATCCGAGTCGTACGGAAAGCATTCCTGAACCGATTCGTTCAGTATGCTTTCTGAACGAGATCGGAATCGGGCCCTAAAAGGGTGACATTTACTATTCCCACTCCAGTCACTGCAACAGTAGGGTAAGCTTTGGACAGCGGAGGGGTAAAATTTACTATTCTCACTCTAGTTGGTGCAACAGTAGACAAAGCGTTGGACTCAGGAGGGGTAATATTTACTATTCCCACTCCAGTCTGTGCAACAGTAGGGGACGCGTTGGACTGCGGAGGGGAAAAATGTACTATTGCCACTTCAGTCAGTGCAACAGTTGGGAAAGCGTTGGACTCAGGAGGGGGAACATTTACAATTCCCACTCCAGTCTGTGCAGCAGTAGGGGAAGTACTTTGCTTCAAACACATACCATATTTTAATACATGTATTAATTAAACAAAAATATAAAACTCTTAATATAACAATTATATATATATATATATATATATAGTAGTGAGGACAATATAACCTTCCTTGATGTAAGAATCAAAGTGATAAATAATATGTTATCTACATCTCTGTATCGTAAGGATACTGCTGGCAATACTGTGCTACACGCATCTAGTGCACATCCTCCCCATTTAATAAATAGCATTCCATATGGGGAAATGCTACGTCTGCGAAGAATATGCAGTGAAGAAAGTGATTTGAAACTTAAACAAATGGAAAGCAAAAAACGATTTTTACAAAGGGGTTACAAAGTTTAAATCATAGATGCAGCCATATCAAAATCAAACAGTAAGGACAGGGAGGAATTGTTGCAGTACAACTCCAAAGGCAAAAAAGATACTGATGGGAAGAAGGCAGAATTGGGAGAGCCAATTAGACTTATTACAGCATATTCCAAACAGGAACAGCAATTGCGGGGCATCATAAGACAAAATTGGCCTATTGTCCTGGATGACCCCACAATTGGAGGACTACTTCCAAAATATCCGGCCATAACATTTAGAAAAACTGGATCAATGGCCAATGAGTTAGTCAAAAGCAGTCCAGAAATTCAGGACCAAAGCAGTTGGCTGACAGCAAGGAAGGGCTTTTATAGATGTGCCAACTGCAAAGCCTGTCAACATGGCTCAAATAGAACCACTTATCTTACTGCCTTTAGTGATCAGGTACAAACAATAAACCAACATTTAACATGTCGAACGGATCATGCCGTATATGTGTTAGAATGTAGTTGTAAGTTAAATTATGTGGGCAGCACAAAACTGGCTGTCCACAAAAGAATTCTACAACACATAAGGGCGATCAAGAACAAAGATCAAAGCTACCCTGTAGCGAGGCATTTTCATGAAGAACACAATAGTGATTTACATCATTTAAAATATTTTGTCATAGATGCTGTTCCCCCACAAAGGAAAGGTGGTGATCGGGAGTCAAAATTGAGAAGGCTTGAAACACGTTATATCCTGGAATTAGATACAAAACAACCAGGAGGCCTTAATATGAGTGAGGATCTGTATACTTATTTATAATATGTTTTTAATATAAAGAATTCAACTCCTGGTAAGATTATGGTGCAGAATCGGAAGGTACAAGATACATTGAATTCTATATACTCCCCAAAAATTCCAACTTGTATAAAAATTGAAAATATTTAAATATGAAATCACTATTTGAGATGTACCAATCAGAATACTTTATCTAATCTTATGTGGACCGTATGGGATTTGTAGGAATAGATGAACTAATGTAGGAGGTCATTTAGCCAGTCTCATCAAAGTATAAAACATGGAGTCGAATGATGCAAGTAGATATACACAAGTTGAAATCTTTTAGATCTTTTTACAGGTTTTATTATTCTGTTAGTGGTGATTGAATTGTAGTATTGGATGTGTATATTTATGTATTTATTGATATTTTATATTTATATATATGTATATTTATGTATTCTATTGATATTTATATTTATGTGTATATTTATATATTTTACAATCGTGGGAATCAATCACTGATCAATCAGATTGAGATAAGATATTTTGCGACATTTGCACTTGCACACTTGCACTTTTTTCAAGGATTATCAACTACAAGATATGACATTAAGTCAAAATAAGATAAGCCTTGTTAGGTTAATTATGAATTTTTAGTATTTTTGCACATGTAAATATATCATTTTAACACCATTGGTAGCACTTTTTAGTATTGTTATTGGTTTGTATATGGTCTAGATGACAAGAAATACATTTATTGTATCCTAAAGCATTCATGCAATCATTGTTGAAAATATCAGGGTTATTTTAAGAATTTATTGCATTTTTATAAAAAATTATGAGGGTAATACAACACATATTAGGTTGATTTGCTCGAATGCATTTACGCATATATTGTTAACAAGGATACAAACAATGTAACATAAATGTTTTTTCTATGTCTATTGTCGTGACCAGTGCACACTGTCACTTTAAATAGGTATCCCACAAGCAGTAGCGCCGTCATGTGATCAAGGCAGGGATCTGCCGAACGCGTCATGGCGGACTGGTTCTTCGGTGTAATAAACTGAAATTACACAAAATCTGGGTCTACTCTCGTTTTATTCCTACGGATTGTTTTACAAACGAGCAACTTACATATATATATATATATATATATATATATATATATATATATATATATATATATATCTACTGGCGGTCGCCAGTAGATAGTTATAGTTAGGACCTATTTTCCATAGGAAATCCGCAACATTCTATTTGAAATAACTTTGGCGCCGGTTGACGAATCTTCGCGAAATTTTCCAACTTGTTGGGGCGCTCCGGTCCGCTCCTATCCTGAAAGTCTCGGGGTGATTCGGCAAGCGGGGGCCGAGAAAAAAGGGCGGTCCCAAAACGTGTTTTCCCCATGCAATTTTCCATAGGAACCTTTAGTCGCAGCTACAGCCCGAACTGCTGAACGGAATTACACCAAATTTGCCAAAAAGGTAGCCCTTGGTTCAGAGTCGTGCCTTTTGCTTAAATGGTGTAAATCCGTTCAGTAGTTCCTGAGAAATTTGAAAAAGAAAACACATATATCTGGGCGGAGCCTAACCACACATGTCATCGTGAGATCTGATTGGCTGTCAGCACTTCATCCTGGAATTGCTGGCAGCCATCTTGGGACCAATATAAATGATAGTACCCCATTGAAATGCATTGTAGTGAATCGAAGATTTTGAGGGTTACCAAAAGGAGAACTATAAAGGGTGATAACAGACTTTAGTTACATTAGAATTCATTTGTTGATGGTACCATACTAATTTCTGGAATTGTGGTGTGTTCTAAGGTGATTTTACCCTGTGAAAAACCTTCTGCTGGGATATCATGAATCATGTTTGAGAGAACTATTTTCACATGCTTGTCCCATACAGTTTTGGAAGGTGCTCCAGAAGCTAAAATGAGAGCATATTTCCTGTAAATTTACATTATCTTTCTCAGTCATGTGAGAATGAAGTCTGACATTCTCAGTAAAACATGTACATCCAACAAGGGCAGAGACTGTCAGTTAATTCCTTTGTGTTCTACTGCAGCTTCCCAGAGTGTTCTAAAGAGCAACTAGAGTGCTAACAGCCTTACTTATGACAAAATTATGGCACACCTGAAGCCATCTTCATTGGAATAAACTGGTAACACTTAAAACATTTAATTTAAAAAGGAACAAAATGAGGGGGTTCATTTTGCCATAGAAATTATGGTTAGTGCTGTAGAAAGAAAAATTAGGACATGTTTCAAATGTGATCTCAAATATCTTCCTGTTATATTTCAACAGGAGCAGCCTGTCAGTTGATGCCTTTGTGTTCTACTGCAGCTTCCCAGAGTGTTCTAAAGAACAACTAGAGCGCTAACAGTCTTACTTATGACAAAATTATGGCACACCTGAAGCCATCTTGATTGGAATAAACTGGTAACTCTTAAAACATTTAATTTAAAAAGGAACAAAATGAGGGTGTTCATTTTGTCATAGAATTTATGGTTAGTGCTGTAGAAAGAAAAATTAGTGCTAAAACACTACCCCCAGCACGACACCCTACACTACCCAAACATAACTGCACTACCCTAAACCCTAAAACACTACCACCAGCACGACTCCCTACACTACCCAAACACCACTGCACTACCCTAAACCCTAAAACACTACCCCCAGCACGACTCCCTACACTACCCAAACACCACTGCACTAACATAAACCCTAAAACACTACCCCCAGCACAACCCCCTACACTACACAAACACCACTGCACTACCCTAAACCCTAAAACACTACCCCCAGCACGACTCCCTACACTACCCAAACACCACTGCACTACACTAAACCCTAAATATACCCCCAGCATGACCTCCCACACTGCACAAACACCACTGCACTACCCTAAACCCTAAAACACTACCCCCAGCACGACCCCCTACACTACCCAAACACCACTGCACTACCCTAAACCTTAAAACACTAACCCCAGCATGACCCCCTACACTACCCAAACACCACTGCACTACCCTATACCCTAAAACACGACCCCTACACTACACAAACACGACTGCACTACCCTAAACCCTAAAACACTACCCACAGCATGACCACCTTCACTACACAAACACCACTGCACTGCCCTAAACCCTAAAACACTACCCCAGCACTACCCCCTACACTACCCTAAGACCACTGCACTAACATAAACCCTAAAACACTACCCCCAGCACAACCCCCTACACTACACAAACACCACTGCACTACCCTAAACCCTAAATCTACCCCCAGCACGACCCCTACACTACCCAAACACCACTGCACTACCCTAACCCATAAAACACTACCCCCAGCATGACCCCCTACACTACACAAACACCACTGCACTACCCTAAACCCTAAAACACTACCACCAGCATGACCCCCTACACTACTCAAACACCACTGCACTACCCTAAAACACTACCCCAGCACGACCCCCTACACTACCCATACACCACTGCACTACCCTAAACCCTAAAACACTACCACCAGCACGACCCCCTACACTACTGCACTACCCTAAACCCTAAAACACTACCCCCAGCACGACCCCCTACACTACCCGAACACCACTGCACTACCCTAAACCCTAAAAACCTACCCCCAGCACAACCCCCTACACCACCCAAACACCACTACACTACCCTAAACCCTAGAAAAGAAACCCCCACCCCATGCCCAATCCCCCTTAACTCTCACTCCTCATGGTTCCTCTCTCCTCATGGTTCCTGCTTCACGTCATCTCTGAGGGGTGGTGCACGTCGTTGTGAGGAAACGGAACAGCCTCTGCTTCCTTACAACGACATGGATCGTCTACATGTTTTTTAGAACGCATGGTCATTTACCATACATACCTTTACAACAAAATTCGTTGTAAAGGCATGCGTGGTAAATGACCATGCATTCTAAAAAAATGCGTAGTAATGACTTCGTGATGTACAACGCATGCGTGGTAATGCATGCATTGTAATGGTATCGCAAAGTAAAAAAGTCATTGTAACAGCTGTTTACCGATCGAAGCTGGCCCCTGTTCTTCAGTGAGACGTTTATTTGATTAATTAGGAGGAAGGAATGTGGTTTTTTTACCGAAAAGTGCATTCCCGGCTGTTGTATTGTGAAAGTGTCCGCGTGGCCTGGTTTTACTTCCGGTGAGAGAGTGGAAGAGTCTGTTTGGATCTAAAGGAGTTCTGTTGTTGGACGGGGCATTTTAACTTCGTTGTTCCTGCCAGATACAAAGAGAAGATCCTGTGTTATTCAGTGCCCTCGTTACCTTTTTTGTGGGTTGTGGTGCTTGTCACTTCGCTGCCCCGCCGGTGCACACGACTGGGCACCCCACCTCGTGTGCCATCTGCAGGGCCTCTGCCCTCGGATCACTGGTTTCGGTTTCTGGAGTGGCAACATAAACAGTTGCTCCCAAAGGACTAGCCTGAACACTTAGGTGAATATCCCCTGCACCAGCATTCCACGGAAATTCTTTCCTAGCTCTCCCACGTCAACGAGCACGGCTCCGCTCGCGACACCGTATGACGTCATCGGAGCCATAAGAGGACCTCGTTGGCGTGCTGACGTCTGTTCCACCCATTTTTTCCGTGCCACCGAGGCAAACAAGGGGCCGAGACATTTTCACATGTATACATAGGGGGCCGATTCCGATCTCGGTCGGAGGCGCACCCAATACTATTCGGTCGGGAAAAAAGCCATGCGAAAGCCAGTTTCCCGACCGATCCGTACAGCACACCGAACGAGCAAGTACGATGCGCACAACAGCAAAAATCCCGGCCGAGCCGTACTCACCCAAACCAGGTCCTGTTCTCCGACCGAGGCGAATCCGGAAACGCCGAATCGAGTCGCACGGAAGGGAAAATGCAGCCCCGTCCGGCCGGACAAGTACGATGCGCTTTCCGTACGCGCCGAACCCGTCGCTACGCACGGCACGTCAAAGCATCCGGGAGAGGCGCACATAAGCTCCGAATCGCGCCACAACACGATCCACGGCTACGAGACGAACACAGCACAGACGAGGACGACGCGAAGCGACGAGGACGAAGCGAAGCGACGAGGACGAAGCCAAGCGACGAGGACGACGCGAAGCAACGAGAAGGACGAACGACATGAACCAACCATGAATCCCTTCGTCCCGATCATACCAATATTCTACATCTACTACCGGAACAGGCACGGACGCGTACGGCGCAGAAGGTAAGTCAGACACCAACCACAAAACACATACAACACGTACACGACACATCACACACATACACTGGGAATCTGAATATACTTACACCAGCAGCACCATAGGGGCGGGATGCCCATCACCAATGCCACATATGCACACAGGGGCCTGAATGCGCGCCACCACCCCAACCCAGGGGGGCTGGATGCCAACCACCACAACCACCCTTAGCCAGGGGGTGCCAGATGCCCACCACCACTACCACCCTTAGCCAGGGGGGCTGGATGCCTACCACTACTACCACCCCCACCCAGGGGGCAGGATGCCTACCACTACTACCACCCTCACCCAGGGGGGCAGGATGCCTACCACTACTACCACCCTCACCCAGGGGGGCAGGATGCCCACCACTACTACCACCCCCACCCAGGGGGCAGGATGCCTACCACTACTACCACCCTCACCCAGGGGGGCAGGATGCCCACCACTACTACCACCCTCACCCAGGGGGGCAGGATGCCCACCACTACTACCACCCTCACCCAGGGGGGCAGGATGCCCACCACTACTACCACCCTTAGCCAGGGGGCAGGATGCCCACCACTACTACCACCCTCACCCAGGGGGCAGGATGCCCACCACTACTACCACCCTCACCCAGGGGGGCAGGATGCCCACCACTACTACCACCCTCACCCAGGGGGGGCAGGATGCCTACCACTACTACCACCCTCACCCAGGGCGGGCTGGATGCCTATCACCACCCTTAGCCAGGGGGGGCTGGATGCCTACCACTACTACCACCCTCACCCAGGGCGGGCTGGATGCCTATCACCACCCTTAGCCAGGGGGGGCTGGATGCCTACCACTACTACCACCCCCACCCAGGGGGCAGGATGCCTACCACTACTACCACCCTCACCCAGGGGGGCAGGATGCCCACCACTACTACCACCCTCACCCAGGGGGGCAGGATGCCCACCACTACTACCACCCTCACCCAGGGGGGCAGGATGCCCACCACTACTACCACCCTCACCCAGGGGGCAGGATGCCCACCACTACTACCACCCTCACCCAGGGGGCAGGATGCCCACCACTACTACCTCCCTTAGCCAGGGGGCAGGATGCCCACCACTACTACCACCCCCACCCAGGGGGCAGGATGCCTACCACTACTACCACCCTCACCCAGGGGGCAGGATGCCCACCACTACTACCACCCTCACCCAGGGGGGCAGGATGCCTACCACTACTACCACCCTTAGCACAGGGGGCAGGATGCCTACCACTACTACCACCCTTAGCACAGGGGGCAGGATGCCCACCACTACTACCACCCTCACCCAGGGGGGCAGGATGCCCACCACTACTACCACCCTTAGCCAGGGGGCAGGATGCCCACCACTACTACCACCCTCACCCAGGGGGCTGGGTGCCCACCACTACTACCACCCTTAGCCAGGGGGCTGGATGCCTACCACTACTACCACCCTTAGCCAGGGGGGCTGGATGCCTACCACCACCCTTAGCCAGGGGGGCTGGATGCCTACCACTACTACCACCCTTAGCCAGGGGGCAGGATGCCCACCACTACTACCACCCTCACCCAGGGGGGCAGGATGCCCACCACTACTACCACCCTCACCCAGGGGGGCAGGATGCCCACCACTACTACCACCCTCACCCAGGGGGGCAGGATGCCCACCACTACTACCACCCTTAGCCAGGGGGCAGGATGCCCACCACTACTACCACCCTCACCCAGGGGGCAGGATGCCTACCACTACTACCACCCTCACCCAGGGGGGCAGGATGCCCACCACTACTACCACCCTCACCCAGGGGGGCTGGATGCCTACCACCACCCTTAGCCAGGGGGGGCTGGATGCCTACCACCACCCTTAGCCAGGGGGGCAGGATGCCCACCACTACTACCACCCCCACTCATAGGATGGACAATGCATGACACAACAAGCACACCACAACCTAGGGAATGCAAGATAAAGACATCCCCCCACCACCATGACAAGCGTGTGAGTAGGCTGTGTCAAATGCCTACAACACCGAACATGACATTGAACATACAATGTGACCCCCTAGCACATGTGCCACACATATATGTGTGTGGCACCCACAATGCAAGCAGCCCATGACCATTGTGGCAATGGGGCCTAAACCCCCATCATCACAGTGACCAAAAGGCAAGTGTGGGGTCCATAGCTGAAGCACATTTTGACCATTGTGGCAATGGGGTCTAAACCCCCATCATCACAGTGACCAAAAGGCAAGTGTGGGGTCCATAGCTGAAGCACATTTTGACCATTGTGGCAATGGGGTCTAAACCCCCATCATCACAGTGACCAAAAGGCAAGTGTGGGGTCCATAGCTGAAGCACATTTTGACCATTGTGGCAATGGGGTCTACACCCTCATCATCACAGTGACCAAAAGGTAATTGTTGACAAAGAAAGAGCTGCAACTGCCAAACTGCATGGATCATTCCTGGTCACAGAACCAAAAACTCATCTGTGGCAAAGTAGTGTATGTGTCCCATTGCAACATAAATTGGGGGAGCCAAATACTGCAGTGCAAATGAAACATTCCTTTGGCCATGTGCAGACAAACAACACCCATGGGGGCTGAGACCGTCAACAGTCATCAATGACACAATGACAGAAGTGACCATCAGAATGCAGAACCACATATTTGCACCAATGGGCACACAAATGCAGATACCCTGTGGAGACAGCAGATGTGAGGTGAACAGATACCATACCATGGCAGCAATGGGACACACAAACCATGATCACTGTGCTGACCGATGACCTAGGAGTCCCAGGGACAGCAGGGGAAACACACCAAACAACATACAGCCAATGGCACACCCAAGATATGCCAATGCAGTGGTGCAGATGCACAAACACAAACAGGCAGACCAACACTGTCATCATACACAGCAGGTGAGGGGTGGGGGTGCCAGTGTCCCCAGGCAACAACACAACACATGAGGAGAGCTGAATACCAATCATACAGATGTGCATACACTGCCACACTAAGGTAACTCATGGATCCAAATCCCCTATGTGGGCAAGCAGGCATTGACAGGTGAGAGGGAGCACAAAACACACATGTCACACAGGCACGTAGGAACAACAACTGACACAGCAAGTCACAGACACACCACAGCACCACCCCCAGGGCCCCCACAATGTGGTGACCCTGGGCTGAATAAAAATACCACTGTGATGACAAAGCTAAATGTCGTTCACACTGTGAACCACAGTCAGGTGTCCTGAGCAACAAACTACCATCACACCTACACAAGCACAAATCAATCAGCATGGCCAGTAAGCCAAGGCCAACATGGAGGCAGGGGACTAGCCGGGCAACAACTCTCATCTGCACACACTCAAGACCACACCCTCGACCTCCAACAATGTGCAGCAGTGAAGCACACATGCACTGGTGACATTGCACATGCACCCATGACTATTCCAGGGTGGTGGGTGGGAACCAAGGTGTAGAAACACATCACACATGGACACTCAACAAGACTCCTGAATGTCTGACACACTGCACACTACGCTGTACATGGACATGACGGCAATACCACACCGACCAATGGGATCCCAGCCACAGTCACACACCAATGAAGAAGCCAAGGTCACCCACAAAGAACACACATAGACAACAACCAACATTGCAGCCCCGACCCTAAGGAGTGCCAGCAGTCACACACACAACGTGTCACAATCACTGAAAGATAACACAAACTGGAAATCACATGACAGGGGCAAACAACAAGTGCCAAAGGGAAACCTGACTGTGACCCATCTGCGTCTGCACACAAACTCTGCCCTGACAGCAAACACACCTATGGGTGACACCCTGATGACCAGTAATGTGCCATGCACCCACATCACAGAGAACACAGGGAGAAGACTTTGGGGGAACATAGCTCAAGTCAGCAAGCATCACAAACAGGTACAACACTAGGGATCACAGCATGCGCAGATGAATGGAAGTGAACACACAGACATGCACATACAACACACACCTTGGGCGCAGGCAATGTCACACGTGTACACACTGCCATGAGGGGACTCCACTCCTGTGTGAGGAAAGCTGTGCCATATGTTGCCTCAGTAGGGCCCCATCATGTCAGCTGAGCACTTGGTCACACAATCAACAATTAGCACCAAATGAGGGCTCCCATCACATCAGCCTGGTCATGGATGTGCCAACGGAATCATCAGCACAGATCCAACACACTTGTATAGCAATGTTGCACTGACTACACGGATGAGTCCCTCCCCATTGATGCCCAAACCTGCATGTCCACTGGAGATGGCAACACGGTCAGGGAAGTAGACAAATGCAACGATGGCAGGCACAACAGATGTGCAGGGGTGGAAGCCACAGATATGAAATTGCCAATGTAAGTAGGAAACCCATTGCCAAATACTGAACACATGACACCCTCAGATGCTGCTATTGATGACATGGATACACCACATGATAGGACACATTCCCCCTGGACCACATGGGTTCCTGCACAGTAACACTTCATAATCATGAGACCAGATATCACCATCACTGCAGCAAGGGCATGGTTAGCTGCACCAACAACATGTACATCTGAAGCATGAGCACTAGAGAAAAGAAAGTTGCTTTATTCAGCATATGTGTTGTTTGATAACGACGTCCAGAAGAAATTAGAGCAAAGGCCAATGGCCAGTCCATTGTCAAAGTTCAAACAGGGTGACACTGGCAGATGTCACCCTACGCATGCCTGCACAATACCAGGGACAATCCACTAGGAGGGGCAACCGGGGGGCAGGCCAGGCACCGCAGGGACAGGATCAGGGCTCACCAGGGGAGTCAGGGAAGGGGTGGTGGGTGCTGGAGAGCCACTGACAACTGCAGTGGAGGTGTCTGACATGGTGTGTGCCGGCACAACTGGGGGGCATGACTCAGATGTCGTGGGTGCCGGCACAACTGCAGTGGACCCTGCAGATGGGGTGGACAGGTCCGCCACTGCAGTGCCCAAGTCAGACAGGGCGGTAGTGGACTCCACTGCAGTGCCTACCTCCAGGGGAGGAGAATGGGGAACAGGCAAGGTGGGTTGGACAGAGGGGAGGACACCCTCACCACATCAGTGGCACAGACAAGCGCAGCGGGGGTGTGGTGCTGGGAGAGCAAGTGGCAGGGGGAGAAGGCCGGATCCTCTTGGGGATGGTATATCTGTGGGTGGGGGAACCTGGGGCAGGGTGTGGTGGGGGCACCTGTGCAGTGGGGGCCTGAGGGATGGAGGACGGAGACCTTGTGCCTGAGCTGCAGGGCGGTGGCGGGGTCTTGCTCTTACCACTCCGGGGGACTTGCGGGTGGGGGCCTCAGTCCGTCTGCGCCTGGGGGAGGGTGTCCGGGGGCGAGGGGCACTCTGCTCCGTGTGGGTGGGCTTCCTCTTCCCCCGGGATGCTGGAGCAGCTTCATCGGTGGGGAAGAGGCCGAGGTCACAGAGGAAGAGCTGCTGTGACTTTGGGGTTGCAGGTGAGGCAAGGGAGGGTGCTTTGGAGGGAGAGGGAACTGAGGACTGCGCAGTGCATGTGGATGCGTGTGTGTGTTCCAGGGCCCCATCCCCTGTGAGTCTGGCTTCAGTCCCCTGAATGTGCGTGCGTGTGCGTTTTGTCATTGGCGTGTGTGTCAGTGTGCTGGATGTGTGTGTGCTGGTGTGTGCCTGTGCCGGTGTGTGTGTGCCTGGGATGGGTAAGGTGCTGGGGAGTGTGGATGGAGCAGAGGCAGGAGGGGTGAGGGACCGTTTGAGGAGGGACACTGCTGCCGTCAGGGAGGAGTCCATGGACCTATTGCCCCTCTGTAGGTCAGACATGCCCGATGAGATGCCCTCCATGAACGACACCAGCTGAGTCAACAGCGCGGTGTGCGCATGGAGGACACTCAGCATGGCTGTCTGCCCTACATGGAGCTGGCGAAGGAGGTACACAGACTCCTCACTCAGGGCAGCAGGGGACACAGGGGCAGGGGGTGCGGTGCCTGGCCCAAAGGAGACACGCTCCCGGACATGGGAGCCTCCACGGACCTGGGGAATGGGAGCCGATGGGAGGGCGGTGGTGGTGCTGGTGGTGGCGGGGACAGCAACACTAGCTGGGGTGTGGTGGCTGCTGACACCCGCCTCCACAAGGGAGTCATCCTCCGAGTTGCTCTGGTCCTCAGCTGAGGTGGATGCTGCTGAGGACTCCTCGGTGTGGCTCCCTCGCCCTCCGTGCCACTGGGTCCCTCCGACCACTCCTCGGCTGCTGACCCAGTCTGGCTCTCCGGCTCCTCCTGGTCCGTGGAGCTGTCCCCTTCCGTGGCCGTGGATGTATCTGCAAACAATGGGGAAACAGACAGACATCAGTCACCTGCACATAACGCACACACCACTGTGAGCACAGCACATCACAGAGCAAGCCCTGGCATCATTAGTTGTACATTGCTAAAAGTGCACTAATTGAACAGGAGAAGTCAATTGTCAGTCTGATGCCAAGCATGGCACTCACATCCCACATGGCCTTGCACCCATCTGTCTGGTGTCTGTTGGATTGCAACACCCCAGTGTTGACACATGCACCAAGTACACAGTAGTTGGACAGTGCAGAGGACACGGTGTGGACACATCACAGCTCTTGCCACTGAGTCAGTACAGGTTTCCGGATGTAAGGGATGCCCAGAGTCAAATAGGAAATGCATGTGATGCATACCAGCGACAGACACCATGATGCACCCATGTCCTGATAGCCAGCGCCACTATGGTGTGCATGTAGCACATGTCACTCCCCTGCAGGCTCACCAATCAGTAGACACATGCCATGGCGGAGGCATGACTGCAAAGTCATACATCACTGGCTCAGTGATGTATGACTTTGCAGCCAGACAACAACACTCTGCACTGTGTCACAATAGTAGGTCATGGGGAATGCAAGTCCTGGAGCTGCACAAGTGCACATGTACATCCCCCCACAACACATCCTCTTAACCCTCATCTGTCCAGGTCATACCTATTGGACATATGGGAGACCTGTGACACTACCCTCTGAACCTGAGCCCCTCACACTCTGCTGTGCATGGGGAACAGCTGCCTGAACTTCACATTTACATGCCCCAGTCTGCATGGGCAGCTGATCAGACACCTATGTGTCACACAAGTATCGTCTCCTATGGTCACATCTCCAGTGGCATGCTGAGCCCCTACCAAGAAACTCCACAGCAGTCCTGGCGACTAATCCACAGCACACTGACACAGAGGCAGACACCTGAGGGGTCAAATCACTGTGCACAATGTGTCCGCTGATACACGGGAGTGGGAGTACAGAGTGTATTGTATGGCCTGGAGTAGGCATGACTGTCCAGCCCCACATGAAATGAGGGATGAGCCCTGGACTGTAGGCAGCTGGCTAAGTATGTGTGACACACGTCATATACATACTCCTGGGGCCCAAACATTGTTCCCACCCGCAGCATGGGTGTGTGCCAGGTACCCCAGCCACATGTGGTGGATCAGCTCAGCAATTGGACCACAGATCAAAGTAACACGCTGAATACATGTCAGAATACAGGCATTGTGTAAGCAATGGACCCACCCATGATGCCCACCACAGAGTCAGGGAAACAGATGCTGTCTCCCACCTTGAGTCAAGCAAACTGCAAGGACACAGTCCTAAGTGACAGAATTCCCTGCATGTAAGGGCCACACCTGGGTATCAGATGAGGAGTGGGCAGTGCACAATAGAGGGACATGGCTCCTGGACAACATGACTGCTGTACTGTGGCAGTTTAACCAGGCCCGAGGAGGGCACATAGCATGTTAGACAGAGTACACAGTGCAGTCTTTGACTCACCCCCTCCTTGCTGCTCTCTGGCCTTCAGCTGCCCATCCAGGTCTGGAAAGACCACCGCCAGGATCCTGAGCATGTGGGGGTCAGGGTCCGTGTTCCGCCCCTCCTGCGAGGAGGCGACAGCTTCAGCTGGACCCGTGCAATCCTCCGGGTCCAGCCCCGAAGGTCCTGCCACCTCTTTTGGCAGTTGCGGATCCGGCGCTTGTAGACCCCCACGGACCGGACAGCCCGGACGATGTCCTTCCATATCTCATGCTTCCGATGGGCAGAAGCCTGTCAGGATGACAAAGTGATAAGGCCATTACTACACATGCAACATATCCGTGCATGACACAGTTGCATATACATGTCGCAATCACAGGGGCACATGGTGTACCCAGGCAGTGCACGGCTGCCCATGGACAGTTTTCCAGAAGTCACTACATGGTATCATTGCATGGGGAGTAAAACCCTGTTCAGAAGCACTGTCACTGCACCATACCTGTCCAGTGCAAGTCACTACACACTATGGGGGTGACAACTACTCAGTGAGCCTGCTAGCCAGTGGTGTGCTGACTCTCAGCCTTGCTAGTCAGACAAAATGCACATTCAGAAAGGCAGTGCACAGAACACTCACCTGCTCCCCTGGTGTCCCATACAGCTTGCTGTACTGTGGAAGTAGGCTGTCCAGCAGGGCCTGGTTCTCCTCAAGGCTGAAGGCTGGGGCTCTCTCCACAGTACGTGCCATTGCAGGGTCCAGAGGGGCAGAGACAGCAGCAGTGCAGTGGCAGATGTCGTCCTGGAGCACGTAGTGCAGGCAAGTGGGCTCTCAGGGGAACAGGCAGCAATATATATGTGCTGGAGAGGCAGATACTGTCCCTTGTGTCCAAAGTGATAGGTCCAAGTCGTTTGCATCTTCTGAATCTGGCCAATCCATGGAATAGCAGCACCAAAACACGCCCACAGCATCCTTCAAAACTTCAACTTCATGACATACATGATTTTGCAACATTGTTGTGGGTGACCAACTGATTTTCCAGCAACCGACTCGTTCGAAATTCGAAAACGCGTCCGTTGCCAGGCAAGCCCATTGTCAATGGGTGCGCACCGATCGGTCCATTGAGGTACAACGCGCACAGGGGTACAACGCGTACCCGCACACATTGAAAGCAATGGGCCAGCCGGAGGCACCGATCGGTCCATTGCAGTTCAACGCGCACAGGGGTACAACGCGTACCCGCACACATTGAAAGCAATGGGCCGGCCGGAGGCACCGATCGGTCCATTGCAGTACAACGCGCACAGGGGTACAACGCGTACCCGCACACATTGAAAGCAATGGGCCGGCCGGAGGCACCGATCGGTCCATTGCTGTTCAACGCGCACAGGGGTACAACGCGCACCCGCACACATTGAAAGCAATGGGCCGGCCGGAGGCACCGATCAGTCCATTGCAGTTCAACGCGCACAGGGGTACAACGCGCACCCGCACACATTGAAAGCAATGGGCCGGCCGGAGGCACCGATCGGTCCATTGCTGTTCAACGCGCACAGGGGTACAACGCGCACCGCACACATTGAAAGCAATGGGCCGGCCGGAGGCACCGATCGGTCCATTGCAGTTCAACGCGCACAGGGGTACAACGCGTACCCGCACACATTGAAAGCAATGGGCCGGCCGGAGGCACCGATCGGTCCATTGCAGTTCAACGCGCACAGGGGTACAACGCGTACCCGCACACATTGAAAGCAATGGGCCGGCCGGAGGCACCGATCGGTCCATTGCAGTTCAACGCGCACAGGGGTACAACGCGTACCCGCACACATTGAAAGCAATGGGCCGGCCGGAGGCACCGATCGGTCCATTGCAGTTCAACGCGCACAGGGGTACAACGCGTACCCGCACACATTGAAAGCAATGGGCCGGCCGGAGGCACCGATCGGTCCATTGCTGTTCAACGCATCACTGTATATGTGACTGGCATAGGTCAGCATGCCTGTCTCAGATGGACATATGCCAGCCACAGATAGCTCCCAGGGAGTGAGGGGCACACCTACATCACGACAGCCTGTCCAAACCTTATCATAAGGCATGTAAGGCTGCATTTCCTATTGTGTGTATGTTGGTGTACATGTTGTCCTGTGGGTGTCACCTGTGGGCAGCCACCCCCAGGCTGTGCACGTGTTCATGGGGACAGGATCCTGGGTGTTACGTGTACGTGACCACTGTGATGTGCAACTGTTCATATCTGTGCATGTGTCATGGTCACATTTCACAGTGGTGTTTGTGTATGTCATGTCACATACCCCGTGAGTCCCATGTGGGACGGTATGTTTGAGCCAGGGTGTCCCAGTGGCACAATAGTGATGGCCCTCCACAGTCTTTGTGCATGTAGTGTTTACAATGTCTCTGATTTCATGTGCACAATGGGAGACAGTCTCCACATCCACGTTGTGTGTGCATGGACTCTGATGTTGTGCGTGTGTGTCACAGACGTCCATGGCTCTCCTGCCATGGCAAGTGTGGCCACTACCTGTGGGGGTCATGTTTGTTTTGCTGTGGTGTACACATGATACTCCAGGTGATGCCAGTGTCCATGTGGCATTACAGGGTCCCTGGGAATGTGCCTGTCGTTGAGCTGTGGTGCCTGGGGCACATCTGTCCTCACATGTCACTGGGGGGTGACTTTGACACAGCATCATGATATCCAATGGGCCAACCTGGGACAAATTGATGCCACCTGTAGGACCGTGTTGACAGATGTTGGCCATGTATGTACCATACATGTCGTTCCGGTACTGCACACTTCATGTAGTTGTGCCTCATGATGATGTATGTTGGGAACTTGAGTGTGTTCAATGCCGCATATGTGGGGTGACTGACGATCTTGCTTACTTCTCCTCTGCACTGCAGGGCTCCTGCTGTCCATCGGCCATTCCCAGACCTGGCAACGATGGTGGAACGGGACAGCATCCGACGGTACCGCTTCACCAGGCAGCTGATTGAGGATTTGGCAGTGCAGTTGTCCCCACATTTGCAGCCTGGCCGGCCGTATCCTACAGCGCTGACCCCCAAGGTGAAGGTGATGGCAGCCCTACATTTCTTTGCCACCGGTACCTTCCAACATACTGTGGCGTCTGCTGGTGGGATGTCACAGACCATGTTCAGCCGTGTGCTCCGCGATTTCTTGGCGGCAATGTTGCTCTTCCTGAACCGGTACATATATTTCCCTAGACTGCGACGACTCACTGACGTGAAGAGTGACTTTTATGCCCTGGGGAGGATGCCGCATGTCATTGGCTCCATTGATGGGACACATGTGGCTTTGGTACCACCACAGGCCCAGGAACAGGCCTACAGGAACCGCAAGCACTACCACTCGGTCAATGCACTGGTGGTGTGTCTTGCAGACATGACCATCACACACGTGTGTGCCCGTTTCCCTGGTTCAGCACACGATGCCTTTGTGATGAGGAGTAGTCGCATCCCCAGGTTGATGGCACAGATGCAGAACCAGCGTGCCTGGCTTGTCGGTGTGTACTGACTTTGTGCCATTGTGTGTGATCTGATCTGTAGTATTCCGCCCACTTTTCCAAGTCAGCTGATGTGCACTTGTCTGTCCGTAGGTGACTCGGGATACCCCAACATGCCGTGGTTGCTGACACCCCTCAGGAACCCTGTGACACCTGCCCAGATGCGCTACAATGAGGCACATGGTCGGACCAGGAGAGTGATTGAGCGGACCTTTGGTCTCCTGAAGAGCCGCTTCCGCTGCCTGGACAAGACCGGAGGGTCCCTCCCATATGCCCCTGCGAAAGTGTGCAAGATTATCATCGTCTGCTGCATGCTCCACAACCTGGCAGTGCGGAAGGAGTTGCCTCTCATCCAGGATGACGATGACCAACATCCGCCACCTGTGGAGGATCCTGGCCTGGACCACGATGCCAGTGACGATGATGATGATGATGATGGTGATGGTGATGGTGATGTCCGCACACAGCTCATCACCAACTTCTTTAGCTGAATGTGAGTATCCTGAGGTGTCATGTGAATGATGTGAGTTGGCATGATGTGTGGGTGGTGCTCTGGTGCTGTTGGAGTGTGTCCATGGGCTACTTGACAGGATGTGTGTTGCGATGTGTGGTGACAGGTGGGCTGTACTCCCCAACAGTGTTGACATGCTAACTTGGTTCTGGGTGGGTATCTTGTAACATGTATTGTGCATGAGTTTTGCTGATCTGTCCTGTACTGCATTGCTTTTGACTGTGTGTCATTTCTGTCCTTCACAGGGTACTTTCAGATTCGTTTGGTCAACTGTGTCCACCGACGACGTGATTGCACATCCAGGCTGGTAGCTGTTGTGTCCCTACAGGTGATGTGCGCCACACCCATGGACTTCCTTCCGTCTACAGTTGTTGACTGTGTGCCCGCTACCAGGTGGGGTTACCTTGCATCTGTAGTGGTTACGGCATGTTGCTACTGTGTAATAAACCTGTGCTTCACTTAGTGATGTGCGTTGTCTGTGGTCACACATTTGACTGCCATTTGCTTACTGCACCTGTGGGCTACTTGACTACAACTGGGAATGGGTGTGGTGTCTGTGCATTGCACCGTCTTCCCTGGCAACATCAGTGTAGGCAATGAGTCAGATGGCCTAGGTGTGTATGTGTTGTGTAGCCCTGGTGGTGTGTCTCCCTCATATGTGTCACGTTGCCTGTACTCACATGCCTGTGTTGTCCTTGCTGTTGCAGTTCGCATACACAGTGTAATTTTGCAGTTCATCATCCCCATAACAGCACCCACGTTGGAATCACGACAGAGGCAAGTATGGTGTATTAGTGTGTTTATTGTGATACAGCTGTGTTAATAGTGCATAGGATGGATTGTGCTGTACATGAATCTTGCAATCCCAAGTTCCTAGGTGAATTGAAAGTCCAGGTAGACAGGATCCCCAGTATCGGGGCCACAGTTGTCTGACACATTGTTCCAACTTGTACTCCCCATGCAATGTGTGGGAGTAGTGTTGCCATCAACAGGGTGAACAGTCTGTGCACAAAGGCGAAAATCCAGAACAGGTTCAGGCTTCCTGGGAGTTGCGCTTGGCCATCAGCCTCTCACTTTCCCTCCTCGGACGACCCCTCTTCTTGGGGGGGGCCCTCAAGTGCAGGCTGCTGCGGTGCAGGGGACTCTCCGCCAGAGTCCTCCTCCCTCCCTGTGGCAGTTGCAGTTTGTTCGGTACCAGATGTTGTTGGCACACAGGGAGGTGTGGACTGGTTGCTGTTCATCTGGCGGAGGCATTGTAAAATGTCCCTGTGCACCGCCGTCATCTCATGTAGTACATCCCACTTGGACTCCACGCGGGACATGTGGGAGTCCACACGTGACATGTGTGACTCCACGTGGGACATGTGGGAGTCCAAGCGGGCATGATGGGCAGCCTGCTGCTGTTTGATGTCTCTGAGGAGCCCCACTACCTGGCTGAGCTCTCCGGTGCTGGACTGGTACGCATCAGCTATGCGTACCAGTTGTGGGTCTTCATGCACACCAGCAACGTCTGCAAGCAGCGACCTCTGTCTCCCACCCCTCCCACCACCCCTGCTGACATGTGCAGTGTGTGCAGTTGCACGCACAGATAACCCTGGTCCACCTTGGGGGTGGTGGTGGTGGTGGTGTCCATGGCCCCAGGTTGGTCCAGGGTCACTGCGCTGGTGTTGTTCCTTATTCTGTCCATGTCGGCAGGGATGGTATTCGTGGTGACAGTCGTTGGAGGGGTGGGTGCAGGGGGTGCAGCTGGTGGACCTGCTGGTGCTGCAGCTGGTGGTCCTGCTGGTGCAGCAAGTTGACTTGCACCGGATGTGCCAGGTTGTTCATCGTCCGAGGAGGACAGAGGCTGTACGACGCCAGTGAGCTCGGCATCCTCTTGAGCCTGGGACTGGGACTCCTCAGCGTCTGCTGCTGTGTCCCTATCATCACCTGTTTTTGGGAGACACAAACAATGTATTTCATGTTTCTGCAGGCATCAGTGGTTGACACACCTGACAGTTGTGACTGTGCCTCGGGGTGCGGGCCTGTACATTGTATTGTCCTAAGTCGTCACAGTCAGGGGTTGATATTGGTGTGGCACATTGTCCTGCATTATTTGGGCATTTCTATGTATTCTCTGGGGTGTGAACATGGTCTGCATTGATTGTGTTTGGTTGACAGCCAGACCTCCTTCCCCACCCACCCACCCAGTCAGTTATCCCACCATGGAACGTGCTTGCATTGCAGGGAGTGGAAGTTGTCTCTCAGGATGTCAGTCAGTGGTGTCCTGCTGTTTGTTGGTGCACAGTTGCCAGCAGGGCCTTGTGCTCCCCACAGCAGTAGCCAGTGTCAGCCATCTTGTGAGTCCTTCTCCACTCCCTGTGATGTGAGCATGGTTCAGGGTGGTGTTGATGGGACAGTTGTGGGGGTGAGCTATGTCTGTGACTACGACTCCCATCATGCTATTGCCTCCAACCCCCTTCCCAGCATGCCCATGCTTCCTTCCTTTTGACTCTGCTTCCCTGTGGGGTGGGCTGGCTGTGCTGACAGGATGGCTGGGAGTGTTGTCCTGGCAGTTGTTTGGCTAAGAGTCCCAAGAGTGTCCCTGTGCTTCACACAACATAACCCAGGGTGGTGGTGCTTTGTGGGATCTTGTGTTAGGATGGAGGGCATTGCATTCTACCAGGTGGGTACTGTGGAGTTTGTGTTGGGGGGGGTGAGGGGAGGTGCTGGTGACTATAGTCAGTGCTGCAAGTCCCCCTTCCCACCCAGCCAGCCAGATATCCCACCATGGAACGTGCTTGCATTGCAGGGAGTGGAAGTTGTCTCTCAGGATGTCAGTCAGTGGTGTCCTGCTGTTTGTTGGTGCACAGTTGCCAGCAGGGCCTTGTGCTCCCCACAGCAGTAGCCAGTGTCAGCCATCTTGTGAGTCCTTCTCCACTCCCTGTGATGTGAGCATGGTTCAGGGTGGTGTTGATGGGACAGTTGTGGGGGTGAGCTATGTCTGTGACTACGACTCCCATCATGCTATTGCCTCCACCCCCTTCCCAGCATGCCCATGCTTCCTTCCTTTGACTCTGCTTCCCTGTGGGGTGGGCTGGCTGTGCTGACAGGATGGCTGGGAGTGTTGTCCTGGCAGTTGTTTGGCTAAGAGTCCCAAGAGTGTCCCTGTGCTTCACACAACATAACCCAGGGTGGTGGTGCTTTGTGGGATCTTGTGTTAGGATGGAGGGCATTGCATTCTACCAGGTGGGTACTGTGGAGTTTGTGTTGGGGGGGTGAGGGGAGGTGCTGGTGACTATAGTCAGTGCTGCAAGTCCCCCTTCCCACCCAGCCAGCCAGATATCCCACCATGGAACGTGCTTGCATTGCAGGGAGTGGAAGTTGTCTCTCAGGATGTCAGTCAGTGGTGTCCTGCTGTTTGTTGGTGCACAGTTGCCAGCAGGGCCTTGTGCTCCCCACAGCAGTAGCCAGTGTCAGCCATCTTGTGAGTCCTTCTCCACTCCCTGTGATGTGAGCATGGTTCAGGGTGGTGTTGATGGGACAGTTGTGGGGGTGAGCTATGTCTGTGACTACGACTCCCATCATGCTATTGCCTCCACCCCCTTCCCAGCATGCCCATGCTTCCTTCCTTTTGACTCTGCTTCCCTGTGGGGTGGGCTGGCTGTGCTGACAGGATGGCTGGGAGTGTTGTCCTGGCAGTTGTTTGGCTAAGAGTCCCAAGAGTGTCCCTGTGCTTCACACAACATAACCCAGGGTGGTGGTGCTTTGTGGGATCTTGTGTTAGGATGGAGGGCATTGCATTCTACCAGGTGGGTACTGTGGAGTTTGTGTTGGGGGGGTGAGGGGAGGTGCTGGTGACTATAGTCAGTGCTGCAAGTCCCCCTTCCCACCCAGCCAGCCAGATATCCCACCATGGAACGTGCTTGCATTGCAGGGAGTGGAAGTTGTCTCTCAGGATGTCAGTCAGTGGTGTCCTGCTGTTTGTTGGTGCACAGTTGGCAGCAGGGCCTTGTGCTCCCCACAGCAGTAGCCAGTGTCAGCCATCTTGTGAGTCCTTCTCCACTCCCTGTGATGTGAGCATGGTTCAGGGTGGTGTTGATGGGACAGTTGTGGGGGTGAGCAATGTCTGTGACTACGACTCCCATCATGCTATTGCCTCCACCCCCTTCCCAGCATGCCCATGCTTCCTTCCTTTGACTCTGCTTCCCTGTGGGGTGGGCTGGCTGTGCTGACAGGATGGCTGGGAGTGTTGTCCTGGCAGTTGTTTGGCTAAGAGTCCCAAGAGTGTCCCTGTGCTTCACACAACATAACCCAGGGTGGTGGTGCTTTGTGGGATCTTGTGTTAGGATGGAGGGCATTGCATTCTACCAGGTGGGTACTGTGGAGTTTGTGTTGGGGGGGTGAGGGGAGGTGCTGGTGACTATAGTCAGTGCTGCAAGTCCCCCTTCCCACCCAGCCAGCCAGCCAGATATCCCACCATGGAACGTGCTTGCATTGCAGGGAGTGGAAGTTGTCTCTCAGGATGTCAGTCAGTGGTGTCCTGCTGTTTGTTGGTGCACAGTTGCCAGCAGGGCCTTGTGCTCCCCACAGCAGTAGCCAGTGTCAGCCATCTTGTGAGTCCTTCTCCACTTCCTGTGATGTGAGCATGGTTCAGGGTGGTGTTGATGGGACAATTGTGGGGGGGCAATATGTGTGACTGCGACTCCCATGATGCTATTGGCTACACTGACTTAGCCAGCATACACAGAATTCCTTCCTTTGAGTGGTCTTCACTGTGTGTTGGTGTTGTTGTGGTGGCTACATGTGTGGATGTGTGTGTTAGTTCTATTTGTGCCACTGCCTAGCTGTAGTTGTGGTTGTGTTTGTACATGTGTTGGCACAGTTGGATGTGACTTTTTGATGGCATGTGTTGTGTTTATCTGACTGACATACACATTTTGGGATGATTCTGTTCTAGTTGCTGTGTAATTGCTATGAGTGCATGGTTTGACTCTCCCTTGACAGTGATGTGTGTGTTTTGTGGCAGTTTATTGTGTACATTTGTTGTGTACTCACCAGGCTCTGGGATGTTCTCTAGTCCATATACGCTCACTGGCGGAAGGATGGCCCGCACCTTCTCCTCCCAGGGCCTGAGGTATATTGGCTTGGCAGGAGGGCCACTGCCGGTGTGTTGGCTGTTGATGTAGTCTATCTTCAGCAGGTCCCGTACCCTCCTGCGCACGTCATACCACCTGTTCTGGATGTCCGTCTTTGTGCGCCGACATGGTGATTGGGCGTTCACCCTGTTGATGATCCTCTCCCACATCTTGGTTTTCTGCGACATGGGGGTCTGTTGGACCAGAGTGCCAAACAGCTGTGGCTCCACCCTGAGGATCTCGTCTACCATGACTTCCAATTCACTATCTAGGAACTTGGGATTCTTCTTGGGGGCATGGTGATGGGTGGTGATGGTGGGTGATGTGTGTGTTGGTGTGCAGGTGAGGGTGTGTGGGTGTGTGTTGTGCTGGGTGTATGTGAGGTAGGTATTTGTTGGTGTGCTGATGGTGTGTGGCTTGTGTGAGGGATGAGCTGTGGGTGTGTGGTTGCTTTCTCTTGGGTGCTGGCAGTGGAATGGCATTTGCAAAGGCTCATGGTAGTGATTTGTGTCCTTTATATAGGTGGAGTTGTGGGTGTGTCTTTGTTCTCTGTCCCCACCCCCCAGTATTTATTGGCTTGGTAATTGCTTGTTTGGCCTTTTTTGGTTGATTTTTCCTTTGTGCTGTTTGTGTATGTTGGAAACGTTCTTGTGACCGAGTCGGACCCTGCATTGGTCTCGTACGGTGTTTTCCATTTCGTTCACGCTGTGTTTGTGCAGTTTTGTATGCTGCGTACGCGTCGGTCGCGGTGTATTGTGTTGCTTCGGCTCGGTTTTGTATGCGTGTCGGTCGTACGGCTTGTCCTCCGTCCAACTCGGTCGTGTTTTTCGCGCCTTGCATCGTACTTTGTGGTTTGGAGTTGGCGGGTACGATTCGGTCGGATTTGTTCCGGGTGCGTGTCGGTCGGTTGGATTCGCGTGTTTTTCCGGCCGGATTGCTATTTTCCGAGCGGCTCGGTCGGTCGGCTTGGTTTCCTAACGTGTCGGTCGGATTTATCGCGGCTTGCATCGTACTTGGCGTGTCGGGCGCCACTGGTACGTGTCGGTCGGTAATTTTTCCGGCTCCGAGTCGGTCGGTGCTTTTTCCGGCCCGAATCGGAATCGACCCCCATATCAGGAGATGAAGTAGTGTGTACATCCTCATTTTCATCCCCTTCCTCCAAGGCGAATTGTTTTGCAAAATGGGAGACCCACATCTCCGGGGCTACATGATTATAGGGCACTGGAGCTTGCCCCCCTCTCCCTATTTTACCTCCTGCCAAAAGTGCTGGGAATTACTTTCTTCACTAGCCTGATAGAGGTCTGCCCACCTCTGTTCATCCCAATCCTTTTTGGCTTTGTTTAGTACAGATTTATATTTTTGCCGGGTGAGCTTGACTGCAGTATGGTCGTTCTGCTTGATAGCTGCAGCCAATGACCTGTAGGCGACCCTGCAATCCTTGTTATACCAATTAGCGTCTTTACATTTCCGCTTACTCAAACTACTAACTGGTTTTAAAGAAAAGGTACTAATTTTGCAAAACAGATCCTCGTGCAGCTTCGTAATTCTATCATTTAACTCGGATTGTATTGTGATTGGTCGTAACTCTTCCAAGGTTTTAGAAACTGCAGCCCTTATATCTATAAGTGTTTGCTCGCTGCATACTACGCTGTCCCATTTTTCCCTCCTCATACTGCTACAAAGCTGAACCTCTCTGGTTGAATGAGGCAGTGATGGAATTAGTAGCTGCATTGGGCCCATGGTTTTCATCTTTAGTGAAAGAGGATTATGGTCACTTTCAACTCGTTCCAAAACCTCCATGTCGCAAAATAGGGACCAGTGTTCCAAATTAATGAGTATGTAATCAATCCGACTTGCACTCACACCATTATTATAGGTGTTGGCTCCCTGCTTGTCAGAGGGTGAACGACCATTTACTGCTCTAAGCCCCCCTCCATACACAATGCCTAAAGTTGAAGGGCTGCCTCAGACCATCGCTTAATGGGGGGTAACTCTAAAGTGGGGACACTCCATATCGCATCTTCTTCTTCAGTCAATTTGGAATCCTCATTACCAAGGGGTTCAAAGGTGGTGTTAAAATCCCCTGCAATTACTATTTTGGGGACACCAGTCAATCCGCCCAGAAAGTCCTCTAGACAATCAACTGTGCTAGATTGTCTTCCCCCAGTGAGACCCCTTGCGTAGATATCAACAATGATTATCTGAGTATTAGGGTTAACCTGTAGGCGTATGGCCATGATATCTGGATTTCAATACGGACTATACACGTGGTGAAACCCAAATTCTGCTTGACCCAAATAGTTAGCCCCCCTGAGGGTCTACCCTTCTGCCCTTGGATTGCCGGTTTAAAAAAATTAAGATATCCCAACCGATATAAAGGTTAGGTAGACCACGTCTCCTGAAATATGCAGATATCATAATGCTCTATTAGTTCCTGCCAGTCTTGTGACTCGAACTTAGACTGCAGTCCCGCGACATTCCAGGAAATGTAAGATATCGGTACGGGACTCGATTGCTTCGACAAATCCAAACTGCTAGAATGGTTATTTGGTGGATCATTCTTACTCCTCTCAACTTCAGTTGTGGTTTGATAATCAACTGCCAGGACCCATGGATGCTGGTATAAGATCTATTGGTCCCCCAACCCCAGCCCCCGTCATGCTTAAGGATTCAGCAAGCTCGCGCTCCACTCGGGAGGACACAGGTGATTTAGCCGTACTTATGCCTCCTAGTGAAGAGCGCTTCTGGATAACAAGGGTGTCCAAGGAGAGTCGCTTTTCTGTTAGCTCAATTTCTTTAGCTAGAACCGACTCTGCCCTTGTTAGAAAAGCATCTAAAGTCCCCGCAATTCCCCCCTCCGGAGGTGCGCATAGTTCCTTTCGTTTGCCCATAGTTCCGTAACCTTAGTACCTCAGGGGACGTAGAAAGTATAAGCCCAGTACCTTGGTTATAGGTTTCCTGGTGCCTCGATCCGGACGTCAGAGGATCTGCCCAGCCCGGCCTCTTCTGGGCTCTGACGGGCCCCCTTGCCCGGGCCCACCTGCGCTTAAGAGCGCCGCGACCCTGATGACGTAGGCGGCTCCTGCCGCGGTGCGTTGTGGACCTTAGAGTCCCTCCGACCTCCTCCTTGGCACAGCAAACAGACTGCAACTGTCAAAGACTCTATTTGTGAACTGTTGTGCTTTCAAATTTGATTGTCTATATATTTTAATTATTTTTAGGGATTTATTCTTGGATATGTTAGCTTTCAATAATGTTGTTATTGAGATTTAGGTTGCTTTGCATTTGTTTTGCTGACTATATTTTTTATTTTTACATTATTCAATTTGATAATATTTATTTCATTACATTTTTATTGGTGATGTTTTTGTTGTTGATATTTATGTTGTTTGCACTGGGGTTTAAGAATGATGACATATAGGTTATCAATATTTTTGCAACAATATTTTTGTAACATAATATTTATGTATTTGATGTTTTACCATGCAACTATGTTATGGGAATTACTGTTATCTGGCCCCGTGACTGGTCATGTGTTTTGTGGGTGTATGATTCTGAGCACTCACATCTTCTTTCCTAGCCTTTTGAATTCCTTCATGGTCTCTTGGTGCACAGGTGTCAATTTGCTTGTGTAAGCACTCTATCTGCTTAATAGTTATTTCTTCATCTCATCACTGGTATGCCCCAGAGACCCAGTTGAGGTGGAAATTGTGGTTTAGCTTTCAGTGTCATGGTGGTGCAGTTGCTCAGACTGTGCTGTTCAAGATGCTGCCACAGTGACAGCATAAGACGATATTTCTGCTGCTCTATGCACTGTGCTGCAGCATAGGTTTCTAATGGCAAAGAGGCACCCAAAGGTCTGCCAATTAGGTTTGGAGCAAGCTGGGAGGACGAGAGAGTCCAATATATGCTGGCATATATATTTCCCCTGACGCTCACAGAGAAGCAGAGATAGTCTCTCAGATTAGTTTGATTGTGAAGTGCCTAATTATTACGATTTTTTTGTGGATATATTTTTATTATGTTTTCCAGACAGCACATTAATTATACAGAAAAACATCTTACAGGATGTTGGAAGTACAGCTCCAGCTCCAATATGGAAGTAACGAGAAATATAAACAACAAACCTCCCCTCCCCCCCATCACCCTCTCCCCAGACAATCATTGTCCAATACATATGCAGAATGTAACAAAAGCATTACGTCCCACGCACCAATACAGTGGACCACCTCACACCCATACCCATTAGAGCATATCCCAGCTCAGACCCCCATCATCTTCCGGTACTTCCAATGAGTGATATTGCAACCAACCGCCCCAAATCTTACAAAACTTTAAGGGGCAGCCCCTCTGGTGTACGTTACTTTTTCCGCCACCATATACATGTCTATGGACAATCTCCACTCCCGTAACGTCGGGCTTTCCTGTGCACCCCAGTAGTCAGTTATATTCCTCTTTGCCACTATGAGGCCAAGAACACAGAATGAAAGCTTAGCTCGGGGTAAGTCAATATCGTTGGGTATCCCCAAGAGGATGAATTTGGGGCCCAGAGGGACTGATTTCGGAATAACCCCCTGGAGTTCCTCAATAGTCTCTGTTCAGTACTCCTGGATCAATGGGCAGCCCCAAATCATGTGAAAAAAGGAGCCATCTTCTCCCTGACACCTCAGACAATGCTGATTCTATGCTATCCCCATAGCATGGAGTCTCCGTCTATGATAATACATGATGTACAGTATCTTGAAATGGACTAAGCAGAGCAGCTTCTTAATTGCTACCTCCCTCTGGTGCATCACCGCCACACCCCAATCAATATCCTCCAGGTCTTCTGCCCACAGTCCTCTCAACCTAGCTAGGGTATCAGACATGTTGTTAGTTAGGGTCTTGGAAGTGAGGGAGATCGCATCTCTTCCCAGCTCCTCTGTGAGCAGCCGCCCTTCTAACGAGGCCTACTCCGGGATACCTTCCCTCTGGAGTCCCTCTGCCTGCCAATCATGCTGTATCTGAGCGTAGTGTAGAAATTGGTTGGCATTCAAGTCAAACACTTGCTGAAGACAGGCAAATGACATGATATCATTGCCCTCCAACAATTCCTCAACATTAGAGATCCTGGTAAGATCCTAGGCCTCAAAGCCTTGCAGTTTCAATATTTCTGGGATCTACTTCCCCCTCCCACAAAGATATCTCCTGCGTGGGTCTACGGTGTCATCCTAAGGATTTTGTGGCTTTTCCCCAGGTTTGGGTAGCTGGGAGGAGGCGCTGCATCCCCCCGCTTCCATAGAAATAGTGTAGGCAGGATTTCGGCCCCACTGTGCCCGTACCAGCCGAAATGTTGAGTGATCCAATGGGGCAAACAAAGAGCCAGTCATTAACATTAATTAAGTAGGCCACCCAGTAATACTCTTCCAGGTCAGGTAGGGTTAGACCCTCATTAAACTGGTTATGCTGCAGGGTTTTCATGGCAATGCTAGGGTGTTTCTAGCCTTACAAGAGGCGAATGTCCCCCGCAATCTTGGTGAAGACCTCCGGGGAGATCCGATAATACGTATTTTGCAAAACATACAGCAGTTTGAACATGGCTGCTCACCCTGTTAGTATAAGGGACAGCCCCCTCCACCTCTCCATCTCTTTTTGACATGCCCTCACCACAAGATTCTGAGAAAAACAAAGGTCATTCCCAAGCATCCTGTATATATCCAGATATTTGAATCTGTCCAGTGCACATGTCAAACACCAAGGAAGTAAGGGCACATCTGTCCTACCCTGTGGAAGATAGAGTACTGATTTGTCCCAATTAATTCAATAACAGGAATAACTCCCAGAATCCTCAAACATTTGAAAAATTAAGGAGAGGAAAGTAGGCAGTTCCGTAATATATAAAAGAATGGCATCCACTCAAAGCACAATCTTTTCTTCAATGTCATCCTCCTACATGATTTTGAAGTCATGGATTCCAGGATGAGATCGAACCACACTGGCAAGCGACTCTATAGTGAGGGCAAATAAGAGACGGAATAGGGGGCAGCCCTGCGTTGTACCTCTCCCAATGGGGAAATCAGAGGACAGCCTTCCATCAACCCTGACTGCCGCCATCAGGGCCTGATATAGTAGCCACACCCACTTCCTATAACGGGGACCAAACCCAAACTTCACCAGAGTGCGTTCCAAAAAGGGCCAATGCACCTCATCAAACCTCTTCAATTGCTAGAAAGACGTGTGGCTCCGATTGGTCTCTTATCACGTTCAACCAATTGTGCGTGCACTGTAGATTGGATCGTGTCAACCTGCCCGGCTTAAAGCAAGATTGATTCCAGGGGATCAGGGGCGTGATGACCTGCAGGAGTCTAGTAGCCAATATCGTGGCTAAGATCTTAACCGCAATATTGAGGAGCGAAATCGTGCAGTAGGAGTAACAGCGTTCCCTTGGCCTATGGTCTTTATGAATTACCACAGAGGTCAGCCTGCTGGCCAGCCTCTAAGATCATGCTCAAGAGGTGGGGGCCTAGCACTCCTATATAGCGCTTAAAAAATTTCCTTGTGAATCCTGTTGGGTCCAGGGGCCTTATTGGAGTTCAACTTGGCCATGGCAGTCTGAACATCAGCAGAGGGATCTCAGCTTCCAGCTCAGCAGTGTCTTTCATTTTCCTTCTTATACCTCTATTGAAGTTTCAACACGTCCATTGAAGTTGACCCACAACATTGGTATTTCCCTCATCTTTCCAGTTTCGCTCTGCCTACCTCAATCTGCTCCCGCTCTTCTCTTTAATGCTCATCATGGGTGACTGACCTTTCACCCCCTTTTGCATCATTTTGTTTGCTTCATTGCTAAGCAATCCTAGGCCAACAGTAGGTTGGAGGTGGGTTTGTGGGTGTAAAGTTGGGTTGTTTATGGGGTTTATAGGAGGGGCGGGCCTTCCAGTTTCCTGTTGTGTTCCATATGACTCAGGCCTATATGTTAGCCCTGCAGATGTACAAAGCAGCTGTGTAATATGGCCTGCAGCAGCTGCATGGCAAAGTATGTTGCCTTGAAGTATCCTCCTTTGACACACTGAGATGTTACCCGGTACAACTTCACATGCCTTGGAGGCATTTCTCAATGTTCTCCAAGATACAAGCCTGTCTCTCATTCAACCTCAGGGCCTCTTCTTAGTGCAGTTGATGCTTCACATAGTCTCCCTCAGTTGAAAGATATCCACATGAACTGAGGATTGTATTTGGAAAAACATCCTCCCAGAGGACTAGATTTGTTCATACCAGCTCCCCACTACATGCTTTGACATCTGCCAATGCCAGCAGGCTGTCCATTACGTGGAGGTTTGATATCTGAAAGGCTGTGGGAAGAAGATTGTTGAATGAAATACAAGTCCTCCTCAACAGGGTTTCTTGTCCCTCTGAAGATTGAGAGAAGCCCAGAGTTGCAATTGTGTTTTGCAGTGGAGCCAGCTGAGCTACCTCTAGGCTGGATTCAGGAGAGACCTACATGGCCAGGGTAATCATACTTGGCTTTATAGCTGTTACATGTGTGTTAGTAATTGGGTCTCTAGTTGGCAGAGTTATGCACCCTGTCCAAGTAGGGACCACAATCCTAGTCAGGGTAAGTCACAACACAACCTAAATTATCCTGTGCTCACCCTCTGGAAGTTTGGCACAGAGCAGGCAGAGTTAACGTAGAAGCCAAAGTGTAGTAATATTTGTGCAACAACTCATACAGTAACACAGTGAAAACACCACCAAAAAGACTCCACAGCAGTTTAGAAAAATAAAGTATGACTTTATAAATAAAACGACCAAAACCTCAAAAATCCAATGTGTAGAAGTTGAGATATTGAATTTTGAAGGAATAACTGCAGCAAAGCACTTAGAAGCAAGTAGTGCTAAAAAGGTTACTTTAGGTTGCACTGGACTAGGGAAAAGTCAAAGTTCAGGCCGACCACGATGGAGAGCTGGCCAGCTACAGGACCCATGCAGCACTGGTGAACAAATTACCTTTCCTGGTCGCAAGCAGCGAGATGCGTCAATCTTCTCCACGCAGTGAAGGCAATGTGTCAGTTCCGAAGATGGGTACTGGAGTCGAGAGATGTTGAGTGATGTGCCGGTTTCTGCCATGCACTAGAGGGGGTGCGTTTTCCCAGCAAGCTGCAGCGATGAGCGGTCCAATCTGTTGATCTCTGGAGGCAAAGCGCTGGTTCTGAAGCAATGTGCTGATTTTACTCCTGCAACCGAGTCGATGCGCCAGTTCTGCTACATGCAGACAGGAGATGCATCAAAATCTGTGTTGCAAATATCTGGGTTACTACTTTCTTCCTTACTTCCATGGAGCCAGGCACAGGAGCTGGGGTAGAGAATTTGATATCCCTGAGTCTCAAGCAGCAGGAAGCAGGCTAACAAGCCCTTGGAGATCACTTAGAAGAAGGCAGAGTCCAGCTTTCCTTCAACAGAGTCAGAGAGCAGCAAGCAGCAGGGTAACAAAAAGAAAAGCAGGTCTTCCAGATCAGCAGTCCAGTTGAGTTCCTTTGAGTAGCACAGCAGTTCTTCTGACAGGGGTTCCGGTGTAGGACCAGAAGTGTCTGATTTGTTGTGGTCAGAAGACCAGTACTTGTACCCAAATATGCCTTTGAAGTGGGGGAGACTTCAAAGAATGGTTTTGAAGTGCACCAGTATCCCTTTCAACCCAGTCCTGTCTGCCAGGCTATCTGTGGGGGGTAATCAGTCCTTTGTGTGAGGTCAGGCCACTACTCATTGAAGTGTGAGCCTCTTCCACCCTTCCTGCCCAGGAAGAGCCATCAGAATGCTGATGTATGTAGATGGGTACTAAGCCTCACCTAGCCGTCCTGTGTTTGTGGCTGTCTGGAAGGAATGCACAAAGTGTAACTGTCACCTAACCCAGACGTGTATTGGAGACAGGCTGCAATGCACACAGAGCAGTAAGAGCAGAGAGATGGGCACTTTAAAAAAATTGCAATTTTTTAAAATAGTAATGGTAAATCTGACTTATTTTATCATTACCATTCCAAAGATATAACACACAGAGCAGCTACTCGTTTCTAATAAGGAATGACAGCTTAAAGGTATTTTAAGGAATTCCCACTGTTAGCCTATGAGAGGAGTAGGCCTCACAGCAGTGAAAAATGAATTTAGCTGTTTGCCACTACCAGGACATGTAAAACATAAAAGTACATGTCCCACCTTTTAGCTACACAGCCCCCTGCCCTTAGGGCTTCCTAGGTCCTACCTTAGGCATGTCTTATGTGTAATAAAAGTGGTGTTTAAGGCTTGGCAAGGGATTTTAAATGCCAAGTCGAAGTGACAGTAAACTGCACAGACAGGCCCTGCAGTGGCAGGCCTGGGACATGGTTAGAGGGCTACTTAGGTGGGTGAGACAAGCAGTGCTGCAGGTCCACTAGTAGCATTTAATTTACAGGCCCTGGGCACATGTAGTGCACTTTACTAGGAACTTATAAGTACATTAAATATGCCAATTGGGTATGAGCCAATGTTACCATGTTTTAGGGAGAGAGCACATGCACTTTAGCACTGGTTAGCAGTGATAAAGTGTGGAGAGTTCTAAAGCCAGCAAAAACGAGGTCAGAAAAACAGGAGGAGGAAGACAAAAGGTTTGGGGTGACCCTTCAAAGAGGGCCATTTTCCAATACAGGGTATTTGCAATCCATATGGGTTCCCTAGGAGAGAGACTTCGTACCAACCCTAAGAGGGAGACTACTCCCCTAGTCTTTTTGATCATATACTCCTGAGTGTGGTCAACATTCTCCTGCACCTATTAAGCTGTGAATGCTGCAGACAAGGCAGCTTGAAAGAGGATAGGGTTTTTCTGCCAGGATTGCATGCTGTCCCCAGCTTGAGGATGATATGGCAGATTCGTGGTCACCGGGAGCTCAAAGAAAATGGAAATCTATTTAGTGAGTTTGGCATTACAAATTGTACATATGCCTAAAACAGAGATGTTGCAGAATATCAGGGAGGACCTGGCTTGACAGTTCGGGCTGGATTGTTCCCATGAGGAGCAGGGTCAAGACTGATTCGCATATGGCTGGGTCCAAACTGGGGTGGCGTGGTGAGCAAAGAAAAATGGATTAAACGCAGATCTGTGACTGGGGGTGAATGTTTGCATTGTTCAGCATTCCGTCCATCATCTGTTCTTTTTGCTTTTGTTGTCCTAAGTGGGAAGGATATGCCCAGATGTGGGTCCCATGCTCACTGTGCCACTGGATTCAAGCTAGCCTGGCTGATGAGTTCTGATACCCCGAAACTAGTCCAAGGATGCTTTTTTACGGTCCAGGGAGGACCTGGCTTGGCAGTTCGGACTGGACTGTTCCCATGAGGAGCAGGGTCAAGACTGATTTGCATATGGCTGGGTCCAAACTGGGGTGGCGTGGTGAGCAAAAAACAATGGATTAAACCCATATCTGTGACTATGGCTGAATGTTTGCATTGTTCAGCATTCTGTCCATGATCTGTTCTTTTTGCAGAATATCGGAAAACAGCAGATGACACTATAGCGGAGCTATATGAAACATTATTTTATACATTAGGTCAATATATGCCTATAAATATGAGATATATTAATGTTTGGATTGTTTGCTTTTGTGAAAGGATCCCTGGATGTCAGCAACTGTGTCCTCAAAGAAGGTGGTAGAATGTATCCCAAGAGACATCAATTTATGAAAAAAGTAAAGGTAAATTTAAGAATTGCAAAAGTGGTACTGAGGATTACTATGATGGGTGACACAAATGATATCAAGGATAAAAGAGTTAAATACATATAAGACATTACCTTTTCACATTGAGAAATTTGTAAGTGGACTGGCATTTGTCAGAAATGAGAAAGGGTGGAAATAAGTTACAAATGGATGTAAATAATAGTGCATTTATTTGGGCACAAACTAACATAACTAACAGACAGTAAAGGTCTGAATTGCTACTTGCATGATGTCCCATAATGTCGTCTGAGGAGTGGGACTTAGCATGGACACTAGGAAATATTGTATCATAAAAAATGTGAAAAGAAACATACAAAGTTCAGAAATATCCCTGAACAAATAGTATCACTGCATATTATCACAACTACTGGAATAAAGATGTCATTTGTAGGCAAAAACTGACAGAAACTGACTTGGCAGATATCTACATGTGCAGATATCTCCATACATACATTCCCTTTGTGAATTGGCCTACTGAGATTATTTAAGCAAAACCCAAAAGCTGTTAAAAACTCCTCTGAATCTTTGCATTGATGTTGATAACGTTTTCAAAGTCATTCATTAATATTTTTTTGCATAACTTGCCATGGGATGAATTACATCTAATTGCGAATTTGCAAGATGATATTGTGTTCTTAATCACAAGAAATAAATTTGTGTGATGCAACAGAGGAAGCGGTGGGGACATTAGTCTTTATACCTATAGCACCTGAATTTAAGGAGCGGGTTCGGGTGTGAGGCAGAGCTGAGCGGGTACAGTCTCGGTCTTTTGGATCAATTTATGTGGTGGTGTGGCTCCTCACTCCACAGCGCAGGCTTATTATGGGAATGGGGAATAACAAATGATATGTCTGTTTTCAGGTCCCACCTCCTGCCGCTCCACCAACCAAAAGCTGTACTTTTGTGGGAGGGGCTTCTGCTGCTTGTATGAACATTGCTTTTTCATTGTTTATGTTGCTTAAATTGCCCACAAGACATAATTTAATCACTTCTAGTGGCAAGTATAAGGAAGTATAATATAAGGAAACAGAGGAAGAGTTTCATAAAAGAATAGCATACAAAGGGAAGACAAATGGAGAAAAGAAAATGCGACCGGTCCAGAGGGCATTTTTGAGGACAAAGTACGTCAGACAGACAGAACCTAGAAACACAAGTTATTCAACATTAAACAATATACACTGGGCAATATATTAGAGACGTAGGTCTAGAACAGGGTGGTCCTGAGTACATCCTCGTTGGAATTGGCATTTCGTCTAAGCGCATTGTTCCACAAGTGGTGAGTTTCCCCTGAGAAGTTGATCACCTCTGTGCTTCCAACCTGTGTTCAAGTGAACAAGAGATGTTCTTCTGCTAAAGGGGAGTATGTTACAATGATATCTTGTGTTTATTTGGGATGTACCTTCCATGCACTTAAACCTTGTGACAGGAATTCTTGAATGTGATCTGTCTTTGACAGGGAGCTAGTGGGCAGAGAGGTGGCCCTTATGTCTGCACCGACGAAGGTCATGTATGTATGCATCATTTTTACATTGCATTTTGTGTATCAGGTCAACACTAAAATAATGCATTCAAGATGCTAAACTGTGACGCTGCAGGTGCTACCGATACCTATTTAAGGTTACCACAGCAGGTGTAAGCAGACCATAGGGAACACAGATTTGTTAGACGCACACCCTTGAGTTAGTTTAGTGCTCACCCAAAACTAATGCAAGGGCTAGAAGCATCACAGTTGTGTCTGTCCATTGTAACTAGAATCTGAGCCTAAAGGTCTTATTTAGATCTTGGCAGATGGGTTACTACATCACAACGGTGATGGATATGGATATTCCGTCTGCCGAAATATAAATCCCATAGGATATAATAGGATTTATATTTCGGCGAACGGGATATCCGTCACAGTTGTGACAGAGTAACCCATCCGCCAAGGTCTAAATCAGGCCCTTAGTTTTGTGAAGCTAGTAATGATACAACAAATAAATGGTTACTTAATTGTCAATGATTATATGATCAATGTAAAAGGGCTGATGCTATTTTTGATCAGCATAATGATGTGTAATTTGATCTAAAGTACCACAAGTTTTTCAGACAGAATAATGATCTGCCTATGTTGGTGGTCACAAGATGCACAGGAAATATTGATCAAAGCACCAACTACCCAGGTTAACAATTTTCTTTGAGTTCCCAAAACATCTTCATAATTTACTTCTGGCAATCAATCATCCAGTATAGAAATCCCTTTCGAGATACAAACAGGCTTTTCGACAACCATCAAATAAAAATATTGTTTATGGGATAAAATAGGGCTTACAGTTGCTTTGTAATCAGTCACTCGATTTAATCATCTGGTTCATGCCTAATACTAGTGGGTAGAATCAAATTTTCTTGGTGAATCAAGTATTGGCAAAGCAAATAGGTTTCTCGCCCTTTATAATTTGGCACAGAGCTTTTGGAGTTCCAATGCTTGTTTGCTTTGTGTAATGGAAATATAATAATATATAAAATGCATGGACAGCCGCCTTTGAATGCCTTTTCTTTTATTTTATATTTAAAAACATTCCAAGATGGCCACCAATGCATGAGCAGTAGCAGGCCTGTGAACACCTGTGCACCTACCTTTCACTAATTTTGTAATCGGGAAAAGCATTCCAAAATAGCACCTATTTCTGCACATGCATGCACATGTGCACTTATGCACCAGTGGCCATTTTGGAATTTTTTAACTGTAATTTACAATTCCGAATGGCTGACACCGATTCTGGAAGGTAAATTAAAAAAACATATGGTTGCACTAACTAAAAGAAGCAAGCTACCCAATTCACTATGCAATTCCCAGGCGCTCTGCAAAACAATTGAAAAAATCTAAGCTGCAAGGAGGGTGGAAGGGGAGCAAAACAGTATGGGGAGTAGTGATGTGAGGCAATACAGAGAGCGAGGAAAGCAATACATTCTCTTCGAGTACCAGGGACGCTGTTTAGGAAGGTCACAGCAAATGATGCGTGTGATGGGGGATGGAGCAGGGTGAGGGAATACAAAATGCCATTCACTTTCAAGGAACACTGAAACTCGTGAGACAAAAATAGTTCCCCGATTATGCAGTCCAAAGATCCAACTCATCCAATCAAAACTATGGTAAATAAGCATTTGCAATGCAATCTGTCTCACATTTGTGAAAGTTAGAGCTATTGGCGTTGTAAATTACAATGTTTTTTTACGTATGTTTATTTGTTTGCAGTTGAGTGATTATATTTGCATAATGCTATGTCCATTGTTATGACCTCGTGGCTGGAGAACCAGAAAATGGGAAATTGGTTACGAAGGGCAGGTGGAAAATAAATGACACCAATGGAAAAAAGGAATTAAAAAATAGGGAAGGAGTTGCTGTAAAGGGTCGGGAATAATGCATGACAGGAGCGTGATACCAGAGCAGGATATGGGCGTGAGAGACCAAGAGCGAAAGAGGGTTTAGAGAGAAGTGTGCGTGAATGATGGGGAGAAAGGGATGATTAGAGAAGAATGGAGCAAGGGAAAAGGAATATGAGAGGGAGTGGGAAACAGAGCGCGGTTGCGAGTTTGTGAGGAAGAGACTAGGGCAGAATGGACGAAAGACCGAGCTGGTGGAGTTGGTGCACAGAGGGAGAGGATTGAGTGAGGAGTTGTTTGGGAGTAGTCAGCTTTTAGGCGCTGGATTAATTCCACGATTCTGGCATCCTGAATGGAAATTCATAGCGCTATTTGAATGTGCCACATGAGCTGTAACTGAAAGTGGTAGTACGGTGGTAACAGTAGAGCGCTAGGTGTATCAAGGCCAAACTGAAGGAACCCGCCATAAAAGTCACCCTAAGCAAAGTGGGGTGTGGGGAAGCCTAGAACTAGTCAAAACGAGCCACTGGCCATTCTGCCCTACACATCCCCACACCTCAGGGCTGGGCTCAGCCTGATCAGAAGAATAAAAGGGAGTTTGGTGCAGCCACAGTGTCATGGGCCCTAATCACCTGGTTTGGTATTTAAAAAAACAGCTATAATAGGGTGCACAGGAGGCCCCGGTGCTACTGTATATGCTGTACCATTGACAGCTCAAGCATCAGTCCAGCACAGTGTGCAAGAGTCCTCTGTTTTTGCGGAGGCCACATCTACCAGATCGTGGGGCCTGGACACGTGGGGCTCCTGCTGCGTGGCTCCCACCTAAAAGAACTCAGGCCAGCCTCAATTTGCAGAACTACATCTGCCTCTGAACCAGGAAATTGAGTCTATGACAGACAGGAAGTCGGAAGAGGAGTGTTCAGGTCAAACTGGGCAGCAAAGGTGCAAAATACAAGTCGCCTTTTCGTCTACTTTTTTTTACCTACACAAAAATAGAGCCTTTTATCTTGCACCTCTTCTGCTGAAATAGTGTAGACGATTTTTTTTACCTTAGCAATTCCAAGCAAAACGTTTGATGATTTGAAGGCAATCTATCAGCCAACAACAGAGCTCTCTCAGCGATGTTCAGCAACCACAGACACGAATAGAAGAGAAACAGTGATGTGGATCTGGGTTTAGTGTAGTTGTGTGTCTGTGTAATGTAATAACTTGCCCTCACAGAAGAAATAGAAAATGGATTTTGATGAATTCTAAACTTTAGCAAAAACAGTCCCAGGTAACTTACCCAATGAAAATGCAACCCAATTCGCTGTAGCAGCAAACATATTGAGGATGGTGTGTCAAAGTGGTGTTTACAAAGTTTATTCTCAGAAAACAAGTATCTTTCTGCTTCTCACCACATTTCGTAGCCAAAGTTTATTCTGAAGAAAGTTTTTTCAAAGAGTTGTGAAGGTTGATTCATTCCTTTTTACGACGACTGGGAAAAATGATATTCCTAATGCGCATGCGTGGAGTGCATCTATTTCGATTTGAAGATCCTGTGCAGACGCAATATTTTCAGGACTTTCACTACAGCCGACCCCAGCAAGCAGACGCATGTGCATTTGACAAGATAGTAAGGAATTCTGCCAGGAGGAATTACGAAATTAATGGGAACAGTTTCATAGATGGAATTGGCAGCACTCAAGTGGCAACATAAACAAACCATTACAAAGGTGGCAAAATAAAAAGTCATTCACTTAACTTGCTGTGGCGGTGCAAATATATCTAGAGAATACGTACCGCTGGTGGTGAGCACTGCGCATGCGCCAATGAGGGTAACATCCATGGGGTGATTTCAGGATGCTGACATCGGAACCAGGTTTCAGTCTCCTGACATAAGAGCAGCACCTTTGAGGAGATTTGCAGGCACTGCTGTGTCAACAAAGGGAGACTTGAACATGGATTTCCAAAGGGAGAGGATGTGGTGCAGCGGTCAGAGCTGCCGACTTGGGAGCTGGGGATCTGTGTTCGACATTCTGTGTTTCTGGGCAAATCACTTAGGGCCTAATTATGATGTCGGGTGGACTTACGTCCGCCCTACACTGTTACGGTCTCAGGACTGACAGACCTCCGTCAGCGGTCCCGACACCGCTATAACAATGTGACCACACATGGTGCGGTTGCATACTCCCATTTGTCTATGGGAGCTTGTGCTGTGTCCGTAAACCGGCCGTAGCACAGCCCCAATTGAGAAATGGGAGTATCTGTTCATCCCTGCACAGCGTGGCAGGCACCTCAGGGTGCCTGCCACTCGGTGCAGAGATTAACAGGGGGCACCATAGGTGCCCTCTCGGCCCCCAACCAGAGGCTGCAGGATGAAGGGGGCCCTGCTAGTGGCTCCCAATTCTGCTTTCTGACAGGCTTTCCATGTCGGAAAGCCCGATATGGAAAGCCTGTTGGAAACCGGCATCGTAATCCCTAGGGCGGAAACGCCGTCCATAGCGATTATGGGCAGGCCTCCAACTGGCGGACGGGCTCCTTGAGCCTTCCGGAAGCCAGCCGGAATAACCGCCCGGTTTCACTTTCAACCGCCTGCATTTAATGCGGCGGTCGAAACTGAAACCACGAGGAGACTCGGAAAGCCTCCGAATGCAGGTCGGAGGCTTTCCGACTCTCATCGTAATTAGGCCCTTAATCTCCTCCGGGCCCACGCTATGTAAATCTACTAATTTAAATCAAACAGAAAAAAAGCAGCAATCTCGGAGGGGTGGTGGGGGCAGGAAAGCAGTGTTGTGGGAGGGGTGAAGGGGCGGGGAGAGACAGCACAGGGAGATTCAGGGTCCTATTACGATGTCGTTCGGACACTGTAGCGGGATGGAATCCCCCGGACTATTAGTCGGCAGTTCCACCCACTGAATTAGGATGCGACCGCCCTATGGGTGGCCAAAAACATCCATCTTTCCATTGCAGCTTGTGCAGCGACCGGAAAAGGCATCCTCAGAGGCATTTTCCTCTTTCTAAGTGTGCTGCAGAATGCAGCACACTTAGAAAGAGGAAACAACGAGGAGAAATAAATATATTCCTCCTTGTTGCACATCCCCTGTTGAGGCATAGAATTTTGAGGCATACCCAGGTTTACCAGTGTTGGTAAATCTGGGAATCTGACAAAATCGATGGGTGGATGCATTGAAACACCCACACTCCACCCCTGGAACGCCTCCCTGGGGCAGAGTAACGCAACACAGTGATTTGACTGCATTGTGTTACTCCAGATTTATCAAGCCATGAAGGGCCACGCAAGATGGCTTTGCATGGCTTGAGAAATCTTACTTTTGTGTTGCGTCACCCTTGCACCCCCTCACATGGGACAAGGTGATGCAACACAGTTCAGAGTCTGGTGTTCACTCAGGATGCGCGCACAAAAATATCCACTCCTTGGTGAGCACTGGTGGAATAGAGAAAAATTATTTCTGTACATTGGCCACAGCCTCAATATTGCCATCAGACACACAAGAGCTTCTAAACGTTGAACTTGTGTTTGGAGTTGCATGGCGAGAGACCAAGTGGGTAGTATAGTTTCCATCAGAGCCAGAAACTGGAACAACATCCCGGCAGCCAATCTACTGGAGGAACCTTAAACCAGGATAGCTTTTTTAGTCTCAGGGACACACCGTGACAGGAGAATCCATACTCGAATGCTGCTGATAGGTCTTAAGTGGAGGAAAGGAGGTGAGAATTTCCTTATTTATCTCGCCCTTGAAATACCCTCTATCATATAAAGGCTAGTCTGCTCTCACCACTCGGTCTTTAGTCTATTTCTCTTCCAGGCTTTGAGCAATCATGATGACCAACTGCGATAACCCATACAGCAGCAGAGAAAACAATGGTTTTCCACAAACTAGACTAGAATAGTTGCCAGCATATGTTTCCCACTGCTAGGTGTAACTCAGGCAGCCATCTTAGTTTGATCCTTGACAGTATCATTGTGTTTCTCGTCGGTTGTTTAGGTATTAGAAACGGTATGAGTGTGAGGGAGGTTTCCACAGCTGCTTCCCATCCTGTTTCACTTTTATGTTAACTTAAGAAAATGGTTATCTCTGCAGTAAAGACACCACTACTGGCTTTGTGAACGCTTGTTTTAATTGCCATTTAGTACACCATTACACGTTTTGTAGTTCCACTGATTTGTTTGCAAACAGGAGTTTCTACCTGAATTGGTATGACAAGAAATAGGACAATATCTCCTCATCAGTGATTTCCACTGACATATTTGGTCAAGTAATTCCCATGTGACTATGGGGCATATGTATCAACCCTTTTCCCGTTCGCAAATGGGCTGATTCTCAGAATCGGCCCGTTTGCGAACGGGAAAAGGCCTTTTGGGATGTATCATCCCAAAAAGGCATAGCAAATTAGAGAATCGCAAACTTTGCTATTCCCTATTTTGCGATTGCATTTAAGGAATCGCAAATTGTGATTCCTTAAATGCGATGTAGAAAGCACCTAAGTTGTGCGAATTTGGCATAAGAAATCATGAATTACCACCAACTTACAGTTGGTGGTAATTTGTGAATTCTTTGAAGAAAGCACTTTTTTGCTTTTCTCAAGTGCCATGTGGCACACATACATGCCCTTAGGGCATGTATGTGCGCCACATGTGCACACATGCACATTTCAGGGGTGCAACAGGGGGTCCTTTTGGAACCCTTGAACCCTTGAATTGCAGTAGCGCAATTTGCAGTACCTATTGGGTCCTCGCAATTTGCGCACGCAATTTCCATTCATTCCTATGGGCCTCTTGGCCCATAGGAATGAATGGGAAGGGATTCCTTAATTGCGAATCGCAATTTGCGAGTCGCAATTAAGGAATATGAGGGCATCACAAAATATTTGCGATTTTTTGATTAAATCTCGTTTTGCGATTCTCAAATAGCGATTCTCTAAAAATCGCTATTTGGAAATCGCAAAACCTTTCATTGATACATATGCCCCTATGTCCTTAGAAAACAGCATGGAATATCAGACTTATATATGGAATTCACTTAAGAAGCACCAATTTCGATAGTAATTCTTCAGGGTAAAGCTTGAACTAGTACAGTAGTTCCTCATTCTGGAATAACCAAGCCTCGAGTTACTGGTAATTGCGGGTGTCAAATTTATGGCCTGGTATTTTTTCATCACTCATGTTGGAGACCCTAATCTGTGACTTATCTGTGCTTCATTCTGGTGTTTTCCAACCAAAGCCCTCATTACAAGTTCCCCTTTAACTCCACAGGACGATACAGGAGTCGGAATTAACAATTCCAGCCTTTATCTCCCCAGAGTTAACAGAGATTATGAGTTCAGATTCTCAGAATGAGGAATAGCCTGCAAGATCCAGAATTATAAGGATATTTAGTGCAGAGTTCCCAGGATGCCAAGAACTTAAAGCACATATTTACTTCCTGTTTTGAGTAAGTGGTAAATATCTTTGAGGGGGCTGGTGCGGATTGGGGAGGGGAGCGTCCTAGAGGTTAGTGAGGCTGGGGAGAATTGTCTTCTTCTCCCAGCATGAAGATGCAGTCGGATGAGGGCGGAGGTGTCCCTCTGACCCAGTTCCTGTACCTCTGCACCCAGGGTCGGTTCTAGGGCAGTGTGACCGGTGCAATTGCACTGGGCGCTGACTTCGGGTGGGGGCATCTGTTTGCAAATATATTATGGTTTGAAAAGCACCTGCAGCCCTGTTCCTGGCCTCCAGCAATTTTCAGGCAACAATAAAAATGTCAAGGTAACTTCAGTGATTAATGTTATTCCTAGAGAGAGATCCGAGGTTTTTATAATGGAAGTTGTGACTCATGGTAAGGTAGTGCAGTGGGTTAATATGCCTGCTGCAAAGAACATGTACCATGCAAAACACAAAGTGCATATAATGTAAATAGGTCAGCGGGTTACTGCTTTTGTCAGAGAGATCCTTTTGTTACTTGCTGTTTATAAGTTAAAATCCTAACATAGAACAGTGAGCTATTAACCATCATCAAAAAGCTGCATGCAAACTATAAAGTATAGATTAGAGCGTTATGATTTTTCATCCAGTCTTTCATTACCCTAATGTTGGAAAAAAGGTTCATTTGGATAGAAATCAATTCTGATTATTAAAGAGAACCCCCCCAACCATGGTGTTACGTTTTAAATTCTGAGTTTCTGCTTCTCCAGACCAAGCACTCTTAAACTATACTGTCTGCCAGTATGGATAACGTGACTCCTACACCTTGTAGTCCTCTGTCTTACATAACATTTCCTATACACTGATTTACACACCTATGATTGATTGTCTCAGTGTAGTGTGTGTGATGTAAAATGCTCTGACACCCTACACTGGTATGAGTGGCGCTATAAAACTAATTAAATGCATCTGAGAGAGAGGGGTTATGGAGACTTGAGGGCCACTTTTGAAGAGTGGTGGTGAGGTAATCCGTGCCGGAGGTGGTCATTGGGGGACGCCAACAAAAATTGTCACACTGGGCGCCGCCAGCACTAAAGCCGGCCCTGTCTGCACCTGCGCTTTGTTGGGTGCAGAGCCTCACTCAGTAACCTGAGTCTGTGTTTCAGGACTCGATAATTTTGGGCTGCCTGATGGAAAACGGAATAATGGCTACACCAGGGAGTCTATGCATCCTAGTAGGATAAGCAGATGATAGTAACACCTCTTTAGATCCGATGTCTTAGCGCGGGGACACACCGTCGGTGTAGCCAGGCGCTCTACAAATGAATAAATAAATAAATAAATAAATAAAACATCAGACAACTCATAGTAGCAGGAGCAGAATCCTCCGAGAAATACCGCATCGGGAAACCAATAATCAGGGTCCCAGTGCGTTTATGACCACGAACGTGCAAAAGTCCTCCAGTCTACCTTGACTACTTTTGAGTCTAGTTGTCGGCTCAGTGTGTAGACAGCGAGCGTGTAATAAATCCACTGTTCTATGGTAAGCGTCCAGGATATCATTATATGTGTTGATAATTGATTAGTTGAGCTTTTTAGTGCGGTCATGGGGGCAACTGACTCAGCTCTAGTGATGTCTGTGACCCGATCATTTTTGGACTTAATGGTGCAATTAACCTCGCCCACATCCATGCCTATAAACATGTGATGAAACCGCAGCTGATGGCTGTCTAGCACACAAACACAACTCCTCTATACAGGAAATTATAGGAACACCCTAACCGGCAGAAATCTGTGTGGTTCAACCACCTCCAATTTATTAGGAACCTGTCGAAAATCATTTCATGCCCTTTGAAACGATTTAAGTTTTGAGAACTTAGGTTACTTTCTAGAAGTGGTTTCTGGGTTTGTATAATGTGTTCTTGTAACTGATGTACGTTGCAACCCTAGGCACCAACAATTGCATTGAGAAGTGAAAATTTGTGGCCTCCTCACAGCCAGACTCACGAACTGTACAGTGATGTAAGCTAATAAGAGAAGATTAAGTATGAAGAACTGTGAATTTGATACTTAGTATCAATATGTAACCTCATAACAAATGAAAAAAATTCAATTACTGGTAACATGAAACAAAATAGTGGGAAATTGAAATTAAAATATCTTTAGCCAGCCTGAGGGCTGTTTCTATCAGGCAAGGTGCATTAACAACTCAGTGAAAATTTTTACTCTGCAGTTTTCCCATGGTAGCCCATAATAGCATAAAATAAAAAGATTTTGGATAATATTTCATTCGGCGAATCAATTGGAAAGCCACACAGTGGCATAGCGGTCATCCAGTCTTCAATCTAATGGACATTTTTATGCGTGTGTCAATGTTAAGTTGATTCCTATGGCGGAAGGCACACCCAGGGTATCCGATTGCACAAGAAATAACTGGCTTGTATAATGATATTAACCCCAAAAGTCCTGAACTTTCATGGTATGGACAAGTTCAGAAAGGGTCATTTAAGATGTTCTCCTCAGCTTGGTCACTTCTTTTTCAACCCCAACCTTTTTAAAAGCTTCTGCAAATACCCTCTCACAATGAACAGAAATTTTTTCACACGCTTTGATCACTTATTCTGCTTTTTTAGAGCTATCAAGCAAATTTCAGTCACAGTAACCAAGAGACTTCCATGCATCACCTTCATATGGCTTTTGACAACCTCTCTTCATCCAGCTTCCAGGCGTGTCTGGAAGTGAGACAAGCTTTGACAAAGACAGTAGGTCTGTCTTTTGCAGAGTAGTGGAGTGTGCCTGTAAGAAAGGGGTAGGATAAATATTCCAATTGTCCATATCAATGAAGACTGCACTTCAGGGTCCTGCTACTTTTGTTAGAAGCTCCGCATTTCTATAAGGTAGCGCGAGGGAGGCACCCTAGAGATAAACAAAACAGCACAATCCGCTATGAGCATGAGATGCAAGTTTAATCAGTATGCACCTGTGTTTGCTGCCCGCAGCTGCCGAATGTAAGGGGGGTGCTGCCGATTGCTGCCTTTGCCGCCCGCAACGACCACCGGTAACTGCGGGGAGGGCTGCCGCCCCTAAAACTAGTGCCGCCCAGGGCTGACTGCCCCCCCCATGCAACGCCACTGAGTTTAATCACTTCAGCATGCTTGCAATTCAAGAACGGAGACAAACCAGAAACCCCCAAGTGAGTTAGCATTCCTAAGATTCGGCGCCATCTTGTCAGTTCCTCTACATAGGATGCAATGCAGTGAGGTGGTGTAGATTCTGCAGGGCTCAGGGCACTATGGTCAGTGCTTGAAATGGAAAAATAAAAGTGCAGTTACTCTGTACCAGAGTACCTGCTTGTTTCTGAGAAGTGCTGGTACTCTCCAATTAAAAGTATTACGTTTTTCTTGAGAAGTGCAGGTACTCTCCCTCTCAAAATAAAAAAGTGGCGGTACTCAGTACCGGATAGTACCGGCCCATTTAAAGCACTGACTATGATGGATTAGTGCATCCAAGATATGGTGCAATGTGGTGGGTTGATGTCCCCAGGATGCAGATCAGTTTGCATCCCTAGACTGCAGTGTGGTAGTGTTCCTGGTGTGTAGGGCAGTGATGTGGGGTACAGTCCCCCATGACAGAGTGTGGTAGGTGTGTCAGACTAGGGTGCAGTGCATTGTGTTGGGGTATTAAATTTCTAAGTTTGAGGGACGTTTTTGTGGTTTAGTACTCCTATGCTGCACGGAAGTGTGATAGGATATTATTACGAGACTGTAGTGTGGACATTTTGGGACAGATTTACAAAGGTAAACGTAAACAAGTGGTATCTTTACGAGTGCGGAGTCTTCGCACATAAAAAAATAAGTCTTATTATGTGCGGAGACTCCGCACTCGTGAAGATACTACTCGTAAATCCCTTTGTGAATAGCAAACAATCATAAACTTAAACAAAAGTGTAAGTTTGCCTTTGTGAATCAGGCCCTTTGTGTCTCGAAAATACCTAACAGTTTGGAATAGTGTTACTATGCTGCAGTGTGGTGTTTTTTTTTTATCTAAATGAGATGCTACCAATTAGTACAGTCCTGCTACCTTTGATAACCTTATGATGGTTAACTATGACTCCAGTGTGGCTCACGTTCGCAGTATCTCACCAGTGTTACCTCACAAGTAAATATTTGCATTTTAAATACTATCACTCTGGCATCTGCTTAAATCTCATGGTGCAACTTTGTTCTTCTTTAATTTCATGATTTCCAGTCTTGAAAAGCCCTCTGGGGCGAAACAGGTGTTTGCTGAACAATCAAATTGAATGCTGTCATAAAGAAACAACATACATTGAAATTGAAACCAAGACTTACACAGAACATGATACCAATGATGTAAACCAAGACCTGGAACACCCTCCCCATCCTCCTACGGCAGACCCAGGACCTGCTTACCTTCAGAAAACTCCTCAAGACCTGGCTATTCAAGCAGTAGCAGCCTCCCCCCCCCCCACCCCCCAGCGCCTTGAGACCCTCACGGGTAAGTAGTGCGCTTTACAAATGTTCTGATTGATTGATTGATTAAACAATTAACAAATGTATTTGTGAATCTTACTTTTATTTAGGAGTTTCTTGTAACTTATCAGAGTTGATCACTTGTATGCCATAACTAAAATGTGTATTTGACTGGGACTTTTGTTGCACCAGACATTCCCTCTTTAAAAAAAAAAAAACTATTCTTACAGAGCAGTGAACTCAATCTGTTTACCTCGATTGTGTAATGTATTACACAAATAATCCTTATTTGGATAAACAAGGCTATTTTATCCTGTAGAATCTTAGCCTTGGGACCATACTCTTTCACCTCTCCACAATGTAGCGGTTAGTATGCATATGATGTGGTGCACTGTAAATATATAACCACTTTAATGCAGTGCAGTAGATTAAAGTCCCCCAGGATGCAGAATTGTGGTCTAATGCCTTAGGGCGCAGCACAGTTTAACTGGTAAGGGGCCCTATGATGCAGTGCAGTGTGGTGGGTTACTATCCATAGGATACTGTGCACTGGATAGTGTATCTATGGTGTGCCAGCATATAGTTTGCTATTTCTCTATGCAATACAGTGGGATAATGCACGGGTTATCTAGGCTAGCTTCCACTTAGCACAATGTACAGTTTGCTGAGGTAGAGTCCATAAAACACAGAAAGATGAGCTAATATCCTTGGGCTGAAGTGCAGTGTAGTGTGTTAGCTTCTCTAGTATGTAGGGAAGGATTGTGGGTTAGTGTACAATGGAAACAGTATACTAGTTAGTGTCCAGAGTGCTATGTGATGAGTTACTGTACTTAGAATGCAGTGAAGTGTGGTAGAATAGTGTCCTTAGCATTGAGTGCAGGTTAGTGCTGAGTATGCAGTGTAATCAATTAATGCATCAAGAACAACTTATGCTGGTTAATGCATCAAGTACAACTGAAAAGAAGAAAAAAACTTTCCATTCCAAGTAAGACATCTATCTGGAAACAATTCAAGAAGAACTAAAAAACCTGCTTAACCACTTTCAGTCGGCCATAGTTGGCAATACTTTCTTCGACATCTACAACACCATTATGAGAGTTCACGTCAAATGCTATGCTCCATTAAAAACCCAATCCATCAATACAAAGCCCTAAGCACCTTGGTCCACTCAAGAATTTAAAGAGAATAAACATAACATTTGTAAACTGGAGAAGCACCTTCTAAACAAACTAACCAATTCTTTGGGACAACAGCAAACTATGAGGCTGAATATTGCTGAATTAGAGACAAAACAATGCAAGAAGAAAAAAAGATGGAAAGCATTCTCCATTCATGCTCCCAGGATCTGGAACAACATCCCTATTGATATGAAACCAGCAAAAAAAGCTACAATTCGGAAAAAAGCTCAAGTAACACTATCCCCCTCTGTCCCCGACAGTCTACTCTTGCCCTTCCCCTAATAAATGTATCTTCCCAGGGGACATTCGCACTTTTCATTGATCTATTGCTCTTGAGCTAGGTTTGCACTCTACAAATATCAAAACATGCGGACATTAAAACATACAATGCCCCTAGGATGCTGTGGACCGTTGGAGGTTATGTCCAAAATATGTGGTACTGTGTATTAATGTCCACAAGATGCAGTGTAATGTGGTGAATTAGCTCTCCTAAGATGAAGTGGATTGCTGTGTATTGGTGTTCCTTAGATGCACAGATGTGCTTTTTAGTGCCCATCTGGCGTAGTGCAAGTTGGTGTGTTAACATCCAGTTTGGTTAATTACTGTCCCTGGTACTCAGTGCAGTGTTGTGGGCTGGTGTGCATAATGGCCTAGGATGCAGTGTAGTGGCTAAGCGTCACAATGGTGCAATAAATGTAGTGGATTAGTAGATCTAGGATAAAGTGAAGCATGGCAGGAAGGCTTAGCTACATGCAGTAGAATGTGGTGGGATAGTGAGTTTTTTGGGATACAGTGCAATACTGTATGTTATTATTCCTCTCTAGCAGTGTAGTCGGGTTCATGTCCTTAGGATGCAATGTAGCTTGATTAATTTGTGTTCCAAGGATCCAAGTGTCCATTGGATGTAGTACACTGTTGTGTCCCTGGGAGGTGGTGCACAGTTGTAGGCTCATTTCCACAGGATGTAATTAAGAATGGTGCTTTTGAGCCCTTTGGATGCAGTACAGGTTTCCAGGCCCTTGGATGCACTAACTAGTCTTGCAAGCAGCACCATCACAAAACAGTGTTCTGTTCTATTAAGAGCTTTTTTATAAAGAACTCTTACTGTGATGGTTTCATGACACTCATGAACAGGAGCTTTAAAAGCATGAACAGAATATTTACTGATTGAAAAGCCAGGACTTAAGTGACACTTGTAATTTGTGATGATTTGCCTCCAACAGGAAACGCAGAGGCAAAGAATTGTGTCAGAGTGGCTCCTATAACTCAAAAGACCCGATTCTGCACTCTGGACAGAAGTGATGACTAGGTGCCCCTTAGTGGATGAGCTCTGTTTATAAGCAGCAGTATGTTTATGAAACTATCTTAAGAACTGAGCCCCAAACTGAAGAAAGCTCAATGCACGTTAAACAAGGATTTGAATTAAATATGTCATTCCACAGCGAGTCAGTGCAAGGATCCCAAGCCTTGTGAAATGACATTAAACATTTTGGGCCCTATATGCAAAAGTATATTTAAAGTGTACATTTACTCATGTTTAAATCTACTCCTGCAACTGGGTGCAAATCTACAGTATTCATCATTTCTGCGTGTAGATTTACACCTAAGTGTAGACTTTCATGTCTCCATCCCCTCAGCTCTGGATGGAGATACCTAAGACTGAATGTATGTGTGAAGTAACTTCTCACACATAGGCCAATTACGATGTCGTCTGGAGACTCTTCCAACTGAATCAGTTTCAGAATCGTTTCCGACCGAATCGGGTTCTGCGAGTCCAACCGAACGATTACAATGCTTCAGGACATCGTTCGGTCAGACTCGCATTGACTTCAATGGGAGCCTGTGTTCTCTGAACGAGAACACAGGCTCCCATTGACAAAAGGGGTGGTTGGGAAAAAACTTGCACCCTGTGGCTGGCGCCCCATGGTGCCTGCCACACTGCGCATGCATGGGAAGGGGGACCCATGGGTACTCCCATGGGCCCGATTCGGAAGGCCCTGGGTGAAGGGGGGCCTGCTACGGGCCCCCAAAGTCAGATTCCGAGAGCCCATCCATGTCGGAACAACCGATCCGTAAAAGCTGTCCGAAACTGACATCCTAATCGCTCGGCTGGAGACGCTGTCCATAGACCACTACGATTCTGCTCCGACCGACTTGGTTACTCCCAATGCCTTTCGGAACCGAGTCAGACAGTCCGAACGCTTTCCGGCCATCGTGATCGGTCATTAGGAAAAGTGTCCACGTCGGACGGAAAGGCGGGTTCCGAATAGGATTCGGACGAATCGAATGCCGTTCGGTGCCTATCGGAACGACATCGTAATCGACCTCATAGTCAGGGATCACTTTCCCCGTGGCTAGAAGGATAAGTATAGAAAAAATAATAAAGTTTAGTAATTATTTAAACAAAATATTTAAAATATTTAAATGTAAATACAAAATTTAATTAATTTAAAATAATTATTATTAACAGAGAACAAATACAATAATTTAATTATTCATTTAAAAATAAGAAATATTAATTTAAAAAAACATATTTTTATACTAAAAACTATTATATATGTATTTAACTTAAAAGTCAAAATTATTTTGTTTATTTAATATTATTTTCTATGGGTGTTATATTTTGTCCTGCCTCCACTATTTTCTATGATTTTGAGTTGCAGCACCTGTGAGTGGCAGTGTGGGGTGCTAGACTTACCTCAAGGCTTGACTGGAGCATATTTAGTACAGATTTGTGGCCTTATGGACCATACTAACTTTAGAAGTGTACTTTGCGAATAGCAATATACTTACTTTTTTGTGGGTGGATCTTTTTATTAGCATGTTCCTCCCTAAACCTCTCCATTACCCTCCCTAAACCCATCTTTACTTCTTCTTAAACCCCTCCCATTTAGCAGCAAGTATGCCCCATTTTCCAGCAGCTCCCTCTTGTCCCTCCAACATTTACATCCAAATCATAGGTTTACATGCGGCGATCCTTACATAAAAAAGATAAGCGAGGTAAAGATAGAGGTCTCTGCATGTAGGTTTGTGAACAGCATTTTGTAGAATGCGAGTAGTACTACTGCAGTATTTATTTACTAACTACAAAATGCAGGTTATGAATAGGCCCCTCTGAATTTTCTGAGAAGAATAGCTGCTTCCTTTTGAACATAATACATGCGGATGGTGGCGTAGTCGGGGAGGCCGAGATACAAATGTGCAAAATGACTTTTCATGCAACAGAGCACAGGAATCAAAAAGGTTGTGTTGCTTTGTGTGAAGGGAGAGAGCAGAACATTGCCATATCTACGTAGATATGGTGCTGTTTTCCTCTCTCACTGAGCTGGTGCACTGTTGGCTGCCGTGCACCAATGCAACACTTTTGCACCATAGTGCTTTCTGTCAAGCATTGGTTTTGTACTGAAAGGGGACCCTTCAACTACAAAAACTATGCTTTAATGCTATTCCCACTTTCTATGTGTGCTGTGTAGTGAGGCACACAAGCAAAGGTGGAAGAAGGTGGTGACATTTAAAAGTTGCTCCACTGTTACACCTCCCTTGAGGAGGCATTCTTTTTGGCCCAAATCCCTGTCTACAATTTTGTAGATAGGGATTGGCATCAAAACCCATGGGTGGTTGAATGGAAATGGCCATGTACCACCCCTGGAATGCAATGTCGATGCAGAATAGGGCAAAAGAACACACATTCATTGTGTTACTTTAGGCAACTTTCCAACACAAATTATGATTTGGGTTGGAAAGTATGTCCTGCCACAACATATTGCAATTGGCTGTAGGTGTGTGCTTTTATCCGCTGCTCTCCATCCCTGGGCACAACCCTGGGCAGGAAGGCATGGCTAGGGCAGACCTCAGGGCTGCACCCCAGGAGGCTATGAGGTCACTGGGTCTCTGCTGCTGAAAGCTGAAGCCTTCGCTGTGCTCTTCTGTCACAGTAGCAGGTGAATAGCGGCTGCCTGTGCCCTACACACCGGGCTGGCACCTGCTCGGGGGATCATCTACACCAGAGGTCGGGGGACGGTGCCGGCTATTTCTTTTGTGCCACCCAGTGCTATGGGGATTTGGCAGCATCCTTCAAACTCATGTGTAACAGCAGATTTTGGAGTAACCATGGTAACTTTTCCAGTAGACACTTAAAGTTAATTATGGATTTTTGTATTTGTCGAACGGGAAGATAAAATGCATGATTTGTCTTCTTTTAATCAAATTAACTGCAGTACCGTTGAACTGTTGAGGCAGATTGTGCAGTCATCAATTTTTTAGCATGATTTATACATTGAGAAGCTCACTGAAACAAGTTCAAAAGGATGAATTCAATTCTTATTTTAATTTTTGCTATCAGATTGGACACTCCATCATCCATGCTTTTCCTTTATATTAACGTGTGCTGAAAGAGGTCGCCCTGTTTAAATTGGTTTGCATAATCCGATTATGCCCCTTCTCAAAGATGTACTTTGTTGTAAATGCATTTAGAATAGCAAATGTTTGTTCTATTGCTGAAAACTTTCACAAATGGACTGGACATTATTTCTCTATTATAAATGCTTGTTTCCTACCGAGGCAGTGTGTAGACCAGCTGCATAAGGGTGTTGGGTTACACATTTTCGTTGTGCAAATGCGGACTGCCTCTACTCTGGCTCCTTCCCCCTGTTATTGTATTATTTATTACACGTTGTATGTGCTAGGAGGAGTAGCCATAGAGAACAAGTGGCTCACCTGGGTTAGTGTTTTCCCGCTTCCTGTACCGCCCTCCCCAGCATTAGACACAAAATGGCGGAAACTACCAGGCTCCTCCACTCGCTGACATAGGTCTTACTTTGGGCATCCCATGGATTGTCAGTCAGGACCCACAAGGGCCGGTGGCGTTACACCAGAGCCACTCCCCTCCTGCCAGGGAGGGCAGCCAATAACACAAGCAAGGCAAACTCCCCCTCCCCCACAGGTACCACCTCTCTCGGAGACCACGTGGAGACACTGGTGAGTCACTATTTGTTGAAACGATGCTCATAGACACACTCAGAACCACCTGTTACGCAGAGCCCAAGGCATTGGCTCAGCTTTTGATTCATGATTGGGGCCACCGGTGATTACTGAAACACTTTTTGCATGCAGCTAGAGATCACTCTGACATTGTAAAATTAAGGTAAACTAGGGGCTGGCGGAACTCCGCAGAATTCCACAGAGTAAAACTCCATAAGTTCCACTCACCCCTACTCCTTAACCCTCAGTGTCAGCACAGAACCCACCTTCCATGCTGTCCCCCACGCCCACCTCCCCTATCTGTTACTGAACAAATTCTTGCTCTGCTCTAAGCTATAATATGTTTTAGGTCCAATTATTGTGGAGCAGCTCAATGTAGACTCCAACCTCACACGTAACAGAAATGCAAAGTATATACGTGCACTTGACATTATATTCACCGAATGCCTTCAGTTTATTATCGTGTGCAAAACATTTAAACGTATTACTGAAATATGAAGGGGGATGGGAGCACACTGCTTCACCTCGGAGCACAGTTCACCCCTTAGCATTATGGTAAATGCAGTTCACAGTAAATGCTTACTTGAATATTTGCTGGTGTGTTTCACCAAAGTTTGTGCAGGTTAGTGCTGCAAATCTCTAGACATGTGTTTCTGTATATTATCCGTCAACAGTAGAAATAAAAATGAATTTCATCAGGGGTTGCTGAGAAAGCTGCCACAATCTTCTCAGGTCTCAGTGCCTCTCACTGGCACACATGTGCATCTCCAAAAGCTCAGCAGCTCGATGATTCAAGGGAGCCTTTTCAAAAGAGATTTACAGCACTAACCTGCACCAACTTTGGTGAAACACTCCAGCAAATATTCAAGTAAGCATTTACTGTGAACTGCATTTATCATAATCCTACGGGGTGAACTGTGCTGGGAGGTGAAGCAGTGTGCTCCCATCCCCCTTTGTATTACTGAAATGTATTCACTTTAGAGACTAGAGATTTACATACGAGTGCACTAATGTTTAGTTTAAACAATGAAAGTATGTATTTATTATTCACATTTTACACTTACCTTCCAAGTTATACTGCATTCATTTTGAAACTTATATTTGCAGATGTAAACATGTATTCTTTTACTCAAGTTTTACATGTATGCCTAAAGTCCATGTATAACCATGTATTTGAAGTGCACATTAAATGCTTAACTAAAATTAGCCTGACTAGAGGCCTCGGTTGAAATGATTTTGCTTTGCCAGCAAGCTTTCGCTTTTTCTTGCAGGTCTATTATCATGATTTTCGTTAGCTAGTAAAAGGCTTATTGTCTTTCTTAGACAGCTGATAGAGAGGCCTGAAGGTAAACTTGGAAGTGGACATGGAGAAACAATTGTTGAAAGAGGCCTTCTGCACCAGGATGGCAAGATGTTCAAGACTGAGAACCGAAGTTTGAGTTTGATGCGGTGTGAACTGGACAGAGGTTGCAGATGCACTCAAGTAGTAACTTGATTGGTGTAGAAAGCTGACTCTGTATATACTATATCAAAGTAAGGTATAGTGTGCAAAGAGTCCAGTGGATCCCCAAAGGTAGGCAGAGGCTAAAGTAGATAATACCTTACCCTCTATTTGTGGTAGTACGGGCGAGCAGTAAGGCTTTATCAGAGAGTAGTGTTAAGCATTTATTGTACACACTCAGGCAAGAAATGATGTCACGCACTCAAAGACTGAACTCAGACCGATTTGTTTGTATAAAAATATTATTTAGTTGTATTTTATTTCTAGAACCAAGCCTGGCCTGGTGCAGGTAAGTGAAATAACAAGACTAATGTAGTTGAATACAGTTGAAATGCAGTAGAAGGCAATTGGTTTGTTTACAAGTAAGTCAACAGTAAAAACTACTTTTCAGTTACTATTGTAATTGCTTTACAGTTACTATTGGGATTACTATTTTAGTTCCTTTTTAGATTGCTGTTCTTACTCAGTGTGGTATACCTAGATACCACACTGGGACAATTCCTGTATAAAGGTAAGTAATGCAATTTGTTCTCACAACACACTTGTATGCTTTTTCATAGAACTTCCAACTCCACACTGCAGTCCTATGGGAATAAATGAAGTTATTGGTTTCAAGGTAAGTACTTTGTTCAGGGAGGTGGGTTTTCGGGGTTAGACAAAGGGTTTGCCCCAGGTCAAGGATGCACTCTTCAAGCACCCTCAGTGGCACTAGGGCACCCGGGTGCAGAGTGCTGAGGCCCAATGTTATCCAGTAGGGGATAGGGGGCCTCCTGTTGGTGGCTGCTCACGAGCAGGCCACAAGGTTGTGGGAGCAAAGCTCCTGGATTTAAGCTCAGGGCAAAGGGGGATCTGATTTAGCACCCAAGGTGCACCCACAGCAGCACAGGGGCGGTCGGGTGCAGGGTGCTGTTTTGGCGTCAGGTGCCCTGTTGGTTTCAATGGTGATTCTCTGGGTGCAACTAACACTGCAGGCTCAGGGACGAAGATCTTCTAGAGGAGACCACCAGTTGGAGAGGTAATTTGGGATGTCGTGGGATGCCGGGACACTGTCGGTTGGGCCACCCAAGGCCGTGGGGCATTGGATGCAGGGGTGTCTTTTGGCGTTGGATTCTTCTTACTGGCTCCGGTCGAGGTTGGGTGGATCCTCCAGAAAGGGGCTGCAGGCGTTGGCTGGAGACTTGAGGTAGGTCATGGATCACCAGATCCCAGGTCAGGATCACCGGTGAGACCTCCTCGTGGTGTTGGGCCACTGGAAGTCGGGCTGTGGGTGTCGAGTGCAGAGTGGTGCAGAATCGCAGATTTGGCCGGAGCCAGAGTCTATTGGTGAACAAATCCGGTGCTCACAGGAGACAAAGTCTGGTTTGGGAAGGCAGGGCAGGTCCTCCGGGTTCTGGGGGCTGCTGGCTGCAGGACACACCGGGATTTTGCTGGAGCAGGTCGAGGTCGGGACATGCCGGTAGGGCTGGGACTCAAATCAGTTGGTATCCTCCTCTTCTTCTTTCAGCACGGCTTCTTCGGTCCTTCTTCTTCTATCTTCTTGTCTCCGGAGGCAAGGTTCAGGGTTGCCCCTAAATACTAAATTTAGGGGCATTACAGGAAGGTACAGGTCAGGACCAATGGGTCCCCTCTTTTGGGTGGGTACACCCCCTATTATGCCACACCTCCAGTGGGAGGGGGGCATAAGCCTCACTCTAGTTGGCTGGGTCCCCCCAACTTCAATATGGCTGGGACTGAGAGCTGTGCTTCACCTCACCTCCCCCACCGGAGGGGTTGGCACACCTCTCCTCCTAACTTGGTTTTCCCGCCAAATCTCCCACCCAAAGTGGGGGTCAGAACCGGTGGGGATCAGTTGCTGGGAACAGCAAATGGCTGGGGTAGCTCACAAAGGCGGCAAGCCTTTGAAGCTTCTCCTTCGTGGACCCTGCCCATCCTGGGCGAGGAGGCTTGGCACCTCAACCCAGGATGTGCTTTGTTTCAGGACCCCGAGAGCAGCAGGCTCTCGACCTAGGGGTCCAGAAACATGTCTGGTGGTGGCAGCTGGCGAGCAACCACTCAGCCAGGACACTAGAGTTAGGTCGTTTTTCAGGGGGCATCTCTAAGATGCCCTCTGAGTGAATTTTTCATTAAATCCCACACTGGCATCAGTGTGGGTTTAATGTGCTGAGAAGTTTGATATCAAACTTCCCAGTTTTCAGTAAAGCCATTATGGGGCTGTGGAGTTCGTAATGACAAACTCCCAGACCATGTACTCTTTATGGCTTTTCTGCACTTACAATGTCTAAGAATGGACTCAGACAATGTAGGGGTACAGGGCTCATGCACCTGTATTCTCACCGCCCTGGTATAGTGCACCCAGCTAGAAGGGCGGCTTACCTATGCTAGGGCAGTGATTTGTAGGCATGGTACACAGGGATGTGCGCCATGTTGACTCTTCACTTTGCTCTGCACCAAATCATGCAGCCTGCAATGGCAGTGTGTGTGTGTGTATTAAGGTACAGGGCCTCTAAGGGTGGCACAAAAAGTGCTGCAGCCCTTAGAGGCCTTCCCTGGTCACAGTGCCCTTTGCACCTATGGTACCTTTTACAAGGGACTTAGATGTGACCAGAGAGTTGCCAATTGGGTTTTGAAACAGTACAGTTTAGGGAAAGAACACAGGCTCAGGGTACCTGGTTGGCAGGAACCCAGGGCACACTCAATCAAAGTGCATCAACTTTAGGCAAAAAGTGGGGGGCAACCATGCAAAAAGGGGTACTTTCCTACAATTGATCCCTGGTGGTGTGAAAGAGAAAAGAATGTTCTTAATCTCCTGTTACTTTTTAAATTGGTGTTTTCACAGTTAGTGTATTAGGAGAGATTCCCTTTAGACTTGGAGGGGTGCAGACCTCTCTGCTTGCCCTAGTCTTGCAGGTGTGAGGCATTATGCTAAACACTTATTTGTTTTCTTTGGACGTCTACTGAAGTCTGATCATGCTGACACCTTCTTTCTTATCCTATTCTCCTGATTAACGACCCTTGATGGATAATCCTTTATTCGATCTATGTTTAGAAGAGGGAAGGGAAGTTTCTCTATGGAACACATATTTGCTTTAATCTGTGGTTATAGAACTGTGATTATTGCAATTCTGTATGACATTCTGTTGTGCGTTAACGTACTGAGTTATTTCAGCTTACCTATTTTACAGTTGCATTTATTGAACTTATTTTTGATATGCGTATATACTGGATTGATTGGTAATCCAAAATAAAACCTTTAACTATATTCAGTGATTCTTGGTCCTTATTGTGGGTTCACATTGGCTTCACAAGTTGGAAATGTATTGTTAATGTTTCCTCCCTTCCAGTGGTTCATGTCAGCTAATAAAGGTCCATACAACCAATGGGGAAAAATCTTTGACGGCCTGACTAAGAAATTATGTTTTAGGGCCCAATGCTCCATCAATTGTAATCCTTTGCTGTACTTCATTGTAGCTATGCAAAAGGCCTACAAATAATTCGGAACATTTCTCTGCATTACATTTGTTCAAGTCTGGTACATCCCACTACTATTAGGAAATCATTTATGAGTACAATTCATTCATTCCTTGTTTTATTGTTCCATGTGACTTTTTGTGTTATAAGTAAAGGGCCCCAGTATCGTCTCATGCAGGTGTGCTATATAAGACAATTAAAAAATACATAAAATAAGCCAAATAAATGCATAAAATATCATATGAAAGCCAATGTGGATACTAGTGTCCCTCTCTGGATGGTTTCTACAAATTTGAATTTGCTTCGGGGAAAAGATGATGGATTTTTAGACAACAGCCAACTTTTCTCTAGTAAAACAGAATGAGGCATCTGTTGCATTAAGTGGAAGACATTAATAAAGTCCAAAATGTAAGGTTTTTATTGTGCAAGACTAACAGAGTGAAATGACATTTCGGCTGGCCGTTATGATTTACTACAAACCCGGTGGATAGAAATAGATTGACCTACAGCACTCAAGAACTTAGTGCCAAGAACCCTTTTGTGATTGAGCGCTCTATAAAAGTCTGTAACATAACAAGACACAATAAGCTGTCAGACAAAATTGAGTGAGAATATGGTAATATGCATGTCTCTGGCCACATGAGGTGTGCGATCTTTCAAATTCCTTTATCCAATGCATTTTCCATCTTGTATTTCTCCAAGTAATTTGCTGCAAAGGCAAACGAAAGAGACAGCAGAGGGCAAAGTGAGAACATTTGATTTTATTCCAAAAATTGATTTCTTTAATGATCTTTCATTATGTACCACAAGAAACATTGTGTACTGATGGCTCCATATTTTCTGGTCTTCATTTGCTTATCAATTGAAAAATGAGAAGTGATGAGCCAGCAGCAAAAGAATGATTAAATTACACCATGTGGCATAATAGTAATGTATCTAGGGAAATCACTGTGTACGTGGGAGTTACCAGCTATATTTGCCTTTGTGGAGGTTCCATTCGAATGATTTCTTTTAGCCTCTGACCAGGTTTGCTGCTTTTCCAAAATGATTGTACTCTGTACAGTAATAGATGGGGTACTATGGAGAATTGTGTTGCATATTTAAAGTATGCCATAATTTAACGTGTTATTTTTACAATTGTGCAACTGAAATGTAATTATTGTCTGCAATGTATGCTACTGATATGGTTATTGTAAGAAATGGGGTTATTATTTGGGGTAAGTGACTACCCACTGCAAGGAATGATCATAACTCTGTAGGGGTAAACAATCAAATGCCACTAAATTAACCGGAGCTCAATCTCTTGATAGCCATGGCACATAGCAGACAGACTTAACTTAGGGCAATGTGTAAAGTATTAATGCAGTAGCAAAACAGTAATACATTCAAAATGCAGATCACAAAAAATCCCAACCCATGTTAGTAAAATAGGGTAAAATTTACTAAACAAATTGATACAAAAATGACAAAATTCCAATAAAGGGGACCGGAGTTGTTAGACATGTTAGTCTTTGGGGGGGCCTTCCAGTGATCGTTTTGCCTTCACCCTCCTATTGTGTTGAATTCGTTTTTGTTGGCCTTAGGACTTTGTGCACTTTACCAGTGCTACCCAGTGCTAAAGTGCTTGTGCTCACTAAAACATGATAAAATTGGCTTACACCTGATCATATTTAATTTACATGTAAGTCCCTTGTAAAGTGGTATATACCATATACCCAGGGTCTGTAAATTAATAGCTACTATTGGGCCTGCAGCACTTATTGGACCACCCACTTAATTGGCCATTTAAAATATGCCCCAGGTCTGCCATTGCAGGTTGAATGCAGTTTTAAACTGCCAATTCAGCTTGGGAAAATAAATCGCTTGGCAAGCCCTAAACTCCCCTTTTAGTAAAATAAAGTCATCCCTAAGGTAGGCCCTAGGTCGTCCAAAGGGCAGGGTGCATTGTAATTAAAAGGTTGGCTATGTACATTTAAATTTTACATGTCTTTGTGGTGAAAAACTCCTAAATACGTTTTTCACTAGTGTGAGACCTACCTCTTACATAGAATAAAATGTGGTTGCCTAAAAACATAACTTTTGATTGGGAACAGGTGAACAGTTCATGTTTGGTGTCTTGAAAATGCCACTTTTAGAATGTTGGCATTTTCCTGCCCTACTTGGTGCCTGCAAAACACACAAGATGATGGACGGAATGCTGCACATTGGCAAACAATCACCCCCAGTCACAGATCTGGGTTTAATCCATCGTTATTTTGCTTCACCACGCCACCCCAGTTCAGACTTGGCCATATGCAAATCAGTCTTGACCCTGTGCCTCATGGGAACAGTCCAGACCGAACTGCCAAGCCATGTCTTCCCTGGACCGGAATCAAGCATCCTAGGACCGGTTTCAGGCTATCAGCCTTCATCAGCCAGGATAGCTTGACTCCAGTGGCGTAGTGAGCACGGGACCCACGTCTGGGCATACCCTTCCCACTTAGGGCGAAATGCAAAACACACAAGATGATGGACGGAATGCTGCACATTGGCAAACATTCACCCCAAGTCACAGATCTGGGTTTAATCCATCGTTATTTTGCTTCACCACTCCACCCCAGTTCAGACTTGGCCATATGCAAATCAGTCTTGACCCTGTGCCTCATGGGAACAGTCCAGACCGAACTGCCAAGCCATGTCTTCCCTGGACCGGAATCAAGCATCCTAGGACCGGTTTCAGGCTATCAGCCTTCATCAGCCAGGATAGCTTGACTCCAGTGGCGTAGTGAGCACGGGACCCACGTCTGGGCATACCCTTCCCACTTAGGGCGAAATGCAAAACACACAAGATGATGGACGGAATGTTGCACATTGGCAAACATTCACCCCCAGTCACAGATCTGGGTTTAATCCATCGTTATTTTGCTTCACCACGCCACCCCAGTTCAGACTTGGCCATATGCAAATCAGTCTTGACCCTGTGCCTCATGGGAACAGTCCAGACCGAACTGCCAAGCCATGTCTTCCCTGGACCGGAATCAAGCATCCTAGGACCGGTTTCAGGCTATCAGCCTTCATCAGCCAGGATAGCTTGACTCCAGTGGCGTAGTGAGCACAGGACCCACGTCTGGGCATACCCTTCCCACTTAGGGCGAAATGCAAAACACACAAGATGATGGACGGAATGCTGCACATTGGCAAACATTCACCCCCAGTCACAGATCTGGGTTTAATCCATCGTTATTTTGCTTCACCACGCCACCCCAGTTCAGACTTGGCCATATGCAAATCAGTCTTGACCCTGTGCCTCATGGGAACAGTCCAGACCGAACTGCCAAGCCATGTCTTCCCTGGACCGGAATCAAGCATCCTAGGACCGGTTTCAGGCTATCAGCCTTCATCAGCCAGGATAGCTTGACTCCAGTGGCGTAGTGAGCACGGGACCCACGTCTGGGCATACCCTTCCCACTTAGGGCGAAATGCAAAACACACAAGATGATGGACGGAATGCTGCACATTGGCAAACATTCACCCCCAGTCACAGATCTGGGTTTAATCCATCGTTATTTTGCTTCACCACGCCACCCCAGTTCAGACTTGGCCATATGCAAATCAGTCTTGACCCTGTGCCTCATGGGAACAGTCCAGACCGAACTGCCAAGCCATGTCTTCCCTGGACCGGAATCAAGCATCCTAGGACCGGTTTCAGGCTATCAGCCTTCATCAGCCAGGATAGCTTGACTCCAGTGGCATAGTGAGCACGGGACCCACGTCTGGGCATACCCTTCCCACTTAGGGCGAAATGCAAAACACACAAGATGATGGACGGAATGCTGCACATTGGCAAACATTCACCCCCAGTCACAGATCTGGGTTTAATCCATCGTTATTTTGCTTCACCACGCCACCCCCAGTTCAGACTTGGCCATATGCAAATCAGTCTTGACCCTGTGCCTCATGGGAACAGTCCAGACCGAACTGCCAAGCCATGTCTTCCCTGGACCGGAATCAAGCATCCTAGGACCGGTTGCAGGCTATCAGCCTTCATCAGCCAAGATAGCTTGACTCCAGTGGCGTAGTGAGCACGGGACCCATGTCTGGGCATACCCTTCCCACTTAGGGCGAAATGCAAAACACACAAGATGATGGACGGAATGCTGCACATTGGCAAACATTCAACCCCAGTCTCAGATCTGGGTTTAATCCATCGTTATTTTGCTTCACCACGCCACCCCAGTTCAGACTTGGCCATATGCAAATCAGTCTTGACCCTGTGCCTCATGGGAACAGTCCAGACCGAACTGCCAAGCCATGTCTTCCCTGGACCGGAATCAAGCATCCTAGGACCGGTTTCAGGCTATCAGCCTTCATCAGCCAGGATAGCTTGACTCCAGTGGCGTAGTGAGCACGGGACCCATGTCTGGGCATACCCTTCTCACTTAGGGCGAAATGCAAAACACACAAGATGATGGATGGAATGCTGCACATTGGCAAACATTCCCCCCCAGTCACAGATCTGGGTTTAATCCATCGTTATTTTGCTTCACCACGCCACCCCAGTTCAGACTTGGCCATATGCAAATCAGTCTTGACCCAGTGCCTCATGGGAACAGTCCAGACCGAACTGCCAAGCCATGTCTTCCCTGGACCGGAATCAAGCATCCTAGGACCGGATTCAGGCTATCAGCCTTCATCAGCCAGGATAGCTTGACTCCAGTGGCGTAGTGAGCACGGGACCCACGTCTGGGCATACCCTTCCCACTTAGGGCGAAATGCAAAACACACAAGATGATGGACGGAATGCTGCACATTGCCAAACATTCCCCCAGTCACAGATCTGGGTTTAATCCATCGTTATTTTGCTTCACCACGCCACCCCAGTTCAGACTTGGCCATATGCAAATCAGTCTTGACCCTGTGCCTCATGGGAACAGTCCAGACCGAACTGCCAAGCCATGTCTTCCCTGGACCGGAATCAAGCATCCTAGGACCGGTTTCAGGCTATCAGCCTTCATCAGCCAGGATAGCTTGACTCCAGTGGCGTAGTGAGCACGGGACCCACGTCTGGGCATACCCTTCCCACTTAGGGCGAAATGCAAAACACACAAGATGATGGATGGATGGATTTAGGCCCAGATCTCTGTACTGGGGTGAATGTATGACATTGTTCTGCATTCTGTCCATCAACTGTTGTTTTTGCATTTGTCACCCCGAGTGGGACGGGTATGCCCAGAAGTGGGTCCCGTCCTCTCCATGCCACTGGAATCAAGCTATCCTGGCTGAAGAGGCGTGAAACCCCAAAAACCGGTCCTAGGATGCTAGATTCCAGTCCAGGGAGGACCTGGCTTGGCAGTTCGGGCTGGACTGTTCCCATGAGGCACAGGGTCAAGAATGATTTGCATATGGCTGGGTTCAAACTGGAATGGCATGGTGAGCAAAAAACGATGGATTTAGGCCCAGATCTCTGTACTGGGGTGAATGTATGACATTGTTCTGCATTCTGTCCATCAACTGTTGTTTTTGCATTTGTCACCCCGAGTGGGACGGGTATGCCCAGACGTGGGTCCCGTGCTCTCCATGCCACTGGAATCAAGCTATCCTGGCTGAAGAGGGGTGAAACCCCGAAACCGGTCCTAGGATGCTTGTTTCCAGTCCAGGGAGGACCTGGCTTGGCAGTTCGGGCTGGACTGTTCCCATGAGGCACAGGGTCAAGACTGATTTGCATATGGCTGGGTTCAAACTGGAATGGCATGGTGAGCAAAAAAACGATGGATTTAGGCCCAGATCTCTGTACTGGGGTGAATGTATGACATTGTACTGCATTCTGTCCATCAACTGTTGTTTTTGCATTTGTTCCTACTTGGTGCCTGCAGCCTGTTCCTGGGTCACAATTACTGGGTGCAGTTGGCAGTTGGACTTTGCTTATTCCTCCCAGACAGCCACACAATAGAGGGATTAGGTGTGCCTGAACGGGCCATAACTGGCAGGATGGGAGGGTGGAGCTAGGCACAGCAACACTTGCAAATCAATAGGCTGTGCCCTGCCTTCACACAAAGAACTTGTCATCCGATAGTTGGGCAAGATGGCAGCCGTGAGTACGGTCGTGTGAGCTCGGGCTCCCGGAGCTCCCCCCCTGTTGCACTTACCGCGCTGCTGGGTGAGATCGGCTGCGCCCGCGTGCCACCATGCTGGACCTGAGGTGAAGCGGAGTGTGGCGTGTGCGGGGGACACGACTTGACATGTTGGGATGCTGTGGAGCGCCTGCTTGGTCCCCCGTGTGGTTGTCTGCCGGCTCCTGGTACTGGTACTGGTACTGGCGAGATGGACTTCCGGGTGTGCGCACGCTGGTCTGTGCGGAAAGGGGAGGGTGCCGACGAAAGGGAAATCCAATGCCGGGTCAAAGGAGAGCAGCGCTGCAATGTCCCCGAAGGCTGGACGCGGTAGAGCGCAAAATACTATGGATCCCTCAGACAGCGTTGCAGGACGAGATGCAGAGAGAAAAAAATCGGAGTTAACTGTAGAGAAAAAGGACGGCACTCGTGTGGAGGGCGGTAAGAAACCTGTTCCCGCTTTATTTTTGACGGGGAAATAAAAGAAAAATCTTCCCTCTACTGTAGCTATCTCTGAAAATGCACCGAGCATGGGAAAAGGCATGCAGGGGGAGAACTCTCCTTCAGACTCTTCAGCTGAGAAAGAGGGTGCTGTGGGAGATACCCCCGGGGTTCATCAAAAGAGGGGGAGAATGGAGCAAAAAACACAGAATTGGCTGTTGCGGGAGACATCTTCCGGGGGTCATCAAAAGAGGTGGAGAATGGAGGAAATAGTGCAGAATCGGCCCCGGAGAGTGGGGATATGGTGATTAAAGGAAACAAAAGAATGGTCGAACAGGATCTCATGAAAGAGAGTGACTCTGGGGACTATCCCTTCTTTTCGATGTCTGACCCCTCTGGGGACGAGTCCGATTCGGATAGGCGTAAGGGTGACCCTCTCAGTATTGGGCGCAAGGGGTCCAGTGCTATGCAGATGAAGGATGCTACAGAATGGGGGACTGATTCGCCCGGTACTCCAGAGAGTAGCCCGAAAACAGTTCGCAAGAGGCGTGATTTAAGTGCTGGCGCAGATTTCCATTTGGCTGGGAGTGCAGACTCTTTTCAGTGGGATTACTCGTTTATGGCGGAGTCTGAAATGGTCAATGGGACACAAACTAAATTAGATGTCATGGAGAAACCTGAGGACATTTCTCTGGCTGTTATCTATCAAAGCATAATGGCCCATAGGGAGGAGACCCGCACTGAGAGCCAGCGTACGCAGGGGGCTTGTCGCAAACTCCAGAACTTGGTACGGAGGATCGCGAAATCATGCTCCGAGTTTGTCGACAGGTTTAATGAGGCTGAGACACGTATATCGAACTTGGAGGATGAGCTCGCTGTGCAGAAAGCGACAACAGAAGCTCTGCGCTCTGCAAAGGATGATACCCTCTGGAAGATTACTGACTTGGAATATCGCCTTCGACGTAATAATCTCCGAGTGTTGGACATCCCTGAGGGGGCCGAGGGGAAGGATGCGCGGAAATTCATTATTGAACTTTTTTCTGAAGCTTTCCCCAGGCTAACTCAATGGGATTGGAACCGGGAGATCTAGAGGGCGCACAGATTCCCATTCATACAGCGCAACAGATCGTGCCAGAACTCTGCCAGGCCGAGGGTGATTTTAATATCAGTTAATAACTTTCTGGCGAGAGAGGCAATCTATGATCTGGCGCGACCAGATCGAAAGAAAAGTGGTAAGGGGACAGAGTTTTTTGTGCGCCCTGATTATTGTCCTCTAACTGTAGAGAAGAGATGGCAGCTACGCCAGCTTATCACTCCATTTCGGGACAAAGGTGCACAAACTTTTTTGCTGAATCCAGCTAAGCTGAAGATTATTCATAATGAGCATGTGCGGTTTTTTACAGCAGAGTTAGCAACTAAAGAGTATTTGCAGTCTTTGTGAGGAAAAAAAAAAGGGAAAGGGAGGAAAAAAAAAATGTAAAAGAATGTGCACTTTAGATTATTTACACAGATTAATTGTGTTAGAGCTAACTAGGTCTGGACCTATTATTAGATGCAATGTGATTCTTTTTCTTCTTTTTTAGCACTTATGGCATGGTTTTTTTGTAGAGCTGTGTGGGAATACTTAATCAAGTGTAGTAATTGGTGGGGCAGGGGGACAGGGGAGTCCGGGGGCAGAAGCTCGATCCATCTTGGAGACCTTGTGTCTCCAAGCCTACAGTTTGGGGAAGGGTGGGGGTGGGTCACGGCTTCAGCTGAAGCCGTGTAGGGGAGAAGTGGTGGGGTTGGGGGAGGTGGGTTGGCGGGGGTCAGGGGGGTGGGGGGAGGCACAAGAAAAAATAATCCATGATGGTGCACTGAAGAAAAGTATGAAATTCAATGGTTTTAGGCACACAGTCCTTAAGCACAAAGATATGGGGAAAATAGATGGGGATAGGGGCATGCATGGTGGCATCCGGTTTTGTTCCCTGAACGTATGTGGGTTGAACGATTACAATAAGAGGCAACGGGTTGCGAATGAACTACGGGTGCTCCAATCAGATCTGGTATGCATTCAAGAAACCCATATCTCATGGGGCAAGAGGAAATTACTGGCGGAACTTGGGTTAACTGTATTAGTATGTACGGAGCAATCCACCACCACACGTGGGGTAGTGATATTGGCTAAAAACCATATACAAGGGACAGGAAGAGCATTGGCGGATAAACATGGGAGGTGGGCCATTGTGGAATGTGTGATCGGTAGCACGAAGTGCACTATCTGCTCTGTATATGGCTCAAATTTTGATGAGGCCTCAATACTCGAAGGGTTGAATGTGGAACTTGCACTATGGCCCACTCCGTTAATTTTGTCTGGTGACCTAAATATACACCTTGAGCCAAAGGTTTTGCAGGGTGATAGCAAATCCTATAACGGGAGGAAGCCTAAAGTATTTAAGGCGCTTCTGTCTTTACTGGGGGATCATGGTCTGGTGGATGCGTGGGCAGCCTTGAGGGGGGCGGATCCTGGGTATACATTTTATTCACATCCACACCAGAAATTAGTAAGGTTAGATTATTTTTTCTTATCGGGTCTTTTACTTTCTGGTGCTAACATCCAGGTGTACCCACGGATATCATCGGATCATGGACCCCTAGTGTTGAATTTATGTATGCTCAGAGCTGGAATTAGGCCGCGATCATTTTCATTCGACAGGAAGTTATTACTAGATGAAGGATATGTGGCACATATGAAGGTGTGGATCGAGCAATTCTTGGTCATAAATCGCAATACCGCAGGGACCGGGTTTGTGTGGGACGCTTTAAAAGCGGGCTTTAGGGGGAAGACCCTTAGTTTTGGGCTGCATAAGCAAAAACAACTACAAATAGTATTACAGGAATTATATGCCAGCCTTACTGCAGCAGAAGAAAAACTTATGCAGGGGATACATGCAGGACGGGAGATTTCCGCTCTGCAAACGGAGGTAGCCCGGTGCAAGGCCAAAATAAATTTACACTGGAGTAAAGAAATAGCCAGGAAACACTCTATTAGCAGGAAACAAAGCTATGAATATGGGGAGGCAACTGGGCGATGTTTGGCACAAAGGTTGAGATCAAAGGAGGCTGCCCAGAGAATTAGCTCAGTGGTGGATTCTAGAGGCAATATCATAGAAACTGATGTCGGGATTTTAAATGTGTTTCATTACTTTTATGAGGCACTCTATACTGGGGAGTGTTATGATGCACAAGCCGGGGAAACACTGCTGCAGAGTCTTAGCGGCAAGAAAGTGGATTTGCAAGATGCAGAACTGCTAGAGGCACCTATTACTATTGAAGAGCTGGAAAGAGCTATTAACTGTTTAGCCTCTGGCAAAGCAGCAGGGCCCGACAAACTTCTGCTTGAAGTATATAAAACTTTCTTTGGAGTACTTAAGGCCGATATGCTCGTCACTTTTCAGCAGGCTCAGGTAGGGGCTGCGCCTCTGAGCTGGGATAAGGCTAGCATAATTGTTTTTTAAAAAAAAGATAAACCGGCTGAACAGCCGGGCTCCTATCGCCCTATATCACTATTAAATTCAGATGGCAAAATTTATGCCAAAATCCTAGCGACCCGGTTGGCTGAAGTATTAACGTCGCTGGTGTCGATCCGACAACACAGGTTTATACCTAAGAGGTGCACAACTAATCACATTAATAGGGTGGTAATCCTGTTGGATACAGCTAATACTACGGGGAGCAAGTTTAGCTTGGTACTATTAGACGCTGAAAAAGCGTTCGACCGGGTCGCGTGGGATGTTTTATGGGCAGTATTACGACGAGTAGGCTTTAAGCACAGCTTCATCTCAGCCATCCAAGTTTTATACCGACGCCCGACAGCTAAAATCTGTATAATGGGCCTGGAATCAGACCCGGTATATATTACACGGGGAACAAGGCAGGGATGCCCCTGCTCCCCTTTGTTGTTTTCATTATACATCGACCCTTTTTTAATGATGTTAGAACAAACTGCAGGGATAGAGTCGGTAATTTGGAGACAAGTGCACTATCGTGTGTTCGCATATGCAGACAATGTGGCAGTGGTCACTCCAAATCCCATGATGGCTATGCCTAAGATAGAGCAGCTGGCGTTGGAGTTTGGAGCCGTTTCAGGATACAAACTTAATGTTTCAAAGACACAAATTTTGTGTTTAAATCTAGCCGGCTTTGATGACCATCGGATTTTGAGTGAGGTATCATATCTAGGGGTCATAATAAGGACATGTTTAAAATCACTGGTAGAGGTCAATTGGGGCAATATTTTAAATGCTGTACGGAAGCAATTAGACCGGTGTGAATGTCTACATCTCTCACTGGTGGGACGATGCAATGTTCTTAAAATGTTAATATTACCCAAAGTTTTATATTTCTTTAGATCTGTTCTGCTAGAAATCTCCCGTGTCCAACTGGCAGTACTGCAGTCAATATGTGCGAGGTTTCTATGGGCGCATGGGAAGCCATGCAGAGCTATGCACTATATGATTCTCCCTCGCGAGAAAGGCGGTTGGGCAGTGCCGGATTTTACTTTATACTACGTGTGTATATTGCAACATATGAATATTTTACTAACGGGGGCAGAACTAATTAGCATTGCTGAGGCTCCATCCATATATCAAATGCTATTGGGCAGTGATGCAAAAAACCGACTATTTGTTAACCTGGAGCCAAGCTACTATAAAAGAACTAGGTTTAAGGTTTTAAATGCCGCTTTCAAGGTGTGGAAAGCCGTGCGAAAATACTATAGATTAGAGAAGGTCTCCCAGTATACCCCGTTTATAGCTAGGGCACTCCTGCCACCTATATTTTGGTATAGGACCATTGATAGATGGCGGACTAAGGGTATTCAATATATTGGCGATTTATATGCCAACGGGGGTTTGATGTCCTTTGAGATGTTAGCTGAGAAATACCACCTTCCCAGATCCGAATTTTTTAAATATCTACAAGTTCGCGATTATTTATGCAAAAATCAATGGAAGGTTGAATTAAATCCTTTAGTTGAAGCTGTGAGGAAAAACGCACGCATTGGCTTTTTATACAAATCACTATTAGACACCAAGGGTGGGGATTTAGATATTCACAATACTAAATGGGACAATAGGTTAGGGTGCCTCGGTACTCGGGTGGAAGAATCTATCGAGCTGGCGGGGAGGCTATTGATGTCTGCCAATCTCCGTGCACAACACTATAAGACCGTGTTTAATCTCTATTATACCCCAGCTAGGTTGTTAAAATGGGGTGGGACAAATGATGGAAGATGTTTTCGTTGTGGAACGGAGGATGCTGACATTGTGCACATTTTTTTTACATGTAGGCACTTAAGTAACTTCTTGGGGCACCTAGAGAAATTTTTAGCGGCAATCACGGGGGGTCCAGTAAGACTATCAGCTGCTCACGTATTATTGGGGGTAGCGGAGAGGGATAGATGTGACCAGCTGGCTTATAGATTTCGATATCTGATCTTTCTGGCTACAGCCGTTGCCAGGTTATGTATTGCCTCAATGTGGCTTCAGAAAGATGCTCCGACTTTTGAATCATGGAGGGCCAGATTCTTAGCCATTTTCAATTTAGAACATAGCTTATATGTACTAAAAGGTGCCCGAAAAAGGAAATTGGGCATGGAGATATGGGGGCCGGTGGTGTCCTATATGGATGAATGATGTGTTAATTCAGGGGTATACCTTAAAGGCCTATGCACTTGCACTTTAAGGAATTGTCATGCACTTTAGATCTGCAATGAAGCTGTGCGTATTGTAACTGATGAGCTTGCTAACCACTATTTAACCTTGTGTGTTAATTGTCTTAAGACTATTAGGTTTTTTTTTAGATTGGTAATTATAAAGCATCCATTCTGCTTAAAAAATATATATATTTTGTCAAGTGTTATCCTACCTTTTCTTTTTTTTATGGGCTTTTTAAGACTATTCTGTGTCTTGTTTTAAATCATTGATTATTTAAATGCAATGTAATGTAACTATCATGGATTAAAAAAATAAAATAAAATTTAAAAAAAAAGAACTTGTCATCCATGCATTGTTCATGCAGTCAGTCTGGAGCCAGGGCAGCGGAGGCATGAAACTCCTAGTACTTCAAAGGGAATTCTCTAGAAACTTCTCCTACTTCAAACAAGGCACCAGATATAAAAATAGGACCCTCAGACCCACTCTTCAGTAGTTCACTTTCTGGACCTGTGGAAGGACTCTCAGAGGGCTGCCTGCTGCTGTGGCATGCTGTGTACTTCAGAGAATTGCTTTGCTGCACTTGGAAAGACTGCTCTGCTGCCTGAAGCCTGCCTTGAACCCCCAGAGGCCTGCCCTGCTGCTTAACCCCTGTTCCACTTCTTGAACCCAGGACCACCAGAATTACTCCAAGGGCTGGTTGGCTTGCCTTCTGATCAGAGCCTCAAGGACAGAAAAGGCTGCAACTATCTTGAACCCTCGCCTGGACCCAGCTTGAGTGAATACCAACCCTCTAAATGGTGCCTTCCCAGTCCTGGCCCCTTGTGAGTAGTGCTAAAGGTGGCCAGATAGCCAAAATCCAACACTTGGGACTTGGAGAAGTTTGGGCTAAAAACTGCTCTGAGAACTGAGAGAAGACCGGGACCAACCTGTTTGTCTATCCGCCCAAAGTGCATCGCCGGTCGGTCTGACTTTGTGACAGCTCCCACTATGTTATTCTCTGTGGAAGCAAATCTTGTTAAGTGGTCCTTCACAGAAGGGGTATCCAGCTTTGTGGAGCCCTCGTCGGCTACAGCTTCCATTCTTGTCCCGTTAGAGATTTTCGGCTCCCAAAAAATAAACGGGCAGTCCAGCCCTACTCCATAGCAGCTCCCCACACTGACCAATCAGTGTTGTTGAGAACCGCCTGCCACAGCTACCCTCTCCACTGGATGCTACTAAGCCTGGGCTGAAGGTGTGTGACAGCCAGCTTGGTGGAGGGGGGAGCTGCTCAGCCAAAGCCCTAGTCAGAACTTAGGATCCAAGTCACATAAACATAATTTTTTCAAATGCCATTTTTCTTCTTTTTTAATTTAAAAGGGAGAAATGGCTTGCGATTCATTGAAATGTTGTGGAAACGGTTTCATTCATGTGTTTATTAATAGTGCAATGCCTGCTTTTTTTATAAATAGAAGCAGTACCTGTATTATGAAGCAATGCAATAAAACATGCAATCACACTTCAGAAAACGAGGAGGGGCTTCACAGTTCACTCATGACTAGGACACTGGTAGGCAAGAGCTGTATCAGTTAATAATGAAAACACACTTTTTATTTATACGACCCATTATTATATGTATTCTAAATATTTGCATTAGTCCAATTTAGAGTTCAAACTACTGCAAGGTACATATTCCTTTGTTGTGTGGACTCGAAAGTGTTTAGCTTCCCTCAGCACTTTTTAGCAATAATAAAGTGCATCCTTTCCCATCATAAGAGTTTCATGAAAACAAATTCCTCCTCTGGGAGCACCAATATTTCTTCGCATGTTCATGCATGCAATGGTTCTATTCGTGTGAGGCAGAAACCCACATGAAAACTGGTGATGAGATGCAGCCTAATAACCAATGCGGGGCACACCCATCATGCTTCTTTGCTGAAGGAGAAAGAGAGACTGCGCTGCTGCTGCCTGTTTGCAGAGCAGTTTGTAATGCTACCACCTGCGCTGCACCTGTTCTGTGTCTCTGAAGGAAGCTTGCAGTATGGCTGCTTTCGTTATAGCTTTTGGTGTGTAAGAAATTGGGTTACTGGTTGAGGGGGCTAAACCCCTACTCAAGCAGCAGACACAAACCTTGTCAGGGTGAAGTCACAAGCAAACCCCAAATTAGCCTGTGCTCAAGCTTCTGGTAGCTTGGCACAGAGCATTCAGCTTAATTTAGAGGCAACGTGTAAAGTATTTATGAAGCACTTCAAACAGTAGTAAAGTGAGAACACAACACAAGAATAATCCCACACCAATTTTGAATTTAGAAAAATTTAGTGAAATGTATTAAATAATTTGACACCAAAATGACAAAAATCTAATTCGTAGAAATGGAGATATGCAATTTGAAAGTTTTAGGGTAAAATACCACCAAAAAGCACAAATCGCCAACCGCGGCTATCTGGTTGTGTGAGACTGGTTGAAAGTCACAAGTTCAGACTGATTGCAATGGCGTGTGGGCCAAATACAGGTGCCAGGTTAGTCCTGCTGAAAGACTTACTTTCAAGTTCAGAGCAACAACTTCCTTTCACGTGGAAGGGCTGTGAAGAGCAGGAGGAGCTGACAAAGTAACGCAAAGAGCAGGCCAGGTGTCACCAACGGTCGTTACTGTAGCCCAAAGTTCCTGTCTGCATCGAGGATGGTCCTTGCTGGTGCTTCACGGTCCCCATGAGCGGTTGATGCTGTAGCATGAAGAGTTGGTTCACTGGAACTTCACATTGATGGGTGGTATGGTTTTTGCACCAATGGGCCAGTTCGCATTCGCAAAACGCCCAAAAACTTTAGAGGAGGTCAACTGAGGTCTCACCAAGAGTCCTGGACCTGAGGGGCACCACTTGGGGCTCAGGAACTCAACCCAGCAGAGGCTCACAGGGTAAGTATCAACAGAGAACTTTAGGGGTTTGCTTACTTTTAATTTTACCTGTTAACAGAACAACCATTGCTCTTCACAAAGTTGCATAGCTTTGTCACTTAAGCCAACAGGAGAAACTCCAAATAAAATCTTTTCTCAGAAAAAGATTCCCCCAAAATGCTGGTTTTTCTTCTACAAAGACATGCCTTTATCAGTTTTTACATGTTTTTTTTCAAATCTGCAAAGTTTGCAAACACGAAGTCGGTAGTTTCACATGTCAAATTTTGTGAAGATTGTTTTTCAGGTCATTAAAAAAATGAGCTTTTTAACTTCCACAGGAAACCGCTTTTCTCTACAGCAAAGACATTGGAACAGAATTACACCAAACTTGAAATTAAACAAGGTGTTAGATTTACTAAAAGCGTAGGCAACACAGTGCAGCAACCAAATGTTGCCATCTAAGATGTGTCGCTTTCCTGCTCTCTCCCTAACGCAGGCCACACACAGTTTTGCACCATAGTGAAAAGGTGTCTGCATCATGTCAAGCATAGGTTTGTACTAGAAGGTTACACTTCCATTGAAAAATACCATGCCTAGACAAACTTTGGATGTACACTGTACAGCGCAGCACATATGCAAGTCAGAAAAGTTTGCAGAAATGAAAGCATTTCTCCTTTTAGTGCCTTACTCAAAGAGATGCTATTTTTTGGCACAACCTTCTGTCTATAATTGTTAGTAGATAGGGCTGTATATCACAGAACATGGATGATTGCATAGGAATGCCCATGCACCACTCATGGACTGTCCCTTTGGCACAAAGTAATGCAAACCTCTGCTTTGCATTACTTACAGGTAACTTTCCAGCACAAAATATGTTTTGCGCTAGAAAGTAAATATCAAATAAACATTTTGCTCCAGTATGTGCCATCTTTGTTTAATTGGTGTTATTTCTTTAATTTGTTTTCGAGAAATCAGCATTAGAAAAAAGTATCAGCCATGATTTGAAGAGTTAATTAGAGAGATTTTTTGACTGTGTGTGGACAGTTCACAAACCAGGCCCCAGGAATAGTTTCCATTCCAAATAAAAAAAAAGTATATGGATCCCTTTAGACCATGAGTGTGCTCCACATCATTCATCGCGTGATCAAGACCTCAAACCCCAGTTGTGAACCAGAATTCTGATTCCCTGTCCTGAATTGTGAAATTACCCTTACCTCCTTTTACCTCTAACCACCCCAAACTCTAAAATCATCCATACCTCCCTTTACCTCTACCCATCCGACAAACTCTAAAATCACCCTTACCTCCATTTATCTCTACACACCCAGCACCTTAAATTCACCCTTACCTCATTTTACCCCTACCTATCTCTAAATCCTAAATTCACCTTTACCTCCCTTTGCCTCTACCCACTCCTAAACACTAAAATCACCCCTACCTCCCTTTACCTCTACAAACCCCTGAACCCTAAATTCACCCACACCTTCCTTTATCTCTACCCATCCCTATATCCTAAAATCAGTACTTACCTGCGTGGTAAAGACTGCATGATAAAGGTCATGTGTGGTAAAGGATCATGGTAAAGGCTGTTTCCCCTTTCCAGTACTCATATAGTTAGGTTGGTGTTTTGAGAGGTTGAAGTTTGTTAGTGTGTCCTTTTCTTTAGCATCATAATCTTTAGGCACTCAATTATGCCTTACGTCCATTGTGCAGCGGGACCGTGACCCAGCCCCATGCCTTTTCCAGCACACTACATATTCTCATTTTCAGAAGTAAAGCAGGCATATATTAATAACACTTTTAGAAATATGCATAGTGGATTACCCAATATTATTTCTTTCTGCCTAATATCAGATGCTGTGGGCTAGCTTTCCATTGTGCAGCAGGTGCAGTGGCACCAGCACTGAGAGTTGTGAGTAGCCCTCTGTACCCCAATTATAGATATTTTTTGCTGCTCAACATGGGCATAGGGGTTTCATGTTCCACGCTTGCATAAGGGCCCATGCCATCCTTGCTCCGCCTCATATCCTATTGCTTGATATAGATCCCTCAATTCCGAATTACTCCCTGACATACCAGAACGGATTATGTTACTGCATTCGGACATGGTTTTGCTCATTTTTCTAATTCTTTGACAGGCTCATAAATTGCTGTATTTTGTTATTTCTGAACTATTCATATCAATGTTTCATGGGTATGAAATTGAGATCTATGTGTAGTCCCCACTAATATGCTTTCTACTGATGAAGACTAGATATGGGAGAAATTTAAAAATCATCCCTGCGTAATTTGTGTAATTTTGCGAATTTCACATAATGCTTGTTACCCGAAATTACGCTACATCATGTAATCATGTAATTATGTGCCATTTGCGGTATCAATTTGCAGCGTGAGTACAGGAATAAGGTGAACTGCCAGGACATGAGTGGATCATGATCACACCACTAGTGGTTTTCACACTATTGCAAAATCCATCCTCTCATCAAAAATTGATGGAACAAATCATTTCACATAGAGCTGTTAGGAAGCGAGCCGCTTGTGCAGTATGTTGGGTCAGTTTGTTGTATGAGTTATTTGTTGCCATTTATTGTTTGTGCTGCTCTAGGATTATTTTTTTTCCCGGGTCCTTTTGAATACCAACCCTTATGACCCCCAGCCCTTTTCCTCCCACCACTTCCAGGAAAGAAGGCCTTTTCAGCTTTGAGTACTGGATCCCCGAAATCTCTCGAGACTTCGGGGACAGCGGCCATCTTTGATGCGGTCCTTTAATAGAAGAAATAAATAAATAAAAGAGGGATAGATTCAGGTAATCAAAAAGGAGAAGATCAATATTGTTATTAAGTAAGAGAACTCACTCAAAGTTGTACTAATTGTTCATTCACAGAATGTATGTTCAACTCTAGTATCTTCCTTGAAGGGCTTATCAGAGAGCACCCAGAATCGAATCACATCTATTGAAGCGTAGGAGACTGAATCCGAGAGAACACTTCCAGCTTTGTAGCTCTCTCACTTTCTCTCTCACTCCCAGCTCCCCATCCCCTGGGAGCTACACAGCTCATCACAGTAACTACTTTTGAGAGGAGTGACTCCTTTTTGGGTGAGTGTGTGGACATTCTTCGCTTCCACAGCATACTGGACTTCAGGTGCGGACTGGCTCCTGTCAAGAGCTAAAAGACAGATTTGCATTTCAAATAGTTTTTAATAAGTTTCTCCAAAGTTTACATAATTACATAAAATCAAATTCCGTGAATTTATCACATCCCTAATGCAGACCCTACTTGCCTAGAGGCCCAGCCATGTTGGAGTATAGACTGATGTCTAGATGTAAATGTATCATATTCATTATGGGAAACATTGTCAACATTAGATGAATCAATCACACTCACTTCTTGATCATATTTAGCAAGCAGTCTAGTGTCCATTTCCTTTACATGCTTATCATCTCTGGTGGGGGATGACGTTTCTAGGTTCAGAACTTCCAGATCTACTGTGTCAAATGTTTCTTCTGCTGATTCTGTCTGATCTGAGAAATTGGTTCTGTTTGGACATATATAAAATTTGCAAATAGTATGCACATACTTTAAAGGCCACATACATATGTATTTTTAGATTATAATAATGATTTGCATTAAGATTTTTAAGCTACAGTTTAACAAAAAATAATTGTCGATATATTATGAAAGTTTTTTTAGGTATCTGAATTATATTGTAAGATATTAATCTGGAGAAAAAAATGATGGACTACATTACCTATAATTCTGTATGAAAGACTCTTGTAAAACCCGACATGGGTTTGCGATTGACATTTTTTATAAAATAGTTTTTGTTGTAATTAGTTATGTAATTTCTGTATTTAAATATACAATGTTAATAAATAATAAAGTATTTGGAATGTAAATACCTTGAGTTTTTCTCCTTGTTGCAGAAGAGTAAATATTAGAAACTTCTGCTAACTACTTTAGGCTAGAGAGTTGTCTAGATTAATTGCTCCAAAGGTGATGGGGTTTCCTCTGAGCTAGGACCTCCATCTGTTGCAGCTGCCTTCTCTCTCCTGGTGCCAATTATTTTTTTATTATCAACCTTAGATCTTTACCACTATTCTCGGATCACTTTCACACGTCTATTTGTCACCCCTACAGCATTTATCATGGTTTGGATTCTTCTTCAGATATGTTTTTTTTGTAGACACTGGGACTTAAAGGGAGGACTTGCCTGTCATTCTCCTCAACACATCACTCAACAAGGATTTCTAACTCTTTGTCATTAAATGTTCTCTTCCTCTGTCTGCTACTTCCTCGTCTGGTTCCTGTGAGGAAATTTTCTTCTCTTTAAACTATTTTGGAAGAGCTGCTTCTCTCCCAGTCTCTGAAATAAGGAATCATATTTTATAAATGGTGGAGTCTGGCCGCAGACTGTCATGCCTGCCTCCGTGTTGTTCTCCGCAGATCTGCAGGCATTGACCAACCTTTCCCCTAACCTTCTGTAATAGGGTCTTTGGCCTGTCCTTGGAGAAGTCGACTGAGGGTGCACATTCTGGCCACAAGGAACAACCTCCAGGACTCCAGGACACATAACACAACTCTGATACAACATATGCCTTTCACCACCTACTGCTTTTCCTGCCTGACCTGGAGACCCATCTACTTGGATGTCCTGTGCCTGGTGTGCTACGGTGTTCAGCGTTTTTTTCCCTCCCAAAAATGACCTGCTGTGCCCAGTGGCAAAGCCATAAGACACCTTATTTTTACAGAAGTGGTGGGGAGTGCTAAACAACCACAGGCTCTAAGCACCCTCATACGACACCACAGGAAGCGTCCATGGACCTCATTCTCAAGGAATTCTCAGTGGTGGGGCCGCAACTAGGCACTATGTTCACAAAAATCAAGGATCTTGCAAGAGAAATTAAGACCTTGTGGGTAGATATGGGATCTTTTCACACCAGAATGGACACCCTGCTGGAAGAATGGCAGGTCAACACAGACTCCTGGGGCCCAGACATCTGACATCTCAAACAAAAGGTGATTGACTTAGAGGACTGGGCGAGGTGATGTATGTCTGATTCTACAGAATCCCTGAAAAGATGGAAACGAATAATGATGTAAGGAGCATGCTGAGAGGACTGCTACCATGGCTATTAGGCCTCACTTTCGCCCACCCTCTTGAACTGCAGCAGTCCCTCAGGATTCGTTCCAGAGCCCCACTGAGGATTCTACAACCTGACCTGACCAATCATAGCTTGCTACCTCCGCCATGAACAGGCCCACATGGTTCTGACAGCAGCCAGGAAACATGGCCCCTTTGAGCTGGACGGCCATAAAATTCAGATAGTCACGGATGTTTTAGCTGAAGCCAATGCCAAGTGGAAAACCTTTCTCCAACTCAACGCAGCTCCACAAATGGAAAATTAAATAGAGTTTCTTGGACCCCCCACAACATGTATCACGATGGATGGACAGTCCCGAGATTACACTGAACTGGACAAACTGGGTCATTTCTTGGACAGACTGGAAGAGCAAAGAACGGACCTCTCCCTGCCGTCACCCACAGCAGAAAGACTCACCCACCCCCTGTGCGGACAGGATGCCCATTAGCTTTCCCAAATCAAAGACTGATAGGGATAGAGACAGGGCAATCTGCTGCGTGGAGGAGCTCTCCCAGGACAATCCTCGGGACAAATTGAGATCATCCCTGCAGCTTTGCTGGCAGTCGGTCTCCGGCAGATGAATAACTCCAATACTTATGTTGCAACTCTGATGTTTTATTCCTGTGGTCATTGATGTGGCTGGTCTATCCCTATGTTTTCTGCATTCGCATCTCCACCTCACCCTATGACCTCCCGCACTGCAACTACACATCATTGTTTTCTTGTCCTTGTTCCCCCCCCCTATTGCTGCCCTCCATTCTCTTGCAGAGTAAGGTCCTAAGGATCCAGATGTATCGGCCCCCAGTCTTTTTTTCTTTAGTTAATTAATGCCTGTCCAGTGTCACTTCAGCATGGGTGCTGTACCCATCCGCGTGGAATGAGTCCCTGGACTGGGGGATAAGACCCCCTGACAAAAGTTACTTGGGGTATTCTCGCTTCCTATCATCCTCTCATCCCACAGATACATTTGTCTTATCCAGTGGCTGGATTAGCCCACCGACCGTGATACACCTTACCCCGTCTTAGGTACGGGATTGCCCATCACCCCCTCACCTGACTATCTCTGACCCTGGCCCCTTACCCTCCCATCGCCAAGTGGCCACCATGGCACAACCACCCAAGCACATGGTCTCCCTTAATGTGAATGGCCTAAACAACTTTATCAAATGGAAAAAGTTCTCTCCTACCTAACCTCCAGATTAGTAGATATTGCCCTTATTCAAGAAACCCACTTGTCCAGCACAGAAGCCACTAAGGTTAAGCATGATTGGGTGGGCCAGATACTATTCATCTGTGGGACCGCATCATCGGTCCCAGGCAAACTGGCATCCAGTACCAGCTCCTGGAAAAGCAGGGTGGCCGCAATGATCTGGAAACCATTGCAATGTAAAATCCTTAGGGCATGGGCGGATGCTGATGGGCGATTCATAATAGCTAATCTACAACTGGATGACAAGGTTCGCGAGGCAGGCTCTGTGTATGCTCCTACAGGAAAGAAGGAATCATTTCTCCTCCAACTTAACAGAGTAATGATGGAACTGGGAACCTCCCAGCTGATCCTGGAGGATGACAAGAACTTGGCCCCTGATGCCATCCAAGACATAACTGGCCCCCTGGACACAACACATGATAAAGACAGAGCTATACTACGAGCTCTGATTGATTGATTGATTGATTGATTGATTGACAATTACGGTCTGTCCAACATTTTGCGCCTACTACACACCTAAGACAAAGGCTTAACTTACCACTCCCAGGTACATGACACCCACTCCAAGATAGGCTATTTCCTCACTTCCCACGCTGTCACCCCATATGTCCTGGACAGTGACATCCTGGAGATCACAATCTCGGATCATGCCCCCATTTGCCTACAGCTGGACTGGAGCTTGAGGTGCCTCCATAGGAAATCGTGGCACCTCAATGTCTTTGGCTATAAAATGCCTGCTGAGAGGCAGCAGGCATTTTGAGAAAGCGGGCAGCCTATTAGTGGCAGAAAGAAACAAAGAGAATCACTGACGGCCATCTTTGCCATATACAACTTTGAAACGCAACTGCTTATGGACTCTCGGGTAATCGTTAATGCTTTGCAGATTACTATGGGGAACTATATAGCTCAGAAGTGTAACTCGACGACCCCCTTGGAACAAGTGTTCTTTGAAAGAGTGACGCTCCCTAGATTCAGGGAATAAAGAAGGGCTCTTCTGATGGGTGACATTATGAAGGAGCCAGCCTTCTGTATAACAAAGCCACAGGGGAAGTTGTCTTCCCAGGCAGACTTTATCGTTTGGTGAAATCAGAGGTGATGGACTCCCTCTATGAAGCTTACAAAGAGGTTGGGGAAACGGGCAGTCTCTCTTCCCTCTCAAATACCGCGCTTATAACCGTCCTCCCCAAACCTGGGAAAGACTCACTTCACTTCAGTAACTACCACCTGATATCCTTACTGAACACCGACTCAAAAATACTGGTGTCAGTCCTGGCCCGGCGACTCAGAAAGGTGATCCTGACGTATTTGCACAGCTCACAAGTGGGGTTTGTGCCAGGTAGGACTTTCTGCAACCACTTCCAAACCTTGGCCTTTAAACTATGGTTCTCCAAGGACACACAGGAAGACCATGTGGTCCTCTCCCTGGGAAGTGAGAAGGCCTTCTTTCAGATCAAATAGAACTACCTATGACATACACTCCTGAGACTGGGGATTGAGTCCGACTTCATTGAAAAAGTCTGGTGGCTCTATGAGGCTTCAACCGCACAGGTTAACTGTGGGGGTTTTCTCTCTGAGCCTGTCCCGGTCTGAAGAGACCCTAGGCATGGATGCTCCCTCTGTCACCCTGGCCCTAGACCTCCTAGCATCTGTCATATGCCAACACCAGGGAATAGGAGGAATACCCACGAATGCTGGTGCCTCCAAAATCCTCCTACATACAGATGGCATACTGCTTACACTGTCTGACCTCCCTGCATCTCTACCGGTGCTCATGTCCATCATCTCGGACTTCTCAACCATCTCCAGTTACAAGATCAACGGGGGCAAGAGCGACACCCTGCCACTCTTCCAGATCAGCACTAGAGCAGGCCCCTTGGGCTATGACTTTCAGTGGGAAACGGACTGACTGAAATACCTAGGGATGTTGGCAACAGAGAGCTAGAACGGAAAGCGGTGGACAACCTTAAACCACTTATCACCAAGACTAAGCGTGAGTGCACCAATGGGCCCATCTAGACCTCTCTTTCTGAGGACGAGGCAGTGAAAATGGTGATAGTATCTTGCTTTACCTATGTCCTGGGCATGCTCCCGCTCCCAGTTAAAACCTCGAGCCTACGGGAAATATATGAAGTTCATAAAATCCTTTATCAGGGGAGCACCAAATTATGCAGCAAGGTTGACTAAATTATGCTGCAAGAAAAGGCAAATTATGTGGCATAACGCTGCACCTTTTTTGATAGTATTACTTCATTATTTCATCATTTTTACACATGGTAATACTGTCTTGGCAAGGATTTCACCTCATTAGTACCAGTTTAACAGCCAAATACAGAAATAAGCAACTGAGAGTCGACCAGCTAACCTTTGCAAAGGGCTTTCCACTGTGAGCAAATTTGTTTTGCCATGTTTTTAGTACTTTTTGATATGTTTGAGCTAGAAATTTTTATTTTTATTTTAAAATCTGGAGATTATGCAGCAGATGATGGGTTATGTGGCAAATGTGGCAATTCGAATTATGCGAAAAAAGCTGCGACCACAGAATTTCATAATTCTAGTGGCCTGTTGATAGCCCAAATAGGGACATGGGCAGACTGGATGTGGCTGGCCGTCTTTCTCCACTTTTAAAATGATATGTTTCACTTATTGCACCAAGAGAGAGTCCCATAGAGTCTCTAACTAACAGTGTTGTTGTCGTCACAGCAGCTTTGTTGACTGAAATAGCCTTCTCACAAAATGTCGAAAGTTTGGAACTCTCAGCAGGTGAATTCATCACCAACTGATACATGAGAAATTATTGAGTTGATGTTTTACTTGCTGCAGGTCACAGCATCTTCACCGTCCTGCCTTCAGTATTATCTGCTTCTTGCCCTTCTTTCACATACCTTTCATCCCTCTCACTGCTTTCCAGTTAACTCCCTTCCTTCTCAGGTTTCATTCAGTTTAAATCAAGGCTAGAGAAGGGTTGTGAAAGTCGATGAGGCGATATGGAATCCCAGACAGTGCCATCTATTTATTTTAATGACCACAACACTTTATAGTGTTGGACGTGTGTAAAAACTATATATTACATAGGACCCTGCAGTCTATGTAACGAAATCTCAAATGTTATTAATTTAGTCTAGCTGTGACTTAACCATAAGGGAAAAGTGAGGATTTGATAAAGACACCACACTTCAAAATACCACAGATAGTAGGATCCTGGTGCAGGGAGAAACTGTTTGTGTTAATGTTTTAGTCCTCTGACCCCACAACTCAATACAGGTAAAAGATGAAAAGAGGGCAAACCCCCATCCACAACATGGATATAGTATATGTGATGATGCGCACAGTCTAATATGTTATTTATTACCATTGTTGAGTGTGGGGAAGTGATATGTCTGTGGGCTTGGTACTCAAACTGCAGACTTCGGACAGGGACCCAGTACGGGTCTATGAGTTTCATAGTTCAAGGTCTTGCCGCTAAAGCAACAAACTGAAGATGCCATTTTGAATATATTGGGTCCTCAGCCTTGAACGCAAGACAGCAAAATACATGTACTTATGTTGGGCCAACCTCTATTGTCCGCAGTCGCAATACCTAGACTATAGTATACAGGCTGCAGACCTGGGGTGTCAGTCTCGTGCCTGTCACAGTCCACAGTTTTATTGACAAAACCAGGGATTGTGGTCATCATTTTGGGAGTGCAAATTACATGGCCTCAAGAAATAGTTTGTGGACTACCACAGTAGCGGCCAGCATGGATCTGGGGTGGTGGAGAGGGGGGCGAGGAGGTAAGGGGGAGTAAAAAAAGAAAAAGACACCTACCTCCTTGCCGCTCTGTCCAACGTCGCCTCTCCTCCACGCCCGCTGAACAGGAAGCAGCCAGGCTTCCCTGAGACAATCACAATGCTGCAATGCAGCGTTATGTCTGGTCTGAACGCCATAGCTCGGCACTCAGATGGGGACTGGGGGCCTGGGCATGTTCTCCACCCAGGCTGTAATGCAGCCTGGGTTGAGAACATGCTAAGTGAGCATGACTGTTTGGCCTTTCCGAGACGGCCAGCCAAAGCGTCATGCGCACTTCAGTGTTCCCACCATTCTTCCCCTGTCCTGCTCTGTGAGCAGAGCAGCCCCGCCCTGCCCCCACGTGCCAGCAGCAGGAACAAATAAATTGATAATAACATCAAGTTATTATCATTTTATTTTTTCTTTCTTTCATTGCTGCAAAGCAGTGAGTGGAGCAACGCTCCCCCGCCTCAGCGGAGGAGCCGCCACTGGACTACCAAGACATTTGTTGGCAGCACACAATTTTCAAAAAGCAGCCTTACACATGCAAAGTGGCACACCTAGGTGTGTCCAGGCACCGCATTAAATTTTTAGAAGGTATTTATAACTGAGCTCAACTCCTTTTAATACATTGGGTTCAATGTCTTCTCTCCAACATGCCTAGAAATAAGAGCAGTTCTTCCTACATAGCCATGGACTTCCTCTTGTCAGTGGTTTATTTAACATTTAAAATGACATTTTGAGCTTCTCATTCGCTTAGAGCTCAGGTATCCTACTAACATATACAAAGTGCCCTTTTGGCAATTGGAGATGCATCCACCATTTTGTGAGGAGCAAGACAAGATCAGGTGCTGTTGCTACTTACAGCTTTGTGTGGCTCCAGTAGGGCATACTCTGGAGCTGGAGAGCTTCTAGGACTATCACATGATGTTTCACACGAGGAGGAAGAAGACATCCAATGCCCTGGAGAGAGGCAGAGGTGGAGAAGCAATGGATGTGAGGGAGTTCTTCACCTGTCCAGCTAGGATGAAAAAGCTGAATGCATGCCAGGTCACCTGCAAATTAAGGACCAAAAACTTAGCGGAAACAACAGCACACTGTTTCTTCCACACATCAATAACGAGGTGACACCCAAAATCCAAACATGAGAGGCAGTACTTGTGGAAGCAGAGGAGAGCAAAACTCTGCCAAGCAATCCAGCAGAAGTGCTTAATACATAACAAGAGGATACCAACGAGTACCTAAGAAGAGTCACACTATACGGTATGGTGTGCAAGGTCCACATAAGGGTTTGCAAACTTAATAAAAGAAGACTAAAGAGCATTTAAGGATGTTGCATCAGTAAAAACAAATATTTAAAAGTGGCCACTTGATGCAACACTTGTTAAAAGAAACACAAAAACAACCTCACCCTGAAAAAATGAAAAAAAGTTTATTTTTGGAGAACCACCAACACAAATCCATCAAGGAACTGGTCCATTAACTCTTAGGCCCTCACAGTGGACCATGGTGTAGGGCGTGGCTAAAGGCAAGACCCATACTCCAACTGCAGCAATGGGTTGGTCAATTGATCTAGCTGAAGGTCAGACTTTGTGGACAACCCCAGCTGTGCACATCCAAAGGGTTTCAAAGGATTTTCCATTTCAACCCATCTCTTAATCACACTCCAAGAGTGAACAGCATCTAACAGCTTTTCCTACTCTCATCAGCAGAAACAAATCAATATAGAAAGCTCTCACCTATGTGATCTACATAGAAATAACCATAGAACAGTTTCCATTTGCATCTCCATCACACAGGGCATTATTCACATCTATTGTGCATAACATGGATTTGACGGTGTACCATGCCTATTCATATGCAGGCAAAGCTCAGAAGTCAACATCAAAGTAGCAGTAAGTCAAAGCATGTTTAATTTGTCTTACACCACAAATGGTTAACACGCATATGAGCAATGAAAATGGAATAGTACAACATAATAAACATCTGCAACAACATAAGAGAAAGGAAAATGGCCGGACTACCACATAACAATGACACTTGCACTATATAAGTGACACCAGCTCTCCAAGAAAGAGAAGTGGCAATCACCAGCAGCACTCTCATACATTCTTTCTTACACTTTCTGACGCTGGTTTGAGCAGAAAATTCTTGTGGAAATTGAAATCACTGCCAAAAGACACTTTCCCCTCCAACCACTCTCTTTCTGGTAATTCACTTGACTTTTGAAACAAGGTTTGCCCTTGCTTTCAATTTTCACGGAAAATACAGGCCAAAGAAAAGTCACAAAATACTCATAACTTGAAATAATTGTTGTGAAGATTACACATACATCGCGAAAAATAAAAATAACAATTTCGCCATCCCTAGATGACGCAAGACTACTCCTTATAGAAAACTCCCTATTAGCATGAAATGTAAACCATTCTCATGCACAACTAACACATCAATGAAATATTGGAGCTGGGTGGGGAATAATAGATGCACATCTTTTTAAGTTCACAAAACTGCATATTTCTTGTTACCTTTTTGCAGCGGTCTTGCAGAAACTGCATCCCAGTTAATCGGAAACCTCAACGCTGCAAACCCCAAAACCTCTGAAAAGCTCTCAGAAGACAATACAGTATTGGAGCTGAGTAAAGAAAAATATTTAATTCATTTATTTGAAAGCAGAGAATATGTTTCAGAAGGGAAGCATCAAACATCGTGTGAACGTGTCATATTTTTCTGGTGACAATTTAAAACTGCACATTTGCCTTCTTCGTGTACATTTACAATTGTACTATTTAAAAAACAAATAATGCTTTGAAAGAGTGTGAAAAAAATGTATGTGTGGCATTTCACACCCTTTTTATGCTCGACACTTTCATGGATAATTATGTATCCTACGGAGAATATATACTGTGCACAACCCCACGCTGTTGTCTCTATGTTATCAAATGTTGCACCTTATCTTTAAAAAAAAAAAATAGGCAAATAAATCATGCTGCTTATGGCTTGAGATCTTCTGTCTCGTTTATTATTATCTCACAAGAACGTTCATAAACTACTTTAACTTATCCACCTTACATTTTTCTTTAAGATTAGATCGAAATCGGAGAAAGAGGAGGATGATATGGTGTGCTGCTCTTATTTTCATGACCCTTGTCCCGGAATGGCTAAATGTTGTTTTTGCCCAGATTTCTGTTGTTCCAGGACCATCTCAAGCATAAACTGAACAATCTCAATGAGCTGGAACATCCACTCTCAAGTGCATGTGGACAAGTTATTTCCCCCTCAGGATTTATGGTGCTTAGGAAATGCGTTGGACTCATGTAGTTTATCAAAAATTGATGAAAAAGAGAAAGTGACCGCGGTCGAAGTGGGCTGTGCCTTCTTTCACCCGGAGCCCTGTCAACCAAAAAACACTTAGGACCATGTTTGACCCTGTTTGCGTCGCTCTTGCACCTCACAACAGACACAAACCTTAAGTCAGATTTTTGAAGCAAAGCAAATCCACTTTGCATAGCTTTGAGAGGCTCCAAAAACGTGGAGTAACACAACGCAGAGCAAATCGCTGCATTGGGCATTCTGCAGCACACATAGAAGGAGGAAAATGCCTCTCAGGATTGTTATTGTGCAGGAAAGTGACCCTTCCTGGACAAACTTCATGCACAAAAACAATCCTGCATGCAATTCAGGCACTGTATTGGCGCTTGGCAGCCCATTGTGTGCCAGCCCAGGGGGAAAAGCCAGGAATGCACCATATGCCTTAAATACGGCGTTTTCCTGTGCTTACCCAGTGAAGCAGTGCAGCACAGCAAGGTGACTTGCTGTACTACACTGCACTACATTTTCATAAATATGCCCCTTATTACTTGTGATCTGTAAACTCACCCTTCGCCAAATACCAATGCACGAATTGAGGTGTTTGTGTGTATATATATATATATATATATATATATATATATATATATATATATATATATATATATATATATATATATATATATATATATATATATATATGTATATGGCACCACCAAAGAATAAATCCACTCGCACTCCAGGAGATTCAGTTGTAAGGCTTATTTAATCCAGTGAAGTAACAGCCATCACCTTCAACAGCTCACAAACCAATGCGTTTCGACCAGATTGGTCTTGATCATTTGGTGGAATGAATATATATATATATAGCAAATCCTGGTTTATCACCACCTTCCACCGGCGAAGAAAACAGGTACGGACCACTCACTGGAACATTTCGAATGCAGTGCTTTATTTAAATATCATCTACACGGCGACTAGTCAGTCCTGGCCAGTGCCCAGCATGCCGCGTTTCGACCGAGACAACTCGGTCTTGTTCACATGACGCGCTACTTAGTAAAATGCATTTAAATAGTGAAAGAGTAGGGAGTCACACCTGCAAACAATTGGGCTCATGTTACGTGACACATAGAACTAGACAACAGACTCTAAAATCTTTGCTCATAAAAGTACATAGTGATGTAAATAAATATCTAAAAAGCCATTATAAAAAATATATAGATACAATGGAATTTTATAAAGATATAGTTAAAAGACATAGTGTTTTAAATTCATTGGTCTCAACATAAATACATCGTGTAATGTAAAACTTTCATGGTAATTCGATAATAAACCTAGACCAATGCCTTCTAGAAGGAGATGTGCAAATAACAATTATAAACTTGTACTCATGTGCAAATCAGGTCGATGTGGTCTGTCTAAAGTCACACAAATCACATGCAGTGCTCCATTGTCAGGTATGAAAGTGCAAAACGTGCTAGTGCAAAATGATTTAAAAAGACTATTTACTATACAACTAAAAATCCACCCGGAGCCCCGTGGAAGCCCTCAGTTGTGCAAAAAGTCATAGAAGCAGCATACGTTCTGGGCAAGTGCCCAACTCGACATGACTATCATCATGATTCTAAAGCATAGGAGACAATTGAACACTGGATACATGTATAATAGATCAGAAAATGAAAAAAGAAATATAAAGATATTAAGGAGAATACGCAAGTCATACAAGGTGTGGAATAAAAAAACGTAATATCTTATTACAGTGAAGGACGTAGAGAGACATCATAACTGGGTCATCACAAATATTGTGGAGATCTTCCCCCATGTTCAGGCCATTAGGCATCTTAGTGTCAAGTTGTAATATAAATTTGGATTCTAATTGTCTCAACTGACCCCCTCGAATTGACTTTGGAACTGCCCGAATTACGAAGTACTGCAAGTCACTTAAGTTGTTTTTATGGACTAGTTTTAGATGTCTGGCTACTGGGTAATTGGGATCTGAATTGACTGCGGCTCTGAGATGTTGGAGTATGTGGTTGTGCACCTGGAGCTTAGTGCTCCCTACATACTTCAAGCCGCAAGTACAACTGAGCACATAAACAGCAAAATCTGTGCGACAGGTATAGTAACCTTGTATTTTCACAGGTATATTGCTGAAGGCAGTCATATACTCTGTTGTGTTGGTCCCAAATTTACAAGCCCGACAGGAGCTACATTTAAAAAAACCACAGCTTGGTGACAACCAAGTGTTGGTGGAAGTAACTTCTGGGCTGTTCCTGACTAAAACATCCCTCATGGATGGTGCTCGTTTAAAAGTCAATGAAGGTAGAGGGGGTAAAATCTGGGATAGAGTAAGATCAGTTAGAACAATAGGCCAGTTTTTATATACAATTCTTCTAATCTGTTTTTGTTGCCTGCAATAAGCAGTGATTAGTCTTATTTCTTGTGGGGAGTCATTGGTAATGCTAAGAGTTGTTACTTCCTCATCTGCCTGACTAGTAGTAGCACCAAGACGTATATATATATATACTCACTGAAAAAAACAAAGGTTACAGGGACATTATAGTTAGGGTCAGATTTCACTCATACAAAACCGGTGAAATTATGCAGTTATAGATACCTGAGCTAATTATAACTTATGCCCCTGCAATGCACTGCTTATGACCTCACATATTACATCACTCATGACATGGTCCGGGACATCACTGATGACTTCACTGGAACCTCATTTTTTCGAAGAACAGTCCCCAGTTTTTCCGAAAACATCTACCCAACTGGGGTACTTTCATTTGGTTAATTAGTAAGTGCTACCTCGTTGGGTAAATGTCTCATGCATGAAATTTTGGCAATGTTATTATTCCTCGAGTGTCTTCATCCACAAATCTGTGATAACAGGAATTCTCGTCAAGAGAAGTCGACAAAACTACAAAGAGGTGAATCCCCACCAAACAGGGGTACTTCCCATTAACTAAATGAAGTAAGTGCTTGTTTATTTGGTGGGGATGTCCTCATAATCCTCTTCATCAATAACAGATCACCAAAATTGTCGGGAAATGCATTTGAAGGCCTTTTGTTAAGCTGTCCATCAATGTAGGAAAAGGTGGGAAGACCTTTATATACTACTAAGGAAAACAGGACATGAGCAAATGGCAGATGATTTTGTGCATTTGCATACTCAGGGTAATTAAAAGTGAGACCCATGGTCCTCTGTTTTAATTTTTTTCTAAGGGGAGTAGAGCCACGCGGCTCCCTTCCCGGGCCAATTGCAGCCCCAGGGACCCCATCTCTCGGGGCCCAACCAAGACTTAATGGGGGAGGGGGTCGCAAAGCCCCCTTCACAGGCCGATTTTGGTCTGGCGACCCCATCCCTTGGGTCCGGCAATGTCTACCTGGGTGCCCTGGTCCCACCCTGGGCACCGAGTGTGCTTTGATGGGGACCATGGGGGCAGACCCTAAATGCCCCCTCGGTCCCTGCCGGCTGACCACCTCCAGCAGGAGCCAGCATTGCTCAAGCATGCAGGGAGCTGCTAAATATGCAGCTCCCTTCATGCGGGAGCAATCTTTCATCTGTTTCCCTGCCTGCATGGCAGCGGGCAGGAAAGCAAATGAAAGCTCCACTCCCAGCAAGCGGGAGCACTTTGGCAGCTCCTGCTTGCTGGACGTGGAGTTAGTGTTAGCACTTGCTTGGTGGGAGCTGTCAGCTCACGCCAAGTGAAAGCAAACTGCTATGTCCCTGGGGTGGGCACCCTTGGACATGCCAGGAGCCAGCTCTGTGGGGTGGAGGTCCACAGGGCCTTTGATAGCTCCAGAAGGGGGGACAAGTGGCCCTCCATCTTCAGTATGCATGGGCCGGCCCCAGGCAAGTGATGGTCTCCAGGGCCGTATATGGCCCAGGAGGGGGACTCATGGCTCTCCTCCCAGTTTTAAATGTTATTTGGCCCCAGGGAGGTGGTGGTCCATGGGGCCCAGGGGATCCCCTTGCCCCCCATTACTATTTATTTAGACCCAGTGAGGTGGTGGTTCCCAGGGCATATTAAATTCCCTGAAGGGGGGTCCAGGTGGCCCCCCACCAGTCTTAAAAAGCCCTGGGAAGGTGTTGGTCCCTTGGGCTCAATAAACCCAATGGAGGGGGGTCCGCTCAGCCCCCTCCCAAATTTAAATAAGCCCCAGGGAGGTGGTGATCCCTAGGGCTACAAAGAGCCTTAGGAGGGGGCCCCATGAATCCTTCTACTTAATATTTTTTTAATGTTTGTGCATGCCCCGGGACCTGGCCCACTGGGGGGCTTTTTTATAAACAAGCATGGGAGGCCGTGCCTGAGTTTTGAATTTTTTTTGCCTCAGATTCATGACTCTGTCGTGCTTTCATGGCAACATTTTAAAAAAGATTTTTTCTTTTTTGCCCTTCCGGGGTCCCAGGGAGACCCCAGGAACAGGGCTAGGGGGTCAGTGTAATCCTTCCTTGCCCCCTTTTCTTTTTTTCTAACTTTGTTTTGGGACTTGGCTGAAGCCAAGTCCCAAGATGGCTGCCAACACTTCCTAGTTGAAGTGTTGGCAGCCAATCAGATTTCAGCATGGGGACTGTCAGATCCTTGGTAGATCTGTGTCCATAGATATACAAATTTGGGTTTCTTTTAAGATGTCGGGAACTACTGAACGGATTTACACCGAATTCACAAAAAAGTCACTTTATAGACCGAGAGCTACCTTTCTGCCAAATTTGGTGTGATTCCATTCTGCAGTTCAGTCTGTAGTCATGTCTAAAATCCCTATGGTAAATTGCATGGGGAAACATGTTTTGGGACCCCCTCTTTTTCTCGGCTCCCGCTTGACGAATCACCCCGAAACGTTTAACACAGCAGCTGAACTGGCTGTCGTACTAATTTTGACAATTTTGTGAATATTCATCAAATGACAACAAAGTTATTGGCAAAACAAAAAACACTTTTCCTATGGAAACTAGGTCCTGACTATAACTACCTGGTAAATCTGTACTAACGCAAGGCAGCGCAAATTGCTGCCTTGCGTTATTCTATATGGTGGGGGTGTTACATGGCTGGAAAGTGGGTGTTTCCATGCGTTCATTCATATTCTGAAACATTCCCAGATTTACCAACAGTGGTAGACCTGGTAATGCATCAGAACGCCTTCCCACCAGAGGTGCAACGAGGAGAAATATCTTTAACACGTAAACGAGGTTGAGTTGAGCACATAACCCTTCCTCAATCCCATTTTTTTTTATGACATTATTTTTTCATTATTTCATTATTTATTCCGTGATAACGCCTGCATTCACTTTTGTACCCTGCATCCTGCTTTTTCCACTCGCCACCTCGTTTACGTTCCTGTTCCCCTCACAGCTTTCGTTCACTCTTCACATGCAATTTACCATTCCTAAATGGCAGCCACGCATTCCTCAGTTCGTTCACTCTTTCTGCACCAGTCCGTCTTCAATTTCCTTTCACGTCCTCGTCCGATCACCTGTTCTATCCGAGCACACCAATTGGTTCGTCAGGGCACTTTCTTCAAAACAGCCTAGCATTTAAATTTTATTCGCTCCGTCTGGATGTTTTCGTGACGCCGCGGTACAAACTCTTTCAACCCACCAACACCGGTAAGAACCACAGCACTGCTTAATTCATTGCGTCTTGCCACTCACAAGACTCGCTCATGATTTTGTCACATGGGACCATGTTTTCAGTAAGAATCACAGCACTGCTTATTCCACTGCATATTGCCATTCACAAGACTCATTCGTTATTTTATTACATGCGATGACGTTGCGGGCCCACCAGCTTCAACATCGAGTTAATTTAGCATGATCTAACCCATTCACGTGAAAGTCTTTATTCGGAACAAATGCACATCATTGTTTATTAATTCACACCATCATTCACAAAGCAATTGCATGAGACCACATTGTTTCATAACACGCCGGCAACAGTCACCTTTAGTCCAGATTCCATCCACAGTCCACGATGATTAATCCACGGTGATCCCACCTATAGCCCCGAGTTTTCTGGTAACTCCTCTCGTCGATTGCATGATTGTCATTGCACAACTGATTGCGATGTATGAAACCAATATACCACTACCACCGCACAGTGACCTACGCTTTTTCTCGCTTCATTTGTTTAGGCGTTTAATATTCCCCTGATCAAGGGCCCCTTTCAGCCCAAAATGCATTGGGACCAATAACTTTAGAGCAACTATCTGCCTCATCTAAAGATCTCCCTCTTTGTTGACAACATGTGAACAAAACATCTATAATACAGAATTTATGACGATTGAATAAATTCAATTCCTTGAGAATAGATCAATCTGTTTTTTATCTGTGATCAAGTTTGGATCACACCATTTACTGGACATCATGCTGTGCACTTGGGGGATGCCGCCCCTGGGGTGTCGCTTATCTTGCATAGGTACTCATCCTGACAACCAGGGATGAGCAAATAGATTGTTTGGGTGGTGGGATTTTGGCGGTGCCTGAGGAAAATTCTAAGCCACAAGACCCGCCAAGCCTCAAGCACTGCAGCAGCACAGCCACCTCCTGGACTCGTGCTTCCTACACTCACCTGTAACATCATGTCAGCACTGCAAATGCCAGATGCTCATCTGTTGGTCGGGCTGTGGCGAGATCCCTACGGTTTGCTTACCATGGGCCAAGCACTTCACACCATGTAAAATGGCTGCTCGCCAACACTCCAGAACCTGCTGGCCTTGCTGGCCTGTGGTCTATTTCCCCGTAGTCTGAAGGACACACACAGGCTTTTCTGGGAAAGTATAGAGACTTTACTAAAGAACTAGTCACTATTTGGGGAATTGTCCAAGACAAATAAAATGCAGCACTTCGTTTCCTTCCTTTTTCCTCCCGGATTTCTTACACTGGGCTCTCTCTATGGGTCACCATTCTTTGGTCATCTTTATCACCTCTCTGGAGATGGCGTAGAGGCCCTCAAACACAAATGCAGGACATTACATCAGTAGGTGTTATAGGGTCAGGAGCTTTTGGGTGCTCAGTGTAATGTGCCCACCACCAGGTGCTCAGGGTTCAGTGTTTCCTGCTTGTGAAGGTGGTTCAGCACACCCCCCACTTGTGCCCTTGTAACTCAACCCACCACCTTTTAAATAAGCCCACATGGGGTGACAGGACTTGCGTGGTACCACGACCCTCCTGGGTTGTGGCTTCGGGGTCAGAGCATCAACTCCTACTCGGGGTCCAATGGACTTAAAGGCAGTTCTCCAAAAGTGGTCTCCCTCTACATCTGGTCTGACGTCACCTTCCAGGTTCTCTTCGGTTACTGGTTCACGGTCCTCTGCTGAAGGAAGTTTCTCACCTTGATCCTCACTCTCCGGCCTTTCCTCACTTCGGTAGCCGTCTCCAATGTGTAACTCACTCGCTGGTCTTTCTCTTACAACATAGGGTGCCGTTGGTCCCTCTTTTATGTTGATTGCGGCCTCAACACGGTTCTCCTGTGCAGCTGGTACGTATTTGGTCGAGACACCTGGGGAATATTCGGCAGCCATATTGGAAGGCACAGGCGTGTTTTGCTCTGTATTGTGTATTTCATCTGAGGCATGGATGGTGGCCAAATTGGGTGGTGCAGGCGAGTCCAGCACAGTACTATTTGGCCGTAACCAAGAAAGGCCAGCATACAGATACTGTGCAACCTGGGAGGAACCAAGAAAGGAGAAATGGACCCAAAGCAGTGGAACAGAGATAACTGTCTGGACCCTTGACCAAGCTGGTCACCCCACTAGACTTTCTGCATCTCACACCCCTGAACGGGAGAATCCCACAGACAAACTATGACTATTCATCAGAAGTATCAGGAGAGGGTGTCTTAAGAGAACAGTCTAGTCTGTCTCCCCAGTAAGACGCAAGGGACGTTAGCACTCCACAACCTCATTTGTGCTCCTCTGCAATACTCTGTACTGTATTACATTGTGTGTGAATAAAAGAAAAAATGCTTCCTCTTTTTAAAAGGATAAGCAATGGCTGGATATTTAATAACTGACCTGTATTAGTTGTCCTGTTAAATTCTGAGTTTCTAAACCCACACAAACCTCCCTGAGAAGGTATTCAACTGCTTAACTTTTCTACTTTGAAGTTCAAGTGCTTGAGGGGTCTACTTGGTACTCAATTTTTGGTCCAATAGTAGGTAAATCCCTAGGACAGCAGTGGAAAATGGCTCTGACCAATATAATCTGAGCTCAGTAACACCTGACTACACAACTACGCCTTCAAAAATTTCCACAATGTGGAAGCATGCATTTCTGCTCCCTGTACTGTACCGCTTCTTTATGTGTGATCATACTTTGCACTACCGCCACGATATTCAAGTCCTCGAAATTCAGTGGTACAGTCGGGATCACAAAGGGTCTGAATTTACCGGGTGTGGGAGCATCAGGCCCGATTTTACTGACTGAAAACAGTAGTTAGTAAAATTGAGTGCGGGTCATGTCGCGGAGCCTAACCCCTACTTGAGTCCATCCTTGCTGCGGTGAAGGTGATAAATGGGAGCTGATCTGTACCTGAAACAGATCTGCATTTCCAGGTCTGCATCTTTATTCCCCATTACATGGACAATACCTCTTATTTGCAGAGTTCAATGGTGCGATTATCAATTGGACTGCTCAGTTCGGCAGCCCTGCACCATGACACTTCTTTCTGGTTACATAGGAACAAGGCAATGTAAGCAAATCCTTTCCCCTACAACGCCACAGCTCTGGGTGCACAGTTCATCTCTTAAAATTTTCAGGCATTACTTCGCATTGTCACTCACATCAAATTTAAGGAAGTGAAGCCTTGATGAGTCCTGAAAAGTTTACAATTAATACGAGGCGAAATTTACTTTGTTAGACTTAAATTGTCATGATTGCTTTGGTTCAGTCAGTCGAAAAAGTGAATGAATTACCAACAGAAAAGGCAACCACCTGGGTTTAATATGTTTGACAAAGAGGCATTTATTTTTGTAAAGATAGAATATATTTATCCAGACTGATTTGGAAGAACAGAGTTCACAGTTTTTAACCTGAAAAATTAGGCAGTGTTTGTTTTACAACGCGTAATTATATTAACCTAAAAAACACAGTAAAGTTTCCACTTGAAATGTAACTCTTCAAGACATGCAGACTGCAATACTGTAACTGTTAATTAGTCAGACCCTTGCATAGATAGAAATCTAAGGCCGAAGTGGGTAACGGGTCATACGTAGGTCATACCTACGAATGAAGGAAAAGTCTTGGCTAGAAAGTAAAGTGCTGATTGGCGTCTTGTGCAGTTATGCTTCTATTGCTGAGTGCCTATGCCAGAGCTTTAATTCTGCAGAAGCTTGCAAGTGGTCAAATATTGGGGGACAGGAACTTCTTTTTTCTCATCAGACTTTGGCCGAGAGCAAGAGAGAGAAAGGCAAAAAAAAAGAGAGATAGCCAAACAATGGCTAAAGAAGTAAGCAGTGAAGAAAAAGGAACTCTGATTTCATGCTTTGTGTAGGGAGCTGGCTGTAGCCAGTAACCCTAGTTTACAGCCTCCCTTTCACCAGCCATAAGTTGCTGTTCAATATTTATGGCTATTGGCCAACTTTATTTGTGTCAACATTTGGAGAGGTTTTATTTAGGACTTTGCCAACTTTGTGGGCTTTATAAAATGATAAATAAAATGCGGGTGCAAACTAGGCCTGTGTATAATTTTGTTATGTAAGTGTAATCTCACACAGACCAGACCCCAATTATTGGGCTACCCATAGTTTATATAATTTGCTGTTTTACATATTCTGCAAATTTCTCTTGTGCGAGTGTTGGTTTGACCAAAAATGTCTCATGTGAACTTTGAAACCGTATGAGTGCCACGTTCGATGCACTAGCAATGTTCACAAGTACTATATAGAAATTGGCTGAATTTAGCCTTTTTTACTCGCCAAGTCTGTCCCTTAGAAAAAGTAGTTACTAAGTGTGTTTTTCTGAAACTTTAAATCATCGATTCTGTATTTTTTGTTTCAGTTTTTTTTGCCTCACACCTCACTGTACTATCAGCTAAGTAGATCATTAGAACTCTTGAATAAATGGTGAAATTGAATGTCTACACTCGGTTAGCAGGCATACAACCCATAGTTGTCACAAAACACAAGCAAAAATCTATGTGACCTCTCTGATATAATACCAAAATATAGGTACCCAGTGAGGGTAGAATGTTCTAAATTAAGAGAGAGAAACATGAAGACAAACATTGAAATGTTGGAGCTCCTGGTTTATACCAGCCATTAACCCCTTCGCCGCGGGGCAAATTCCGCCGCGGTGCGAGAGGGGGCGGGGTTGTGCGTGGCGCTCCCGTACTCAGGACGGCTCCCGGCCGTCATAAATCACGGTGGGCGTGTGCTAATGACGGCCGGGAGGCGTCCGAACTCCGCCCACTGATTAATTCTCCCGCACAGGCGGGAAATTAATACCGCGTGGGCGGAGCGGCAACGTTCGGACGGCTCCCGGCCGTCATGAGCACACGCCTACTGTGACTCATGACGGCCGGGAGCCGTCAGGAGCACTCAAGGAGTTAAAACCAGGAGCTACTCCATTGCCTTCAATGAAGCTCCCAACATTCCAATGTTCTAATAAGTAATGTAAACTTTACTACTATCCTGGAGTGCCAGTAATTCTTCTTTCAAAAGATCTTTTAATGCATACACATAAACTGCACCCATGGCCTGAGCACAAGAGGTGGCCGAAGCTGGTGTCCTTATTTTCATTGACAATATCATCCCATTGTAGATTTTCCTTTTTAACTCCAGAGCAGCAGACGTTTAGTAGATGATACTTAGGACACAATATTTATATAGTTCCTACCCCAACAATGATAATCTGTTACCACCCTCTGGGAAACATATTAAAGACTGTTGTAAGTTGGAAGATAAGAGGCTATGGATGATTACATAGTTAAAAGGATCAGAAAACAAAGAAACATTACATAAAGCACAAACCATGTGCCCATTACGAGTTGGCCAATGCAGTATCTCAAGGTTGGATACTGTTGTGGCTGATTCCAGGATTACTATTTGCAGGAAATCCATGCCCGGTTTTACCAGGTGAGGGTCTGAAGCTGGTAAAACCACCTCTGATGTAGGGACAGTCTCTGTGGACACAGGCATAGCCCATCTCCAATTTGACTCCTCCAATACTACAGGGGAGCAGGAAATACTCAACACAGGACCAACATAGCTTGTCAGTCAACTCTAGCTCTGGCTCTGTTTCATAGTCACATAGGACTTTGGGGGAAGAGGACATGACAGTAAGCGAAGAATAGTAGGACAAGCACCAAAAGAAATGGGGTGAAGGCTTGAGTGGGGAAATTCCACTAGAAGCTAGGGTATCTGCAGTAGGGTTTTATCTATAATGTTTTGCATGAAAATTTTAAATCTTCAACCTTGCAAAACGTATTATTTGATACAGAAAGTCCGGATATTAATATAATGAATAGCTGTACTGTATAACAAGTGAGAGAGTAAGTCTGGTACAAGTGATATTGGGAAGTTCTATTTTAGCCCATGGAAAAGAGATAATAGCGTCAATAAATCTATAAATTTCTCAATAGGAGATTAACTGTACTAACATAACTACTGATGATAGTAGTGGATTTAAGTAATAACCATCTTTCTAAGACATTCATTGCAAGAGAGGGAATTACACCGGAGTGATAATTCCAGGTGGAATTCCACCACTCGCAATTCCAAGTGTCTCCAGTCACACTATCAGTGGGTCTGCAAACACCAGACCAAATAATTCTGAGCGGGAGACCATTGTGCTATCTTGTTGATGCAGGGGCATGGGCTGCGGGCAGCACCACAGTCCATCACCCCTGTAACACACTTGTGGGGAGCAGATAGGCAAAAGCCTTTCCTTTCGACTCTGATCCCCAAAGCCCACTGGCCCGCCCACTGAGACTTTTTGCTTTATCAGAGCTGGTGGAAAATGTCAGCAGCTTCTGCCTAGAATCAAGGTATGCTGCCTGGAAAAGGACTTATTGTTACCATGTCCATGCAGTTATTCCCCACCCTGGGGGGAAAAATTGTAATTGCTGGAATTTGGTATGGGAATACCAGCCAGAATCAGAGATATCAGCCCTATGGTATCCCTACACCAAGTTGCGACATACTTGTAATGAGGACCTAAGAAGGAGGAAGGATAATTTTTTCTGATCAAAATTCTGAAAAAAAAGATTCAAATGCATCACCAGTGTTTTAGGAATGGTGTGTGAGGGAGGCGTTATTTCATAGACAGAAGGGGAAATTTAACAATAGTATTAGTGAACAAGATAAAGTGTGGCTTAAACTGAGCAGTATACTTGAACAGTGTGCATAAATTCAGCCTGATAAATGTGCACTTGGTGGTTATTGTCAGAATATGGAAGCCGTAATAAAATGTAACAATTACAATAGGATATGATTAAAATAGATGGTGAAGGAAGACATACGCATAGGAGGTAAACAAGATCAAAATGATGTCATCCTGGGTAGCATACAAACCCCTCATACAGATAGGGCTGCTTTTACCTGGCCATGCTGGAATGCCTTGCCTCTTGGCCTTGGACTTCTCTATTACTGGGAGGAGCCTACAGTTGCATAATAGACATGGACTTCGATCATTCACTCCCCTGTATTTGGGATGCCAGAGACTGACTTTTTGGCTGACAAATAATGTGTTCGACATCTCTCCAGACATTAGTAACAAACACAGACTACCCAGATTACAACCCTATTGGACCATAACTCTTTACTGATGGATAAGATATTAGGAAGATACTACACACCTACTCTATTCTATTCTTGGCATTTCTAAAGTGCATGGCTACCCAGGACGGGCGTCGCAGAATTGAGCAGAAAATGCAGACTGTATTCCAACTTGGAGGCTGCACATTGCAATGTTAGAAAATGAAGCATTTAGAGAAACATTAACTGACACCATTCAACACTACTTTCGGAAAAAGAAGGGGAATGTTAATAACATGCTAATTGAATGGGAAGCATTTAAAGTGATGGTTAAGGCCACAGAATTATTGCAGTGGTCAGTGCCAGTAAACCTATGGCACAAGAACTGACAGTACTAGATAAAACACTACATGTCCTAGAACAGGCATCGATCGATTACCCAACTAGCTGAAAAAGTCTGAGGACACCAAGGGAAAGAGTATGCAGTGCTGATGAAAACACTCTGCAGGCTCGATCATACTGAATATCTGACCTATGCACATTGTAAGAGAGATAAGTCAGGCAGACTTCAAGCATGGCTGATCACAACTGAATTCAAAGGCACACTTGTGACACAAATCCGTGATGGAGTAGGACGTTCATGCAAAACTGCATAAACACAATCCTTCTAGAATTTTCCACTGATCTATCCAGTGGACAAAACACAGTACTAACTCATGAACTGAACTCCTACATGGCTAGAGCGAACTTTACACAGATCCTTCTGGATTGTTGTGAATCTCTGCATCAGCCTGTTAAGGAGGATGAGGTAAATAAGACTATAAATGAACTGGCCATAGGCAAAACCCATTGACAAGATAGTCTCCCCAAGAAGTTTTACAACGTGTATGGAGACAGACTGGCTCCACATTTCGCTGCTATGAACCAACAATGCTGGAACTGGGATACCTCTTAGAGACGACCAGAGAAGCAATCATCACTTAAACCACATTGTAACACAAGAGCATGGCCCCATACAAGCCCTAGTTCATGCTAAACATGAACTAGAAGATTCTGATCAAAGGAATAGCCCGATGTATATACCCATTACTGCCCATTTTTGTACACCTAGACCAAAATGGCTTTATTCCTAAATGGAATACATCAGTGAACTTCTGACAGTAGATCTAGAGAAAGCAGTCAACACTTTGAGCTGGCACTATCTGCTCGCTGTGCTCCAATTTATTGGTTTGAACAAGGTGATACTTCACTTGATTTTCCTATTATATTCCATACCAACAGCTAGAGTAATATCTCCTCCTTTGGTGGTATCCCGTGCCACTAGGTAGGAATGCCCACTATTACCCATATTATTTGCCCAGGCAACTGAACACTTCGCCAATGTCCTGAGAATCCTAGGGACAAAGGGAGCAATAAGGCTATAGGACGGTTCACATGTCATCTCATTACACCCTAATTACTTGCTATTATATTTGGGAAATGCTCATACAGGCTTGTACCAAATGTACAACTCTCTCCATGAGTTTGGACAACACTCTGGTCTCTTAGTCAACTGAAATAAATTGAGTGTCTTCCCGATCCACCAGACTGCAGATGATGAACTACCCCAGCTAGTGGACCTAGGAATTAACTAGGAACTTCACACATTTAGGTTTACCATACTGACAAGTTATTACTAAGGGGGTATCTGGGAACAACACTACACTCTCAGAGAGACTGTGTAGAATCCTGGAATACATTGCCAACATCAATCATGGGCAAAATAGCATTAGCTAAAATGGTGATGTTACTTCCTGTCTATATTACTTTGTTAACCTTCCCACGTAGGCCAGTAGAACATTTTTCAGAGACCTACATTTTTTGCTGGTAGACTAGATCTGGGGTACGGGTCGGCATCAGGTTGCACTAAAAAAATTAACATTGCCACTCATGGAAGTGGAATTGGGTGCATCAGATTTTGAACACTACTATTTGGTGGCACAGCTTCAATATGCTGCACAATGACTGTTGGGACACACCTACAAAAAAATGCAATGTTGGAGAAGAAGGTAACTGATTGGGGCATTACCAGACTTTTCCTGGGGCATGCAACAGTCTACCGAGAATTCCCATTGATGCCCCTGAAAGTGTTGAGGTGCTGGAAGAGAATCCTGAGGAGAATTTACCAATCAGAACGTATACCCCAGCACAACCACTCATAGGGCTTCCAAATTCCCAAGGATATTACACAGCCAGGTAGGTGAGACCTTGGTTCAGAATGGGAAAATACACTGCAGACATCTGCTACCACTCTGTGGTACTCAAATCATTCACTGATTTAACAGAGACCACCTTCCAGCCAGTGAATTTCTCCTCTACTTCACTATAATAAATACACTACATAACAAATGGGAGACAGGAGACCCTGAATTTGAAACCCACGCTCTAATGCAATCACTGCTCATGGTAGGTGAGAATAGAAGACAATCGATAAGGCTATACACACAGTGACAAAAATGAGCCTGACTGACATGAAACACAAGAGGCACCTAGACTTAGGAATCAAAATAGACGCCAACAAATGGAAAAAAGGTCTTAAAATACCCTATGGAGTGCCTAGGTAAGCACTCTTTAAATAACCTGTTATTTACATGCGTAGGACCTACCTGACACCGAAAAGACTGAACAGAATACATGCAACACGCACAATGGCATGCCCGATAAGTACTTTAGAAGAATGTTTTTTTCCATATGGTACTTGTTTGCCCTGGGATTAAAAGGTATTGGAGAGCAGTCACTGCTCTTGTGATGGAAACACTAGAAAGGGGGGGACCTGTATACACATTGACTGAGTCTTTTAGGCTTACTTCATTAACCCAAACCAAACAAGGTGGGCACTGGTTCCTGGATCTGACCCTGCTGTTGGCTAAAAAAGCCATAGCTATGTTATAAAGGTCAGTGGAGGCTACCCCACTAATTGAATGGCTAATGGGGGTATACAAATAAGCCGTCAGTGAAAGCATAGCCTTCCATGGAGAGGAGAGGCATCCATAGATAGTGAACATTTAGCAATAACGATTATTTCTTGCATTCTTTAATAAATGAGCTGATGAGCAAGTTAACGACTATACATGAGATCAGGGAAGTTAGGGGATGTTTGAAGTGATCTATCAATTGAAAATAGATTCATTCTGATAAAAATATCATCACACTTTCCATCTCATAAAAAATTTAATTTACAAGGAAAAACAGCAAATAAGAGTAACAGAGTACATTTCATCAATTGACTCAGATTTTAAAAAGTATTTCCCTTAACAAGCACTTTATCAATTATTTCCGATAGTTTGTTGATGATAATAGAAAATCGTTCACAGCGGTAACAACCAGTTGCTAAGTATCTTGAATAGTCGCTCTTAACCTGAAAAAGGTCAGGTTCCATTTCTTTATATTCACTTCATTAGGAAGATAACTCCTGATTGATTCTTCCTTCAATTCTATTTACTCTCTTAAAGTCTCACAATTGTTCATGAGCAATGTTTTATAACTGATTTACCCTCTCTGTTAACAACAGTTGGAACCAAAAGGAAATTCCCTTGAATGGAAATGGGTGTCACATATAGAGCCCTGGTAGTCTTCAATGCAGTGTCCAAGTAGACATAATTTACACAGTTCTGTGTTAGAGCTGCTTTTCTGTTTCCTGCGATAGTCGTCATAATGCAAGCGTAGCCCAGCTACTCACGTCAAATATCTATTAAAACCCAAATTCTTACTGCCTTACAAAATAGATAATGAGTTGGCCAAATTTAATATGCACACTGAAATCTATTCTCTTGTAGATGAGTTTCCTCTGCCTCAGAACCCCACATTGCAAAGCCCTACAGTGCAATGGGCATTCATATTTAGTTGTAATTTTTTGCATAAGATGAACTGATTTGTGAACACATAAGTGCACAGACCTCTTGATTGTCCCATTGGCTTTTACCATACATAGCCATCTAGGACAGCGGTTCTTAATGTTTTGACTTCTGTGCATCCCAAACTAACACTAGTAGGAGCTGGGAACCACGGCCTTTGAAATTTCTACGATTTGATCTCAGAACAATACACACAAAAAAACCAAGCATGCATCAAACAGATAGACACATTATGATTTTTTTAAAATTAAATACACAATCAAAAATAAACAAGAATAGCATTTTAATGGGAGGTTAGGACATCAAAATGAATTCTGCAGCTTCCATTGAAAGAGATAAATCCCTGAGGGGTTTGTTTTTGTGCAGGAAACTGTCCCTTCCTGCACAAAAACAATCCTCCTTACAAATGGTGCAAGGGTGCCTGCATTGGCACTAGGCAGCACATTATGCACCAGCATTGGGAAAAATCTAGGAATGTGCCCTATTGTGGTAAATACAGCACATTCCTGTCCTTTCCCTGTAACACAGCGCAGCATGGTGACTTGCTGTGCTGTGCTGTGTTACATTTTGATAAATATGGCCCCCGAATGTTAGCTTCCAATTTCAAATTCCTTCACTTTTACAGACTGTTTTTAATGTTTTCACTTTTACATTTTGCTTTTTATGCATATTTACTTTATTCATGTGCTAATATTATTACATTGTCTAAACTGTCACGGACGCCCCATGTAAGCGTTGGGGATCCCAGGGGCCTGCTGACCGCAGGTTAGGAGCCATAAATCTAGGTTGTAATAATGTGATAATGTAACAACGCCAAGAATTTTATATGACAATCGAAGAGAACTTCAATACAGGGAAAGACTTTCACTTGTTCAACAATTTGAGAAAACCAAACAAGTACTCCTCCTTGTGGTTCTTCCCGAAAAGACACAGATAACCTTTGATTTGTCTATGTTTCTACACAAATTCAGATGCTCCATATGTGTTACATACGCATTATTCAATCTCTGGTTAAACTAATCATGGATGACCAGAGCTATCCAAGTAAAATAATAAAGAAAACGTGGAAAACCTTTTTATTCAGGCATGCATGTTCTTGCTTTTTAGCCACAAGATGTGGCAATCTGGGATTTGAGGTTGTGCTTTTAGGGATAGGCCTAAAAACCCCTGCAAAATGCCACTGATGGCAATGGCTGTCTTTTTCTTATAAGAAATGCTGGGTATGAGTAGTTGATCCAGTAGCTGCAATCATAAGTCTGCATTTTCAATGGAAAAAAACTAAACGCCCTGAATGCAAAGAAAGAATCAGAAAAAAATGAGCCTCGAACTACTAACTCCTACTAGCTAATACACATCACTATGTGTTTCGTTTGTACATCACTCGGCCCTTTACTGTTCATCACACTGTGCTTCCATAATATGCAAATGGAGCACCCAACTAGCCATCAATACAAATTACACTTCGAACAAATACACAAAGTCTTTAATCGTCGTGCATGAATATATCATTTATATATTGCTTTTGAAGAAGTTTCTCAGGAAGAAACATCAATAAAAACAATAATTTAACAAAGACTTGTGTTAGTCAATGAGACAACAATAATGAAACACAAATTGGTTTATAGTGACTAACATATATAGTATAAAACAAGCTTTGTAAAACAATACATGCAGTCCCAGAGAGGGTCATTCCCAATTGAAGGTCCCCCAAAGTCCATTAGTGTACAGTTTTGTATGCTTCTGTGGCATGGGGACATCACCTATTGCTGTCATACTCAACAGACGCGTTTTGACCTCCTTTATGTGGGACTCACATTGGGTAGAGGTATTCTTCAGGGTGATACTCTGTTTTGAATGTCAGACACTGTTGTACTCTATTTTACTTGTTGCAAATACTGTATCCATTGGTCTGAAGGGGTTCTGTGAATCAGGAAACCCGCAATTGCTACTGGGTTGGCTCCAAAGAACACTGAATACAAAAACTGTTCAACGTTTGCTAACTTTGGAGCCATTATATGCTGAGCACACCATCCTTTGCTCTGAGGTTCATCACTGAGTTTTGTAACATGGCACATAAGTCGGTGCTCCCCTGGGATGCACCATCCACTGCTGTTGATGGAGCAAGGTTTTGCAGAAAGAAACTTGCTCGAATTAACTCCCCCATAATACTTACTAACAGTTTACAGTGAAAAATTAACAATGCAAATCACATGAACAAGTGGGAAACCGCTTTGCGCATGCGTGCACTAATGTGAACTAAATGCATGAAAGAACAAGGCCATATTTTACATTGCGTTTCGAAAGAAACAAAGCTAATGCATGTTTAGGCCGCATTTCGCATCTTGCATCTCGCTTTAAACGATAATAAATAATGCCGCTTTGCATGAAGCTTATGCTAAGAAAATATTAACAAGGGATAGTGCAAAAGTGGGTGGTAAACAGTGAAAAGTGCATTACCATGTAATTAATGAATGCTTATGTTCTATTTGCCGTAGTGAGCTGAATGGGCCTGTATTTTCTTAAGTTGACCGGATAGATGAGGGGCTGGAGAGTGAACAAAAATGACATGACAAAGCAGACTGAAGCGTTGAGCGCTGCAGAGAAAGTGTAAAGGTTCAAGGCTAACCAGCTCAAAGAACATTGTTCGCCTGCCAAAAGATGAGCCTGGCAGTGGGATCCAAGACTTCTTCCACGGACATAGCAGAGAAATACATGTGAATTAATGTGAAAATATCCAATATTGAATTAAACGAACGAGTCAAACATGATGTAATGAGAGAGGATATAGAACAATAAATGTACTGAAATTGTGAATGGGAACCTGGTGGTGTGATACACCACCTCCTAAAACTGACCAATAGAAAGTCGAATCCAGTGAATTGTTTCAACTAATGTGGGTTGGACATGTAGGTTTTAGGGTATAACTGGGGGTCCATTTGGGGGGGTGGTTTTGGAAGCTCTGATCGAGTGCAGAGGAGAGAGGGATGATGCATCACTGTCCGTCGGTTTGCAGAGAGGCCGAGCTGTTCCTGTCCCTGTCCCTGTCCTGTCCAGTTCTTGAAATCTTTGTCTCCTGACTCTATTTCAGGAGACCCCCACTACTCCCTTGGCCAGGGGGGTGGTATTTCACAGATCCTTTGGGTTTGTATTATCTTTCTGACTCGTACTTTGCATAATTGACTTGCAAATGTATTTTTGTCTCTGAAATGTATGTCTCTTCATCTATCCACTCCGTCATATGCATATTTGTTTCGCATTATTTGCTGAAACTTATGTCTCTTCATCTATCCACTCCGTCATATGCATATTTGTTTTGCATTATTTGCTGAAACTTATGTCTCTTCATCTATCCACTCCTTCAAGTGCATATCGTTTATTGATGAGTATGACACTGTTTGCATTGTTGATTGATTTTCCCTTCCTTATGTGAGACTCTTTGTTTGCATTGTGACCTGTATACGATGAGCATTGATCATTTACATTTATTTGAGAGAAACTTTATTAATCTTATCGAGAGCCTGTGATCATTTAACTGATTAGATAGTTAGTTAGTTCTATTATTACCATCAACTACTTAACTAATTGGTCCGTCGACCGAGAGGAAAGAGAGCTGATATACAGGTATAGTTATGTATTTAGAAATGATAAACATGAATCTGTGAAGGAAACAATTTTCCACGTCATTAAAACTTGACCCCCAGTGCAACAGGGATTTATGAGTTGGGTGAATGTATATGGGCCATTTGTATGAAAAATATTGATGAGTATCGATCCCTGATAAAGTGTAGCACTGGATCAGTTTTCTGGTAGCAGAGGACGGTTTAATTATTGATTAGTTTGGTAATACTTATTGATTATTGATTATATGATCTTAATATGGAAATTTAGTGTCCTGTTCTATGTTGTCTAGAAGTACAGGTACGGAGTTACCTGAGGAATCCCGGTAATGGAAATTTAGCCTGAAGTAGGCAGAAGAAGAGTGTGGATAAAGAAATCACACTGCAGAAGTACTTTGTCTGTTGTTATAATACTGTACGGCGGAAGGCTGTAGGTGTTATATTTAGGGAAAATTTTGTATGTGAGTACAGTGTCTGAAATAGCGAAGGGTCCACTTCCGAAACTCTGGCCTTATCCCCAGAGGAGTACCAAGACCTCTTTTACACCAAAAAGTCCTCTTGCGAAACTTTGGCCTGATCCCTAGAGGAGTGCCAAGTCCACCTGTAGCTTGTCTGGGTGTAAAGTAACGCTGGTCGTTGTTTTACTTGAAGTAAAAGAATTTCTTGTTTTGAAGTGAAAAACTATCTCTTTATTTAGAGGAACAGACAAGGTAGCATTGTTTTGTGTTGTTACTAACAAGAATTTTTATAAAGAGAACTTAGAAATATATTGTTGTATTATTTTGTAAAGGGAGGGTCAGTAGAAGGAGTAATACTGATGTCACAAAAAGGTCACACGGGCATTGGTCAGGCAGCGAACGTGAAGTAAGCTCTGATTGGCCGGTTGGTGTGAGCCGCGCTGGTATTGGTTGTAATAGCAGATACGTAGAGAGCCGTGATTGGACGGTTGGTGTGAGTTGCGCTGATATTGGACGAGAACTGACAAATAGAATATGTAGAATACGGAAAGGTTTTCCTTGTGTGTTTTGCTGAGGTACATTAGCATAAAGAGTCAGAAAAATGAAGTTGCTAAAGAAAATAAAGAATTTCTTTAAAAAGGATAAACCAATAGTGACTAGAGAGGGAATTCTTATTCCACCTCCGGGAACGCCTGCTTCCTATATGATGTTGGATCGAGGATACCATACGGGTACTTGGTTAGAGAATTGGGTGGAATACACAGAGGATGATGGTGTTATAGCTTTTCCACAGCATGGTTCGTTTAATATAAGGATTTTGCAGAATTTGAGAAATCGAATGAATTCCCTAGAGCCAAAACCCAGACCTACCCAGTATGAAGCGTTAGAGGAATGGGAAGTAGAAGCATTTGAAAGAGAAAAATATTGAGGCGATAGGAGATACAGAAATTTAATGACTAGATATCCTTTTGAGAGAAGAGAAGATATGATGAAAGGGTGGAGGAGAGCTGTGGTAACTGAAGGTTTGTACCCAGTTTTAGTTGTTGAAGATCAGACAGGAGGCAAATGTAAAGAGAAAAAGAAAAATATAGAAACTTCAAGTTTAAGACAGGACCCAAACGAATCTGATGATGAGTTGTTATTAGACATTATGACCAAAAGACCTCCGCCATATCAAGAAAATTCAGTTGAGGTGATTCCGAGTGCACCACTAATGGGAACTCCATTAACTCCACACATTACGGACATAGCTAGAGTAGTGCGAGAAAAAGAATTGGACATATTAAATAAGACGAGAGTAGAGCAGATTCAGAAAATAAATCAGTTAACTCTAAATGCGGAAGCATTGACGGTACCGGTAACAATTGGTCCTATAGTTCCGTTGTATGGAGAAAAACAGAATATATCAAAAGTACATACATTGACAGTTCCAAGGAGTAGCGACAGGAGTGGAATGGTGATGGTAGCGAATGAGGATGGACAGGCTCACACAAATACTACATTGTTAGATCTTCCGGTTTGTGAGATGATAACAGAAACCCCTAGAAGAAGTATACAAATAGATCCAAGGAGAATAGGGACAAGCGACATTCCAATGACAGGGAGTTCAGCAGGTCCTTCACCAGAAGAATTAAATGATTGGATAAAGGGAATGGAAAAGAAAAAACCTCAACCACAGAGTAAAATGTGAGCCAATTGAAAGTAGATTTGGAAGAGATGATTATTGGTACAATAAGTCCAGACAGACTAGGGACTTACCGAGATGAAGAGCTGTTGTTTTTGTGTAAAAGTATTACATGGAGAACGAGGAATCTTCATGAAAAAATAGCAGAGGCTGCTAGTGAACATGGAATAGATATAGAAAAGTCAAAGGTGCTGCAGAAATCGTACAGATTGGCCTTTACCGAAAAAGATTTGGAGAGTTTGAATGCGTCTGGAAAAAGATTACAGATAAAAGAATTGATGAATATTCTGAAAAAATGGGGAGATGTGGAACGGTGGAAAGGTAGATGGGCGAAAAAGAAAGAAGAGGTAGTTGGTAAAGGAGCATCGATGTTCCCGTTAAGAGAGACAGAACAAGTTGAAAGGGCATGTCCAATGAGAGAAGTTCCAGGTGGTGGATATGTGCACGTCCCTTGGACAAAGCAGGATATATTGTCTTTTACGAATGATTTTCCCAGGTTAAGGGAGAAATCAGTTGAGTGGTACAAACAAGTAGAGAGGTTTGTGAAAGTTTCAAAGGTTTTGTTAAAAGATTTAGATGGTTTGTTTGAGATTGTCGTACCAGCTGACTTGTGGACAGAATGTAAAATTACTGTTGATTGGCCAAAAGAAGAATATCCTAGAGATCTTAAAACAGGTGCACAATCTGAGGAGGTGATGAAAAAGTATAATCAGGTGATCACCTTTTTGAAAGGAAAAATTTCCCCTAAGGAAACAGATTGGGTTAAGAGAGACAGTACAACTCAAGAACCAAAGGATTCAGTACATGCCTATTATGAAAGGTTGTTGCAGGTGTTTAAACAGAACAGCGCGTTTGAGAACATTGGAGACAAAGACATGGGACATTTTGTGCATCGTTTTGTGTTTGGATTGAAACTGGAAATTAGTAATATGATTCAGCAGCTTTTGATTTGTTGGCAGAGCAAAACAATTGACAAAATTTTGAGGTATGCGAAATATTGTCGTGATGACATTGAATCAAGACATAAAAAGTTAAAGGAGAAAATGATGTGGGCACAAGTAAAGGTAGCAGAGCAGCAAGAAGTAAGCAACAGTTCTCAAACAGGTAATCAAATGAGTGGTCAGAATCAAAATGGACAGGTATCCAGTGGAGGTAGAGGTAGAGGTAAAATGAGCAAAGAAGAGGCTAAGAAAAAGTTTCCTTGTCATGCATGCGGAAAGTATGGACATTGGAAGAACGAGTGTAGATCTGCTCAAAAAAATAATGGGGTAAATCAAAATTTAAATCCACAGATGCAGAATGAGGTGGGTGTGAATCAACAGCAGCAGGTAGTTGCTCCACAGTTACAGGTGACACAAGCTCCTATGCCCAATAATGTGAATGCTCAAGTACAGAGGTACAGTGCGAACACTGGATTTCTCGGAGGTGATCAAGTTGGTAAGAATCAAAATGTTCAAATGGTTCCGCAATACTGGTTGCAGGGCAATGAGAGTGATTCAGACTCATCTCAATGATGGTGCCTGAGGGGGGAGGAAGAGTGCGTACTTGGCGCATCCTTAGCGGTAGATCAGTCAGGTCCATTTGTTGATGGAAAGGTGGAAGGTAATAATATTACATTCCTAGTGGACACTGGTGCTACCCGTTCTACTGTGAGAGCAGCAGAATTTATGAACCTACCCCTCTCGGGAGAAACTATCCAAATTGTAGGAGTCTCAAATAAGCAAATTAGAACACCAGTCACAAATCCAATCGAAGTTCATATTGGGAGTTTCAGAGACATGCATCGTTTCGTGGTATGTGACTCGAGTCCAGTAAATCTCTTGGGAAGAGATTTATTGTGAAAAATGAATTGTATCATCTATTGTGCACCAGATGGTATCGCGTTTCAGACACCTGATGAGGATGTTGAATTCAAGATGATATTAGCGAAGCAAGGGGCAGAAGTGGATGAGTTGTTTTCACTTCTCACAGAAGAGAATTTGCCAGAAGAATTAAAAAGTACAGTGAGGACGGACGTATGGGATTTTACAGGAAAGGAGATTGGCCTACTGACAAATGTAGATCCGATTCAGATTACAGTGAAAGAGGGTACCATATATCCAAATACTCCTCAGTACAAAATGAGTCCGGAAGTAATTGCAGGAGTTACTCCTGTGATTGACCAAATGATTGAACAGGGAATTCTGAAAGAAATAATGAGTAGTCCTTGTAATTCACCTATTATAGGAATTAAAAAGCCCAATGGAAAATATAGAATAGTACAGGATTTAAGAAAAATCAATAAAATCGTAGTACCCTGTTGTTCAGTAGTACCAAATCCGGCAGTAATCCTTTACCAAATCCCATGTGATTCTGAATGGTACACAGTGATTTGATTTGTGCCAAGCATTTTTCTTGATTCCTTTACATCCGGAAAGCCAGTATTTGTTTGCACTCCGGTTCGGAGACCGTGTTTTGGCATGGTGCCGAGTTCCTCAAGGGTACACAGAGAGTCCTTCAATTTTTAATCAGATTCTGAAAAGATGTTTGGAGACTTTAGTCATGCCAGGAAATTCAGTTTTGGTTCAATATATTGATGACCTACTAGTGGCATCAAAGACACGAGAGGCATGTGTGACAGATGCCATTGCCTTACTGAACCATTTGGCAGAAGAAGGACACAAAGTGTCAGCAGCAAAATTACAATTCTGTAAACAGGAAGTCCAGTACCTAGGACACAGAATAGAAAAAGGAGTCAGAAAGGTGACACCAGAAAGAATTAGTGTAATTAAACAAATGAGTCCACCAAAAACTCAGAGAGAGGTTCGAATGTTTTTGGGAAGGGTTGGATACTGCAGGCAGTGGATCAGTGGTTTCTCACTGATTGTAAAACCTCTACAGAGATTGACATGAAAAGATGTGAAAGATCCGATTGTGTTGGATGATGAAAGTATGGAAGCTTTTACTAAACTGAGAAATAGTCTTTGTCGAGCACCTGCATTTGGAATGCCTGATTATGCAAAGGATTTTGCATTGTATTGTTGTGAAAGAGATGGGTGTGCACTTTCAGTTTTAACTCAAAAACATGGAATGGCACGACGTCCAGTAGAATATTTTTCTGCTACTTTGGATTCAGTGGCCGCAGCGTTACCAGGCTGTTTGAAAGCAGTAGCTGCCACTTGTGTGAGTCTGGAACAGAGTGAAGCAATTGTGATGGGACATCCAGTTAAGGTGTATGTGCCACATTCAGTTGAGATCCTTTTGACGCGCACAAGGACACAGTATATGACCTATCGTCGGCTGACTAAGTATGAAAGAGTGATCCTGGGTGCTGATAATGTGACTGTGGTAAGGTGCACAACCGTAAATCCGGCAACCCTGTTGCCGAATTCATCTTGTGAGGAAGTGAGAGAGGAGGCGGATCATGATTGTTTGGATGTGACAGAGTTGTGCACAAAACCCAGGCCCGATATTGAGGACCTCCCATTAGAAGAATCCGACTGTGAGATGTTCGTTGATGGATCATGTTTAAGAAATGAGAAAGGAGAATTGTGTTCTGCCTATGCTGTTTGCACCATAGCGGGAGTTCTAGAAGCATCCTGTTTAAAGGGGGTAAACTCTGCCCAAATTGCTGAATTGATAGCTCTGATTAGACGTGCAAAATTGCCAAAAGCCTGAGGGTAACCATATTTACTGATAGTCAATATGGTTTCGGGGTTGTCCATGACTTCGGTCAGCTATGGATGCAAAGGGGATTTCTGACTTCTTCAGGTTCCACTAGAAGGAACAGCAAAACTGTAAAAGATTTATTGGATGCTTTACAATTGCCCAAAAGGATTGCAGTGGTCAAATGTTCTGCACATAAGTCAGGAGATGACTATGTGACGAAGGACAACAGATACGCAGACCAAGTAGCGCGTTTCTGTGCACGAAATTTAATTGCCCTAAACAGAGGGATAGAAAAAGAAAATACCAATTGCCATCTTATGTTTTCTTCATTTGAAACTTGGGACGAAATTAGACAGCTACAGGAAGAAGCAAGTGATGAGGAAAAGGGAATTTGGATAAATTCAGGCTGCAGAAAGAGAGCAGAAGACGAAGTGTGGGTCTATATAGATGAAAGACCAGTCATGCCAGATAGTTTACTATCCCAAATGGCAAGGGTATACCATGGAATTGCACACGTTGGAAGAGATGCAATTATCAGGCTTTTCAAGCAATCATGGTATAACCCAAAGTTCAGGGCCATTACAGAGAGTCTCTGCCAGAGGTGCGCCACCTGTCAGCAACAAAATCCAGGCAGAAAGACAGTTGTTAGTTGGGGACGAATCGGAAAGGCAGCAGGCCATTCACCCGACTCCAGTTGGATTTTATTGAGCTCCCCCGTGCAATGGGCTGAAATATGTGTTGGTTGTCGTCTGCTTGTTTTCTCGCTGGGTGGAAGCCTATCCAACGAGAAGAAATGACAGTCTAACAGTCGCCAAGCTACTTCTAAGAGAGCTAATACATAGATTTGGATTTCCAGTCACTTTAGAAACAGATAGAGGAACCCATTTTAACAATGAGATAATTCGGATGATTTGTGCAGCATTACAGATTGAGCAGAAGCTGCATTGTGCCTATTGACCCGAAGCATCTGGAGTGGTTGAGCAAATAAACGGCACAATAAAATCTAGGTTAGGAAAGGTGTGTGCATCCACAACACTGAGATGGCCTGACGCTTTACCCCTTGTATTAATGAGTCTTAGAAGCATTCCTGACAAAAAGACGGGTTTGAGTCCTCACGAGATCCTAATGGGAAGAGCAATGAGACGAGCATTTATACCAGCGAACAAACTGATGAATATATCTGATGATCTAGTGCTTGACTATTGCAGAGGATTGGCTGATCTGGTGCGTTCTGTATCTCACCAGGTTGGAGAAAATGCCACTACAACACAGCCGAATCAAGCTCACGATCTGAGTCCTGGGGAGTGGGTTCTCGTGAAGAAACACGTGAGGAAATCGTGTTTAGAACCCAGGTGGAACGGACCTTACCAAGTAATTCTGGTGACGACGACAGCAGTGAAGTGTGGTGGTTTGCCCAACTGGATTCATGCGAGCCATACCAGACGAGTCCCAAGTCCACTTGAAAGACAAGAAAGGCAGCAACTGGTAAACCAAAGCCAACGACCAGAGGCTGAAGTGTGTGAAGCTAAAGAATCTAAAATGACAGATTTTGAAGAACAAACAGATGACGAACAGCCAAGCACAAGTCAAGTAAAGTGGGCAACAGTTACTGGGTCTCATGAGACTGCTGTAGAACCAGAAGAAAGGGAAGTTACTGGAAGTCAAGAAGAAGAACAGATAGACGAAAGGCCAAATAAAAGAACTTGTGAACCAGATGAAGAAGGTGAAAAAGTAGTTCAACCTAAAAGACCAAGAAAAGGTGACAATTGGCCAAATGGAGAGAAAAGACTGAAATACACTCTTGCGAGGTGAAAGTCAAGAAGAAAACCAGAGCAAATTAATGAGGTCTCAAGTCAAGCAGAACAAGAAGAGTCAGGAGAAGATTCAGTACGAAAAACAAGGAGAGTAAGAATTCCAAGCAAGAAATACACAGCACAGGAATGGACGTACGTGATCTTGGAAGAAATTGAAAGCTCAGATCCAAGTGAAGAAAAAGACGGTACTGACACTGAGCAAGTGGATGAAAACAAATTGAAACCACCTTAAAAGAACTGTGAATAATTAAGGTGAAACCTTGCCAGACGAAATGAATGGAAAGACTCAGAAGACTTAGAAAAGATAAATAAAAGAAAGAGGTAAAGAAGAAAAGCCTTGAAGTGTAGGATTACACTATTTTTTCAGAGATTTTTGAAAGTTAGGGTTTTTATAGATTTAGATTTTATTTTTAATTTTTAGTAGAATACAAAAATGGCCGAAGCAAAAGTGACTGAACATTCAAAATCTAGCCTAAAACGTAGATGTATTAAAGCTTGCTTATGTAGTGTATTTTTACTGACATTTATGTGGATATTATTAACAGTCGTTGTACCTATTCTAATGGTAACTAATAATGGAAACAATACTAATAATGTAATAAGTGAAAGAGTGAGTGATGTTACTAAAGAAACCCCTAATACTAACATAGAACAGATAGATGGAAGTATTTTACATCATGATAAATCAATTAGTGATTTCTCATTAAATGTTTTTACAAAATTGTTGTACGAGTATGTTAATACAATGAATGTGAGTGATTGTTATGTGTGCATGCAATTACCTTCATCTGTCTCAGAGGGGGTGACCTATCATCACCTACCTTTAACATATGGTGTGTCTTGCAGTGTTTTAACCAGCCTATTTTATGTGACGGGAAAGCTGGAGTATCATTATTCCAATATAGATTTAGTATTTTCAGAGATACCTATTATAAAGGAACTAAACAAGGTTTTAAGTAGTAAAAATGCACGTTATATGGGAGAATTCTTCCATATTACTAAGACACTAGATATGGGATATGCTTACAAAAACAATCTAACATGTAGTTTGCGGGTTGAAGAAAAAGTGTTCATAGATATGGTAGAATATAGAAGAGAAAGGGGCATATTACCAAGAAATGGCGATAATTATCGCTAACCTAGGTTAGCGCTAGTTTTCCTATCGCCGCGGATCCCTGCAAGTTATCGCCCTGTTAGCGACGTATTAGCAACGTTTTGCCAACAGGCGATAGCTTCAGGGATCAGCGGCGAAAACCACGGCTAACATTAGCGCGATGGCGTTAATGAAACCGGCAATAGCGGGTGGAATCCAGCGATAAGCCCTTAGCGATAGAAAAAGGCACGCTAACCCGCAAGTTTGGACTTAGCCATCTGTCCACCTCCAATATAAAAGATGCACACAAAAAAAAGAAAAATGCAGATTTGAGCAGCCAGGGCATAGTGCAGCACACATCAACAACCCCCTCAAGCCACCCAACATCCTGGTTGACCAGGATGAGATCCTGATTCCCACGCAGGACCTGCGTCTGGTTCCTGGATCCCTCGCTGGACCTGTGTCTGCTTCCTGGATCCCTCGCTGGACCTGCGTGTGGTTCCTGGATCCCTCTCTGGACCTGCGTCTGGTTCCTGGATCCCTTGCTGGACCTGCGTCTGGTTCCTGGATCCCTTGCTGGACCTGCGTCTGGTTCCTGGATCCCTCGCTGGACCTGCGTCTGGTTCCTGGATCCCTCGCTGGACCTGCATCTGGTTCCTGGATCCCTCGCTGGACCTGCGTCTGTGGCCTGGAGTGGGATGTGGAGTAGCTGTGGAGTCGATGAGCCATGGCGGGAGACATTGATGTGCGACGATCGCCCTTACCTGGTGGTGAAGTCTGGCAGGCCGCATGGAGACACGTTGCTGACCTGTGTGAGAAGCCCGCCTTGCGCACCTTGGTGCAGTGAATGGTAGAGGTGATCCTGCGCACCAACGTAGTGAGGTCCGCTTCGCATACTATGATCCACCACTACACCGGGGTGCACGGAGGGGATTACCAACGGTGGGTGCTGTCTCCCTGCATCACAGGACAGATGATGTTGGGCTGGCCGGACGCTCTGGAGGGTGAGGCCCCTGTGCTACGCCGAACTTGTGTGGACTGAGCGCTGCAACAACACGTCTAAGGGTGCCCTGCTGCATCAACTGCATCGGGTGGTCCACCAGCGGACTACGCAGTGACTGCTGTACCCAGCCCAGTGAAAGCACACCTGGCTCAGGCTCCTGCTGGCTGAGTAACAGATTTGGAGAGAGTGCAGTGGATTGTGCCACGGGGTCAATGTCCAGGTAAGGAGAAGGTGGGACGCGTAGCGCAGGAGGGCCGGGGGGGAGTCGCTCATGCCTATCACACATAGATGACGCACCCCCAGTGGCGGCTCTACCGCTATGTTGGAAGAGTGTTGCCGCACAACCTCAAGCAGTGCAGAAGAGGAACAATCATCACATGATGATAACTCAATCAATCAATCACTCAGGGGAATTTTAAGCACGCCACTCACCCGTGAGGGACGCAAGGCACTGAGGGGTGGGGGGCCGCAGATCTGTTAGCCGAAGAGCCAGGTCTTGAGGGTCTTCCTGAAGGTGTTCAGGGAGGGGGCACCTCTGATGTCTGCCGGTAGCTCGTTCCAGGTATTGGATGCAATGTGGGAGAAGGATCTTCTGCCTGCTCTGGCTCTGTGGATGCGCAGGGTTTCTGACAGTCCGAGGTTGGAAGATTGGATGTCTCATTTGTGTATGTAGAAGTTGATTCTGTAGTTGAGGTATTTGGTTACGTTGTTGTGTAGGCATTTGTAGGCGTGAGTGATGCTTTTGAAGGTGACTCTTTTCACCACGGGGAGACAGTGGAGTCTACATAGGTATTGGCTGATGTGTAAGTGCGGGGGGATGCCGAGGACGAGTCTGGCGGCGGTGTACTGTGATGTCGGTGGTTTGCAGAGTAGGGACTTGTAAATGGTGGCGTAGAGTGCGTTTCCATAGTCCAGTCTGCTGGTGATGAGTGCATGGGTGACTGTCTTCCTTGACTCTGGGGGTATCCATTTGAAGGTCTTGCGGAGGATGCGGAGGGTGTTGAAGCAGCTGGAGGTGATGGCGTAGAGCTGTCTGTTCATGGTGAGGGATGGGTCGAGTACAATGCCGAGGTTTCTGGTGTGGTCTGAGGGGGTAGGTGGGCTTCTGAGGGCGAAGGCCAACAGGTGTTGTCCCATGCTGAAGGTGTGGTTCCAAGGACAAGGACTTCTGTCTTTTCGGCATTGAGCTTCAGGCAGCTGTTGGTCATCCAGACTGCGACGTCTTGCATTCCTTTCTGGAAGTTGAGTCTGGCTGTGGTGGGGTCTTTGGTGAGGGAGAGGATGAGCTGGGTGTCATCAGCGTCGGATACGATGTTGAGGCCGTGTTGTTGGACGATGGCATCGAGGGTGCCATGTAGACATTGAAGAGGGTCGGGCTCAGAGATGAACCCTCTGGGACTCCGCAGGTGATTTACGTGGGATCGGAGAGGAAGGTTGGCAGTCTGATCCTTTGGCTTCTTCCGGGGAGGAATGATCGGATCCAGTCGAGGCCTGTTCCTTGTATGCCAGCGTCGTGTGGTCTGGCGACTAGTGTGTGGTGGGAGACGGTGTCGAAGGCCGCTGAAAGGATGAGTATGATGAGGGCTGCGGTGTGGCTTTGGTCCAGGAGGGTGCGGATGTCGTCTGTGGCGGCGAGTAGGACGGCCTCGTTGCTGTGGTTGGTTCGCAATCCGGATTGGGACGGGTCGAGGATGGCATTGTCATCAATGAATCGTGTCAGTTCCCTGTTGACTGTTTTCTCTGCAACTTTGGCTGCAAAGGGGAGGAGCGAGATGGGCCGGTAGTTCTTGAGGTCGGTGGGGTCAGCTGTGGTCTTTTTGAGAAGGGGCCAGACTTCTGCACGCTTTCAGTCATCTGGGTAGGTGCCTGTTTTGAAGGTGGTGTGGATGGTGCGTTGCAGTTCATGTGTGATGGCGGCCGCAGCTCTGTGGTAGATATGGGAGGGCATGGGTTGGTGGGGGCCCACAAGTGGATGCCTTTCCTGGTTGAGGCTGTGTCTTAGGCTGTGACTGGCGTCCAGGTGGAGATGGTGGGCTGGCTGGTGTGTCCGGGGCCCAGGGTGTCTGTAGATGAGGGTTCCTCGGAGTGTGGAGTTGTGGCTGGTCTGGATCTGGAAGTGCAGGTGTTCAGCAGACGGGAAGGTTTCGCTGGAGGTGGTGAGGCGGAGGGTGCTCTTGTGGGCAATGGCGAGGCACCCTCCTGGGTGGTTGGTGCGGTCCTTCCTCTGGATCTTGTATCCGTCCAGGATGGCGGTGTTGATGTCAGGGGAGGAGGAGGCGTTGGTCCAGGTCTCCGTGAAGAAGGCGATGTCGGGCGAGAGAGAGTCGAGTAGGTTCCAGATTTCCACAGCGTGTTTGTGCACGGAGCGCCCATTGAGGAGGATGCATCCTAGGGTGTCGCCGGTGCTGGTGTCGGCTGTGTTGGAGTCCGGGGTGGTGGTTAAGCTCTGGCGGCAGTGGAGGCAGGAGAACTGGCCGTGGGTCGTGTTTGCCGAGGCCTGTTGTCAGTCTCTGACTTTCCCGGGGTTGAGTGCGTGGAGGGTGGCTGTGCTGTAGCAGTGGGTGGCCCGTGATACAGGCTTCCTGGTGCTGGTCACGGTTGGGTCGCAGACATGCGCAGACGGGCTTGTCTTAGGCGCACCAGTGGTGCGTGTCCGCTGCACAATCGCGCAGCGTCCGCCATTAAGTAGGGGAGGGTGGAGAAACGATCAGCTGGGAGGCGGGAATGTGCGAGGTCAGGGGTGCAGGGCCGCGGGGGCAGCAGCGGCGGGAAGCAGGTAGTGCGGGCTCAGAGAAGCCAATAAAACAGTTAAAAAAGGGAAAAACAAGGGATAATTAACTGATGTAATCATGCTATGTATCCTCAAGGGGTGGGCGGGTGGGTAGGACTGCTCCAAACACGGAGCAGGGAATGTGCGGATTGGCATGCACACTCAAGTGCGCAATGACTGTTTGGTCGGCCCACTCAGGCCGCCCAATGCAGACATGCGCACTTCTCTGTTCGCAATGCAGGCTGCATTACAGACTGCATGGAGAACATGCCCACCCCTCCGGCCCCTGGCTGTATGACTTGTCCCGTTGCCAATTAACAATCCCACCGCCGCATCACAGCGTTGTGATTGACTCAGGGGAGGGAGCCTGGCTGCCTACTTCCTTTTCCTGGAAGCAGACGCAGGAGAGCAGGAGCTACAAAGATATGGGACACAACTTAGAGGTAAGACTTCCCTCAATAAATTTTTAACAACACACGCTCACACACACATCCCCGTGTCCACGCACCATCCAGTGTTCTTTATGGGGTTTACCACCTCACAGCTGTCCAGACACCCCCCGCACTTCTCAATGGTGGCCGCTGAGCGCCCATGCACAGCGGGCGTACCACTCGTGTGCCAAAGGCACATACGTAGTTGCGATGCATGCCATAACATCGCATTCCATTCCAATACATACTAATACTAGGCACATTGCAACAGTAGAGTAGGTGTTGCATAGCAGAGACATGAAGATCACTGTTCCCACTACAGTGAGTGCAACCCAAAAATAACCTTTGCAAAACAAACCCAACCGTGAACTCTGGAATTCCTTCCTGAACCCCCAAAAGACACACAAGAGATCATATTTGAGACAAATGCACCCCCCAAATTTCTCTTTATTTTGGCACAAAACACACCCAAGATTTAGAAATTTGACCCCAAAAAAACACCCAAAAATTCCAAGATTTAGCCCAAAAAAAACCCAATTTTTCATATTTTACACCAAAAAAACCCTCATTTTTCATATTTTACCCCAAGAAATAGACCATTTTTCATATTTTACCCCAAGAAATAGTCCAATTTTCATTTTTTACATCCAAGACCCATACACACCTGAAAAAGTTTAAATTACCCCATTACTGACCTCACAATGCGTTGTAATCAAATGCGATGTTAAGGGACCCGCGTTGTCGGAGTTGCGTTGTTAACGATGTACTGCCTGCATTGTAATGGTCATCTCCCATGACAAAGGCTACACATAAGCTAAGCCGTTTGTGTCCGTCTGCCCCTGGACCGTGCTCAGCACCAAGGTGCATTCCTCTTGGACTCCACCGCTACGACGCCAGCACCCTCCTCGCCATCAACCCTGGACGCCACCTCACCTGCCAGGACAAACCTCTGCTCCGTAACGGACATCGCCTTCACCATCACTGACGGATGCAGTATCACCCGCAAGGAGCACCCCGACCATCAAGGAGGAGGCATTGCCGTCACCTACAGAGGCACACTCCGACTGACCATGCACTCTAATGTGCCAAGGGTGACCATGGACCACATCAACTCCCAGATCCGGACCAAGCCCAAGAACATCCTCTGTGGCACCCTCATGTGCAGGCCCCCCGGGCCATGGCCCCCCATTCTACTGATCCAGCGTGATATTAGCAAACTACATTCATACACCATATACTCACTAGGGCCCATACATTCACACTACACTAATACTTACGCTGGGTATCAGATATACTCTTATATCAAAATCCCTGCTACCAATTACCTTCTGATTGAAGAGTAATAACTTACCAATGGATCCTTTGCTAATTGGGAAATTTAAAATGAGTGACATTCACTATAATACATAATCCTGAAATAACCACAGAGTCAGGAAGTTTCAAAATGTTTATCCAAAGTTTTAGCAGAGTAAAATACAGAAAAAGACACGGTATTTGATCAGAATACCCATGTGGAAGTACAGAATAATTATTACTAATATATGACGGTGTTTAAGGAAAAGAGAAGATAGGAACAGCAGCGCAACTAAAGGTTGCATATATTTACCTAAGTGCGAGAACCAAACCCTTAGCCAAGGATTTTGAAGAATAGGACCCTGGAAGGATGAAGAGCAAGGACCTTCTTCAGGATCAGGACAGGACTGGAGACCTCTCTACAACGACGCCTGCGCCGTTCCCCTCTCTGGCACTCGACTTCTCCTCGATTCTTCCCTCTCTCATGGACTCCGCCACCCCCTCCTCAGGACCTCTTCTGGATAGGGATTCAGTCAGCAACCGATCAGCTGGGCAGCCTGGAGCTCTTCTGTATGTTCTCTCTTCTCTGGAATCTAGCTCTGACTAATTTACTAATGCTATTTTCTACTATACCCTTCTACTCCCATGTACCTCCCCTAAATGTTGCTAAAATATGGGACCACTACTTCTGATTGGACAGGGACCGGAGGTAGATTCTCGCACTATGACAAATTTGGCTTAATTTGTGAAGCCTATTGTATTTACGTTCCCGCCCCTTCAAATTAATACATTCACTTTATTTCCCACCCGTCTCACGACAGATTTTATACATTTTATCCATTTTGCAACAAATTTAATACATGTGGTACATCCGCTTCGGTCAATAGGTTATGGCCTTGTAGAGCGTCCAAGTTGACTTCATTTTGGCAGTCTTTCAGGACACATGCGCAGAACACTCTGTCTCTCGAGTTTCAAGTCACCAACCCAGGCCCAAGATTACGAATTACTAAAAGTGCAAGAAGGAAATATTAATATCACAAATAAAACGTTTCACTGTATACCCACTTATCTTATTTCTAATCCCATTTAATTATAAAATCCTATCCCGCATTAATTTCGTTAAGAAATGACAATTTAGTAATGACACGAGAGCAAGCTTAAGCATGTGAGAACTTTAAACAGCCATTTTAATGCACACTGCGCAGAAGCAGAAATTCCGACCAAGCAAAGAAAGACGTCACACCATGTGATCAGGTTGTGACATGCGCAGATAAAATCCCGCGCTTAAGCAGCCATTTTAGACTAGGAACAAGCGTTATTCGTTAGTAAAACACATAGGCAAGCATCCTAACTATTCATGTAGTGTGTGCAAGGATTAATACGGACAATACAAATTTTAATATTAATACAATGAGGAAGATTGCATCCGAGCAAGTTTCATTTGCGAAACCTTGCTCCATCAATCCCCTCTCTGATGGCGTTTCTGAGCCATCAAAAACTACCCTTAATCAGATTCCAACTTCTAGCAAATCACTTCATTCTCATTTTCACTTTTAGCTTTTCTATTTTTACAATCTCCCTTCATCTTTTTGTATAATTCACTTTTCCATTCTTCCAGTTCAATCTCGTCCCTTTTTCTCTTCTTCCCTTTTTCTGTCACTTTACACGTTCCATTCTTTTTACAGCATTTACACCAAAATATTATTGTCAGAACTATTATTGCTATCCCTTCTAAGGGAACTAGTATTTGACCTATAAGTCCTTCACCTATATTAGCAAACCAGGTTCCAATTGACGATATACTATTTGTCAATCTTTCCCATACACTATCAACTTCCAGTGGTTTAAGTTCTTGCTCAAGTTTAGTTATGTTCTGAATATAAGTCCCAATTTCTGCACTCTTATCAGGAATATAAGTGCAACAGTGTTTCGTTTTCAATAATTTACAGACTCCGCCCTCTTTCGCCAATATTATGTCAAGAGCAAGTCGATTTTGCATCACCATAGACCTAATCGCAACCATTTCTGCATTAATCATTAGGAAACCTCCAGCAGTATCCGTTGATAAACGATCAACTACTGTAGACAATTTACATATCTTCCTTGAGTTCAGAATTATTCCCACTGAAGGTATCAATGCACCAAATATATCACCTATTATTTCTGAAAAGCTTGCTCTTTTACTACGTGTTAATTCACCATTGTTTTCATTGCTTCCAGTGTTTCTTTTTACGTGGTATATTTTGGGAAAAACTATTCCAAAGTAACAACTTCCATACCACCGTGCAGGAAGCCTAAAGTAAGCCTTATTCCCGCAGACATAATATATTCCAGGAAAAACTGAATCTGTTCCTCCTTTAAGTCCCCAACCTCCCAATATTAAAAAATTGTGTTCACAATCACTGGTACCGATGAAAACATTGTTATAGTCAGTCTTTAACCTATGAAGACACATTTTCCCCTTCTTTTCGAAATCCAGAGCCATAGCAGCTTGAGCTTTGCCAGGTGTGTAACTTCCCTCTTTCTCTGCCCAAGGTGGTAAATGAGCCTTATGTTCTGTAGCTTTCTTTTGAAAATCCTGTCTTCTATCTTCTACTAAATTCAAAAATATTTTCTCTTCTTCTAATAAAGAACATGTTAGATTGTGTCTACGTGCATGTGTTATGTCTATGGACTTCATTGTTAGGAAAAACTCTCCCATAAACTGTGCATCTAAAGCGCTAAGTACTGGATTCATTTTCTTGCGAATTGGAACCTCAGAAAATACAACATCTATATTGGAATAGTAATATTGTAATCTACCTGTACTATAAAATAAACTTGTTAATACGCTACATGAAATGCCATAGGTCAATGGTAAATGATGGTATGTTAATCCTTCTGCTACTGACTCAGGTAATTTCATACAGACATAACAATTACTAACTTCCATGGTGTCTACATACTGAAACAATAACTTCGTGAAAACATTTAAACTAGTGTCGTTATCAGCTATCACATGATGAATTCCTTCATCTTCTTCTGCCATTAATTCTATTTTATTTCCCTTCATGTTTGCTGTCCTTCCTATAGTTTCATTATTGTTCTTTTTATCTATTATCATCAGATAAGGAACTGCTACAATCAGGACTAACCATACTCTAAGCACCAATACTAGACTACATATGCAAATTGCACAGCATCTTCTACAACATTTTCTCTTTGGTCTCCCAGTATCTCTATCATCATGCATTTTTCGACAAGGAAGATTGCTCTTCTTATCTCTATTCCTTTTCTTCAGTGGATTCTTTTGTTTAGTCAGGGTGGTCTTGTTTCTTCTTCGTAAGTTAGTTCTGCACTTGTTCCTTCACCCCCACTGTCACTTGATTCTGAGCTTTCAAAGTCTTCAAGAACGATATACGTCCAATTAGGACCCTTGAATTTGCTGTTCACAAGTCTTAATCTTTTACTTTTTCTCTTCCCAGACTTTTTCTCTTGATCTGTTTGACTTGTTACTTCAGGTACTTGATCTGGATCTTCACTTTTGGTTTTTATGTGGCACTTCACTCTTTTGATGAAACTTGGCCAATGGTCTCCTTTTCTTGGCTTTTCTGTTTGTACTGTTTCTTTATTTCCGTTTTCAGATATCTTTTTATTTTCTCTGCTTTGTACTTCTTTATTTTCTTTGTTTACTGCTTCTTTTGTTTGTCCCTTTTCAGGTCTGATTGGTTTCTCTTCAGTAACCCCACAATGACTTACTTGATCTTGTTCCCTTTTTGGTTCTTTATGTTCATTTGTATTAACCCCTTTTTCTTTTGTGAATTCTTCTTGATCTATCTGCTTCTGATCAGGGCTTATTGCACTGTGAACTTCTGCAGCCTCACCTGCTTCTTCTAGACCTGTCTGTCCCTCTTCAAAGTTTATCAAATCTTTACTGTTTTTAGTCCAATTTTCTTTCCCTATCTGATTCAGTTCAGGATCTTTTACTGTCTTGTCTTCTTGATCTTGAACTGTTTCTTCTTCACCTATCTGATCTTCTTCAATTACTCTTAATTTTCTTTGACTTCTTGTTCGGTGGAAAACCTCAGGAACTTCGACCACTGGTATCCAATCCTGACTTGTGCTCGGTTGTTCTCCGTCAGCTTCTCTTGAACCTCGAGCCTGAGATTCTTCAACTTGGCAACCTTCAGCTTCTTCAGTGATTGGTGTCGTCAGAGTTTTTTTCTTCTTCTGGGTCTGGTACCCTCTTGGTGTGACTTACGTGAATCCAATTCGGAAATCCGGCACACTTCACTGCTGTATTTGTGGTCAATATGATTTGACAAGGTCTGCTCCACCTGGGTGATAGACACGTTTCTCTGGTGTGATTCTTCACTACCACCCAATCACCAGGATTCAGATCATGTTCTAGTTCAGGCTGCCGGGAAACTGCGTCTTCTCCAATCTGGTGAGAGACAGAACGCACTAGGTCAGCCAATCCTTTACAGTAGTCCAACACCATATCATCAGAAATATTCACCAGCCTATTTGTGGGAACATGTGTTTGTCTCATTGCTCTTCCCATCATAATTTCATGGGGGCTCAAACCTGTTGTTCGATCAGGTATACTTCTGAGTCCCATCAGAACAAGTGGCAATGCATCAGGCCACTCCAATGATGTTGATGCACACATTTTTCCCAACCTTGACTTTATGGTGCCATTCAATTGTTCAACCACTCCAGAAGCCTCTGGTCGATATGCACAGTGCAGTTTCTGTTTTATTTGAAATGCTTCACAGATTATCAGGATCACTTCGTTGTTAAAATGTTTTCCTCTATCTGATTCCAAAGATACTGGGAAACCAAACCTAGGTATGAGTTCTCTTAGTAACAGCTTGGCAACTGTAATGCTATCATTTCTCCTAGTTGGATACGCCTCCACCCACTTTGAAAACAGACACACTATGACTAGTACGTATTTCAACCCTCTGCATGATGGTAACTGTATGAAGTCAAATTGCAGTCTTATGAATGGCCCCTCTGCCTTCCCAATCTTCCCAAATCCAATTATTGTTTTCCTGCCTGTGTTGTGCATTTGGCAAATTAGACATCTCTGGCAAAGACTTTCTGTAACAGCTCTGAATTTGGGATTGTACCAATTTTGTCTGAATAGTCTAATCATTGCATCTCTCCCTATGTGTGTGTCTCCATGATACATTCTGGCCATTTGAGAGAGTAAACAATCTGGCATGACTGGTCTGCCGTCTGTACTGACCCATACTTCATCCTCTTTTCTTTGAGAGCATCCCACTTTGATCCACAAGTTTCTTTCAATTTCATCAACCTCATCTTGCAATCTTTTCACTTCATTCCAGGTTTCAGGTGGCATAAATAACATAAGTTGGCAGCTGATTCCCATTCTTTCCACCCTCTTATTCACTGATGTTCTGGTTCTGGCACAATATTGAGCCACCAAATCTGCATATCTGTTGCCAACTACCACCCAGTCATCTACTGACTGATGTGCGGCACATTTCACCACAGCCAATTCTTTTGGTGATTGTATTGCTTCTAGCAGTTCTTTTACAAATTGTCCATTTTTAATGGGAGATCCTGAAGAAGTCATGAAATCCCTCTGCATCCACAGTTGGCCAAAATCATGCACAACCCCATAACCATATTGACTATCAGTGAATATGGTTATTTTCTGATTCCTCCCAATTTTGCATGCTTTTATCAGTGCAATCAATTCAGCTACTTGTGCAGATTTTACACCTGGTAAATAGGATGCTTCGACTATTCCAGTTAATTCACATACTGCATAGGCAGCGGTTAGCTTACCATCTTCATGTCTCTGGCAAGAGCCATCAACAAACAGTTCTTTATCTGGCTTTTTAAGAGGCTGTTCCTCTATATCTGGGCGAGGTTTTGTACATAGTTCTGTAATCTGTACACAATCATGTTCATCTTCTTCGTCATCTTTATTTGTCTCATGATATGGATCTGGTAGTAAACTTGCTGGATTTATTATTGTACATCTTACCATGGTCACATTTTCGGCACCCATTATTATTCACTCATACTTAGTCAGCCGACTAGGAGTGAGATGCTTAGTTCGTGTTCTGGTCAACAGAATCACAACTGCATGTGGAACATATACTTTTACTGGATGTCCCATCACAATTGATTCACTTTGCTCGATGCTCAAACAAGTTGCTGCTACTGCTTTCAAACATCCTGGCAACGCAGATGCTACAGTGTCTAGCGTAGCAGAAAAATATGCTATAGGACGTCTGTCCAGACCATGTCTTTGAGTTAAAACTGAAAGTGCACAATTTTCTCTTTCATGACAGAATAATGTGAATTCTCTTTTATAATCCGGCATGCCTAAGGCAGCTGCTGAACAAAGGGAGTTTCTCAATTTTACAAAAGCTTCTACACTTCCATCTTCCCACTCAACAGGATCTTTTGCTTTCTTTTTGGTCATGTTAATCAAGGGCTTAGCCAACCTGGAAAATCCTGGTATCCATTGTCGACAGTAACCTACTATTCCTAAAAACATTCTTACTTGTCTTTGCGTTACTGGCATCTGCATTCTCTTTATTAATGCTACTCTTTCAGAGGTTACTCTTCTTTTTCCCCTCTCAATTTGATGTCCCAGGTATTTAACAGTTGTTGTACAAAACTGTAATTTCTCGGGTGATACTTTATGTCCTTCTTCTGCCAAAAGATTCAAGAGTGCTATAGTATCAACAACACAATCCTCTCTGGTGTTTGATGCTACTAATAAGTCGTCGATATATTGGACTAAGACTGAACTTCCTGGCATTACTAGTTTTTCAAGGCACTTTTTCAGTATCTGATTAAAAATGGAAGGGCTTTCTGTGTACCCCTGAGGAACACGATTCCATACATAGACTTTGTTTTCAAATTTAAATGAAAATAGATATTGGCTGTCTGGATGTAACGGAATTGAAAAGAAAGCTTGACACAGATCTATAACTGTGAACCATCCAGCATTCCAAGGAATCTGGTATATTATTACTGCAGGATTTGGCACTATAGGACAACATGGTTCTACAATTTTGTTGATTTTCCTCAGATCTTGCACGATCCTATATTTTCTACTAGGTTTCTTTAATCCCATGATTGGTGAATTACATGGGCTACTCATCACTTCTCTCAGTATATTTTGTTTGACCATCCGATTTATTTCTTCAATGACACCTGCTTTTACTTCTGCACTCATTTTGTACTGTTTCGTATTTGGAAAAATTGCACCTTCTTTTACAGTTACTTGGACTGGATCTATTTTAGCCATAAGTCCTACTTCTTTTCCGGTGAAATCCCATACTATGGGGTTTACTGTATCTTTTATTTCTTCTGGCAATTCATCTTTTGTTATTAATGAAAACATTTCATCTACTTCTGTTCCTTGTTTTGCAACCATAATTTTATATACATGATCTTCATCTGGTGTCTGTACTGCCACACCATCCGGCGTGCAGAAAATGGTGCAATTCATTTTGCACAATAAGTCCCTACCTAGTGAGTTTACTGGACTGGAATCGCATACTACAAATTGATGCATTTCTTTGAAGTTTCCAATTTTAACCTCCATTGGTTCGGTAAGTGGTGTTCTAATTCTTTGGTTAGCAACTCCTACAACTTGAATATCTTCACCAGAGAGAGGAAGGTTTGGGACATCTACTGTTCTCACAGTAGACCTGGTAGCACCAGTATCCAAAAGAAAAGTAATATCATTACCTCTCACTTTTCCTTCAACATATGGCCCTGATTGATCTACCTGCAGGGATGCGCCAAGTACGCATTCCTTCTCCCCCTCTCCTAGGCACCGTCATGCGTCGAACCCGCAAAAGTCATCCTGTAAAAGAAATTGTGAGGTCATATAATCATTCTTACCACTTCCCCCTGGGTATCCGATGTCTGTACCGTGCTTTGCTCTGCTTATATTACCCTGAACAGGTGGAGGTGGCAACTGACTGAGGATTTACCCCTTGCTGTGAGTCATTCTGCGTCTGTGAATTTAAACTTTGATTTGGGCCATTATTATTTCGAATCTTTTTACACTCGTCTTTCCAATGCCCCAATTTTCCGCATCCATGACAAGGAAATTTCTTTTTAGCTTCTTCTCTACTCATTCGTCCTTTCATTCTTCCACCATTTCCAGAATTACCATTCGTTCCAGAGTCTTTTCCCTGAGCTTCATTAGGATTATCTAAATTAATTCCCTGTTTCTCAGCCATTTTCACCTGTGCCCACATTACTTTCTCCTGCAATTTCTTGTGCCTGTCCTCAATGTCATCTCCACAATATTTTGCATATTTCAGAATTTTGGCGATGGGTTTCCCTTGCCAGCAAAGCATATGCTGCTTAATCATCTGACAAATCTCGGGCTTCAAACCATACACAAATCGGAATACAAACTGACTCATGTTTTTGTCTCCAATGTCCTCAAATCCACTATACTGTTTGAACACCTGTAAGAGGCGCTCATAATACGAATGAACTGTTTCACTGGCTTCTTGGGTAGTTCGATCTATTTTTACCCAGTCTGTTTCTTTCGGTGGTATTTTCCCTTTCAGGTATGTTATCACCTGTTGGTACTTTTTCATCACGTCATTTGACGGGGCACCTGTCTTTGGATCTCTGGGATATTCATCACTTGGCCATTCCACTGTGATTTTACAATCTGTCCATAAATCTGCAGGTACCACTATGTCAAATAGACCATCCAAATCCTTCAACAATACCTTTGACACCTTTACAAACCTTTCAACCTGCTTGTACCATTCAATTGGCTTTTCCCTCAACTTTGGAAAATCATTTGTAAATGATAAAATATCCTGTCTACTCCATGGGACATGCACATAACCTCCTCCTGCAACTTCTCGCATCGGGTACATTTTATCAGCCTTTTCTGTCTCTTTCATCACATATTCAGAAGCCGTTCGACTTGAGCGAGCTTCTTCCTTTTTCTTTGCCCACCTAGTTCTCCATTTATCTAGATCTCCCCATTTTTGCAAAACTAACATTAATTCTCGTATTTGCAGTCTTCTTCCAGAAGCATTCATATTTTCTAAATCTTTGTCTGAAAATTCTGCTCTATAAGGTTTCTGTAGTACTTTTGATCTCCCTATTTCGATTCCCATTTGTAGGGCTAGATTGGACAATTTTTCATGAAATAACCTTACATTTCTGGTGATACTCTTGCATAGGAACAGCAATTCTTCTTCATCATAAGTGTTTAAGCGCTCTACTCCTATATTTCCTGCTATCATTTCTTCTAACTCTGCCTTTAATTTCTGAATGTCTAGTAATTTTGGAGGTGTGCACATTTTATCTGATCCTTGTACCCACCTTTCTAAATCTTCAGGTGTTACTATGGTGGCACTCTTTGCCCCTGATGAAGTTATTAAACTTACATCTTTTGAACGCTCAGGTATTTCTTTTCTTGGAGTACCCTTTACTGGACCTCTGACAGGTAAATCCATGAGAGATATTGTGGAATCACAATCGCTAAAATGATCTTCAATTATAACTGGAGCTTCAAGTTTTTGAAAATTTTCGGGAGTATTCATAGGAGAAGATACGGGTATCAGAGGAGGACAATTTCCTTGTGTACCATATAATGGTACTACTGGACCAATTGTTACAGGAATAGTCAATGAATCAGGATGTGTTTTTATCTGGGATATCTTCCGTACTAATTCTGCTCTGGTCTTTTCTAATGCTTCCTTTTCTTTCTCATGAAGTATTCTATTCGGGGTGAATTCATGTAGCACCTGAGGTACCATTGGTGTTTGTGGTGGGGCACTAGGAGGAAGTCCACTTGACCCTTCCTGATACGGTGGAGGATTTCTCAATATTTCTTCCATAAACTCATCTTCTGAGTCTTCATGTCTCATTAAATGTTTGGTCTTCTCTGTACACTTGCCTCCTGATTTTTCTCCTTCTGTGAATAAAGGATATAATCCCTCAACAAGCATTGCTTCATCTGACCTTCCCTATTTTCGCGTAAATATCTGGGGAAAAATCCTGGATACCTCCCATTACTTCGAGATCGATCACGCTCAAATGCCTCAGTTTCCCACTCTTCTAAAGCTTCATATTGAGTTAATCTAGGTTTTGGTTCTAAATCATTCATCCTTTGTCTCAAATTTTGAAGAATTCACCCATTGAATGTGCCATTTTCGGGAAATTCTAGTATCCCGCCATTTTTGGTATATTTTCTCCAATTTTCTATCCATACACAAGTATGATAACCTCTCTCCATCATCATATATGATGCGGGCGTTTTGGCTGGGGGAATAATAATTCCCTCCCTAGTCTTGATTGGTTTGTCCTTTTTGAAAAAATTCTTGATCTTTTGTAAAACTGACATCTTTTTCTTTTCTCCGTACATCTTAGGCAAATACCTTTGTATAAAATTATATTCCGCAAACCCTAAAAATCTCCTATCTGGACGATTCCCTGTTAAAGTCGGATCGCGTTTTAACATGCAATCCTTATTCACTTAGAATTTTGCTTCTAAACTCTCAACCAATTAAACCTTTGCTAACTTCTAATTTTAAGCCAATCCTTTCGCGGCCTTTTTGATGGCGTTTCTCTGTCAACCCCTCCTTTACAATCGGCTCTTTTCTGTTTCCCACGCTGATCCAACCAATCCCAGTGCGGCACCTATGACATCAGTACTACTCCTGACTACTGACCCCTCCTTTACAAGGGTTTTCCCACGCCCGTGGATCCAACCAATCCCAGCGCGGCGTTTTGTGACGTCAGTCCCCTCTCCGGCAACTGACCCTCCCTTTACAAAATCTTACGTAAAACTTATTTTCTCTATAGTTCTTAATAAAATTTCAGTAACAACATAAAACATTCGCTATCGTGCCAGTTTCTCTAATTCAGAAAGATAGTTTCTCTTACACACTTAGTAAAACCTTTCCGTTTACTAAAACACACACTATGAGTAAAACCCTTCCGTTTACTCTTCACACAAGCTTCCGAAATACCTGTTACTTCTTCAATGTTACCCTTTCTAGGTGATATAACATCAAATTTTCACCAACATACTTCTTCCACTATTCTTATACGCATAGAGTCCCTAACGAGTACTGATAGCCCTGCTTAACTTTTTCAGTACTATTTCTGCCTGACAGATAACCTCACTGCAGTATGGCTTCTACCTGCCACCGGGGTATTCTGGACACCATAAAACAATACTCCAAAATAACGGATATTAGTTCATAAAAAATACAAAATAAAATTCTCATTACCCAATTAACAAAGAGTAACACAAACCGTCCTCTGCTTACCAGAAAACTGATCCAGCGTGATATTAGCAAACTACATTCATACACCATATACTCACTAGGGCCCATACATTCACACTACACTAATACTTACGCTGGGTGTCAGATATACTCTTATATCAAAATCTCTGCTACCAATTACCTTCTGATTGAAGAGTAATAACTTACCAATGGATCCTTTGCTAATTGGAAAATTTAAAATGAGTGACATTCACTATAATACATAATCCTGAAATAACCACAGAGTCAGGAAGTTTCAAAATGTTTATCCAAAGTTTTAGCAGAGTAAAATACAGAAAAAGACACGGTATTTGATCAGAATACCCATGTGGAAGTACAGAATAATTATTACTAATATATGACGGTGTTTAAGGAAAAGAGAAGATAGGAACAGCAGCGCAACTAAAGGTTGCATATATTTACCTAAGTGCGAGAACCAAACCCTTAGCCAAGGATTTTGAAGAATAGGACCCTGGAAGGATGAAGAGCAAGGACCTTCTTCAGGATCAGGACAGGACTGGAGACCTCTCTACAACGACGCCTGCGCCGTTCCCCTCTCTGGCACTCGACTTCTCCTCGATTCTTCCCTCTCTCATGGCCTCCGCCGCCCCTCCTCAGGACCTCTTCTGGATAGGGATTCAGTCAGCAACCGATCAGCTGGGCAGCCTGGAGCTCTTCTGTATGTTCTCTCTTCTCTGGAATCTAGCTCTGACTAATTTACTAATGCTATTTTCTACTATACCCTTCTACTCCCATGTACCTCCCCTAAATGTTGCTAAAATATGGGACCACTACTTCTGATTGGACAGGGACCGGAGGTAGATTCTCGCACTATGACAAATTTGGCTTAATTTGTGAAGCCTATTGTATTTACGTTCCCGCCCCTTCAAATTAATACATTCACTTTATTTCCCACCCGTCTCACGACAGATTTTATACATTTTATCCATTTTGCAACAAATTTAATACATGTGGTACATCCGCTTCGGTCAATAGGTTATGGCCTTGTAGAGCGTCCAAGTTGACTTCATTTTGGCAGTCTTTCAGGACACATGCGCAGAACACTCTGTCTCTCGAATTTCAAGTCACCAACCCAGGCCCAAGATTACGAATTACTAAAAGTGCAAGAAGGAAATATTAATATCACAAATAAAACGTTTCACTGTATACCCACTTATCTTATTTCTAATCCCATTTAATTATAAAATCCTATCCCGCATTAATTTCGTTAAGAAATGACAATTTAGTAATGACACGAGAGCAAGCTTAAGCATGTGAGAACTTTAAACAGCCATTTTAATGCACACTGCGCAGAAGCAGAAATTCCCACCAAGCAAAGAAAGACGTCACACCATGTGATCAGGTTGTGACATGCGCAGATAAAATCCGCGCTTAAGCGGCCATTTTAGACTAGGAACAAGCGTTATTCGTTAGTAAAACACATAGGCAAGCATCCTAACTATTCATGTAGTGTGTGCAAGGATTAATACGGACAATACAAATTTTAATATTAATACAATGAGGAAGATTGCATCCGAGCAAGTTTCATTTGCGAAACCTTGCTCCATCACTACAATCCCATTGTAGACATCATTTCACCCCAGGGTCTCCCATCCCCCGACGACATCCAACTCGGTGAACTCAAGTTCCACCTGGGCAACCCCAGTGACCAGAGCACCACCCCCTCCTGTCACCGACATCAGACGCAAGCAGCAAGTAACCTCAACAGGCCACATAGCAGGACACACGGTCGAGCATGTCACCTCTGACAGCGGGTACTTCAACTACAGCCATAACACCGGACTCTCCTGGTACTACCATCATTGGATGAATGACGTCTTCACCTTGCCCACCGGACACCAGCGCCGTCATCGCACCCCGTCGCAGCTGGATCAAGGCCACCGCAGAACGTCTGGTCAACTGCCTCCGCACCAACACTCCACCAATGCTACCAAACGATGACACCGCAGCGCGCAACCACCACCGATGGATCTCCAACATCCCTGACATTCGGGCACCCCTCATGATCGGCACTGCGTCAGTACCTTCCGCCTGCCTGATAACAGGCGTGAGGGCGAGGCAGTGCCATAGGGATAGGCTGGCCCCATGCATTGCTGGAGTAGCATCATGGTTGTGACACAACTGCAGCAATGTGTGACTTTAGCGCAGACAGATACGTCAGGATTCCTGACGTATCTGTCATTACTTGCGTCATGGAGCGCTGTTCAGTGAGTACAGCGCATCCATGCTGTTGCAAGGAGGGCATAATGAGAAGTGTTGCTAGGCTGTCTTGTTGCAGCGCAGCAACACTTTTCATGAGTGGGGCACAGGAATGCGCACTAATTCATTGATGGTGTTCATTCCTGCACTGTATTTTTGTCGCAGGGCAGCGCTGCAACATTGCCTGCAGCGCTGTCCAGCACCAAAAACATGCATACATGTGGGCCCAAGTCCTGTCCCCATTTTTAAGACCAGCTATTTTTTGGTCTTAAGTTCCTGCAGCTAACGGGCCTTAGCGCGACTTTTTTTATTGCTTCGCCGCATGCAAGGCGATAAAAAAACCGGCTGCTATTGCCTGTTAGCGACAGCTTGATAATAGGGCATTAAAAAAAAACCCGCGTTAGCGGCAAGAAAGTGCCGCTAAGGCGGCGATAAATGGCTTGATAATAGTTTCCAAAGAAAAGCTGCTGAACAGAAGTCACAGGTACCTCCATGGGCATTTAGAGAAGGAAATTATGAGAAAGGCGAGACATATGCTGCAATGTCCCTGGACTGGTATCAAAAGGGAAAAATATGTTTGCTTAGACTGAAAACTAACTATAATAATTATTTCATTGGTTCTAGTGAATGTGAACATACTTTCCAAATTACTGGAGGTTGGGGATTGAAGGGTGGAATTGATCCTGTTTTCCCAGGAGTTTATTATGTGTGTGGTAAGAAAGCCTATTACAGGTTGCCTGCACATTGGTATGGTAGTTGTTACTTTGCAATTGTTTTCCCAAAGGTCTACCATGTAGACAAAAGCAATAATAGAATCAATGAAATAAAACAAGGACTAACACGTAAGAAGAGAGCTAGTTTCTCAGAAATAGTAGGTGATATTTTTGGTGCACTGATACCATCAGTTGGAGTCGTTCTGAATTCGCATAAAATTCGAAAATTGTCCACAGTGGTTGATCGTTTATCAACAGATACTGCTGGTGGGTTCTTGATGATTGATACCGAAATGGTTGCAATCAGATCGATGGTTTTGCAGAATCGACTTGCCCTTGATATCTTATTGGCAAAAGAGGGTGGAGTCTGTGGCATGTTGAAAATTCAACACTGCTGTACTGATATCCCTAACAAAAGTAAAGGTATTGAGGGATATATTAAGATTATTACGAAATTACATGAAGATTTGACCCAACTGGAGGTTGACGGTGTCTGGGAGAGACTTGGTAAGAGTTTCTCTTCTGTAGGTAAATGGTTTTTTACCTTTGGAAGTAGTTTATTAGGAAAAATAATAATGCCAATGATTTTAGTAGCTGGAGTAGCCTTACTAATAATAACAATATATAAATGCTGTAAGTGTCAGTGTGGAAGAAAAGAGATGACAGAATCAAATAAGAAACGAAAAGCAAGAAAGAGAAAAAGAGATGAAATAGAACTAGAAGATATGAAAGAAGATTACTATGATGAAATGAAGGAGTTAGATAAGAAGTTGATGAGAAGAGAAAAGAATACTAATCTTTAGATAAATAAAGATGGCACTTGGTATGGTGGGTATTTTATGATGGCTCCAGGAAGCCATCAGAGGGGGGATTGATGGAGCAAGGTTTTGCAGAAAGAAACTTGCTTGAATTAACTCCCCCATAATACTTACTAACAGTGTAAATCACATGAACACGTGGGAAACCGCTTTGCGCATGCGTGCACTAATGTGAACTAAATGCATGAAAGAACAAGGCCATATTTTACATTGCATTTCGAAAGAAACAAAGCTAATGCATGTTTAGGCCGCATTTCGCATCTTGCATCTTGCTTTAAACGATAATAAATAATGCCGCTTTGCATGAAGCTTATGCTAAGAAAATATTAACAAGGGATAGTGCAAAAGTGGGTGGTAAACAGTGAAAAGTACATTACCATGTAATTAATGAATGCTTATGTTCTATTTGCCGTAGTGAGCCGAATGGGCCTGTATTTTCTTAAGTTGACCGGAAAGATGAGGGGCTGGAGAGTGAACAAAAATGACATGACAAAGCAGACTGAAGCGTTGAGCGCTGCAGAGAAAGTGTAAAGGTTCAAGGCTAACCAGCTCAAAGAACATTGTTCGCCTGCCAAAAGATGAGCATGGCCATGGGATCCAAGACTTCTTCACGGACATAGCAGAGAAATACATGTGAATTAGTGTGAAAATATCCAATATTGAATTAAACGAACGAGTCAACATGATGTAATGAGAGAGGATATAGAAAAATGAATGTACTGAAATTGTGATTGGGAACCTGGTGGTGTGATACACCACCTCCTAAAACTGACCAATAGAAAGTCGAATCCAGTGAATTGTTTCAACTAATGTGGGTTGGACATGTAGCTTTTGGGGTATAACTGTGGGTCCATTTGGGGGTGTGGTTGTGGAAGCTCTGATCGAGTGCAGAGGAGAGAGGGGTGCTGCGTCGCTGTCCGTCGGTTTGCAGAGAGGCCTAGTTGTTCCTGTCCCTGTCCTGTCCAGTTCTTGAAATCTTTGTCTCCTGACTCTATTTCAGAAGACCCCCACTACTCACAGATCCTTTGGGTTTGTATTATCTTTCTGACTCGTACTTTGCATAATTGACTTGCAAATGTATTTTTGTCTCTGAAACTTATGCCTCTTCATCTATCCACTCCGTCATATGCATATTTGTTTTGCATTATTTGCTGAAACTTATGTCTCTTCATCTATCCACTCCTTTATGTGCATATCGTTAAGTGCATATCGTTTATTGATGATGAGTATGACACTGTTTGCATTGTTGATTGATTTTCTCTTCCTTATGTGAGATTCTTTGTTTGCATTGTGACCTGTATATGATGAGCATTGATCATTTACATTTATTTGAGATAAACTTTATTAATCTTATTGAGAGTCTGTGATCATTTAACTGATTAGATAGTTAGTTAGTTCTATTATTACCATCAACTACTCAACTAATTGGTCCGTCGACCGAGAGGAAAGAGAGTTGATATACAGGTATAGTTATGTATTTAGAAATGATAAACATGAATCTGTGAAGGAAACAATTTTCCACGTCATTAAAACTTGACCACCAGTGCAACAGGGATTTATGAGTTGGGTGAATGTGTATGGGCCATTTGTATGAAAAATATTGATGAGTATCGATCCCTGATAAAGTGTATCGCTGGATCACTGTCATGAGGTAGACAGGCCACTGCTACCATGAGGTACATCATACAGAGATTGACTGAGATGCCAAATGACTCATCACTAAACTGAGTTCACTAACCTCATGTGTACACAGCTGTACTATGCCTGTATTGAGGAGTGTTCATTTTATTACTAGGAGCAGTGATTTTATAACGTGGATGTTGAACCAGGTCGCACGTGGATCACCAGCACCACAAACAAATTTGCTCAAGGAAATCTGACTAATCGAGATTACCAAACTCAAGTGGGCAAACTAAACAGCACTGATACCCTTGAATGTCCTGTGTGAAGTAATGTGACATATCATTTATAAAAGAAACGATGCATGGCATGTAATTTAAAATTGCTCAAGTGTCGATTTACATACAGAAATACAAATAAAAATGCTACATAAAACTGCTAATATTATAGAGAGTTTTTAACGTAATCTTGTTTTAGAGCACGCGCATGCCTGAATGTAAATATTTGGAAATAAACATTGGTAGAATCGCCTAAACTTTTCAATGCTAACGCTTTCCCTCAATTCAGGAAATGATGCATTATTTGGAGAGACTCCAAAATCCACTGAGGTCTTTCAATCCAAACTCTATTATATATATGCAATTATATATCAGCCAAGTGTTTCTATTTATGGAAAGTCAGGGATAACGGAAGCAATATCACATACCCTTTGACCTTCAATGACGTTACAGGTTTGGCCCCTTGGCCACCCCTGATCCCTCAGCAGTCTCCCTTTTGCTGCTGAGCGGGTAAAAGAAAGAATAGACTCTGCAGAAATCAAATAGTGTTTTTATAGACCTGTATACTTTCTCTTCCTGCTCCTGTCTTGACCCTGAAACAGGACAGTACCAAGAGTACCAAAGAAGGGCATATCAGTGGTGTAACAATAGCTCCCGCAGGACCCGCGGTGCGGGGGGGAACCCGAGCTCCAGGGGTCTCCCTCCGACACTGTGCGGTGGGCCCCTGGCCTGAGAGCTCCTGACTGGGTCCGGAGCGTGGGGGCCCCCTCTGTGTGCTTTGCAGAGGGCACCCTCAAGTTTTGTTATGCCACTGGGGCATGCCAGGCGTAGCCGCTGCTACCCCTGGTTATCTCGGACAGACAACCATGAATACATGCGCACTTCATTATAATCATGGCTCTGCTTGATACATACATCATCTGCATCACACACAATGTCAAATGGCCTAGCATGTATCAAGACAAATATGTTTGTTGAGCCTCAAGCATATTTGCATTGAAGTCAGGGGTTTAGTCCCCCTAAAATGTTATTTCATTTTATTTAATGTTTGTAAGAAAACATTAATCTCTTTTTGTTGACAAATGTTTCTTACTTCTTAATGTTGTGTAAAAATACATCTAGAATTACAGCAAGACACAATTCACAGACAATAATAATTATTCAAGTCATTTCTAAAAATAAAACGCCATACCAGCAAAGTGGAACAATCCCAAAGGGAAGATGGAAAAGTTTAGAAAAATAAAATGTCAGCACAAGTTAACTTTCCAGAGGTGGGACATGCAGAGTGCAACAGGCTAGAACTGTTAAATATACCAAATACTAAAGCCAAAAAATACTAACGGGGTGATAGAGGATAAAAAAACATAAATACATTCCAAATATACAGTGGATAATGGAAAATGAAATATGAAATTATATGCAATGAAATGGATTTGGTGACAGTTTTACAGCTCACCAGGAGCCATATTACAGAATACGGCGTGCTCTCTTTGTTTGTGCCGGGTGCACCTTTCAAAAGGTGCACCCTGCACAAACAAGGAGACTGTGCCTGTTTATATTAAATGTGCTGGCCCCAGAGCAGCTATGAAGTCATGATGCCCTGGGGGCAGCGCATTCAAGTGAAAATATGGAGTGGCTTTGAAGCAGCTGCTCTGTGTTTCACTGTGCAGGCAGCAACCCGCCTGCACTTTTAAGAGGGGAGAGAGATCCCCTTGCAGGTGGGTGCAGTAAGTGACTGCACCCACCTGCAAAGGAATGTCTGGGGGGACCATAGGACACCCTTTTCCCCTTCCAGAGGGCTGTTATCAGGAAGACACACTGGGAGTGTGCCTCCAAACAGTTTAACTACCTCTGCGCCCGCATCTATGATATCGCATGGGCGCAGAGGCAAAGGTATTCCCTCATTTGCCTGGGGGGCACGCCCCCATAGAAATGAGGTAACACCCTCTGGTGATAGCACTATATGTGTGCCAGGGCTATCTGTATTAGAGAAAGGGCCGCACATGCGTCTGCGGCCCTCTCTGTAATACCAAAGTGCCCCGGGGGCACGCAAAGCGGGCACACATGCCCGTTGCACCCCCGGGGCACTTTCCATAACACGGCCTCATGTGCACCTATGACACACTGAAGCCCTACAGTCAGTGTCTGGGGGCTGCTTCGCAGAGGTGTACCTGAGACACAATCGCCAGTGTCACGGTTTGATTTTTGTGAGTATACTTTCATGGCAGACCCCTAATTGTTATGTTTTGTATATTTGAACTATGTTTGAACTAGGGGTGTCAGTTTATATGCTGAGAGAGCTTTCGCTATGAAGTGTGTAGCAGGACTTATATGTTTATTTAGTGTTACATGGAAAACAAGTCTGGTGCATGTAGCACGTAATGACTTAGCATTGCCTTTTGCATTGTGTAGCTGTGCATACAGAGTGCAAGTGAAGGCCTGAAAGCAGAAAGCCGTCCAATTGGACAACTTTATTTTGCAGCTAATAAAATTGTACTGGATTGCACTGTTTTTCTAAGTCATGCTAACTAGAACAGTGAGGAAATGTCCCATTCTCTGTCTCATGCACTGTTTGTACGCATGACAGCTAAAGAGATTCCTACAAAGTAAGTGACCTTGTGTGTTCTGTCCTGTAGGAAAAAAAGTAGCAGATTTTTCCTTCAAGTACCAAGGGGGCTTCATGTATGTAACTCGCAGGGTTGATTTTACTTAGAAAACCTATGTGGGCCCTTTTTTTTTATATCAATGAGCGAGGCCAAAGGATCTGAATTATTTTTGCAGATTTCAACCCCTTACCTCAATGTGGCACTTAGATTGAGAAGTGGACCCCATAATCACAGGATCGGGGGTGAATCACCAGAATCCCACTTTAGCGGCACTAATGGAGGATTCGCCACCCTGAATGCTGACAAGATGGCAGCTGGTTGGATGAACAGATTTGAGAAGTTTTTAAAAAAAGTTGAATCTGTTCCCATTATTTGAATCTATAGTGCTCGTACCTCATCTATGAGTTAGCTAGAGTATTTGTAAAGTAAATACATAGCCTGCAGCTTAGCCCTTTGGATGATGCTCTATATCACGGGTACTCATAGTACGGCCCGCGGGCCGCCAGCGGCCCGGCAAGCTTCCTTGGCGGCCCGCGGACCTTGCAGACATCGTACCTGTGTTTGCAGCGCGGACTCACTCTGCTCTATGGGGGCCGGGCGATTCCAGGATAGTCAGAGTGGAGATACAGGGGCTAAGAAGAGGCGAAATACAACAAAGCCTCCATTAACAAGTAAATGGTCTTTTAAAGACCTGTGAAGTACTGGGGTGTGGCTGTGTGTGCCCGGGAATCTGTCTCAGCCCGGGCTGCCATACACGAGGGGGGGGGGGGAGGCTGAAGCTGAAAGTGGTCTTTTCCAGGAGAAAACGAGCTGGCTTTTACATTACACAGGGAGAGGGGGAAGTGGAGGGCTGGTGACGGGGACGTGTAGACACAGTACGTGTGCACTGCCCGAGACAGATAGAGATAGAAACAGATAGAGATAGGGACAGAGATAGACAGACAGCGATAGAGACAGAGAGAGAGACAGAGACAGAGAGAGAGGCAGGGACAGATAGAGGCAGGGACAGATAGAGGCAGAGACAGGGACAGACTGACAGAGGCAGAGACAGATAGAGGCAGAGACAGATAGAGGCAGAGACAGATAGAGGCAGAGACAGACACAGACAGACAGACAGACAGAGACAGAGACAGACAGACAGACAGAGACAGACAGAGACAGACAGACAGACAGAGACAGACAGACAGAGACAGACAGAGACAGACAGACAGAGACAGACAGAGACAGACAGACAAAGACAGACAGAGACAGACAGACAGACAAAGGCAGACAGACAAAGACAGACAGACAGAGACAGACAGACAGAGACAGACAGACAGACACAGACACAGACAGACACAGACAGAGACAGACAGAGACAGACACAGACAGACACAGACAGAGACAGACAGAGACAGAGGCAGACAGACAGAGACAGTCAGAGACAGACAGACAAAGACAGACAGAGACAGACAGACAGACAAAGACAGACAGACAAAGACAGACAGACAGAGACAGACAGACAGAGACAGACAGACAGACACAGACACAGACAGAGACAGACAGACACAGACAGAGACAGACACAGACAGAGACAGACACAGACAGAGACAGACAGAGACAGACAGAGACAGACAGAGACAGACAGAGACAGACAGACAGAGACAGACAGACAGAGACAGACAGCGATAGAGACAGAGAGAGAGATAGAGGCAGACAGCGATAGAGACAGAGAGAGAGATAGAGGCAGAGATAGACAGAGACAGACAGCGATAGAGACCGAGAGAGAGACAGAGGCAGGGACAGATAGAGGCAGGGACAGATAGAGGCAGAGACAGATAGAGGCAGAGACAGATAGAGGTAGAGACAGACAGCGATAGAGACAGAGAGAGAGATAGAGGCAGGGACAGATAGAGGCAGGGACAGATAGAGGCAGGGACAGAGGCAGAGACAGAGGCAGAGACAGAAGCAGAGACAGAGGCAGAGACAGACAGGGACAGAGAGAGAAGCAGAGACAGACAGGGACAGAGAGAGAGACAGAGGCAGGGACAGATAGAGGCAGGGACAGATAGAGGCAGGGACAGATAGAGGCAGGGACAGATAGAGGCAGGGACAGATAGAGGCAGGGACAGATAGAGGCAGAGACAGATAGAGGCAGGGACAGATAGAGGCAGGGACAGGGGCAGACAGATAGAGGCAGGGAAAGGGGCAGACAGATAGAGACAGGGACAGGGGCAGACAGATAGAGGCAGAGACAGGGACAGGGGCAGACAGATAGAGGCAGAGACAGACAGAGACCGAGAGATGGAGAGGGAGACAGAGGGAGGGAGACAGAGGGAGGGAGGATGGCGACAGGTAGAGGGAGACGGAGGGAGGGAGTCAGACAGAGAGAGGGCGACAGACAGAGAGAGGGAGACAGACAGAGAGAGGGAGACAGACAGAGGGAGGAGGGCGACAGAGGGAGGAGGGCGACAGAGGGAGGAGGGCAACAGAGGGAGGAGGGCGACAGAGGGAGGAGGGAGACAGAGGGAGGGTGACAGAGGGAGGGAGAGGGAGACAGAGGGAGGGAGACAGAGGGAGGGAGACAGAGGGAGGGAGAAGGAGAGAGAAGGAGGGAGATAGAGGGAGGGAGACAGAGGGAGGGAGACAGACAGAGAGAGGGAGACAGACAGAGAGAGGGAGACAGAGAGAGGGAGACAGAGAGAGGGAGGGAGGGAGACAGAGAGAGGGAGGGAGGGAGACAGAGAGAGGGAGGGAGGGAGAGAGAGATAGAGGGAGGTTGAGAGATAGAGGGAGGTTGAGAGATAGAGGGAGGTTGAGAGATAGAGGGAGGTTGAGAGAGAGAGGGAGGGAGAGAGAGAGAGAGGGAGAGAGAGAGGGAGGGAGACAGAGGGAGGGAGACAGAGGGAGGGAGACAGAGGGAGGGAGACAGAGGGAGAGGGAGACAGAGAGAGAGAGAGGGAGGGAGACAGAGAGAGAGAGGGAGACAGACAGTGAGTGAGTGAGACAGAGGGAGACAGAGAGAGGGAGACAGACAGAGTGAGTGAGACAGAGGGAGACAGAGAGAGAGGGAGAGAGAGAGGGAGAGGGAGAGAGAGAGAGAGAGAGAGAGAGAGAGAGAGAGAGAGAGAGAGAGAGAGAGATGTGTGTATGCAGGGTCTGGTGGCTCAGTGGACGAAGGCATCCGCTGCAGGGGCCTTTGTTCAACCTCATGGTCACAGTTTTTTTGCTCTAGCCCCGCCCCCTCGCCCACTGACCCCACCCCCACCGGTGCGGCCCTCTGCCACAAACCACACTGTAAATTTGGCCCCCGGGAGAAAGTTTGTGAGTACCCATGCTCTATATTGAAGAAGCAGACTTTAGAATTATAGTATTGTGAATTTGTGTTTGACTTCCCCATTTGGAAAATATGTTACTAATGAAGAAAACAATAAAGAAATTAAATATAATATTTCCCCAGAGGAAAAAAATATTTTTATTATGGGTTGACAGTTAAGGATTGATGATAATTTGCAATCAAATCAAATAAAAAATCCTTTGTTTCTAAGAAATAGATTCTTATAGAAATATTACATAAGCTCAATTTAACATACTTAGGGCCTGATTAGGATGACGGTAGGACTGCCATCCAGTATAGCGGTCCAATCACCGCAATATGATATGGTCGATTCAACCGCTGTGGTCGGAGGGACCGACCGGCGCGTCCGACAGGCTCAAGGAGCCCGTAGGGCCATCGGTTGGATCACAGTCCCTACAATAGGGGCGGTGCCTGCGCATGCACCACCGTAGGGTTTACTATGTCCCTTTTCAACAGCCTTTCCATGGCGGTCCGACCGCCATGGAAAGTCTGTCATAAAGAGACTTTGGGGGCCCCTAGCAGGGCCCCGTGCCTCGTGGGCCTCCGCTATAAGGCCCAAGAGGCACCTATGGTGCCCCCGGAAACATCCATGCTACATGTGCCAGGCACCACATGGTGCCTGGCACAAGGTGTATTGATGATTCAAAACATCCCCTATCTACTGCAGCTTGTGCTGCAGCCTTTTCCGGGCCGCAGCAAAAGCCGCAATTGAGAAGGGAATTTTTCCGACCAACTACTCGGCGGCGCATCTTAATTTGGCGGGTGGAATCGCCGACTACATGTCGGTCAGTTTCTAACCTGCTGCGATGGCGTCATAATTAGGCCCTTAATTACAGGCATCATAAAAATCATTCAACACTGAGTTTAATCAAACAATCAACCCTTGATGTCAGCCTGAGATAAAAAGACATGCAATGATGATTTGCAGGATGATTGCCTAGTATGAAACGTTGATTCACATAATTGTTTTGGTGATGCTCACAGCTGTCATTGGTGTAAAGGTGGTGATTGATGGTTTTAACAATATTAAAAAAGTATGCTGAAGGTAGGACTTCCTTCACTTAGGAATCAGACAACACATTTTATAACTAATCAAGACCAGTGATTTTTTCTTAAACTTTGAAGAGCTGAATTTTTTGTTGATTAGATAGTTCATCAGGGTTTATAAGAGGATTGCTGTAGTGTGAATTTTGTAGAAGTTTTGCTCTTGTCCAGTTCAGATTTCTGTCAACCTGGTTGTAAGAGCCTGATTTAGAGTTTGGTGGATAGGGTACCCCATTGCAAATGTGATGGAGTACCCTATCCTCAAAACTATTGGTTTACATCGTACATCGAAAGCTTCCCCTGACCACCCAATGGGGTTGGGACCATCTCAGGAAGGGCATTACGCTGCCCGTCCCATATATGGTGGACCGTGAAATAACATAACCGTGCCCTGCATAACAATACCCCCACTTACTTAGCACTAAAGTTAGAGCAATCGGGAGGATGCAGACAATTGCGAAGTGTGAGGTCACTACTATTGAAACCACAATCCTTCCATAAAAAGAGAACTGGCTGCAGAGCTTTTTCAGGGATTGCACCGAAGATTTGGAACTCCCTCCCTCCACTGGTACGTGGAATCTCATCCTTTACCTCCTTCAAAAAAGAAGTAAAAATGCTTCTACTGAACAAATTTACATCCTAAGGCTTTAATTCGATGTTGACTAATAGTTACCTATGATATCCAGATATTTCTGTCTACCTCTTTTGGATTTTATATAATTACTTAATGTATATATTCTACCTCAACCTCCTAATGTCTAATAACTGTGTACTGTGAAGTGCTCTGATGCCCTCGTGGATCATTCTTTGTTGTCTACTAGTCACCTATGCTATCCATATAATACTATATACCTCTTTTGTACTGAATAGCGAATACCAAATGTTTGTATACTACATCAACCATCTAATGTTTAATAATTATATACTGTAAAGCGCTCTGATACCCTCGTGGGTCACGTTCGCGCTATATAAAACTTTATAAATAAATAAATGTCCTTTTTTTCTGTTGGTACTCCTGCTTTGGAAGTTTGTTTCGGAAAAAACTAAAAAAGTTCAGAGGTTTGGTGGACAACCGTCGAAACAACAGCAGATATCCACCAAACATTCTGTACCTTGAAGTGTTCCCTTCATGGTACAAAGATGACCGCCCTATCTGACAATTATCTCTAAATGTAACAGACGGAGTACCATCAGGATGACAGAAATAATGTCCTATCCCATCCTGATGGACACTACCCTGCCCATCCAAAGCTAAATCATGCCCTTAGTTTCTACCTCATAGTTTCAAATCTACTAGCTCTCTGTTGTACCGCTTGTTCACTTTCTTTGTATTCAGCAATTACTTTCCATTCCTAGAGTAGAGCCAGTAAGTCCATAGTCTAATTAATTCTCTGTGAAAGCTGCCTACTATTTCCTCCAGGGGTATGAATTGATTTGTATCGAGTGGAAGTATGAAAATAATCATGAACTCTAGTGGAAATGATTCATAGAGGCCTGTACTGCAATGTTTTGACGTTGACAGTTTTAAAGATCGGCAGACTGAAAGTGATTAGCGACTAATCCAAGCATCTATGAGCATACTGGGGAAAGGTTCTGAGGCTGATTTGTCTAAGAGATCATCTACCCCTAAATTTTGGACTTGTCAGGAAGCGGGCTGGAGGTACTGCTTACTACATAGTATGGCTCAAGTGCTGAGAAGCAATACTCAAAATCCACTCATACTAAGTTTCTTTCAGTGAAGGAAAAGCTAGTGGTTTTCATAGTGTACTGGTGCTGTCTGGAATGAGACTGATGGATGCACTTAGAACGTGCTACGTGGCAGCATGTTGACAACGAGCTGCTATTCCCAGCATACCACAAACTCTTGAGTTATCTTGACAGACATAGCCATTTTGGAATCTTACTGTAGTGAGGGTCTCACTGCGTAGATCTCAAATTCTTCTTGAGAAGGCCATTTACTTTTAAGGATTCATATTGGTTAACTTTGGGAATAAAGAAAAGTATTCTGAAAAGTTGTGTTATTCAAGAAAGAGAAGTTTGAATCATTTCATTAAACATTTATTTAAACTCTTCTAGAGACTTGGTTTGTTACTTGATGCTGAGAGTTCCTGTCACAGAAGAGGAAGGATTCATATTTTGTGTACTATGTTGAATATTGTAAGAAATTGGGTTTCTGGATGGCAGATGTACGCACCCTGTCCAAGTAGGAACCACAATCCTAGCCAGGGTAATTCAGAGGCACACCATAAATTAACCTGTGCTCTACCTCTGGTAACTTGGCACGGAGCAGACAGGCTTAGCTTTGGAGGCAGTGTGTTTGTGCAACACTCCAAACAGTAAAACTGTGAAAACATCACACAAAAAGATGTCACATCTGTTTAGAAAAATAGAACTTAGTTTAATAAATGAAACAAGACCAAAACGACAAAAACCCAATAAGTTGAACTGTTGAACTTGAGATATGCATTTTCGAAGACTAAACTGCAAAATAGACCTTAGAAGCAATTAACGCTTATGTGGGTTATCTGGTCGCACTGGACCGGGACAAAGTCAAGAGTTCAGGCATACAGCGATGGAGCGCGGACCAGACACATCGATCCAGTAAGGCACACTGAACAAAAGTACCTTAATCCTGGTTGCGTCGACAAAGATGCAGGATGCAGCCAAGTGGTGCATCAGTGTTCTACGGGAGCAGCACTTTGTACCCACTTCCAAGTGCTCAGGACTGGATTAGCATCACTTGGCAGGGCAAGACTCACATATGGCAGAGTCCAGGTGCTGTAGTAGGGTGGATGGAATTCTTTGATGTCCCTGAAACTTCAGAACAGGAGGCAAGCAGACATGCCCTTTGAGTCACTTTGGTTCTGGGTTGGAGAGATGCAGGTCCACTCCTTCTCACTCCCAGTCAAGAGGACACCAGGCAGCAGGTCAGCACAGCAAAGTAGGAGTCCAGCAGAGTAGCAGTCCAGCAGAGTGGCAGTCATTGTAACAGCACAGCAGTCCTTCTTCCTGGTAGAGTATCCACAGTTCCAGAGTGTACTGAAGTAGTGGTGTCTGAGATCCAGTATTTATACTTTAGTGCCCTGGTTCTGGAAGGTGGAACAAGCTTTTAGACAGTGGCTTTGAAGTGCAGAGAATCCCCTTCCTCTCCTGCCCTGGCTACACGCTGGCTGGACTGACAATACAGGGTCATTAGACCTATTATGTTTAGACAAGTCACAGCCTATTCAGGGCAAGTGGGGCTTTTCTTAACTTTGCCACCCTCCCCCATCAAGTCAGTAATGGCCCATTAAGGTCCATCAAGTCACACCTAAGCTCCCACTATGTGTGGCTGTCTAGAGGGAATGGACAAGGCCCAACTGTCACCCACCCCAGACGTGTATTCAGAGACAGACAGAAGACACAGAATGGTGAAAGAAAAAGCCAACTTTCTAAAAGTGGCATTTTCAGACTTGCAACTTGAAATCCAACTTTACCATAAGTTGTGATTTGAAATTCTGAGTCCGGAGACACCAAACTAGAAATAGCTATCTTCTCCCAATTGCAAATTACACTTATAAAATGTAATAAGGTAATCCCGATGTTAGCCTATGAGAGAGGTAGGCTGTCAGGATTCCTGCCACAACTCACCTCTCTTAACTATCACAATATACCAGGCATGACTCATATCATTCCTCCCAACACTTATGAATGAACAAACGTCTTGTACCCTGACTTTTGACCATAATATTAACCCTGGGCGTAAAACCTGCTTCGCTCGTGGAGTTTGCGGATTTTTGCTCGAGCAGACCAGCTGGATTCCCCCGGGCCATGCGAAGATGATGTATTAAGACGCTGTGGGCGATTTTCTCACCCATTAATTGAAGACTTTTATATCTATACCCAGGGGCGGCACTTTAACTGTGCATCACCCATGATCAGTTGCTCCCCGCATCCCCCCATCCCTCCTTTCTGTCTTGAGGAAGACCCGCTTGCAGAGGATATAAACTGCCCTCATTGCACTAGGGTCGAAACGTCGACACTCTCCCTACTCGGGGCCTGTACCTGTTATTATCCCAGCCCTACTTGCTTACAGACAAACGTTGTTTGCGCATTTTTGAGAAATAACAAAATGATTAACCATGAACTAACTAATGGACAGGCCTCAATGTAGAACTGGTGCAATCATGAATCACGACCAGTTTTACTAATAAGATTGTAATATAAATAATGATGAATCATTGTTTTTCTTGATTGGATCTCCCTCTTATATATTCTATCTTACTCCACGAGCACTTTCTTTCTTCACTTTTTCCCTTGGAGCTACCACTCCTCTGTTTTGAACATTGAATATGATAAAATGGTATGAAAAGTGACCGAATAAAATACGAGTCACATAAAAACAATTGTGTGTGCCTTTTTGGATTTCTTTTGGATTTTGAGGATATATTTGAATGTGTTTTAAATAAGTTAACGGTACATTATTGAATTAAACTGTATATGTACCCTATGCTGTCTATGATTGCTTCAGACAACTAAGATTTAACATAAGTCTAGGACCATTGTTTTTCTATATCAATTAGTACCCAGGTCCATTGACTTTTGTGGGTTACCCCATTATATCTTAATGGTTTGTTTGATTGGGGCATTGCACCTACATTTTTTTGTACTTTTCATCATTTTTTAAAAATGTATTGTGGTGGGTGGCCTGTAGTTTCAGTAGGGGCCTAGTTGTTTCTTTGTACGTAATTTTTCTACTAGTTTTCTTTTATAAAGGAAACATGTTGCAAAGTTCACTACATTTTCTCCAACTTTTGAAATCAATTTGCAATATTTATTTAATTCACTAGCCCAGTAGTCTGCCAATAGGCCTTTCAGCCAGTAGGCCCAGAGCTACTTATGGGTGCATGAAACAACTGTTTCTGTGGTGTGTGTTGAATTTAAACATAATTTAGGGCATGGATGGCATTGGATTGAAATGCAAGATGTGTTTTTTTTGGTATTTCACTTTTTTTTATGTGTGTTAAATAAATGCCTTTGTTGGATGTGTGTGGTTGTTGTCATTGTTGCATTAAAGCTGTGTTGTTTAGCATGCCTCCTTCCTTTGTCTGGCCAGTGTGCGAGTGTGTTTGTAATAGTGGGCCAGCATTGGCCTTGGCTGAGCCTCCCCGTGTGGCCAGGGGCCATTTTGTAAAGTCTGTGTCCATATAGGCCTGCTGGAGTTCAGTGTTTTCCAGGCCTCCTGCTTGTTGTTGTTGTGAGTGACCATGTGGCTGGTGGCCATTTTGTGGTGGTGGTAGTGCTTTTGCCATAGACCTACATGTCTTCTTTCCTTTGTTCCTTTTGGTTTATTGCTTCTTGTTGTGGCCTGCCTGGTCATGTGGCTGGCAGCCATTTTGTGAAGGCATCCAGTGTGCTTTTGCCATAGGCCTGCATTGTCTGTCTTCCCTTTCTTGTTGTGGCCTGCCTGGCCATGTGGGTGGCGGCCATTTTGTGAAGGCAGCCAGTGTGCTTTTGCCATAGGCCTGCATTATCTGTCTTCCCTTTCTTGTTGTTGTGGCCTGGCCATGTGGCTGGCGGCCATTTTGTGAAGGGGCACCCAGTGTGCTTCTGCATTAGGCCTGCAAGCCTTCTTTGTGGTGGCCATGCCTTCTTGCTGGTTGTTGTTTTGCATGCAATTTTTTCTTCTTTTATACTGCAAAAAATGTAGCACAGTTCCCTACATTTTCTAATAAATTTGCAACATTATTGATTTGAATTGATTGATTCACTATGTGGCCTAGTCTGCCAATGGGTTTTCCAACCAATAGGCCCAGAGCTACTCATGGGTGCATGAAACAACTGTTTCTGTGGCGTCTATTGAATTTAAACATCATTTAGGGCATGGATGGCATTGGATTGAAATGCAAAATGTGTTTTTGTGGTGTTTTTCACTTTTTTCATGTGTGTTAAATAAATGCCTTTGTTGGATGTGTGTGGTTGTGGTGTAACTTGCAAACCTTTTTTAGCCCTGTGGATTTTCGTTTTTGGCATTGTTGTATTAAAGCTGTGTTGTTTAGCATGCCTCCTTTGTGTGGCCAGTGTGTGAGTGTTTTTGTAATAGTGCGTGGGCCAGCATTTGCCTTGGCTGAGCCTCCCCATGTGGCCAGGGGACATTTTGTAAAGTGTGTGTCCATATAGGCCTGCTTGAGTTCATTTTTTTCCAGTCCTCCTGCTTGTGGTTGTTGTGAGTGACCATGTGGCTGGTGGCCATTTTTTGGTGGTAGTTTGTGTGCTTTTGCCATAGGCCTGCATGTCTTTCCTTTGTTCCTCTTGGCTTATTGCTTCCATCTATTGTCAGCTACAGCTCCCTTAATTCTGCATCCCACGTGATGCACAATGCCAAACCTGGTCCGTTACATTTGTATTTTTGTTCTTCTTCTTTCCTATCCTTCCTGAGTGTACTGTACACTACAGTACACCAACCATGAAAGCCCTTGTTGTTGTCAAAGTCTCACAAATGGCTAAACTGTATTGTTATGTTTTTTTAATAACTGAGGTAATAAATGTAATAATATTAATAACACTAACAAGTGTAACCACACAATAAGTTATATATTATATTGTTTGTTTCTACTAGGAGTAATTGAACCACAACAATGAATGCCAGGTTTCACTGATGTTCTTCTTGCTTCTTTGCTTTTAGGTGCACAAAAGAGGAGACAACATCACCCATTGTACTGCCAGACAGAAGTCCTGCTGCGCACGACATCACGTGACGTGTAACCACAGACATCTCTTCAACTTGTGCCACTGCGTGCTGCTGACATCTTCAAGATGGCCCCAAAGAAAGGTACCAGGTCCAGTACCAAGAAAGTTGCCAGTGAGAAGAAGGCACTGCCACTTAACAAGACCGGTATGTCACCCAAGACCTTTTTTGGGAAACCAAAAACTGCGCCTGCAGCAGTGGTGTCCGGGGAGCAAGCTGGGAGCAGTACCCCTGCATCTGTGGACCAACCCCACCAACCTAGGCCCAAGCCCATGTCTTTAGCAGACGCAGCCAGTCTAATCATGAGTCCAACGCCGACGAGCAGTGATGTTGAAATTGACTTATCGTTATCGCAAAGTAGTACCCAATCAATGCAGGAAACTCAGATAAGTGGGCAACAACAGCCGCAACCACCCCAATAGTAGTTGTTCCTCCCGAAGTAGGGGCAGTTCAGGATATCGAGCTTCCTGCAGAGGAAGAAGAAGAGCAAGCCACTCTTTCAGAAGATCCATTGTCTTCCAGATCCCCAGCAAGGAAAAGGAGGGTTAGTCCATCAACTTCTTCTGAAAGCCCCCCTTCTGAGAATATAGCACCTTACATTGCATGCGCTTACAATGCATGCGATTACAACGCGGTCGTTACAACGACCGCGTTGTTACATCGCTGTACATTACAACGCAAGTCGTTACATCGACTTGCTGTAGGGGGCGCGCTGGACTTAGGAATAGTATAATTTACTATTCCAACTCCAGTGTGCGCAACAGTAGGGAAGGTGTTGGAATAGTAAATTATGCTATTCCTTAGGTTAGCGCCGCTCCTACAGCAAGTCGATGTAACGACTTGCGTTATAATGTACTGCGATGTAACAACGCGGTCGTTGTAACGACCGCGTTGTAATAATCGCATGCGTTGTAATGCATGCGATGTAATGGCCGTTTCCCCCCTTCTGATGATCTAGACAGCACTTGGAAGCCACCTCAGTCTGAGAGTGAGAAACGCCACGAGACAAGGCAAGGGAAAAGGAAAGTTCCAGAAAGCCTTAGAGTTATGGAGGTAGATGTAGAAGAGGAGGATGATGACGAGACAGTCATCATGGACATTAGTCCCGCCCCAGTGGAGACCGACATTACCCCATCCCAAATTGCTGTGAGGGATGTGGCACGGATACCACCAACACCACCTCCAGCTGCCATATTTCGCTGGCAGCCACGTACATCCACCACAAGTACCACCACTGTAGAAGTAGGTACTGCAGAGAGTCAAACTTCACACCCACCTACTAGTTCATCCAGCATTGCAAGTGGCACCAGCAGCAGCGCCAGGAAGTTGACCTCCCCAGTTTGGGACTTCTTTTCGGTTAGCAAGAAAGAGGTGAACATTGCTATATGCTCCATTTGTGGACAAGGTGTTAGTCGGGGTAAGCTTGGTACAAACTATGGTACCGGAGGCCAAACAACCCATCTGAAAAACACCACTTGATCCAGTGGGAGGCGCGCCTTAGCGGCCAAAAAACTGCACCCATTGCTCTTGGTGGGGATGAAGAAGTAGAAGATACGATCGCGGTGGAAGGTGAACAAGAGGGAGACATTTTCTCTGGTACACAAAGTAGCCCTGTCCCCAGCAGTGCAGTGGTACCGCCCACATCAGCAACATCTCAGTGGCACATGAGTAAGAGTCAGGCGGAGACACCAAGGGGTCCCAGGCAAGAGAGTACCGCAACAAAAAAATGTGCGGCGTTGAGCCTAACAACATCTGGCGTCAAGAAGTCACCTGCATCAGTGGCACCAGAAAAGAAAAAATCCAGCCTACCATTCTCAGCATGTTTAGGTTGGAGGGGCAGTACGAACGCAACCACCCAACGGCACATTTGTACAATGCGAAGCTGGCTAAAATGTTAGCGCTGGACCTTCTCACTTTTTCTTTTGTGGAAGGGGTGGGTTTTCTTGAATTTGTGACAGCCATCTGCCCAAAATGGAAGGTTCCCAGCCGGTCCTATTTCGCCAGAGTTGCTGTTCCAGCACTACATCACGACGTGCTGGAATTGCTTGGACAAGCTTTGCAGCAGAGTGCTGTTCACACTATCCACCTGACAACTGACATATGGACCAGTTGCCGAGCCACTGATTACATGTGCATCACTGCACACTGGATCTCTTTTTTGGGGGTTAGAGAAAAGAGATCTGCAGCAGGTGTTGTTGACACTGCTGAGATTTTTAATACCACTCATAAACATGCATCTGTAGCCATGTTCGCCATGGAGAAATCTCATACTGCTGCAAACATTTTGGAAGACTTTGACAGCAGGGTCTTTGAATGGCTGCGCCCAAGAGGGCTTATCATTGGTTTTGTTGCCACGGACAATGGCAGTAATATAGTTAAGGCCATGTACAATGGTGGCTATTTCAGGGTCCTGTGTTTGGTGCACTGCGTTAACATCATTGTTCAAGACTTTCTGAAAAGACTGAGTCAGCAACTTACTGACCACCTGCAGAAGAATCTGCACACATTTCAGCCATTCTTTTAAAGCCCGGGAGCAGCTGATGATCATTCAACGTGAGCATAGAATGCCAGTTAAAGCACTCATCCAGGAGGTGCCAACATGTTGGAACTCAACTTATTACATTCTTGAACGTCTGTTTGAGCAGTACAGACCAATCAATGAATATGTCATGCAAAGAGGGGATGCTATTGTGAAAGGCATGATCATTGAGATGGACAATGGGGCCTAGTTAAATGCCTGACAGAGATGCTACTTCCTTTCGAGCTCTTCACAAGTGAAGTCAGCAAGGAGGACTGTCCAATGGGCCAAGCTATCCCATTGTTGCACATGCTACAGGAACAGCTGAAGGGGGTGTCTGCAATGTACGCAGGTGTGGAGGAAAAAAAAGAAGCATATGAGTTGGTGGAGTGCTTAACCCTTCGCTTATCTGAAAATACAAGGGTGCAAACAGGCATTGTGTCATCCAACCATTACATTTCTGCCACAATTCTGGATCCACAGTACAAACAAGTACTGAACACATTGATTCCTTTTTTAGAAGGGGATGTTGCCAAGTACAAAACTTGGATAGCTGCGGAAGCGAGTCGCTTAGAACAAGAACGGCTGGGAATTAGAGGCCTGCTACTCCAGCCCACAACAAGTACTGCGGTGCAGCCGGCGTCAAGTTCAACCAGAGCCTGAGGGCAGTGCGGTTGGCTCACAGCAGTCAAAACACCAAGAACAACATCAACAACAACAACAACAGGAGCATCAGCCCCACCAAAATCGGCACAGGAATGGTTTCTACAGCAAGGGCTTGTTAGGTCCAGTGCTGAGGCAAAGGCAAAAGATGCCGAGCAAAGCGGAGCACCCCTGAGCATTGAACGGATGGTCCAGGCCTATCTGGATGACCCAACAGAGGTCTACAATGATCAAAACCCATTGGTGTATTGGTATGGGAAAAGGGGCCAATGGCCAGTGCTCAGCAGGCTGGCGATAAACTATCTGGCTTGCCCTATCGCAAGTGTCTCTTCTGAGCGTGTTTTCAGTGCTGCTTGTGCCGTTCTGACAGTAAGAAGGACCAGTCTCTCACCCCAAAACGTATAGAGGTTAACCATGATCAAAATGAATCAGCACTTTATACCACCGGATTACACCATACCTGAAGTAGCACAGCAGAAAGATGATGACGGCAACTTAGGTCATGGAAGTAGTGTGTTAGATGACCTACTTCTGGGTGAACCACCAGAGTTTGAGGATGAGCTCTACTTCCCTGATTACTAGGCTTTCGACTTGTTACTTTCTTTTTTACTTATTTACTTTTATTACTTGTGTGTGTCTCTGTCTTTCTGGTTCGAATCACAACAAATCCATCTCCACCGTCTTACTCTTTTATTGCCGGATTGGAGTTGCAACTGTGTGCAGTCAGTGAAGAAGTAACTCCACTCCTCCTAGTCCTGCTCCAGTCCACTCCTGACTCGCCCTAAATCCATTTCCCTCCAGTCAGACATTGGATGGAGAATAGTACAAGAAATGTGTGCCTGCCTCGTCGAGTCCCTCCAAAGAACCTGACTATAGGTATCCTCCTTTCCAAGTTGAGAGGGACTGCTCCTTAAGAACAGGTAAATGATGGCATGCATTGGACGCTGACTCTGAGTGGTTGGTGTTTGTGTTGTTGTTGTGCAAGAAGTCTACTAGTATAATCTACACACAAAAAAGTGACTCAAGTCAATGTTTCCCTTCTTGTTGTTTAATAACAAAATTGTACTACTGCAGACCGATCCATTGCATTTTTGATTCTGGAATCTGAACTCACTCGGTACACTACAGAGTTGGACACCATGATGACCATACTATACTCGCAGTCAGTCAGTAGGATTGGAGATGATTGATGGAATAACTCGGGCATTTCATGAAGTGGCCTACAAGGTAAACAAGTCAACAACAACCACACCAGACCTACATGTCTGTGTAGTGGTGGAGGCGAGTGTAGTGGTGTGACTGACAGCGGTGCATTGATTTAGTTACTTAATTTGGAAAGTGGTATGTTGCTTTATATGTGTGCTCAGTGCTGTCTGGCTCAAAATCTAAGCTAAGTGGAGGTTGAGTGGGCACTGCGGGCCTGCTCTGTTCTGTTGTTGTTGTCGGTTAATGCTGGAAACAGAGTAGACATGATTTAGCCATGCCGCCTATGAAAGTGTTCTTGTTGCACTCCTCCTTAATTTATGCATTTTAACTTTACTTTTCTCCTTGATTTTTCAATATCCCTTTTGTTTTTCCATCTACACTTACAGGCCGGCCTTTACCCTGTGCTATACGCGGAAAAACAACTCACACTTACCTTACTAATCCGCATCCGCCAGGCCGGCAGTGGCACCCAAGATTGATGGACGGAGCGTATATGGAAGCAAAGAAGGACCAAGGGGAATGCCGAGATGCAACTCCCAATTTGACCATAACATAGTAACTTATAGTATCATCGTCTTTTAATTTGATTCATTTTTTCTCTTCAATCATTACAACTGTGTGTGTTGTTGTTTATTATGTTTGCTTATAGATTTGACCCACTACAGCTATTTTTTAATTTTCTTTGCTAGCTTTAAAAGGAAGCCCGGCACAACAGAACATAAAATGTATGTAATTTGGGTCTCTCTGGGGCAGACAGGCAAGGCAATTGCTTAATAATAATAATTAATAATTTACTGCTGCCCTGTACTACTAGTATAGTACTTCTCATCATGAACCATCAACTCATCATCATGCATGCATTTCCTTTTTCTCCCTTAACAGATTTATGATGGTCGTCTGCCAAGATTGTGTGTTGTCCATGTGTAGTGTTTGTCTTTGTCAAACCTTTCCCTCAAATATCCCTTCCCAACCATCCATCAAACCCTAACCCTCTTCCCCCCGACTGTGTGATTTATATTGAGGTGTGACTAAATTAAATTTACACCAATAATTGATCACACACTTGCTGGGGCGGATGTGGTGAAAGCAACACTAACTCAAGGCAGGGCGAGGATCTTCTTCTGCTCTAAGTATATATATATTAAATATATCCATATCTATATCCATATCTATATATATATTCACTGAAAAAACCATAGGTTTCAGGCACGTTATAGTTAGAAATTTGCATTTAAAAAACCTTAGAAATTCACTGAAAAAACCATAAGGTTTTAGGGACAGTTGGACATTGCACTCGTACAAAACCCGTGAAATTCCCCCGTTATAGTTAGTTCAGGTAACTATAACTCGCGCCCCGCAATGCACTGCTGATGACGTCACATATTACATCACTCATGACATGGTCAGTGACATCACTGATGACATCACTGATGACATCTCAAATGACATCACTGATGACATCACTGATGACATCATCCATGTGAGAATTTAATGCATCTTCTCACACCCTAATATAAGTTTTGAAACACCCACTCTAAATTACAGACTGCCATTCTCAAAACCATACACACTCCAATACCAATAAGTACATACCCACTCACTGATTCTTAGGTCTACACACACACATCTACTCACTCACCCGTACAGTCACTCATACTTACAGTCACTCAGTACAGGACTATCATATGCACTCATACACCTATATAAACACTCACACAACGCAACTCATCCATAGAGGTATTCACACACCTAGTCAGTCATGCAAATAATTAATCACACTCCAATTTACTCACCTATACAGTTATACACACCAGCTCACTTACTCATAAAAATACTAGCACATTCTTACGCTCCTATGCAATCACTGATGCAAGCACACACTCATCCATATAGCCACTCTCACAATCACACACTCTCACTTATAGCCATTTATATACTCCAACACACATATATACTGCCTTTCACATATGTAGTTACTCACACATGTACCACTGAGATATACATTCAATCACTAACACACCCATACACACACTCACCCACCCATACAGTCCATCACAGACGCACTCTTGAAACCATGCACCCAGTGAATCACCCACTCACACATCTATGCACAGAGTCACACACACCCCACCCACACAAACACTGAGGCACCCATACAGATACTCAGAGAACCAATCCATAACCCATATAGACACTCATTTAGCTAGTCAGAAACCCATGCAGTTGCTTACACAACAACAGACAGACGGATACAGACATTCACACAGTTTAGTCACTCACCCATGCATCCAGTAAGATACGTTTAATCACTCACTTATAGACTCAGTCACGCACCTACTAAATCATCCATTCAGGCGCTTCTACACCCACTCATTCTTCAATACGCCTTTCCCTAAATATATTAAACATATTTAAACTTTACAGAAACACACAGTCACTGGATGATGTCATCAGTGATGTCATTTGAGATGTCATCAGTGATGTCATCAGTGATGTCACTGACCATGTCATGAGTGATGTAATATGTGACGTCATCAGCAGTGCATTGCGGGCGCGAGTTATAGTTACCTGAACTAACTATAACGGGGGAATTTCACGGGTTTTGTACGAGTGCAATGTCCAACTAACTATAACTGTCCCTAAAACCTTATGGTTTTTTCAGTGAATATATATATATATATGTATGTATGTATATATATATTTATGTATGTATGTATGTATGTATATATATATATATATATATATATATATATATATATATATATTCGCTCATTTTGCACCGTTTGTTCGGATCACTCTCGGACGGGTGCTATTACCGTGGTGGTGCCCCCACGTAATATTGCAGCTCAAATTCTTTCAATCTTCAACAAAAGAATTACAGCACTCGCGGGGAAAGTTGAACCGGTGATTTTATTCCGGAACCACAACAAACGCGTTTCGGAAACTCCTTCTTCAGTGTCTACCATCTGCACTGAGAGGAGCCATTTAAATTACCCTGCATCGTGTCGACATAGACATAAAAAATGGACTCTATAGCCTCAACATGAGCGCCATCTTATGGTGGTATTCTAACGCGAATTTCATATAATATAACATCACACTGTAATAAATCGCATCACATGTGTATTCACAATTTCATATAATAATTTGGCCGTGAATCGGCTTTCATGCTACGTAAGTCTCCAAATAATCGGAAACTCAATCACAAATAACATTGCTTCTTATAAAAATGCATCATATTGAACATTCATTTTGTATAAAACCATGAAACAAATCATAATGAAATTCTCCATCACGCCATAAATCGGCATATACCACTCAAGGCACTCAATTAATCTTAACCTTGGTCTCTCATGACCTCTCCATATCTCGCCTTCTATTGGCACATCATTACTGTCTATGTCGAGACAACTCAGCAAATTAGAAAAATTTAGAAAAAAGAAATCAGCAAGAATCATAAATGTTTCTACATCAATCACTCCCAGGATCCTCATCTGCCTAGGTGCACTGACAGCTCTTCACCGCTATTCAGGCCATTAGGTGCCCTCGTTTGCATATCAATGATATAGCGGGACCCCCCTGGGGTTTAGTGGTACATGATCTATACAAAAGTATTGCAACAGATTTCTGTTGCTCTGATGTTTAATAGAAAAATGCCTGGCGACTGGATAGTTCAAGTCTTTGTTCGCGATTGCCCGTTGGTGTTCCAATACGCGAATCTTAGCGCTATGTATAGTGCTGCCTATATATCTGAGCCCACATGGGCATATCAGACAATAGACAGTATGCGTTGTATGGCAAGTCAGAAATTTCTTAATCACATTCTGTTTCTTCAACCCCGCTACTTGATAGGAGAGTACTCTTTTACTATTGGCACACGCCTTACATTTCCCGCAGGGGAAGAAACCTCTCATCTCTTTCAATGTTCCTTGTCTGCCAGGTAACTCTTCTAGGTGGCTGTGGACCAATTTGTCCCGCAGCGACCTAGCCTTCCTGAATGTAACTAGAGGAGCATGGGGAATATCCTTTCCTATGATGGCATCTGTTTTCAGGATATGCCAGTTTCTTCTCAACATGCCCCTGAAGGTATTAGCATCATCCGAATAGGTGGTAATCATTCGGAATTTGCCTTCATTGCTATCCTTGACGCTGGACAGATCATCCTTTTTATCAAGAAGTTTCTTTCTAGGGATTCTCTCTACTTTCTTAAGTGTGGTTTCTAAGAGATCCCTATTATAACCTCTGGCCATAAACCTAGCTATGCTGTCTTTTGCTGCGGCTTTAAAGTCGCATTCCCTAGAGCAGTTACGTTTCAGCCTGAGGAGCTCACCATAGGGTATGCTGTTTATTAGTTTAGGAGGGTGACTACTGTCAGCATGTAAAATAGAATTGCCGGCAGTCGGTTTTCTATACAGTTCTGTTTCCAGCACCCCTCCCTGAACATAAACCCTTAAATCGAGATAGTTCACTGCCACTGAACTAATCTCTGATGTGAACTTTAAATTCACCTCATTTTTGTTTAAATGTAGTATGAATTCCTCAGCCAAACTTGACGACCCCTTCCATACAAGGAAGAGGTCGTCAATGTATCTGTGCCAGACAACTATCTCCTTGACCCATTTAGCATTCTCTTGGGTCCGGGTTACCTGCTGCGGAGGCACCGTTTCTGGCGGCACTGAAAACGGAAGGCAGCACACGGACCGGCAACCCGAGAGGAGCAAGCTACATGAACCGGGTAAGCCGAGTGTGTGCTTAGCGAGTGAGCGCCATCAGAGACAGGACGAGGGGATAAGTTTACTTCAAGGGAGTGCTAGCAGCCCTTCCACGACATCACTGACAAGATGTTCAGTGAATCAGCGCGCAGAGAGGCAGCCATTGATATATTTAAGAAGAAGTCAGAGACAGGATCGCCAAGCGAAAAGGCGAGCGTTAATGTTTCCAGCACTCTATATGGATTGTTTACAAAATTGGAGAGACTGTACGAAAGGGAAATGAGGAAATGGTGGGAGGCTACCTCCCTCCAGAACTATATGGACGTAGACAGGGTACCAAGAGGTCTACGAATATACACTGTACCAGCTTATGAGAACCCGGACCCCCTCTTATTAGAAGAGTGGGCGGAGCACACTGCTTTATCATGCAAAGGCAGTTTGAAGATCCTCATTACATTTGCCTGGAGCGACAGAGAAAAGGCGTTGATAGAAATAACTACACTGGAGGAAGAAATTTCTAAGGATTCTGATAAGAATAAACAAGATGAGCTGAGGGAAGCTATGAAAAAACGCTTGCAGAAATACGAGCTGAAAATTAAACAAAGGAAACAGGACAAATTCGAGAGGGACGAGAGAGACTATTCACAAGGAAGAGTACTGACGTTCGCAAAAAGATTTGATGGCCCGAGAAAAGAAATGTCCAAAAAAAGAACTGCTCCAACACCAGCAAGAGTGGATACTTCAGAATCAGACATTACCGAAGGTGAGCCTTCAGGGGATGAATTGGCAGAAACCTCTGGCGGTAAACAGAAAACCCCTTTTCATATGGAATTCAACCTCATTCGCCAGTCCTGGCTGAGAGGTGGCAAAAGCAAACCACCGGAAGCCACAGAAGAACAAGAAGAGGGGGCTGGAAGAGGAAGAGGGAGAGGAAAAATAACAGCAAGGGTGACCAAGAGCAAGAGAGGAGGGAGGTGGTAAGGGAAGCAGATAATTTAACTATTATGAATTTAACACCAAGGACATTGACATCTATAGAGGAATCGGCGTTGAAACTGGGATTGACTTTTTGTCCAAACGATCGATTAGAATTTACGCAAACCAGGATAGATCTCTTTCAGTTCGTACGCAAGCTTAAATTGCATAAATTCTTCAAGCTGAAACCTACCATCAGGGAGTCAAGACAGTTAAAAGCAAAATCAAGGGACACAGACATCCTAGTAGTGGATGATTTAACATCTTTGGAAATATTGGAAGATCTGCGTCTGGAGCAAGAGGGCAATAGGGATAATAATGATGATTTGGCCTCAAGAACGAGACGCATTGGTATTGAACAGGAGGCACCAGTGAGTCCATTTAAACCAGCATCGCAGTTCATGCCGCAGATGCCATTTGATGCCATCGACGCATTTTCCGATGCGGTAGTCAAAGATCTTGTCAAATTTAGACAGCATATGAAACCTATGCATAAAGAAAAGAATATGACTAAAGATCAAGAAAGAACTTTGATCAATCTACAAAAGGATACGGGGATCATCTGTAAACCCTCAGATAAAGGGGGCAATATTGTTCTCATGACTAGGGAACAATACTGCAGTGAAGCGTTGAGACAACTGAATGATGGAAGATATTATGAAAAAACCAGTAAAGAAAGGTACAGCGAGAGTATCAAGCAATACCATGTCTTAATCAACAAGTGGCACAATAAATCGATGCTTGATACCGATGAGTATTTCTTCCTAAGGAACACCAATCCAATAATACCAACATTCTATCACCTTCCGAAAGTTCACAAAGACGATGTCAGTCCACCAGGGAGACCGATTGTGTCATCTATAGGGAGTCTCACGGAGAATCTTTCTACCTTCATTGACTATTTCTTGTTTCAATCGGTTCTACAATTGTCCTCCTATATTAAGGACACCAAGGATTTCATTATTCAGATTGGTAAACTGAAGTGGGAACCAACATATTGGATGATTGCACTAGACATCACGAGTCTCTACACGTGTATTAACCATCAACACGGACTGGATGCAATCAAATATTTTCTGAAAAAGAGACCTTTGAAATTTGCGGAACACAACAATATGCTGATTGAACTGATTGAATTTTGTTTGTTGAATAATATCTTTTTATTCCAATGGGACCTCTACCGACAGATCTCCGGGTCAGCGATGGGTACCTGCTTCGCCCCCAGCTACGCGAATTTATTCGTGGGCTGGTGGGAGGAGCAGGTAACCCGGACCCAAGAGAATGCTAAATGGGTCAAGGAGATAGTTGTCTGGCACAGATACATTGACGACCTCTTCCTTGTATGGAAGGGGTCGTCAAGTTTGGCTGAGGAATTCATACTACATTTAAACAAAAATGAGGTGAATTTAAAGTTCACATCAGAGATTAGTTCAGTGGCAGTGAACTATCTCGATTTAAGGGTTTATGTTCAGGGAGGGGTGCTGGAAACAGAACTGTATAGAAAACCGACTGCCGGCAATTCTATTTTACATGCTGACAGTAGTCACCCTCATAAACTAATAAACAGCATACCCTATGGTGAGCTCCTCAGGCTGAAACGTAACTGCTCTAGGGAATGCGACTTTAAAGCCGCAGCAAAAGACAGCATAGCTAGGTTTATGGCCAGAGGTTATAATAGGGATCTCTTAGAAATCACACTTAAGAAAGTAGAGAGAATCCCTAGAAAGAAACTTCTTGATAAAAAGGATGATCTGTCCAGCGTCAAGGATAGCAATGAAGGCAAATTCCGAATGATTACCACCTATTCGGATGATGCTAATACCTTCAGGGGCATGTTGAGAAGAAACTGGCATATCCTGAAAACAGATGCCATCATAGGAAAGGATATTCCCCATGCTCCTCTAGTTACATTCAGGAAGGCTAGGTCGCTGCGGGACAAATTGGTCCACAGCCACCTAGAAGAGTTACCTGGCAGACAAGGAACATTGAAAGAGATGAGAGGTTTCTTCCCCTGCGGGAAATGTAAGGCGTGTGCCAATAGTAAAAGAGTACTCTCCTATCAAGTAGCGGGGTTGAAGAAACAGAATGTGATTAAGAAATTTCTGACTTGCCATACAACGCATACTGTCTATTGTCTGATATGCCCATGTGGGCTCAGATATATAGGCAGCACTATACATAGCGCTAAGATTCGCGTTTTGGAACACCAACGGGCAATCGCGAACAAAGACTTGAACTATCCAGTCGCCAGGCATTTTTCTATTAAACATCAGAGCAACAGAAATCTGTTGCAATACTTTTGTATAGATCATGTACCACTAAACCCCAGGGGGGGAGATAGAGTTCAGAGGCTTAGGAGGCTAGAGTCCCGCTATATCATTGATATGCAAACGAGGGCACCTAATGGCCTGAATAGCGGTGAAGAGCTGTCAGTGCACCTAGGCAGATGAGGATCCTGGGAGTGATTGATGTAGAAACATTTATGATTCTTGCTGATTTCTTTTTTCTAAATTTTTCTAGTTTGCTATGAGTTGTCTCGACATAGACAGTAATGATGTGCCAATAGAAGGCGAGATATGGAGAGGTCATGAGAGACCAAGGTTAAGATTAATTGAGTGCCTTGAGTGGTATATGCCGATTTATGGCGTGATGGAGAATTTCATTATGATTTGTTTCATGGTTTTATACAAAATGAATGTTCAATATGATGCATTTTTATAAGAAGCAGTGTTATTTGTGATTGAGTTTCCGATTATTTGGAGACTTACATAGCATGAAAGCCGATTCACGGCCAAATTATTATATGAAATTGTGAATACACATGTGATGCGATTTATTACAGTGTGATGTTATATTATATGAAATTCGCGTTATAATACCACCATAAGATGGCGCTCATGTTGAGGCTATAGAGTCCATTTTTTATGTCTATGTCGACACGATGCAGGGTAATTTAAATGGCTCCTCTCAGTGCAGATGGTAGACACTGAAGAAGGAGTTTCCGAAACGCGTTTGTTGTGGTTCCGGAATAAAATCACCGGTGCAACTTTCCCCGCGAGTGCTGTAATTCTTTTGTTGAAGATTGAAAGAATTTGAGCTGCAATATATATATATATATATATATATATATATATATATATATATATTCACTGAAAAAACCATAGGTTTTAGGGACAGTTATAGTTACTTGGACATTGCACTCGTACAAAACCCGTGAAATTCCCCCGTTATAGTTAGTTCAGCTAACTATAACTCGCGCCCCGCAATGCACTGCTGATGACGTCACATATTACATCACTCATGACATGGTCAGTGACATCACTGATGACATCACTGATGACATCTCAAATGACATCACTGATGACATCATCCAGTGACTGTGTGTTTCTGTAAAGTTTAAATATTTTTAAAATATATAGGAAAAGACGTATTGAAGAATGAGTGGGTGTCTAAGTGTCTGTATGGATGATTTAGTAGGTGCGTGACTGACTCTATAAGTGAGTGATTTAACGTATCTTACTGAATGCATGGGTTAGTGACTAAACTGGGTGTATGTCTGTATCCGTCTGTCTGTTGCTGTGTAAGTGGCTGCATGTGTTTGTGACTAGCTAAATGATTTTCTATATGAGTTATTGAATGCTTGTCTGAGTATCTGTATGGGTGCCTGAGTGTTTGTGTGGGAGGGGTGTGTGCAACTCTGTGCATAGATGTGTGAGTGGGTGATTCACTGGGTGGATGGTTTCAAGAGTGCATCTGTGATAGACTGTATGGGTGGGTAAGTGTGTGTAAGAGTGTGTTAGTGAGTGAATGTATGTCCCAGTGGTACATGTGTGAGTAACTACATATGTGAAAGGCAGTATATATGTGTGTTGGAGTATATAAATAGCTATAAGCAAGAGTGAGTGATTGTGATAGTGGCTGTATGGATGATTGTGTGCTTGTATCAGTGATTGTATAAGAGCGTAACAATGTGCTACTATTTGTATGAGTAAGTGAGCTGGTGTGTGTATAACTGTATAGGTGAGTAAATGGCAGTGTGTTTAATTATTTGCATGACTGACTAGGTGTGTGAGTATCTCTATGGATGAGTGGCGTTGTTTGAGTGTCTATATAGGAGTAAGAGTGCATATGATAGTCCTGTACTGAGTGACCGTAAGTATGAGTGACTGTACGGGTGAGTGAGTGGATGTGTGTGTGTAGACCTAAGAATCAGTGAGTGGGTATGTAGTTATTGGTGTTGGAGTGTCTATGGTTTTGCGAATGGCAGTCTGTAATTTAGAGTGGGTGTATCAAAGATTATATTAGGGTGTGAGGAGGTGCATCAGATTATCACGTGGATGATGTCATCAGTGATGTCATTTGAGATGTCATCAGTGTTGTCATCAGTGATGTCACTGACCATGTCATGAGTGATGTAATATGTGACGTCATCAGCAGTGCATTGCGGGCGCGAGTTATAGTTAGCTGAACTAACTATAACGGGGAATTTCACGGGTTTTGTACGAGTGCAATGTCCAAGTAACTATAACTGTCCCTAAAACCTATGGTTTTTTCTGTGAATTTCAAAGGTTTTTAAATGCTAATTTGTAACTATAACGTGTCTGAAACCTATGGTTTTTTCAGTGAATTTCAAAGGTTTTTTAAATGCTAATTTGTAACTATAACGTGTCTGAAACCTATGGTTTTTTCAGTGAATTTCAAAGGTTTTTAAATGCTAATTTCTAACTATAATGTGCCTGAAACCTACGGTTTTTTCAGTGAATTTCAAAGGTTTTGTAAATGACAATTTTTAAATGTATTAATTGTTATATTAATTTTTTTCATACTGATTTACTACATTTTTAGAAACAATTTTTTTTACATATTTTATTTGTCAAATTACATTGTAATTACATTATACATTACATTACAAAAAATACTTTCTCAGAATGAATTACTTTAGTTTAAATACTTTGCAGATAGGCAATAGACTTTTAAGTACAGTAGTTACAGTTGTTGCAAAGGGCAACACATTTTCAAACACAATGCAACATTCAGCTCAATGTGAATTTCTAGTTAAATGCAATTAGTTACTTTATGGATTACTTTTGTAACCACAGGACTGGATCCTAGATTCAGTCCTGGTACATCTCCTGTAAACAGTTGAGTAAAAGCGTTTTGGTTACAGTCGTGATTTTTAAGGAATATTATTGTATTTTAAAAGTTGACACTTTGAAACTTTTTCTCATAGAATCACCAATGTTATCCTATGGAAGGAAATTCACTTAGCAGGTAAAAACTGTTATCGTTACTTTTTCTTACTCAGTGTTGGATCCTGGATCCAGCACTGGTGCATCTCCTGTAAACAGTTGAAAGAATGCGTTTAAGTCATACAGGCGATTTTTAAGGAATATTTGTAGTTTGTGAAAATCAACACTTTGAAACTTTTTTGCTGAAAACCAGTCAATGTTAGCCTATGAAGGAAATTCAAGTTACCGGTAAGTACGGTTAAAATTACTTTTGAGGATCAGTACTGGGCTGAAACATGCAGCACTGAGGTCTCTCCTGATAACAGGTGAGTAAATCGGAATTCGTATTTCGGCTGATTTTAAAGGAATATTTTAAAGTTCCAAAACTCCACACTTAGAAGAATTTCCAAGTGAAACCAGTCAATGTTAGCCTAAGGAAGGAAATTCAAGTTACTGGTAAGTACAGTTAAAATTACTTTTCAGGACCAGTACTGGGCTGAAAGATGCAGCACTGAGGTCTCTCCTGATAACAGGTGAGTAAATCAGAATTCGGATTTCGGCTGATTTTAGAGGAATATTTGTATGTTTCAAAAATCAACACTTAGAAGAATTTCCAAGTGAAACCAGTCAATGTTAGCCTATGAAGGAAATTCAAGTTACCGGTAAGTACGGTTAAAATTACTTTTCAGGATCAGTACTGGGCTGAAAGATGCAGCACTGAGGTCTCTCCTGATAACAGGTGAGTAAATCGGAATTCGTATTTCGGCTGATTTTAGAGGAATATTTTAAAGTTCCAAAACTCCACACTTAGAAGAATTTCCAAGTGAAACCAGTCAATGTTAGCCTATGAAGGAAATTCAAGTTACCGGTAAGTACGGTTAAAATTACTTTTCAGGACCAGTACTGGGCTGAAAGATACAGCACTGAGGTCTCTCCTTATAACAGGTGAGTAAATCGGAATTCCTATTTCGGCTGATTTTAGAGGAATATCTGCACAATGGTGAAGGGAGGGCGGGGCCTGAGGTGACATCTTTGCAAACGCGCCCCGTGGCGCGTTTTAAGTTGGGGGATTAAGTTCCCTTGAATCCTGAGGGTCCCTAGGGGCCAACTAGACCACCAGGAACCTCCAATATGCGCCAGGGGCTGCGTTGCAGAGACGTGTAGAGAGGCCACACCCCTTTTACACCTCTCTGCAACGCAGCTCTGTGGCGCTTTCTGGATGTACCTGTTGGGCTAGTTGGCCCCCAGGGACCCTCAGGATTGAAGGGGATTTAATTCCCCATCTTAAAACGCGCCACGGGGCCTGTTTGCACACATGTCACCTCAAGCCCCGCCCTCCCTTCACCACTGTGCAAACGCGCCCGTGGTGCGTTTTAAGTTGGGGGATTAAGTCCCCTTGAATCCTGAGGGTCCCCGGAGTCCAACTAGCCCACCATATACCTCCAAAAGCGCCATAGAGCTGCGTTGCAGAGAGGTGTAAAAGGGGCGTGGCCTCTGTACACCTCTCTGCAAGGCAGCCCCCTGGCACATACTGGAGGTTCCTGGTGGGCTAGTTGGCCCCCAGGGACCCCCAGTATTCAAGGGGATTCGTTCCCCCTCTGCAAACGCGCCAGGGGCGCGTTTGCAGAGTGGTGAAGGAAGGGGCGGGACCTGCGGGCCCGATCGTTTTTTTTTAAAAAAAAATTTTTGGGGAGGGGGCCGCGTGGCCCCCTCTCCCGAGCCACTACTTGCCCCGGGACCCCATCCCCCGGGGCTGGCCCTCTCGTTGGGGACTGTGGGGGGTCCCCAATCCCCCACAGTCCCGCCGGCTCCCCGTGTCCTACGGGAGCCGGCATTGCTCACACATGGGGAGCTGCTAAGATGCAGCTCCCCATGTGGAAAGCTGTCGGCTTTGGATATTGGAAGAGAGAGCAGGTTTCCTGCTCTCTCTTCCAATATCCAAAGCAAGTTTGCAATGACAGGACGGGAGCCGCGAGGCTCCCGTCCTGTCATTGCAAACAGCAGTGTCCCGGGGTAGGCACCCCGGGACACTGCAGGAGCCAGCCCTGGGGGTGGTGGTCCCCAGGGCCATCAAGGGCTCCAGGAGGGGGGCCGCGCGGCCCCCTCCCATTCAGTGCACAGCCCCGGGGAGGTGGTGGTCCCCGGGGCTCTGGGAGTCCAAAACGGACCCCCATTGTAATTTTTCTTAGTGCCCCGGGGAGGTGGTGGTCCCCGGGCGTGTTGAGGGCTGGAGCCCCCACACAGGATTTTAATTGAAAAAAAGAAGCCCCGGGAGGTGGTGGTCCCCGGGGCTGCGGGAGGCTCAGAGCCCTCCCGCACCATTGTACATAAAGCCCCGGGGGTGGTGGTCCCCGGGGCTTGGGAGACCTTAGAGGCCCCCCACACATAAAATTAACCCCCCAGCATGCCCCCGGGACTTGGGCCACCCGGGGGCCAATTAACATCGAAGCTTCGATTTTTTTTTTTCGGCAGGATTCGCGCACCCTGAGCGCATCCTGCCGATTTTTAAAAAAAAAAAATATATTTTTTTGCCCAGGGGGTCCTTGTGGGACCCCCTGAGCAAACCTAGGGGTCAGGGTGTTTCTACCCTCCCCCTTTGTGCGCTTTGCGCACTTGTTTCTGTCCCTCGGTTCTACCGAGGGACAAAATGGCTGCCAACATTTCCTGAATCGGAATGTTGACAGCCAGCTGACAGCCAATTAACATGCAGCTCGTGATCGGGACGGTGCGCGCAGGGTGCGCTCAGGGTGCGCGAATCCTCCGTGCCCATAGATATATATGTACTTTTACTTTTTGATTTTCTCAGCAACTACTGAACGGATTTACACCATTTAACAAAAAGGGTTCTTTCTGAACCAAGAACTACCTCTTTGCCAAATTTGGTGTAATTCCGTTCAGCAGTTCGGGCTGTAGCCGTGTCTAAAGTTTCCTATGGGAAAATGCATGGGGAAAACGCGTTTTGGGACCCCCTTTTTCTCGGCCCCCGCTTGACGTATCACCCCGAGACTTTCAGGGTAGGAGCGGACCGGAGCGCCCCACGAAGTTTGAAAATTTCGCGAAGATACGTCAACCGGCAAGAGAGTTATTTCAAATAGAATGTCGCGGATTTCCTATGGATAATAGGTTGTAACTATAACTATCTACTGGCGACCGCCAGTAGATAATATATATATATCTATATCTATCTATCTATCTATCTATCTATCTATCTATATCTATATCTATATCTATATATATATATATATATATATATATGAAATAACCACAGTCCTTACTGCCACGTCCTCAGCAGCAGCAAAAAGCAGGTACGGACCACAGCATGGAGTTAGAAAATAACGTCCTTTTTATTGCCAAGTAAAGTGCATCCAAAAATAAATCAAGCAAGTGCCCAGCCTGACGCGTTTTGACCACGTTGCTGCGGTCTTGATCACATGACGCGCTGGACCAATGGAAATCATTATATAGTGACACGGTGATGATGCATAAACAACGTGAGTGACTCGTCACAGCAATAGATATAGACAAAATATTTTCAATTTGACACGGCCCTGTAATGCAGGTACAATGATCGTTGGTTTACACAAACTATATATAAAAAAAAACAATATATCTTTGAGAATACACAGAGAGTGAAGGCACAGTTCATAGTCACTGTTACATCGTCAGCCCGCATACAGAATAACAATGAACCGCATATATGTGCTGTCCACAACATGTCATTAATACTAGCATAGTGCTAAACATAGCCTACAAAATAGTGGCAGAAGTAGTGTGCGATAATAATCCCTCATATATGTACTCATTAGTGCCGTTGCGAGTCATAAAACTAAATAAAGTGCAAGTGCAAAATTGTGTTTTCAAAAGTGCATAGTGTGTCAGTAATATCTTAATATAAGATAAAATCAGTAAACAAACATAGCCTGACAGATAAGCCCCTAAATGGACAAATAAAGTGCAAGTGCACTGTAAACATCTATCTAAGCGCAGCAAGTCAAGTTGCAAATCCTACAAAAGGATATATATGTTGCACAAAACAAATGTTCATAGCATGCTAAAGTGCAAGTGCATTATGAACTGGATATGTGCAAATGAGCGTCAATATATGGATATCAGAGTATATCAAATATACTGTACATATGACTAAAAGGGAGCTGAAGCCGGCGGATACTCAGCAAGAACTCGGTAAAACCAGAGAATCAGATTAAAACCAAGTAAAAACCAAAGACCACAACCGGATAAAACCCACCTCAATCACACAACTAGTATATTGATTACTGTTGCCAACTAAAGTGCAAGTGCCTGGTTAATCAGATCTAAATACATGAGTAGATGTCATACTAGATCATGTTAATGAATACAGAGCATATAGTGCAAAAGTGTAAGGGGTTAAAAAACCAGTAAAACCACTTTCTAAAACCTGATAAAACCGGGGGAACCCAGGTAAAAACCAAGTAAAAGAAACGGCGAAACCAGTTAAAAACCTCCTTATACTGAACATCATATATTAAGAACAAAGGCACCAAGAACCACAGTCTACAGAAAATTGTGCAAATCTTCGCTAGTGTTGAGACCGTTCGGCATCTTGGTGTCTAGTAACATAATAAATTCCGATTCCAGTTGTCTTAGTTTTTTCTCTCGGTTGCCACCCCTGCTAGATTTGGGTACGGATCCTATAACATAGTAGCTAAGGTCATTGAGGTTATTATTATGAACCAATTTAAAATGTCGTGCCACAGGATAATTAGGATCAGAATTTACTACCGCTCGTAAATGCTGAAGAATTCTGTTAAAAACTTGCAATTTGGTACTACCAACATACAGTAAATGACAAGTGCATTCCAATATGTACACTGCATAGTCAGTTCTGCAGGTGAAATGGCCCTGGATTTTAATGGGTTGTGAATTAAAAGCAGTGGTGTACTCCGATGTGTTTTTACCAAATTTGCAAGCTCGACACGAGCTACATTTAAAAAAACCTTGTCTGGTTGGTAACCAAGTGTTGGAGATAGTCACCTCAGGGCTGGTTCTGACAAGTGCGTCTCTCATGGATGGTGCTCATCTGAATGTGAGAGATGGAAGCTCAGGCAGTATTTGCGACCGTACTATAGGCCAATTTTTATAGAGAATTTTACGCACTTGTCTCTCATGCCTACTGTAAGTAGTTATCAATCTGATGGTGTTACTAGGTTCTACATAGTTAGGGTCACTGACAGTTTGAGTAGAAAGAGTGCTGGTAATGGAGGTTGTTAAGCAATCTTCCCTGGTGCGACTATTAGCTCGGTCAAGAGCTGCCTTTAACTCTTTAATTTTATACCCTCTGGCACTAAACCTTTGGAGAGCCTCCGATTGGCAAGATTTTAAATCGGCCTCCGAACTACATATGCGCCTGATCCTTAGAAATTCCCCGTAAGAAATACTGCGTATGAGGTGGTTAGGGTGAGAACTACTGGCGTGAAGGACAGAATTGCCAGCTGTCTTTTTCCTGTGGAGTTTGGTGTGGATAGAGTTCTTTTCGATGTAAATCTCAACATCTAGGAATTGTACCCTCTCATTGCTAATATCGGCAGTAAAGTTGAGATTGAGCATATTGTTATTAAGACTATCCACAAATTGTTTAGCCCATTCAATTGATCCCTTCCAAATTAGGCAGACATCATCAATGAACCTCCACCACTGGAGTACATGTAGATCAAATACAGCCTTGTGGGTTGTCCTGAGGACATGCTCCTCCCACCAGCCAACGTGTAATCACGCATAGCTAGGAGAGAAGCATGCCCCCATCGCCACACCACGAAGCTGTTGGTAAATCTCCTGGTTGAACATAAAGAAGTTGTTGGTTAAACAGATTTCAATCATTCTTAAAATCATTTTGTTATGCTCATACATGTGAATACTGCGTTTGTCTAAAAAGTAACGTACTGCATTGATACCATCAGAATGGGGAATGCTGGTATACAGTGAACAAATGTCCATAGTAATCAAAAAACAATTGTCTTCCCATTTGACTGACTGGAGTTTAGATAAAAAATGTCCAGTATCTCTGATATACGAAGGGAGCAGCTCTACAAAATTGTGTAAAAAGTAATCGACATATTTAGATATTGGTTCTAAAATACTTTTTTGGGCTGAAATGATCGGTCTCCCTGGTACTGGTAAAACATCTTTATGGATCCTAGGGATAAAATACAGTACTGGAGTGATAGGATACTCGTTCTTTAAAAAGCAGTATTCATTTTTGGTCAACAGTCCCTCGCGTTTCCACTGGGCCAAATCAGTGAATACAGTATCTTTGATCTGCCTGAGTTCTTGAAAGGTAGCCTTTCTGTAGCAGTTGGCATCATTCAGACGACGAGAGGCTTCTTCTATGTAGAGGGTCTGGGGCCATAGCACAATGTTGCCCCCCCTTGTCCGCCTTGTTGATGATGACATTTGTGTTCTCTTGTAGTTTGTGAATGAGTTTGGAGTATTGAATGTCTAAATACTTGCGTTGTCTAACTTGCTGCATGACAGTTCTATTTAATTTTTTCAGATCTTCAGTGATACATTCACTAAAAACATCGATGGCATCTTTAGGCATCATCGGGATAAATGTGTATCGGCCACACTGGCAGCAGATTAGATTGCCCACCCATGCTCAGTAGTATTCGCTATTCTATTTTTTTTCCAGAGGAACATAATTAACCCATTATTAATTATTAATTGCCGGCATCGATTTATCATCCTTCCAGCACTAAAGGTTACGCTTGTCCACTTCATAGGTTGAGTCAACTTCAGTTTGTTGTAACTTGTACTAGGCTATCCCTGCTACCATTATGTTTTATTTTACTTTAGCATTGCTTATCATTCATCATCTGGTTTCTTGTTTGGCAGTCTTCTTCTTGTGTACTTACTGTACCTCAGGTGACTGACTGTCTCATTTTCTTTTTTTGCAAATGCAACTATCTACTACTGCTACCACCACCCACCATGGCACCTTAGGAAACCAAACCATCACCATGCAGCCATCGCTTTGCCTAAACATCAATCACAGGTAAGAGAAGAAGTGTGGGGGAGTCAATAATGTATATACTATGGAAATTAATTAATACACACACCCACATCCTTCTGAGTACATACTATAAAGGGGTTTTAGTTGCAGAATGCATAGACTAGGAGGAGAGACTGACAGTAGTTGGACAAGTGAGGGTACTGCATCTATCTGTTGGTGTGTTACACTATTGGCAGATTTTGAAAACTGGCTGCGGCCCTGCAGCAAAAGGAGGAAACAAACAAGGTGACGTTAAAGAGTAACTCCCCCAGAAAAGATTTGCATCATATGTATTGTAAAACTATAAATAATGTATTCCCCTAACCAATATAAACTAGAAGAAGAAAAACCCACAACACCTGACCCACCCCTCTCCCTAACCCCAACCAATGTCCAGTAAATTAAATAAATGTCCATCCATGATTGTCAATGTCCACGTCGAAGTTCAAGAAAAGTAAACCTCAAGTTTACCCAACTCCCAACATCCCACCCACCCAAAAAAAGATTTAAAAAGGAGCAAGGGTCGAAGACTGAGGTCTAGCAGCGGGGGTGCCGGCTAGTTCACTCCAGGACCTCCTCCAGCTTGGCCTCTAGGCGCGCCATCCGGAGGAGCATGCGGCACCGAAAGTTCCTGCAGGAACAACAGGGGTGGGCAGCAGTGGATGATGTTGATGAACTTGATGAAGGGCGGCGGGCGGCTGCCAGAACACTGCGCCATAACACTGGAGGCACGGGGGGCCTGGCTGGGGCCCGGGGCATTGGAGGAAGAAGCTGCAGCTGCCGCCTCCTCCTCCGCCAGGACAACCAGCTGGCGATATTCGTCCCGGATGGCCTCCAGCTTCCTTTGCCGGGCCCTGGCTGCTAACTCCTGCCTGTTGGGTTGTAACCAATACTCATGGCAAAACAGTAACACAAAATTACACACATAAAAATTATAGTGGCAAAGTAGCACAGCAGTTGTGGTATCCTCCTCACTTCCTTTACCCCTAAGATTTGGATGTGATAATGATTAGACTTTCAGGGACTAGGCACAATGGAGTAGAGTAGAAGTATTCTTATTCTCTCTCTTGTTTAGCACAATTAATCTTGTAGGCATGCCAGCTCAGTCAGCTTGTGTTGTGCCCTAGACAGACATACTCGTGTTGCAGACTCATGTTACTTTACTAATGTCTGCATGTGGGGCAACTGTATTACACAATTATATATTTTTCCATTACGGCCATACTCTGTTAAATCAATGGCAAAGGCTCAGACAATTTCACTTTCACCCTGACTACTGCAATAAGGCACATGATGATGATGACATGCTTATGAAGGATGATATACGGCGGCACGACATCATGTCACTCACGTGATGATGATGATGACATACTGATTTGCAAGTACTAGTTACCATGCAGCCGGTAGGCCACCCATGGCTGACACAGTCAAAAATGACATGGGTAGGGACTGGAGCGGAAGTGGGCCTCGGAGTCGGAGGGAGGCGATTGATGATGGGTGGGTAGGGTACATAATACTAGTCATCCACAATATATATGTTGTGCTTGCAAACTACTGTGAGTCAAGGGAGTATTCCATTCTGAAATACAACCTCAAACCTTTGAATCAAAAACCTTGCAAAAAAACAGTCCTTGTTCTTCCCAGGGCTTTTTTCATTTATCATTGCATTGCTCCGCAAGGAAGGCGGTCGCGGCTCTCACTCCTCGGCCTCTTCCCCTGGCGCTTAGTTTTTTTAAGTCTCTTCGCCATGGTTCTGGGTAGGCAGGGGGCGGAAAAGAAAATGTAAGAAGTAAGAAAGTAAGTAAAAGAAATTAAAAAAGCAAGAAATAGAAAAAGAGTGAAAAACGCACTAAAAAACACACAAAAAGTAGAACAAAACGCAAAATATACAATCAGGAATAGAGAGGGGTAGATAATAAATAAAAAAGATCAGAAAAAGGTTTCTAGAAACAAAAGACTGAAAAGATATAGGGAGGATAGAAAAACAGGCCCAGAACCATAACAAAAAGTGAAAAACAAGATGGCCGTGTCCATTTGCGACCGTGTGGTGAAGTTCGCGCGATATTTCCCCCGAGCACGCAATAAGCGTCCCCGAACACGCAATATGCATTCCCGAATGGCAAAAACGCATCGCGAATGGGCGGAACAAGCAACTCCGTAGCTCACGGAGTTTCTTTGCAACTTCGCGGAATTCCGCGTAGCGCGGCTACGCAAACTCCGCCCAGGCTTACATATTACATGATGTTGGTAATAGCTACCTGCAGCTGGTGTTCCCTGGTTTGTTTGAAAAGGCTTAATAGCTTTTACAAATGTTTTACAATGCATATGCAAGGCCAGGTATGAGGCGGCACGGAAACATCCAGAAAATCCATCAAGCAACCGGCACAGATGACATCAACGTAAACCTTCCGGAAGACAGCCCTCATCAAATTAATCCCCTGCACCTGTTCCTTGCTATAAACAATTAGAATGCGACCTTTGTGAACATTCTACAACACCCTCTAGAAGACAGCCTCATCACATTAATTATCTGCACCTGTTCCTTGCTATAAGCAATTAGAACGCGACCTTTGTGAACATTTTAAAGCACCTTCAAGTAGGCAGCCTCATCAAGTTAATTATCTGCACCTGTTCCTTGTTACAAACAATTAGAATGTGACCTTTATGAACGTTCTAAAGCAGTCTGATTTAAAGACCATCCACACTCCTCCCCTTCGCTGAGCCTCTTCGCCCGCCACGTACCTGTTTCCTGGCTTCCAGGACTCTGTCTTGCCAGTGTTTTTGTCAACTCGTTCATATTGTTGGCAGGGCTCTGCCAGAGAGGACTTGGGTGAAGCTAACCCCGTCAAAATTTGCTTGTAGGTTTGATGCTGAAATCATACTCACTACAGTTTTGAAATTTTTTATAAAGAAGCCTCTACAGACAACCTAAATGAAAGCAAATCAGTAACAAAACTAAAGATTGGTTGAGATTTGACAAGCTTTTGTGGGGTGATTCCTTAAGAGATAGAGCTAATACTAGACTGCACCCTTATTATTTGTTTGTTTATAGGTACCATATCTGCTGGTACCATTCATCAGACTGGTGTGAATTCCTGCTGCAGTGTTGCTGTTGAGTAGACGAGCCACAGCATCTTTGACTCTACACGCTCTCTCCATCCCAACCCCCTTCCCCGTGGGATTTGCCACCAGAGCAGTGTCTCCTCCTGTAAACCGAGGGCAAGTCTCGGGAGGATTCGGAACTAGTGTCACCACCCCATTGGAATCATCTGGGATCCAGGTAGGTGGCTTATAACATAGGCCTTGCAGTAGTGAAAAACGTATTTAAGAGTTTTTCACTAGCTGAACATGTAAAACAAACGTACATGTCCAAATTTTGGATACACAGCACCCTGCCCTTGAGGCTGCCTAGGGCCTACCTTAGGAGTGACGTATATGTATTAAAATGGAATGTTTTGGCCTGGCAAGAGGGTTAACTTGCCAGGTTGACATGGCAGTTTAAAACTGCATACACAGGCTTTGCAAGTTTAAAGGGCTACTGAAGTGGGTGGCACAATAAGTGCTGCAGGCCAACTAGTAGCATTTTGGGTGACACAATCAGTGCTGCAGGCTCACTAGTAGCATTTAATTTACAGCCCCTGGGAATATGTAGTCCACTTTACTATGGACTTATAAGTAAATTAAATATGCCAGTTGTGGATAAGTCAAATGTTACCATGTTTTAGGGAAAGAGCACATGCACTTTAGCACTTGTCAGCAGTGGTAAAGTGTGGTCAGCAGTGGTAAAGTGCCCAGAGTCCTAAAGCCAGCAAAAAATGAGGTCAGCAAAAAGGGGGGGAGGAAGGCAAAACGTTTGGGGGTGACCATGCTGAAAGGGCCAGTTCCAACAAATATATGTATATGAATGCCATGCGCAAAGTATTAGAGTTCTAGTATGCACTTGCAAATTTCTAAGAATGGGTAATCACATGATCTTAATATTGTTAGTTACTTATCTCACAGTTCTTTCTTGTGTGTATATTAAACAGTGGTGGTTGCCACTGTGTAGTTATACATGAGTCAGAGTTATCATAGGAAGAGCATTTATTTTTTGCTAATAACTTTAGTGCCATTTAACATATCTTCACAAAATGTTTCCAAAAAGTTCATTCATGTTAACACCTTCATGGAAAGTATCTGGCTGATCTAACAAGTGGAAGCTGAGGAAAAGGGGATCCCACAACACTTTTTTCTCCATGCATTTTCCATAGAAAAATTAGACAAGGATACAGAGAAAATGGATGAACAGAATTACACCAAATTTGGCAGAAAGCTAGATATTTTTCAGAGTCGGTGTAAATCTGTTCAGTAGTTTTTGGGAAAATAATATTCACAATGTATATATATATTGACAGTTGATCCCACTATACGCCTGTGGGAGTCCTGCAGGACAGAAATTCAACAATTCGGCAATCTGATTTTTTTTTCCTGTCGGCCATTTATCTGATTGGTTGGCCATAATATCAAAGAAAATGTTGCAGCCACCATTAAAAGACACAGAGATTCAGGCTCAGTGTACTGAACATGTTTAAAAATAAGGTTGTGGGGGGCAGTGTAGGAGTATCTTGACCATTTGGCCCTTATCCCTTGGGGTAAAAACAATAGACCTTTCTGCAATCCCGTGGGAGTCCCGCAGAAGCCCGCAGAACCCAATAAAGAATTTAAAAAAAGAAAAGATGAATGAGGGGTCTAGTACCAGATTGGTGAAGGCATTGTACGGCTGGATGCTAGCCACCCCTTCGGTCAACCCCACCCCTGCCATGCACGGCTGTGTATTTTCGCAGGTTGATCACTTTTTGCTTGATATTCTGACATACAACTTCTGTGTTTTAAACTATGTCAGAAAACAAAAAGAAATCAACAAATGAGACTGTTCCTTTATTTTGTCACTCAATGGTTAACTTGATTTTAGATGCTCAGTTTAGAAAGTGGACATTACCAATGAGGTAAGCAGAATTGTGTTTTATTTCTTAGGCTACATCAAAGTAAAAAATGCTCAGTTGTGTAAAGGTTTTAACAACAGTTTTAGAATACATCATAAGGAGTCCTAGCATGTTCCACTCCTGAGAATCTGAAATTTCCCCTGCTGCCAAATGGCATGCAAACTGAGAATCTTCATAAAAACACTAAACTGAGGTGTCATTCAGGAACATTTTAATGAACTCCTATTTTAGCAGTATTTCCGTTGCCCATTGATCTTGGTATCCCAGGAGGAGCATGTTTTGTTGCACATCACAGATGCCCCTCATTCACTGGGGGCTTATCTTTGAATAATAAAGTTGATGTCACACCTTGCATTGTGAGACACACTTCATATTATCAGACTGTAAGAAATACTGGAGGATGAATGCACAGACTTTTATCGAAAAATTCTGACTTTGAATTAGCTGTTTCATTTCTCTCAATGTACTTGACAAACTCAAATTATTTGGTGTACAATGTGGGACAACAACATTGCCTAGACCTGCAATTTCTTTGAACTAAATATTGCCATAGAGGGCTCTCTTCATAAATGTAAGCATAGGCAGAGATCTCCTTATCGATGGGATTTACCATTTCTGTGCTGCGATTTCCATACAGATTTAGACTTACCAATCTCTACCCCTCAAATGAGGGGGTAGAACAGTGCTTAATTTGTAAACAAATAAGTGCCAGGACCCTTGTCAAAGGGTCACTTCAGCTTGCCTCACCCATTGCCCCTGCCAGCACTGCCAATGACATTACAGACACACCTACTAACCATCACACTCCTACACGTGTGAGAATTCAAACTATTCCTGGCCACCATTTAGAATGGTTTGGGTGGCGGGTATTAGACATTTACTATATGTATTAAATTTATCAACAACTGTAGTTGCGCTCATCTCCAAATAAGATAAATGGCTCCACCATGTGGCAGACCACCATTGGTGCAGGTGCTGACAATTAAGTGCCGGTGCCGAGCTCCGGAAACCACAGGCTCAAATTAAGCACTGGGGTAGAGACTCCTAGGGCCCTATCCACAAAGGTTAGTGTACATGCGGAGCTCAGCACATGAGGGGCTCTCCACCTATGACTAGATAAAGGTCTCATGAAATTCACCATTTCCGTGTGAAATCTCTGCCTAGATTTTGGCCTACAAGTCTCTGAGACCTCGATGACTAAATTTCTGATAGTAGAGTTTCTATTATTAAATTTCCAGCTCTTTGTTGAGATCTACACCAATGGGATGGAGATCTCTGTATAGAAAATAAAAAGTAAAATTGAGAAAAACTTTTACGAAGTTGATATATTTTCATTTTATTTAAAAAAACAAATGAAAAACACTCTTTCCATACTCATCTTCACCCATCCCAATAAGAAAGCGCAGCACATCAGTTCCAAAACTTAATATGTTTTTTAATTATATTTTACATTATAATTATATTTTTTTATATTTAGATTACTTTTTGTCCAGGACAGATCTCAATGGTGAGGCAAAGAAAGTACAGCATGGCGTAATCGCAGGAGTCTTTGATGAGGATTAGGATGTAGCAGCATCCTGAGCCCATGCTACTTGAAGACTGTGTAGTCAAACTGTGGGTGTTTATGTTGTGATCATAGATGGAGGGAAGGGAAGGCTGATCAGTCACCTGGCCAAATGAGCAGTGATTTATCTTTTACTTGATCAAGTAATTTAAGTGCAGAGGGTGATTTTTGTTTTAACTAAACACCGAGGCATTTATCAGTGAGCTTTTAGATGTTTTGCCACAGTGGCAGTGAAACAAGAATTCTGGTTCCAATAAGAAGCAGTCCACATTGTGTGTCTGTGAGCTCATGGCCTTCTTTGGACATGAGACAAATAGCTCAAGTACTCAGGTTTCCCAAAACTAGGCTGCCATAGAACAATTGTGTCTTCCCCAAATCAACATATACAAAGTATGAGGGCAGGTTCCTGGGACTATGGACTTTCAGGTAGTTTCTACTACAGGAGGTTGTAGGTAACTTGGAATGAAACCTAAATAATATGGACCCTATGCCCTCCTTGTGCACCATTTGCTCTGCAGTTAGCCTTGCAGGCATGCACACATGTAAACCACATCACGTGCAGCTCACAACACACCACACACCAAGGGGGAAAGTAAGGAATCATGCTATGGAGACTGCATGGATTTTTAAAGGGGGTGGGTGATGACTCTAGGCCCTCTTTCCTTCAGGGATACATGTATACCAGAAAGCAAATTCCGCAGCCCCGATGGTCAGTCTCCAGAAAGCCTAGAATGAATGGGCACTAGCCACTTCCAACAACATATGGGAGCACACTATGGGTGCATCCCTTAACTAGTAGACTTTAGGCTCTACTATTGAACATCACAGAAAAAAACCATGTAGAACTCTTCTGTTAGACTCACAAATTGACTAGTTCATTGGGAAAAAACAACAGGATGCACCAGAAAAGGTTGTACAGGGGCAGGATGAAACAGCTTCCTCAGCATATGAGGGCATCTGTCCTTAACAGATACCAAGGCATGCTGGAATTGGAGTCAATGGAGAGGTAAGTCTTGTGGACCTTGGCATTTATAGAGGCATTTACCGAGGCTCTGGTATCAATTGAATCAACAGGGGATGTTTGTTGATTGTTACATTGATTTACGATTGAGTTGCAGTAACTTTGGTTGGGTTATGATGGCCAAGAAGAGACAAAAATCCTCTCTAATGTGTATGCTGGCATTGGTGCTGTGGTGTGGTACCCAAGATATGACAAATGAACATCATTGAGTGCTGTCAACCAGTGCCATGTCCTCACATTACCTCAAGTGTCTGCAACTCACTACCTGCTAATGACAGCATCTCATATCACCCACCCGTGCCTCCATAGCAATACACCACAGTGTTTGTCATCGTACTGCCAACAGTGACGGCTCCTTACAGTCCTACCCAGTGCTCAATGTGCTCATAAGTGCCAGCATTTCACAACACCCCCTAGTTCCACCACCTTACGCTGACCATTGGTGCTAGCTAATCATGCTGCCTAGTAGTGCCAGCTTGAGGCACTTCACATCAGTGTCAGGTTCTTGCATTGCCCCCAAGTGATAGTTTTTTGCTCTTCCCCACAACACCAGTGTCAACCTCTTGCACTGCCCACTGGTACCAGTTCCTCCCACTGCTCACAAGTGCCAACTCCTAACACTGAACCCAGGCTCCTCACACTCCTCACCAGCGCCTGCCCCTCACGCTGCCTTCAAGTGTGTATCACTCCTGCTCTGGGGTTCCATGACCCTATTAGTCCAGTCCCTTGCACTGATTGAAATGTTCCCCTTTTGCCCTATTTCTGCATCCTTATCTTCAATTTCTCCCTCATCATTTTGCTCTATCATTCCATCCTACTGCTCTCCAGCCTTCCACTCTTTCCTCGACATCCCACTCCATCCAACTCCTATTGTCTTCTTACCGTTTTTTCGCCGCTCTCTTTCCCTTCTTTTATATTTCCTCCTGTGTCATTAATTTTTTCCCCACTCTCTTTCCCATGTAACCAGCAGCTCCAACTTCTTATTACCTCTTGTACAGAGATCCCACAATCCATTACCAGCGGGCTAGTATCTCCCACCAGAAGCCAGTATCAGTGGCCACAGAAAAATTGCACATCCTTCAACCAGAGCTCTCACTTGACCCTCATCCAAGGTCTGACTTTATATTACTCACATGCAGAGACATAGCTTCAGGGAGTGTATGGAGTGGGACACCCCCTTAATAATTTCTTATTAGTGTCATGGCCTGGAAGTGACAGTCAGTTAGTCAAGTCACTATTGCTGCAGATAGAGCCTAGGCAGGCCCCAGGGCACTGATCCGATTTGGCCCATGCCTGTCATTCACATTTAAGGATTTAAATGGGACGGGTCCTACCATGTCTTAGACATAGAAGTAATTAAAGAATGACCTTGAAACTGCCTCAAATTGGGCCCTAAATTCATATCCTTTTACAAGCAACACCAATGCTTGGATTCCTGAAAACGACTCTAGCAAGCCTTGAGATAATCCACAGCAGTGATGCAGTCACTATTTACATTTTATTTTTAGTATATCGTGCACTCCCTAAGAGTTTTTGCTTTTTCCATATGTTGTGTTTCTGTAGTTTTTCCATGCAACATATAACTCTTTTGTGACCTGAGCTGCCTCCAGGTGTCCGGGTGAGTTCCCAGTTGTGGGTGGGTATTAATATAAGAGCATGTGTGAGAAATCTGGAGGTAGTGCGACTTACTCATAGTGCCTGTCAGTGGGTCATAAAGGTGTTCAGACTTCATACACTTGCAATACTTGGCCTCTCTGTAGAGCCAAAGAGCGATGGTAACATATGTACCAATTCTAATTCTAATTCTGTGGCAAAGTGTGAGAAGGAGATACTATTGAAATGCCAGTCTGGTTGTCATTCAAGTATTTTATTTGTCGTAAACACACCATCCCCAATGTTGACAGCATGCCAGATCAGCTCAGAGACTTCAACTGTCTAACATGGAATTCCTACCATGGAGACCCTGAGCATTCCTGGCATGCGCTGGCTATATCTTAATGGTGCAAAGTACAGGTGATTACAACACATCCCCCTTACCCAATAATAAAGATTACAAAACATAAAGAATAATAAAAAGAAACACCCTAAGGAACTAAGTGAAGAACAGTAAAGAAATAGATAATAAATATCACTGCATACCGTAATCATCAAATCGTACAGGTACACTTTTAAATCTTGTCGAAAAAGGTCTCTGCAACAGATCCCTGGTGACATTTTCTAAAGAACAATCATCGGATGACACTACACCATCACTGGGCATGGTTGTTCCTGGTGTACCACCTGAGTACCTCACAAGCCTAACACATACTCCACGTGCCACCAGTGATCAACATCACTACATTCCTTTTTATAGCGGGAATAATGAAAGGGCTCATGAATCCAGACATGCCCTTTTTCCCACCTTGGTTTCTTCATCAAAACCTGGTTACCCATGTTCCAGTTCTTATTTCTGACAGAATTCTTCTCACCATACCTCCTTTTATATTTTTGTTGTTAAGTCCTGAGTTTGGCTCTCCTCTCCTCCCCATCCAGATCACTCACCCTTCTGGCAGGCAACCAGACAGGGTTCAACTTGGAATTAGCTATTCTGCCCCTTAATGCCTCAAAAGGAGACCTCTTGTGTTATAGAATTGGGTGCAGTACAGTGTTCCCACCTTGTCTTCCTCAGGCCACTTTTAAGAGAAACTCTGGTTTCTAATTCTCTCTGTGCACAAGCCTTCGCTACTCTATTCATCCGTTCTGTCAAGCCATTGGCCTGTGGTGTATAGACAGCCATTCTTTGATGCACTATTCCCAGTTCTCTTAAAGTATCCTGCATCTCCTGTGCTGGATCCCACTATCAGTAACTAGATACTTGGGCACCCATTCACTCACAAACACATCCTTAAGAAATTTCAACACCATCCAGGTGTTGACCGCACTTACACACTTGGGGCCTGATTCACAAAGGTAAACTTAGACCAAAAGTCTAAGGGCCTGATTCACAAAGGTAAACTTAGACCAAAAGTCTAAGTTTAGACCTGAAGTCTAAGTTTAGACCTAAAGTCTAACTTTACTACTACTAAAGTTAGACTTTTGGTCTAAGTTTAGACCAAAAGTCTAACTTAGACCAAAAGTCTAACTTTACTATTACTAAAGTTAGACTTTTGGTCTACGTTAGACTTTTGGTCTAAACTAAACCAAAAGTCTAACTTTAATACTCGTAAATGCCCTTTGTGATTACCGAAAGTCGTAAAGATACACTTTCGTCTCAGTTTACTTCTGTGAATCGGGCCCCTAGTTTAGACCTGAAGTGAAAGTTGAGACCTAAAGTCTAACTTTACTACTACTAAAGTTAGACTTTTGGTCTACCTTTAGACCAAAAGTCTAACTTTAGTAGTAGTAAAGTTAGACTTTTGGTCTAAGTTAGACTTTTGGTCTAAACTTAGACCAAAGGTCTAACTTTAGTAGTAGTAAACTAAGACTTCAGGTCTAAACTTAGACTTTTGGTCTAAGTTTACCTTTGTGAATCAGGCCCTTGGTCTCCACCCATTTAGATGTGTAACCTACCAAGAGAAGCACAAACCTATCAGCAGATGGCAGCAACTCAAAAGGAATCATAATAACTTGCCCCAGCTTAGACCAAGATTCATCCGGTACTGCAACCGGAGATAAGGGAGCAGAATTAACCACACATGTCTTGTCATTGACTGCACATAGATGACACTCTTTAACCACCTCTTCCACCATCCAGTCCATACCCGGCCACCAATATCTTTACCTCATGCGGGCTTTAGTGAGACTTCTCCCAAGATGCCCTTCATGTCCAAGGATAGCCACTTTGCTTCTTAACCCGCAAGGAGGAACAATCCTGTCCCCTGTCATGACGTTGCCCTGACACAATGTCAGCTCATTTTTTACTGACCAATAAGGCTTCAAATCCTGATTTAATGACTCATACAGCGGCCAACCCTTCATTACAAATGACTTCAGAGTAGGAAACAAAACATCCTCTTCCACACTCTTGGACCACTCCTCCACTGGCAGAGTAGGTTCCATGACCCAATTCACCCCTATAACTCCTGTATCATCATACTTGTATTCTAAAGGGGGCCATAGCAAACAGTCAGCTGATTTATTCACCAACCCCAGAAGATGCTGCACCTGGAAGTTGAACTCCTCCAAACCCTCACTCCAATGCTTGAGTCTGGGAGTTAGACGCTCACTATGGTGGCATAAGAAAACGTGCACTAGGGGGCGATGATCAGTTCTTACTAGGAAGGGGATACCCCACAAATAAAACTTAAAATGTCTCACGGCCCAAAATATTTCCAGAGCCTCTCTATGCATGAATAATGTTCCTCTGCACCTTTGAATGCCCTCAAGGCAAAGGCGACACTCTGTCCTCACCTTCTACTATTTGGGATAGCACAGCTCCCAAACCCTTGATGCTGGCATCCGTGGTCAGGATCATCTTGAGTTTGGCATCAAAATGTCCCAAAGTGGGCATCTTGCCGATCTCTGACTTTGTTGCCACAAATGTCTAATCACACTCATTTGTCCAATTGAAATGCACTCCTTTTTTAGCAATAATCTGATGGGCTCCACCACACTCGCAAATTCTTTCACACATTTCAAGTAAAATTCAGCATGTCCTAGGAACACCTTGACTTGCTCTTTGTCACTGGGGGTAGGAGCCTCCTCAATATATTCTGCCAATTCTACTTTAGGCTGTATACCCTCACTCAAAATCACATGTCCATGGTAGGTAACAGACATCACCCCAATCCGGCGGTTTTGCTTCTTTACAGTGAGCCTTCTATCCCCCAGTCTCTTCAATACACCCCTCAACATATTCGCATGCTCACACTCATCTTGCCATAGATCAGTATGTCATCTTTGAAAAAGAGGACATTAGCCAGATCACCATGTACCAACTTCATAATTCTCTGGAAAAAAGCTGCCATTGGCTAAACCGAACTGCATCCTTATGAAGCAGTAAGCACCCAATGGAGTCACAAATTAGGTCAAGAGTCTTGAATCTCTATGTAACTTCACCTGGTGATAAGCTGATGAGAGATCCAAGACACTGAAAATCTTAGCCCCCTTCAGCATGCTGATGGACTCAGAGATATTGGGGAGCGGTTAGCAGTCCACCCAGATCCACTCATTCAGACCACACAAGTCCACACACATTCTGATGGTTTTACCTTCATGCTTGGGTGCCAAGACCACTGGTGCAAACCACTCAGATGCCTCAATTTCCTCAATCACGCCCATGTCCAACAGTGTTCCTAATTCCTGCCTGAATTGTTCAATGATTATATTAGGTACTTTATGCAACCATGGTCTAGCCCCCATTTTTAAGATGATGTGATGCTCAAAATCTTTGAGCAGGCCTAACTTGTCACAAAACACCTCTGGGAACTGTCTTAAAATGGAATCCCCTTCCCCAGAGTTGTCAATAAGCATTACTTGATCACTCGGATTACAAACACTGGGATTTAAAAAAATTCCCATATTACATTGGTGCCTCCACCCCAAAAGGTTGTCACCACTCTGTCCTCACCGTCTACTATTTGGGATAGCACAGCTCCCAAACCCTTGATGCTGGCATCCGTGGTCAGGATCGTCTTGAGTTCGGCATCAAAATGTCCCAAAGTGGGCATCTTGCCGATCTCTGACTTTGTTGCCACAAATGTCTAATCACACTCATTTGTCCAATTGAAATGCACTCCTTTTTTAGCAATAATCTGATGGGCTCCACCACACTCGCAAATTCTTTCACAAATTTCGAGTAAAATTCAGCAAGTCCCAGGAACAACCTGACTTGCTCTTTGTCACTAGGGGTAGGAGCCTCCTCAATATATTCTGCCAATTCTAATTTAGGCTGTATACCCTCACTCAAAATCGCATGTCCATGGTAGGTAACAGACATCACCCCAATTCGGCGCTTTTGCTTCTTTACAGTGAGCCTCCTCTCCCCCAGTCTCTTCAACACCCCCCTCAACATATTCGCATGCTCACACTCATCTTGCCATAGATCAGTATGTCATCTTTGAAAAAGAGGACATTAGCCAGATCACCAAGTACCAACTTCATAATTCTCTGGAAAAAAGCTGCCATAGGCCAAACCAAACTGCATCCTTATGAAGCAGTAAGCACCCAATGGAGTCACAAATTAGTTCAAGTGTCTTGAATCTCGATGTAACTTCACTTGGTGATAAGCTGATGAGAGATCCAAGACACTGAAAATCTTAGCCCCCTTCAGCATGCTGATGGACTCAGAGATATTGGGGAGCAGTTAGCAGTCCACCCAGATCCACTCATTCAGACCACACAAGTCCACAAACATTCTGATGGTTTTACCTCCATGCTTGGGTGCCAAGACCACTGGTGCAAACCATTCAGATGCTTCAATTTCCTCAATCACGCCCATGACCAACAGTGTTCCTAATTCCTGCCTGAATTGTTCAATCATCGTATTAGGTACTTTATGCAAACATGGTCTAGCCCCCATTTTTAAGATGATGCAATGCTCAAAATCTTTGAGCAGGCCTAACTTGTCACAAAACACCTCTGGGAAGTCTCTTAAAAAACAATACCCTTCACCAGAGTTGTCAATAAGCATTACTTGATCACTCGGATTACAAACACTGGGATTTGAAATAATTCCCAAATCACATTGGTGCCTCCACCCCAAAAGGTTGTCACCACTCTGTCCTCACCCTCTACTATCTGGGATAGCACAGCTCCCAAACCCTTGATGCTGGCATCCGTGGTCAGGATCGTCTTGAGTTTGGCATCAAAATGTCCCAAAGTGGGCATCTTGCCGATCTCTGACTTTGTTGCCACAAATGTCTAATCATTGTCTAGCATGGACATCCTATTATGGAGACTCTCAGCATTCCTGGCATGCGCTGGCTATATCTTAAAGGTGCAAAGTACAGGTGATTACAACAGATATACAGCTGTCAAACTATTGACGACACCAAAGGAAAATAAAATGCAGTGCTTAAAGATGAATTGGTGGGTTGTGCGAGTGGAGATGATGAAGTGGGGGAGATGCAGAAGAAGAGAGTGGCAAGGCGGTGTAATTATTCACAACTAAATCATTGTTGTTACTCATTTATTTGATACTGCTAACAAGCACTGGCTAAACCAAAAGGTCTGGCTTGTTTTAGGAACAATTGTTGTGGTATTTTTTTCGATATAATAACATAAAACTCACAGAGAGGCACCCAAATACTGGTCAAGTGGCATGCTTTCTATTGCACAAGAATTTGGTTTTTATGTTTTAAGCCACACTATTAATTACGTAGGTCAAGCCTCTTGGAAATGATTCAAGGTAACATGCCCCCTATTAGAAATCCGAAACACCTTTTTTTCATCATTCTTGAAGCACTGGCCATCTGGGATGATGACCACAATAATCTGGTCTACACACAGCATTGGAGCTTCACATCCCTTCTCAGGCCCTGGTTATGGCGTTTGTGCACTTGGGACACAGTGCTTCAGCAAATGAAGCTGGCTTTTAATTATGTGTTCCTTGCTAAAGCATTGTTTTTTCTCTATCTAAATGCGCTTGTGTATAGGACAGGCTTCAGATATAGGATCTACATGGCAGTAATTTAATATAGTGCTGTTGGGTCCAATAAAAATACTGCTTTACTTTCACTAGTTCCAAGCAGGGTCTTCAAAGTCCCTAGCACTGCATCGCCTGCTTTCCTTGTGCTCGGTCTGGACTGTCACCTTTCAGTATTTGAAATGTGACAGTGGATCATGAGGCCATTGTTGCTGGTGGTTCTATGGGCCAGATGGTGGTATGTACCAATGCTATTTTGCGAGTCACAGACTCGCAAAATAGCATTTGCGACTCGCTATTCGGAAGGGGCGTGCCAAGGGCGTCCCTTCCTAATAGCGAGTCCAAGTGGTATGTACCGTTGTTTTGCGACCGCATTTGTGGTCGCAAAACAGTTGCAGTTTACCACTTACTTCAAGTAGATGGTAAACCATTCGCAAATGAGAAGGGGTCCCCAGGGGATCCCTTCCCCTTTGTGAAGTGGGTGCGAAAATATTTTTTAAGAGCACTGCCTGCCCTTAAAAAATGAAACTGAAAAGTTACATTTTTCTTTTTTAAATGCATCCCATTTTCCTTTAAGGAAAACGGCCAGCATTTTTTAAAAAAACTGCTTTATTGAAAAAGCAGTCACAGACATGGTGGTCTGCTGACCCCAGGAGGCCACCATCCCTGTAAGTGGTAGCCATTCCCAAAAGGGTCGCAAATTGCGCTTGCCTCATGAATGCAATTTGGGACCCCATTGGGAATCGCAAACAGTGTCTGAGACACTGTTGTACATTGCATTTTGCGAGTCGCAAATTGCGAGTCACAAAGCGATGCAATTTGCGAATCGCAAAATGCAAGAGTTGTACATCTGGCCCTATATCTATTCAAAGAATGGTAGGGCAAATAGGTCCACTTTACTGACAGTTCATTATCGATGCAATGATTAGTTCTTAGAGCTCTTCATGTAGTGTCATTCTAAAGCACGGTAACTAATGACTGTTCTGATAGGGCACATGGTTATCACAATAGCTGTAGTCACATTTGCATGTCTGACCTCAGAACTGGAACGTGCATGCCAAAAACATATTGTACATCATTCTGAGATTGTTCTCTGCTATTCTTTCTGTTATGAGTGACTCCAACAGCCAGCAGTGGCCAAGTCACAGTGTCATATCACAGGCATCATGTTTAGAACAAATATACAAAAGAGGTTGAGACAATTCACTACCGCACACTACCTTTCAACTTTCAATGGGAAAAAATTCCCAGTACAAAACAATTATAATGGTTCAGCACTCTTTTTCAATATATAGTCATGTTTCATATTCATATGTATTCAGCACCAGACTCAGAATGTTTCATGCACAGTTCCAATAATTCAAATTCTCCAATAAATGTGTCTTTAGCAAAATTCTTTATTCTTGTTCATATTCTTGTTCTTGTAAAATTAATAGAGCGGGCTTCTGGCCACCCCCACATGCCCGCGGTGCCAAACAGAGCCTGCTGATTTCTACCACATGGTATGGGCCTGCGACCCTTTCACCGTATATTGGGGGAAGGTGGTGTCTGAACTGAGTACCATCCTGGGTCGGTAGGTCCCACTTAATCCATTGGCTTTACTCTTGGGTGTAATGGATGGCCTAGATGGGACCCGGGCAGACAAAACTTTTCTTGGCACGGCGGCTATGGTGGCCAAGCACGATATATCAGTGGCGTGGAAAGACCCTGCCCCCCCTAGTATCACCAAATGGCGCAGGGGAGTCAACTGGTGGGCAATGCAAGAAAAACCCATTTACGAAGCGAGACGCTGTCCAGCGAAGAATGGCTGTGTATGGGGGAAATGGTTGGGGCTAGTGACTTAATTGGATGGGGGGATGCTGGGGGAGGACTTGGGGCTGATCAGACCTACTAGGATTTCGCACTGTAAACAGACCATGAAGAATTGTGACAACATGTACTGTGCTAAATGTATGACTTGTCTATGCTGCTGGCTTGTGCCTATATGTTTTTTAAAAAAACAATAAAATTTGTTATAAAAAAATAATGAATTGCCACAGTAGCCACCGCATTCTGTCCAGATGGACTTCTTCAGGGCTCAATTACAGTGCTGTTCTTATGGAAGACAATCATATTAAGTCGATTTCCATAAAAAGACTTATCCCTTACGTGTTCTAACAAACATGAGCCCTCACCAGGAATCACCTTGTATTTGGTATCCGAGATGTTCTCATAGATCACTAGTATATTTTTCGTGACATTTCAAAGTTCGAGTGCTCCAGAACAGAGTTTCGGGTTGCAAGGTACGCAAAGGCATCATGTTTTCTGTATAAAATCTTCTATTACAGGGGTATGACACCTAAGTGCACATAAGTCAACCCCCAATTACTGCGCAGTATCAGAAATTTAGTTGCAATTCACTAACAGTGCATCCCCATCACAGAGATTTATTGTGCTCTGTTGCCTAACAGGTAGATGTACATGCCGTTCAAGGTCATTAGCTTCATTTAACAGCTCTGCATGAGCAGCCTCAAAAACCGCAGCATCAAGGTCATTTACAAAAATCCATCCACTGATACATCCCTAAGTAGCACACACACACACACACAACACACACACACACACACACAAGATCCATCCATATGTCCACACATCCATAGACACACCAGAGGCATACACATATACCATATACCCAGTGATCTTTAATTCATCCATACGCACAAACTGACCATCACCCATCTTTGCACAAATACCCATTAATTCACAGACATGCATTCTCCATCCATCGATCTACACATCTATCTTTCCACACAAATGCAACATTCATCAAAACATAGATTTATGAGCCCTTTAGCTTCCCACTCACCTAACTGTCCACCTGCACACACCACCATCCACTTCTATATCTATTTACTCAATCATCTATACATCCATTCACTAATTCTACACATAACATAACATTGCATGTCATATGTATCTGTAAAGTGCGTATACTTCCCTGGGGGGCTACTTGGTACTGAAACAACAGATGTTTATATTCAATCATTCATTTTTAACCATTTACTTGCTCAGCCATCCATGCAATTACCAACGCACACCACCATACAGAAAAGTATTCAACAAATAGGCAAGGCTGTTTGCCCTTCCACTGCAGACTGTGCTATACCTGTTATGTGAAAGAAGAGACCTCACAGATACTACCTGAGCTGTAACTGATCTGTGACAGTATGAAGTTTGTACTGGTGCTGTAGTGTTATAGGCTTCCTGTCAGGGTGGGAAGCGTCCACTACTGTTACAATACTGTACCTGTTCTATGAAGGTGGGAAATGTGCACTTCTGTCCATGCAGGACCTGTTCCATGAGAAATCGAAGCCTGCACTGCTGATGCCCAGCTGTATTGTTGTATAAAGGATGCTGTGGTGTACTTGGTCTGTTAAGACGGGAGCTTGTCATCTGTTCTGTTAGAGAGGGAAACTACAAATGCCTGGCTGTACCTGCGCTGTGAGTGACACTTGTACTCCACATGGTGTGATGTACCTATTCTGTGAGTGAGGGAAGCTTGTACCGAAGCAGCCCCTCTCATGTTTCAGAAGCATTAATCACACCCACTGTTGTGTGCCTGTCTGTTGGTGCCATGGGGGTGCATCTGGCTGTGTGTTCTAACCATGATAGTGAGCATCCAGTAGGTGTCTCTGTCTTCCTTCAAGAAAAATACTGGACATTCCTGTGTATTCTGTGGTTATGGAAGGGCTAGGAGATGGCACATAATTAGCGGTTTCTGGAAAACCTCTTTATTCTTTTTTCTATAGCACAGAAATTCCGTCTCCATTAAACATATTTAATAGGGTAGACAGCTCTAAAATACTTTAGAAATGTTTTCATCTTTTTGTTGCTGTTTTATGTTTATATTTCGAAAGGGATAATTACTGGGTTGTGATGATTTTCCTAATATTTTTATCTGCTTTGGCTTCAAAATGCTGGGCAGAATAATGGTCACAGTTTCAATCTTTTGGAAAAGCTTGAGTGATTATTGTGTGTGCACCAGAGATTTGCATGCAATGATAAATGCCACAGGTGTAGTCTAAGTAAGAAAGCTTAGTGGGTTAATGCTTTTGTTACAGATTTCCCTGTGTAACCCCAATTGCTCCATTCCTTCTGCATTGACCTTAAGGCTCCTCATCATCTACTCTACAGTTGTGGTGGTCACGGTGTTGACTTGGGATAGGTGTTTCACAATCAACGTCCTGACTCAACGTGGTTCCATCTACCCTTTCTCTCGTTATGATCCTTCAAGCCATCACATCGAGGTGTCCTGTAACATGCCAGTGGGTGTGGAGACAACTCCAGGGGGCATCAGTCAGCTACAAGCCATCCAGATGGTTTAATGTTTGCTAGATCAGTAGTACATCCAGCTACAGACACACTTACACTCAACAGCAACAGTACACATTAGGTACAATTCCTGTCACAATCATATGTATAATACAGACCCAAGCAATTCAGATGTCTAAGTGTTTGCTCCCAGTCTTACATCCTTTCAAGTTATTCTGGCAAATTATATTCTGTCATCAATCTACATATTTGCTGTGAAAAAGTTAGATCATAACTATCACATGTAGATTTGTAGGTGGTATTTTTATACAACAAACCCAGCCAAAAGGCAGCAAAGAGAGGGTCAAAGACAAGCATAAAGTTCACAAGTGATAGAAGAGATAGCTGGTTTGTGGATAGTTAATGTTTGTGATGCAGTATTCTTTTAAGAGGAGCATCTTCAAATCTTTCCTAAATTTAAGCACATTTGGAGCGGTCCTGATGGATACAGGAATGTTGTTCCAGGCCCTGGGTATATAAACTGAAAAGGCCTGCCGCAAAGTATTCTTCATTTTTATTCTTAAGTCTGGAGTCTCATGGTGGTCCTGGCTGTGGGTGTGCAGAGATTATGAGTTTGGCTGCAAGATAAACTGGGGTTCTGGCCGTGAAGGCTTTCTAAATGATGCAGGCTGACTTTGAAGATGGTGCAGGATGGCATGGGAAGCCAATGGAGGTTCTTCATAATGGGGGTCATGCGATCATATTTCTTCAGACCCTGGATGAGAGATACTGTGGTGTGTAGGATGGCCTTAAGGGGTACCAGTGTGGAGTCTGGGAGGCCATGAAACAGGGTGGGAACATCATCCAGCTACGTGAGGATGAAGGCATGAACAGTAGTTCTTAAGTTCCTTTCTGGAAGAATGGTTTCACTTTAGAAGAGAGAGCAGTCATCAGGCCGTTTGTGTCCAGGGTGAATCTAAGTGACTCAGCATTTCAGTCATAACTTGGCATTTGGTCAAAGTTGGAGTTTGAAGCCATCAAAGTTTCACAAACACATAGGGGCTTCTTACGAGTACGGTGGTCCCTGGACCTCCGTACTCGTGGTGGCAGTCCGACAACCACCACCACGGTGGGTCCGCCTGCCATATTATGAGTGTGGTGGTACCACCCCCACATGACCGCCACCTCTGCCAGGATCAAGGATTCCACTGAGTTGGCGGTCTGCAAATGGCCTCAATATGGTGACGGTGCTGATGCCGACACCGCCGTGCATAATACGACCTGCATAACCACTGTCCTTTTCATGACGGGGACCACACCATGAAAGGTTGGCGGACATGCAGGTCCTTGGCTGAATCTGGACTTGGGGGTGCATGCGGGGGCACATGTTGTGCCCTCCCTCGATTTGCGCCCTCGTTCCTGCACGGTGTGGCATGCACAACATGGTTCATGCCACACCGTGTAGGAACATGCAGTAGGAACTTTTGCAGTGGCGGTCTGTTAGGCTCATAGGAGAGCCTAACAAGCAGACCGCCGCGTGACACCCTCACAGCACCGCCCACCCGCCCTGGATTCAAGCTGTAATCCAGCGGGCTGGCTCACCATGGTCTTGGTAGTCTTCCTGGGACTGCTGCAGTGGCGGTCCCATTGGAAGACTGCCAAACTCGTAATAAGGCCCTTAGCATTAAGGCCGTATAACTAGGAAAGGTAGCTCAAAACTTAACAACCGCTTGAAGCTGATCAATGGACACCCCAATAGAATGAAGCAAATTGCAGTGTCATTCAGCAAACATACCCATGCACACAAATCCACACACACAGTCTTAAGATCTTTAAATTTGTAATGTAATATGTATATTTCCTATTTAAAGGGAGAAAGTCGGGTCACTGGTTACTTGCTGTCTAGACCACTACATTGCACAAGTTCAGGTAGTTTTAAACTTTCCTCAAGTTATGGGTGCCTATCATGCAGTGTTTTCTATTTCTCAGCTTTCATCAAGTCTGTTCTCCCCGATTCCTCTCTTCTTCCAATCATGGTCTATTGCTGGGCCTGGGCTAATACTAGGCATCCTGATCTGCTTACGATAGGTATGAGCTTATGCTAGCCTGCTGTCCTCAGCCTCTCGTCCTACATTACTGTGAGGAGGAACTGGACAAGAGAGGGCAACATAGTCTGGACTATCTTACTGTGACTGGCTGGTGACTGGCCTTACTTTTCCAAACAACTGAAAAGTAATGTTGCACCCCTGTCCATTACCACCATCCAGCAGTCCCAGCCCGTCCTATTCATTTTAGTTGGGAATTATACATTGCTTGTAGGGAAATTTCAGACTCACACCCCATGGCATTATCAACTAAGCTATGCCCCGCTTACATAGTTATTAAGAAAATTGCCACTTCCTTTCTTATTTCTCTTCCAGTAGTGCCAATGCATTTTAAACGATGGTTTGAGTTGGAGCAGCAATTCATTATTATGGAACACTTACAACATAAGGCATGCATTCACCTTTGGGTATCCAGGTACTAAATAACTAGTAGTGAGCGGAATCAGCAGAATTTGGCGACTCAATGCGGAGTTCCACCCAAATTCTACCAATCGCTGTGTGGCAGAATTTATTCCACCAGGGCTCCAGAAATGCGATCGAGATTTGGCATCCCTTAGCACCATTTTCTAATGCCGGTGGTTGCAGGCGGTTGCGAGCAGCAGCAAATTCAACTTGAATGGCTGCGTGCTCTTGCGCATCATATGGTGCCTTTCGTGCTGATTTTTCAGTGCTGCTCGTGCTACTGGTTCTAAATTGCAATACGAGCAGTGCAACATGCATATATCCGGCAATTGGCAGAACTCCGGGAATCTTGTGAAGTTTTTAAGTAACTCCGCAGAATTTCACAGAGTGAAACTCTGCGAATGTTGGCCACCACCTATAAATAACATGTAATTATTTCTACCCCTTTTAATGACCTCAGGATGATAAAAGGCTGAGAAGGACTAGGGGACTGAACTTGCGAGCATATGTTCTCACACGTCTCTGCAGTGAATGCATTAGTCTCCTGAGCCAATAGACTCAGCCTTTGAAAGGTTGAGCTCTAATGCTTCCCATAAACGAAGTAGTCAGGGCTATCACAAGGAGGTGGAGCAGCTCTTTAGAGGGCCCCGAACTGCTTATGGTAAATGTATTTCTAGTTCACAAACCAGGATTAGACTGCTCTCTGATATATATGTATTTTAAGGTAGGTGACATCCGGCAAATTTATAAATGACCATCAAGCAGGCGGTCATTTATAATGCATTGTCAGGAACCGCTGTCAATTAAGTTCCTGCCAATGCATTTCGCTGTTTGGTGCAGGGCTGCACCAAACAGTTTTCTTTTTTATTTTCAAAAAGAAATTCAAGAAATGGGATTTTCTTTTTCAAAATAAAAAATTTAATGCTCCCCTTGCCATTGCGACCTATGGTCCACCCTCATCTAAATCAGGCGGGTGGACCAATATGTTGGTAGAATGTATATTCCAACACATAAATTAGGCCCTTTGTTTTTATTTTGAACAAGATGCTTATTCACCAGGAAGGGGCATCACATGTGATTAGTGACCCGAGCCCACAAAATCTTCTAGCAGGCCTGGAGGCACATCATTTTAATTGTCGATGGGCTCAAACTGAGGCTTCACTAATGTAACATTAAAAAAAATTCACTATACAAAAGCTGAAACTATTATTTTACCAATTCTTGCGTGTAGAAATAATTCACAAAGAGCATACCTACACACTTGTGACTGCACCACACAATCACACAATTACTTTCCATTTCTGAAAGGGTGATTGTAAAAAGGCCATGTGGACTGATGCATTTGTTACACCTAGGGGGTTGTGTGTATTACAGAAGATTTTGCAGGTGTTGATTACAGGTTCGCATGTAGAAGTGGGAAGAACCCTATAATTAAGATATGTAGAATGACAGGCAGCGCTTTGATATGGATGGCAGAGTGCCTCAAGGAAAAAGTGTGGCGTGAAGCCAGGGGACTCTTCTTCATGGAAGAAACAGGAAGATGTGTCATTCAGTTCCTGCTCAGCACAATTATGTTGTTATAAAAGCACCAAGGGCGCTTGGTTTAATGAGTGCTGGAGGTAAGGAGTGGGAAACTGAACACTGCACTGACAAGAATGAGCAAAATATTTCTGGAAAGAGAGGTATCACTCCTCAACACCCACCCATTGCACCAGGAGCATTGGAAGGCTGTCAAAGACTAGAAGCAGCGTTAAACAAGGATTAGAAAAGCCAATAAGTCTTGAGTTGGCTGCCAGCCTTTTGGCTTTGTCAATGCTTGTTTTTTGAGGGGTTAGGTTTTGCTGTGATTTTCTTCTAAACGATATTGTTGGGGAAGGTTTTGGGACTATTTCAAATTTTAAAGAAAGCATAATAGTGGCTAAAAGCAAAACTATGCTTTGGTCTCAAAAAGCCCACATTCACATAGTAGTCCCTAGCACTGAAGGCAACAACCTTGCATGTGGATGTGCTCCGTGAAAGAGCAGAATGCCATAATTCATAGTGAAGTTAGCCAATGACTGAAGTGGTCTGGCCTACTGTCCCATTCTGGATGCTGTAGTGGGCGTATAAAATGTGAATGGCACAATAGCATACCAATGGATAAAGAGAGCTGCTGAAAGTCCCTGTAAGTAAGTATATTATAACTATAATTTTAGTAAAATTAGAAGATCTTGGCTACAGACCTAAAAATGTGCTTTGTCTTAAGCCTTCTGGCTTGCAATTGTGAGGAGAGAAGTGGTAGACAGATGAGAATGGGGTTAACCTGTAAGGTCACAGGCGACTTACAAAGGTGGTATTCATTGACAATGACATGAGAACTGACCGTGATAGTCATGAAGTAAGCAAAACATACTGTACAGTGCTTAGAAGTGATTTTACGATACTGAACCATAAAAGCTATAGTATAGGCTATAAGGGGAATGCAAAAGTATGATGACATGAAATCGTGAGGAATAGCAGCAATTCACAGTTCATAGATGTGCATTGAAGTTCAGCATTGTAATTGCTAGGTGCAAGACAAAAGGAACGACAAAGAAATGTTCCTATTTCCTTTCCACTAGCAATGTAGTTTAAAATGCTTTGGTGCCGCTGTTGTAATCGCAAAGCATCGACTGAGCACCAGCAACTGTTGAGGTCAGGAGGTAAACCTCAACAAACCTCAGGGCTTAAGTAGTCCAGGTCCCTCTGGGTCTCAGACCCGATAGTAGTTAAAAACAGACATTGAAACGGATCCTCATCGGACCCTAAATTTATTTCCATAACTTGAATGGCAAAAACACTGATCAATTTCTTAACAATTAATGTTAAACGTTTTAAGGCAATCCATGCCATTGATTTAGATCTTGTTTATATTTCACATGTTTTATGTAATCTAGCAATCCCTAAGAGTGTTTGCTGTTTCCAGGATGTTGTGTTTCTGTATTTTTTTTTGTAGCATATTGCACTTGGATAGTGCATGCTTTGCACTGAGTCACCACTCACCTCCAGGTGTTTTATAACGAGCCTTGATTGAGAATTCTGGAGTTGAGGCTGAAGGCAGTGCAAGTTTCTCACAGCGCCTTTCAGGGGGTCAGAGAGGTGTTCAGAATACACAGGCATCCAATTCTTGGCACAGAGCAATGATCACGCGTTCCATTTGCAATTGTGATTCTGTGCAGAATTCTGTGTGTGAAGAAGGTACACAGTTGTCAAAGTATTGACAAGGCAGAAGTGAAAGAAAATGCAGTGCTTACCGGTGAGTAGTTGTGTTGTGTTTGAGGGATGGTGAAGTGAAGGAGATGCAAGGAAGCGCATTCAGGAGAGAGTGAAAGAGGATGCTGTCTCACGTAAAGTAACATAACAGGAGTGACTGAGAAAATTTAAAGACCACTAACCCTTTCACAGGCCTCATTAATGTTTAGTTCATAGTCTCATAATTTCAGAATAAAAACATTGTTGTTACTCATTTATCGTAAACAGCTTACAACCACTAACAAAGTCAATAATGTTTGCTGGTTTTAGATGTATGTAAGTAGTTGTGTTATATATGCAATAACAGAAAACTCAGAGAGACTCCAAAAGACCGGTTAGGTGGCACACTATGGAAATCAAAGAAATTGAGTTTACATGTTTAAGACACGCCCTTAATTACATAGGGCACGCCCTTTTTAGAGCCCCCCTATTTTTTCATCTCATTTAACACTCTGTCTTCTGAGGTTGATAAATTGGTACTGTTACATTCGGTAACAGATTCATCTCTTACTTACAGTGCTTGGGATTAGCAGCAGTATAGCATGACATGCTGAATGAAAACTAGTTATAATTCTAAAGAGTGGGAATTGGAATAAAACTATATTTATATGTACTGAGCGAAAAACAATGTACTACATCGACCAAGATGCCTAGAGGTAATGACGCTGAGACGTGATGGCAGTGTGCTCCTATCCCCTTTCACCGTTATAGAAGGCTCCCTTGAGCCCCTTGAGCTGACGAGCTTGGGAGCGCCTGCTTGCCCTGAGTGGAATTGTGCCTGTGAAAATTAAGTGGCAGCATGTCCAGCAACCTACTGACATTTTCCATACTGATGACGGAGGAATCCAGAAACACGTGTCTAGGGATACGCTGCTAAAAATATGGCATTAGCCAATTATCATTTCGAACTTTGTACTGAGCGTAAAACAATGTACTACATCGACCAAGATGCCTAGAGGTAATGACGCTGAGAAGTGATGGCAGTGTGCTCCTATCCCCTTTCACCGTTATAGAAGGCTCCCTTGAGCCGCTTGAGCTGACGAGCTTGGGAGCGCCTGCTTGCCCTGAGTGGAATTGTGCCTGTGAAAATTAAGTGGCAGCATGTCCAGCAACCTACTGACTTTTTCCCTAATGATGACGGAGGAATCCAGAAACACGTGTCTAGGGGTACGCTACTAAAAATATGGCATTAGCCAATTAACATTTCGAACTTTGTACTGAGCGAAAAACAATGTACTATATCGACCAAGAATGCCTAGAGTTAAGGACGCTGAGACATGATGGCAGTGTGCTCCTATCCCCTTTCACCGAATAAAACTATATTAACTGGCATTTAGAAAATACTGGTTTGTGACTGATATATATATATATATATATATATATATATATACTGCTAATTACCTCCCATATTACATTACTCATGACATGTTCTGTGACATCATTGATAACATCACTGATCACTGTAACATCTGATGACAACACTGTGCATGGAGGGGGCACGAGTTATAGTTAATTTAGGGCACAAGTTAGTTACTTGAGATAATTGTAAATGGTGAAGTTCTGTGCTTTTGTTTGTTTAAGACAGTATGTTTTAACTGCCATTTTCACCTAACTATAATGTCCCTTTAACTTTTCTTCTTTTCAGTGATTTTCTAAGTTTTTTTTTAGTGAGTAGTAAGATATCATTACAATTTCCTAACTATAACAAGTCTATAACCTTTGTGTTTTTCAATATATACATATATATATATTGAATATTAAATATATATTACTGCAAAGTCTTTAAGTATAGGATCAGATAATGCTACACACGCGAGCTGAAAAATGACTCCAGGAACAGTATTACAGCTTTGGAGTGGTAAAATACCATCCATGGCAACCTGGAATGAATAAACGCAAGCCCTCACACACATGTTTTGCTCTAGTTAGTGCTCTTCAGAGAGATTAAGCTTTGTCCAAACATAAGGGAGTACCCAGTACCCTTTAAGGTTCAGACTGCTGCATTAATCATGTTTAAAATGGAGCAGAGAACTCTGGGTAGCTCCCAAGTTTAATTGGAGAGCAGCTCCTATATGGAGCACCCTACAACACTACTGACACTCTGCTCAATTCAAATGTCTGTTTCTCTAGCATTAGCACAGTGCCGTCCATGCCGAGTTAGAGAGTGACAAAGACTTTTGCCATATTGTTCCCATTTTTACAGCATAGTCTTTAAGCATAGGCTCAGCAAGTGCCATCCTCACTGAGCTGAAAAATGACTAAACCACTTTACTAATCACATTCACTGTCAAATGTTTCGCTCTAGTTGGAGCTCTTGAGTTGTAAATCACAAGGGAGCACCCAGTATAAGTCAAAACAATACCCTTTCAGGCTTAGAGTGCCACATAAATGATGCAAGAAAGAGAGAAGGGAACTCTAGGTAGCTCCCAAGTTTAGTTGGAGAGCAGATTCTGTATGGAGCACCCTACAACACCACTGACACTCTGAATCTGTTCACCTCAAATGCCAGTTTCTCTAGCAAAGGTTTTGAGCACGGGATTAGCACAGTGCCATCCACACTGAGCTAGAGACTGACAAAGTCTTTTGCCATTTTTACAGCAAAGTCTTTAGGTATAGAATCAGAAAATGCTATCCACGCTGAGCTGAAAAATGACTTAAGCCTTTAACCATTCCAGGCACAGTATTACAGCTTTGAGTGATACAATACCATCCATGCCAACCTTGAATGAATAAAAGCAACCCCTGATACATGGGTACTCGCAAACATTTCCCCGTGGGCCACAAAGTACTGTCTGCGGCATGCCCTAGGGCCACACCGATGCCAGCAATGCGATGGCAAAGTGATGAAATGTGGGCGTAGGGGGCGCGAAGCAGAGCCATGGTGTGGACAACAAACAAGCCTCCATGTGACTTCTGTCTGCCACCAACACTCTATTCTCATGCACCAAGAATTAAAGTCAAAACATTGAATTCTAATGTAAAACATGAGAGGGAAAGAGATACTCATCTGGTGGCTGAATTGCAAAATGTGAAACCAGAAAACCTGGTATGAATATATGTCGTTACTACGCATGCTTTACATCGCATGCCATTACAACACGGTCGTTACAACGACCGCGTTGTTACATTGCGAACCATTACATCGCAAGTCGTTACAACGACTTGCTGTAGGGGGCGTGCTGGACTTAGGAATAGTATAATTTACTATTCCTACTTCAGTTTGTGCAACAGCAGGGAAGGTGTTGGATTGGAAATCCAACACCTTCTGCCCTCTATCGCAAGTCGTTGTAACGACTTGCGATGTAATGGGTCGCGATGTAACAACGCGGTCGTTGTAATGACCGCGTTGTAATGGCATGCAGTGTAAAGCATGCGTGGTAAACGCTGTTCCCACCTGGTATCTATCCTGGCTTTCCCACTTGATGAAATTTTGTGATCCTAGGCAATTGGTTCACTTTGCCTCCTATTCCTTCATTACCACATATGAGAGTTCCTTAAAATATACGAGTTCAGGATGTGGGCTCTACAAAGCCTTCTCCTGTGCTTTATTTAATAAACTATAATGTTGTTCCAATTATATAACGCCCAAGGCTACACACAAGGCGCATCTAACAATTGACTTGCCCCTAGGTTCATTAATGGCATTGTTTGATGGGGGTGGCATGAATGTTTCCCATATCTTGTTTGAAAACTATTATTGCTAATTAATGCCTCTCAATGCAGTCATATAATCTGATCTACTAAGGTAAAATACTCATGCATGTTAATAAAATACACTTTTTTGAAGTTTGCAGAGAGTTTATCATGTTTTTACATGCTTAGTGCAAGATGTCTTTAAAACTAAAGGTGTTCCTAAAGATAAGTTGTCTAGGACACCTTCTTTTCTTCTTTACGGTTTCTTTAGTTAATGTGCAAATAAAGTATGCCCATTTGTTTCACAGCTTTCTGAATGTTCTTGCTCTGTCAAGTGAACAGCAGCTCAGCTGTTCACCAGGGGGGCTGCAATAAAAGGCAGGGAAGACAACATCCGGCCCATGGGCTGTACTTTGAGTATCCCTGAACTGATCCATCTGTTTTGCTATAGTTACGACTCTCTAGAGAGATGAAGCTTTGTCCAGACACAAGGGAGCACTGAGTATAAGTCAAAACAATACTTTTCAGGCTTAGAGTGCTGCATAAATTATGCAAAAAAGGGAGCAGGAAACTCTGGGAAGTTCCCAAGTTTTGATGCAGAGCAGCTCCTGTATAGAGCACTCTACAATACCACTGACCCTCTGAATCTGCTCACTTCAATAGTCTGCTTCTGTAGCAGAGGTTTTAAGCATAGGATTAGCACAGTGCCATCCACACCGAGCTAGAGAGTGACAAAGTCTTTTGTCAGTTTTACAGAAAAGTCTTTAAGTATAGCATCAGCAAATGCTATCTACGCCGAGCTGAAGAAAAATGACTAAAGCCTTTTACCACTGACACATGTTTTGCTCTAGTTAGAACTCTTCGCAGAGAGAAAGCTTTGTCCAGGCTGTCTTGCTTTCTCTTCAGTACACCTAAGCTAGACTTCAAAACACCAGGCTACAACGTGAACACTCTTCAAAATAGGACTCTACACCCCTTTAGAATACCAAGGTACAACATAAACAGAGCTCAACACTCATTTACCAAGGAAAGGGAAATATTCATTGATGTATGTTCTCATATATCAAATAGCAATAATGCACATGTAAAATAAATGCATATAGTAAATGTAGATATGCAAGAATAATACAAAAAAAGTAACTGCATGTACACAAGAATAAATGCATAGAAAAGATACTAGCATGTACACAGAATGAGTAATTAAAACTTGGAATACATCACCAGCTGTTTGTTTAGCATCATCTCTGCCAGCATGACTGGGGAGCCTGTTGATAGTCTAAGGCAGGGAGATCTCCAACCGGGCACAATAGCCCTAGGCAGTGCGTCCACTCTGCAGGAGAGTTCCTGTCAAAGCGCCAAGAGGTCTCCATCTTTATACTCTTACTAACACAGAGAGAGGCTTCAAGAAACTCCCCCTCCCTTCATCTAGGTGCTGGCTGCACTCTTTATGTCAAGGTCACTCAACAGAGCTGGCCAGGCTTCGATGAGAGCTGAGGCAGATTTCTTCACTTTCTCATCCTTGGGCTACGCAGCCCACACTGTCTGTTCTAGCAGCTTATCTCTCCCGTTCAGTGAAGTGAAAAATATAAACATTTCTGTGTGTGCGCAAGTAACCTGGGGGCCTCCTTGCATTTGCAGCTGAAAGGCAGGGTCAGACAGAAACAAGATGAAACCGTGAATTAAAGCAACATGAAGTCAATGGTCACCACATTATCTCACAATGTATATAAATACCTGCGGCATTAGACAGACACAAGGGAGCACTCAGTATAAGTCAAAACAATACCCTTTCCGGCTTAGAGTGCTGTATGAATTATGCAAAAAAAGGCAGCAGGGAATCCTGGGTAGTTCCCAAGTTTAGGTGGAGAGCAGCTATTGTACGGAGAACCCTACAACACCACCGACACTCTGAATCTGCTCACCTCAAATGTCTGTTTCTCTAGCAGTGTTTTTAAGGATAGGATTAGCACAGTGCCATCCACACCTTTATATATATTACCTACTGGCGATAGCTCGTAGGTACTTTCAGTTGGGATGAAAGTTTCCATAGGAAAAGTGTTTTTTGTATTGCCAATACCTTTTGCACGCTTGATGAATCATCACGATTTTTTTTTAAAAACATCCCCTTTTTGGTTCAGCTGCTGTGTCGAAAGTTTTGGGGGGGTCCGTAAAGTGGGGGCCGATAAGAAAAGAGGGGGTCCCAAAACGCATTTTCCCAATGATATGTCTACGGGGATTTTTCATTTTTTGAGCACGACTACAGCCTGACCCGCAGAACAGAATTACACCAAACTTAGTAGAAAGCTAGATGTTGGTCCAGAAAGTGTGCTTTTTGTGATTTGGTGTAAATCCGTTCAGTAGCTTCATAGATATTTAAGTTTAAAAATATGGATATCTGGGAGCCCAAAATCCTACTGAAATTTGATTGGATGCCAACACTTCAACCAGGAAGTGCTGCCAGCCATTTTGGGGCATGGCTTAAAACTGAATCTCACAAAAAGTAAAAAAAGAACTAAAAGGGGGCAGGGTAGGAATACCCTGACCCCTCAGATATGGTGGTGGGGTCCCCAAACGTACCCCACCATGCATTAAAAAGAGATTTGTTTTTCAATTTTGATGCATATTCACGGGTGGATCTGTGGATTCATGGCAACATTGAAAAAAAGGAAGCCCCCAAGTGGGCCAATGAAAAATAAAGGAGGGGGCACATGGGGCCCCCCTCCTAAAGGTTAATCAAACACTAGGGACCACCACCTCCTGGGGATTTTTTATTTTAATTATGCGGGGAGTGCCAGCACGGCACTCCTGTGCCCCAGGGACCACCCCATCCTTGGGGCTTCTTTAATTATTAAAAGAGGGGGCCTCTTGGAGACCTTCAGCTCCGGGGACCGCTACCTCCCCGGGCTTTACAAGTAAAAATGTGGAGGGACCGTGTGGACCTCCACCGCAGCCCTGGGGGCTGCCACCTCCCCGGGGCTTTAACTTATATTAATGGGGGGCCTTGTGGACCCCCCCAGCCCCGGGGGCCACCCCCTCCCCGGGGCTTTTTGTTTAAAGAATGTGGGGGGCGCAGACCACCCTGGAGCCCCAGGGGCCACCACCTCCCCGGGGCTTTAAATTTAGGTAATGTTGGGGTGCACATGGCCTTCCATCAGCCCTGGGGACCACTACCTCCCTGGGGCTTTTGACAAATGGAAGGCAGGGGCGTGACCACCACCTTCCCGGGGCAAATTCAAAGAAAGGAGGGGGGCGCACGGCCCCCCTCCTGGTGCAGCCCCCCTCCTGGAGCCATAGATGGCCCTGGGAACCACCAGCCCCCAGGACCTGCTCCTGCTATGGCCTGGAGGGCCCGCCTCTGGGGCAAAGCTGTTTGCTATGGCTTAGCGGGAGCTTTACCGCTCCCGCCAAGCCATAGCAAACACGGCTCTGCTTTCAGCAAGCGAAAGCATAAAAAATGCTGTTGCTTGCTGAAAGCGGAGCAGAATTGCTTTTGGACAGAGGGAGCTGCATGTTCAGCAGCTCCCTCTGTCCAAAAGCAATGCCGGCTCCTGCAGGATGCGAGGAGGTGGCAAGGACTGCGGGGGCCTTGAGGCTCCCCCGCGGCCCCCATCAGTGAGAAGTGGGTGCCCTGGGTGGGACCAGGGCACCTATAACAAAGGCTGGGCCCTGAGGGATGGGGTACCCGGGGCTGAAATTGGTCCGGGAGGGGGGACGCACAGCCCGCCTCCCCATAGAAAAAAGGGATGCCCCGGGGGATGGGGTCATCGGAGTGCAAAACGGCCCAGGGAAGGGGGCCACGTGGCCTCGTCCTAAAAAAAACTGACCGACAAGTCACCAGAGGCCCACCCCCTTTCTCCACCACTCTGTAAATGTGCCTCCTGGTGCACTGCTGGTGGGGGTATGAAGTCCACATAGCTACAAAGGGTCCTTGGGGGCCAACAAGCCCTCCTGTTACTTCCAGTAAGTCCCACAAAGTGGGTTTGCTGATAGGTCTTCGGAGGCCACGTCCCCTTTCTCCACCACTCTGCAAATGTGCCTCCTGGTGCACTGCTGGTTGGGGGATGTAGTCCCCTTGGCTACTGGGGTAGGGTGACCAGGCTTACCAGGTTTGCTGGGACAGTCCCAGGTTTTCACCAGCTGTCATGGCAGATTTTGGCAATTTTTGCGGAGGTCCCGGTTTTCAGTCAGGGTCGATTGAAAACAGTCAAGGCACGTTTTTATGAGTTAAGCACGAAGTACTAGTTACAGCTCTTATTAGAAAGCTATTTAACTAACATGTATGATACTGGGTTTAAAAAATGACTTTTAATTTATTTCCTTAGTGCTTAGTCTGTCGTTCTCTATTGATGAGTGCTGTCATTCTGTGTCCCTCAGATGATATTGAATTGAGTCCTTCTCCTATTTTTGCAAAATCTCCCGGTAATTGGCTTTCAAAATCTGGTCACCCTATCCAGTGGGCCATGGGGGTCAACTAGCTCTCCTGTTACCTCCAGTAAGTCCCACACTGTGGGATGCTGAGAGGTCTTTGGAGGCCACGCCCCTTTCTCTACTACTCTGCAAACGTGCCTCCTGGTGCACTGATGGTGGGGGGGTGAAGTCCCCTTGACTGCTGAGAGTCCTTGGGGGCCAAGTGCCCCTCCTGTTACCTCCAGTAAGTCCTACACAGCAGGATTGCTCAGAGGTTGTCGGAGGACATGGCCCCTTTTCCACCACTCTGCAAACACACCTCCTGGTACACTGCTAGTTGGGGGATGAAGTTCCTTTGGCTCCAGAGGGTCCTTGGGGGCCAACTACCCCTCCTGTTACCTCCAGTAAGTTCCCCAGAGCACGATTGCTTTGAGGACTTTGGAGGCCACGCCCCCTTTCTCCACTGCTATGCAAACGTGCCTTCTGACACAATACTGGTTGAGGTATAAAGTCCTCTTGGATGCTAAGGGACCTTGGGGGCCATGAAGCCCTCCTGTTACCTCCAGTAAGTCCCTTACAGTGGGATTCCTGAGAGCAGGTGAGAGCCCCACCTTTCTCCACCACTCTGCAAACGAAACTACCAGTTAAAAAAAACATAGAAATTCACTTTAAAAAAAAGTTACAGGGACGTTATAGTTAGGAAATAGATTTTGAAAAACCTTAGAAATTCACTGCAAAGTCAAAGGTTACAGGGACATTATAGTTAGGAAATCGAATTAAATAAACCTTAGAAATCCACTGAAAAAAACAAAAGTTAAAGGGACGTTATAGTTAGGCTCAGATTTCACTCATACAAAACCAGTGAAATTCAGCAGTTATAGTTACCTGAGCTAACTATAACTTCTGCCCCCGCATGAAATGCTTATGACCTCACATATTACATCACATATTATATCACAGTGACATCACTGATGACATCACTGAGGACATCTGAAATAACTATAAAGTTTAAACATTTAAAACTGTTTAGGAAACCTACAGCGGACAATGCCCTCCAACATGCCACTAGCTTTCACCCACATAACCATGTGAAAAGCATTACATACGGTGAACGTTTAAGAGCAAGAAGGAATTGTAGTGATGAAAAGTAGGAGGAAAAGGTGCTGTGGGAAATGCCTTATAGATTTCAGGAAAGAGGGTACACTACAAGCAATATTGAAGATGCAAAGAGAAAAGTTAAGCAAAAAACCTAGAGAACAATTAGTCTTTCAAAAAAGGAGAAAGTAAGAATCCAAGAAATTGGGACATTTTAGATCTATTACAACTTTTTATAAACAAGATGGTGTGATGAGGAAGACTTTGCAAAAATATTGGCCCCTCAAAACAAATTGACCCATAATTGGTAAAGAAGCACCACGAAGGCCAGGCTTAACGTTTAGAAAGGCAAAATCTATGAGGGACTCCTTAATGAAAAGCAGTCCAGAATGCAGTAGACAGAGCAACACCTGGCAAGGAAACTCAAAAGGGGTCAGAAAGTGTAGTAGGTGTAAAGCCTGCAAGTTTGGGAGCAATGTGAAACAGTATGAATCACTCCTAACAAAAAAGATAAGGAAAATAAAAGGTCTTTTCAATAGCAAAACAGATCATGCACTTTATGTGTTATGCTGCCCATGTAGGTTAATGTATGTGGGAAGTAGAGTATTTCCCTACATGAAAGAATCCTACAACATATCAGGGCAATTAATCATAAAGATAAGACCTACCCAGTTGCATGTCACTTTGAAGAAAAACATGAAAGTAACATCAAAGGGCTGGAATATTTTGTGATTGATGCTATACCAAAGAGCATCAGAGAAGGAAATAGGGAGAGATGCCTCAGACAATTGGAGTCTAGATATTATTGAATTAAATACAAATACACCATGGAGCTTAAACTGTGAAGAAGACCTCCATGCGCACCTATGGATTTTTATAATCTCCCTTTTGATTTTATGAGATAAGAGGTACCTGTGAAATGTTCTAAAATAAGGTTTTAAACAGCATGTTGCACTTTGGTGGACATCACTTATTCTTGGAGGAAATGAAAAGACAGGAGAAAGTAAAATTAGACTACCCGTTTAGTTAGACTAAGTACATCTTGTGAAAGGAATATTGTTTTCAAGGAAGATAAGGTAAAGGTTGGTTTCCAATAACGTAAAATATGAGACATTAAAGCGATAGCAATTAGAGATAGAATATGCCCACTTAGGATTAAGGTGTAAATGAAGATTATTATTTGATGTAAATTCTATACTGTTGTTTAATTGCGGAATCTCTAATGTAATGGAATTTATCCGATACGAAAGTGATGTATATGGCAAGTCAGAATTAATAACTTATGTTTTACAAATTACCCACTTGGGCTGAATAACAATACTGAAATTTTACATTGTTAAATAATTTTGGTACTATAGGCATTTTTACCAATGCACAGTGATCATAGGAGTCAAGTTGAAAGGAGAAAAAAAATGAATTTCTTTCAATTTGCTTTAAATTTTATATTGGGAGTTATTTATTGCTGAATTAAGGTTAAGTATATTTTAAAATATGTATTTTATATATGCAATGCAAGGAGTAATTAGATATTTGTATATCGGTATTTGACACCGAAAAGAATGGGTAGAGTCTGTCATTACTTTTTATGAACAAGGAAGTGATGTGCCTTTAAATGTAAAAAGATAGCATGGCACCTGTGTTTGTGAGCAAGGCTGCGTGGCAGCCGAAACACGTCAATAGGAGCACGAAGAGCAATTTTAAATCTATTTTTCTGAACTGTAATAATCAAATAGAAAAACCATAAGTGATAATAAGACTGATGAAGGTTTAATGACAAGTACTAATTGTATACTTAATTTTGTTTTTTCACAATTTAATTTAGTATTCATTTTAATGAGTAAACTACACCTCCCAGAATGCACCACTAAAGGCAGTATGGGCTTATGTGTATAAATAGGCACGACAGGTGGATCACCGCTAACCGTGATCAGGACCAATCTGGACGAAACGCGTTGGTTTGTGAGTTGTTGAAGGTGATGGCTGTTACTTTACTGGATTAAATAAGCCTTGCAACTGAATCTCCTGGAGTGCGAGTGGATTTGTTCTTTGGTGATGATATCAATTGCGGATCTCGATTCCTTGACCGCACCACTCGCACCGATCGCGAGCACGCTGGCATAAGGAATCATTTGGTGGAATATATATATATATTCACTAAAAAAACTAAAGGTTACATAGATGTTATAGTTAGGCACAGATTTTACATTTTACACGCACAAAACCATGTCACTGATCATGTACTGAGTGATGTAATATGTGATGCCATAAGCAGTGCATTGCGGGGCCTAAGTTATAGTTAGCTCAGGTAAAAATAACTGCTGAACTCCTTTGGTTTTGTGCATGTATAATCTATGCCTAACTATAACGTCCTTGTAACCTTTGTTTTTTGTGAATTTCTAAGGTTTTCTAAAATGTATTTCACAACTATAACATCACTGTAACCTTTGGATTTTTAAATTTTATTTCCCAATTTTAACGTCCCTGTAACGTTTGGTTTTTGCAGTGAAATTCTAAGGTTTTTTAAAATTATATTTCCTATCTGTAACCTATAACATTTGAGAGTGGATGTGTGAGTGGCTGTATGGGTCAGTGAGGGCTGTGCAAGTGCCTTGCCTGTATGGGTTTGTGGGTGTCTGTATAGGTGAGTGAGTGGGAGTGGCTGAATGGGTGAGTGGCTGTATGGGTGTGTGAGTGGCTGTGTAACTAGCTGAATGGGTGAGTGCATGGCTGTGTAAGTGTGTGGGTCTGTGAGTGCCTGTGTGGGTATGTGGGTGGGTGTGTGCGTGGTGCTATGGTTCTGAGTGGGTGTCTGAGTAACTGTGTGGCTCTGTGATGGGTGTGCGAGTTTTTGTGTGGGTCTGTAAGTTGGTCTATTTGTGGGTGTGTGATTGTCTGTGTGGATCTGAGAGTGGGTGTGTGAGTGTCTCTGTGGGTCTGTGAGTGGACGTGTGAGTGCCTGTGTAAGTAGGAGAGTAGCTGTGTGAGTGCCTGTGTTGATCTGTGAGTAGGTGTGTAAGTATCTGTGTGAGTCTGTAAGTGGGTCTTTGAGTGTGTGAGTGGTTCTATGAGTGGGTGTATGAGTTCCTGTGTGGGTCTGTCACTGGGTATGTGAGTCTCTGAGTGGGTCTGTGAGTGGGTATATGACTGTCTGAGTGGGTCTGTGAGTGGATGCGAGAGTGTCTGAGTGGGTCTGTGAGTGGGTGTCTGAATGTCTGAGTGGCTTTGTAAGTGGGTGTCAGAGTGTCTGAGTGGGTCTGTGAGAGTGTGTGTGTGTGTCTGTGAGTGGGTGTCTGAGTGTCTTTGCACGTGTGAGTAGTTGTTTGAGTGGTTATGTTTGCCATCCCCCTGGCTACTACCCTTTCTACCACTACCAGTACTACCCCTACTACTGCCAACACACGTCCATTCACATCAATAGACTGTGCCACGAGCGTGGCGCTTTTCTTCCGAAAGTGTGTAAGTGAAGTAAAGAAGAATGAGTGAGACAATGGGACTGAGGAAGAGAGGGCTGGAGATCGTGCGATGGGTGGGCGAGGGAGACAAAGAAAGAAAGAACGAGACATAGATGGAAGGAAGGAGGAAGCAAGAAGACCAGAAGAGACAAATGAAGTCAGACCAGGAAGGTGAGGAGATGGAGAAGTGAGGGTGGAAAGAGATGACGTGAGGGTGTGGGGCAAGAGGGAGAAAAGACAGGGATCAGGAGAGTGAGAGAGGAGAGGGACTAAAAAGGGAAAGGAGAGATAGATAGTGAGAGGAGAGGGCTGATGAAGGGGGGGTGATGGTGACTTGAGAAGGGAGATGAGAGAAAATGGGAAATGTAGAGAAGAGAGGTGAGGAGAAAGTGGAACAAGACAACGAGAGAGATGAATAGGAGAGAGCAGACAGACAAACAGGGAGAGGCAAGAAATTGAGAAATGAGAAGAAAGAGAGATTCAACAGAGATTGGGAGTGGGGAGCTTGATCAGAAATGTTAAGCAGAAAGAGTTGAAGGAAGGGAGTCCAGGTAGACTGGGAGAGGGAGAAAGTGGGGTATATTGATAGAGTTAAAAACATTGAGCTGATGAGACGGGTTAGAGGAGGAAGGGAGAGAAGGAGGAAAAAAAAGGAGAGAGGCAGGAAAGGGGGTTAGAGAACAGCCTCAGAGAGATACATTGGGAGATGCGGGAGAGAGAGGAGGGAAGAGGGAGACAGTGAATCTATGGTGCTCTTATATAATGTCCTATACAAACATGGAACATTATCTGACTGATGCCACTCATTTGAGCTACCCCGTAAGGAATAGAGTCTAATTGGCCCGCCTAGCATTCTGTCTTGTGACTATCAGGTGAAGTGCAGGTTAGCTGAGTTAATGCTCAGTCTACTGACCTCCTCTGAGCAGAGAAAAGAAGAATAACAAAAAGAAAAAAAGATTCTGAAAACTAAATAAATAATAGTGAAAATGAGTAAAGATGGTATAATAATAGGGAAGTTAGGAAAAAGGTTGGAAAAGAAAAATGAAAGAAGTGAAGTATAATCAACACAAGGGAAAGAAAGAAATGAATATAAGAATGAAGACAGCAAAAAATGAAGAAAACATGTAACGCAGAGACAAAGGTAAGTATTTACAAAAAAAGTGTGGGTAATTTGGCCTTCCAGATTACATTTCCTGGCAACATTTCAAAATGAGCAAATTGAAAAAGAATTAAAATTATATAATGTTTATCGAGAGATGCCCGTAATCAATTTAGTACTAAAAACGTGTCATGGCATGGATGCCAAGGTGTGGGGAGTGTACAGGCTTGAATGCCTTGCATGTTGAGTGAGGCTATTTTCCATTTATTGATCGCCATCCTCACGTATCTGCTTTAAAAATATTTAAACCCTTATCAAATGCTCTTGGCAGGACATCTGCTCAAGCAGAAAGGACACGGGAATTATAAATACCTGGTAGCATAAAATGAACTAAGAAAACATCTGCGTTGTTAGTACAAAAGAATAGTAAAACTGTGTTAACATAGACGGAGAAGTGCAAGTTTCTATTGAGTGCGAGAGAGATAAAAGGCGGAGACGAGGTAAACCACACCTTTCCTTTAGCTGGGGCACAAGGGAAGACCATAGGAGCCACCCATCTCATCATTTAATGAGAAGCTGCATGTGGCAAAAGAGCCCACGAATATTCCCCTTTGCACTTTCTAGGTGGGTTCCAAAACTCTTCATTTTGAAGGAAAAAAATCTGTAGGAACTTTTAAATTGGGTGCAGAAGCGACAAGCTTTGAAATGAGCACACAAAAAGGAGTATACATGAATAAGTCCCTAGGAACTGGCCCACCCGACTCAAATACAAACAAGTGCTGGAGACCGCTCTTGTTTAAAAAAAAAAAGATTCACAGGGATTCATGAATCTTTGGGAGTTTTGCCACAAAAATTTTAAACAAATGCTCTTTGACCCTGGCGGGATGACTAGGGGATCCCCCCACCAGCCCTAGGGAGTCAGGGTATTCCTACACAGCCCCCTTCTCTTTTTTTTACCTTTTTGTTTGGGACTTGGCTGAGTCCAAGTCCCAGAATGGCAGCCAACACTTACTAGGTGAAGTTTTGGCAGCCAATCAGATCGCTGCACAAGATTGTTTGGATTCACAGAAGGTCCATGTCCCTAGATATACAAATTTAATTTTTCTTTAATATCTCAGAAACTACTTTAAGGGGTTACACCAAATCATGAAAAGGGCTCTTTCTGGACCAAGGGCTACCTCTCTGCCAAATTTGATGTAATTCTGTTCAGCAGTTCGGGCTGTAGTCATGTCTAAAATCTCTATGGGAATCCACATGGGAAACACATTTTTTTGCCCCCACTTTTTTTTGTCGCCCTCGCTTGATGAATTGCCCTGAAACGAATCATGCACAACAAGATTCACCGGGGCACTTTTAAAAAAAAACTTTCATGAAGACCCAAATGGCCCAAAAGATATGAGCAAGTAAAAAAAAGCTTTTCCTATGGAAACATGGGCCTAACTATAAATACCTTCTGGGGACTGAAGGTTATAGGGACGTTATTGTTAGGTTCAGATTTTACACACACAAAACCATAGAAATTCAATAGCCGATGCCCTAAGGTAACTATAACTCACACACCCCCCATGCACTGTTTTCTCATCAATAATTTTACTGCAAAAGTTGCAGTGATATTATGAATTATTTAATAGGAGATGTCATTAGTGATATATTATATAATATGTAGTATGTAGGGTGATTAGCAGTGCATGGCAAGGGCACAAGATATAGTTACCTTAAGGCACAAGCTGTAGTTTCTTCAGATAAGTATAACTGTAACTGCTGAATTTTTATGGTGTTGTGTGTGTAAAATCTGAACCTAACTGTAACATCCCTGTAACCTTTGGCATTTTAGTGAATTTCTAAGGTTTTTAAAATTCTATTTCCTAACTATGTTCCTGTAACCTTTGTTTGTTTCAGTGACTTTCTACGGTTTATAATGGTATTTTCTAACTATAACGTCCCTGTAACTAAAACCTAAGGTTTTTTCAGTGAATGTTTAATTTTTTTTAATGTAAAGTAATATTTAATTACTATACAACCGCCACCCCACACGGCCTTTGGCTGTACGAGGCGACAGTTGGATGCAGGGCTTCTGAAGCCACCCCCCATGCAGCTAACCCCATGCCACGCACAGCCTTTGGCCGTGTGCAGTAGGGCTTGGGGCCTGCAGTCAACCCCCCCACAGGCCGCCCCCCTCCCCGGGCTGATTTCCTCAAGCATCTTCTTCAAGAAATCTGTGTTAACAAGAATCCTCATATAAAGAAGACGATGAGACTACAAAGTGGTAAATCTCCACCAAATAAGGGTACTTCCTCTCAATTATATGAAGTAGGTGCTTCTTTCTTTGGTGAAGATGTCCTCATATTCCTCTGTATCGAGAACGCATCACCAAAATCGGTGGGCAACAGATTGTGCTCCAATAGATCAATGCATTCACCTCCATTGAGGATTTCAGATCATTTTTTTGATGTGGAATTGCAGAGAAACACTTGATTTTCCTTCATCAAGCCCAAGAATTTGTGCTTGACATAAGTGGAGCTTCAACTGGGGCACCTGCTATGTTTATAATTGTAAGTGCTGCCAGTTGAGGTTAAATTTCTGTGAAATGAGCACCAGGTCGAATGGAACTCATTTTATCCAAGAAGAGTTTACAGTTTTGCACAAAATGTCTACCAAACTGGAGTACTTTATACTTTTTAAGTAGTAAGTGCTACCTCGTTGGGTAAATGTCTAGTGCTTATTCTACACTACAGCTGCGTAAAGGGGCTCGAGGTAATGTCTCCAGTGACCTTGTGTATGTGTAATTTTGACAATATGATTGTTCCTCGAGCACCTTCACCCACAAATCTGTGATAACATTAATCCAGGTCTAGAGAAGAGAACAAGACTACAAAGAGTTGAATCTCCACCAACTAAGGGTGGTTGCCCTAATGCCCTCCCAGGGCATCCACCAGTCGCGGTCCGTGTAGGAGTGCCGGCCGGGTGGTGACGCGGGGGAGGGGCAGGGTGGGGGGTAGCAAAGTACGGATTACGGACCTATACAGGTAAGTAAACATTTAAATCAATGAAACGAATTTCGTTGCGCGCACTGCATCACCTTTTTTCTTGAGACTCCGTGGCCCCCCTCCCGGGTCATTCTAGCCCCGGGGACCATCACCTCCCCGGGGTGGCCCCTAGTCAAGGAAGGAGGGGAGCCACACTACCCCCCTCCTAGAGCCCTAGATGGCCTGGGAACTGCTACTCCCCAGGGCTGGCTCCGGCAATGTTGCGGGATGCCCATCCCTGGGACATTGTAGTTTGCTATGGCTTGGCGTGAGGACCACTCCTGCCAAGCCATAGCAAACATGTACTCTGCTTTAATCAAGCTGTTTCCCTGCCCGCTGTCAAGCGAGCAGGGAAACAGACATTGCTTTGAGATCCAGGGAGCTGCATGTTCAACAGCTGCCTGTGTCTCAAAGCAATGCCGGCTCCTGCAGGAGGCGGGAAGCTGGCAGGGACTACGGGGGCCTTCAGGCTCCCCCGTGGTCCCCAACAAAGTGTCCAGGCCCCGGGGGATGGGGTCCCCAGTGCTGAAATCCACCCAGGGTGGGGGGCCACGCCGGCCCCCGCCCCTTTTAAAAAAATATATATTAAGGCCTGGCCCCAGGGGATGGAGTCCCTAGGTCCGAAATCCGCCCAGTAAGGAGGGCCACGCGGGCCCCCCTCCCCTTTTAAAAAAAATATATTAAGGCCTGGCCCTGGGGGATGGGGTTCCTGGGGCTGATATCAGCCTAGGAGGGGGGCCGTGAGGCACCCCTCCCATTTTTTTTATTTAAAAAGGGGTCAGGCCACGGGGATGCGTTCCTCGGGCCCAAAATGGTCCAATGTAGAGGGGGCCACACGGCCCTCTTCCTAAAAAAGAAAAAAAAAGCCGGCAACTCACCAGAGGCCCCGCCCCCTTTCTCCACTACTCTGCAAACACACCTCCTGGCATGCTCCTCGTTGGGGGATGAAGTCCCCTTGGCTGCTGAGGGTCCTTAGGGCCAACCTCCTGTTACCTCCAGTAAGCCCCACACAGTGGGATTTCTGAGAGGTGATCTGAGGCCACGCCCCCTTTCTCCACCACTCTGCAAACATGCCTCTCAGCACACTGCTGATGCGGGGATGAGGTCACTTGCCTCCTGAGGGCCTCAGACCTAAAGTGGACTTCTTCCTCCCAACAAGTAGTGTGCCAAGAGGTATCTTTGCATAGTGGTGGAGAAAGGGGGCGTGGCCTCTGACGACCTCTCAGCAATCTACCTGTGTGGGTCAGCCGAGTTCCAAAAAACTGTTAATAAAAAGAAAAGGGGGCAGGGCGAATTACCCTGACCTCCAAGCCTTGGTCTTTGGTTCCCCTAGGAACCCCGTCAGGCCAAAAAAGCATTTAAAAAAAATGCAAATTCACTAAAAAAAAACTTGCAGACTCCCACACTTGCTTTTAAATGACCCGTGGGTGTGCCAGGTCCTGGGGGCATAACATAAAAAATAGGAGGGGGTGCATGGGGCCCCCCTCCTTGGGCTAATAAAAGCCCGGGGACTGCCACCTCCTTGGGGCAGTGCTTTGAATTTATGCGGCGGTGCCCGCGCTGCTACCCCCGCGCCTGGAGACTGTCTCCTCCCCAGGGCAGATGACAAATGATTGCTGAGGTGCCCCTGCAGCCCCGGGGACCACCACCTCCATGGGGCATTTAAAGATATGAATGCGGGCGGGCCCGCTGGGCTTGACCTAGCCCCAGGAACCACCATCTTCCTGGGGCTAACGATATAAAATTAATACTTGGGGGCCCATGCAGCCTCTCGCAGCCCCGGGGACCAATAAGGGCTATTTTAAAAATGAGGTGGGGGCCACTCGGACCCCCCCGGCCCCTGGGACTGCCATCTCCCCTGGGCTATATGTTAAATTTAGCGGGGCACGCGGACCCCCCCTTACCCCAGGGACTACCACCTTGCCAGGGCTTTCTGCATTTTAAAAAGGAGGGGGACGCGAGGCCCCTATCCTGGGCTGTTCTCGTCCCTGGGGACCACCACCTCCCCGGGGCAGCCTGTTCTGAAGAAAGGAGGGGGACCGCCGCTGGCAGGGCTGGCTCCTGCTATGTCCCAGGGTGCCCAACATAGAACATAGAAGTTTGCTGTGGCTTGGCGGGAGGTTTGACAGTTCCCGCCAAGTCACCGCAAACACTCCACTTCCAGCAAGGGAGTTCAGAGAAATACTCTCGCTTGCTGGAAGCAGAGCTTTCATCTGTTTCCCTGCCTGCTGTCAAGTGAGCAGGGAAACAAAGGAAAGGATTGCTCTTCCAGACAGGGGGCTACCTTTCTGCAGCTTCCTGTCTGGCAGAGCAATGCTGGCTCTCACAGGAGGCAGTGACCCAGTTGGGACCACGGGGCCTTAAAGATCCCCCTGCGGTGCCCAACGGATGTCAATGGGTGCCCTGGGTGGGACCAGGGCACCCACAATGGAGGCCGGGCCCCAGGGGATGGGTTCCACGGGGCTGAAATTGGCCCAGGGAAGGGGGCCCGGCAGCCTCCTCCTCCATTTCTATATGGCCGGGCCCCAGGAGATGGAGTACCCGGGGCCAAAATCGGCTGGGAAGTGGAGCTGCGTGGCCCCCTCCCCTATTAAAAATAAAATAAAAGGCCAAGTATGTTTTCTCTGCATTTCCACCGTGAAAAGTTATCTGTAATCCATGATGGAGGTGTTTGCATCCTTGCTTTTCTCATGCACAGTATCTCATGCAGTGTCTGTGATGGGTGGCTTCTTTCTTGTCATCTGCTGCTGAGACCAGAGATCGTGTTTTAAACTTTTAAAAACTAGAAGTATGTAAATTTGCCTAGAAACCCATCCTGTTTGACCCCGCCCAATATATATTAGTGGTATGCAGCGTCTTCCTGCCCTTTTCTTAGGATGACAAACAGCTTACTAAAAGGCCTGCATAGCACATTTCCCGACGATTTTGGAGACGGGTTCTTGATGTCTAGGAATATGATCGCAACTCCATCAAACAAAGAAGCACTTACGTTTGTAAAGTACAACTCATCCAAGTGCATTTTCTCTGCAGTTCCACCTTGTAAAGATATCAGGTGAACGCTCGAGAAACAATCACATTGGCAAAGTTACAGACACACATGGTCACTCGAGACATTTCCTCGGCATCCTTTACACAGCTTTAGTGTAGGAGATGCACTATATATTTAGCCAACGAGGTAGCACTTACTAATTAGCCTGTAGAAAGTACTCCAGTTGGGTAGAGGTGTTGCACAAAACAGTGGCCTCTTCTTGGATAAATACATAGGGCAGGATTCATTATGGCGGGATGCTCATTTCACAGAAATTAAAACTGAACCGGTTACAGTTAGGAAATAACAATTTTAAAAACGTTGAAATTCACTGACAAAACCAAAGGTTACTGGGACATTATAGTTAAGAAGTAAAATTAAAAAAACCTTAGAAATTCACTGAAAAAACAAAGATTACAGAGACGTTCTAGTTAGGAAATAGAATTAAAAAAATACCACTGACATACCCTAACAGCCACTCAATGCACTGCTTATGGCCTCACATATTATATCACTCATGACATGGTCAGTGACATCACTAGTGACATCCCTGATGACATCTCAAATGCCATCACTGATAACATTATCCACAGAACTACTCACATACCCACTTACACCCCATACAACATCTCATACACCTGCACAACCACTGACATACCCATTCACAGACTCATACAAACACTCACACATCTACTCACTGATCCAAAAAGTCATTCACATATCAACTCACCCATACAGCCACTAATGCAACCACTAGCTCACATATACAACCACTCATGCACCTACTCACTGACCAATACAGCCACTCACACATCCACTCATACAGGCATACAGACACTTACACACCACTCATACACCCATACAGCCATTCTCATACTGAACCTGTCATCCATACAGATACTCACATACCTACTCACTCACCCATACAGTCACTCACACAGCCACTCACTCACCCATACAGTTATTCACACATCCACTCACTTACTCATAGATATACTAATACATGTACTCACTCACCTATACAGTTACTGAGACAAGCCCATACTCTCCTGTACAACATCTCTCATACTCACTTACTCACCCATACAGCCACTCACACACCCATTCACTCACCCACACAGCCACTCATATACCCACTCACTCATCCATACACCCACTTACATACCCATTCATGCACCCATACAGGGGGCTAATATTCAATGGAGGGGGCATAATCCGCTCTCAAATGCACGCCAGCACAAAAGGATTTCCGTGGCAATGTGACAGCATTTGATCGAGAAAGGGAGATGAGTGAGGTATTCCTCTCTCTGGCGACACTGCATGACAAGCAGCAATTATGAGCATTGCGGAACAATCCATGCACTTTGCAGCAATTTTCAAGAATGCACTTCTGAAATATGACACAACGATCGTGACATTTGATATAATTCACGCTATTAAGCAATAATGGAACTGTACATCGGTGCACGTTTGAAGATAAGACACATAGTGCATTCTGGGGCCTGTAGTGAGTAGCTGGAGGCATGTGACCACATGGACATTAAGTGCACTCACCTGTGAACAAGGCGGCACCACGCCGAAACGTGTAAGGACTTTTTGACTGTTTCCTTGCTCTGCTATGCAGTCAGACGAATAAAGTCAGACTGTCTGTGAGTCGGTGTTGGGCTCTTTTCTTTCGTGATACATATATATATATATATATATATATATATATATATATATATATGTATATATATATATTTTAAACAAAGTACGTCGCACTCAAGATTCCTGTTCTTCAGGTATTTTATTTCATAAACAGAGCCAGTCTGTCTCACCGACGCGTTTCGGCCACGCAGGGCCTTGCTCACGGTTGGCGGACATTACTGTTCACAATGTTTTTATACCATTCGACATTTTGGCCACACCATGGCTTTCTGGGAGATGTAGTTTTTTATTTACCACAATGTCCTTTCTATAAAAGACAGACTAAACAATATTATTTACATGGGATCAAATCCAAAGTAAAAGTGAGTACCATTTGTCATTCTTAAGTTTTGTTATTTACATATTTTGTCAGCAATTATGGCACTTAATCTCTTAGTTATCATCGAAAGTTCATAGTCTCTTATTCGTATTTTTGTTTTTTGTTTTTTTGTGTGTTTTTTAATGCCATTTTTTATCAGGGTGATTTCTCACTTGTTCCTCTGATTGTTGTCAATAATGTTATATTGATAAATGTTGTTGGATATCGTATCCCGTGCAATACATATGTGATTGTTTTACCTGAGGTTCTTTTATATCAATGCTACTAGTAGCTGAATATGTTGCTCTTTATCATATTAAGCAATATGACAAACTGGCATATTGTAATTGCTTGAGCAGGAACATATTGTTAGTACATTTTACCTGAATACGAGGAATACTTCAGTGGAAGGTGCAATTGCTGGTTCAAGTCTTTTTTGCTGGCAATTTTGTTATTTTGGGAGGGTCATCTCTTAATGCACAGAGCGTCTTTAGTTATTATATTTACAAATGAACATAAAATTCCTCATCGTTATTGAGTCCAGTCGGGGTCTTAGTACGTAGCCTGATAATATATGGTGACTCCAATCTTCTGAGCTTTTTCTGTCTGTCTCCAGCTCTTTCGCTTAGTGGAATTGTATCAAGCCCATAGAATTGCATTTGTCTCCAATTGCTATTTTGGCATGTTGCCATGTGTCTCGCTGTTCATAGCTTAAATCTTTGTTTTTCACGGCACGGATGTGTTCTAATATTCGCTTTTTTAGCATGCAGATGGTGCTCCCGATATACTTTAATCCGCAGGCACATTGGATAACATAAACCACAAATTGTGTTGAGCAGGTAATACTAAGATCAATTTTAATAATCCTGCCTTCTGTGTCTTTTATCTCCTTCATATTTATCCCAATTTTGCAGGCTTTGCAGTTGTTACACTTTTTGAACCCTATCTGTTGTTCTTCCAGCCAATTCTGTTTGGATTTATCTTGATAGTGGCTCTGGACTATTTTGCTGGGGCAGCCATGCGCTTTACAAATATTTTAACATAAAATAACATACATACCACTGCGAATTGGTATTTGGAAGGAATGCCCTCAACGCGCCATTGTGCAAGGGTGCCCGCGTTACAGGAAGGATTGTTTTTCTGTAGGAAGAGACACCTTCCTGCACAAAAGCAATTATCAGAGGCATTTTCCTCTTTCTGGGCCAGATGTACGACCTGCAAAATAGCGCCTCGCAAATTGCGACTCATTTGCGACTCGCAATTTGCGAGGCGCTATTCGGCATGTACAACAGTGTGTTTAACACTGTTTGCGATTCCCAATGGGGTCGCAAATTGCGAGGCTCATGAATATTAATGAGCCTCTTGCAATTTGCGACCCCATTGGGAATGACAGGCCCTCCCAGGGATGGTGGCCTGCTGGGCTCAGCAGACCAGCATGTCTGGGACTGCTTTTAAATAAAGCAGTTTTTGGCATTTTAAAAACAAAAATGAAACCTCTTTTTTTCATTTTTTAAGGGCTGGTAATGGTCCATGGGACCACTGCCTGCCCTTAAAAAATATTTTAAGAGACAGTCACAAAGTGGAAGGGGACCCCTTCCCTTTCGCAAGTGCATTACCACCCTCTTGAAGAGCGTGGTAATTTGCGAGTGTTCTGCGACTGCAATTGCGGTCGCAAAACATTCATACATGGGGTTGCGGTCGCTATTAGGAAGGGAACTCCCCTTCCTAATAGCGACTCGCAATTCCTATATAGCGAGTCGCAAATAAATTGCGACTCGCTATTTAGGAATTGTACATAGCCATTTTGCATGCGCAAACGGGTCGCAAACCCGTTTGCGCATGCAAAATAGGGTCGTACATCTGGCCTCTATGTGTACTACAGAATGCAGCACTCATAGAAAGAGGAAATAACGAGGAGAAATAAACATATTCTCCTTGTTCCTCCTCTGTTGGGATGGCTAACCATTTTGAAACATTTCCAGGTTTGCTATTCTTAGGAAATCTGGGATTGTGCCAACATCTATGGATGAATGCATGGGAACACCTACACTCCACCCATGGAACGCCTTCCCAATGCAGAGTAACGCAAGGCAGGAACTTGTGCTGCCTTGCGTTACTCTACATTTACTAAGCAATGTAGAGTCACACATCTGGTGGACATTTTCGTTACGCGGGCATAATCTCACATAACTTCTAGCATTCCACAATACGCATGTTACTTGAAACTCCTGGAATTACACCATTGTGCCATGTCACATAATTCAAGTGCGTTCTGGTAAAAAATTCTATTGAGGTATCATGAGAATAAGACAAACAAACGAAATGCTAGCAGTTGTCATTTATGGCACTTGTGTTTTGAACATGAGGACGCATTTCATGCTAAAATATAGCGTTAACTACCAGATTGCTTTTCAAGCAATTTTGCATAATGTTTCAGACATTTCATGGAATTATGATAATTTCACATGCTCCACTAGAGACACTTAAGGAATGTTTGCCATACAGCGGTATTGAGTAGCAGTAGAGTAATAGTCATAACTATAGTACTTGTTTAAAAATTCTCCTGAGAGGCAAAACGGTCAGTGTTGTATTTCTAAACACAATGGTCCTAGTTCTAAGCATGATCATATACTTGTCAATGTGCTACAATTAGGAATGATGCTTGTGGGAAAAGTTGATTTGTTGTGATCCTCGCAATATGCATGACTATCAACCTTTCATCAGTTGGAGGCTGAAATCCTCCATTGCTAGAAGGGCATCCTGTAATTGTTTAGTAAAGTCCTGCAATTTACTGGATTTCTTTCATCCTCACTGTAAAGCCCAGGAAACCTCTATTTGAACAAGGTTATCATTGATGTGACTACTAGCACTTGCCCACATGTTTGAGTGGCAACCATTTTGGTAACAGAAAAGGTTGACTGGTACAAATGATTCCTATCATGGACTATACATTTATTACTCCAGCAAGGAAGGCTAATAGTGTGACTAGTCACATAAGATACCTAATCATGTGTTGCACAACCATGGATGTTCATGGCTCTGCTACCATCCTCCATTCTAAATAAGAGTCAGAAAAATTGTTTTCATGAACTTGGCAGCATTTAGATTAGTTACAAAAGGCAACTTTAAGGGAGGGGCTGGTAGTTGTTGGCACACTAATGATTAAATAAGACATCATGTGCTGTAACATGGCATATGGTGTACAAGATTTGATCATTGCTAGACCTTTGCCTCTCATTTTTCCAACAGGCAGCAACTTTGGGCAAGCAAAGAAGACAGGTGCCGAAGGGCAGGAAATTGCTTCAGTGGAGTCGCAGCAAGAGGACGATGAAGGGTCCCTTGAAAACTGGAAACAGGCCACATCACCTTTCTAAGATTTGTATTTTACCTAGAAAGAAACATTTTAGGTGCATCTGTCTCAAAACCAGTGTCAGGCAGTTCTGGTAAAATTCAAATGCCTGCCATAATTGATGCAATGGGAACTGGAAATTTCAGAGATCAAGTTTTCACCGGATTAACTCAAATGACTGTAGTGTCCCCAGAAAACCTGAGTTAGGTACAGGAACCGATGGCTCTGAATTAACATCAGGACTTGCAGTGTCAGACAGTACCCTTGCTTAGGACTTTTCAGAAGGATCATCAGGGCAAACAAATCAGATTCCATCTAATTGATTCACCAAAATTCCAGATTATTTTCGGTCTCCCACGGTTGCAAAAGCATAATCCTCAAATCGATTAAATACAACTTTTGCTTGAATTTAATTCAGAGTTTAGTTTTGTCAAGACAATTGTTGACATTTTCGGAAGAAAGTAGGTCCTAGCAACTTGCTTGCTACACCTGCCCAGGATAGAGGCTTAACATTCCTAGAATCATATAAAGAATTTAAAGATGTATTTAATACGGGGAAAGCAACTGTTCTTCATCCCCATCAAGAGCACGACTGGCATATTGACTTCCACCCTGGATCTACAATACCTGGTAGTCAAATCTATAATCTCACTAATTGGAAGAATAATTGCCTTAGAAAATACATGGATCCATGCCTTCCATCATTCAAACTCACCAGACTCTTCTCCTTGTTTTTTGTGCCTCAAATGAGTGGAGAATTGAGACTATGTGTCAATTATAGGGCCTTGAATTGTGTTACCATTAAGAACTGCTATCCATTGCCGTTGATACCAGAGTTAATGGGACAGGTGTATAATGCCTCCATATACACTAAACCTGACCTGCGAGGGGCATATCATTTGGTTCGAGTGAGAGAGGGTGATGAGTGGAAGAGCACATTTTCAACTAAGTTTGTATTGTTTGACTATTTTGTAATGCCATCTGGTCTTTGTAATGCTCTGGCAGTGTTTCAGTTTTTCGTCAATCAGGTCCTTCAAAAATGTCTTGATATTTGTTCAGCGGTTTACATTAGTGATATCTTGATTTATTCAAAATCTGTTGAAGAGCAGATTGAGCATGTAAAATCCATACTTCAATACCTGCACGATAATCGTTTGACTGCAAAACTGGAGAAATATGTATTTTATGTTACCGTTGTAGAGGTTTTTGTTAATCACATCACACCAAAGAAAGCAGAATGGATCCTGTGAAAGTGAAAGGCACAACTGATTGGAAATCCCCAGAGTCAGTGAAAGAAGCCCAAAGTTTTTTGGGGTTGGCAAACTTATATAGGCTTTTATTGACCATTTCTCCCCAACAGTTACTCCCATAACTAGATTTGTACAAGGAGAGGCTTGATTTGCTTGCTCTGAAGAAGCTGAAGAGGTTTTCAAGCAACTAAAAACCAGTTTTACAAGAACTCCTATTTTGAAACATTCTAAACGTGGTAGACCCTTTTTGGTGTAGACATATGCTTCACAGGTGGCTAGAGCAGGAGTTTTGTCGCAACAGGATCCAGAGTCTAGGACATTACTTCTGGTGGCTTATTTTCTAGAAAATTGCCTCCTGCTGAATGTATCTTTTCAGTTAATGATAGTGGAGTGGAGACATTATTTACTGGGTGACAAATATATTTTGACCATTCTTACAGACCATCATAACGTGTCATTTTTTTAATTCACAAAAGCACCTTCAGCATGACAACTACACTGGACTCACTTTATAGTGACCATGACTTTATCATCCAGTTTATACTGGGGGTCAAAAATGGGAAGGCGGATATATTGTCATGCTTTGGTTTTGAAGATGATGATTCTCTTCCTCTTCCACCTTTGATAATCCCTTCAGAAATTAATGTGGGAAATATTTACTGTAGTCTTTTTTCAGCATTCGCTTGATGCTTATCAGTAATTTGGAAAGGATTGGGTACAAGCTAAAGGAGGTCAATTTATTTATGGACTGTGGTGAGTACAAAAGAAGTTATATGTATCAATTAAAGAAGTAGTAGTATATGTAGAACAATTCTTCTATCATTGGGTGGATTTAAACCATCTCTGTCATTGAATGTAAATCTTCTATTAAACACATCTTTGTGAGATAATATCTGCTTGTCCAGCACCTTCAAGTCTTCAGCCATTTGGACGAGCAGTATATATATATTTTTGTTTATTTTGTCCTCATTGTGCAATAAACAGGAGTAAGAGGTATCAGGGGTCCTGATTCTAACTGTTCTGTCTTGGATCAGCCCATTGTTGATGTGGAGAGATAGGATGATCCACACCATCTTACGGGACCCCCTTTGTTCCTATTCCATTCAGTTCAAGGGGAGAGCAGCCTTCTGTGGCCACTAATGCAAGTCCCTTGCTTGCAAATTATTTCTGTATTGCATAATCATTGGACATCCAAGGACCCTTCAGGAGACCAGCCCCATGAAATCTGTTTCTGCTCCCAGATATCCCAAAATTCGAATCTCCTACTTTGCCCCACTCCGATCCAACTTGTTTACCCTCTGTATCGAAGCTAACCATACCCACTGGGTTGGGGAGTTGTGGAGTATCCACTTAATACAGATTTCATGTCTAGCCAGTAGAATTTGAACAAAAAGGAGGTTTTTCTGTTTTTTACTTTGTTTAGAGAGACCCTCATTATAGGTTCTGACCCCAAATATGACTAAATCTGTGCTTACCTCTATTTGTTGGCCCATTAATTCCATGAGAATCTTACCCACTTTGTTCCAAATTTCTGAAGCTGGGGGCACTGCCGAAACATATGTACATTGTCCAACATCTCTTCTCCGCATTTGGGACAGCTTTTCAATTTCTGTTTATTTAATTTGGACAATCTATTTGGCGTCCAGTAGGCTCTATGTATAGTGAATAAATATTTTTTTCTGAGAGAGGCAGATTTGATAGTATACCAACATGCAGACATTGATACTTGCCATGTTTCTTGTACATCCAGCATTGGCAGGTCTTTCCCCCAGATCTCAACAGGTAGGGTGAAGTCTTCCTCACCGGCTGATATAAGTGACCAATATCAGCTTGATACCTCCCTCTTTAACACCTCGTTTCCTTGTATTTTCCTTTCAGGGTCTCTACGTCCTGTCTCATCTTCCCCAAGGGACTTTGCCCAGCTTACTAGTTGGTAGTATTTGAATTGTGATAGCGAGCCATTAGTCATAGTTGTGAGTTGATTCCATCCGATTAGAGCATTTCCTTCTAAGAGTTATCCCCACTTTGTTATACCTTCTTTTCCAGTGGGATAGCAAGCTTGTCTTTTAGGCACTCCGGGGTTCCTGGGGAGGCCCATATTGGGGCAAAGTCGCTATTGTATGGTATTTTCAACTATCTTCTGATTTGATACCATAATTTAGAGGCTGACCATAATACCTTCAGTTTTACCTTTTTAAAGAACTTTGGGTGTCCAAATTTATATAAGAAATGGCTGCCTTCTAAATGTGTCTTTGCTTGTAGATATGGGATAGGTATGGTGCTCCTTTGGCAATGCTTTTATATTCTTGAGTTGGAATGCTCTGCAGTATTCAAGTAGATCTGGACTGGCTATCCCCCCTTGCTCTTTTTTTCTCCGAAGCTTTTTCCAAGCTATTCTGACCCCTTTTGTGGCCCACATAAAACTGCTCAACTCCCCTTACAACTTGTTAAACCATTCTCTCTTGAACTCCAAAGGTATGGTATTGAATACATACCATGCACGTAAATTTCAGGAGAATTGCCATTTTTAATATATTTGAGCGCCCCATACATGATAAGGGAATGCCCCCACATTTTAAGTAACTTCCTAACCTCTGACAGTGTTCTGCTGAAGTTTAAATGGGCTATTGTATCTATGTCCTTCACTATCTCCACGCCCAAGTATTGTATCCTTTCTTTTGCCAATGGGTTATTACTTGGGTATTTCCATTCCATGAACTCTGTTTTTGATTGATTGACTAGATAACCTGACACCTTCCCGAATTGGTCCAGGGTATCCTCTATTACCGGGAGTGACTCTAGTAAGTTATTAGTAAAAATCATTAAGTCATCAGCGTAGAGGGCTACTTTCTTCTCCCACCCTTGATATTTAAAGGGAGTTGATCTCTTGGTTGGTTCTGAAGGCACTGGGTAACGGTTCAATATATAGATTAAAAAGCAAGGAGGACAGGGGACATCCTTGCCTGGTGCCTCTACTAATGACTATTTTCTCTGTGAGGTTACCATTTACCAGGATCCTGGCGGTTGGGTGTTTGTAAAGAGATTTTACAGTGCCTGAAAATATTCTCCCTAGATCATATTTTCCCAATACTATATGCAGGAATGGCCAACTAACCCTCTCGAAGGCCTTAGCTGCATCGAAAGTGATTAGTGAAAGAGGGGCATTCTCTTGTGTTGCCACGTCAACTCTTGGAACTGTCTACCATTGATGAAACCTTTTTGATCTCAGTGTATCAACTGATCGGATACTTGTCCCAACCTCTTGGCTAAAATTTGGGTGTAGATTTTATAGTCGCTATTTAAAAACGATATTGGTTTGTACGACTCGCATCGTTTTGGATCTTTCCCTGGCTTCAGTAATATGGTAATAGTTGCTTCATTCCATGAATTCGGTAGTTCTTGCCCTTCTCGGAAGATGCCATTTAGTAACACTGTCAGGGGCGGACCAAGGTTTCTTTTAGTGTGCTGTAAATTTAATTAGGTAGTGCATCAGGGCCTGCGGCTTTGCCTTTTTTTTAGCTTTTCTATTGTGCTTGCCACTTCTTCAGCTGTGATTACAGCGTTGAGGTCAACCCTTTGCTCTTGCATCAGGGTTGGAAACACTATCTTCTCTAGGTAACAGTTTATTTGATCTGTTGAGGACACTGTATCTTCTGAATAGAGATCTTCAAAAAAGTTTGTGAAGGCCTTGTCAATCTCGGAATCCTCTGTGCTGGGGTCTGTCTGGTTCTCTACCTGGATAATTGGAATCTTATTTTGGGTTTGTTCCATCTTGATTTTCGAGGCAAGCATTTTACCGCAGCCCTTGCCATACTCGTAGTGAGAGAGCTTGCTTGCTTCCCATTTACTTCTGACTATGGAGTCTAGAACCTCAGACAGCGCCTCTTTCTTCGCTTTTATTTCTTTCTCTATTTTGCTATCTTCTTGCGGGTTCACCCCCCCCCGCTAATGCCCTACCTAGGCTTTGTATATCATTTTCTAGTTGGCTGATTCTATTCCTCGTGCTCTTATGCTTGAAGGCCCCTAGATTTCCCCCCGGATGACAGCTTTATATGCATCCCATGCCACCTGAATAGTGGTCCCCTTTCTGTTTAATGAAAAAAATTGCTCTGACTAAATTTTCAGCTTCTCCCTGTTTTACGGATCTGCTAGTATAGTATGATCTAATGTCCATCTTGGGATTGAGGGAGCATTATCTACCAGTATCTCCATTCGAACTGCAGAATGATCGGACAGGTGTGCTGGTAAAATGCTCCACCTTCTTGATGTTGTTAACCAGACCCCTGTCTACCAGGAAGAAGTCTATCCTGGAGGCGTGGCCGTGTTTTTTGTTTTGAAAAGTAAATTTGTTTTTTTTATCTCCCTTCACTTTCAAAACATCTACCAACCCCAAAGCCTTGATATAGTGTTTTAGCCATTCCTCATTCTGGGTAGGTTTAGTGTCTTTCTTATGGGTAATCTGTCCTCTTAGGGTTCATTATCAAATTAAAATCTCCACCCAAGATTACCGGGGCTGGGACTTCCAGTAGGTGCGTACACAAAATCTGCAGAGGGACAGGATCATCCGCATTGGGGCCGTAGTATCCTGCCAGAATATATGTTTTATTGTGCATTCTGACTTTTGCATTGACCCATCTCCCTTTTGTGTCAGTATTTACTATCTCTACCCTTGCTTTAACTGATTTTTTTAACAGGATGGCCACCCCCTTAACGCTACAGTCTTGCTCAGTGCAGACATACGTATCCACCCATCTTTGCTGCTTAATTATTTCGGCCCATTCTCCCTTTAATAAGTGGGTTTCCTGTAGTATTATAATTTCACTGTCCACTGATTTTAAATACTCCATGATTTTCCGTCTACGACTCCTAACTCTTAGGCCATTCACATTCCATGAGAGAATATTAACTGACATCAGACTTCTTTGGGTTGGGCCAGGGATTCCTCTGCCACAGCTCAAACCTTAACCCCCTCATATTTACACAAATCAGACAATTTTTTGTTTGTTGATTTTCTCCCCTTATGCTCCCTCACCCTGTGCATATTCTTTAGAAAACATTTTTGTGAGTTGTTCTATGTCCTCCCCTCCCTGGGAGAATCCTCCCTTTTTTCTTCTCTGGGTGACACATTTCGTCCTTTCGAGTTCTCTACTCTCCGGGCCTTAACTATGTTCTTTGTGTTGCGTTTTGATCTGCTCAATAAGAGACTCCACTTCTTTAGGGTCTCTTATGTTATGCATCTGGTTCCTCCACATTATTTTCAGGGAGGCTGGTAAGCGCATTTGGACAGTTGCTCCCAGGGATCTTAACTCTTGCATATGTTGGCCTAGCTCCCATTGTCTATCTTGTGTTGCCTTGGAAATGTCTGACCGGATTCTAAAAATCCATTCATTCTTGGTGTGTGAGCTAGCTTTAAGGGCCTTGTTTAAGATTTTTTCTTTCAATATGTAGGTCTTGAAGTTTATCAAGATTTTCCTGGGGTTTTTTCTCAGCTCTCCCTTTCCGAAAGGGTCCCGGTGAACCCTCTGTATATCCTCCTCCAGGGCTGTCGACTTCACCTAGGGGAAATGCTCTTCAAGTAGGGTTATCAAGAATTTCTTAATGTCCTCCCCTTCCAATCCCTCCGGGACATTTAAAATCCTCAAGTTATTTCTCCTCGCTTGATTCGATTTTTTCCTTAAGGTCCTTTTCGTTTGTTTTCAAGGATTGTATTTCTGTCTGGCTTGACTCTACATCTTTACCTAGAGCCATTAGAGAAGTTTCCACCGTTGTTACTCGTTCCATCAGGGTATTTATCTTGATCTCCAAGGCTTCGCAAGTCTCCTGTATTTTCAATTGGTTTTTTTCAGAGGTGGCGAAATTCGCCCTCATTTCCAAGATCATAGACTCAAGTAATTTTTCCATGCTTATTTGTGCTCCTTTAGGGTTTGAGACCCCCTTATGCCCTTCTAGTTTCAGATCACACATGGGTGCTGTTTTGTATTTGTTGGTCCAGGGGCAATCTTTCAGCAATTATTTCCCCTCCTGACCCCTCTGTGACCAAAACTTGGTATCTATTGCTGCTCATATTCCCTCCCCCTTCAGCCTCTCCTCAGCTTTGTTTGAGCAATTTGGGCTTCCTTCTCGTTCAACTGGCGACAGTTTAGGAATATATCTTGTCTGGCCTGTTCCGTAAAAAATTATCAAAGTGAAGGGGTAATTTTTACCCTGGGACCTGTTGTGTTACCTCGTAATGGTGGGAGAGGGGGGCCAAAGTCTTCAACTGATGTGCTTGGTCTCCTTTTTTTTCTGTTAGCTGAGGGTACTAGAACTGTGCTTTTCTTTGCCAGCTCCGGGGGAATATTGATCATTAAATTCCTGTTTATAAGGCAGTAACTTATCCCCCTGTTATGGCTCTGGTCCTGATCTTTTGTTTTCACGAGGGAGGGCTTTTTCCCCTTATCTTGCTCCCAATCGCAACTAGAGTATCGGGGTCCTGTGCTGTTTCCCCCTCCTTTGACACTTACCCCAATCATGCGCTCCCTCGACTCCCTTCCTGGGGTTGTATGTTCCTCTCGTGGTACGGGTGATCTCGAGAAGGCTGCTGCTGTGCTGTTGACAGCAGCCATCGTCCTGCCCCGGAAGGAGACTAGCGCTGCGGTCTTCCGATTACTGCGGCGAGCCAAGGCTGCCTCTGCCCACACTCCGGTAGGTCTGCCGAACCTGATAAATCCTCGCAACGCTCGTAACGGCCACGATGTCTTGCCTCTTCCTCACAAGACTCCAACACAATCAAGGTACTTGACTGCATAACTTAGTTTGTCCCTTTGTCATTTTTCCTATTGGTGGAGAAAAAATTGTGCGTGTTTCATTACGAGCTGCCTGGAGAGCTCGGAGCTCCCGACCGGCTATTCAGCCGGCCGCCATGTTCTCCCCAAACGATGCCATCCGACGATCAGTATATTGTTGACAACGTAGAAGATCAAATGAATGACCATTCAAATCATATATTGTCTTTGTTAAAGCCATTAGAAGCTTCATTTGTTTTTTTCTTTAGGTTGGCATCTATGCTTTGTAGTACTACAAAGTGAAAAGAATAGGGAAACAAGAATCACTTAAGGAAATATACACTTGGCATTGAACATTAGCAGAAGCACATAAAAGTAGCCCACACCAGATGCTCGAATTGCTTGCCCTTGTAATGTGAGATATCGTAGAGACAGTTATCAGTGACAGTTTGTTTATGTGTCACTGTGTGTGTTTCTATCTGTTTTTGGGACATGCATTATGATGTTTCTTTGAGTGCTTGTACAGTAGTGTTGGATGTGATATAAGTCAATTTTTTAAAATTCATTAATAATTTACGTGTTTGAATTGTTTTTAAGGATGTGCATCTCTTGTATTTACATCTTTACAGTGTGATTTCTATAGGCATCTACAATGTCTAAAGTTACATGACAATTTTGTATTAATTAGTTTTTAACATTTCTACAAATTGGGGCCTAATTACGATGTCGGTCGGAAAGGCTGCGAACGGCATTCGGATTAACCTAACCCGTGTCGTAACCCCTGTTTCCGACCGACTCTGAAACATTTCTGACCGACCGCTTATGATGGAAGCTAACCGTTCGGTCTGTCCGACTCAGTTCCGACCGGCATTCAGAGACTCCGAGTCGGTCGGAGCCGAACCGTACAGGTCTATGGACCGCGTTTCCGACCAACGCATTACGATGTCGGATTTGGATAGCCTTTCCCAATCAGTTTGTGTACGACACAGAATGGCTGTCGGAAACTGACTTTGGGGGCCTGTAGCAGGCCCCCCTTCACCTGGAGGCCTCCGGTTGGGGCCCGTGGGGGTACCCATGGGACCCCTCTTTGCAACCATGCTCAGTGTGGCAGGCACGATGGGGTGCCCGCCACAGGATGCACGGTTTTCCGCAACCACCCCTTTTTTTGATGGGAGCCTGTGTTGTCGGTTGGAACACAGGCTTCCATTGAAGTCAATGGGAGTCCGACCGAGCGGTGTTCGGAAACATCGTAATCGGTCGGTCGGACTCCTTGAACCCGAGTCGGTCGGAAACCATTCCGACAAGGCGTCGGTCAGAATGCTTTCCAACCAACATCGTAATGAGGCCCTTGTGATTCTTTTGGGTGTCTGCTGTGTGTAAAATTATTTGGAAATTATTTTCTTTTATTTCTTTGCACTTGATTTAGGTATTGGTCTTTGTGTTAGGAGTTTTGCTCTTTGACTGTATTGTTTTTATTTGACTACGTGAGTCCCTTGTAGTACTTGTGAGTGGTCATGAATCGTGTGTGATGTACTCCATGGCTTGGCTGAGGTAGGTTTGAGACTGTTTGGGCTGTAGTGCTACATGAGAAGATGGTGGTGTAACATTTGTAAATTTCAACTGACTAACCCTTTTGTAGGTGAGTTTCTATATTTGTATATCCCCCTGTGATGCTCCTTGATTTTCTCCTTCCTCCACCCACTTAGTAGTAGATATTCTCCTTTTTGTACCCACAGACTCTTGCCACGACCAAAATTACGTCTAAAACTTAAATCTATGTGTGTGTAGCTCTATGCACTTATAGCGAAAAGCTCTGCACATGAGAGATAGGATCAGCATAGGTGTAGCTATTCGCCCCTTAGTGAAGTGCATTTAAGAGATAAAGTAGTAATGCCAAAGTACTGTTGCGCATAAATTCCTTTGTGAATCATCCCCAGTGCCACTATTTGTGGTGATGGGTAGTGAATATGTTTCAACATTCAAATGCATACAGTTACTTAGGAATTATCTTTAAGCTCTGTCCTCGTCCATTTATGTGGCAATTCAAAGCATAATAATCTGTAATGGAATCTAAACAATGACTAAATTTATGTTGCGGTTTATGCATAAACTACAACGTTTTGCAAATTCATGTTATTTGAGGTACAATGCGTGAAAAATGTACACATCATGGAAAGTCTATGTCTATCGTGAATTAGACCTAATTTACTTTGGCAGAGAAGGAAGTGTCTCTGCTCCTGCCACACCAAGTTGTATTTCTCCTACTCTGTTTAGAATCAGAAGAAAGGCCTTGTTTACATTGGCTCCAGTGGTATAAACCTCAGACATAATGACCCATCCGTTGCTGGGCTAGCAGGTCATGGTGGCCTCTCACCTCCCTCCTGTTATGGCAGGGAAACCATCCCTCATTTCCCTACCTATGGTTGTGCCAGGTAGAGGAAATGCACATAGTTTAACACATGAGGGGGGGGGGGAGTGTGGCCGCCACCCTCAAAACTCATGCCGCTCGGGGCAGACTGCCATAACATAAATCTTTTCAGAAGGTGCCCAACGAGCATGGTCCTTACTCGGCAAAGGTTCAGTCCCTTCAGCATAGATACCACACTAGCTACTCCACTGAATGCATAAAATATCTGCCTGACTGCCTGCCAGTGATCTCTTAAAAGGGTGTGTGGTCTGCCCCCGGGGAGTGGGGTCCATGGCTCAAGCTGACTTTGCAGATTGGTCAGCCGTCCTCCAGGTTCTAAATGACCCCACTAATTGTCTTAGTCCCCTGTGGTGCATTACACATGAATACTGTTAAAAACATATTCATTAAAAAAATTATAAGTACATTTCTTACCTTAGAGTCTAATAACTTAATCTTATTCTCACTTCAAATTTATTGGTAGTATTACAAAAAATATTGCACTTTATTGCACGTCCTTCATGACTCAATCCAGTGCTTAATTTGTAAAAGAATGAGTGCCGGTGTCCAAAACACTGCTCAGAAGCACGCAGCCGGCATTATTAAATGTCAGTGCACTGAATACCAAGTCTGAGCAGTTTTAAATCCACATCATGCCTCTTTAGTCCACTACCAGACACTCCCTGTCCCTTTATCTCACTATCTTCCTACTTTTGTGACGGATTTTCCGTCTTTCTCTTACTTCTTTCTCCTTTGCGTATTTTCCTACCTTTCCTCTCGGGAAATGTCTGGTGAGGACAAATAAGTGCCAGTCTCCAAAAATGAGTGCTGGTTGCTGCTACCAGCAACCATCAGCTCAGATTAACCACTGATTTGATTCACGCCAATTTGGGAGCAATTTAGTTACTAAGGAAAGTGTAATAAATGCATGTCAAACATTTGTGAGTATCCAAAAAGCTACTTCTAATTGGGTGTTCCTCAAAAATGCACAGCTCTGGCACTCCCCTTGACACACCCAAGTACACACATCCATTTCAGAATTCTTCATTCCTTAAATATACATCTCCTGCACATGGTGCACACACATGTACAATTCATATGCACATTGCATGTCTACTTGCTTTTGTACGTCATGTTCATTGAATGCATGCAGACATCCAGACTTTTTCAAGAAGTAAATATCACTTATCCCTAGATAAAGCCTTCTTAATCACCCTTGTTGCTTCCATACACCACAGACACTTAGGAAGTAATTTATGGGGTTTTGGCGTAGGGCAGTGCAGCAAGTCACCTTGCTGCGCTGCACTACGTCAAAGTGAAAGGGCAGAAATGCATGCATTCATCCAATACAGTGCTTTCCTGTCATTTCCCTCTGCGCTGGAGCCATTTCTGCATCCTAGCACCAATGCAGGCACCCTAGCACCACGGTGCCTGTGTTGTCGGCAGGATTGTTTTTGTGCAGGAACCTTCATGCACAAAAACAATCCTGGGAGGCTGTTTCCTCTTTCTATGTGTGCTGCAGAATGCAGCACACATGTAAAGAGGAAAAAACAAGGAGAAATAAAGTTATTTCTCCTCGTTGCGCCTTCCCGGGAGGCGTAAGGTTTTGGTTCATTCCCAGGTTTACTTGATTTCTAAATCTGGGGAAGTATCAGAATTCGTGGGTGTTGCATGGTAACACCCACCGCAATGCCTCCCTAATGCAGAGTAAGGCAATGCAGCGATTTGCAGAGCCTTGCCTTACACTATATCTATGAGGCCATTCAAAGCCACACAAAGAGGCTTGGCGTCACAAAATAATTATGATTTTGTAGTTTGCGTCGCCGGAGCGTCACAAAAAGTGACCCTCTGGCAGCACAAGGGGCTCATAAATATGTCCCTTAGAGTGCAATTTTTAATTTGTCAAAGTAGGATCCCTGCCATAAACTGGTTGTGCTACTATCTATCCAGACCTGTGGTTGCCCCATGTCATTTAAAAGTGGCGGAACTACTGGGTTTCTGATGGCAGGACCTCAGCAGGCTCCACTGTCAGAAACCGATGACCCAGAGCCCCATCTCGACTACAGGCCCTTCTGATGTAAATGTATCCTGTGCAGGACCTCTATGGTGTCACAGGCAGGAAAATAAATCAATGACCCTTTTGTGCAGGAAGAAATCTCCCTGGGCATCCGGTCTGTTTATGTTGTTGTGATAAACTACCCACACCGGAGAGATATTCTTAAGAAGCAAAAATATTTCAGGGTGTACAACTATGTCTTGGCCACTTGCCCAGCATTCCAGTTTTGTGTAACATGCTCCTGCCATGTCGGCTGAAAATCTTTCACCAAAATGATTTCCCCGGCATGGCCAGACTCTCTTAATTTGACAGGCAGTTCTGCTGCCATGCAGGTGGAGGCGAAAGATTCTGCTTCACCGGCAGGCTCTTCAATTACCAACTCACTCTCCTCTAAATCACCTTTTTAACATTCATCTCAGGTGATAAGTTACAGTAGTCTGCCTTGCTCAAATGACATCTGTGCTTTTATCATTTAAAATTCCATCCAATATCAAACCAGATCCTCTATTTTTTACAACATAGCCCATCTTCATCGTTCTCCACCCTTGCAGGCACACATATGTGCACTTGTACACACAAGTGGTCATACACACACACACACATACACCACACCTTGAGATAGACTTGCCATTTTGGCCACATAGTATTTTAATGGAGAACGACCCTATTAGGAACATAGGGTGCCTCCTGTTAGGTTTACTCACATCATTATGGATGAAGATAGACTTACACTTTACATCCAGCATTACATTTTAAGATACAACTGGAAAATCTGTTTTGAATTACTAAGGAAAATTATTACATGGCTAGCGTCCAAATTGAACAGTTCCAATGGCTTTAAATAGGTCCAAACTACACAAAGCAATCTAAATTACTCGAGTGAGTTCAAGTGATTAAAATAAATTGAATTTGAATCCTCTTAAGATCAGAGACATGTGCAGTGTTCAGTTGTTTATTAAAAACATTAGTGTGCCACAAATTCTTTCATTTTTTCCTTGCAGTATAACTCATTGCACAATTCAAGTTGCCTACATTGAAATCAAAAACCACAGTTGTCATTGTGGTTATTTTTACAGGGCAAATGGCATTCCTTCCTTAGGCAATTCAATTTAATAATGTTATAAACAATAAAATACAAAGAGCTAATCTCAAGAGTGTTGTCAATGTGCCTAAGCCTCAGCAGCAAAGACAAAGGCATGATGCTACAGTCAGAATGTCCACATGTTATTATGTAGACCTCCATAGTTACTAAAATTAATGGAAAGATGAAGAATATACTTTGGCATTATAGTTCACTGCTGAGGCCTATAACGATTGTTAAGAGCCGTGAACCTGATGTATAGGCTCGGGCCACAGGCAAAGGCGTACAACAAGGGCCTTTAACAACTGGTTTAGCCCAAGGCAGAAGGGCTATAATGCAAACCACTGAAGGTGGTAATATTAAAAAGGGAGAAACAGAAAGATACACTTTAGAATGTTGAATTTGAAGTCCTATACCAGCCATTATTGGCCCTGAGCCAGTCCATTGTCTTAAATGTAGACCAAACAGTCCAATATTTTGATATCACTTCTTAATCTATTTCTAGTGATAAGACACATTAGTTCAATAATTTGCAAAGAGACTGGTGTTAAAATTAGGTGTGAATAAGCCAGTACTGCTTTAGAGTGCAAATGTTTTTGCCACAGTAGTGATTCAAGTCAATCTAAAAGGGAAGCACACATTTCAAATTGTTTGGTTAGGGATTATTGAAGTTACAAATACATTATGTGACCCTTTTTCTCAGCATCCCCCATATGTCCTTCGGCTTAATTGCACTGTTTTTTATTGTAGTATATTAATTTTGCACTCTACTATATTTTATCCCGTGTGTGTTATCTCGTAGGGCTGGTGTAATCATGTGATGCTATCACGTTGTACTCCCATTTCATCCTCAAGTATGGACATCTATTATTTCACCTGTTTATTTGCTCTAACTTATATCTTATTGTTCATGGTCTGCACTATGAAACACTGCAAAAGAAAAAACAAATACATATAAAAATTGCATTAAAAAAACACGGAAATTGATTACCGATAAATAATTTCCATTAGCAGTGAATGGCTCTCACCATATGATTTAATCAGAATACATTCCAGTGATAATGTTTTTAGGTTATTCAAAAGGAATAAAGTTATTCAGGCAGTATGATTTATTGATCTTGAATTCTACATGATGTACCTAGATAAGAAGTGGGCTCTAAAGTCATTCTTGTGGATTATGGCAGTACATCAGTTAACATTACCATTTTGAAAACTGTACCCTAAAAGTGTGACTTGAATGTCGTTGAGAAGGACTGTCCACTGACATTCAGTTTCAACATTGTCATAAGCAAGATCCAAGAGGGGCGTGGCCTGACGCCGATGTAGAAGGAAGCGGACCTCGGGGCTCCTCCGTGGCCTCCCTTCGTTTACAGTCATCCTGAAGGTCTGAGGGGGCCCTTCTTTGGCCACATTACATCGGAATACCTGGTGCCCTAGTGGATGTGCTGGCGACGGCCCGGGAGGCGATCCGGCGGAGAAATCTCCGCTTTCTGTGAGTCTCGTCTCCTGACTGCGGGGACCTAAGATGGCGGTGGCGGCGATCGGATGCGGACTTCGCCGAGCACGGCGCTGACCTGAGCCCAGCCTCCTGCCTTCATATCCCGGAGCGGAGTTTGTGCCCGGTGGTGGTGGAGAATCCTGCGGTCGCCCTCGCATGTAAGCAGTTGATGGAGGGGCGATCGCGGCTGGCCTGACTGCTGTAGGGGAGGCTAAAATGGCAGCCCTGTCACCGGATGGCGTTGATGCAGGGCGGTGAGAGGGGCTGGAACCCGCGCGGACGGGCCGATGCCCGCTGATCCTGTGGTGCAGCGCGGGAGGCTCTGGAGGGCTATCGGGCTCTGCTACGCCCCGGCACGGGGTGAACTTGGCCGACCATTGGCGGCGGTGTGGGAGATCGTCCCCGGCTGGCTCCCGCCGGTCCAGTGCCCGGTACAGAGTGTGGGGCAGTCATGCTCTGGTGGGTCGACGTTGGGGTCCCGAACGACGCCTGAGACCCGCCTGTGCAGCGGAGCTTCCTGGGACTGGCCGAGAGGGGTCGGATCGGCGCAGTCCATTGGAGGTGCGGGAGTCACCCCAGACTGCCGGCTGCTGTGCATGTGCCTCGGTCTGCCTGGGGACGGGCCTGAGAGGAGCTAGATCGGCGTAGACTTCTGGAACCACGGTGATGGCCCTGAGCTGCTGGATGCGGTGAGTGTGCCGCGGGCTGCTTACTGGCGGAGCGCCTGGTCTGTTTCTCTTCGGGGAGTTCGCGCCTAGTTGATCCTTTCCCTGCTGAGTGATCTGTGCGGCCCGAGACACTGAGCAGGAGGCATCCGACTCACTTACCTTCCTGATTGCTGGGGTGGTGGCGGCCCCCCGGTGGGTCTTCAGGGCTGGACATCATCGTGCCTGGCTCGCCCTGCCCTGGGCCCATACCAGTGGCTGGGGCCCCTTGCAGTGGTGGTGATCTCCTAAGGTGGGATCCGAGAGGTGGCAAGGTGAGCTGTCCCAAACTGTGGCCTGACATCATGTCGGTGGATCACGCTGCGCTATGCTCCAACTGCTCCCTACCCCTCCCTTGCATCACTGACTATCCTATTAAATGTCTGGACAACCAGTCAGGTAGTTCACCACTACAAACTGAACTGGCTCCTATAAAATGTTTACTTCTTAATGCCAGGTCTTTAATTAAGCACAGCATGGAATGCTCACTGCTTATTGAGCAGTATGATATCAAGTTGGCATTTATTACTGAGTCATGGACTGATGATACTTCAGGACCTGATATTGTTAAAGCATCTCCTCCAGATTTCCTCTGCCATACCCTGGATAGACCACACAGGAAGGGCGGAGGTCTGGCTGTGCTATATCATAATACTCTAGCGCCCTCTTTTTCTATAGCCTCCAATGCAGCTTGTGAAGCTCTGTCGGTTAGTGTACGCCTTTCTCCCCATGACACTTTTAAGGCTATCCTTCTCTATCGCCCTCCTGGTCCCAGAGGCGCGTTCCTAGATGCCATTGGTTCGCTCCTGGAGGAAGGACTTTGTGCTAAGTCCTTTACAGTGTTGGGGGATTTTAATTTTCACTTGGAAGAACCCACTGATCCTGACAATATGAGGCTGAAACTGGTTATGAGCGGGGGGGATCTTGAGCAGCTGGTGGTCGGACCTACACATGTAGCAGGTCATACATTGGACGGAATCTTTACCAATAACTCATGTCTTTCCTTCTCTGAGACCCTGCCTCTTACCTGGACTGATCATGCTGCTATCCTATTTGCTCTATCTCGGACGCCTCATTATCAATCTAAACCAGAGTCCAGGGCCAAACTAACTATCAGGGCCTGGAATACCGCCAACAATCCCGCGTTAGGGAATCTCTTGAAAGACACAGCTCCCCTCCTTCCGGCTGGAGCAGAGGAGGCTGCGGCTGTTTATGCTGGATGGATTGACGCTGCGTGCAGTAAATTTGTCCCGACTAAACAGTATTCCCCCAAGCGGGCTTCCCCTTCAGCCCCTTGGTTCTCTGACAACCTTCAAGAGCAAAAAACTGACTGTAAGAGGTTGGAACGAGCCTGGAGAAAAGGCTATAGTGCCAGTGACAAAGTGGCCTATAAAACCAGTCTCTCAGGGTACAAAAATTACTCGTGGAAACTAAGAGGATTTATTTCTCTGAGCAGATTAATAAGGCAAAATCCTCCTCTAAAGAGTTATTTAAAACAATAAACTTACTCACTAATCCCACTAGGCCAAATGTACATACTAGCCCTGAGCTATGTGAAAATCTTGCCTCTTTCTTTCGGCAAAAGGTCGATTGTATTTTTCCTCCTTCAGTCCCCAGCAATCAGAGGTTAATGAGGCTTTAGACGAGGCGAAGTCCAATGCAAGCAAAGCTATATCTACTCTAGCTGAGTTTACACCACTAGAAACTCAAGAGGTTATTAAGCTCTTGATGGTGAGTAGATCTGGATCTCCCTTGGACCCTTGTCCAGTTTCGGTGATTAAACTCTTTCCTAAGATCATTGGCCCGGTTCTGACCTCTATGATTAACTCTATTTTTGAGTCAGGCCACTTTCCCATAATGTGGAAACAAGCCTCCATTCTTCCTCTTATAAAAAAGCCTAAACTGGACCCTAATGACATGAACAGCTACAGACCTATTTCACGTCTCACACTGTCAGCTAAAATTATTGAAAAGGCCATGAACACCCAGCTTAGCACGTTTTTTCGCACTAACTGTTCATTGGATCCTACGCAGTTTGGCTTTCGTGCTGAACATAGCACAGAGCTAGCCTTGATTAAAGCAACGGAGGAAATAAGAGAGGCCTTGGACCAAGGAGGTGCTGCGATTCTGATCATGTTGGACCTTTCGGCAGCCTTCGATACGGTCCATCATGAAGTATTGATGGACCGGCTATCTACAGCAGGGGTTCAGGGCAGGGCCTGGAACATTTTACAATCATTTCTGTCAGATAGAACCCAAACGGTGGACATAGGCAAGAATAAGTCCAAGCCTTTCTCCTTTCCGTGCGGGGTGCCACAGGGTTCATCTCTTAGTCCCACACTTTTTAATATATATGTGGCCCCATTGGCGGCCCTGATTGGATCCTTTGGGTTTCAGGTGACGTCTTATGCAGACGACACTCAAATTGTGTTGTCCCTTCAGCCGGGCAAAGAAGCTGAGACTAGCCTGAGATGTCATGATTGCATGAAATCTGTTGCAGGCTGGATGGCATCTAATTGCCTAAAGCTCAATGCCGGCAAAACGGAGGTTTTGCTATTTGGGAATAAGGCTAACCTCTGGTCACCTGATTGGTGGCCAGAGGAAATGGGCACTCCTCCAGCGCCTTCCGCGAAAGTAAAGAACCTGGGTGTGGTAATGGATGACAAACTCACCTTTGGTGATCATGTTAGCGGGGTGGTATCCACCAGTTTCTTTCTTCTCAGAAAGCTGAGAAAAATAAAAATATTTCTGTTTAAAGATACCTTTAGGACAGCAGTCACGGCGCTCGTCTTGTCACGACTGGACTATTGCAACGGTCTGTATCTGAGTTTACAAAAGAAACTTTTTAACAGACTCCAGATTGTGCAAAATGCGGCAGCAAGACTGCTCATGGGCATTCCTAGGTTCGTCTCAGTGGGAAAGGGTCTTCGAGATCTCCACTGGCTTCCAGTGAAACAACGGACACGGTTTAAAGCACTGTGTATGGTTTTCAAAGCCTTGATGGGCAGTGGCCCAGTCTACCTGAGAAATCGACTACTCTGGTATGTTCCTGGAAGATTGCTACGTTCCTCTGAAGCAAAGCTAGTGACTATTCCCCGAGTTAAGAAAGCCAGTTGGGGTGGCAGGAGTTTCGTTTACTGTGCCGCCAGGGCTTGGAATGATCTTCCTGTGCATCTAAGAAAGGCCACGGATCTCCTTTCCTTCAGGAAGGAGTTGAAAACCTGGCTTTTCTCTGTATAATTCTCCGCCTAGGTCACCCACCAGGTAGTGCTTAGCGCCAGGACGCCTTTGGGCAGCAGCTGTGCTTTACAAGTTTCATTAACATAACATAACATCTGGGAGAGAGGCGGGGCTCCGCCGGAGAGTCCCTGGTGCCAGAACCGGAGGGATCCTGACCTCGGTGGGGCACTGCAGGGCCTCTTGTGGCCCCCTGGCTTGCGGTGAGTGGGTCGACGGTGCTGCGCATTGGGGACCGGCGAAGGAGTGTTGTGTTCCGCCCTGGCTGGGGGCCCTGAGACTCAAGCTTGGTCCTGAACAAGGGGCCTGGAGGCCCCATCTTGCTGTGGAGATTTGACGTCGAGAGGAGTTCTCCCCGGCCGGGAACGAATACTGGTGCCCAGGCGGTTGGTGGGATACTGTGCCGCCTTTCGTGGCCTGCCGAGATGGGGCGGGTCTCTAAGAAGAAGGGATATGCGGTCCTCCAGGTGGAGGGGCCGGGGCAGCAGACCGATGACGAAGATGATGTGTCAGATCGCGCCGGGGCTGGTGGCCGGGGGGGCCCCACGCTGACCGATATCATGCAGGCCATCACCTCGACTAGAGAGGCCCTTGAGTCGAAGATTGATACTATTGGGGTGGACCTATCCCTGCTCAAGGACGACCACAGGAAATTGAAGGAGCGGGTGAAAGTGACGGAGAAGACACTGGAGGGTGTCCCTGAGGCGGTGGTTACACTGCAGCACGCCTTAAAGCAAGTGGAGGACAAGGTTCGGGTCCTGGAGATGAGAGCGGAGGACAGCGAGGGCGCTCCCGCCGCAACAACCTTCGCATAGTAGGGGTTCCTGAGCGAGCGGAGGGAGATGACGCTGTTCGTTACTTGGAGGAATGGCTCCGGAGGGAGGTTGCTCCGGAGGGGCTATCCCAGTTCTTTGCCCTTGAGAGAGCCCATAGGGTCCCAGCTAGGCCTCCCAAGCCGGGAGCGCCTCCGCGACCGTTGGTGGTACGACTCTTACACTACCGGGACAGGGACCACCTCCTGCAGCAGGCCCGGGGAAACCACAGCTGCAGATTGAGAACTCTAGGGTGATGGTCTTTCCGGATTATACGCGGGAGGTCCAGAGACAGCGAACGTCCTTCCTTGCGCTTAGCGGAAATTGCGCCAACTTCATATCTCGTATGCCCTGTTCTTCCCAGCGCGCCTGCGAGTGGTGGATGACGCTGATACCCTCTTCTTTGCCACTCCGCAGGAGGGGTGGCAGTGGCTGGAGATGCGCCGCGCGAGATCCAGGCGAGGCTCTACAGGGAGTAGTGGAGAGAAAAGGTCGCCGGAGTGCGAGAGTCCACAGAAGGCACTTTCATTACCGGATCGGCGATTGGAACGCGACAGAGCTGTGCAGGCGGTGGTGGAGATCAGCCGGGGGGGGGGGGCAGCCCGAGCTCTGCCTCCACTAATCGGGCGCTGGGCAGCCCAGAGACATCGTTGCCTGGAAGTACAACTGGGGACTCGGATTCTGAGCTGCCGGTGGTCACTCCGCACACGGCGGACCTGTTAGGCTGATTTGACACTTGGTGATGGGGGGAGATAGATCTGTGGCGAGCTTTGGACTGAGATGAAGTGGGGTACTTGGTTCCTATAGCGAGCAGAGTGGCACCAAATGTTCGAAGATGGGGGGGCCCTCCTGTTGGTGCAGAGTAACCCTGGGCATAATACTTTGCTACGCTCACGGAGCATGCAGAGCCCACAGAGTCCCAGCCAGACCTCCCCAGCCGGGTGCACCTCCGCGCCCGATAGTGGCGAGACTTCTGCACTATCGTGACAGGGACCACCTATTACAGCGGGCCAGGGGGAACCAGCACCTGCAGATCGAGAACTCTAAGGTAATGATCTTCCCGGATTATACCAGGGAGGTTCAGAAGCAGCGTGCCTCTTTTCTTGCCCTTAAAAGAAAATTGCGCCAACTTCACATCTCTTATGCCATGTTCTTCCCGGCGCACCTACGGGTGGAGGATGGCACAGGGACGCTCTTCTTTGCCACCCCGCAAGATGCATGGCGCTGGCTGGAGATGCGCCAAGCGGGGGCCAGACGGAGTCCCGTGGGGTGCGCTGCGGGGAGAGGATCCCCTGGCCCTGCGAGCCCGCAGAGGGCCGTTACATCGCCGCATCATCGCCTCGAGAGAGATAGAGCAGTGCAGGCGGTTGTAGAGATCAGTCGAGGAACAGTCAGTCCGCCCTCCGTGCCTGCTGGCCGGGCATTAGGTGGATCTGAGACTTCCCTAACTGGGAGCGCGACTGGTGACTCTGACACTGAGCTGCCGGTGGTTACTCCGCAGACGGTGGACCTGTTCGGCTGAACTGAACATTGGCGACAGGGTGTGCTGGGTCTGTACCAAGGGTCAAGACTACCTGTTGGGGAAGCTGGGAAACGACTACGGACGGGAGGGGGCACCATTAGATTGTTAAGGAGGGGACCCTCCATGTTGCTGCGGAATGGGGGGGGCCGGGAGGGGCTTTGGGTCCCATGGGTCGGCACACGTCTCTCTATCTTTTTGTATCTGATTGCTGGTTTTCTTTGTTTGGATGGGAACTAGTTTCAGGGAACCTGTCCGGGGGAGGGGAGTTGGGGAGTTTGGGGGAAGGGAGGGGTGGGATTGCAGGGACCAAGCATGCCGCTGGGGAAGATGTGGAGGATAGTGTACGTACACCCACACTATGGGAACCGCAGTAGGCTTTAAGTGTCTCTCCTGGAACATTAGGGGATGCATACTATGACACGACGCCACAAGATCCATGCCTATCTAAGAAGAAGGGGGTGCAAATCGCGCTGCTGCAGGAGACACATTTAACTAAACAAGAGGGGTGGCTTTGCAGCGGAGATGGCGGGGCCAGGTGTACTGCACCACTTACTCTGCTTTCGCTCGGGGCGCGCTGGTTTGGGTGCGGTCAGGGGTCCCGTTTCAGAGTACTGGGCAGTTGATCGATCCAGAGGGTCGGTATGTTGTGGTAACAGGGCGCTTAGATGGGAAGGACATTGTGCTGGGGAGTATCTATGCCCCTAACTCCGATCAAGTCTCATTTTTTGCGCACCTATCAGGGAAATTGGCGCCCCTGCTCACAGGTTCTGTTCTATTGGGGGGTGACTTTAACTGCATCACCGACGTCTCCCTAGACCGCTCACACCCTCCTCTGCCAGATGTCCCAGTACATAGATTGGCTGCGGTGCGGCGAGCTTGGCAGCAGCAATGGGGGCTGACTGATACGTGGAGGGCCCATCATCCCACAGACAGGGATTACTCCTACTTCTCATCCCTACATGATCTGCATGTTAGATTAGACTCGATCCTCTGCTCTCCAGATGTACATGGGGGAATGGTGCATAGCGAATACCTAACCATAACCCGTTACTGGTGATGCTCCATTGGGTGCGCGACCGTCCTGCTATTCCCACATGGCGACTTAGGCCAGATACACTAGAAGATCCGATGTTCCGGGATACTGTAGGGTCGGCCATAGAAAATTATTTTGAGGTTAATGCTAACACAGCGTCTTCTTTGCTGGTTGAATGGGATGCTTTCAAGTCAGTGATTAGGGGGCGCTGCATGGGAGAAATAGTTGGGTGCGTAAAATACTGGAGCGGGACGTACTGGAGGCAGAACAGAAAGTGCGTGCTGAGGAGAGGGAACGCCCGGAACATCCGGATAGGCAAGCTGCATTGCTTGGGGCCCGGGAGGCACTGGCGGTCCAATTGGAAAGATTACGCTGTTTTGACTATAAGGCTTACACGGACAAGGCACACGCGGAGCGCGATAAATCGGGGCGTTGCTGGCCTGGCTCGCCAATCCTGCGCGGAGAGGGACAGCGATACTGGAACTGAGAGGCCAGAATGATGAGGTGTTTTATACCCAGCGAGCTATTAATGATCAGTTCTTACAATACTACAAGGTGCTATACCAGAGTAGGCTGGATCCTGGTGTCCCTGGTGACGAGGGATTCCTGTTGGGAGCGGAGCTTCCTACCGTTGAGGTCGAGGAGGCAGAAACCCTGGGCAGAGACGTGGAGACGGGAGAAGTGCGCAGCGCTATAAAACACATGGCCAGGAACAAAACGCCGGGCACGGATGGGCTACCTGTGGAATTTTATGCGACCTATGCCGATACCTTGGTTCCCTGCCTGGTGGCAATGTACAATAGAGCGCTTCAAGAGGGTGTTCTCCCTGCCACCACACGCTGAAGCCATCATAGTCCCCCTTCTCAAACCAGGCAAACCTGCCTGGGACCGCTCCTCATATAGGCCCCTCGCGATGCTTAATTTAGACTATAAGATCTTAAGTCGGGTATTAGCTAGTCGTTTGCTGCCTCATATGACGACATTGGTTCACGGTGATCAGGCCGGATTCATACCATCGCGGAATACAGCGATGAACGTTCGCAGACTCATGCGAATCTTGGGGTCCGACTCCTATGATGTGGATCGGGCCTGCATTTTTGCGGTCGATATTGAAAAGGCCTTTGATAGTCTGGAGTGGCCTTACCTTTTCAATGTATTGCGAGCATTCGGCCTAGGGAAAGCTTTGTCCGATGGACGGCGCTGTTGTACAGTGCTTCCACAGCTAGAGTCCGGACGGGGGCCTGATTTCTGCCGCCTGTGGAGTTGCCCGGGGGACGAGACAAGGGTGTCCGCTGTCCCCTCTATTATTTGCCCTGGCGATGGAGCCTATGGCTGCCCATGCTAGGACGGGGAAGATATTACTCGGGTCTATTGGTGGGGGGACACCTCCAGTATATAGCGCTGTATGCAGATGATTTACTCATGTTCTTGCGAGACTCCGGGGAGGCACTGCGGGGAGCGAGGAATTGTTAGAGACCCTGGGGAGATTGGCGGGGCTGCGGGTGAATTGGGCCAAGTCGTGTTTGTTTCCCGTCAAGGCGGACAGAGTGGACCCGCAAAATGAGGGGGGGGGTTTCCTGGGAACCTCGCTGCTTGTCATACCTGGGGACCCGGATTTATCACGATCCTACTGATCTCGTGAGAGGTAATGTGGGACGGGCGCTGCGCAGCACTAAAACCTGCTTCGACTTCTGGGGAACTCTTCCATTATCTGTGGCGGGTAGAGTGGCACTGGTGAAGATGGTCACTCTGCCCAGGTTCCTCTATTATTTTGGGACGCTCCCCATTTGGATCCCCAGTAGGTTTTTCACCTAGCTTAACTCCTTAATTACCGGTTTCTTGTGGGGGACTGGGAGACGGAGGGTCGCCCTGACCACTATGCAACGGCCCAGGGCAGAGGGGGGCCTTGCGTTGCCAGATTTTGAGGCCTATTACCACGCTGCGCAACTCCAATGGTTTACAAAATGGGTGGCGGGTCATATCCGACACCCGGAGGCTTTGGATGGGTCTGATCCGAGTTGGCGACTGTTGTCCTATGTTCTCCTGCGTGTACCAATAAGGGGTGGGCTGATGCCGCCGGATCTGCGAGTGGTGCGACAGTGCTGGACGCGCATGGCCAGGAGGGTGCGCGTTAAGATCCCGTACGCACCTGAGATCCCGCTGGGGATATGCGAGGTGCTGCCCCATGGGGGCGACTGGAGTAAACTGCAGTCCTGGGGGGAGGCAGGAGTCCTCACACTGGGAGACCTTTACGAGGATGGCAATCTCCTCCCATTCAACGATTTCCGAGAGCGCCACGCCTTACCGCGAGGAGATTTTCTATTCCATGCGGCCCTGACAGCGGCAATCAGAAGGCATTGGCGGCGGGGCCTGGAGGAGCCCGACACGTCTCTTGCCTGTCAATATGTGGTGCTAGCAGCGGGTATCCTTAAAGCGGTAACTTGTCTTTATCAGCGGATTACCCAGGACTTGCGTCAACCCTTAACGGCGCTGCGACTCAAATGGGAGGAGGATCTGGGGGAACCTATTGGGGAAAAACCTTGGGCGGCAGTTGTCGAGCGGGCGTGGAAGAGCTCCCGGAATGTGCGCTTCCAGTTGATCCAATTTTATGTCTTACATAGGGCATACCTGACACCTGGCAAAATTAACGACTATTATGGGGCATCATCTACCTGTCCCCGTTGTAATGTTGAGGGGCAAGGTTTCTACACATGTTTTGGGACTGCCCAGTACTGGGGGACTATTGGCGTGGGGTGACGGCTGCGCTGGCAACTGTGACGGAGAGGGACATAGATATGACGCCTCGGGCTTGCTTATTGCACTGGTTTCCGCAGACTGCCAAGACCAAAATCACCAGTAAGTTCATTGATTTGGGGCTGGTCCTTGCAAAAGGGAACTTACTGCGCACTGGAAGGGGAGGCAGGGGCCCGTCTTGGCGCGCTGGCGCACGGAACTAGTGAAATGGGCGGAGAGTGAAGGGAACTGTAGGCTGGGCATGGCCAGGCGCACTGGGAACGAGAAGACCATGGAGATGGCTAGGGCGTGGGTGGCGCTCGTACACCTGCTTAAACACCCAACTATAGATGGCGAGCCTCTACTAGATGAGATGGAGGGCACTCAGGCGGATGGTGTGACCGCCCCTTGATGGCAGGGAGGCATGGGACGAACGTTGGGGCTCCCGCAGGGCCTTTTCCTCGATGTGCCCGGGCTACCAACTAGGTTAGGACCTACGAAGCAAGGATTCTGGTGGGCGGTGTAGGAGATCTGATTGATTCCCTGCATATTTCAACGGTCAGCGGCATGCTTGGGGGGGGTGGATGGGGGGGGTCTTACTTGGGGGTTTTGGGACTGAGTGGGGCGGGCGGGCGTTGGGGGTTTCTTATGTGGCTCTACACTAGAGGAATACATCCTGCCTGGAGATGGGCCGAACTGCGTGCTGGGATAACTGTGGGAGGAGGGCCGAAACTTGCTTGAATACTCTCGAAACCCTGTAGGACTTATTGGGGTGCAGTTAGTGCTGGAGTGGGTGCAAGCCTACCACCATTTATAATTGTAATGTACGTCCATAGTTCAGTTATTGTCCTATGTTGCTCATGGAATAATATGTATGGCATTTTCAGAAAACCAATAAAAACTTGTTTGAAAAAAATAAGCAAGATCCAAGTTATGTACTTTGTGACTCATCACTCCAGCAGGTTCCATTGATTTTGGAGTCATTCTTAGTGGCCCAGTGTTCTGTGAGTGAGGCAATGGTGTGGGAATATATTAACAATGAAAGAAAGTGATGCTTGGGGAGAGGCTCTAAGTCACACTGCATTAATATTATTAATTTGTGATTAATGGCTTTATGTAGTTCTGTACGATAGGTGAATAGAATATCAATTTTAATCACAATACTTGTCTATAGTGACTTAAATCCTTGTAGAAATAGAGCCTGAGATGGTCACTGGGTGTGCCACTTGAATATCAACTCCAAAGTATAATCTGACCATAATATTGTGGTCAAAATATCATCAGTGTCAAAGTAACATGGGTCATAATATCTAGGGTATTTTTTTAAACTTTGTGAGTTATATGGATTTTTAAAATATAGTATACCAAAATATTGTGGAATGTGCTATTGCTTTTTGTATTTTGTTATGTGGTTGTTTTTTTAAATAAATTGAAGTTATAGATATTTGTTAAACTATTAATATTTATTTTTACACTTTTTATCTGCTATAGGGAGTGTTAGGAATTTGGGTAGGAAATGTTTAAGTTATACAACTGTAATTTTATATTTCATTTGTATTTTATCCTTACCTTTAATTGTTATTAATTTATTTTCTATGATTTTGTTTACATATATTAATTTTGTTTTTAAATGATTTTATTTATTTTTGGGAAGATTTATTGAGGGATTGGGTTGGTAATGGTTTGTTGCAATTATATTTATCAGTTTGAAATAAAAAACAATTAAATGATGCCCTTTGCATAAATTCTTATCTTCTTTAATTAAATACAAAGAATATAAAAATAGTTTTAAAAATATTAGGGTTCATTTATTTATATTTAATAAATTGAAAATAATAAATGGTTGTCCTAATTTTAGAGTGCCATTGGATTTGTGTTTTACTTTTTCAGGAATATTAATATACATTCATTTTAGGTGATGTAAGTAATAATCATTTAGTTTTTATGTCTGTATTGTAATTGGAAAGATTTTCATTTGGAACTCAGTGTTTATGTTTATATACACATTTAAATACATTTTTAATTTAATTACATTGGTAAAAAGAAATGATGGCTCATATTTATTTTTATTTTTATATTATTTTATTTGTCAAATTAAAAATACATTATTTATATATGTGACCAAATATCGATTGATAAAGAATATTACATACTAATATTTAGAAGGAAAACAATAAATTATTTTACTGCATTTAATTTTTTTTATTGAATAATAAAATAGTAAATAGTTAATATGTGTAATATGTTTTATCAAATGTGTATCTAATTCTACTAACTGTTGCTCATTTACAGTTGGGACACTGAACCATAAATGCCTCGCTCCTCACCCCCTTCCTAGTATACTTTTCTTCCTGAATGTTTGTCAGGTGGGATTAAAATAATTAATATGCCCCTCAACTGCAAATATATGCACTCTTACCAATGTTTGTTGGACTGGACATACCATACTAAATTTCATCCCTCCCCCCCCCCTCCCCATGTTTGCACTTTTCCAAATATAATTGTGATGTGTCCACATACTAGTTGAATGATGCAAGAGCACATCTTATCGATTTTACCTCTTGAAAGATTTCTGGGGGTTTTCTCATCCACAGAGGAGAATGACTATTCGATTGCCGAGATTTCCTTCATGAGGTCTTCAAGTGTCACCACCAGCATCTTGGTTGTGGTGGCTGGAACCTGATGTCATACTCCTGACAGTGCTTGAGAAAACAACAGTTGGATAGAGACCTTCTGTGATGACATTTGATAGTTTCTGACTAGACAAGTTATTATGTTCCATATGTCATCATAATGGAAGCATAGCAGTTGGGTTCATATCTGCTCAGACCATGTGGGCTCATTCTGAACCAACCAGGTTTTTATCCTACATCCTATTCCTCTTATTTGTGGAGGAGGACTCTTCGCATGTGGACACTTCTATGATGATGATGTTTTAAAAGCTATTGTTGATATTTTTATATATAAATATAATGGGAAGATTATGTATGGGATTAAGTGCCTCCTGCCATACTTTATAAGGATATTGCAAGTCATGGAGAACTTCTTTCATAAGGTCACAGAACACTGAGGAGACTATATCCCATTAATGTACGGCAAGGATCTTTTATTCTTTGCACTACATGGGCCCATCATAATAATTGAATGTGAGTCCCAACGTTGTCCAGCCCGCAGAATGCATTTTGGGGTGGCATCTTTCCTGTATGTTGGCACCCAAGTAACGCTGCTTGCATGCAGGAAGGGTTTTTTGAATCAGTATTGTGTATGTACTCCACAATATATCTTTTTACCAAACGTATTTTCTAAAGAATTACTTAAATTCAATGCATTATAATATTGTGTTTTCATATTCTCTATGATTCCCAATCCAAGATGGGCGAACTACTCCTGGTTTACATCACATTCTGTTTGGCACTATTTTCTGACAATCGAGTCCAGTTACATTGCAATTGTGCTTGCTTGATTGCTGGCTAAACAACGTAAATCCCTGATGTCTTGCTCTTTCATGTTCATTGAAGAAAAGACAAATAAAAGCAGAATCTTCATTGAGAAATTAAACACATCAAAAAGCAGTTCGAATTTTTGCAAAATTAAATTAGAATCCCTGTCCCCTGATAGCCCATTAGGAAATTGAAATAACCGCATGGATCATTATGGTACTGTGACCTAGAGTGCAGAGGATCACAAGCCCACCTCATCATTGGCTAGGTCTTATAAGTATTCATTTATTGTTTTTTTCAGTATATCATGCTACATGCCCCAGCAACTTCAGAGCACTTGGAGCAAGAAGACACCAGTGGAACAGTAGCAGAAAGAAAAACAAGAGCAATGAAATAGGAGGGAGACAAACGTAGAAAGAAGTTTGTTCTGACTGGCATAACAGTATCTGTCCGGCTTTTCTGAGTGAGGATCCTTACCTGGATGATAAAGTCAAGTTGATAGGAGTAATCCTTTACAACCACCTCACCCATAAATTTCATATAAATACTGTCTTATTGGCCTGTTTTTAAAGACTCAAATGTCTAGGGATAATTCTCCCATTCCCTCCATATGAGTATCATGCTCAGATAGTCTCTGCCTCCATTGTATCTTATATTTTAGTCTGTCAGAAACAAGTCTACATAAGCTGAAGAGGAGCCAGACTCTGTGGTCCAAAAGTGCCTCATCTTAAAATGTCATATCATAACAGCATGGAGGTTGCAAACCGTCAATCTGTTACCGACACCTCAAAGCAGGTGGTAACTGATTCCCAAAGGGGGCACCTTCCGCTCTGTGAATCCTGTCAGGTGACCTTGGGGAATGCCGGAATTGGACGACAGGGCCACCGGCTGCTCCTCCCAATGTATTTCCAAGCAGGAAACAGTGTTTTTTAAAATGAAGCACAGGTTCTCTGAAGTCACATGGGCTGCTTTAACATAAACAGGTTCTTGTTTGGGAATGCAAATGGAGGGTTGGTGTCTGCTGTTTATGCAAATCATTATCCCTTATAGGAGGTTTTGAATAGCATTCCTGTATAATTAATATTCATTAGTCAGGGTGTCTTTTGCACTGGACCTATTAGTACATAAGGCACAGAGTACATAGCACTATTAGAGACAGGTCGCAAAAAGTTGCCCCACAATTTTCCCTAGGTCCATCCATTTAGTACTGCAGAGTCTTTACTGACACCATGCACTGTTGGAAGAGGCTTCTGTTAGACTTATTTTCTTGTTTTTATTTTTAATTTGTACAATTTTCTATTAATGTATTTAAATTAACGTAACTTTTTTGCTGTGCAGTTTTATGCTTCCCTTTTAACGTGTCCTCATTTTATTTAATTGTATTTCTTTATTATTGTGTAAATTGTGAAGGTTGTATTAGTAATAAAAAACTATTGATGATGGTGTGGAAGAGAAAAGTGTGTCTGTTTTATTGACATGTTGTGGTACTTGATTGTGCTACTGAATATCGACTCTAACAATATCGCGGTACAAGAATATCAAAGGCATAATATCTAAAGGTAAGTGCATATAGGGAAGTATAGATTTACTATTCTTAACTCTATATTTACGTACCTTAAAAACATATGTACTACGTAAATACATATAGGTATAGAAAATCTAGACTTACTTACCTGTCAATATTTGATTTTTTGATATTCTGTCCTCAATATTGTGTCCCATCTGTTTGTGGTTTTAATATTCAGGGGGCAAACCACGTTACTAGCCTTGTGCAATCTTCAAGGAAGGACTTATGACAATTTTGCTTCATCCTTTACACACTGCTGTAATCATGGCCTTGCAATAATGATACCTGGACGTACTATGCACTGAACATTTGGATGACCTTCCATATTTGGAAGATCAGTATTGTGAGTTTTGCGGTCTGATTTTGGTGAAAAAATGGAAATGGAGCAGGCAGTGCTTAATTTGAGCCGATGGTTTCCGGAGCACAGCACTGGCACTTAATCATGAATACCGGCACTTTTTATGAGCACCAGTTAAGTACACATTTATTTGTGGTAGGCACGGGAGATTAAGCGATTTGCCCAGAATCACAGCATGTTGAGTTGACGCCAGACTCGAACCTGGTTCCACAGCTCCGAAGTCAGCAGCTCTGGCCATTATTCCACATCCTCCTCCCACTTTCGTGGTTAGTAGTTGGTTCTGTTTTAGGGTGGTGCTAACAGGAGAAATGGGCTGGTGCAAGCTGCCTCCTGACACTGTATGAGCAGCCTTGTTGTCTGCCATGATATGATGTGGTCTACACAGAAACTGATAAGTCAATGTAGTAGGGGTGTGTGAAATTCTCGTATATTGCTTCTGCTTAATTATTCGAAATTCGTACAAAATTATGGGAAATTACATGAAAGTCAAAACTAGCATAAAGCACTATATTTTTAGTGTGAAATCACCTTGCGTCCAGTTTGCACTAAAAATATGGCGCAAAAAAACACAAGTGCCATCAACAACAGCCACTTGTGTTGTGGTCTTTCACTTTATTCACATGTTTCTGCGTTATAATTACACCACCTGGCATAATAGAGTAATTTCCGGGAATTACACATAACAAAACATTCCTGAAAGGAATATGTCAGTGCAACAAAAAGTTCAAACAGGCCTACTGCATAGCTTGATGCAGTGGCCTGCGATGGGTCTTCCTTCAATAATCAATGTCAAGTGGCACTTAATCGTCGACCTCCTGCCTGGCATTATCTCCCCGTTTAGCCAGACCTGCTTTTGACTCTACTTAATTTGTAAAAAAAAAAAAATAATAAGTGCACAGCCCAAAGTTTGTCTTAGGATTTTGCTGTCAGAGCTGCTGGTTGCTGTGCTTGACGAATACCAAGAATGCCTGGTCATACTTCCACCCCATGGCTCTTTCTTCCACACTTCCTGTCCCTTTATCTCTTTGCGTTTTCCTTTTCATCCCTGCATTCTCCCTTTATCATTGTTTTTCTGTCTTTCTCACCCTCGTGCTCCCTTTCTTCCTCACTTGCTCTGGGTCAAAGTCTAATGATGAAAAATAAGTTTCAGTTTCGAAAAATGAGTGCCGATGCAAACTACCTGCAACCACCGACACTAATTAAGCACTAGATTCTTGTAGAATGATACTCAAAAATTATGACTATGAGTCCTTCCAGTCATGATGATGGACTAGGTGAGTGTAGGTTTTATAAAATGTACCTCTCTAGTGGCCGGATTACAAGACATATTTGACTGGCACTAATAAGGTATTACTTGCTCTAAACATCTTTTACCACCATATTGTAGAGGTGGTATTAGGTAACAATAACGTTTTTGCATATTTGCAAATGTGCTGGTGATGTGTTCTGTTGCTTTTTGTACTTGTCCTTCTGTGCTGAATTATTGCAAAGTGATTTTGTCTTGTATTGCATATTTTGTTTTGTGTTGTGTTTTGACTGTTTTGTTGTGATGTGTCATGTAATGTTTTAACTGTGGTGTTACATTGCTTTGTGTATCTTAATGTGTTATTTTTAATTGCTGAATTGTTTTATTGAAACAGTGACACATGCCCGCATCACCAGCTGACTAGACTACAGGAACACACTGTATGCAGGCACCACCACAGAACTTATGCAAAGACTCCAGACTATCGAGAACGCAGCAGTCAGACTGATCCTCAATCTGCCGAAGAAGACACACATCACTCAGCACCTATAGGAACTCCACTTGCTCCCCGTCCGGAAGAGATGCTATTTCAAGCTGCTGACCCACGCATACAAAGCCCTCCATGACCAAGGGAGCCTACCTGAACCAGCCTACATGAACCACCTCCTGCATTTCCACCAACCGACCAGGAATCTCTGCTCCGCACACCTCCCACAGGTACCATGTATCTGCAGCTTCGGAGGATGCTCGTTCTCCCACCTCGCCTTCAAAGCCTGGAACGCCCTCCCCCTTCAACTCTGCACTGAACCTCGCTGACCCACTACAGGAAGGGACTCAAGACCTGGCTCTTCCAACTGATGCAGCGACAATTGACCAACTTCATTGAGAGTAAGGACATCCTACATGATACCCAATCTGGCTTTAGATCTGGTTTCAGTACCGAGATGGCCCTCTTGGAGGTGGCTGAGTCGGTGAGACTGGCGGTGGATTCAGGGGCATCCGCAATGTTGGTGCTCCTGGATCTCTCGGCGGCATTTGATACTGTCGACCATACCTTGCTGTCTCAGAGACTGCAGGAGATAGGCATAGGGGGTACGGTACTGGCCTGGCTGAACTCCTACTTAAGTAATCGATCACAGAAGGTCGCGCTGCAACCCTTTGTGTCTAAACCGAAACAGCTCTGGTGCGGAGTCCCTCAGGGGTCAGCACTGATCCCTCTCCTGTTTAAACTCTACCTGGCTCCGCTGTTCTCTCTGATAGCCAATTGGGGGGTAAAAGCGATTTCATACGCCTACGACACCCAGTTGGTCTTCTCTTTTAAAGAGCAGACCGAGGACTCCTTCAGGAGTTTTAAGGGCTGCCTGAGAGATATTGCGTTGTGGATGAATAATAACAAACTGAAACTCAACGCAGGAAAGATGGAGGTGATGTTCTTCGGGAAAGAGTCACCTCCAGCACCGGATCTCTGGTGGCCAATGGAAATGGGCCCTCCCCCGTCCCCTGCAGATATTATAAAAAATCTTGGTCTGAAGTGGGAGTCTGATCTTTCATTTTCGGCACAAATACAGCAGGTGACAGCTACATGCTTCAGTAAACTACGAAATTTGCGGAAATTTCTGCATCTGTTGCCAGAGGAGTGCCAAAAAATCATAGTCCATGCCATGGTGACATCCAGGCTGGACTATGCTAACAGCCTTTACTTGGGCCTGCCAAAGTACCTAATCAGACGCCTTCAGATGGTACAAAATGCGGCTGCGAGACTGATTAGGCGTGTTCCTTTCCGCCATCATGTCTCTCCGCATTTAAAAGAGCTCCATTGGTTACCTGTGGCCAAAAGGATCAAGTTCAAGGTTCTGAAGCTTGCATTCCGAGCCACGCATGGTAACTGTCCCAGCTACTTGAAACAAAGACTCCGCGGCTATAAGCAGACGAGATCTCTAAGATCCAACTCACAAAAGCTGCTCTGCATGCCCCGCTTCAAAAAAGCCCACCTGGGGGGGAGATCCTTCACGGTCGGGGCTGCTAAGTTGTGGAACTCCTTGCCAAGTGACTTCTGCAACATTGAGGCGGAGACTCTATTTAGGAAAATTGTGAAGACCTGGCTCTTTAGGGCAGAATAATGGGTCCGGGGCTTGGCTTTTCGGTTTTCCATCTGCGTACCGCTGATCGCTTTAGCGCCGGGACACCTCTGTTTGAGGTAGCTGTTGCGCTCTACAAGTGTCTGCATTATTATTATTATTATACCTGCATCACAGCACCTGGATACCCTCTTGGGTGATTGGCCGCGCTATACAAGTATTACTTGAATGAATGAATGAATTGTTTGCTTTAGATATGTCAACAATTGCTGCAATGATTCCAGCCAAAAGCAGCACATGCCTTGAAAGTTTCTGTGATAAACAACCATGTTCCACTAAGGTGGTGAAATACCACTGCTCCAGGTTTTCAAGTACTTAAGACACCAGTCAGCCAAAAACTGTTCTAACTTAATGTGATACAGCCCTATGTGTTGCACACGTTTCCAGACACACATATGTTATTGGATTCAGTACTACAGATACTTGTGGACAGTGAATGTGCCCTGTGTCTGTGACTGCGATCTCTTGGACTGTCTAGAGATGTACAGGTTGTCGACCACAGCTATGAAGGATTTTTCAAAAAGCTCCACGAGAATTGTCAACAAACAAATGTTTTGGTAAATTCACCAGCTGCTGTGTCAGACGTTTGGTTTCATCTAGTGCTATTTTCACCCCTTCCAGGCCATCTTGTTCATTTTCATAGTCTGCATCTAGTGCAAACGTGAATATTGTCATTTGAGGCACTTATATAGTGAAAGTGCATCCTCTGTAGATGCTTTGTCCACAGTGGTGTATTTGCCAGATTTCACAAGCATTGTGTCACATATGAGTTATACTCCCAAGAAAGCGGAAAATCCTCCAATAACCTTGAGACATGTCATTGTACAGCTACCTCCAACACCTTTTTCCACACCGACTTCCATTTCATGCCTAAATTGTATCGTGAGAAAGCACCATGAAAACTAGAGGTGGGCGAGCCAACAAATTAGCAGGGAGAGCTGAGCCAGAGGCGAGCCAAGAGTCTAGCTCGGATATTAGAGCCTGTGCACAAGCCGAGCTCTGAATGTGTTTGCTACGTAAATCATACAACAGACCAGTGGCGGCTGGTAGGGAATGGTGGTGGGGGTAAAAAAAAGAAAAAAGAAACTTATCTGCTGGTCACGCTGGTCGCCAGCTGCTGCCTCTCCTTCACACAGGAACCAGGAAGCAAGCACCCAGCCTCCCAGCCAATCACAATGCTGCAATGCATTGTGATTGGTCTGAGTGTCGTGGTTTGGCACTCAGATGGGGAATGGGAGGCTGGGAACGTCCTCCACCCAGGCTGTTAGGCAGCCTGGGTGGAGAACATGCAAAGTGTGCATGACCCAAGAGGGCTGACCAAACCGTCATGCGCCCTTAAGGTGCAGCTACCACTCCTCCTCCCTGTGACGCGGGGAGCCCCGCCCCGCCCGACGCTTCAACTTCAAGCTCAATACAAAAAATAAAATGATAATAACGGAGCGGCATAGCATTGAAGCAGTGGGGCACCGCTGCAACAAACATCATGTAAAATATGATAATGTTTCTTCAAAATTCAAAAAAACTGTATTTCATGAACATGTGGAAGCTTTGACATTAATACATTGCATTATGGCACTACACTGAGAAGTATTTTTTTAAATATGAACCATCAGTGAACGAAGAGGCAAGACAGTTGTGAAGCAAACCCTGTACATGGCCCAGATTATTATAGAGCAACATTATAGTCTATTAAATCAAACCCAATTTGTTTTTGTGCAACTGGTATACTGAACGCACATCTTTTCATACGTAATAATGAAGAAAAAAGAGTTTTGATTAAATAAAATATTTGCTTAAAATCACACAATTTAAGTGGGGAAGCCACGATTTATCCAGGTTTTCTGGTTGCACTTTGTGCAAATTAACCAGTCAATAGGTGTCCATTTGTCTTTCCTCATGTTAAGGCTTTGTGCTTTTTTTTGCAGTTTTTATATAGATCGAATTCCAACTGAAGGTATTGGAGGACTTCAAATGATCACCATTTACATAAGACCACCATTTATTGTTTATAGGGTTGGGAAGATTAAGTTATTTGATCAGAATCACAGGATGTTAAGCCGAACACCGAGACTGGAACCTACTTCCCCAGTACGAAAGTCAACAGCTCTGCCCGTAATGCCACATCCAGGGTACCGGTAAGGAGGCAGGTAGAAGCCACATGAAAGCTCGGCTCATTATGGTCTTGAGGTTCCAACAGGACCTCGAGCTGAGCCAGTGCCAGAATTCAGTCTTGAGTCTGGCTCGAGCTTTCAGTGGCTCGCCCAATTCTAGTGAAAACTAAGGAAGTATATCAACAACTAAATGAAGGTGAGGTGAAATGTTGTTGCCTGTTTATACCTGATCAAATATCACTTCCATCGGTTGATGGACTCGCTGTACTGAGAGCTCTCTGTCACAGACTTTAATGTTCTAAAAAATACTTTGTTGTGATGAAGGCTTGTAGGGAAATACTTATTTTAATGATTCCCTTAAAAATCAAAAAAAGGATCGCAAACTCATAGCAAGATGACTTGGTTTTGGCGACTGACATCATCTGGCTCCAAAGGCCAAATTCTCTGATTAGTTTTTAAAAAAAGGCATTATTTGAGTCAGATTACATGAGATAGCTGATGCATTACTTGAATAGGCGCCATCTTTATATTTGATCAGACGTGAATCAATGAAAAGCTTAGTTTTATTGCACAGTTTCAATGGTTTAAAAGGCATTACCTGTGTTTAAGAAGCTTCCCACACATAAGCGCCGTGATAATTTAATTATTCACTTAATGAACTTGTACAAAGTTACTGACTATACAAGGTATTGAGAGATTTCTACAGTACTCAATTAATCCATATCAAATATGTCGATCAGACGAATACAATCAGGATATGTCTATGATTATATTATACAAAAAAATCTGGAAAAATGTAGCAACTTCTCAGTTCCAACTCTAGGAAAAGGGAATCTTTCCAAGGACAGAATCAGGCGATGCCAGGAAAAACAAAACGCTAAAGTATTGAATTGAGCGCTCTACTCGGAAGAGAGGTACCTGCCAAATTGTCGAACGCATTATCAATACTTGAAACTTAAGCAGAGTGAAAAGTTAACCTGTGTTTTATACTTTAGCGACAAGTGTAATGTTATTTCAGTCTCTAAATACAATATGGCAGCACATATACTGCAGTTACAGAGCATTTAATGAAATCTACAGATTCAGAGACAAGATGGCTGACAACTCAAATATACATATATATTCACTGAAAAAACAAAGGTTACAGGAGGTTATAGTTAGGTTGACGTTTTACCCACACATAGCCATAGAAATACAGCAGTTATAGTTATACTTATAGCTAAACTTATGTTAAGAAACTATGACTCGTGGCCTAAAGGTACTTAACGGCACAGGTTATAGTTTCTTCAGATAAGTATAACTGTAAGTATAACTGCTGAATTTCTATGGTTTTGTGTGGGTAAAATGTGAACCTAACTAAAACGTCGCAGTAACCTTTGTTTTTTTCTGTGAATTTCTATATTTTTTAAACGTAAAGTAATATATCATTACAGTATGGTAATACGACAACCACCGCGCATGGCCTTGCTGCCTCGCCATACAAGACCTTTGGCGGGGTTTGGTGTGTGAGTGGGTGTATTTATTTTCTTACCTTGGGTTTTAGATATGTTAATCCATCACGGATTTATCCTGGGGGCCGCGCTGAGCACTGCAGTGGATACGCAATTCTGCCCGAAAAAAAGGTAAATTTTTTGTCCAAGAGGTATCCCTCAGAGACCCCTTCATGTGTTCTTTGGGGTCAGGATACCTCTATCCTGACACCTTATGTTATTTGTCACTTTCCTTCACCCCCCGCCCCCCAGGCTGACCAAGAGACAAAATTGTGGCTGCAACTTTCCTTTCAGGTTACAGCCAGCCAATCAAGGCCTTGTTTTGCCCCCAGATCACCCACGAGTGGATCCACGAAGGATCTGCGTCCTTAGATATACAAATATTTGTTTCTTTCATAACTCCCAAACAACTCAACACATTTACATAAAATTACAAAATGGGCTCTTTCTAGACCAAGGTCTACCTTTCTGCAAAATTTGGTGTAATTCCGTTCAGTGCTTCTGGCAGTAGTCGTGTTAAAAAAACACAAAATCCTGTTAGACATTGCATGGGGAAAAAGTGTTTTGGGTTTTGGGACCCCCCATTTTCGTGGCCCCCACTTGATGAATTGCCCTGAAACTTTCCAGACAGCAGCTGAAGTAACTGGTACACTAGTTAAGAAAATTTTGTGAAGATTCGTCAAGGGGCACCAAATAAGCAAAACAAAAAATCATTTGTCTATGGCAAAAGTCAGGCCTAACTACTTACTGGTTAGCGCAAGTAAGGAGGAGTAAGGATGGGGTTATGGAAGGTTAAGGAGAGATACGCCCATTGCCACTCACAAACTACACTTCAGTAGTTACTACAGTCGAAAACTACCCTAAACAGTAATGAATATACTCAAGCTCAGAGCTGGCATAAATCCAGCACGACACCTGACCAACCTAACCAACCGCTGGTACTTCAACACCCAAAATAATGAGGACAGGGACTTCAAACAGTGGCGGCTCCTCTGCCAAGGCGGAGGAGCGTCGCCCCACTGCATTTTGAGCAGTGGATAAAATAAAAATAAAATGATAATAACACTATGGGCCCGATTCTGATGCGAATTGGAAAAGCTTCCCGATCGATGGCCTGATTCTGATGCGGTTAGGAAGGCCTCCTAACGGCATTTGCTCCTTCCAAATCGGATCGGGAACGTGTCTTCCCGACCGAGGGCCCAATTCTGATGCGGTTAGGAACAAATGTTCCCATTGAAGTCAATGGGAGTTCAACCAAATCGTATCTGGAAACATCCGGATGCATCGTATTCTGCCGGTTGGACTTTCCCGATCCGAGTGGGTGGGAAACCATTTCCCAACCGATTCGGTCGGGAAGATTTTCCAACCCGCATCAGAATCGGGCCCTATGTTGTCACAGCCAGCAAGGGGAGGAGTGGTGGGCACTTAAGTAGGCATGACTGCTTGGTCCGGCCGTCTTGGCCCAGCCAGTCATGCGCACTTTGCATGTTCCCCACCAGGCTGTAATGCACAGCCTGGTGAGGAATATGCACAGGCTCCAACTGCCTGTCTGAGCGCCAAGCCACAGCGCTCAGACCAATGATTGGCTGGGGGAGCCTGCTTCAGCTTTCTGCTTCAAGCATTAACAGAAGAGGACGACACGAGGGAGAGCGGCTGTCCGGGAGCAAGGTAAGTCATTTTTCAATCTCACCCCCCACGCCCCAACTGTGCTACTTGGTGTCAGCCGCCACTGACTTCAAATAAGCCCATAAGAACTAATATTAAATTTAATTATTCTCACTTTTAAAAATATAAATACATTTAATTCATTGTCAAAACATGAAACATAAATGAAACATATTTATTATAAAATATGTTAATAACCTTTTTAAATGTAAAAATTATTACAGAACATTTATTTTAAAAGATTACATTAATTTCAAATTATTTCATACATTACTTTTAAAATTTTGTATTGCACAATAAATCAATATAAATGTTATGCTTTAGGTGGGATTTTTATGTAAACCCTAAGAAAAATTATTTTAACTTAATATATTCATTGTGATTACTTTTGATTAAAAATTAAGTTAATAATGCTGTAGCATGTTTTACTTTTTCTACATTTAAAATACATATTTTAAATTAATTTACAATTATATTTAATGTAAAACTATTTGTAATTTTTTTTTAGGTTTAATAAACTTTTAATTATTTTCATATACTTTTCCATAGGGAGATATTAGTTCCAGTGGCAGAGACCTCCACCTACCTGAGATCAATTACAGGTAGTAACTTTACACTTGTAAATTAGGCTCAACCCCTGAATTTAGGGGGCTGAGACAAGTAAGTCTACACTTTTGAGAAACTTTACACTCCTAAATGGTGAATAGCCAAAAGTAGTAAAGTTACTCAAAAGTGTCAAGAATAAATTTACTTGTAGTAAATGTACATTTGTGAATAGTACACAGTGTGTTTTGCGCAGAAACCCAGGCTGTTGAACCAAGACTGAGAGTTGAACCTAGTTCCCCAGTTCCAAGTCTTCAACCATGGCCGTTAGGTCACATCTCCTCCCCATCCAGAAGAAGCAACGTGACTATTAGCATCATGGTGGCAGTGGGTGCTAGAGGGTGGCCTGGATGCAATTTGGGCCCCTGGATGGCAGCAGAGCGTTAAGGAATAGCAGTTAGCAGCGCAGCAAGCATGGACAGGGCGGCGTGCAGAGCTGTATCAGGCAGCGTGCACCGGGTGGGTCTGTAGGAAGAGGGTGATCCATGCCAAAGGCCTGCAGGTAGTTCGGCATCACAGATGGTATGAGGGTCCTGGTGCAGCGGCGAGCACAGGTCTACAATGTCTTCAATAGGGCAGCATACCACACCTTTTGTGTGGATGTGCTTGAGCCGAAGATGTAGAGTACAATCGTCACCATGATACCACCAATGTCAGAGATCCGTAGAGATGAGATGGAGGATTGCACAACTCTTCATGGAGCAGGGGCCATCTCCACCTGTTGGGAACATCTTTTACCATAAACATGTGTTCTTGTTTAATGAAAAAGTGTGGGAAAATCAGTTAAATGGAGTAAATGATGCAGCGGGGTTCTGTAGGTAGTGTTAGAGGGCAGGGGAATCTGACACGTATGTACAATAAGAACATAAATCACAATGAGCCGCAACTACATAAAGCACCTGCATTTGCCAGGACCATATTGTTAGGACAACTATCAGGCTCGTGAAATAGAAAATACATTTCACAGAGGAGGAGGCTCACACCATAGTGTCACATGTAATTAAGCGGAACATAGTAGAATCCTACACCTCATTGCACCAGCTAAGCACGGCTTGTGCAGGAGGCCACCAACGTGGTGCAGAGATGTGCTTAGCTTGGAAGGTGTTGTAGAGGTGGCAGGATACGTCTGTCTTGAGATGAGATCAGGATGCATTTGGAGGGTAAATTGTCTGGTTCCGGTGTAGGTACATGGCTCTGCTTTATGCACGTTCCATCAGCTGTGTAGTGCATCCTCCCTGGCCCGTCTTGACAGCATGTTAGGCCCCCGGGCAAAGCAGTGCACTGGGCCCTGCCTACACAACCACTCACAGGAATAAAAATGTTTAATGGAAAATGTGTGTTAAATTTTGGACTGCTTGGGGCCCCTATGCTCGTGGGGCCCCCGGGCAATGGCCCAGAGTGCCCATGTGTTACGATGGCACTGCATCCTCCCCTCGCAACTGTTTGAGGATTTAAGCGTACCTAAATCAATAGCTGTACATCCAGCTAGGTGAAACAGTGCCTGGTACCATACCTATGTATCTCTGCATTCCCCTTTCATTTCCGTATTTCCTCATTTTCATGAATCCACCATCTACAAGTCTCTGCGACTATGTCTCAATCACCAATGTCCATGTCTGTGTTTACCTGTTACCTTTGTAACCCACTGCTATTCATTTGCTTATCTTGGTGTCTCTGTCTCCTACCCTTTCTCTCTATGTTCCATGTCTCTGTGTCCCTGTGTTGCACCTCCCTCTCTGTCTCTCTCCATTCATTTCCATATTTCCGTGCCTATCTCCTTGCTCCTTGTTTCAACCCTTTGTCACTGTACGTGTACGCATGTGTCTGTTTTTCTCCCTATCGACAAATATCATTTCCCCCGTCTCTCTCTGTCCATGTTCTCAGTGTATACATCTTTCTATCTCACTCCATCCCATGTTGCATGTTTACGTGCACTTGTTCCCTTCTCCCTGTCTATCTTGGGTTTTGCATGTCTCTGCCCCAATGCCCTCCATCGTCATGTTTGGTTTTGTGTACCTGTGTCCCTGTCTCTTCATCCTGTTGCCTTGGCTCACTCTGGCTGTGCCACATCCACCAAAACGCTGCCAATTGCTATGAAGCATTGAGCAGTGCCACATGGCCCCAAGTAACCTAAATACTTTGTGCTTCATTTATGAGGCCCCTTGCGCCGCCGGAACGTCAATTTTTGGGACGTTCCGTGGCGCAGGAGCCTGCTCCATATTTACGAGGCAGCACTATGCCACTTTTTTTGGCTTAATGCTGCCTCGTAAATATGGCTTCCTTTAACGCAGTTTTCTGCGTTAAAGGGGCGTGCAATGGGTGTTGCTGGGGGCTCCCAGCAACATCCATGGCTTTTTGACACTGCCCCAGATTTATTAGAAATCGTAAATCTGAGGCAGTGCCAAAAACTTACACCTCCCCATTCTGCAGCACACATAGAAAGAGGATAAAGCCTCTTAAGATTGTTTTTGTGCAGGAAGGTTCCCCTTCCTGCACAAAAATAATCATCCCCCAATGCAGGCACCCTTGCACCATGGTGCAAAGGTGCCTGCGTTGGCGCACAGCAGCCTATTGTGCACCAGCGCAGGGGAAAAGGACAGGAATGCGCAGTATCTGATAGATACAGGGCATTCCTGCCCTTTTCTTTTACTGTAGGGCAGCACAGCAGGAAGGCCTGCGGCGCTGCCCTACGGTAAAACTTAATAAATGAGGCCCTTACTCTCCGACAAGCATCCCAGTGTAAACCTAACTTGCACTCTAAAGACATATATATGCATGGTCGAGTACAGTCGCCAGACATGATGACAATGAATGTGTGCTTCGTGGGAAATATCCAGAAAGGGGTCTGGCTGCGGAGGTGCTAGTACTGTAAACTTGGTGCACCAGTGACATCCAAACACATTTTTGTCTTCTGAAGCTCTGGTAGCATTATAATTGACTGGAGGTCATAGAGCCACTCAGATGGGCATAATGCTATGCGTTTGTAAGTCAGTCAAAGGACCCAGACGATGATGTGGAGTATTGTATGGACTGTGTTGAATGATACCAATTTGCCAGGCCATCCAAGGCTGACAAGGCACCTAATCATCTCTACCAGCATGCTCTACATTGGAACTTTTCCTCCTGCATCCTACATAGCTCACAACCACGTGGTCATGGGCAGCTGCTTTGTGAGCAGTACTGAAGGTGAGTCGGGCCCAGGGGAGTTTGGAGTTGACCGTGCTCCTGGCTATAAAGTGCACCCGGAGGCTGGGTGGCCGCCTACTGCTCCACGCGGAATTGGGCAGTTGCCCTTGTGCTGACACCTTTACGAGATGCTGGATTTGGCCGCAGCCGGGGCAATTTTAAAGAGCTGCCTGGAGTCAGCAGCTGCCTTGTTTGTGACCGGGGAGCACAGTACCTGGTGCTAAGGAACAGGGTGAGACCTCGATGGAGGCCCCTGATTCCTGGATTCGAAGAAATCCACCGGAACTACCATATTCACAGTTGAATGTGGGCCGAGGAGCCCTGCCACCTATGTGTTCTGGCAAAAATACCGTATTATAGATATTGGAAGACTCATCACAGGCTTTCTGTGTTTATGACCCTCCTTGGGGATGAGGTGTGTTACTTAAGTAATGGTGGTTTTATGATAAGTGCAGCTTCTAGGTATTTACTTATTGCACTACTTGTGTTGTTATGACAATTGCATGATTGGCAAAGTGATCTATGATTGTATGTGACATCATGACAAGTGCCTAGGGGCACAGTTATTTATGTGTATACAATACAAAGGATATTTTTATATAACCTTATTTAGAGTCTCTTTTTGTGGTGTGCCTAGTGTGTCACAGGTGTCTGTGTATGTTGCGCAAACGCTTTACACATTGCCTCCGGGATAAGCCTGACTGCTCTGCCAAGCTACCAAGGGGGTGAGCAGGGGTTATCTTGTGTGTGTACCTCCCTTACCCTGTTTAGAGTCGTGGGTTCTGCCTGCCTTAGGTGCATACCCTAGCCAACCAGAAACCCCATTTCTAACAGTTGGGGAATGCTTTCCACTTTTCTTATCCAGTACCCTTATGGTGTGCATAGCGGAGCCAGATAGAAAATAAGGTATGAGTTCAGGTGTAGCACACACTGCTTTTGGCTGTGGTCCTACTACTGCTCAACTCAAAACAAGAATCTAGGTTCTTTATGTACAGGTAGGAAAATTGGGCAAGTGAAATTATCGACAAAACCAAAAATCATTAGAATAATGAATGTTGGATATAACAAAAAAAACAAAGGGTTTAATTGGAGAAGCAGTACAAAGCAAATAAGCAGTATGGAACCCGATGGTCAGTGTTTTATTAAGGTGCAGATATTTTGTGACTTCGGCAGTTTTATTAAGTTTTGTTTACCTTAGGCTATGGCTACTATAGCAGTCCATGGAGCAGTTTTACAGAACAGAATCCTACAGTGTTTTATGCTGGCAGCAATGCATTTGCTCTCTGACTTATATTGGTCGAGCCCAAGAGGCAGTGAATCTTGTGAAGAAATCTAAACATCAGAAAAAAACAAACAAGCTAACACTCAAAATAAAAAGGGGTCCACTCAAAATCCAAAGGGAAGTGCTAGGGTTCCAATGTTCTAGGTCACAAAGTCTTGTTATCCAGTAACAGTGATCATGGGGAGACTAGCTGAGGTCCAAATTGGTGTCACAGTCATACTTCAACTCAATGAATGGCTAACACCCAAAGTATGTCTGAACAGTGTAATTAAACATCCAAGAACCAATATTCCAAACCTGTTTTGGTGAAAACAGGATTTTCAATCAGTTGAGGTGCTCAAAGAACAGAAGGCTCTCACTCAAAACATGGGCACATCAGTTGGGATTACAATATTGTGTAGGCCCCCAACAATGCCTTCAAATGTAGATAACACTGCAACTGTAAGAGCTACAGAGATGATTCAAACGGTTTTGCAGTGAGAGCCATCGACAGCAGACAACTGAACACTCACAAGGAGTCTACTGAGAAAACCTGAAAAAGCCTCTGTGGCCCTCTTGGTCTGGACACAAGCAGATAGATTCTCCCACAAAGTTAAAGATAGCACTGATAGGTCAGAATCATGCAGGATTTCCACACTCATGTCATTAAATTCTTCTCTAATGATCGTTAACCTGTGGTCATGCTTATGATCTTGGGCCTTTACTGGCCTGCAGGGTTCTTATGGCACCCAGCAAGCTCAAACTCATGGGGCAACCTCCAGAGAGGCTTCTGTCAGCTAAGCTTTGCTCTTTGCTTTCCTAAGTCAGTAGCCGCATTCAGCTGCAGAGGGTGGTGCACCTTAGATATGGTAGGCCCTTTAGGGGCAGGGTGGTTTAGGGCTCTGCTAAGGATCAACACCAGTGATTTCACAGATTTTCTAATTCCCTGTTGACAATATACAAGACAGGCCAGGCAAATTCAAGTAAAAAGCCACTGTCACAACTTTCCAAGACACATAAAGATTTTTTTTACCTACAATGACACGACGGCTGCCATAGGTACCACCCCAGATCAATCAATGCCACCACCTCAGAGAAAACTCATCAACATACTGCCAGATATGAAATGGCCTTTGGGAAGTAAAGTGAGTGGATGGATAGATGAGAGTATTTAGATAAAAAAGCAAGGATTATTCTGAAGCTGGAGTAATCCAGCGGAAACGGTGTAAATTTTATAATCATTCACTTTATTCCTAATTTATTATAACCAATAACTTTTTCTAAAACCAAGATGTTTGGGCCCGTATAAGCTCAATAACCACTTACAGATATCAGGTCCTCCGATAGATCTTTGGTAGAGCTAATATGGACTTGATAATAAGAGACAGATGCTATTTCCCTCATGAGGACCTATAATTAAGGAAAAGTCTGTTCAGCATCAGAAATCACAAAATACATATGTCTAGATATTCATTGATAATGACTTTTATCTAATATTTCAAAATATGAATGGTCAACACACAAGTACATAGGAAAATATATATTCTTCCTTATTCTGCTAATACAAGTAAATTCACAATAAGAAACACAGCTCATGACAAATACATCAAAATTCAATAACAAGCGTGAGAGGAGAGAGATGAGAGATAAAAGAAATAAATCATTGCAATATTAGTATGCAAATCAGAATTTCATATGCACCTAGATCAAAGAATACTAATGCACAGCATGCAAAAGTCAGAAATAGCTAACCCTTCGGCCGAAAAGGTATAGCTTGAGCAACATTACCAGCCGATGAAGTGCAAGATAATCAGGATAGTCTTGCTCAGGAATTGCAAGGAATATGGCCAGCCAGAGTAGCATAGAGAGTACAGCAGCAAAGGCTCTTTTCTCATAGAAAAAGTTACTGCCAAGTTCTTTCTCATGGTAATAATTATATCCCAAATGTTAAAAAGTCCAACCCCCCCTAAAGTTACAGTTCCACACGATTTTATCGGTCAAACTTATGAGGTGATCATTGTCTCAGTCAGTTCATCCGGATTTCTCTGTTAAAGTTCTTTGTTAAAGATGAATGTTATCATCGGTCTTCGGAAGCAGGAAAAAAAATAGTGATTTCTTCATGTCCTCGCGCTCGCTTCCACAACAGCTTGCAACATAGTTGACACAATTATTCATAGAAAGTAATACTCTAACCGTAGGATGGAAATCCTAGTGATATGCTAAGCACAGCTAAACAAATAAATCAGTATTTTAGAAATAATGAAGGACAAAGTACATTCTTCTGTGGCCTATGTTAGGGAAAGAAAAATGACTCTAGCAGAGTTTGAGGCCTTCATTGAGAAACCAGGAAAACCATTGGTTTTCTGTAGAATAAAACACACTTCAGTTAAAGGGAAACGAAAGGAAATACATAAGAAAATTAGTTATTCAAAGTTCATTATTCCAATTAAACTCATAAGTATAATCTAAATTTTTCAATAATCAAGCTATTAATAATAATTGTTTTTAAGAAAGGATAAACATTTCACGAAACATTTTCTGTAAGCGTTTCTATTATCACTACTTCATATTTCTATTTCTACATGTAAGTTTTTAAATGCAAAATTTTCTCTCTCTCATAACATTTTAGTTCATGTAAAAACACGTGTTGTGCCTTTTGTGCATATATTCACGTAAATTTTACCTATATTAATAATTTTCACACCATTAGTTATTTGTTTTGTTAATAACACAGTAATGACAGATTTGATCAAGCAAGATTATTTCGCAAAAATCATGCTTCATCAGGTGAGAGACAAACAATGCACTCATTCTCATTTGTTTCAGTCTAACACCCTCTATATCTCTCAGTACTTTATAGTAAGCACCCTTTTTATCTGCCATCTCTATTTCAACTCTTTTCCTTTTCCTTGCTCTTCGCTTTGTGTCTTTTTGTTTACACTTACAGCATTTATATATTCGTATTACTATTAGTATGCCAGCAGCAATAGCAATTATTGGTGTTAGCATTCTTCCTAACAAGCTATTACTTAGGGTTAAAAACCAATTACCTACTGAGGAAAAACCCTTACCATTTTTCTCCCATGCACCGTCAATTTTTAATTCTACTAAATCATTACGCAAATGTGTAATGTTACTAATATATCCCTCCAAGTCTTTGCTTTTGTCAGAGATATAAGTGCAACATTGTTGAATTTTCAGCATACTACAGACTCCGCCCTCTTTTGCCAATAATACATCAGGAGCAAGTCTATTCTGCAAAACCATAGATCTCATCTCAACCATTTCAGTGTCAATCATCAAGAACCCACCAGCAGTGTCCGTTGATTAACGGTCAACCACTGTAGACAATTTTCTGATCTTATGTGAGTTCAAGACTACTCCCACTGAATATACTGGTGCACCAAAAATATCTCCCACTATCTCTGCAGCACTAATTCCTCTTTCACTCCGTATTTGTTATTTTCATTGGTTCCATATTTTTCACTCACATGATAGATTCTGGGAAATACTATGCCCACAGAACAACACCCATACCAATGTTGTGGCAATCTATAATAAGCATTTTTACCGCACACATAATAAACTCCAGGATAAACTGGATCAGTACCACCTCTTAATCCCCACCCCCTGTAATTAGGAAGGTATGTTCACATTCACTAGAACAATGAAATAATTATTATATTCAGTCTTTTGTCTTAGTAAGCAAAGTTTCCCTTTATGATGCCAGTCTAGAGTCATTGTAGCATATGTCTCACTTTTCTTGTAATCACCCACCCTATGAGCCCATGGAGGTATGTTAGTCTTTTGTTCTGCAGCTTTTCTTTTACACTCTTGTCGCCTATCTTCTACAGTATTTATAAACTCCATTTCTACACTGCGTAAACTACAAGTCAAATTGTTTCGATGCGCATATACAGTATCTATTGATTTAGTAGTATGGAAAATTTCTCCCATATATTCTGCATTCCTTGTACTCTTCACCATATTCATATTCTTCTTAATAGGAACCTCTGAAAACACTAAATCATAATTTGAATAAAAATATTGGAATTGCTCTTTGCCATAGAATAAACTTGTTAATACGCAACACGAAATTCCATATGTTAATGGAAGGTGATGATAAGTCACCCCTTCTGACACAGACGAGGGTAATTGCATCCACACATAACAATCTCTTGCATCCATAATATCCACGCACACTCGTAGAGAAGTTTTGCAAAAACATTCAATGAAAAGTCATTAATAGAATTATCTTAATGTAAGCCACTCCCTGTTAGTTTTTTAATATTAGTCTGTGGATCTTCTTTAAGAACCTTCTTCTCATCGATTAATGTATTTACATAATTATCAGTAGAATTAACACTAATAGGATTCATAAAATAAGGCACTATTAAAATTAGTATTAACCAGATAAACAATATTATAAGAACACATATAAAGCAAGCATTAAAACACCTTCACCTAAATAAACCTTGGTTTTGATTACCAGCCTCAGTTTTATCCATTTTAGATTTTGAGGGAAAAAAAAGTATAACTTGTTTAGCAAGATCCGTGTACCCCACACACTTTCCGAGCTTCTGGTCATGGCCTTATTTTCAAATCTCCTCTCCTTTTTTCTGCACCCCTTTTCTTAAGCACAGTTCATTTAGGGTGGTTCATATGATGAGTTGTCTTTGGAATAAAACTCAATAAATAATTTTTCCCAATCATTTGTTGCAGCAGCCAAATATGTCCATTCAGGTGCTGTGTACTTCTTATTTGGGATTTTTGTTCTCTTTGTTTTGAGTACTGTATTTTCGTCTTCCTCAGTATCACTTTGTTCAGATTGGCTAGAAATTTCAATTATAGTTGCTGGAATCTTCTCATTGAAGTTATATTTCACTTTCTTAACTCCTCTAGGCCACTTATCACTTTTTCTTGCTCGTTTCCCAGAAACACTGTCTATTTCATTTGATTCAAGACTCTGCTTAGTTGATTCCCTTGTTTCTTTTTCTTTGTATTTTTCAGGGATCAATTCTCTTTCAGCATCGACAATGACACTGTTGTGAGACCCAGTAGCTTGTGCCCACTTTACTTGATTCTCAGTCTGTTCAGGCTCTCTTTGTTTTCTTTGTTTGCCTTCAACTGACTCTACGCTTTCAAGTGGACATGTGACTCGATGAGTGTGGCTTGCATGGATCCAAATAGGTAGACCACCACATTTGACTGCTGTTGTTGTCACAAGAATCACTTAATATGGCCCACACCAACGAGGTTCCAGACAAGACTTCCTCACATGCTTCTTGATGAGCACCCATCCACCAGGGCTCAAGTCATGTGTTTGTTCTTGTTGAACTGTAGTTGCAACTTTTCCAACCTGGTGGGACACAGAATGCACTACATCAGCCAATCCTTTGCAATAATCGAGCACTAAATCATCTGTTATGTTCACAAGTTGATTTGCTGGGACGGTTGGCTGTCTCATAGCCCTTCCCATCACAATCTCATGTAGGGACAGTCCAGTTCTTTTGTCTGGGATACTTCTTAAACTCATCAACACCAATGGTAATGTATCAGACCATTTCAGTGTTGTGGATGCACAAACCATGGCTAGTCTCGCTTTTATTGTGCCATTGACTTGTTCGACCACTCCTGATGCCTCAGGTTGATAAGCACAATGCAATTTTTGTTCAATTTGTAATGCTGCATAAATCATCTGAATTATTTCATTATTAAAATGTGTTCCTCTATCGTATTTTTATGAGACTGGAAATCCAAACCTTGGAATTATCTCTCTAAGAAGCAGTTTAGCAACAGTTAGGCTATCATTATATCTTGTTGGATATGCTTCGACCCAACGAGAAAACAGACACACAATCACTAATACATGCTTCAATCCATGGCAAGGAGGCATGTCGATAAAATCAACCTGCATGTGTGTACATGGACCTGCTGCTTTTCCAATTTGACCCAAACTAACAACTGTTTTCCTCCCTGCATTTTGTTGCTGAGAAGTTATGCATCTCTGACAGAGACTTTCTGCAATGACTCTAAACTTGGGATTGTACCAAGTCTGTTTGAATAGTCTAATCATAGCATCTCTACCCACATGTGTAGGACCATGACAAACTCGTGCCATTTGAGATAACAGACTATCTGGCAATATTGATCTTCCATCGTTATAGATCCACACTTAATCATCTGCCCTGCGTGTACATCCTGCTTTGATCCACCCATCTCTTTCTGCATCACTAGCTGCATCCTGTATTTCTCTGATTTCTTCCCATGTTTCAACAGATGAGAACATTAACCTGCATTCTGCTTGCTCAGATCGTTCTTTCAAATGTTCCCCATTGATTGTATATGAATTTTGAGCACAAAATCGTACAATTTCGTCGGCATATCTATTGCCCACAGTGACGTAATCACATCCAGTTTTGTGTGCCAAACATTTCACCACCCCAATTTGAACTGGCAATTGTAATGCCATCAATAGATCTTTTACACATTCTCGTTTCGTATTGGTGAACCCGAAGAGGTCAAAAATCCACGCTGGGACCACAACTGCCCAAAATCATGCACAACCCCGAAACCATATTGACTATCCGTAAATATGGTTACTTGCATTTGTTTTGCAAGACAACATGCCCTTGTCAAAGCTATTAACTCCGTCACTTGTGCTGAACTCACTCCTTTCAATCACGAGCCCTCAATGACACACGCAACTGTACAGATCGCATATGCAGCTCGTAAGGTACCTTCATGATCTCTCAAGCAGGATCCATCCAGAAACAACACAAGATCAGATTTGGGTAATGGTGTATCTTGTATGTCAGGTCTTGGTTTTGTACACAACTCATTAACATCCAGACAATCATGATCAGATTCATCCACCACCACTTCACAACTTGGAATCGGCAATACAGTAGCTGGATTTAGATTCGTACATCTTGTGGCTGTCACATTTTCAGCTCCCAATATCAATAGCTCATATTTTGTTAACCGACTGCTTGTAAGATGCTGTGTGCGAGTTCTTGTTAACAAAATCTCAACTGAATGTGTCACATACACTTTTAACGGATGTTCTATTACTAGTGTTTCACTCTCATACAAGTAGTAACAACTGATTTTAGACATCCAGGCAAAGCTGCAGCTAAAGGATCAAGAGTAGCTGAAAGATTTGCCACTGGACGGCGTGCTGTTCCATGCATTTGTGTTAAAACTAAAAGTGCACATCCGTTGCATTCACTGCAGAATAATGCAAAATCCTTATTGAAATCTGGCATTCCCAATGCGGGTGCTCGACACAAACTGTATCGCAACTCAAGAAATGCTTTCATGTATTCATCATCAAGATGTATAGGATCTGACACGTCTTTGTGTGTCAGTCTTTGAAATGTCTTGGCTATCAGTGAAAAACCAATGATCCACTGCCTGCAATATCCAACCATTCCCAGGAACATTCTAACTTCTTTTTGTGTTCTTGGTGGATTCATTTGCCTAATAGCATTGATCCGATCTTGAGACACTTTTCTGGTTCCCTTCTCAATGTTGTGACCCAAGTAAAGAACTTCTTTTTGACAGAATTGTAATTTTGCTGGTGACACTTTATGCCCACCTTCTGCTAAATGGTTCAGTAGAGCAATCGTATCTGTCAAACAAGACTTTTGTCTTTGATGCAACCAATAGATCATCTATATATTGGACAAGGACTGAATTATTAGGCATTACTAGTGATTCCAAACATTTCTTCAATATCTGATTGAAGATTGAGGGGCTCTCTGTATACCCTTGAGGAACTTAGCACCATGCCAAAACACGGTTTCCAAACCAGAAAGCAAACAAATATTGGTTATCCGGGTGCAAAGGTATGGAGAAAAATGCTTGACATAGATCAATCACTAAGAACCATTCTTCTTCACAAGGAATTTGATAAAGAATCACAGCTAGATTTGGCACTATTGGACAATAAGGTATTACTATCTGATTAATTTTACGCAAATCCTGCACTATCCTATATTTCCCATTAGGTTTGCGAATTCTCATTATAGGTGAATTGCATGGACTCCCTAGAATCTCCTTTAGAATACCTTGTTCAATCAGCATCTCAATCACAGGTGTTACTCCTGCAATCGTCTCAGAAATCATTTTGTAAGCTCGTGTTTTTGGAAATTCTGCATTTGGCTTAACTGTAATCTGAATTTGGAGCTACTCCTTTCATCAATCCAATGTCTTTTCCTGAAAAATCCCACACATCAGACAACACCGTATCTCTTAATTCAACAGGCAAATCATTCGCTGTAAATAGAGGATATAAGTCATTCACTTCTGTTCCCTGACTTGCCATTTTAAAAACCACATCATCATCTTTTGTATGAAATGCTATTCCATCTGGTGTACAATAGATTGAGCAGTTCGTTTTAAACAGCAAGTCTCTTCCTAATAGGTTAACTGGACTTGTGTCACACACCACAAGTCGGTGTAAATCTTGAAACCCTCCAATTTGCACTTTCATTGGTTTAGTTACTGGGGTCTTAATAAATTTGTTTGAAACTCCTACAACTTGGATATTTTCTCCCGAAAGGGGTTGGTTGGGAATTTCCACAGTTCTCACAGTGGAACAGGTAGCACCAGTATCTACGAGGAACGTAATTGAATTTCCGTCAACCTCACCATCCACATAAGGACCACACTGATCTACCTCTAAGGATGCGCCAAGTACGCACTCCTCCTACCCCTCAGGCACTGTCATTGAGATGTATCTGAATCATTTTCTTTCCATTGCATTAAATGTTGTGAAGGCACCTGCACATTTGAATTCACTTGATCATTTGTATGGAAACCCACATTCGCATTGTATTTCTGTACTTGACCATTTACATTCTGATTTTGTATAGGAGCTTGAGGTATCTGCAAATTCTGTGCTCTACCAACTGTCATTTGCTGGTTTTGATTCAGTTGATTCATCTGCATCTGATTCATTCCATTTACTCCTATATCACCTATATTTACCTGTAGACTTCTACACTCACGCTTCCAATGCCCCAATTTTCCGGCCGTATGACAAGACAACTTCTTTTTCAACTCATCTCTATTACCTCTACCTCTCCCTTGTGGAATTGGTATCATTTGAGTCACAGTATTTCCATTTGACACTACACCTCTCATACCAGTAGTAGTCTGACCATTTCCTTGATAAACTTCTGAAAAATCTGTATTTAAAAATCCTCCTTTCTTCACCACTTTCATCTGAGCTAACATTAATTTCTCCTTTAGCTTTTTGTGTCTCGTTTCAGTGTCATCACCACAATACTTCGCATAACGAAGAATTTCATCAATCGTCTTACTCTGCCAACAAACTTAATGCTGCTGAATCATAGCACTAATTTCTGGTCTTAATCCATACACGAATCTATACACAAAATGTCCCATATCTTTTTCAGTGATGTTTACAATGCCACTGTACTGTTTGAATACCTATAGTAGCCTTTCATAATAAGCATGTACTGACTCCTTCAATTCTTGAGTAGTCCTGCCTATTCTTACCCAATCTGTAACATTTGGTGAAATTTTCCCTTTCAAATAGGTGAAAACCTAATTATACTTTTTCATAACTTCTTCTGATGGTGCTCCTGTTTTCAGATATTTTGGATATTCTTATTTTGGCCAATCTACAGAAATCTTACACTCAATCCACAAGTCAGCCGGAACTACACTATCAAACAAGCCATCCAAATCCTTCCACAAACCTTTCAAAACCTTCATAAGCCTTTCTACTTGTTTGTACCATTCCACTGGTTTTTCTCTCAATCTTGGGAAATCATTTGTAAATGATAATATATCCTGCCTTGACCATGGGACGTGGACATACCCACCTCCTGGTAATTGTCTCATAGGATACATCGTCGTATCAGCTATTTCTGTTCCTGTCTCTCTCACAGGATACAATGGTAAAGCCACTGAAGTCTCTGTTGTATCTTCCTTCCTTTTAGCACATCTTCCTTTCCATCGATCTAATTCACCCCATCACTTTAATGTGCTAATTAACTCTTTAATTTGCAAATGCTTTCCTGAAACATTCAAACTCTCCAAATCTTTATCACTGAAATCTAATCTATATGTTTTTGTAGGGCTTTAGACTTCTCTATATCAATTCCATACGTTTGTGTGATTTCAGCAAATTTTTCATGTAGGTTTAACGCTTTCCTTGTAATGTTTTTACACATAAAAAGCAATTCCTCATTCCTCATCCTGATATCTACTTAATCTATCTGGGTTGATTGTACCAAGAATCATTTCTTCCAAATCTGCTTTTAACTTACTCACATCTATACTTGAGTTATTAATCTGTACACTGCAACCAGGTCTCTTCTGGAGAGGGGCCTAATGATTTCCGAGTATTTTCTCCTGTTTCACTTCTTGATCCTACTGATATGGGTGTCACTTTTTTCTCAATCTGTAACAATCTCTTTGGATCGATATATATACCTCGCTTTGGAGTTTCCACAAATCTTTCTGAGATGTTAATCAATTGTCCTGATTCTCCTGTACCTACGCTCACATTTGTTCCACTATTTTCAATCAATCCTTGATTTGTCTCATTTATTTTCCTGTAGACTGTTTGAACTCCATTCATATTTCTATCTGGTATTGTTAAAGTATGTACTCGAGAAATTCCTTGACCATCATTATATAATGGAACAATTGGACCAATAGTCACTTGAACTGACAAAACATCTGGATTCATTGGTGTCATCATTCCTGACAACTCCTCTCTAACTGAATTTAGATTCTGACTCACGCTTACTGAAATTTTCTCTTGAGGCACTTCTATCTGAATTAATGAAGCACTTGGTAAAGAATTTGTCTCTATTCTATTCTGTTCCTCTTGATATTGTGGAGGTTTATTCATTCACAATTCATTTAAAAATTCATCATCTATGTCATCAATTTCCTCAGTATATTCAGTATTTTTAGATCTTTGTTCCTCAACATTCTTCTTTTTCTGCTTACATTTTTCTCCTTCTTTAGTCTCAGTTACCATAACTGGAAACATCCTTGTTCCTTCCGCTATATCTCTTCTCCCCATTTTCTTTTGGGCATCCCATTTTGCTTCTGAATATCTACTCACAGTATTCTTATATCTAGTCTGATACCTATCTCTTTCTCTCTTGTATGCCTCATGTTCCCATTCTTCAAGAGCTTCATACTGCATAGGTCTAGGATTAGGTCTCAAATCATTCATTTGTCTCCTTAAATTCTCTGAAATTCTAGGATTAGAAGTCCCATTCTCTAGAAATACTAAATTACTATCTCGCTCAGTATATTTCATCCAATTTTCTAACCATGTACACGTATGATAACCCCTTCCTAATGACATGAATGAAGCGGGGGTTCCTTCAGGAGCCACAGGAATTCCTTCTCTAATGGGTATCGGCTCATCTTTACTAAATAAACTTTTCAACAATTTTAATAACTTCATGATTCTCTTCACTAATACTAAACTATATAAGTAAATCTTCAATAGTTCTTCTTCCGTATTATGATTTTCTGCTACCAATCAAAACTAATCACGCTGTCTAATCCCAGCGCGACTCACAGCAACCAACCTATACCAGCGCGGACCTCTGTGACGATTTCTCATCACCTGACCAATACCAGTGCGGTACTCTGTGATCCTCGTCAAAGTGGGGGAAAAGGGGAGGGCTTTTGAGTAATGAATCACTCAGGTCCGGCATACATGCCCATATACATGAAAACAAAAATGAGTAGGCCGTTCCTAGCACATATTGCAGGATGATAAATGATCACAGGGTTGGAACAAAAGGTGAATGAAATAAGAAGAGCAGGAGAAAATTTCCTCCTTTCGGAAAAAGACCCTCACACACCCAGCGTGCTAGGTGTCATGCTTCATCATCGGGTCTGCTCCTTATCTGTGATGTCAGTTTAACTCCTTCAACTGACCCTCCCTTTACAAATCAGCATCAGCGTCTTTTCAAAGTCTTTAACAAAACAAACTACATAAAAAAGCTTGTCTGCTCCTTTAAAAGATATAATATCGATAGAATCATATACTCTGAGAATTCCTTTCACTTCCAGCAAAATCTCGACCAGCGCGATTTTACCCTAAAACTCTCAGGACTTCCCCAGATGCGCTTTCTGAAGTGACGCAAATACATCTACACTGTTCACAGTTTCAAGATTTCCCTGTGCAAGTACCGCCAACAGGACCATTGCTCAGTACTGCATCAACAGCAGACAACGCACACCTAGTGTATGCCACACTAAGACTGCCCTTGGGCTTATCCCGGGATCTTAGACCAACGACAGACCCCTTACTTCCATTAAGGTGAACGACGAACCACAACATAAAACATAAAGGTACGTAGTCAATAAAAGTCTGTCTCTTAATTCCGTCTCTCCATTACCCAGTATATTTAGTCTAAACTAACCATCCGATGACACTACCAGAAATTGATCCAAATTCATTAAATTTTATAATCATTCACTTTATTCTTAATTTATTATAACCAAGAACTTTTTCTAAAACCAAGAAGTTTGGGGCCATATAAACTCAATAACCACTTACAGATATCAGGTCCTCCGATAGATCTTTGGTAGAGCTAATAGGGACTTGATAATAAGAGACGGATGCTATTTCCCTCATGAGGACCTATAATGAAGGAAAAGCCTGTCCAGCAACAGTAATCACAAAATACATATGTCTAGATATTCATTAATAATGACAAAAATTCTGAATGCTTATCAAGTTAATTTTATATATTATTTCAAAATATGAATGGTCAACACACAAGTACATAGGAAAATATAAATTCTTCATTATTCTGCTAATACAGGTAAATTCACAATAAGAAACACAGCTCATGACAAATGCATCAAAATTCAATAAAAAGCGTGAGAGGAGAGAGATGAGAGATAAAAGAGATAGATTATTGCAATATTAATATGCAAATCAGAATTTCATATGCACCTAGATCAAAGAATACTAATGCACAGCAAAAGTCAGAAATAGCTAACCCTTCGGCCGAAAGGTGTAGCTTGAGCACCATCACCAGCCGATGAAGTGCAAGATAATCATGATAGTCTCGCTCAGGAATTGCAAGGAATATACCAAGCCAGAGTAGCATAGAGAGTACAGCAGCAAAGGCTCTCTTCTCATAGAAAAAGCTACTGCCAAGTTCTTTTCTCACGGTAATAATTATCCCCCAAATGTTAAAAAGTTCAACCCCCCTAAAGTTGCAATTCCACAGTTCCACACAATTTTATTGGTCAAACTTATGAGGTGATCATCGTCTCAGTCAGTTCATCCAGATTCTCTGTTAAAGTTCTTTGTTAAAAATGAATGTCATTATCGCTCTTCGGAAGCAGGAAAATAAATTGTTATTTCTTCATGTCCTGGCGCTCGCTTCCACGTCAGCTTGCAACATAGTTGACACAATTATTCATAGAAAGTAATACTCTAACCGTAGGAAGGAAATCCTAGTGATATGCTGAGCACAGCTAAACAAATAAATCAGTATTTTAGAAATAATGAAGTACAAAGTACATTCTTCTGTGGCCTATGTTAGAGAAAGGAAAATGACTCTAGCAGAGTTTGAGGCCTGGAAAACCATTGGTTTTCTGAAGAATAAAACACACTTCAGTTAAAGGGAAATGGAAGGAAATACATAAGAAAATCAATTATTCAAAGTTCATTATTCTAATTAAACTCATAAGTATAATCTACATTTTTCAATAATCAGGCTATTAATAATAATGTTTTTAAGAAAGGATAAACATTTCACGAAACATTTTCTGTAAGCGTTTCTATTATCACTATTTCATATTTCTATTGCTACATGTAAGTTTTTAAATGCAAAATTTTCAAGTCTCTCTCTCATAACATTTTAGTTCATGTAAAAACACTTCAGATTTTCCATGCTTTTGCATGTTAAACGTTGCAGTTTCTGTTACTAAACGTGTCGTTCCTTTTGTGCATATATTCACGTACATTTTACCTATATTAATAATTTTCACACCATTAGTCATTTGTTTTGTTAATAACACAGTTATGAGCAGATTTGATCAAGCAAGATTATTTTGCAGAAATCATGTTTCATCAGGTGAGAGACAAACAAGAAAAGGTATGCAGTTCCTAAGTGGGTTGACAGGGAGACTGATAGAGAGAGGTACAATGAGAATAGACTGTGGGACAATGTAGTCCTACAGTGAGTAGTCGGGAGGGGGATTCTTCCCTTCGGAACTAGGGCCCTCACACACCCTCACACACCCACCCAGCCAGCTAGGTGTCATGCTTCATCATTGGGTCTGCTCCTCGTCGGGTCGGCGCTGCAATACCCGACGGGCACCCAATGAGGGGCTCTATTGCAGAGATCTTTTGTTTCTTGCCGTTTGGTGAGGTGTGAGTGAGGGGCCTGGGAAAGTGTAGATGTGATGTAAGGAAGGTGAAGGCTAAAACAGGTTGGGTAGTCCAATAAACAAATTTAATAGGATGGCTCCCACCTGATTAAAAAGAAAGAGTGGCGACTTATCTGAAATAATGGTTCAGGATCCTAGCGCTCTTCTCTAATAGGGTCAACATGTTTCTTGCCTAAAACATCCTAAGGATCAGACGGCAATTCATCAGGACCATGTGCAAGCTATCTACACACCGTGGTAGTGCTGGACCAACCTACCTACCACGTACATTAGGTAAAGTACCTAAAACGTGTTGAGGGTAATCTAAAAGAAAACAAAAGCATACATTAACATAGGCATAAGTGGCAATGTATACTTAGTAACAATGTAGCTCTCTCTGAATAAAACCAATAGTAGTGACCCATAGTGTGTGCACAGTGTCACCTGCAGTGATAAAGTGGCAGGCAACACACGTGATATCATAAACATAAAATGTAGCTCATCTCAGGAAAAAGCAGTAGCTCACAAAAGTCAATAAAACTCACCCTAAGGCTCTAATAGCCACGCCTCAACAGTGTCTGGCGGGGCTGTGACACCTCTAGGTACAGTGTCCTGAAAGGACGTATCAATAAGGTTGTTAGGTTACCATAACCAAGTATAGAGGGGTATCCCGCCATAGATCAATAGCCCGCTACGGGTGGGACCCAGGGGCAATGTGAGCCACATAGAACGCACCAATGCAATCACCGGTACATGGTCCCCGTTAACCAGGGTCACAGTGAAGGCTGCTCCCACATCGCCCGCCGCACCATCACTATCCAGGGCGAGGTGGTGTGTCAGACGAGCGGTGCGGGACCACGCAATCTTGCCTATATGGGGCGCAACGGTAAACCTGCTCCTTAGAAAGGCAGCGTGCGTCTGGGCATGCAGACAGCTGTCGCGTCGGCCATTAAAACTCACCAGTAGGCGTAGCTGCAAATTCAGGAGGATTACTTCGCCGGTACTCGTTAGAGCCGACCATACTCACCTCAACTCAGCGTCACTGCACTGGATGACCTACCCCTACCGCCGGAACCGGGTGGTAAAGAGCAGCGCCGGGGAGGCACTGTTATACTCATCGGTTCCTTGCGGTGGGCGGGGGCAGTGTCAATCCGGAAGTGGAGTAGATGGACTGCTAACCTGTCTCAGCATGAGTGCAGGAAGTATCCAAGTGGATAGGAACGGCGGCCATATTGGAATATGTTGTAATGTAGAAGGGAAAGGGGCACATCGTGCTGATCCTGATCCTCGTAAAAACAATCTGGTTAGTCAAGTTATCACCAAGCATAGTGTCACTGTCTCAGGGACCGGAAATGAAATGGGTATTCAGCACATATGGCCCGACACGATAGTAAAGTTAAAAGATGGTCAATAAGTTACGTGTACGCTTATAGAGGTTTAGTACGGTGTCACTAGTACTTAACAGTTGAGGGACAAACATTATGATCTGCCAACAATAACGGATAATAACCCAAGTGTGTGGACCTGATCTATCGCATAGAAATGCCCAGGTGTCACAAGTCAGTAGTGGAGGCAGTCATTTACATGGCTCATGAACATTAACATTAATGCAGTATAGCGCCCGCACAAGGGGTTGGTATGGTATCAGTGGTACTCCTAAGTACAAGATAGTGTGTTCAAACTACCAGACATATATAGGTATCAACCCAAGGCCCCCAGGATTTCATCGTTCAATCCACGTTGGTCAGTGGATAGATGGTGTATCCATCTTTGTTCTATCCTAAATAATGATCTCTGTGTAATGTGGGGGTGGGCTCGAGTACCACCCACCGAATGGTATCTGGTAGGTGACCCAAGTCTTTAAAGTGTGCGCACATCTTGGTAGAAACTCGTTGGCAACTAATGTTGCTTTTGTGTTCTGTGATCCTTGTCTTGACAGCTCTCATAGTCATGCCTATGTATCTCAGTTGGCACGGACAAGTGATCATGTAGATACACTGGGTTGTGTTACAGTTGGTGTGTTTGGTGAGGCACCAAGTGAAGGTGTCAGAGAGTTCAATCTCCTTGGTGGGTGCTGTTTGGCGACACACCGAGCATGAGCTGCAGGGATAATGGCCCTGTACCGGTGGGAGATCCCAAAGAGATCTCTGCTCATTAGTCCTATGGGTCTTAGGTCGCGTATTCACGAGAATATCTTTGAGAGTGCTCGTACGTTTATAAGCGAATCTCGGTGTGGGTAATTATAATGACCCAGTGCTCAAGATGCCCCAGTGTTTTTTAATGATATTTCTAATGCGACTGGAGCCTGGGGTGAAAGAGGTGACACATGTAAGAGTGTCTTCTGGTTCTTTGGGGACCACCTCCAATAGGGCCTCACGGTGATTGTTCCTGGCCCTTTTCATGGATTTCATGATATGGTGCTGTGGGTAGTCTCTTTGTCTTAAGTTATTGGCAAGGATTTTTGCTTCAGTTTTGTAGTCGGTGATCGAACTACAATTCCTACGAATGCGTAGGAATTGCCCAAACGGTAGGTTGTCTTTGAGAGCTCGCGGATGGTGACTGCTATAAAGTAGCAAACTGTTCCTGTCAGTGGGTTTTCTGTAAAGTGTTGTACTCAATTGGCCATCAGCTAGTATAATCCTGAGGTCCAGGAAGGGTACACTAGTGTCAGATATGGTCTTAGTGAATTTAAGATACTCGTTCTGTCTGTTGATCCAATGACAGAAGTTTTCACAGGTGGCACGGTCACCTGTCCAAAAGATAAGGATGTCATCTATGAACCTTTTCCATACTTTCAAATTACCAGAGTATGGATTGTCAGGATGTAGGATGACCCTCTCCTCGAAGGCCGCCATGTAGAGCAGAGCGATACCAAAGGGGATGATGGACGGAGCGTTAGAGCAAATCAAACACTCACCCCCAGTCAACTGATCTGGGTTTAATCCATCATCATTCTTTAGCTCACTCCACCACCCCAGTTCAGACATGGCCATATGCAAATCAGTCTGACCCTGTGCCTCATGGGAACAGTCCAGCCCGAACTGCCAAGCCATGTCTTCCCTGGACCGGAAACAAGCATCCTGGGACCGGTTTCGGGTTCAAAACCCTCATCAGCCAGGCTATCTTGAATCCAGTGGCAAAGTGAGCAAGGGACCCACGTCTGGGCATACCCTGCCAACTTAGGGCGAACAAAGCGATACCAAAGGGGATGATGGACGGAGCGTTAGAGCAAATCAAACACTCACCCCCAGTGAACTGATCTGGGTTTAATCCATCATCATTCTTTAGCTCACTGCACCACCCCAGTTCAGACATGGCCATATGCAAATCAGTCTGACCCTGTGCCTCATGGGAACAGTCAAGCCCGAACTGCCAAGCCATGTCTTCCCTGGACCGGAAACAAGCATCCTGGGACCAGTTTCGGGTTCAAAACCCTCATCAGCCAGGCTATCTTGAATCCAGTGGCAAAGTGAGCAAGGGACCCACGTCTGGGCATACCCTGCCAACTTAGGGCGAACAAAGCGATACCAAAGGGGATGATGGACGGAGCGTTAGAGCAAATCAAACACTCACCCCCAGTCAACTGATCTGGGTTTAATCCATCATCATTCTTTAGCTCACTCCACCACCCCAGTTCAGACATGGCCATATGCAAATCAGTCTGACCCTGTGCCTCATGGGAACAGTCCAGCCCGAACTGCCAAGCCATGTCTTCCCTGGACCGGAAACAAGCATCCTGGGACCGGTTTCGGGTTCAAAACCCTCATCAGCCAGGCTATCTTGAATCCAGTGGCAAAGTGAGCAAGGGACCCACGTCTGGGCATACCCTGCCAACTTAGGGCGAACAAAGCGATACCAAAGGGGATGATGGATGGAGCGTTAGAACAAATCAAACACTCACCCCCAGTCAACTGATCTGGGTTTAATCCATCATCATTCTTTAGCTCACTCCACCACCCCAGTTCAGACATGGCCATATGCAAATCAGTCTGACCCTGTGCCTCATGGAAACAGTCCAGCCCGAACTGCCAAGCCATGTCTTCCCTGGACCGGAAACAAGCATCCTGGGACCGGTTTCGGGTTCAAAACCCTCATCAGCCAGGCTATCTTGAATCCAGTGGCAAAGTGAGCAAGGGACCCACGTCTGGGCATACCCTGCCAACTTAGGGCGAACAAAGCGATACCAAAGGGGATGATGGACGGAGCGTTAGAGCAAATCAAACACTCACCCCCAGTCAACTGATCTGGGTTTAATCCATCATCATTCTTTAGCTCACTCCACCACCCCAGTTCAGACATGGCCATATGCAAATCAGTCTGACCCTGTGCCTCATGGGAACAGTCCAGCCCGAACTGCCAAGCCATGTCTTCCCTGGACCGGAAACAAGCATCCTGGGACCGGTTTCGGGTTCAAAACCCTCATCAGCCAGGCTATCTTGAATCCAGTGGCAAAGTGAGCAAGGGACCCACGTCTGGGCATACCCTGCCAACTTAGGGCGAACAAAGCGATACCAAAGGGGATGATGGACGGAGCGTTAGAGCAAATCAAACACTCACCCCCAGTGAACTGATCTGGGTTTAATCCATCATCATTCTTTAGCTCACTGCACCACCCCAGTTCAGACATGGCCATATGCAAATCAGTCTGACCCTGTGCCTCATGGGAACAGTCAAGCCCGAACTGCCAAGCCATGTCTTCCCTGGACCGGAAACAAGCATCCTGGGACCAGTTTCGGGTTCAAAACCCTCATCAGCCAGGCTATCTTGAATCCAGTGGCAAAGTGAGCAAGGGACCCACGTCTGGGCATACCCTGCCAACTTAGGGCGAACAAAGCGATACCAAAGGGGATGATGGACGGAGCGTTAGAGCAAATCAAACACTCACCCCCAGTCAACTGATCTGGGTTTAATCCATCATCATTCTTTAGCTCACTCCACCACCCCAGTTCAGACATGGCCATATGCAAATCAGTCTGACCCTGTGCCTCATGGGAACAGTCCAGCCCGAACTGCCAAGCCATGTCTTCCCTGGACCGGAAACAAGCATCCTGGGACCGGTTTCGGGTTTAAAACCCTCATCAGCCAGGCTATCTTGAATCCAGTGGCAAAGTGAGCAAGGGACCCACGTCTGGGCATACCCTGCCAACTTAGGGCGAACAAAGCGATACCAAAGGGGATGATGGATGGAGCGTTAGAACAAATCAAACACTCACCCCCAGTCAACTGATCTGGGTTTAATCCATCATCATTCTTTAGCTCACTCCACCACCCCAGTTCAGACATGGCCATATGCAAATCAGTCTGACCCTGTGCCTCATGGAAACAGTCCAGCCCGAACTGCCAAGCCATGTCTTCCCTGGACCGGAAACAAGCATCCTGGGACCGGTTTCGGGTTCAAAACCCTCATCAGCCAGGCTATCTTGAATCCAGTGGCAAAGTGAGCAAGGGACCCACGTCTGGGCATACCCTGCCAACTTAGGGCGAACAAAGCGATACCAAAGGGGATGATGGACGGAGCGTTAGAGCAAATCAAACACTCACCCCCAGTCAACTGATCTGGGTTTAATCCATCATCATTCTTTAGCTCACTCCACCACCCCAGTTCAGACATGGCCATATGCAAATCAGTCTGACCCTGTGCCTCATGGGAACAGTCCAGCCCGAACTGCCAAGTCATGTCTTCCCTGGACCGGAAACAAGCATCATGGGACCGGTTTCGGGTTCACAACCCTCATCAGCCAGGCTATCTTGAATCCAGTGGCAAAGTGAGCAAGGGACCCACGTCTGGGCATACCCTGCCAACTTAGGGCGAACAAAGCGATACCAAAGGGATGATGGACGGAGCGTTAGAGCAAATCAAACACTCACCCCCAGTCAACTGATCTGGGTTTAATCCATCATCATTCTTTAGCTCACTCCACCACCCCAGTTCAGACATGGCCATATGCAAATCAGTCTGACCCTGTGCCTCATGGGAACAGTCCAGCCCGAACTGCCAAGCCATGTCTTCCCTGGACCGGAAACAAGCATCCTGGGACCGGTTTCGGGTTCAAAAACCTCATCAGCCAGGCTATCTTGAATCCAGTGGCAAAGTGAGCAAGGGACCCACGTCTGGGCATACCCTGCCAACTTAGGGCGAACAAAGCGATACCAAAGGGGATGATGGACGGAGCGTTAGAGCAAATCAAACACTCACCCCCAGTCAACTGATCTGGGTTTAATCCATCATCACTCTTTAGCTCACTCCATGTAGAGCAGGCCACACTTGGGGAAAATGTACTGCCCATAGAAGTACCTTGGGACTGATGATAAATCTGCCTTTTGAACTCAAAAAAGTTTTCAGTGAGTGCCAAGGTGGTGCATTCCATGATAAATGGAATAGGTGTTGGTGAATTCCATTCCCCCTTCTGCCGGGCTGCCTCAATAACCTCCAGGGTAGCCCCTTGGGAGATGTTGGTGTATAAGGCCTCGACGTCCAATGTGACCAGAGGATCAATGTCTGCAGTGTCTTGCATCTCTTCTATAATGCATAGGATGTCAGTGGTATCACGCACAAAGGACGGAGTCTGTCTAACCAAGGGTTGTAAAAAATGGTCACTGAATTTAGACAACGGTTCAAGTAGTGAACCTATGCCAGAGACAATTGGTCACCCAGGGACCGGTGTGGTACCCTTGTGGATCTTAGGCAGGCAGTAAAAATATGGAATTCTTGGTTCCTTAATGATGAGAAAATCCGCCTCTTTTCTAGTGATCCACCCATTGGTTTCTGCTGCAAAAACCATGGTCGAGATCATAGTGGCCAATCTCGTTGTCGGGTTTTCAGTTATCGGGTATAATACCTCGTGTTGTCAAGTTGACGTTGGCATTCCAGGTCGTGGTCCATAGTGGACATGATCACCGTGGCCCCACCTTTATCGGCCTGCTTGATAGTGATGGTGGTATCATCTGCGAGAGATTTTGCTGCAGCTGATTCGGCTGATGATAGGTTATGGAAGGAGGCTTGATCAGTGCTAGAAGCCAGGTCTTTAAGTACTGTTTGCTCGAAAGTGAGTAGCTCAGGGGGGACCATGCTGTTATTGGGTGTGAACGTGGAAGGATTTCGTAACCCAGTGTCCTCCAGAACTGGTTGTGGTTTGTCTTGAAAGAATGCTTTCAGACGGATTTTGCGAAAAAAGTTCTGTAACTCGCAATGGTCCCTGAACCTGTCAATCCTGGGAGTGGGGACATACCCCAGCCCCTTCTCAAGAACTGCTTTTTCAGTCTCAGTCAAGATCCTGTGTGATAGATTGACATCTAATTCCTCTTTCCCCTGGTCTTGCTCCTCGTCTCTACATTGTGTAGCGACCTCTGACCCTGCTCGCAGGCAGGTCGCTCCCCACGCTGCTGCACGGCTCTGCCTGCATTGTTTTTGCCTAATCCTGTACTTTTCCCCTGTGCCTAACTTGCTTTCTTGCCCAGACTTGTTTTTTTCCCCCTGTGCCTAACTTGCTTTCTTGCCCAGACTTGTTTTTATCCCCCTGTGCCTAACTTGCTTTCTTGCCCAGACTTGTTTTTATCCCCCTGTGCCTAACTTGCTTTCTTGCCCAGACTTGTTTTTATCCCCCTGTGCCTAACTTGCTTTCTTGCCCAGACTTGTTTTTATCCCCCTGTGCCTAACTTGCTTTCTTGCCCAGACTTGTTTTTCTCCCTGTGCCTAACTTGCTTTCTTGCCCAGACTTGTTTTTATCCCCCTGTGCCTAACTTGCTTTCTTGCCCAGACTTGTTTTTATCCCCCTGTGCCTAACTTGCTTTCTTGCCCAGACTTGTTTTTATCCCCCTGTGCCTAACTTGCTTTCTTGCCCAGACTTGTTTTTATCCCCCTGTGCCTAACTTGCTTTCTTGCCCAGACTTGTTTTTATCCCCCTGTGCGTGTACTTGTTTTCTTGCCTAAACTTGTTTTTCCTTCCCGTGCCCAGTTCTCCCGCGGCCCCCGCCCGTTTTTCACGCCGCTGCGTCCCTGCGGCCCCGCCCCCCTGCAATCCCATTCGCCGCTCCGCTCCCGCCTCCCAGCTGCTCCTCCCTCCCACATCCCCTCATATGGAGGCCGCGCCGCTGGCGTGCTGAAGGCACGCCTAAGGCAAGCCCGTCTGCACCCGTCCGCGCCTGGACTGCGCCTGGACCGCGCCCAGCGCCAGGACCCCTGGACCCCGCGAACGCCACGACGCCCGACACCGATACAATGCCAGATCCCTCCACGCACTCAATACCGGACGATCACACACCTGCTTCCTGGCCGCCCCGAAGCGCACCCACGGAGCTTTCACCTGCCGGAACTGCAGCTTCACAAGCATCTGCCCCACCATGCCGCCGACCAGGAAAGAACCCAACCACCTCAGATGCATCCTTCTCAACACCCGCTCCGCCCGCAAACACGCCGTTGAACTCTGGGACCTACTCGACTCAACCTCCCCAGACGTCGCCTTCCTGACGGAGACCTGGCTGAACCCCGCCTCGGCACCCGACATAGCCATAGCCGTCCCGGAAGGCTACAAGATCACCCGCAGGGACCGCACCAATGGAGCAGGAGGAGGAATCGCCATCGTCCACCGGAACACTCTCAGAGTCTCGACCAACACCGACGACACCCTCAGCACCGCCGAACACCTGCACTTCCAGATCCACACCGATCCCAACACCACCCTCAAAGGAACCCTTGTCTACAGACCCCCCGGACCCCGACCACAGTTCAGCGACTCCATCGCCGACTTCATCAGCACACACGCCCTCGCCTCCACGGACTACATCCTCCTCGGGGACCTGAACTTCCACCTCGAGAACCAACTCCACCACCCTGATCGACAACCTAGCCAACCTTGGACTCAGACAACTCGTCACAACACCACCCACTCCGCCGGTCACACGCTTGACCCCATCTTCTCCGCAAGCCCCCACGTCTCCTTCAACCACACCACCGAACTGCACTGGACCGACCATCGCTGCATCCACTTCACCTTCAAGAAACCCACCACGCACCACCGCACCCAACAGATGCCCCGCCGCTGCTGGAGCAAAGTCACCGAAGACCAGCTAACCACCACCCTCGCCCAGAGCCCACCCGCCGACCCCACCGACCCCGACACCGCCGCCCCCAACCTCAGACAGTGGATCAACGACTGCGCCAACACCCTCGCCCCGATCAAGAAACCCTCCAACAGTCACACCAACAAGAAAGTCAGCTGGTTCACTGAAGACCTCCGGGCCTCCAAGCAAACCTGCCGAAAGCTGGAGAAGATCTGGCTCCGTGAACGAACACCAGACAGCCACGCAGCCCACAAGAACGCCACCCGCAGACACCATCACCTCATCAGATCCGCCAAAGGGCCTCCTTCAAACACCGCCTAGACAACCACGCGCACAACAGCAAAGAGCTCTTCACCCTCGTGAAGGAACTCTCCAACCCCAGCTCCAACACCAACGACGTCCCACCCTCGCAAGACCTGTGCGACTCGCTGGCCACCTTCTTCCACCGCAAGATCGCAGACATCCACGACAGCTTCAACGCCACGACCGCCCCGACAACCACTGAGACCTCCGCCCCCACGACCACCATCCGCACCAACCGCCTGCTCTCCTGGACCAACATCAACGACGACGACACCATCAAGATCATGAACACCATCCACTCCGGATCTCCATCAGACCCATGCCCACACCACATCTTCAACAAAGCCAGCACAGCCATCGCACCCCATCTCCGGAAAGTCATCAACACCTCCTTCGAGACAGCAACCTTCCCGGAGAGCTGGAAGCACACCGAGATCAACGCCTTACTCAAGAAACCCAAGGCGGACCCCAAGGACCTCAAGAACTTCCGGCCCATCTCCCTGCTCCCGTTCCCGGCAAAGGTCATCAAGAAGACCGTCAACAAACAACTGACCCGCTACCTCGAGGAGAACAACATCCTGGACCCTTCCCAGTCCGGGTTCCGCAGCAACCACAGCACCGAGACTGCCCTCATCGCCGCCACCGATGACATCAAGTCCCTGCTGGACAACGGAGAAACGGCGGCCCTCATCCTCCTGGACCTGTCAGCCGCCTTCGACACGGTCTGCCACCACACACTACGAACACGCCTCCACAACGCCGGAATCCAGAGAAGGCCCTGGACTGGACCACCTCCTTCCTCTCCGGCAGAACACAGAGCGTCCGCCTTCCCCCTTCCGCTCCGAAGCCACCGAGATCATCTGCGGCGTACCCCAGGGCTCTTCCCTCAGCCCAACTCTGTTTAACATCTACATGGCACCGCTCGCCCACGTCGCCCGTCGGCACGACCTCAACATCATCTCCTACGCCGATGACACCCAGCTGATCCTCTCCCTCACCAAGGACCCCCACACCGCCAAAACCAACCTTCATGAAGGAATGAAGGCCGTCGCTGAATGGATGAGGAACAGCCGACTGAAGCTGAACTCTGGCAAGACGGAGGTCCTCATCCTCGGATCCACCCCTTCAGCCTGGGACGACTCCTGGTGGCCGACCGCACTGGGAACCGCCCCAACACCCACCGACCACGCACGCAATCTAGGGGTCATCCTCGACTCCACCCTCTCCATGACTAAACAGGTCAACGCCGTCTCCTCCGCCTGCTTCAACACCCTCCGCATGCTCCGCAGGATCTACAAGTGGATCCCCACTGAAACGAGAAGAACGGTCACCCAGGCCCTCGTCAGCAGCAGGTTGGACTACGGAAACGCCCTCTACGCAGGAGCCTCGGCCAAACTCCTGAGACGGCTCCAACGCATCCAGACGCCTCTGCACGCCTGATCCTCGACATCCCTCGCCGCAGCCACATCACACCCACCTGAGAGACCTGCACTGGCTCCCAGTCAACAAGAGGATAACCTTCAAACTCCTCACCCACGCACACAAGGCACTCCACAACACCGGACCAGCGTACCTCAACAGACGACTCAGCTTCTACACCCCCACCCGCCAGCTCCGCTCCGCCGACCTCGCCCTCGCCACTGTCCCCCGCTTCCGAAGAGCGACCTACGGTGGCAGATCGTTCTCCCACCTCGCCGCCAAGACCTGGAACACCCTCCCCATCCACCTACGGCAGACCCAAGACCTGCTGACCTTCAGAAAACTCCTCAAGACCTGGCTTTTCGAGCAGTAGCAGCATTCCCCACCCCAGCGCCTTGAGTCCTTCACGGGTGAGTAGTGCGCTTTACAAATGATATGATTGATTGATTGATTGTGTCGGTTGCTCTTACCACTGGACCTGTTTTTGCATCCCTCTTTTTTGCCCTCTTCCTCTGCACCAACCTCTGCCTAAAAAAGGTGGGTTATTCCCAGGAAAGTATTGTGGTGGGCCTTGCGGGTACATTGGAAATTGCCAAAATGGTGGTCCAGGGTAGGCAGGTCCATTGTAGTTGGAAAAAGGGGGGCGGGGGGCCCTTCGTTGGTTATTGCCACCCCAACTCCCGGTGCTGGAGCCACTGCTGGAGGAATCTCTCCTACCAGTGTCAGTGCTCTCATCAGATGAGTAGCTATTTTTTGACGAAGTATAGTCCGCTCTAAGGTAAGGGTAAACCTTCTCCTTATCAAATTTCTGTATGTCCTTTTGTAGTTTAATGACTTTCTTTTTCATAAGAAACTCTTTATTGTCTGCAATTTCGTTATTGATTTCAGCCAGCTTGGATTTTTAGGCAGAAATATGAATAGAGGTTTTAAGAGCACCTTCTGCTATTTGTATCCTGACTAGCAGGGCATCTGCCATCCTTTTAGCAGTGTTAATAATCAAGACGAGCCAGTCCCTAGTGCATTTCCATGCGACTAGGGACCACTCCTTCTTGAATATGGCATCTTCCAGAAAAAGTCTGGGAAAGTTGTTGACAATCAGACCATTGGGAGCGATGTTAGCTCTCAAATATTCGGTCATCATTGCTCCATGAAGGGTGGTTTTGAGCCATTCCCTTTTTAAGGTGGTGAGAGATGTCCAATCCTCCGATTGTGTGCCTGAGGCTGAGCTACCCTCCGCCCCTAAGAGGGAGGGTATCCACAAGATTTCGGCTACTGCTTCCTCATTGAAGCTCAAGCCCTGGTTGTTTTCCATGATGCAACAACCTGAAGGCTTCCAAGGACAATGTCACGTGGAAAGAGCGAGGGATGGTCCAGGAGAGGCAATTAGCGTCTCTGGTAACCTATGCGTAGGTCCCACGGGGTCGCCCGTGAAAAACATTAATCAAAAAGGAGGGACTCAACAGGGCTTTTGGTAAGGTCCAGCATACATGCCCAAGTCAAACAAACAAGAAAAGGTATGCAGTTCCTAAGTGGGTCGACAGGGAGACTTATAGAGAGAGGTACAATGAGAATAGACTGTAGGACAATGTAGTCCTACAGTGAGTAGTCGGGAGGGGGATTCCTCCCTTCGGAACTAGGGCCCTCACACACCCAGCAAGCTAGGTGTCATGCTTCATCATTGGGTCTGCTCCTCGTCGGGTCGGCGCTGCAATACCCGACGGGCACCCAATGAGGGGCTCTTTTGCGGAGAGCTTTAGTTCCTTGCCATTTGGTGAGGTGTGAGTGAGGGGCCTGGGAAAGTGTAGATGTGATGTAAAGAAGGTGAAGGCTAAAAGAGGTTGGGTAGTCCAATAAACAAATTTAATAGGATGGCTCCCACCTGATTAAAAAGAAGAAAGAGTGGCGACTTATCTGAAATAATGGTTCAAGATCCTAGCGCTCTACTCTAATAGGGTCAACATGTTTCTTGCCTAAAACGTCCTAAGGATCAGACGGCAATTCATCAGGACCATGTGCAAACTATCTACACACAGTGGTAGTGCTGGACCAACCTACCTACCACGTTACAATAGGTAAAGTACCTAAAAAGTGTTGAGGGTAATCTAAAAGAAAACAAAAGCATACATTAACATAGGCATAAGTGGCAACGTATACTTAGTAACAATGTAGCTCTCTCTGAATAAAACCAATAGTAGTGACCCATAGTGTGTGCACAGGTGACTCACAGTGTCACTTGCAGTGATAAAGTGGCAGACAACACACGTGATATCATAAACATAAAATATGTTAAAATGTAGCTCATCTCAGAAAAAAGCAGTAGCTCACAAAAGTCAGTAAAACTCACCCTAAGGCTCTAATAGCCACGCCTCAACAGTGTCCGGCGGGGCTGTGACACCTCTAGGTACAGTGTCCTGAAGGGAAGCATCAATAAGGTTGTTAGGTTATCATAACCAAGTAAAGAGGGGTATCCCACCATAGATCAATAGCCCTCTACGGGTGGGACCCAGGGACCCAGGGGCAATCTGAGCCACCTAGAACGCACCAATGCAATCACCGGTACATGGTCCCCATTAGCCAGGGTCACAGTGAAGGCTGCTCCCACATCGCCCGCCGCACCGCCACTATCCAGGGCGAGGTGGCATGTCAGACGAGCGGTGCGGGACCACGCCATCGTGCCTATATGGGGCGAAAACTGTAAACCTGCTCCTTAGAAAGGCAGCGTGCGTCTGGGCGTGCAGACAGCTGCCGCGTCGGCCTTTAAAACTCACCAGTAGGCGTAGCTGCAGATTCAGGAGGATTACTTCGCCGGTACTCGTTAGAGCCAACCATACTCACCTCAACTCAGAGTCACTGCACTGGACTACCTACCCCTACCGCCGGAACCGGGTGGTAAAGAGCAGCACCGGGGAGGCACTGTTATACTCACCAGTTCCTTGCGGGGGCAGAGTCAATCCGGAAGTGGAGTAGATGGACTGCTAACCTGTCTCAGCATGAGTGCAGGAAGTATCCAAGTGGATAGGAACGGCGGCCATATTGGAATATGTTGTAATGTAGAAGGGAAAGGGGCTCATCGTGCTGATCCTGATCCTCGTAAAAACAATCTGGTTAGTCAAGATATCGCCAAGCATAGTGTCACTGTCTCAGGGACCGGAAATGAAATGGGTATTCAGCACATATGGCCCGACACGATAGTAAAGTTAGAAGATGGTCAATAAGTTACGTGTATGCTTATAGAGGTTTAGTACGGTGTCACTAATACTTAACAGTTGAGGGACAAACAGTATGATCTGCCAACAATAACGGATAATAACCCAAGTGTGTGGACCTGATCTATCGCATAGAAATGCCCAGGTGTCACAAGTCAGTAGTGGGGGCAGTCATTCACATGGCTCATGAACATTAACATTAATGCAGTATAGCGCCCGCACAAGGGGTTGGTATGGTATCAGTGGTACTCCTAAGTACAAGATAGTGTGTTCAAACTACCAGACATATATAGGTATCAACCCAAGGCCCCCCAGGGGATTTCATCGTTCAATCCACGTTGGTCAGTGGATAGACGGTGTATCCATCTTTGTTCTATCCTAAATAATGATCTCTGTGTAATGTGGGGGTGGGCTTCGAGTACCACCCACCGAATGGTATCTGGTAGGTGACCCAAGTCTTTAAAGTGTGCGCACATCTTGGTAGAAACTCGTTGGCAACTAATGTTGCTTTTGTGTTCTGTGATCCTTGTCTTGACAGCTCTCATAGTCATGCCTATGTATCTCAGTTGGCATGGACAAGTGATCATGTAGATACACTGGGTTGTGTTACAGTTGGTGTGTTTGGTGAGGCGCCAAGTGGGCATAATCCTGTTGTCGGTGACACAAGTCTCCTCTTGGTCCTTGCATGAATTAAGTTGTTCAGATCTGAGGTTCTGGTGTCAGGAGGGTCCCTTAAATCCTAGATTTGAGGGAGGTAGGGGTGTGGGCGGTAGTAGCCACCGGGCATCTAGTCTCTGCAGCTAATCTGCACCTGAGGTGACAACATCGGGTGGTGTAGGTCACCTTTTCTATCCAGATTCCACAATTTTTGCCCTCCTAAAGATGGCAGAATTCTATTTTAGGTGTTCAGATCAAACTGCACACCCTTAGCAGTGTGGCGAGCCTTCTTGGAGGTGTACAACTCCTGCATATCTAATTTCCCGCCTTGCCTGAGTGCAAGCGCATCTGGGACAAGGGGAGGGCTGTGTCTTTCTCAGGGGGACAACCGAGATGCATATCAGAGGCAGTGCAGCATTTGAAGCTCGCAGCCTTTTCACTAGCCTGCTTGGGAGGAGGGAGGTTTGACCCCATTCCTGCCTAAGCCTTTGTTCCTGACTCCTGGGAGTGATCACACTGCCTGGCAGGCGGTCAGAATTCTGTCTTGGGGGCAGCAGGCATGAGAAAGTGTGTTCTGGTCAGCCAGAACACAGTGAAGCTGGGGCAACTAGGTGGGCAACCTCTAAGGTGCCACCTGGGTGCATGCCACGTCACCCAGGGCACGAGAATAATGTAATGGGTGAGAAAGCATGTTGTTTGAAGCATGCATGACTTTTTAGTGGTACCATAATGGAGCTGGCAATCTTGAGGGTGCTCGATTGGCAGCCCGTGTTATCCTTTGGACCTCTAAGACTTATAGTAGTTGCCAATGGGGAACACCACTATAGAGGCATATAGGCTTGCACTTATATGTCTGCACTTTTAACATACTGCACCCTGCATCCTGGGCTGAGGGTCCTTCCTTAGGCGAGTCCGACATATATTAGAGATTGTGCATTGTCTGTGCCTCACATGGTGAGGGCACAGTCAAGTTCAAGCAGTTTGCGCTGCTCCTGCAGTCTGCAATTTCAGGCCTGCTGTTAGTAGTTTGCTTTGGTCAACCAGGGTGGCACAAAACTGTGCTGCAGCCCTGGGGTCCCCTTCACCACCTGTGCCCTGGGTATCCCTGGTATCATATCTTAGGGACTTATAAGGGGGTGAGGTATTTGCCAATTTGGGATCACCAAGTCAAACATAACAGTTTTGGAAGACAGCACAGGCACTGGGGTCTGGGCAGTAGACTCCATTGCACTATCAAGGTCATAACCATCAGCATGTGGAGCAAAAAGTGGAAGGTGACCATACAAAAAGGTGCCATTTCCTACAGGTGTTAAAACATCCCAGGATTAAACTCATCACCATGTGCAAACCTCCTGGACTCAAGGGGCCCGCTGTGGAGGGGCTAATACTGCCCTCCCGGCACATCGCCACCAGGTGCACGCTTCATGGAAGAGAGGGGCCTATCTGTGAAGGGACTAATACTGCCTGCCCAGTACACCCTCGCGGGGTGCAAACTTCACAGGCACAAGTGGCAGAGGGGCTAGAACTGCCTTCCCGCTATACCACCTTGCGGTTCAAGCACCATGGACTCAAGGGTCCTACATGCAGAGGAGCTAGTATCACTCACCCATATACCACCACTGGGTGCAAGCTTCTCAAACACCAGGGGACCAACTGAGGAGGCACTAGTAGTGCATGTCGGTACACCACCACCAGGCCCAAGCTTCATAGACTCAAATGCCCCAAAAATGGAAGCACTAGTACTGCCGACCTGGTACATCACCAAGTGGTGCAGGCTTCATGGACTCAAAGGGCCCGGATGCAGAGATGTTACCACCTCTCGCCCAGTACACCACTACTAGGTGCAAACATCTCTAACTGAAGGGACCCAGCTTAGGAGACACTGGCATCCAAAACACCACAGGGTGTAAGATTCATGGACTCAAGGGGTCTGGCTGTGGAGGCGCTGGTACTGTCCACCTGCTACACCACCACTGGGTGCAAACTTCATGGGCTCCATGTGGCACACCACCACGGGGTGCAAGCTTCATGAACTCAAAGGCCCGGCGGCTGATGCACCAGTAATGCCCTCCCTGTGCAACACCATCGGGTGCAAGCTTCACGGTTATGCTGGGTCCAGAGGTGCGGTATAGCTGGTACCGCTAAGCTACTACTCATTCGGCATACCAAGACCGATACTGATAGGGATTGACTGCAAATGGCCCTGATGCTGACCCCGCTGTGTACGGTTGAAGGCCGTGAAAAGAGGAGGTTGGACACCTGTGGAAAGTGTGGCATGGATCCTGACAAGACGCGAGGACCAACAGCCGATGAAACACAGATACCGCCATCAAGTGCATGAAGGGCCAAAGTCATCTTAGCATTATTATTATCCCCTCAAAGTTGCTGGCCACCCAAAGATCTCTGCAGCAAGTGCCTTAACCCGTTCACCACCCCCACCCCGTAAGCGTCTTTGTGACCAATTAAATAAGCCACGACCAATTTACTATCACGCTTCTCCTTTTTGCCAATTTCTTTGGGGGAGAGTTTGTAAAATACTCCACCCCTATTCACTGCCACACCCTGACCCCCAGTTTATAGGTTCACAGGGTACATTTTTTCCAGTCCCAGCCAGCACTGCAGTGATGGCAGAGCTTAGCAGTATGTCTGAGATTTCCGGAGCTAATAAAAACCCATTTACTCACATGCAACACGGTGAAAAAAGCCCCTTAGAGAAAACAGAAGCAAATGAAATAGCACCACCACCACATGTTCTTTACATAAGCCGATCTGGTGCCTCATTTACCATCTATTATCACCATTGCAGGCCTGCATAGAGACTAGTGAAGTAGATGATCTATTGTATATAACTTAAATTGAGAATATTAAACAGTATTAATGAAAAAGCCCATTACCAAAACGAACCGAGCATTGAATGTCTCGGCAAAAGTCTGTTTATTGTGTTTTATCTTCTACTATTTAAAAGATCACATATGTTAAAATCACAACTAACTGGCTCTGATATCTGAAGACAGCAAATGCAGAAAGGACGAGATCATTAATCTGTCTTAGTTTCTTTTGGTGCTTTCCACTAAAAGCGATTTTCCTTTATCTGCAGCTAATGTAGCATCGGGGAATTCTGTTCAACAAAGTGGAACAAATGATAACAGATCTGCCCAGTCATAATTTATCTGAAAAAGGATAGGCGCACTTTTCGAAAGTCGAAGCCATAACCCAAACAGTCTAATGTTACAAAGAAATGTTTTTTTTGTTTTATCTTCAGAAAGGATGAGCACAGCATTGGTGCAAAAATAATAATTTGATAACTCCTTTCTTTATGTAACACTTTACTTTCTGTCGCAATCTTGTGCTTTGTAGTAGTGTACATAAAAGGGGAAACATCTAAGAAAAGGACTTTTTACACTCCCAGAAGGCGGGTTGTGCAAAGAAGCTTCTGTTATAAATAAAAATTCTCACATTTTAGCGTACCCAAGAAGCATTTGGCATTATTTGCAAAAAGTGTACTCTCAGACCCTCATGTATGTGGAACTGGCATAGAGCAGCACCACAATTCTACTTGTTTCGCTGCCCTAAGCCAATGTGAAAGGGCAGGAATGCAGCGTATTATGAAATGAGGTTCATTCCTGTCCTTTTCCCCTGTGCTGGCACACAGGAGCATATTATCAAGAAACGGCGTTAAAATTATCGCCGCTTTAGCGGCAGAAACTGCCGCTAAGCGGCGATAATGGGCTTGATAATATGCCCTTGAGAATTCCAATAGAAGCCCATGTTCTTGTGTCAACATGGGCTTCTATTGTAATTCTCAAGGGCATATTATCAAGCCCATTATCGCCGCTTTAGCGGCAGTTTTCTGCCGCTAAAGCGGCGATAATTTTAACGCCGTTCTTGATAATATGCCCCACAGTTTGTTGCCTAGTGTCAACATAGGCACCCTTACACCATGGTGCAAGGGTGTCTTCGTTGCATGCAGGATTGTTTTTCTGCAGGAAGGGGTGACTTCCTACACACAAACAATCCTGAGAGGCGTTTTGCTCTTTCCATGTGTGCTGCAAAATGGAAAAAATGAGGAGGGAGGCGTAAGGGTGATTAGGTAAATCTGGGGCAGCATCAAAATCCATGGGTGCTGTCTGGGAAAATCCACTGCAACGCCCATGGAACGCCTCCCTGGTGCAGCGACTTGCTCTGCTTTGTCTTACTCCATATCTATGAGGCCATGCAAAGCCACTTTGCGTGGCCTCATAGACATGGTTGAGAGGTTTGCGTTGCTGGAGCGTCAGAAAAAGTGACGCTCCAGGGGCGCAAGCCTCTCATAAATAAGCCCCTCAGTGACTTAAGCCTATGCTTTGAGTTGTTCAAATGAAAAGGCATTTTCACATGCACAAGTGAAACGTGTATAGTAGGGGTGTGTAAAATGTACATAGTTTGCTTTTGTGCAACTAAGGGAAATTTTAGAACTATTAGGCAAAATTAAATTATGCATACTTAGGCAAAATGCAGCAATTGGTGCTACATTTTTGTGGGAAATGTGTCTCTGTGTCCATTTTGGACATGAGGGCACATTTCATTCTAACAAAAAGTCAAACATCACAAGCACCCCCGAAAGCAGTTGCTCACCTTCTTGTCATCGCTGTTGTTCCCATTCATTTGCTTTACATTTTTCCACAAATGTAACTTAATTATGCACTGTGGCATAATTTCTGGAAATTCACACAACAAACTTTTGATAGAGAGGGCTGCGTGTTTCTGAGTAAAACCGGGCCATGGCACTTAGGGGCATATTCACAAGGACCGGCGATACCTATTGCAAACGCCAGTTAGCGGCAGTTTTTTTATCGCCGCCTAACCCTGAAAACTATCGCCAGGTTAGCGGCGTATTAACAAGCCATCGCTACATGGCGATAGTATCAGGGAACGGCAGTGAAAACTGCCGCTAACATCAGCGCGATGGCGATAGGAAATCCGGCGTTAGCGGGTGATACCTAGCGATAGGCCCATTAGGGGCAGAAAGGTGCCGCTAACGCAGCGATAACTCCTTGTGAATATGCCCCTTATAGTGACTGGTGGTTCGCTCTGCAGCTCTTGGTCACATTTGGAGGGGGCGGGGTCGTGTGAGCGTCCAGTTATAGGTGACTGCACCGTGCCAGGGTGCTATCAGATAGCAGTGGGCAAATGCTCAGAACCGGCTGGCACAGGGCACACCCGGAGCTGCATCTTCCTTGGTGCTCCTGCGACTTGCTGCAAGTCCTGTAAACGTACAGTATATACCTGCATATAGGAGTGAATTATCATACCTTGTCCGCCTGGTGTCCAAAATATTTATGGGCTGAGTGTATTTTGCCTCAGGTATATCGGCAACGTACATGTAAAATAAAAACGTGACAAGGCTACAGAGAAGTTCGCAGCTCCCAGCAAGCATGCTGCGTTGTGAATCCACCAAAAACCATCTTTGTAAACCCTTCTGACCTGCCATTGCACATACTCCACTTCCACAGTTCATTACCGTACCATAAACCATCCATCCATTCAGCCAGCCCGAGGCTGCCATTGTCCATTCAGGATTCCTCCGCGCTCTTTACGGGAGTCCCCTGGGCTTCCTTCCTATTAGGGTCTGAGGTCCACCAGGTTGGAGGACATGGGGTTCAAGATGGAGTCCTGTGAAGTGTGGTGGTGCATGGGGTCTGGTCCGGGCACGGGGATGGCGCTAGGGCGCTAGGTGTCTCATGCCATGCAGGGGGTGCAGACCAGGATTCGAGGAGACCATCATGGCCGGGCTCGAGGACCGGTGCTCCGGTGTTCCCAGGGGAGTCTTTTCCTCATCAGAACTCCCCAAAACTGTCTTATTTTTGCCGTTCATCGAGGACAACAAGGCGTTGTGGCTGTTGGAGTTCTCGCTGTTCTCCCTGTAGAGGAAAATGGGCAGAGATGTTACTATCTGTGTCCGGCACGGAGGCTCACAATGGACAAAACCACCGGGGCAGAGAGGTGGGGGTGCGCCTCGTGAGAATACACTGGGTGGAGGGAAGCACAGAGGGAAGCACAGAGGACAGCAGATACAGAAACTGAAAAAGCACTGAGCACGAGGCGTAAGAGATGTTAGAATATAAATGACAGAGTAACACACTGTAAGGAGAGTACAGCAATGCAAGGGTAAAGCGTTTGAAAATGAGCAGAGGGGGATATATGGACCAGGCTGATACTACAGCAGAGGAAGAGACACATAAACAGACTGTAAATGGAGCAGTAGGGACAGACTCGAAAGCAGACACCATACAGCAGAAGCCCGGAAAATGACTAAAAGAGAACCAAGAGAAAGGAACAGAAGTCACTGGACCTTAAACACAAAGGATGCAGAGAAGATGGCTGAAATCACAGCAGAGGAAGAGACACACAACAGAATGAAAGAGTAGAACTGGTGAAGAGGAAGAGACACACAAATATTTAAAAAACAGGAGAGCGAGGGGCAGTCTGAAATCACAGCAGTGTTAGAGACAGAGACGGCAGAAAGAGAAAAAGGGGAGCGACAGAGAACCAAACGTACTGAAAATACTGCAGTCCAGGTAAGGAGAAGGTGGGACGCGTAGCACAGGAGGGCCGGGGGGGAGGGGGGAGTCACTCAGGCCTATCACACGTAGATGACGCACCCCCAGTGGCGACTCCTCCGCTATGGCGGAAGAGCGTTGCCCCACTGCCTCAAGCAGTGCAGAAGAGGAACAATCATCACATGATGATAACTAACTGATGTAATCATGCTATGTATCCTCAGGGGGTGGGAGGGGGTGTAGGACTGCTCCATACACGGAGCAGGGCATGGGCGGATTGGCATGCCCACTCAAGTGCGCAATGACTGTTTGGTCGGCCCACTCAGGCCGCCCAAAGCAGTCATGCGCACTTCCCTGTTTGCAATGCAGGCTGCATTACAGCCTGCATGGAGAACATGCCCACCCCTTCGGCCCCTGGTTGCATGACTTGTCCCGTTGCCAATTACCAATCCCACCGCCGCATCGCTGCGTTGTGATTGACTCAGGGGAGGGAGCCTGGCTGCCTACTTCCTTTTCCTGGGAGCAGACGCAGGAGAGCAGGAGCTACGAAGACACGGGACCCGGCTTCGAGGTAAGACTTCCCTCATTTACATTTTTGCAACACCCGCTCACACACACATCCCCGCGTCCACGCCCCATCCAGTGTTCTTTCCGGCATTTACCACCTCACAGCTGTCCAGCCCCCTCCCCCCAGCACTTCCCAATGGCGGCTGCTGTGTGCCCATGCACAGTGGGCGTACCACTCATGTGCTAAAGGCACATACGCAGTTGCAACGCATGCCATAACATCGCATTCCATTCCAAAGCATACTAATACTAGGCACATTGCAACAGTAGAGTAGGTGTTGCATAGCGGAGACATAAATATCACTATTCTCACTTCAGTGAGTGCAACCCAAAACTAACCTTTGTACCCCAAACCCAACCGTGAACCCTGGAATTCCTTTTTGAGCCCCCAGAACACAACCAAAAATCAAATTTTATCCCAAAACACACCCCAATATTCATATTTTATCCCAAAACACACCCAAATTTCCTGATCAGACATCCGAAACCCATACCCACCCGAAAAACTTTTAATTACCCAATTACTGACCTCACAATGCGTTGTAATCAAATGCGATGTAAAAGCACCTGCGTTGTCGGAGTTGCGTTCTTAACGATGTACTGCCTGCATTGTAATGGTCACCTCCCGTGCCAAAGGCAACCCATAGGCTACGCCGTTTGCGTCCGTCTGCCCCTGGACCGCGCTCTGCACCAAGGAGCCTTCCTCTTGGACACTCCACCGCTACGACGCCAGCACCCTCCTCGCCATCAACCCTGGACGCCACCTTGCCTGCCAGGACCAACCTCTGCTCCGGACCGGACATCGCCATCGCCATCACTGACGACTGCAGTATCACCCGCAAGGAGCACCCCGACCGTCAAGGAGGAGGCATTGCCATCACCTACAGAAGCACACTCCGACTGACCATGCACTCTAATGACTTCAAGGGTGACCATGGCCCACCTCAACTCCCAGTTTCGGACCAAGCCCAAGTACATCCTCTGCGGCACTCTCATGTGCAGGCCCCGCGGGACATGGCCGCCATTCTCCAATACCATTGTAGACCTCATTGCACCCCAGGGCCTCCCATCCACCGACGACATCCAACTCGGTGAACTCAAGTTCCACCTGGACAACCCCAGTGACCAGAACACCAACCCCTCCTGGGGAAGGTACCCTACATCATATGCAAGCAGCAAGTCAACTCAACAAGCCACATAGCAGGACACACGGTCGAGCACATCACCTCCGCCAGTGGGAACTTCAACTACAGCCACAACACCGGACTCTCCTGGACCGACCATCATTGGTAACATCACGTCTTCACCTTACCCACCGGACGCCACCGCCATCATCGCACCCCGTCGCAGCTGGATCAAGGCCACTGAAGTACGTCTCGTCAACTCCCTCCACACCAACACTCCACCAATGCTTCCAAACGATGACACCGCAGCGCACAACCACCACCGATGGATCTCCAACAGTGCCGACATTCAGGCACCCCTCATGAACGGCACTGCGTCAGTACCTTCCGCCTGCCTGATGGCAGGCGTGAGGGTGACGCAGTGCCACAGAGATAGGCTGGCCCCATGCATTGATGGAGTTGCGTCATGGTTGTGACACGACTGCAGCAATGCGTGACTTTGGCGCAGACAGATACGTCAGGATTCCTGACGTATCTGTCATTACTTGCGTCATGGAGCGCTGTCCAGTGAATACAACGCATCCATGCTGTCGCAAGAAGGGCGTAGTGAGAAGTGTTGCAGCGCTGTCTTGTCACAGCGCTGCGACACTTTTCATGACTGGGGCCCAGGAATGCACACTATCTTATTGATGGTGCGCATTCCTAACTGTAGTTTTGTCGCAGGGCAGCGCTGCAACATTGCTTGCAGCGCTGTCCAGCACCAAAACCTGCTGAGATGAGGCCCCAAGTGTTATCCCCATTTTTAAGACCAGCTATTTTCTGGTCTTAAGTAACTGGCTCTAACTGCAGTTATAATCTCCAGGTGCTCAATCGATGGACAATGTATTTGGCAACCCCTCATAAATTGTAGATTAGGCTGATGATCAGCTTTCGATCGGCCTTGTAGGACAAAAGAACACAGACACACTGTTGGCATAAGTCATCTCTCGGTAGGGAGTCAGTGCGGCATGATGGAGCAACTGATCATGTTCTATCACTGTGATCATGATAACATCGGTGCAATAGATCAACTTTAGTGTATAATGTAGACGCTTTGCTTCATATTTTTCAAGATGCTTTAACTCGCAAACCCACATGAGCTCTAGATGATGATATAGGTTCAAAGAAAGGTTGCAATTTTCAACCCTTCCTTCCTTGGGGGTAACTAAGGTGCAACCACTTGGAGTATGTATTCTACAAACTTTCATACATGTGAACCAGACGACAATACACCTAATTTCATATCCACAATCACCGCCATCATTACTTAAGCCCAGGGTTAGCAGAGTGGCACAAGTCCCCTCTCCTCCTGGAGCTCCCACCACTGGGACAATATCTAACACACATACATACACACACACACACGCACACACACATCACAGACACACACACACACAGATGTGCACACCAAAATGCTGTGTAATAGCTGGCTTCATGTTTAACAATGTAGTGTATGCTAGACTTTAGATAGGGACACTGACTGCAGATAGTGAATTGGTGAACACAGCACCATATGTAAAATGGCAAACATAAAAATGGGATTTGAATATGTGGCACTGCAGAGTCAGGTGAAAAGCAAACGGCTACCCACAATAAAGTCTGACACTAAACAACTTACAGTGCTCACTGTTTATAGGTTTCATTGCTGCCAAGGAAATAAAAATAAGCAGTTTTTAGCATTAGCGCTCAAATGAGCCAGTTTTGGATAACTTTGCTTATGTTTCTCATTACTTGCTACTTTATATCTTTTCTCTCAATTTCTAAACTTTTTGACAGACCTCATGGAACATTTTTGGCATCTTGCTTATGTGTATTAGCTTTTGCTTAAAACATCTGGGATGGCCCTTCTGTTTTCAATGACCTTTCCTTGAAAATTGCATTTTAAAGGGCTTCACTCTCTATTTTTAATTTTATCATATCATTATTTGTGTCGTAATTATGACCTATTTATTTATTCTTGTGCTACACTGTTTGCTATTTTTGGCCAGGTTTGTGCTTTATTAAATACTTAAAATAAATACTGCAAGTCGCTATTTTCTTTTCATTATTATTTCTGTGGAAACAATCTGCTAACACATTCATCCTCTATCCATAGAATGTCAATAGAACAATTTTTTGGCCTCTTAGTGTCAGTCTGACATGTCTGGGTGAGCTTTACAAAAAGTGTTTCCAAGATGATGTAGTAATATTTCTCACCTGGAAAACGTGGATAGTTTTATTGCTTCTTCCTAGTTACACTTAGAAGAAATAGCAGGCGCATGCATCAAGGTAGGATTTTGCGAGTCCTTAATTGCGATTATTAAGGAATCGCAATTAAGGACTCGCAAAAGCCTATGCATGTAGGAATCGCTATAAAAATAGCGATTCCTATACATTCCTTAATTGCGACTCGCAAATTGCGAGACGCAATTAAGGAATGGCTTCCCATTCATTCCTATGGGCCTATAGGCCCATAGGAATGAATGGGAAATTGCATGCGCAAATTGCGAGTACCAATTGGTACTCGCAAATTGCGCATGCATTTTCAAAAGTGCAAGGGTGTCAAAAGGACACCCTGTTGCACCCGTGAAATTGTACTGTGCACCCATGTTGCGCACACACATGCCCCAAGGGCGTGTGTGTGTGTGACATGAAACTTTGAAAAATGCACTTTAGTGCATTTTTCAAAGTTTTTGCAAAATACCGTTTTGTTTTATTTTACGGTAAATTGCGCCCCCAAATAGCGAAATCGCTATTTGGAAGTGCATCTTGCATTGCATTTAAGGAATCGCAAATTGCGATTCCTTAAATTCAATCGCAATTTGGGAAATCGCAAAAAATTGCGATTATCGAAATTGCGCATGCCAAATTGTTTCATGCATCGCAAAAGCCCATTTTGCGATCGCAAACGGCTGATTTTTGCGAATCACACCGTTTGCGATTGCAAAAAGCTTTGATGCATGTGCCCCTATATCTTTTATGGCATCCTATAGGATCACAGGTGCCTCGTGAGCTGCCTTTGTGTTTCCCTTCTGTTGCAAAGCAGCACCAGTTCTGAGCAGAAGTTCTCCAGACTCACCATCTCATGAAATTGTCAGCAGCTGGGCCTCAGCAGGCACATATTATGCCCCTCTTTCAAATATTGTGCTCTGCATACAGACTGATGTGTTTGGTGGTTATTGTCAGAAACTGCATTGCAAGTTTGGGATACCAATACCAAATTAATATACACACTGGGCCCGATTCACAGAACTAACTTAAGACAAAATCCTAAACTTACTACCATTTTGGTATTCACAGAAGGCACTTACTCATTTTGGTATTCACAGAAGGCACTTACTCATTGAAAGCATGAATTTCCATATGGCAGGTCTTTTTCTGGAGTGCCTATGTGGGCAAAAATAAAGATGGATGCAATATTGTCCAGGTAATTGCTAATTGATTAGATTAATTCCACACATCCACTGATGACAACATGTGGTCATTGTGAATAAAAAAACAGAACCAGAGTCTTGGCTGAACGAACTCCTCAGTAGGCCCACATGTGCCACAGAACATAGATATTGAAAAGGGACTAGAGAGACATGTTGACACGGGAAGGGAGAACTTGAGGGAAAGAACAATGTGCAGAGAGATCATATGCATAAGGTCTACGATTATGATAGTAGCATGAGGGATTCTCCTCTGTAAAAGGAATTTCAGAAATTCAATTAACAGATTAGACCCTTTGCTAAAATTGTTTTTGTGTAAGAGAACACTTAAAAAAATATTGTTATATTCTGTTATGTCACCAGTACTTACAAAGTTAGTTCCACCATTTGTATGGCCTCATATAGTCTTTGGGAACCAGGGCATGCTTTCTGCATGGATCCTGGGTCACTGTGTTTTGTCAATGAGTCAGGAGATCCTGATGTAGTATTTAGTGGTGGTGTACTGTTTAGATGCCTGCTAGAGCTGCACGATGTTGCCATATAATTCATACAAAGGGAGTGAATCGTTGTTCATTGCCAGGCACAAAGTCTTGATGCTGTTAAACTGTATCCTTTGCCAATAATATAATTATTTTGTTTTTGTATGTATGTCGGGTGTGGGTTGATCATTTTTAACTAGTGAGTTCTGATAGTTTGATGGTGTAAAGTTTTGTGTGGAGTGGAGTGTCCTGCTGAAGTTGCAGCACTTATCTAACAATATTGTTTTGCAGTTGTGTTGTGTGCATAAGTTTGCTAGGTGGTCTGACTTCGATGTTCTGTTAGCTCTGTGAGAGAAGGCTTTGTGAGACAAAGATGTGCAGTTGAGTCTTCAGCCTTTTTCCAACTAAATGACTGGTGCTGTGTAGAGTTAAGAGGTTTGCAAAACATGTTCTGCTGCAGATGATCAGACCAGACTGAGATGCTCTGCTAGCAGCTAAGTACTATTCAGTTGGGTAACAATAAACTATTATTTGTCACTATCACCAACAGACATTCTCGGTGATGAATGTGTTCCCCAAATACACCTGTTAAGTCTTTATGTTTAAGTAATGTGTGCACTAGCGGAACGAAACTTGAGGGGGCCTCCCTGCAAGGTACGTGGAGGGGCCCCCTCCAGACTCAATCCGGAGCTCTCCGGCCATAGTACTGTGCTGAAGGGGCCGCCTGGAGCTTGGGGGCCCCACGCACTGCGGGGGCCTATGTTACGCCACGGAATGTGTGCTGTTTGAGTCCCTTGACAACCAATCACAGAACATATTGGGGCTATGTTGGATGCATGTGGAGTGATCTGTCTATCTAAAGGGTTTTATGTCAGAATATCACATTCAGAATTATCATTTGGCATAAATATTGTGCTCTAAACATTGTTTATAAAAATATCAATTCACTGCGTTTAGATTTTCTATTATTAACTCAAGTGGGATAATATTTTTCCAAACAATATTTAGCATACAATGTTAATATCAGACCATATTCTGGCAACGATATTTTGGTACCACATTTGTCTAAATAGTTGTGTTGGTTGTTTGAGCATCTTCAGGGAAAGTGGCCTGGGTAGAACTCTATGGTATATTTCAACTATTTTGAGTGTCATTGTCTTGTCAGATACGTTCTGTTCGATGGCGCCAAGTCCTTTGGCATGTAGCAGACAATGGAAACAGTGCACATAGAAAGGCGGGGCCGGCATCGGCCACGCCCGAAGGTATGGCGGTCGTGCCGGCCCCCCGATGACCACACAGGGGCGGGCCTGTCGCGCGCAGTGATGACGCGACAGGCTCGCCTCGTCAGCAATTGGTCGTGAGTCCTGGGCGTGACCCGGAAGTGATTGAAGCACTTCCGGGTCACGCGTTGGGCTAACGCTGGGCCGGTTAGAACCGGCCCGGCATGGATCTGAGCATAAAAAGCTGGGGAGCGGCGGAGTCTGCCTCTTTGCTCCCCGCTCCCTCAGCCTGCTGCACCAGCCTCCCTAGGAGGCTGTAACTTAATTTATTTTGCTTTATCCTTTCAGGTCCATCCGATCGTGGACGCGACGTGGGATCGACGGGCTGGCAGCAGCGAGAGCGAAGGAGCTGGGTGACGACCCAAAATTGATCGAGGCGCGGTCGCTGTCTCGTGGAGCCGGGGGGAAGTTACAGCCGCGCTGGGAGGCCTTTTCACCTGTTTTTCGCTTTGATTCCAGCAGGCCGAGCACAGGATTTTTTCTGCAGCGGCGAGTGAGGAGCGAAGAGAGCGGGAGTCAGGTCTGGTGAGATGGCGCTGTAATTACAGCAGATACAGCGCTAGGGCAGTAGATGCTGTCTTTCTGTGGCAAGCGGAGCAGCAGTTTTGGTGTGAGGGGCTGGGACCGACGTGCAAGTAAGGTAGCGCGCTGGCGGGGTGAAGAGCGCGACCTCAGGAGCAGGTATTGCGCGTTGTAAGCGCGACCTGGGGCAAATAAGAGGGTGAAGAGAATTATCCTCACACCGGGTGCAATCAGCTGAGGGAAGTGCGAGTTTAATCAAGCGCGGGCAAAGCGCGGTTGGGGGCAGGCTTCTTCTGAGCCGATTTTATTTTGTAATCTCCTCGTGCAAGGAAGGGTTCAAGTGAGGTGAAATATTCTACCTCCTTGGGAGCAATTTGTTACATTTGTTGTGTTGAGTGAACACAGGAAGAGCACTATTCGGGCCTGGGTATTCCCAAAGTTGGTGCATCATAGTTAGGCACTGGGGCTGGGTTAGGGGTATGCAATTCATGTTTCTCTCCTTACTCTTTCAGTACCAGCGGCTGTATTGAGCAGCAATTTGGGCCTTTTGGGAGTTACGCCTTTTGCTCGACAGGGAGCCCCGCAGCCACATCGGAGGCTTCACTTGATCTGTTTTTGCTGTTTTTTAGATACAAGCAACAGGAGTCTCAATGACGTGTACGCGATCGCAGAGAGGCCCACGAGGATTTCGCTTGGTTTTGGGCCAGCTGGTGCAGACCACAGGAGGGTCTTTAGGGGACACGGACAGGCCTGCATTCCAGCGCTTCCGGGAGCCACGCGGGTTTGAGATTACTCACCTGACCCACTGGATTAGCTGGTGTGGAGTGGCTCTGGTTGCGTGGGTGCTCCTGGCCGGTTGTGTACCTCCTGCGTGTACGGTAATGGCTTGGATAGTGTGCCAGGCCATTGAGGTGCATTTTAGTAACCACTGCAGCTTACGTAGGGAGAATGGCCAGTAAGGCAAAGCGTGGTGAAAAGCGTTCTCGCATGGAGAACTTGATGGAAGCGATGATGCGCAAGATGGTTGCTATGGAAGAAAGGTTAAAGAAGGTTGACGAGTTGGGACAGGGTCTCGCCGACCTCAGAGAAAGGATAAACGGGCACGATGGGGTGGAGGAAAGACCTAGGCGTACCATTGTGCCACCCAAGGCAGCATTCCCCGCCCTCCCCAAGCGTAGGTCTAAGAAAGGGGTGCCAAATGAACCTGTTATACCGGAGGCCTCTGTGCCAGTCCCCCAGCCCAGGGAGGAAAGGGAGGGGCCCGGGCCCTCAGGGGTTGTCCCTTTAGGGGCAGACGGTCAGCCTGCACCGAATGAGAGTTGTCCACAGGCCCCAGTTGCTCCTGCAGGGGGGGTCCCAATGGGTAGTAGCCCACAAGCTCCAGTCGCCCCTATGGGCGGGCCGCCCGGGGGTGTTAGCCCACAATCTCCAGTTGCCCCCGCGGGAGGGAACACGGTTCCACAGGATTTGGTGTCAAGCTTAGCTGCGGTCCTGCTTTGGTTGGGGAAGGCAGGGATTTTGTCACCAGCAGTGGGGGCAACAGGCATCGGGGAGGATGTAGTCGCTGAAGCTAGGCGGATAGTGGCTCAATTTGATGGGACACCTGGGGATAAGACAGGCAAGGGGCGGGGGGCACCATCCCATGTCATTCCAATGGGTGGGGTTACCCCGTTTGAACCCGACAAAGAAATACCAGCGAACAGCCTTGCAAAGGAGAAGCCGGCGGAGCCAACTGGGGCAGCGCCAGGAGGTTAGCAGCAGACGTTGCCGGTGTTAGGTGTGGGGGAATCTCGCACCCCTAGGGAACACTTGGCGAGACATGTCACAAATGAAATTAAGGAAAAAATATGATCTGGGAGCTATGTTAGTATGTTCTCATTGCTTCTCGATGAAAATGAAAGGTAGGAGGCAAAGAAAAAGAAGGACTGGATGCTCCCAAGCGAATGGGCAAATGAACTACAAAAGTTCAGGATTGAGGAGAATTTGAATAATTGGATCAGAGGCTTCTCAATTTACATGGCAGTTATGGTGAAACTATTGGTGGGATCTCCCCTATGTCTTGTCTGAGCAAAGAAAGAGATTGCTGCCACATGCCGCCTAGCTGCCTCCACTGAGCGCCCTTCCCTTTGCAAAGCCCCCAGGTACACAAGAACGTTTTCCTAATATGCAGGCAGAGATGGCATGTTACCAGAGCAGGATCACTGGGGCACATGACAAATATGGTGGGGTGGGATGGAAGGAGTACGACAAAAATTTCAGGAGAGCCAAAGCATCTGACCCATCATTCTCTTGGGACCGCATTGATACGATCGCCTGGTTGGACCATTTTGGCGGGCGGTCTCAAGACAATGCCAGGGGCCAGTCCTTTCAGTCCTTTCGGCCACATCCCCCCGCGGGTTCCTCCGCTAGTGCGGGCGCTGGGGGAGGGAGAAAAGGGACTTGTTGGGACTTCAATAGACGCACGTGCACTAGACCGCCGGGCACGTGCAAGTTCAAGCATGCCTGCTCTATCTGTGCCAACCCGTCGCACCCTGAGTCCAAGTGTTTCAGAAAGTCAAAGGATAAAGGAAAGGGAAACAGGAGTGAGGGTGTGGCACAGCACACAGCACGTTCACCCATTAATGTAATGGCAATGTCACCATGGCTAAACAGATACCCTTGTCATTCCACTGCTAGGACGCTGCTAGACGGTTTCAGGTATGGTTTTAGGATTCCCGCATCTGAATATGTAGGGACACCTGAATGCAAGAATCAGCTTTCTGTAAGGGCCAATCCAAATGTGGTGGCGACAAAAATTGACAAAGAACTGCGCTTAGGCAGAGTAGCTGGGCCATTTGATTGCATCCCGGTAGAAAATTTTGTCTGCTCACCTTTGGGGGTGGTCCCCAAAAAAGAAAGTGGGAAGTTCAGGTTGATACATAATTTGTCAGCACCTAAGGGCAAATCCTTGAATGACGCTATCAGTGATGAGGTTTGTAGTGTAAAATAATCACCCTTTGATCAGGCAGTGGAGATGCTTAGGGGGCTGGGCCCTGGAGCACTGTTGGCTAAGTCTGACATAGAGTCCGCTTTTCGCCTGTTGCCGGTTTATCCATCTGACTTTCACCTTCTTGGTTTCCAGTTCCAGGGTAAATTCTACATGGATATGTGTATGCCTATGGGCTGCTCGGTCTCCTGTGCTTACTTTGAAAAGTTCAGTTCATTTTTGGAATGGGCTTTTAGACAGGTGACGGGGCACCAGTTTGTCCTACACTACCTTGATGACTTTCTTATCTTGGGGTCACCGGGCTCCCGGGAGTGTGGGTGGGCGCTGCGGGAATTTTGCACGCTCATGCAGGCTTTTGGGGTCCCCTTGGCACCGGGGAAGACGGTTGGGCCATCCACAATGATAGAGTTCTTAGGGATTGAGTTAGACTCCGCCCAAGGGTGCTTTCGGTTGCCCAAAGAGAAGATTGCTAAGTTCAAGACAGGCTTGCAACAATGCTTGGCTACAGAAAAGGTTACCTTGCACCAGTTGCAGCAGAAGGTAGGGCAGTTGAACTTTGCCCTGTGGGTTATCCCTATGGCACGACCATTTTCCCGATCCATCTCACAAGCCATGTCCGGTCTCAAGGAGAAACACCACCACACCAGGCTGTCTGCTGAGGTTAGGCAGGATATGCGGATTTGGATGGCATTCCTGCAGGACTTCAACGGCAGGATAGTGTGGCCCTGTCCACCCACTACCTCCGCGGAGTTGGGATTAATGACTGACGCTGTGGGTAGTGAGGGATTTGGTGCCATACTCGGTTCTGAGTGGGTGGCCCAACGTTGGCCGGCATGTTGGGTGCAGACCAGTGTGACGGGCAACATTGGGTTTTTGGAACTGTTTCCCATCTTGGTGGCATTAACAGTCTGGCCAGAGTAATTGCGTAATCAATCTGTGGTATTCTGGTCAGACAACATGACAGTGGTTGAATGCATCAATCAACAAGCAGCACGGTGTAAAATGATTCTCCGCCTGTTGAAAGAAATAGTTCTGTTATGCATGAGATTGAATATGCAATTTAGAGCTAAGCATGTGCCAGGGGTGTTGAATCATGCTGCTGATGCACTCTCTCGCTTCAAGATGCAGGTTTTCAGGGCACACCTCCCGTCTGCAGCAGCGAGCCCCACGCCCTTCCCAGAATTACTTTGGCAGATTGGTGCCCCCAACTACCGGACCTCGTGGCAGCTAGCCTAGCACCCAGGACCAGGAAGGCGTATGAAGGGGCGTTTTGGGCATATTGTACCTTTTTGGGAAGGGGTTGGACAGAGAAGTGGCACGACACGGGGGCACTTCTTGTGTACCTGGGGGCTTTGCAAAGGGAAGGGCGCTCAGTGGAGGCAGCTAGGCGGCATGTGGCAGCAATCTCTTTCTTTGCTCAGACAAGACATAGGGGAGATCCCACCAATAGTTTCACAGTCAAGAAAGCTTTGAAGGGCTGGCAGCGCCTCCAAGGGTCTGACCCAGACACGAGGCGGCCGATAGGGATGGATCTACTGGCATCTTTACTGGGGGCTCTGCACTATATTTGCAACACCACGGAGGAGGCTCTGTTGTTCAGCGCCGCCTTTTCATTGGCCTTTTATGGTGCGTTTAGGATTGGGGAGTTGGTGTCCAAAAACAAACAGGATGACCAGGGCGGTCTGCAACTTGACCGTGTGAAGATACAAGGTGATGCTTTATGGATATACATCAAGAAATCCAAAACTGACCAGGAGGCCCGTAGGGAGGGGGTAGTACTACACAGGGCACGTGGTAACCCTTGTTGCCCCATCGCACACCTAGAGGCCTTCATGAAGGGGAGGCCCATGAAAAAGGGGGGGCCACTGTTAATTCATGCTGATGGTACCCCACTCACGAGGTTTCAGTTTAAAAGGGTCATGGATATGGCAGTACAGAAGGCAGGCTTGGACCCTAGTCGCTTTGGAACGCATTCTTTCAGAATAGGGGCTGCCACTGAAGCAGCGGCAAGGGGTTTCCCCAGAAGCGACGTTCAAAGGATTGGGAGGTGGTCCTCCGATTGTTATAAGCGCTATGTGCGGCTGCATTTGTTGTGAGTAAGACGTCTGCCCGGTACTGATGCGTGTCTTCTTCTTTGCTCAATTTACAGTTTCTCAAGCCTGTCACGCGGGCGGGAAACTAGAGGCGGCACGACAACATCAATCAGCGCAAGGATGGGCGCATGCCCAGAAGCAAGGACCACATGTTGTTTGGGTTATTGGCCATTCATACGTGAGGCGTTTGACTAACTTTTTTCTTTCAGGTAATTACAAGTCTAGAGCAGAGCAAGCTGGTTTTAGGTTGCCATTTCATGGGCAGGGGGGTCTCCGTTTCAGTCAATTTAGGGGTTTGGTCTTAGATCTGCTAAATAAGGGAGGGGCTCTTCCCAGCATTATTATACTGCACCTGGGAGGGAACGATCTGGTGAACCTGGGTAGAAGAGGATTAGTGGAGACCATACTCACTGAAGTGGCTTGGTTAGCTCGGATGTGCCAAGGGTGCACCATCGTGTGGTCACAGATGGTGCCCAGATTCCAATGGAGGGGGGGGGAGTCTGTGAGGGCACTGAACCAATCTGTAAGGAGGATTAATAAGAAGATGGAGAGGCTGTTTAGGGCTCCACATCTACAGACGATCGCCCACGGGTGTATCAGGGGGGGGGCCGTGCTTCTTAAAAGACGGTGTCCACTTGTCTAAAGTAGGTAACGAAATCTTCATAGAGAATCTGCTGGCTTGGTTGGGTGGCTTCAGGGACAGGACATGACCTTCTAGTGAGCATTTTGGGGGAGGCCAGATAGTCGGTCAACTATGCAGGCCTGTGGCGGTAAGGTCATGATTGGTGAGCAGTAAATTTAAGGTCCTTAGAGGGCGGCGCCATTCTTGAATGGGGTCGCCCAAGGGGGAGGGACAAGTGGTCTCTCCTAGAACTCCAGGGGCAGTTACAGCCGGTTGGCTGGATGGGTGAGGGGAGTGGGGAGTTACGCTTTCACCTAGGCTGGTTGGCCACCCCGCACGTGCACAATGGCGCAAGTAAACGGCGCATAACTTCAAGGCCCCCTTATGGAGATAATCTACGAGCATACGGGGGTAACCGGGGGGGGAAGTACCCTCACGGTGAACGGGCCTTCTGCGCATGCGCACTCCGGTCGGAGGGCAGGCATAATTCGATAAGGATCTGACACCAGTTATTGACCTTGCCGTAGGCTCAAATAGGGATACGCAGAAAAATTAACGGCTATTTATGATTATTAATTGTGGTATGTTTAGATTCGGATAGGAATATCTTGTATTAGAGATATGTTAAGGTTAGCCATCTGACATCTGTACTTATCAATGTAATCAATGTAATGCAATGGTTTTCTGCGTATTGTGTAAATATTGTATATTAATTTTGTTTAAAAATTTCTTACGTTAATAAATACGGCCGGGGGTTTTACGACCCCCTAATCCAAATCTCTTCTCATATTCTTGTCTGGATATTGATAGGGGAGGAGGGGGTTTAGGTAGTACCTGGCCATATAGAAAGGCGGGGCCGGCATCGGCCACGTCGAAGGTATGGCGGTCGTGCCGGCCCCCCCGACGACCACACAGGGGCGGGCCTGTCGCGCGCAGTGATGACGCGACAGGCTCGCCTCGTCAGCAATTGGTCGTGAGTCCTGGGTGTGACCCGGAAGTGATTGAAGCACTTCCGGGTCACGCGTTGGGCTAACGCTGGGCCGGTTAGAACCGGCCCGGCATGGATCTGAGCATAAAAAGCTGGGGAGCGGCAGAGTCTGCCTCTTTGCTCCCCGCTCCCTCAGCCTGCTGCACCAGCCTCGCTAAGAGGCTGTAACTTAATTTCCCCACCCACCATCCCCTAAAAGCAAATATTTTGGTGTGAATTGTTCTTGATTTTATTCACAGGTTTACATCGGTATGTTATTGTGTGTGTTATGGTTTTCTTTCCCTTTGGTCTAGGAGATGATTGTTTCTGTTACAGGTCGTCTATCGTCGTATTTAGTGCTATTCCTTGGTCAGGCGGTAAGGTCATGATTGGTGAGCAGTAAATTTAAGGTCCTTAGAGGGCGGCGCCATTCTTGAATGGGGTCGCCCAAGGGGAGGGACAAGTGGTCTCTCCTAGAACTCCAGGGGCAGTTACAGCCGGTTGGCTGGATGGGTGCGGGGGAGTGGGGAGTTACGCTTTCACCTAGGCTGGTTGGCCACCCCGCACGTGCACAATGGCGCAAGTAAACGGCGCATAACTGCAAGGGCCCCTTATGGAGATAATCTACGAGCGTACGGGGGTAACCGGGGGGGGAGTACCCTCACGGTGAACGGGCCCTCTGCGCATGCGCACTCCGGTCGGAGGGCGGGCATAATTCGATAAGGATATGACACCAGTTATTGACCTTGCCGTAGGCTCAAATAGGGATACGCAGAAAAATTAACGGCTATTTATGATTATTAATTGTGGTATGTTTAGATTCGGATAGGAATACCTTGTATTAGAGATATGTTAAGATTAGCCATCTGACATCTGTACTTATCAATGTAATCAATGTAATGCAATGGTTTTCTGCATATTGTGTAAATATTGTATATTAATTTTGTTTAAAAATTTCTTATGTTAATAAATACGGCCGGGGTTTTACGACCCCTAATCCAAATCTCGTCTCATATTCTTGTCTGGATTGTTGATAGGGGAGGAGGGGGTTTAGGTAGTACCTGGCCATAATGTATCCAGTTGATGCATTAAGTAGCACAATCCAAATTGTGGACCACCATTCAGTTTCTCACATTACATCAGATGTATTACATTCTTCTGCTTTCTAGATTACAGCTAACTGTAGAATGTTTTGACTGATCTTTGGCTCACACCAGTTAGATTCACTGTCTTGAGAGGTCTTGAGCCATATCAGTAAAGTGAACACTATAAGTGCTAATTTAAGACACAATTTAGCCACAGATTTGGGATGACTAGCCCATATTTATTAAGCTTTCCTGACAACGCAAAGGCTTCTATAATATTTACAAAGTCATGCAAGGCCTCCTGTGTGTGGCCTTGAGTGGCTTTGTAATGAAATATTACACAAGGCAGCTATTTGTCCTATTTTAGGTTACATATCAATGTAGGAGGCATTTCATGGGTGGAACATGGGGTTCTCATTCATCCACTTATGGATTTTGGCACATTCTCAGATTTACAAAGACTTGTAAACCTGGGAATGCATCAAAATACTACACCATCTCAAGTGAGGCAAGAGGAGACACATCTTAATTTCTCCTAGTTATTTCCTCTCTCCATGTGTGCTGTGCATTCTGCAGCACACATAGAAAAAAGAATATGCCTCTATGGATTTTTTCTGTGCAGGATGGTGCCCCTTCCTGCACAAAAAGAATCCTACCTGAAATTTGGAACTAGGTAGCACACAGTGTGCCAGCACTACGAGGCAGCAGAACTGCTCCATATCTTTGTAAATATGAAGCGTTTCTTCACTTTCCCTTTCACACAACACAGTCCAGAAACTTTGCTTGCTGTCCTGCGTTGTGTGAAAGGTTAGTAAATGTGCCCCCTAGTGTCTTAAATAGTTCAAGAGCTGGAGCAGTGCTGTTTTACCACCTTAAACAGTGGTAAATTGTTACTAGTCATGGGACTTGTAAAGGCACATGCTGCCTTTGGCTGCAAATTTAGCAAATCTGTTGACATATCTAAAATAAACAATAGACCATAACACAATAACACACGCAAAGCAACATAACAACCAATTAAAATATAAGACAGCAAAATACTTCATAACATTCAAAACAGATTCCAACATAACAACCACAGTACAATACAACAACATCACATTGCAATAGAACAGCACAAAAACACAGCAGCACATAAAAAGAAGAAAACACATCACCACCAGAACAAAATGCTACACAACAAATATGCACAAACATTCCTGCTACATTTCCACCTCCAGAATCCTGTTTTCATATTATGATTGTAAAATGTGTTTGCACAAACTATTAACTTAATTTACCATGAAGGACATGAAACAGCACCAGTGAAAATGTTTTGTGACCCAGCCACCAGTGGCCAGTTTGGTCCATCGCTGCCCCAAATAGCAGTCCCTCAGTCAATGTTCTGTTTATTGCATTTTGAACAGCTGCGAGCAAATGGCTGACCTAAGCAATGCCAGAGCTCCTGCTGGTATCTTAGGGAACTTTTACGGGTATTGTGGCGCAAGGCAGCCCAGCAAGTTTCCTTGTTGCGCTGCCCTGCATCACAGGGGAATGGCAGGAATGCACCATATTTATCCAATGCGATGCATTCCTTTCATTTCCCCCCAGAGACGTTTTAATGCATGGGCAAAGTGGGCTCTGGCCCAGGGCCCCAGCCTTTCAGGGGGCCCCCTGACAGAGTCAGCTCCGTTCTCTAGAGTTTTGCCCTAATGACCTTGACTATTTCTTAAACAGATTGTTTTAAACACTGTTTTCCTTCAATTTATTTTTTATGTACCTGATGTGTGAGAGTTCAGTACAGCCATTTTGCAGAAAAATGTTGTCTTTATGTTTCATGCAATATACATAAAAAAGTTTCTTTTAGATCAAAACAAGGCCTAACATATAAGAAATGGGAGGGCATCACAGAGATTATTTGCAGTAATATTGGTGAGCTGCTGCTGTGTTACAATATTGAAAACACACATAACCATCCCTGAATATTAGATGTAAACACATTTAGGGCCTTATTTATGAGAAGTGACGCATCGCTGTGTGAAAACAGGGATGCGTCACTTCTTAGTGCGCCCTCCTTGCGACATGATGGATGCGTCATATTTACTGTATGACGCATCATGTCGCAAGGAGTTACAGATACGTTAGTATTTCTGACGTATCTGTAGGCGCAAAAGTGATGCATTGCTGGGATGTGTCTGAAAATAGACTTAACTCCAGCAATGTGTCCTTTCGCATGGGGCAAGCCCCATGTGAAAGGGCCTGCATCAGTCTTACGCCTGCTGTGAAGCTGGTGTAAGATATTGATGCAATGGCGCCCTAGAAGTGGCGCACTGAGTTCTCATAGATTTCAATGCGCCACTTCTACGAGGGTTTTTGCGGGGGAACACCCACCCTGCATACATTATACCTGGCGCAGGTATAATGTGGTGCTAGGGTTTACAAAGTGACGCATCTGCCTAGATGTGTCACTTTGTAAATAGGAGCGCAACATGGCACATTTTTACGCTGCCGGTGCGTCACAAAAAGTGACGCACCAGCGGCATAAAAGTGAAACAAGGCCTCATAAATAAGGCCCTTAGAATTTGGACGAGTGTTCCTTTGCACTGCCAGGGACCTAATGAAATGAAATTAAATAGTGTATTTAATAAATCGCGCAGCTACTCAGACTAGAGTGTCCTGGCGCGTGACAGCGGGAGGAAAACGTGCGTAAAAGACCTATAAGTTATTAAAAAGCCAGGTTTTTAAGTTCTTCCTGAAAGAGAGTAGGTCTGTGGTTAGTCTCAGAGACTCAGGGAGTCTATTCCACAATTTTGCACCTAGAAAGCCGAGGGATCTGCCTCCAGTGCGGGCACAGCATATTTTAGGCACGATGGCCAGGTTGGCATTGGAAGATCTCAGGGGTCTAGATGTTATGTAGCGATTAATGCGCTTATTTAGGTAGCCGGCTCCTAAGCCGTGGAAAGCTTTAAAGAAGATGGTCATCGCTTTGAAGTCGATCTGTTCTTTTATGCGGAGCCAGTGTAGAGACTTAAGAATAGGGGTCATACTAGATCTGGGTTTAGGTCTCAGGATGGCTCTGGCCGCCGCGTTTTGTACCACTTGTAGGCGCTGGATAAGGGATTTGGGAAGACCGAGGTACAAGCTGTTGACATAGTCAAGCTTTGATGTCACCAGAGCCTGCACCACGATCTTTCTACTCCCAAGCAGTAACAGTGGCAGGAATTATTTTTGCATCCGGAGTATGCCAAAGCAAGCGCCAGTTAGATTTTGGATTTGAATGCGCATGGAGAGTGTCTTGTCTATGACAATTCCTAAGTTTTTGACTTTCTCCTTTTCCGCAGGCGGGGCGGCAGATCTTTTGGCCACCAAGAGCTCCAGTTAGGCGTTTCTGGATTACCAAAGAAAACAACTTCAGTTTTGTCAGTATTGCACTTCAGCTGATTGATCTTAAGCAAGTTAAAAACCTTTGTGAGGCAAGACCTAATCATTGCTCCGTCAAAGTCGGTTCCTTTTTCACATGTAAAAATCAGCTGAGTGTCATTAGCATAGGAAACAATTTTGGCGCCCTCTTCCTCTACCAGAAATGCAAGGGGGATAGATATATATTAAAAAGCGTAGGACTGAGAATGGAGCCCTGAGGGACACCTACATTCATGGCCGGAACCGGGGATGAGAAAGGGGGCAGCCAGATGTCCTGAGATCTATTTACCAAGAAGGATGACATCCATGTTAAGGCGGTCCCCCCCACGCCGATGTTAGCAAGTCTCTCCAGGAGCCTCTCATGTGGGACCGTTTCGAAGGCCGCCGACAGATCGAGCTGTATCAGAACAGCCTTGATGGAGCAAGATCTCGTGAGAAAGAGACTTGCTCGGAGGCAATCCACTCGTATAATTTATTAACAAATTAATAATTATGTTTGTGAATAACTAATACGCACCACATGAACACGCGGGTTTGTGAAGCTTGCTTATGTGTGTACTAATGCGGATAACAATGAAGACGGACTAATACCGCTTTTAACAGGGAAACTGTTGTGCGCATGCGTCAACTTCATCTACGCAGTATGACGAGGTAACGCTTGGAGGGAAATTCTAGCGCATGAGCAGAAGACACTAAAATTGAGTCTTCAAGACTCGCATGCATGGCATCTACTTAGCTGAAACGAAAACAAGCTATTTTACTAATGCTGATGCGGGAAAAGTATTAATGAGAAAAGGGGAATAGAGTAGAGGTGGGAGGTATACAGTGTGACCATTTATTTGTGAAATTAATATTTGTCTTTTTGATTTTATTATTAGTGCGCATTTGGGCCTCTCACGCATAACTGAATTAAGCTGAGTGAGGAAGCGACTGCGCATGTCCACTGAAAGTTAACTCGGAATGATGACCTAAATGCTGAACAGGAGCCAAGGTCGCAGATGATGTGCCCTGGGAACGGATGGTGAAAAATTCAGCGAAGAAGACTCTGATTCATGAAGTTATAATAATGTTGCAAAATAAAATGTGGATATGTATGGGAACTCAATACATGAATAAAAAAATTAAGGGGAGGGGTTTGCGAACAATAGTTGAACTGATTTTGATGACATGTAAGCATGGTGTGATGGAGCTTCCCCCTTGCCTGACCAATCATATTTCGTATTTTTACGATATTGAAACTTTAGTGGGTGGAACATGAAGAAACGAAGGTATAATTAAGGTAGCTTTAGTTAGTCAGTTAGAAGTTGGGGACTGGAGATGCTGTGAGTCGGAGATGCTGTTGCTGGGAGAGATGCTGTGAGATGCTGATGAAGAACCGAATGCAGAACCTGAAGCAGAACTTTCTATCCTAACTTAATTGGGTTAGATCAGAAGATCGCAGAAGAATCTCGAGGAGGAAGAGAATGTCAGAGAGGGTGCGGCGCAATCGTCGGTATTCTAGAGAGGTCAACTATCCTGTCCTGAAGTCTTTGTCTCCTGACCTATCCTGGGGGACCCTTACCAGCCCTTTGGCCAGGGGGTTTCGTCTTTCACACCATTCTTGGTAATTATAATTTCATGTTATTTGCAGATGTTCTTTTCTCTCTGTCCTCTCCCTTTCTGAGCATTGATCATTGTATGAGTCCGAAGTATATGCTTGGTGTTTAATCAATTGAATTTTCTCTCCTAAGAAAGATGGTGATTGCACTGTAATTTTGAAATGGTTCACATGCATTTAATTTAGATAAAGGTTTTAAAACTCCCCGAGTCTGTGATCTTTTATTTTAAAGAAAAGAATAGTTAAGAATTATGTTAATTATCACCATCAACTAGTTCAACTAATGGTCCATCGACCAGAGGAAAGAACTTTTTGATCAGTGAAAAGGTTAGTTAGGAATAAGAAATAACTAATCTTGAAATATGAAACTTTAACTAAACCAGCGGTCTACTCAGTTGTGTGTGTTTATGGGCCCAGGTGAGTATATGGTAGTAGAGTATCTGTTGTTGGTATACCGCTGGATCAGCCTTGCCTCCCTGGTCCAGCTTACCCATGAGAAATTCAGTCACTTCCAGCAGAGCGGACTCCGTACTGTAGTTAGCCCTAAAACCGGATTGGGACTCATGAAGGAGCTTCCCATCTTCAATGTGTTTTTGGAGGGCCTTGTTTACATGCTTCTCTAATACTTTGGAGAGGGCCGGAAGAAGGGAGATTGGCCTGTAGTTGGCAGGCTCCATCGGTTTGGCGTTAGCCTTTTTTATCAGTGGAAGAACCTTAGCATTCTTCCATAATTTCGGCATGTTGCCTGAGGAGAGGGAAGCATTAAAGAGCTGGTTTACCGTGAGGTTTATGGTGGGAGCTAATAGGTTCAGGATATTCGCTGGACATGGGTCGGTAGGAGAGCCAGACTTAATGCTTTGGAGAAGGGTCAGTGACTCTTCAAGCTGAAACTCAGGGAAAGTTAGTAAAGATGGAGGATCCAAGAGGTGAAATTTGCTATTAGAACTAAGGTAGAAGGTCAGTTCTTCCTCTGAGATGTTAGTGAAGGCTTGTTGGATCACGGAGATCTTTTTGTGGAAGAATTGAGCTATTTGCTTAGACCATTCTTCCGTGCATGGCCCTTCCTTTGTGCTGGCTTTCGGGGCGGTAAAGGATTTAACTATGCTAAAGATTTCCTTACTCTTATTTTGGGCATTTTCTATCTTGCTTTGAAAGAAGTTTTTGTTGGCTGCCTTCACGAGAATGTAATAAGCTTTTAAGGTGTCTTTATACACCTTCCTGTCCTCAGGTAGATAGGATTTACGTCATTTTCGTTCCATTTTTCTACAATTTCTTTTGCTAGGTCTGAGGGAATCGTTAAACCATGGAGCTCGGTGGGGCCGACCTCTTTGAGGAGCGGGAAACAATCGGTACTGCTGCACCAATGTTGGCTCGGAGCCATGAATCTATTGAGAGGGCGTCCGAATCGGGCAGCCAGACAGCTCCGGTGAGGAATGACCGATGGCGTCTGCTAACATCGGGATGGATATTTTATGGAACGTTCTGTAATTAGGGACCCTCTGCCCTGAGTTAGTCCGAGGGGCTGTGGCAGAGTTGGGAATGACGAATTTTAATAGGAGGTGGTCAGACCAGGTAATGGGAAGAGGTAGGCTTACTGATATTTCAAAGTTGTGAAAGATTTGGTCTAGGGTATGGCCCTTCCCATGGGTGGCCAAAGAAATAGATGGAAACATGTTGCAGGCCTGCAGCGTCTCCAACAAGGAAATTGTTTGAGGGTCTTTTCCATTGTCCATATGTATATTGAAATCTCCCAGAATAAGGCAGTTGTTGTATTTTAAGTCCATGGAGGTGGTGGCTGTATTAAGCGTAGTAATAACATTTCCAATTGCACCGGGAGGTCTGTAAATCAGAAAACCAGCTATGCTATGATGGGGGATAAGGTACAGCGGAAGCCTAAGGACTCTGCGCCCTCGATGTTTTCCATCGGGATGGGAGAGCAGTCTAGTTTTTGATTGTAAATTATGGCGACACCGCCCCCTTCCCACTCGGTCGGTCCCTCCTAAGGATTTTATAACCCGTAGGGATGGCCGAGGTGATAGTAGGGTTTGAGGCTTCAGACAGCCACTTCTCAGTGAGAAATAAAAGATCAGGCTGTTCGTCTAACAGTAGGTCATAAATGTGTGGTTCATGCTTTTGCATAGAGCGACAATTTAAAAGGGTGGCCTTTAAGTCCTCTGTTTTCTTATTGTTTTTACACTTATTGTTGCGTGGGAGGATCTTGGGTGCGAGTTTCCTGGACTGCAGGAGAGACCAGTTGCACTTTTTGTATCGAAAGTCTACCTCCAAGCTCGGATCAGCCGCTGTACACTGACATAATGGTAGCCGCCTAAGGCTAAGCAGTTTTTCCCTATTGTAATATAGTGGAAGAAACTCATCGGAGGGGAGCTGGGCAGCATGGCCGGCGCCGGACGCCTCCGGGACGCTGACAAGCGCAGACGGGCATGCTTTTGGCGCGCCAGTGGCGCGCCCGCTGCGTGCATCCGTTTGCATCGGGAATATATAGGCTAATGCCTATGATGCAAACTGGATCGCTAACGCAGCTGAGGAAGCGGAAACTGCGTGGGCGGAAGTGAGGAGCCTGATAGTAGCCCCAGCCCTCCGCACAATCGGTGTATCAGCCGCGGCGGACCAGGACTGGAGGAAAAGCGAGATGCGAATTGGAGCAGCTAAGGAGGTGTAGGCAAGCAGAATAAAGTAAAGTGCAAGTGCGCGTAGGTAGGAGAAACTGTTAAAAAGCACAGAGTAATTCAGCCACACATATACAATTTAAAAAGTATTAAAAACCTAGTAGCAGGGCAGGAAACACTAAATCCTACTGCTGTCAGCTGCACGCGTCCGTTTACATCGGGAATGTATAGGCTAATGCCTATGATGCAAACTGGATCGCTAACGCAGCTGAGGAAGCGGAAACGGCGTGGGAAACAGGGGCTCAAATTGGATCATAAATTCAAAGCTGCTCTGAACAGGGGCCCCCAAAATATGTTTGGCCCAGGGCCCCCAAAATCCTTAAGATGTCCCTGTTTCCCCCGTGCTGGCGCCGTTTCCGCAGCCTAGCGCCAATGCAGGCACCCTTGCACCATGGTGCTAGGCTGCCTGTGTTGGAGGCAGGATTGTTTGCTACACAATGCAGCACACATAGAAAGAGGAAAAGACGAGGATAAATAAACTTGTTTAGCGCTGGAAAATCACTTTAAAGTAACGCAAAGCAGCGCATAGCACTGCTTTGCATTACTTAGCGCCAAGGGGGTGAACCATGGGTGGTGCATGGGTGTTCCCATGCAACCACCTAAGCTTTCTGATGCTAAGCCCTATTTACTTAAAAAAGTAGACAGGGTTTAGCGTCAGAAAATAGCACCCATTTCAAGTAGGCGTTATAACTGTACAGCACACATACAAAGTGGGAAACGGTTTAAAGTTAGTCTGAGCGTAGTATGTTGTACTGGAAGGCTGTCCTTCCAGTACAAAACCTATGCTAGACTCACGCAGACATGCTTGCACTTTGGTGCAAAGGTATGCGTGGCGCACAGCAGCTAATGTCAGTGCCTGCGCTAGGGAGAGGGGAGGAGAGTGCACTATTTCTGTAAATATGGTGCTCTCCTGCTCTCTTCTTCTCACTAAGGGCGGGCGGAGCTGGCGTAGTTCCTCTCCGCGGAGTTCCACGGAGCTTGAAAAAAACTCCGCTCCGCTCCCTCCCCCTCCCAAATTAATTAAAATTTTTTAAAGAAGGCACTTATGCGCAAGACGCACAACGTAGGGTTTTTTCATAGAAGAAGGATGGCAAGGAGCAGGAAGGAGAGCGGCCAGGCAGAGGAGGAGGCAGCCATGCAGGTAAGTGCCTTCTTTTTTATTTTTTTATTAATTTGGGAGGATGGAGGGACTGGCTAACTCCGCTCCACTACAGAGGGGAGTTTTGCCTAAACTACACGTTCGCAACGGAGCGCGGATTAGGCAAAAATCTGCAAACTCCACTGGCGGAGCGGAGTTACCTGCCCGGGGTTAATTCTCACACAGCGCACCACAGCTTTTTTGCCTGCTGTGCTGCGTTGCATGAGATTTTAGTAATTAGTGGCTTAGTGTCAGAATCTGGAACAAAGGCATCTGAACAGCTTCCAATCATCACTACCTGGTGCTTTAACTTCAGGGCCATAATGTAGGCCCCTGTAGCGCCTCTGGTGTAGGGTGGGCCCCACCATTCATGGGGTCCACATTCAGCCTACAGACAATGAATATTTGTGCGTAATGGCAGTCTCGAGGGCCCCTGACCATATTCTGCAGGGTGGCACATCATTTTGTGTAGCACCACTGCTTGACTTTTGTGTGTTTTCAGTTCATATTGATTTGAGAGATGCTGCAAAGTGAAACAGAGGTCATCAGGCTCCTATGACCAGAACATCAGACCCAGCAAAGACAACTACTTACCATCTAGGGATGAATACAAAATGGCGTCCCAGAAACACCTGGAAATTGCAAAGTCTTTACAAACTCTGGGACCAAAATATCTTTCTGGAAAAAGGTAGGAGGATTTACTAATACACGCTATAGCCTTATAGCCCACCGTAGCGGGCTATACCGGCTATTAAAGGCTCGCTCCAGCGTTTTTCGGCTCGGGCCTTTAACAAGGGAGCTGGACTTTAATAGCCGGTATAGCCCGGTTACGAAGGGCTATAAGGCTAGTAGAACATTCTGCCACTAGAGGGCAAAATGTTCTAACAAATAAAACAAAGGCTTCAGGGAGCGCAAGGGGATTGAAATCCCCTCAGGCTACCTGAAGCCTTTGTTCACAGCCACAGCTGTGAACAAAGAAACATTGGAATGTTGGAGCTCCGGGCTTATACCAGCCATTATAAGCCCGGAGCTACTCCATTGTTTTCAATGGAGCTCCCAACATTCCAATGTTCTAATATGTTTTAGTTGCTGCTTCAGATATTATTTCTGACCACTTCATAGTTAACCATGCAGGCAATACACGCACTTCCAAACATGCAGACCCTCGGTTTACAGCAATGTACACTATTTGCACTTCAACATTTCGTTTTCACTTCAATGAGCTACACAAATTACATGCAGATTTATTTTTAGTTCGGAATAATAGACACATCTGAATTAAATTAGCATTTCCCTGTCTACAGAGCTACTGATGGTCATACTTACTTTGTCATGAGGAGCAATCTCTCTCAACCAGATACATTAATTACAGACGCCACTCTAAAACATGCTGTAATATTGTTCCTTTGTGTGGCAAACATCTAGCCAATAAATAAAAAAATTAGGAAAAAAATAATCATGGAAAAAAGAAGTCAGAAGTGGAATGGGAAGAATCACATTATGATATTAACAGAGTCCTTCCATAAGAAACGATATGGGCCATTAGCCATTCTGGTCTTTTAAATATACTAGCAGCATTCAGAGTTACAATTTCGCTCTGGGCAAATACTGGAAGAATAGATGGCTTCCAATTCTATGTAATAATAGATAGCTCTATAACTCTGTACATTAAGCGCTAGCAGAATACACAATTGTCCACTTACAAACCAGTGAACAAGCCGAAGCTTGAAGTACAACTTTTTTCGTCCTTCTTTTCAATCTGTTCTCCTCAAACCTTGGGACAATTCGGCCAAAGCTCATGAGGTGATAATGGGTCCCAAAATAAAGGAAAGATTGTGTCAACTCTCACGTCTAAGGAGTGAACTTATAAGGAAATGTAAGGTTCTTTATCCTGCGATGCTCTCTCTACCCCTTAAGCCCTCTTTTCATATCAACTAACAACGAAACTTGTGGCACAAATTAGCAACCCTGTTTATCAGTTTTAAAACTACTATTTTGCCACAGTGCTCTGTCAGACAGCAAAATTCTTAACAATTATTTTTTTTATTAACCATAGCGCCTTGAAACTTTAATAGACAGACTTGCTGTTCTATTCCATTGCACTTGGTTTATACATTTTAGATATATGTTTGTTATGATTTTAATTAATTGAACAATGCATTTTACTACTACTTTTTCATCACTACCATTCCATGAGCTACAGAGATTGTAATAATAACAAAATGTCTTGCCATTTCATTACAAAATAAAGAAAGAAACAATTGTGCAATAATATCCCAGCATGTGTCTAGTAACAATCGAGCCACAGCGCAGATTCCTTAACTAACTTGATAAAAGCAAATTGCCAAACAACTAAGACATAAACATACCGTCAAAGGGGAGTCGGCAAATAGGAACAACAAATGACTCATTACGTGGAAAAGAAAGAAACAGACTAGAGAAGGAAAGGAAGAGAGAAAGATGAATAAGTTTGCCTACTCTTCAGCTATTCCCTTACACTCACTCGCCATGTGATAAAATTCGGAGCCATTTTATAAACAAATTAAAATTAGCAAATAGTACGAGTCAGCTAATGGATGCCAATATGATAAAACAATGCATGTACAATAATAAAGATAGGCAAAGGAGGCAATACTAAATCACGAAGGCAGACATATAAGACAGTAAGGCGTTCATCCTTCTGCAGGAAAACCAACCGGGTTTCACAGGCAGGAGCTGTCTGTCAACACACACAGCGGCTTGACAGATCAACCTCGTTAAACTCAGGATGTGTCTTGAACTAGCACACAATGAACACAAACAGGAAGGGCAAACAGCCCCACTGACAGATCCGCGGACCCTTATTCCCAGCGCGTTATCTCTCTAATTCCTGTTCAATCAAACCCTTTTATGATGAGTTTACCCAGTCACTAGCCCACTTCCATGGGGCCGTCGGCGGCGCGTTGAAAAGGTCCCCTGTGTTAAACAGAGGTGTCAGCGGGCGGTATTTGTAAGCACCGCGCCCATTCATTAGACACCGCTATTACATTCCAATACATCCGTCACTAGGAGGGGGCTTGCAGGAGCAATCCCGGGCCGCATCTCATAAGATAGATCTGTGTTGGCGGTATTGCAATTTGTTGGTGGTATTGGCTGCACCATCTCAACAGATGTGTGTTGGTGGTATTTGAAATTGTCAGCGGTAATAGCTGTGAGCGGTATATTAAATTATCAGCAGTAAATTGTGCAGTGCTATATGTTAGCTCAAAGTTGCACCACATAATGCATCTCTCTTCGTTGAAAGAGTTTTTTTTAATAAACAGCGCTGCCGATTTATCAACAATTTGCACTAAAGCAAAGTCACAAAGGGTTTGTTTTGGTATTTATTTTCCATCATAAAATGTTATTGTGACAGATTTTTAGGTGGCATGCACCATCGAGTACAATTTTGCCTATTGACAACCTGCAAAAAGTAAGACACTTAAAATGCGTAATTCTGCAGAGATGACACTTTACGCAGGAATCTCATGGGACATTCCACAAGCCCATTGTTTGCAACTTGTTTCATTTGGCGCTAGGATTGCACGCAGAGCCAGTCACACTAGATTAAAAAATCTGGCCTTGTTTGGTAGAATTATTGAGGGTTGTTTCCCCCACACAATTTTCACCCAAAACCTGGTGGAATGCATGTAGGGAAAAATGCAACATTCTGAGTTTTGCAGCTCGAAACAGGAGAAAGAATGCAGTGCTGTCATGTTATTCCCCATTCCAAGGTGCAGAAGTCAGATTGAGGCAGTAAAACCACACAGTAAATATGCACCCAACATTGTTGTTATTCACTGGGTGCTTTATAAGTGTAGCAAAACAACCCCGATATTAATGAGGGCAGAGTTCTTTCATAGTTTTCAAATGTGAGATAAACAAAGGATCCTGAAGCAAAAGATTGTGGGCCACATGTATCATTATTTCAGATAGCGATTAGCTAATTACGATTCTCTGTGAATCTCAGTTAGGTAATCACTATTTGAATGCATGAAACTCCATGACTTTCATCTAGCGTTTCCTAAAGGGTCACAAATCGACCTACCTCATTAATATTAATGAGGCAGGTCGCAATTATCGACCCATTAGAAATCGCTAAAATCACAGGGATGGTGGCTTGCTGGGGTCAGCAGATCACCATGTCTGTGATTGCTTTTAAATAAAGCAATCATTTTTTGAAAATGCAGCCAGTTTTCCTTAAAGGAAAACAGGTTGTGTTTAAAAAGGAAAATCAAAAAGTTTTCTTTCCAGTTTTTAGGAGCAGGCAGTGGTCCGTGGTCCCTGCTCTTAAAAAACATTTTTGCGAACATTCACAAAGGAGACGGGGACCCCTTCCCGTTTGTGAATGGGTTACCACCTGCTTAAAGCAGGTGGTAAAATGCGAATAATTTGCACTGGAAAGTAAATGAAACAAAAAACATTTTGCATTGGATTGCATCACATAGTTGACGCAAACCCAGCACAAAAGGTTTGTAAATCTATCCTAGGATGTTTTAAACCAAACAGCCATGATATGATCTAAAGCACAAACTTAAAGCAAATGGAGGACAAGTACTACCACAAAATGTCCAGCTGCAGTGAGATTACACGTTCACTTGTCGCACTCTTGGTTTGTATCCTGGCATGGCTTTCATAATTAAGATAAGTATGTAAATGTGAACAGGCCAAATTATTCAGTATCTAAGCTAGAAACGGGGCGCTAGAGGGCGCCAAGCAAGATGGCCGCACTTACGTGAGGCTCCTGCTGCCTGGGACACCATCCGCCAGATATCCAGCTCCTACTCCGCTCCATACCACTGAGACTGACACCGTTGTGAAGCGGATGCCATCCGCTGCCTGCTGAAGCCGTTATCCTCCTCAATAACAGCCTGATTCCCCTGGGGGCTGACTTGGCAATTGCGAGGCCCTGGCGACCTAAAATGGCAGCCGCCACTGCAGCATAACCCGCCGCGAAGCGGAGCTGTGGCCGGGGCGCAGCAAGCCACGGCCGCGCCACTACGCCTCCCTCAACAACCGGCTGCTTCCCCGAACTGCCTACGCCTGGCGGGGCACCGACGTCTGGGACGCGGACTGCCGAATAGGAGCGGCGGCCCCGCGCCTGGGGACGCGGGGCTCACCTCTCGGCTCTGACGGCGCAGTGTCTCGAGCAACCGTCCCGGAGCCCAACAGAAGACAGACCACGATTGAGCCGCCCGCGGGGGGACTCACGTCATCGCCTGAGGCCTGATCCTACCACCTCTGGGCTTCCTGCCCGGAACGCTTCGCTGACGCGGAGGCTTCTCTGGCTCCTGGCGCTGTCTAAGGCCCCTCGGGGGTAGTGAGACGCCACACGCGGATTCGCCGGATACCAGGGACTGGGGAGGGCCCCCCGCCTGCCTCCGGTGAGTGCGCCTCGGCGCTGACCCGTTCTCTGCCTGCTGCCATCGCTTATACTCCCCTATCCGCCTCCGCTGCATGGAGTACTGCATGGAACACCTGCGCTGCTTCCCTTGCTAAGATGCGGATCTGTTGTCCTGTGCCAATTTGGCGGCCCCCCGGGGACGGAGGGGGGGCTGCAGCTGCATACTGCGGCCAGGCGGACCTGCCTCACACCACCACGCGGCGAATCCTGATCTCTGGGTGCATGGAGTACTGCATGGAACACCTGCGCTGCTCCCCTTGCTAAGACGCGGATCTGTTGTCCTGTGCCACTTTGGCGGCCCCCCGGGGACAGAGGGGGGGCTGCAGCTGCATACCGCGGCCAGGCGGACCTGCCTCACACTACCACGCGGAACCTACAGCTACGAGGTGGGTCTTAACCCCCCTTACTAACGCCAGCATGCCACCATCGCCCTTGCCCCCCTCTCCGCCTCCGCTGCACAGGAAGCCTGCACTCCCCCCATGCTCCAATCCCCCCAGATCTAACATGGACGGGGACGGTGGCTGACCGCTGTGGGCAAGCGGACCTGCGCCTGGACTGGGCTGCCTCACTCCACCACGCGGTGCATCCTAATCTTCTAGGCCGCTTTGGGAGCTCGCAACTGTGAGGCGGGCCTCGAACCCCCTCAACCCCGCCAGCTCGCCCCTCTGGGACTAATCTGCACTTCTGGCTGGCCCTGCCCTCACTGTAGAGCGCTCTCATCGAGTCCCCAGCTGCCTCCACGTCAATACCCCGGACCATAGTGCCCACCGCCATCGGAGGAGGCCGTCCCTGAGTGCCTCTTCCCGCTGTCTTTCACCACCGTACAGCCCTTGATTCCTGACGTTGGAGGAGACCCCGACAGTCGGGGGTTCGCCGCCTCTCCGCGCGGGCGCTCCCACTACACGGGCCTACGGGGACCTGAGACCCTCTGTGCCGTCTGGGTGCTGGACCCGCTCCAGATAGTGTGAGACTGTCCCCACTTTACCTCCTGTTCACGTGGTGAACTGCACCCTTTCTCCCATTGAACCAGCAGATGACTCCACTTCACCGCACGTAACATCATGGGCCGCACCGATGGCAAGCAACCCAAACTAAATTTCCCTGCTCGCACGTCCATTAGGACGCAGGTGGATATGGAAGACGATCAGCCTGGCGCCTCCGCCCCGGTACAGCCCACCTCCACGGAAGACCTCAAAGCGCTGCTGCTAGTCATCCAATCCAGCTTATCCTCCATAGAGAGCAAGATGGATACCATGAACGCTCCAATGGACGCTCTCACCCATAAAAGCGAGAAACATGAAGAGCGCATAAAGGAGACGGAGCGCCGCATATCGGACCTAGAGGACACTTCCACCTCAACAGCAGAAAAAACGTTAGATATGGAAAAAGTCCTGAAGGTCATAGCCGCGAAGAATGAAGACCTTGAAACTCGCTCGCGGCGGAACAACCTACGGATCCTAGGCGTGCCGGAATCCACAGCCACAGGCAAAATGGAAGAATTTGTGGAACGCATGCTGGCGACCGCCTTTGGGAGAGACGCCTTCTCCACGGTCTTCATCATAGAGAGAGCGCACCGATCTCTGGCCCCTCGTCCGGTCCCGGGCACACCGCCCCGTCCCATCGTGGCGAAACTACTCAACTACAGGGACCGGGACACTGCACTCCGATGGCAAGGGAACAAGGAAAGGTTATCTTTGAAGGCAACAAGATCTCCCTGTATCCAGACTTTACCTTGGCCGTCCAGGAAGGACGCCGCAAATTCATTCCAGTGAAGAAAAAACTGCAACAACTGAACATTGCTTACGCCATGTTATACCCAGCGCGCTTAAAAGTCACCCACCTGGGGAAACAGCACTTCTTCACTAACCCACAACATGTCTACGACTTCATCAAGACCCTGCCCAGAGAGACCGCGGGGCGTGCCTCCCCCCACAACAACTCAAACGGAGGTGGCAGCACATCGGATGTCGAATAATGGCTCCTCATAGCACTAAGACTGCAGACCTTACCATCATCTATGCGGGGTGTGAGTACTGTCCCCCTTTTCCTTTTGCACTGAGACACTTACAGGCCTCAAACTAGCGGGCCGGGCGGACAGTGGTACATCTCCCCCATGCATACCCCTGGTCTTCAGTCACAAAGACACTATTTCTCAACTAGGACGGGGCGGGCGAGCCCCTATTTCCTATATCTCCCATGCACCCTCACCTCTGCGAGGAGTTACTGGTTTGCCCTCTAGATGCTACCCACTTGGGGAACCCCCATGCTGTTTTGGTTGCCTGTTTATGGGACCCAACCTCCGCCCTCCCCTGTTGGGAGCGGGAGGCAAGGGATATTGGGGGTGGGATGGGGGGGTTTGCGACACAGCAGGATTGGGCTGCTGATGTGGGTGGGGGTAGGGGAAGGGTTTGGGGCATGCCACTTACCACTGACGTAATCGACTACCTTATGGACTGGATAGACATTCTGCACGACTCATATATACCAATCCTCTACATGCCTCTGACAGACAGCCATGGAAAACCGACCTAGCCTACCCAAATACAACTTCTTGACCTGGAACGTGAGAGGTCTGGGAGACCCTCGCAAACGCCGTCACATTCTCTCTTATCTAGATCGACACAATATACACTGCGCCATGCTTCAGGAAACGCACCTCAGCCCCACCGCTCCTACAACTTTTGCGTCTCGCTGGGCGAGCTCTAGGAGCTTTTCCTCTTACTCTAACTATCCACGCGGCACAGCTATATTGATTAAACATACGCTAGCTTACACCTCTATTGGATCCTATTCTAACCCACAGGGACGCTATTGTATTCTATGGGGCAGACTGGCTGCACAGTCCATCACCCTCGTCTCATGCTATGGGCCAAACGTGGACGACGCTGAATTTTTCCCCATACTGTGGGGCAAAATCCTCGCGATTGATTCAACACACATAATATGGGGAGGGGATTTCAATGTCACCCTAGACCCAACTCTAGACCGTTCACATCCATACCCCCATCATTATTCCAATGCGCACCACGCCCTCAATCAAATAGTCACTGACCACGGCCTTGTTGACGCCTGGCGCACACTTCACCCCCACGACAAAGAGGGATCCTGCTTCTCCACGGCCCACTCCTCCTGGTCTAGAATCGATAGCTGGCTCCTCTCCCTGGGATTAACTCCGTGGCTATCTTGGGCCTCCCATCTCCCTCGCACTTATTTGGACCACTCGCCGGTACTCATCACACTTGGACCCCCTCATGAAGAAGCGCCTTACCTGTCCTGGCGGCTACCCCCGCAGAACCTTCTTGACCCTGTATTTAAATCCGAACTTGAGCAGGAGATAGAAGAATTCTTCCCCCGAAACGAAAACTCAGTCACGCAGTACTCCGTGGTGTGGGAGGCCTTCAAGGTCATGGTACGCGGCATCTGCATTGCCAAAGGCGGAGGCGTTCTGGGAGATATCCGTTCCACACTACGCAAACTAGAAACCGAGCTTAAACACACGGAAGCCCAACTGCAGAGCGCTCCCTCCCCGACACTACAGTCGCGACTGAGAGACCTTCTCAGTGAGTATCAGGAGACGGCGGAACGGGAGTGTAAATTTAGGGGGAAATATCACCAGGCGCAACGTTATGGAGAGGGTGAAAGACCAGGGAAGGCGCTCGCGGCTTTAATCCGTCCACCCCGATTTTCCAATACTGTCCTCGAAGTTGAAGATGGGGATGGCTACATGCGTAGAGACACCCCTGAGATTGCAGCAACTTTTAGAACCTTTTACAAAACCTTATACACCTCACAAAGATCTCATCCCATCGATTTTACCCCTTTTTTCGAGGACACTGCGATTGCTTGGCTTGGCGACACGCAACGGGAATTCCTTCTAGCGCACCATGAAGATGAGGAGATCATCGCTGCTATAATGCAACTGCAATCGGGGAAAGCCCCAGGCCCTGATGGCCTCCCGGTTGAGTTTTATAAAACCTACTGCCACTTACTTATCCCAATCCTACGACATGTTTTTGAGGAAGCCCGTGAAACGGGCATTCTGCCCCAAACAATGCGGGAGGCACTTATAATCTCCATCATGAAACCCGGGAAACCGACCACACAATGCGATTCATATAGGCCCCTTTCCCTTATAAACGTAGACGCCAAGATTTTAGCCAAATTGATTGCAAACCGAATTAGCCCCCTCATGACCGTCCTAGTCCTTCCTGACCAGTCTGGGTTCGTACCAAGCAGAGGCACATCTCATAATCTGCGTACCCTGTTTGCCATCCTGCAGGATATTGACCCTGACACCAATGTGGTGGCGGTCTTCCTTGACGCCACCAAAGCATTTGACACCCTAGAGTGGTATTACCTGCCGTACGTGCTCCAGCGTATGGGCTTTCCCGGCCCCTTTTTGGCATGGATAAACCTGCTATACACCGGTCTACAGGCAAGCAGCCTTGTGAACGGCGTACGCTCCTCTCCCTTCACGATAGCCAGAGGCACCAGACAGGGGTGCCCTCTCTCGCCCCTCCTCTTTGCCCTGGCTATTGAGCCTCTGGCTGCAAAAATCCGCCAACATTACCGGGACCACGCCCTTATATATCCCAATAGACAAGTTCTTGTATCTTTATACGCTGACGACCTCACTCTATACCTCCGCAATCCGGAAGACAGCCTCAACCCTATCCTACGGCTGTTCATCCTTTTTGGCAGACTGTCTGGGGTAAAGATCTAAGCTAGAAACAAAAAGTCAGCTAAATATAACAATTAGGGATGGTAGTTAGAACCCCCGGACTGCCCTTTAGAACCCTGGCACTGCCTTTACTACTCATGGTCTCAACTCTTTGTCAGCCCAACACACTGTCGGTATTTTCAAGCAGAGTGCGTTCCCTACCCTCATCCATCAAATAAGAGCCTGTTGATGGGATAATAATGGGTTGGATGGTCAACCATGTGATGCACTTGGGGTTCAAAGAATATGTGATTGCGATGTCAGTTCTGCTATCTGTGGCATTTTGGCATATTGACACTTGTTGGAAGTGGAGGTCCTTATCGCTTACCGCCGCCACAAAATGCTAGAGGCGTGCGTCCCCGACCCCTCGCTTCAACGTTAGCCTAGGTAAGGACACCGTCTGAGATAGCCCTGCTCACCCCCTTAGTAGCTTGGCACGAGCAGCCAGGCTTATCTCCAAGGCACGAGTGTTCACTATGTGCAACCACGCTCACAGTAACCCCATGATGTCATCACAAATAGACTCCACACGAGCATTGATAAAATGAGTATAATCTTTATATAAGAAATTATACGATACGACCACATGATACAAAATCAATATATATAAGAATGGGTAGTATTCTTTCCGGTGGGTTGGTAGGTTCTAATCCCAACCACCGCTTCTAACCAACAGTTAAGCTCTTTTCTAACCATTTCCCAAAAGGTTAGGCAAGTTGTATTGCTAGAATAACACACGTTGCAAAAGGAAACAATACTGCAATGCGTAACGATATTCTCTTATACTGTGCAACAGAGAAACAATGCCATACGTAGCCCCACAATCATGTACTTTGCAATTGAAGGAATAATGCAATGCGTATCACCACCAGCATGCCCTGTACCAGGAAGAAACAAAGCAATGCGTCAAGCTACAATCCTGTGCAGTGCAATGAAGAAATAATACATTGTGCCACGTTCTACTCAGATACTGTGCACTGATGAAATCATGCAATGCGCCACGTTACAATCAGGTAATATGCAAGGAAGAAATAACGCAGTGCGTAGCGCACCAAGCATAAAATTCGTTAGGCACAAATGAGGTCAGGCGTCATACGACAGTTCGATAGTTCGTTAGCAGCAATAATGCAAAAGTGTAATACGACAGTTTTACGTGCTCCGTTAACAGTGCCCCCGTTATGGATCAAATGATGATACAGAAAGTACTACTTCCCACTCCGGCACCAGTACTGCCCCGTCTTGGGTCAGCACGGGCCGGGATCCAAGCCGAAGCAACAGCTTGTGCAGCTGACGGAAGCGGGAGGCCGAGAGAGTGTCCCTCCGGGCCCGCACCCCACCCCACCCCAGGTGTTGATCCACGTTACCTGGGGGGGCGCGATCCCACTCTCCTCCCCGACGTCAGTGACTTGGGTCTTGATCCAGAACTCCGTCACGGGTTGCGGCGAACTCGGGCCGGCGGCTCAGCTCTTCTGTGGCTGCCAGTCCGGGCCGCTGCTGATTGACTCCGAGGGCCCCAATGACTTGGCCCTCACTCCGGCAGTCTCAGTCCACACCGAGACCCGCCCTCAGCACTGTGGAGACTTCACTTCAATTCGGTGCACACCCTCACCAGGCACTCCTCACCAGCACCTCAGGTTGCACTTCGACACGCACACCGCGCGACCGAGACTCGCCTCTTCTACGGTGCTCACGACGATCCGGCGCTCTTCACCAACGCTCCGCTTGCACCTCAACAAGCACCCTGCGCGTTCGAGCCTCGCCTCTTCTCCCGGTGCACACGATGTCCAGACGCTCTTCACCAACGCCCTGGCTGCACCACGACACGCACTCTTGCGCGTCCGAGTCTCACCTCTTCTCCCGGTGCACACGATGTCCAGGCGCTCTTCCCTAACGCCCTGGCTGCACCATGACACGCACCCTTGCACGTTGGAGACTCACTTCTTCTTTTGGTGCCTACGAGGCCCAGGCGCTCTTCACCAACACCCGGGCTGCACCACGACACGCACCCTTGCGCGTCCGAGACTCACTTCTTCCGTTGGTGCACACGATGTCCAGGCGCTCCTCACCAATGCCCTGGCTGCACCACGACACGCACACTGCGCGTCTGAGTCTCGCTTGTTCCTTTGGTGCACACGAGGCCCAGGCGCTCTTCACCAACACCCGGGCTGCACCACGGCACGCACCCTTGCGCGTCCGAGCTTTGCCTCGTCTCCCCGTGCACACCACGACCAGACGCTCCTCACCAACGCCTTGGCCTGCACCACGACACGCACTCTGCACGTCTGAGACTTAGCTTACTCCTGCGTGCCCACGATCACAAGGCACAACTTCTGAGGGTCTCAAGCGGCCAAAAAGCACGCGCACACCGCGTTGCTTGGGACTTCTCCGGAAACTTTTATGATCCTGTATTGCCAAACAGGGAGTCAGCTCACCTCGGGCCCTTGGGGTTACAAGACACAGCACAAAGCACAGTCTTCTTCAAGCAGGGGGACCCAGCGCCTCCAAGCACAGTCCCAACAGCCTCTTCCTTAGTTAGAACAGCAAACTGCAGACCAGCCCCAGATCACGAAGTAAGGATTGATCTATCCACAGCAGTCTCTTCAGTTGTTCCTTCTTTAGCAGAGGTTCCTCTTGACCACAGAATGGGTCCAAGCCTTTTCAGTCTCAATCCATATCTGTTTCATTCCAACGTTCAGGGGCTTCAGCTCTCATAGTTATACCCCTTAATGTCTTTGAAGTTTGTATGTGCTCAGGGGTCCCTGACCCCTCCCTAAATCAACTCTGGGTGTCTCCCTCCCCGTGTCACCTCTCTCCCTTTGATACTGGGGGTCTGGTTCCTTAATCACTCAGCAGGAGATGGGTCAATTGGTTTATAGCACCAGCCCAGGCCTTTTCACCTCCCGGGCTTCTCCTCCCCCTACTCTCCAGATGCAGGGCAGCCTGGTGCCATCTCAACCCCTCCCTGGGTCAAGACCTCTCCAAGTTCCTCTCACCTTTCAGTTCCAGACAGACAATCCACATTTCAGAGACACACAGAAATGCTCAGAGCACAAACTCAGCCACTTTCTAAAAGAGTGGCTTATAAACACACAGTGACAAAACCACCTTCACAGAAAGATGCATTATGACACTGTGAGTTCATACATACCAAACTTCACCTCTCCATTATAAACTGACAGGAAACTAGGCTAACAAATACAACACCCAGCCTCCCCCATTCTGTCCTATGGGCAGAATGGCCTTTCAGCAGTGAAAAACGAAATGGAGAGTTTTTCACTTTCAGAACATAACACACACCTCAGTTTATGTTCTGCCTTTTACCTACACTGCACCCTGCCCAGGGGTTACCTGGGACCTACCACAGGGGTGCCCATGTTTATGTAAAAGGGAAGGTCAGGCCTGGCAAGTGGTAGCACTTGTCAGTACAACATGCTAACTTAGCATTCTGCGCGCAGGCGCTACACTGAAGGCCTGAGTTCCCTTCTCTGCGCGCCCTTGCATTACTAGCCCTTGCACACACAGTGCACATCACTAGGGACTTTTACTAGTAAGGCAAACATACCAATCATGACCAACCAATCACCATTACATTTTACATAGGGAACTCCTGTACTTTGACACTGATCAGCAGTGGCAAAGTACCCAAAGCATCTAAATTGGCATCTCTAGGTCAGGAAAACGGTCTAGGGGGAAAGCAAAAAGTTTAGGGAACTTTAACCAAAAAGGCCAAGTCCTACAACACTCATGCCGATATGCTCTTCAAATTCCTTTCTAGGTTTCGCCTGCACAGCGCTTGCGCCGTGCTTGAGAAATCTATTGTTTTTAATATAAACTTAAAAGGGACTTACATCCTACCTCCTCTCTTTCCTGGCTTCTCATTGGTTCCTGTGCGTGCACTTAACTTTCCTCCATTTCTTTTGGCTGTATTATATTTTCCTTCATTAACCAATGCTTGTTCCTCGTCTGCTTCTCTTATCAGTTTCCCGCTGTCGAAATACTGTTAACATCCACTTTGGTGGAACTAAATTTTCATAAAGTTTTGTTTTTTACTCTTGCAGCATATTTATATAGCAATTTATCACCCAGAGAGATTAAGTGATTTGCATAGAATCACAGGATGTTGCGCGGCGCCGCTGAGACTAAAACCAGGATCCCCAGCTCTCGAGTCAGAAGCTCTGACTGCTGCGCCACATCCTCTCCACTCCCATGTTATCTGTCAGGGAGCTCTTCCCTACTCCCGGACGATGATTGATGAAAACAGCTCTTTATTCATTACATAGGTGAAACGGATGCATTACCAACGCTTGTTTTTTCCTTTTCCCTCTGTTTTTGGAAAAGCGCGGACTATAAGGAAGCGCGCCATTAGGACACGGGACCCCGGGTTCCCGGCCACGCCCTCGTGGCTCCTGACCAAGGGATTGGGCAACGCTAACGGCAGGAATTACTTCCGGGGCAAAGACGTGATGTCACTTCCGGCTGGGGTCGGCAATGAGGGAGGGAGGAGATGCCAGGGGCCTATTTAGGGCACCTTGCCCAGGCCCTCGTCCTCTCTTCCTTACGGCGCCGGCCCCGTGTGCAGGGGACTCCTGTGAATCTCCCACCCACCCATCCCTTGGAGTTAGAGCTTGGGAAGGTGTAGGAATGTGAACTAAGAGTGGCGGTAAGGAGGCCACATAAATTGCCTTACATTGTTAAGGGGAGTCCTCCTGCATACTCCCTAGGCCAGCACTCAGGGGGAGAGACGGTAAGCTCAGCCCAGAGAGAATGGAGACACCGGCTGGGGGCAAGGGCGCCAGCTTACAATCTAGGGCATGGGGCTGCGGCCCCTGGTTATACCCTACGAGCCCCCTTGGGCAGCCTGGTGGTGGAGGGGTGGGCCCCTAGGGTGTCAGACAAGGTCCAGATGACAGGGGCTCACCTCTCAAGGACACAGGTGTGTTGCGCCTTGCATGGTTCTCAGTTAGGGGGCGCGAGCCAGAAGGCCCCTTAGTGCTGGAGCGATAGAGAACATTCTTGGTATATAAATTAAGTTCTGTCATTTCTGCTGATGGATTATGATGTTATGATCAACATAAATGTAAATATGGTTTAGAGATTGAATTTGATAAATCTATATCTTATGGAATTTTGAATTGTATTGGTTATATATTGTCATGTTTATGTGTGATGGTTTGTAATAAACATGGCCTCTTTTACCCACAGCTCTTGTCGTCAAGTATTGATTTGTGGGTTTGGATGGGGGCGGTGCCGGGAGCAACCTGGGGGGTCCGGGTCCTATATGAAGATATATTTCTATGGACTAAGTGGCAGGGCATCTAAAATTGCCTGCTACCATGATTGTCGGATAAGTCTTGGATGGTGCATCCAATTGTGCGTTATTTATATCACAATTACCAGTGCAGCCTCATTTAATTTTTTGTCTGAATCTGTTTATTGATTTTGGTTTTGTAGGTTGTTAAAAATTTGTACAAACAACAAGATATGCTCCAGTTATATAGACAGTAGGGTGCCCAGAAAGCTGAGCACCATGGTGTGTTACAAGTGGCGTTTTACACAGTAGGGAAGTACCAAAATAATTTTAAGCATACAAAAGCATGCAGGAGTCAGCCAGACTGTACACAACCACATAGGATAGAAGATGCAATACGAACATAGCAGCCCATCAAAGGGGCCAATAACATGTGCATCAAAATAGGGTAAATGATTCCAGTTTTGAGTAATACAACAATTTTCAAGAAAAAGCCCAATCCCACGGCCCCCCCCCATCCTGCACTCACATCATGGTTGGTCAGGAGAACACACGGTTACACTAGTCAACATTTAAGGTTTGGGCCTGGAACAATGTGAACAGGGAAAGGCTAAGTGCCCCGTGGATATCATGTGGTTAAAGGGGGGTCCTGAACATCTACTGCTCCCTCCCCACATTACCAGTGCATCCTCATGGTCCTGTCCTTCAGAGTACATCCAATAACAGCACAAGTTATGTAATGGCAGAGCTATATGTCAGCATACATTGCATTACTTTATTGACGTCACCCTGACAGGTTAGATAGTTGCTTTTTTTTCTTTGCATTTATAAAGATCGAGCAGCTGCTCCAACCGGAGCATCCTGGCGCTAGTTGCAGGTACATGTAAGAAGAGCGAAGACCACCCAGTGGCGTAGCTAGGGGGGGGCGATGGGGGCGGACTGCCCCAGGCGGCACGAGTTTTGGGGCGGCAGCCGGCCCCCCTTCCCCCGCTCTTACCTGCGGCCGCAAGAATCGGCCGCGACCGCTACCAACCCCCCCCGCTCTTCTATCATTTTGCCGAGGGCGGCAAACGCAGGGGCCGCCACGGGCAGCCTAAGGCCTAGCTAGCTACGCCCCTGAGACCACCTATTTCCATTTCAGATAAACGGGAAGGAAAATTCAAATTTCTTTAAAGAGATGGGATTTTAGAAGGCCTTTGAACATAGCTTCTGATGATGTATTGCGAAGGTAGTCAGGAAGCCAGTTCCACAGTTTTGGCACCAGAAAGAAGAAAGCTCTACCTCTGGTTCTGGTTTTATAGATTCTCAGAATACATTAAATATTTTGGTAGGTGGTTTGTAGATTTCTGTGGGGCTGTTACCTTCTGATCTTGTCAAAAAGATGGACTGTTCAATGCCTGGAGAGCGCCAGCCAGGGTCTCTGATAACCTGGTGGCCGCTCACCAAAGGTTAAATCACCCCCTCATTCTGAATATTCACAGGCTTGCAGCACAGTAACACGTGGTGCATTTCAGCACTCATAAAACCCTGTAAGTTTTTATCACAGCTATCTCAGTTGAGTTTAATATTCCATATATTTGCATAGAAATTGTTTCTGTGTTTAAAAATCTAAGCACTAATTAACAAACTAATGTCCAAACTTTCATCTTCGGGCACCACTACTACAAAATCCATAGAATTAACCTGCATGGGCTCAATTAATAATGTCAATGTCGCCTTGCAGTGCCTTACATAAGTGCAATAAAAATTACATGAATCTACAACAAGCAAAAATATGTAATGGACGACACAGCTGCAGCCACCATTTTGATCATTAACTAACACAGGCAGCACCATATCAGGCAGTGTGCTTCTGGACTACAACAGCATTTGGTACTGTTCAAAATAAACTGATTTGGCACACTTAAAAAATCTGTCATGTTGGGATCCCCTTTTCCTTATAAATACCATGGCCCACACTCAGAAAGCCACACTAATTTTAAAATAAGAAAAAAGGGGGTTGTTAGACATATTAAGAGCCTGATTTAATTATTCGCGGAGAGGGAACTCTGTCGCAACAGAGACGCAGTTTCCTTCCCGGCAAGACTAGAGTCTGCCCGCCAAATTTAAATGCGAACGGACCATTATTTGACGATGATGGAGACTGCTCTGTCTCTGATTCTCTCTTTTATTCATGAGTGAAGTCTAAAATCATCTAAATTAAAGTCCGAACTAAAGAGGAAGGTTTCAAAACCTAAAAGGATCTAAACAATCAAGGGAATGCAGAAAATGAGTTAAATGCAGAGAAGTACGCGAAGGTATGGGATGATGTCAGCATTTCAAAAGCTCAGTCAAGAGTCTGCCTGGGTCAGGGAAATGAGTGTTTAAAGTAAGCCACGCTCAGTAAAGGTTTAAAGGGAGTACGCATAAAGGTCTAAACCTCTCAAAGTCCAAAGGAATGTGGGGGTAACCTTAAACAGTGTGTGCTCCAGTTATTTCCACCAGAATCTCTAAAGTAGCATCCCTCTGTTTCCATCATCAGGGGCTCCATTGTCCTTCCATTTTCAAGTTGTGAGTTGAAACAGCAGCAATTTCTCCCACGAAAGACATGGGAACGGCACTGTGTTTTGTCACCTGTAAGCCCTTGCAACATTAATAAATAAAGACTTTCAGTTGACGCTCTATCTCTCCATGTTCCTTGTCAAGGTTTTCTTCTCAGGCTCTCTCTCTGTCACTAGTACAGTGCTGTGTATATTCTCAACTAACAAACCATGTGAATCGCACCTGCAAAGAAAAGGCATGCAAGCAAAAAATGGAAAACAGCATTTCATGCAGAAAGGAATACGGGCCTACCAATCTCAAGTTAGCATGTTAAATCAATGGTGAAAATTTAAAATGCATGTGCACATTCAACTTACAAATAAATGTAAAATGTCAGTACATTAGGTATACGTTACACATTGCATACAGATAAAATCTTGAGTATGTGTGTATGAGTATGACTAAGAACTACATTTAAATGCAAATATGGAACATTAGTGCGCACATGTCATAAATCTATTGTTGTTTCTCAAGTAAATACATTTTAATAATGTGAGGATTATTTATATCAGATTTCTAGAAAATATATCATTTAATACAGTTAAGGTACACAGTATTTATGAATTCTCTAAATCTACAGTGAATGCATTATAATAGTGATGTCAAGTGCAACACTTACATTAATATCATTAGACCACACAGAAAACAGGTGCTAATTGCACGATGTATATTGCGTATTTGTGACGTGCAAGGGTGAAGCTAAAATTACGCTGCTTCAATAGAGCCATTTTTGGTAAGGGGCACTGAAAAGTGCTCAATGCCCCCCTTGCCATAGGAGAAAACTCCCATGGTGAGGGAGCACTGTTTTTTTATTTTCAAAAAGAAAATCCAGCTTTGGGATTTTTAATTTTTTTTAAATAAAAAATAAATTGTAAGTTTGCTGTATGGCTCCTTTATGTTGAAGGAGCGAGCCGTATGGCAAAATGACAATGCAGTAACATTGCTGGAAGTTTTCGCTGGGCCGGCGGACTTTTCTAAATTTGGACATCAGCACCTCCGCCTGGGCGGCGGAATAAATTATTTCATCACACTGGTGGAGGACGGTTGACCGCTCAAATTTAAATTGAGCCCTAACTCACAGGTTTTATGCAGTGTGTGCATGTCGTGAGTTTTGTTTTTGCATGCATTATATCCTTCAGGGAAGACCTGGTGGACAATGCAGCGTTAAGAAGGCAAAGCTTTAAGGGTAATACTGTGAGGTAAAACTAGTTGCTCAGACCATCTCTACATGTTATTGCACATTGCACATGGAAAATCTCCTAACTGGTTGCAAAACCCATGTCGATACAATTTACAGTGCTTAATTTGAGCCGGTGCAGCAGATGAGGCCCTCCAGGCTATTATTTGGGAACTGGGACTTAACCATTTTGACCCAAAACAAGTAAGAGAAAATCAGAAAAGGGGGAAAGGAGAAAGAAAAAGCCAGAAAAACAGTGGCAATGGGAGAAACAAAGGATGGAAAGGAAATCACAAGGGCGCAATATAGGAACAAGGAGAGTATACTCATGGATGAAAGAGGCATGATATGAAATACATTCTAGACTGTGGGCCCAGGTAACTTATTCTTATAGGAATTAAGCACTGTTTGTGAACCCGATTTCTGCACAGCATTCGAAATGAGGCTGCATGCATTACCTGTAGTCAGTTACTTTAAAGTTTATTAAACTTAAAAGGTACAGAATACGAAAATTTCCATTGTAATTCGATCTAAAAGAAAATACAAATTTATACAAGATAATAACGCACAGTAAAAGTATATTAAACTTAAAAGGTACAGAATGCGAACATTTCCATTGCAATTCGATGAAAAAGAAAATACATATTTATACAAGATAATAACACACAGTAATACGATCGCCCAAAGGGAAAATAAAGTACAGAAATATCAAAATGATAGTATTATAAAAAGCGGCAGGTTTTTTAAAGAAGTTAGAAAAAAAGATGACAACAGGAAGAAAGCGTATGATTTATCATTAAAGCTCTTTGATCGGATCAGGTGCTTTAGGGGGGGATTATGGCAGTCAGCTTAAATTGCAAGCCCCAGCCAGCCTGGCGGAGTGATCCGGTGACTATCAACAGGCACTACTTGAAAGACCAGGGCACCTTAATGTGCCTGTCAACCACAACTGCTTTCGGCAACACATTCAGGAAATAAAATGGTTGTTTGATTAATATTGTTATTCACTTAGGAATAATTAAGAACTTAAGGAAAAACATCACAAGAAGGATGAAGTGGTGTGGGTTACAGAGTAGATGCTCTAATTGCTTTTTTTATCCAAGATAAGAGGGCACATTCATCCACAGGCCATATTTATACAGATGTGCAGAGGGTTTCCTTCATTAAACTGTCCCCATAAGAGCTCTATTGTTTTGGGTTGGAGATGAGGACGGAAGGCTCTAAAACTTTGTAATTTCTCTCACCAAAGACCTGATATTAATGGTTATACTGGGAAAAAAATGCTTTAATTACCTTTTACAAACAAGGTGGCCCACCACAGCCATTTGCAGTAGGTTGAAGGTCACGAGATCAGACACTGGCATGGTAGACCCTGCCTTTGTCACTCGGAGGTCAGCAACTTGAGTACTATTAATTTGGGTAATAGTAACACCTGTTGTTTGCAGCACTTAGAATACGGCAGAAGTGCAGTATGATGTGCTATATGAAAACAAGTTATTACTAATAATTTTCTACAGCTGGCTCCATCAACTTCCATTAAATAGCTGTATTTTTAAATCGAGGTTCTAACTACTTTTTTTTTTAGGAAACAGAGAACCAGAGGGGTGCAATGAAAATGCATCAGGAAACTTTGCCTATTGCTTTGAAAACAAAACTCAGCGGGATCTTCATTATTTAGGGGCCAGCAGTTGTAATAGCTGTGATACCTGATTACCATTCTAATCACTGGCCTCATAGGTGGCTAAATTGGTGCCTAGAGAGGCAACTCAGCCTTTTGTGCTTTGGAGCTTGACTTCCTTGTTTTATGTAATGGTGGGCATAATTCGTGTGATTTGCTCTAGTGTAATTATACAAAATCAAAGCGAAATTACAAGAGATTATGCAAATTATGAAAGGAGCGTAACCCAGTATTTAGTGCTATTTTCTTAGAGCAAAAAGCACCCTTGTGTGCAAAAGTTACCTGGCAATGCATTTTGTGCTATGAAAGTAACACTAAATGCAAAAGAACATAAACAGCAGCAGCCAGCAGCTTTCGCTAAGTTTGTTGTTCCTGTGCTCTTGAGGCCCTGTTTTTGTGCCAAATAACTCATAATTACTTCAACGGTTGTAATTGCATAATTTTTGGTAATTTCACATCAAAAGAGTAACGTGAAATTACTGAAATAACTCTGGCGGAATTAAGATTTTACCCAGACCTAGTTTTCGGCACACTTTTTAACTATAGCAATAGTGAATAATACTCTATTATTCGCTATGACTGGACTAAACAAGGATTGGAAATGCAATCAGTCTCGCATTTGTTTGAGTTAGGTCGATTGGCATGTATATGTCAATGTCTTTTACCTATGTGTTATGGAGTGTATGCATATGGTGTGTAGTGGAATCATGTGGGCTGTATTGGATTAGTTAGTTGTGTAATGTGGAACTGTGTGGTGTGGAGTGGATTTGTGTAGTGGAATTATGCGGCATGGTGTGCTGTGCAATTATGTGGCTAGTAATTATGTGGTATTGAGTGTACTGGAATTATATGGTGTGGGATTGTGTATTAAGGAGTGTAATTATGTGGAATGGTATTTTGTGTTGTGGAGTGGTATATAGTGGAGTTTAATTAAGTGATGTGCTGTTGAATTTTGTGGCACGATGTGGAATTGTGTGGTGTGATTTAGATGCATGTGGTGTGTTGTGCAATTGTGTTGTTGAGCTGTATTATGTTAATTTTGGTGTTGAAATATGTGGTTTGGATTGGAAATTTGTGGAGTTGAATTGTGGGGTGTGGAACTGTGTGGATATCTTTGCATTTTTGGTGACAATAAGTAGGAGCTAAGCTCCAGATCTGTGTGTTTGGGTGTTAAAAAAAATGAAAGAGTGTTAGAGCTATTGGCCTTGTAAATGTAAATGTCTCTTACCTATGTGTTATAGATTGGAGTGGATGTATGTGGTGTGCAGAGGAATTATGTGGGTTTTATTGGAATTGTTAGTTGTGGAATTGTGCAATGCAAATAACATGCCAGTATGATCTTCCACTTGCAGTAGCAAAAGCCCTCTTTGAAAAGCCTGCAAGCGTTTTGTTGCTATTGGCCACTGTTGCAGTGAGGTTGCTATGGAAGAGTCAGTTTAGACCGGCTGTGGGAGTCATAGCAATATGTTTCTATTCTGCTAAGGAGACTGGTGCACGAGATAGTAATGTGAGTTCCACCATATACAAAGCAGCCTCCACTGAAGACATCACAAGTAAGATCTGAAAGGCTACAATTTGGGCATCATTGCATATTTTCACCAAGCACTATAGAGTGGCTATTGACACGAGGACTGAAGCGATCCTTGAAAAGCCATCCAACAGCATGTTTCCTATTGATCCCTTCTCAACTCACAATTGCAGAGATTTAATGTTGATTAGGATAGAATTTGATGAGGGGCAACCTGTACACACCATATGGTGAAAAGCTACTTAGCTGTGGATGTCGAGCCCAATCTTTTGATATTTGCATATGACCACTTGACCATAGAGGACTAATGTGCAGTCCTAGACAGACTCTTCACACTGACAGATAATATTAAACTATAGGAACGGACCATTCATTTACAATCGCTTCATATAGCCTAAAGATTCAACGAGTCAAACTACATATTAAAGTGGGTTTTGAACATGCAGCTGTGAGCAAGAACCCTGGGTTGAATCAGAGTTCAGTCTTATCTCCCCTACATTTTTCTACTGACCATCATAAAGATATACCGGCCTCTGGCAATGGGACAAAAGAGATGAGGAAAGGTGCAAGTAAGAAAGTCAATTGCACATAAGGTAATCAGCAATTGTTCCAGTGCAGCAAGGGCTTTTGTTATACTACCTTGGCACAGCTAGCAAAAGACCACCATCTGGGGTGCATATGTCTCAAGGCCTGTGAATGTGTTGCCAGTACCATCGTGGAATTGAGCAAACCAGGAGTTATCATCATCCACGTCTCATGCGCTCTCAAATTTCTCCAAGAGGTAGTGGTTTCCAGCCCCTCCAGAGAACCCTCGCAGTGGATTGAGCTAGACCCCTTTCACCACATCTTCATGATATGAAACTTGGTATAGAATAAGGAAACATACACATTACAGTTTAGTGACAGAGAAGGGGAAGCAATTCCTCATGCATGCTGCAAAATAGAGGGCTATCTGCATCTTCAGTGTCCCAACACGTGGTGCACTAAAAACAAAGCAGTGTGGGTGGCGATCCTCTAACAAATGAACACAGAGAATACAAAACCACCAGTCAAGTGCGAAGTGTCAGGAGTTAGGTTAAAAAAACCTTTTGGCCATGAAACAATGTTCAACGGTATTTTAAAGCTTGTGAATCGGTCAACCAGGGGCTTTCCAGCAAGTAAAAAAGAAACTAAGTTTAGTCAATGTTGGGAACGAGACAAGCAAACCACAATGGACGATAAACAAGCGTCCTGTGATTGTGCACAAATAATTTAACCTCCCTGTGCCTGGAAAAAGAATGTGTCCATTTGTAATGTAATTGGTGGTCATGTAAAGCTCACTGATCCCTTCAGGTCGAGTTTGCACTATATAACACTGCAAAGAAAAAGCAGTATTGTGAGAGGGGTGAGTGGGGGGTGGCCGGGTGGGCGGCAGCCCGGGGAGATTAAGTGGTGTCAAAGGTGCAAAGTACAAAAAAAGCAGTGTTTATGAGATGGTGAGCACGAGGAGATTAAGTGGTGGCAGAAGCTTAATAAACACCGAAGCAAACAGCACAGCAAATGAAGCGCCAGCCACAAGCGTTTCATGAAGCCCATGCAGGATGTGAATAGAACACTTATCAGGGGCAGAGGCAGGCCAACAAAAAAAAGAGTGCTCTCGAAGTTTCGGAAATAACCTGAAAAGTAAAAGCACATGTAACAGGGGCAGTCCTCATGGCAGCACACAAAAGTCCAAAAGAGGGACTACTAATCCTATTCACCAATCATTTGCAAAGGACAGTAAGAGGAGTGAATTGAAAAGATGGCCGGTGCGTAAAGCACATATTCTAGGAACAGCATGTCTTAAAGAGACAGCGCATGTGCTGCTTAGGCGGGACCTACAAATCTAGCACCAGGACCTGGAACGGGACTTTCACAGGCAGCTGAGGCAAGTAAAATAAAAAGTATTTACAAATGCGTACACACAGGTGAGAGTGTGTTTGTGTGAGAGAGCATGTGTATGAGCGAGCATGTGAGTCTTTATGTGCAAGCATGTATGATCATGTGTGTGAGTGAAAGAGTAAGAGTGACAGGTAGTAAGACTGAGTCAATTCTTCTTGAAGTGATTGGTATCTCAACTATATCTTTAACCTCTGTTGGTGGAGGCTGGAAACTAGGAACTGGAGCTTGCTGTTAATTGACTCTTCTGGATCTGTTGTTGGGACATTGTTACTTTAAAGTTGTAGAACTGCACTGAATATCCTTCCATGTCCAGGGTTAGATACAAACTAGTGTCTGCACAAGGGTGGGGTTCTTGTTTCCGAAGGGCTGGAACCTATTTTGGAAGTTGTTTTAGCTCGTAACCAATCAGAACTCTCCTTTCTTTTTTTGGTGTTGAAGGATTCACAGATCTCCCATGGATCCACCTATAGACATAGTACTAGTGGACCACAAGTCTTTTTTCTTGGTTCAAAACTCAAATGCTATTGCAAAGACAGGAGTTCCATTTTGAGTACTGACAGTCCCCAAACCTCTTAAAAAGGTGTGCTTGATATGAAAACAATTGAAATATGTTGTTTGAAAGTAGGGAATATCTAACTACAACTAAAAAGTCACAAATGTTGAGCTACATTTGGACTTCTCACATTTGAAGCCTTGTGGGATTCGTAGTTCCTGGAACCAAGACAGTGAGACCAGGGTGTGCCTGTCCCACTCTTGTTTATTTTCCATGGTTTGCAGAAGATCTGACAATCCTTATGGACCATTACAGATATGTGAATGGTTCCTGAGTATGCATTGTTGCACATTCTGATATTCTTGACTTTCTTGCATGGATCATTGCACTCTGCCCTAGGAGACCACTTCAGCAAGAGGAGATTGTAAAGTTTGCTTCCTGTTCATAGTTTTTGGGGCAGCAAAACGGTTTCTTCTTCAAAAATTGCTTCTGGACAAGAAGATAGGGGCAGAAGCAATTCAGGAGCAAGAAAAAGAATTAGAAGTTGATAAGACTGAGGGCTCTGGAGCCGTGCATGAATTGATTAAGTAGAGGTTTTTCACCAATCCATTTATGAAAAAAATAACATACATATATGTTACTTGCACTTTCTACAACAAGAAGATGAGTAGGGGCAACAAAGGGAAATACAGTTTTGGGACAACATATTATCACGCTATATGGCCTTCAGCCATGCAAAGCTGGGGCTGGGTGCAAGACCTGGCTTCCAGGCAACTTCTGTGCTTAATCCTCTGTGGGTGACCAATCTTGGGTATGTGCAGCCTTTGTTGTGCACAAGTTGGCTGTGGTGTCTAGCGTTCAGCTTCGCTCTGTGCCCAACAACCATCCCACCAGGCCATGCACTCAATCCTTGGACAGCAGCCAATCCCTGCTACTCATGGCATTTGACTGTACATAGTATGGGTTGGCCAAAGGGCTGCATCACCCCGGTTATGCATGGTCTTCAGCAATTTCCAGCGGGAGTTGGAAGAAGGGAATTGACTAAGTGTCGGCTGTGGTCAGGCACAGCAGTAATGCACCAAATACTTTTTCTCCCTTTTTTACATGATTTGCAAATCTTGTGCTGGATTTACTAATCCTTGATCCTTCATTATTCCCCCCCAGCCGAGGAAGGGAACATGATTCCGAATCCAACATAGGATTCATACATCCTGTGCTAAAAAAAAATTATAGTTATTTTATTGCTGAAAGGTCCCTTGGGACTCACTCCATATAGGACTAGATGTCAGTGTAGGTTCACCCCGACTCCATATAGCTGTTTTATTTTCCCAACATGGTGCTTGGTGCACTGTATGAGGTAATGGTGGTAGGAGTAAAAAGTTGTCTTACCACAGCAAGCCAATCAGAGCATGTGGCACATCAAATCCAGAGGAAGCTTCACAAATCCGCAATGCACAATGGGAGAAAAAGCTGCCCAGTACAGAAGTGTTCCAAAACAGCAAAGTTAAAGTGTAGTTTTGGTTACAAAATAAAACATAAAAAACCCGGAAATTGGCCAATTATGGTTAGTTACACAAACCATAACTCATACCCCTGCCAGTGCTTTTAGGTCGCAGCCTACCAGAAAGGTCTGCTGTCTGGTTTGCTAACGACATCTTGGGGACATTCAGAAAGCTTCCCTGGGAATGCATTCCGCCTGTTGTTTACAATGGGCTTTGTCATTTGTAAATCGCATTTACTTGCTTTCTATTTGCTGACTCTATTTGTTTTAGACTGTCCTGCTTGAGTTCGCCCCTCCTTTGCCCAAACCCTATTTACTATATTTATCCAAAACTGCTCAATTTCTGTAAACAGGCCTTTAAATCTTGTATTTATCTTTTCATATTTGCTGAGCATTGAAAGGCAGAGGTCAAATGTCAGGCTCTTTCTTCCACAGAGTTTGGGATATACTTTTCTTTCTTTTACTTCAAAGTGAGCGGTTTTATGTGACAATCATGCTGACACCAGGAGTGATTGAGGAAGGCTGTATGATGTTATTTTTTTTCGAGCACACAACAAAAGTTAAATCTTGAACAGTTTGATAAAATCTTTATGAGGTTCAAAAATCCTTTAGACAGTTCTGTACCGTCTACCTCACCAAATCGTGGCCTCTGCTCTGCGTTAAATCTCCCTAATGCATCCACTACCTCTTCCTCCTCTCCCTCCCCTTCACCCGAATTGACCCCTCACTCATCCACCTCACGCCCCAACCTTCGTGCTTCTTCTGCCCTTATGCATAAGAGACCTATTGCTGAATCAAAACAGACTCCTCTTTCTACCCCTCTGCCTCTCTCTGTTGCAGGGATTCTGCGCCAACACAGAGCTATGCGTGGGATTATGGGACCTTAGTATGTAGGGACGGAGTTATCCTATTACCTTAGTACCTATGAGCCCTGGACCGACTAGCTATAGTGTCTCACTTTCCCTCCTATTCACTCACAAAGGAACAAGTGAATAGACACCCCAGAACACAACTCTCCCGACTTCTCAGGAATCGCGGATTCAAGACACACCCTTTCGCTCTCGCACTCATACTTATCCACAATAAGATCTGACAGAGACACGAACAAGTTTAAAATATTTATTTTAACTAACGTGCTCTAGTATGCAGTATACGTGCCACAACCAGGAGAAAAATGCATAACACAAATATGGTCAGCATAGCAAATAGTCCGTAAATCATAAAATGAGCTGTCATGATGAATAACAGCATAGCCTAACCTCTCTCCCCTTGTATAGAAGCAAGATAATTATATATTAGAAGATCTCTGGGCGTTATCAGCAGACCCGTACCTCAGTCTATAGATAGTAAATCTACATAAAAGGTGCAGTCATGCCCTTCTCCCTGGAAAGGTCCCTCTCCAAGTGTGTGCTACCTATCTGTGTATTCCAATATGACCAAAGTACGTATTCCTAAACAACATATGCATCTGCATGTGTTGTCTAGGTGCTAGGACCTGACCAGAGCAGAATAAAAAGGGGCATTGTTGTTCGACCTTGTTCACAATGTTCAGACTAAATCCCAGGAACAAGGAAAGCGTGAAAACAACTGAAGGTTCTCTGTGAAAGTTTCAGAATGGTACATGCAAAATAAACTCGTGTAGTAACATGCGCAAAGCAGTGGACAGTCTGCAGCGTGCTCATGCTAACATAGGGAAGACCACAATGTCCCCAAGGGCCATGTGACATCTCCTCCAGTGCACCGCCCACTAGCAACCTCTCACTTCTCTTTACATTACCTATTACTTGCCACCTGACCACTGAGGAATGCATATTGCATACCACCACCCCTTCCTCTAAAGACACTCATGCACTGCCTTCCCCTAGACCACCCCCCTCCCTCTAAACACACCGTCCATTGATGATAAGCTGGCAGACCTAAAGCAGGATCTTCAATCAGTGAAAGAGGGCCTTCAGAACCTGTTACACCTCTCTAAGAAGTTGGAGAAACTCTGAAACCTAAATACCACCCCTAAACCCAACCAACCTTGCCATCCCGCAATGGCTGAACACAACCAAAATAGATCTTCGTCCATGTAAACTCAGAGAGCCTACACTAGAAATCACGACCACATCCCAACCACCTACCTAGGCTCCATAGGATTACTGACCATTTCACGGAGGCTGACATTCACTCCCGTCTACTATCTTACAACTGCTCCCGTAATAATTAATCACCCGCATCATTCAGGAGCCTAACTATTCCCTCCAACACACTAAGGGCCAGATGTATGACCCATTTTTGCATGCGCAAACGGGTTAGTGATCCATTTGCGCATGCAAAAACTAATAGGGCCATGTACAAGCCCTATTTAGCGAGTCACAATTTATTTGTGACTCGCTAAATAGGATTTGCGACTCGCAATTTGGAAGGGGCATTCCAAGGGCGTCCCTTCCTAATTTCGACTCGCTACCCTATGTAAGAATGTTTTGCGACCGCAATTGCGGCCGCAAAACACTCGCAATTTACCGCCCTCTTCAAGAGGGTGATAATGCACTCGCAAATGGGAAGGGGTCCCCAGGGGACCCCGTCCCCTTTGCAAATGCAGGGGGAAATATTTTTTAGGGGCAGGCAGTGGTCCCAGGGAAGGAAAACGGTTTGCATTTAAAAAATACCTGCTTTATTGAAAAGCAGTCCCAGACATGGAGGTCTGCTGAGCCCAGCAGGCAACCGTACCTGGGAGGGCCAGCCATTCATAATGGGGTCACAAATTGCGAGTGCCTCATGAATATTGATGAGGCATGCAATTTGCGACCCCATTGAGAATCGCAAACAGTGTCTCTGACCCTATTGAACATGGCATTTAGCGACTCGCAAATTGCGACTCGCAATTGAGCACAATTTGCGAGTCGCTAAATGCCCTGGTCGTACATCTGGCCCTTAGAGAACCCAGCATCAATCTCAGAACTATGAACAAAGATAATTTATTATCTGTCTCCACTTCTCACCTTGAAACGGTAGTCACTAAATCTCACATCAAATCAATGCTTAACTGCAGGTCAGCGGTTAACCATGCTGCTGATAATGCCAACCTCATACTGACACATAAACTGGACCTATTGGTCCTAACTGAAACCTGGCACAATGACTCCTCCTCACCTATTCTGGACATCTTTGCTCCCTCAGATTATGACATCATCAGACTGGATATACCGGTTAAAGTTGGGGCGGCATTGCATGCATCTTTCGCTCCACTCTTACCCTGAGACACATACAAACTGCTGCGATGTTCACTTGACACCTGAGCATTGAAATCTGTAACTATGACAACATAGTCTGTACATTCTACACGATCTATCACCCTGCAGGAGATTATCTTCTTTTTGTTGAACAAATAATGAAGTCATTTCCTCTAACTCTGAGCAACAACATTACCATATCTTCCTTGGGGATTTCAATTTACACTGGAACAACACAAATAATCCCCTACTGTGCACTTTCAAGGCTTTCCTCTCAGACCTAAACCTCACCCAATCCTGCGACGGACCTGCCCACAAAAAAGGCGCCACCCTTGTTTTAATCATTGCCAAAGACATCATCATACAACTGGATGACATATCACCACGTGACTGGTCGACCACTACCTTATCTCTTTTCGCATCATGGACAGGGTGATGATCAGACAGGGACAACCTCATAAGACCAAACAATGGGAAAGAGATCTGAGGAACATCAACACTAATAATCTCACCTACATCAGCAAAAAAGCTTCTTCCTCCTCCCCTAATATGTCAAATCTGGATGACCTTACTGATCTTTACATCTCCTCCATGACGAATTTGCTTGACGAAATTGCTCCAAAACAGCTCAAAAGGATTCCCAACAAGAACTCAAATCCCTGGTTTAACTGCTCCCTTAACAAGGACAGAAGCAAAATAAGGGTGGCAGAAAGATCATAGAGAAACTCTTCTTCCACAACAAACCTCAAGCAGTTGAGGATGACAAGAAGTGCGTACAACAAACACATCCGTTGCGCCAAAGCCAATCACTTTAAATCATAGCTAGACAATGCCAAAAACAGACCCAAAAAACTCTTCAAAACAAGCAAACCCCTCAACTTACCTGCACTCTACACTTAAGGACTCATTCCCTAGCGATGAGGAGTTCTTTACACACTTCAGAGAAAAGGCAAGAAAAATTGAATTAGAACTGCAACTAACCTTACCAAATACACATTTTCAGACCCAGCCCACTACCTCTCCATTGTTACCCATGGTAAGTTCCCTCTCTTTGGCTATTTGGATTATACTCCAAAAAACAATGCATCGTGAAACTCCTTTTCACTACCAGATGATACTGAACTATTCAAAACGATAACTTCACTTAAACCTTCAAATCATTTCAATGATCTTCTGTCTGGCAAGTGCTTCAAAGAGTTTAGATCTTCTGTGCTCCCTCTCTGGTCTAAGATACTCCATGAATCACTCGTGCAGGGCTTGATTCCTGACCGCCTCAAAATAGGTCAAGTTACCCCATCCCTAAGAAACCTAATGCAATCTTGTCTGATCCTAACAACTTCCGCCCTATTTCTAGTAGCATGACTTTAACTAAACTGCTAGAAAAATGCATTCACACACAACTCTGTAAACATACAGAACAGTTTCAACTCCTGGATCAATTCCAATCGGGTTTTAGATCTGGTCATAGTACTGAAACCACCTTAACACACATTGTCGATGATGCCTTGAGATTACTTGACCAGAATAAACCCTGCTTACTAATACTTCTTGATCTCTCCTCGGCATTCGACAGAGACATGACAACTTAAATTAATCTCCTCAAAAAAAGGATGGGGTTATCCGGCCCAGTATTAGATTGGTTTGCCTCATTCCTACATAACAGAACACAAAGAATCAAAGTCAGCCATTCCCTGTCTAACAGTACACCAGTATCAATTGGAGTGCCTCAAGTATCCGCACTCTCGCCCAAGCTTTTCAACGTATTCATGGAACCTCTCACTGAAATTCTGAACTACTCTAACATGCAATATCACACGGAGGCCGACGATAATCAACTATACTTGAAAATCTCTTCACCCGGTGACATCAAAACTCTTAACTCTGCTCTTTTGAAAACTCAACGATGGCTAACTCACAATCACCTGATGCTAATACTCTCAAGACGGAATTCCTCCTGATTGCTGCCCAAAATCACTCTGCTCCATTCAAGACTGGCTAAAACAACTAACAGTGCTCAACTGCGCTCCTCGCATTGTGGACTCCACTAAATCTTTAGGCCTGACTTTGGACAAACACCTAAATATGCTAGATCACATTACTGCAACCACCAGAGGAGCCAATCACCAACTCAACACATTAAGTAATCTCAAACCTTTCCTGCCGCTTGATGACATGCAGCTTTTCCAATCCCTAGTCATTTCCCGCCTAGACTATGGAATTGTGAGCCTGGCTGGACTACCTAAAGTCAAACTGGCCCCGCTAAGGGTTACACTGAACTCAGCCACCAGACTCATAACGGGGTCAAGAAAACGTGATCACATCACCCCAGATCTAACTCATCTAAATTTGCTCTCCCTTGAAGCTAGGATCTGGTTCAAGATAGCCTGCCTGCCTGCCTGCCGCACAAAGCGCTTCATTACAACACTCCAACTTACCTGGCAAAAACCTCGAACGATCTGGTCTGAACCGGATCCTAAGAAGCTCTAACACTCTATTATTGAGACCACAAAAATTCAAGAAGATGAAAACTTACAACCATGCTTTCCCCGCTCTTGCTCCAAGAATATGGAACGCTCTTCCGCCCGAAATCGGAGCAAACCCTTCAACCGCCACATTCAAACAAGCATTTGCAATGCACTAGGTCTCGCATTTGCGAGAGTTTAAGCTATTGGCATTGTAAATGACAATGCGTTTTATTTATGTGCTTTGATAATTAACACATAAACAAAAGGCATTGCCATTTATAACGCCAATAGCTTAAACTCTCGTAAATGCAAGACCTATTTTATTTCAAAGAAGCGGCCGCAGTAGGAGAAACTCATTAATGAAAATAGTGCTTACAGACATACGTGTAACAAGAGAAGTAAAAGGGCCAGTCCTCATGGGAGGTGACAAACGAAGACAAGGCGGTACTAAGGAGGGACTTTCAAGCCGTTTAACGAATCTAAAGTCAGCCTTTACAAAGGACAATGGCACAAGCCAATGAAAAATATGGGCAAAGAGTGGGCGGAGCTTCAAGTCCCTACCTGAATACAGCATGCCTCACAGAGCAGCGCATATGCATGCCTCGCAGAGCAGGCTAAAAATGGGTGGTGTTAATAATAATAGGGCACTTTCATGTTACAGAAGTGGCCCTCAGGCCCAATGGGCATTTGTGCCACTTTTAATGCTACTGAAATACTTGCTTTTTACAGAAGAAAGAGCCCAGATATGTTTTCTACAGCCCATACTGTAAATCCAATCACATGGGTGCACATTTTTCATTTGCACAATGGTTGTTCCCTCTTTTGCCTCACATTGTGACCTCACGCAAATAAGGGAACACTTTTTCCCCATCTCTCTCCTTTGTATTACTGATGCAGACACAGGTGCTCTTGAGGCCCACTGAGAGTGTGCCACATAGGAAGTCACACACAGTTAGTGCTCCCTGAATGTACGTCTTGCCAGTGGCCGGTGGTTCCAGGGACCTTTCAGGCAGATGGGTGTAAGTCACACAATGCACCCATCTGAAGAGGAAGACCGACCCCCTATTAAAGTAAGACAACTTCCCCTTCCTTGAAAGAAGTAGAGCTGTGGCCCATCTTTTACTGATGTGCTCCTAACTCTGCAAGCATCAATGGGTGCCTTCACTGAAGTTTCCCAAATAACTTGGCACAGACTGGGACCATGCACAATATTAATATAATACAACCCTGGCGTGTTGAGCATTAAAAAGATTACACTTAAGCACAAGCCACGAGCCCTGACATTTTCAAATGTTTGCCTTCTGACTAGAGAAGCCTTATGTTTAGCACCAATCCTGAAGAAACACTACAATGCACTGTAGAATGCAGGCCCTTTTTTCAAGGAACTAACAAACTGGGCAACATCATATAAAATGAGCCCTGTAAGTGCTAATTTAAGACATGGGGCATTTCACATAAAGGGATCACAAGGAACATTAAGTTAAGGCAGTCACTGCTACAGTTTTGGGGTGACTGGTATCTTACCTAGTTGTAGATCTCAACCAGTGCTATTTTACCACTTAAGACACTGGCAAATGGTTGTTTGTTAAAGGAGCTTTAAAGGCCTGTACTGCTTATGCCTTAAAATGGATCAGCGTTTGTTGACAAAAATAAAGTCAAAAACAGAACATGCCACGACAACATACACAAACATAACAACACAATAAAAACATAACAGGGCCCAAGGCAGCACAAGTCAAAACAGAATGCAAGTTAATGACCACAGTGCAACATATTGTATTGCAAAAATTTAGCACAAAAATACAGCAATACAAAAAAGCAGAACACATCACCACAGCAAGAAAAAGGACACAACTAATGTATGAAAATATGTTTGTCACACATTAGTATCTTTAGAATCCTACTATCATAATTTGGTGATAAAAGATGCTTCCCAATCTGCCTTCACTTTACATAACATAGGTCCAGCCAAAAAAGTTTTCATCTCCTGCCCTCTGACTCGGATCCCGGCACCATTGTTGGAGATGCAGCTTACATTTTTAAATTTATGATACTGAAGCTATTATAACTGTCTGACATGAAACTTTAGTAAATATCACCTGCCTTAAGACCAGAAAATTAAACTCAGGGAAAGAAGTAAATTATAACTTACTACACTAGCTCTACAAGCATTAGAGCAAATTCAGTGTAGGAAATGTCCAGCAAGCTTTATTTTGCACATGTTCCCAAATAAATGAATACCTTGTGTTATAATTTACAAGCGAATCTGTATTAATAAATCACGACCCAGTAAGCAGTCATGTTTATCATATTCTTGGTGGTTAAAATGCATGGTAGTAATTTATTTTATAGTGCAGTTTTACCACTGTTATCTTCTTCAGTGTTGTAACTTTGTATCAAGCACGCTGTATACATGTAAGGTCAGGTAGCTCATCGGAGACAAAAACTGGCGGCTTGCTCAATGAACTAGCAGTAGCATAACAAATAAAAAAAATGCATGAAGCAGGGAAAAAGGTGCAGTACTAGAGTCAGTGTGTGCTCTTTGATGGGTTTACAATTACTTTGCTGACACACTCACATGTTGGTTGCTGTTTTACGGTTTCCTTGTGTAGGACGTGCTTGCTGGCTGAACAGAGAACACAACATCAAAACAGGGTGCCCCCTTTGAGTTGCTTTTAGGTCTGGGAGAAAGGATGAAACAATAATAACAAATATATGCAAAAAACTCCCACTAGACCTATATTTCTTTTGTGTAGGCTGACAACAGCTCTACTGGGCTATCCATCTTAACATCATGACAAACGTACAACATCTCTACCTTTTAAATTTATTTTAAATTTATTTAGTTATTCAGAATCATTTTTTTACCTTATTCGTATCAAAAATAGAAAAAATCGACAACAATTTATAAAAAAAGATTTTTTTCAGAATTTACACATTTTTGTCAGATAAAAGAGAGAAAAGATTTTTTTGTGATCAAGTCCAACAATTTTATCTATTGTACATAATCCACAAATATATAATTCTTTGTAATGGACAGAATCATTTCATTGTACTAACACATCCCCACACTTACATACCAACTGTCACACCAACAAGCAATCTCATTCTTTCATCCAAACATCCTATACCCTACCAAGATCACATACACTACATATGTCATAGAGAAGACAGATAACATAGCAATCTCTGTGACGGTGTTGTGGGCTGGATATCAGTCATCCAGGTCGACGCACGTTTCGGTGGTTGTAATCTCTTTCAGACCACCTTCTTCAGGACCAATGGTATAGAAGAATATCAAGGCAAGTAGTGGGGGAAATCTGTAAGTATCAAAAATACGTATATTACTAATGGATGCCCCATAACTACAATTGGCTTACTTTTAAAGATCCTTTTTGTTGAACAATGCTCCATCGATTTGTAAAATCAAAGAACGATTCGTCAAATCATTGAACAGAGAACAAACACGTCGCGCAGCCCAGGGTTTCCTGCTAGCCTTTTGCAAAGAGTAATTTGTTTGCATGGATACAGTGCCTGTCCTCACCTTAGATAGAAGCTCTGCACACCGCCTTCAGACTGCTTTCCCCAGGTGATCCATTAAGGAGGTGACCATACTCACCGTGACATTTTTGTTACAAATCTGCTATGTTATTTCCTTAAGTCAGATGTAGTATGTTCTCCAAACAATGAGTGAGCAGAGAGAAAGAGGGGGAGGGGCGGAGGGGTTTGCCACACGATCAGCAAGTATCTTCGAAGTTATAAAGCTGGCGTTCTTTTGTGCGCTTCTTTCAAACGTGCACAATGTTGGACTGACTAAATAGCCTTTGATGGAATGATGAAGGGACACTGTACACTGGCTTCACTTCCTACTGTGTCTTTTTTCTCAAAAATGTACTTTTTACTTGATGGGTAGAAACTGGATTTAACAAACGGCCAAGCTTGTATAACTATTTTATTAACAGAAGCTGCACCCGACTCTTACAGGAATTTCCAAGCATTTCAAATTTAGCAGTATGTAAACTGACTGGGGTGAGGAAGAGGGGAGGCGGGATGATCGTGTGGGAGGATTGGTGAAGCAGAAACACAGCGCCGGCCCAAAGAAAACAAAAGAGTTTGCTGCCTTGAGGAAAGATTAAACGTGAGCGCACACGTTTCTTTTTTAAAGCCTGCACAAAGTAAACAAAACTTGAACACATCTCTACAATGCACAAGCAGAGGCAAAAAAAAAAGTTGTGTCATAGTAACAGACTTCACAAACAAAGTAGAAATAGTACCTCAATCACAGCGCTTTGAGAGGAGGGACACTAATTAAGTTTAATCAATCTGTAGTTGAGCGGTGCTACACATAAGCCACAGGAAGTGATGCATCGTGACTTCTGCCAAATTAGAAGGCAGCAAAGGAGAGTGTTTATGCTATTGACCAATGGTGAGTGTGGGAGGGCTAAAAGCCCCTTCTGACTTCTTTTTTTAAACATAAAAGATCGTCGCCAAAGCGACAGCACTTGCGCGCTGCCTACAGGGTCGACCTAAAAACAAGTCAAAGGTCTATTCCTGAAAAATGTACTGCAACTATAGACCTGAAGTCACCAAACTAACTTTTGCTTCTTGTACACAGCATAGATCTACCTCTCAACTATGTAATGTTTTGACTCTTTATACCTAATATGATCACCCTATGTTTGTTTAACTTCCTTTATGGTTTTGGCTATATGTACAGCGCTCTGATACCCTATCAGGTCTTGTTCGTGCTTTATAAAACTTTTCAAATAAATAAATGTCTGTGAATGAACTGTGCAGATATTTCAGAATTAGAAAAAAGCCCAAATGAAGCCAATTTTGGGGCAATTCTGAAGTGTGGTGGAAACAAATATTTTAAAATGATAAAAACAAATCAATACACTAGGTGATGACATTTCCACACATTATTGTTTGTACGCTGTATGCTTTTATCAGTGAAACTGTATGTCTGTGCAAATGTAATGGTGATTTAAATTGAAGGTGTGTTGTCTGTAATGGAAGTGTGCTACCACTGCATGCATATTCCACTCCACTCTGCACCACTCCACACCACTGCACTCTACTCTGCACCATTCCACTTTACACCATGCAACTGCACTCTGCCCCACTAAGGTCAATGACATTCTGCACTACTCCATTCTATGCCACTGCACTCTATGCCTGTTCACTCTACGGCTCTCTACTCTACTCTGCACCATTCTAGTCTATGCCAATGCACTCAACACCACTCTATTCTACACCACTGCACTCTTCGCCACTGCACTCTACACCACTCCAGTCTAGGCCACTCCATTCCACTCAGTACAACTCCACTCTATGTCACGCCACTCTACACCACTCTGCAACACTTCAATCTATGGTGCTGTACTCTAAGCCAATACACTATGCCAATGCACTCAACTCTGCGCTACTTCACTCTACGCCCCTGCACTCTATGCCAATCCACTGTACACCACTCTAATCTACTCTGCACAACTGCACTCTATGCCTTAGTACTCTACAACGTGTTACACCATTACTCTCTGACACTCTACATTCTTGCACTCAACCCTGCACCACTCTATTCTACGCCACCTCACTCTACCCTGCACCACTCCACTCTATACCACTTCAATTTACTCTGAAACTATCTACTCTATGCCACTGCACTCAATGCCACTCTTCACCACTCCCCTGTACGCCACTGCACTCTAAGCCACTACACTCTACACCACTGAACTCTTTGCCAATGCACTCTAGACCAATGCACTGTACGTCACTGCACTATACATCACTGCACTCTGTCACTGCACTCTACTCGGGAAACGTCCATTAGAATGAAGCGGGAATCCCGCTGTGCCATTACAGCGCCGGCAATGGAACAAACGCGTTTTTATCACGTATTCGTTCAGCACACAAGTCATTATAACGACTTGCTTTAGGGGGGTTCATTGATGGAATGGTGTTGGATTTAAAGTCCAACATCTTCCCCACTCTTGCGCAGACTGGATTTGGAATTGTAAATTAACCTGTTCCGAAATCCAGTGCCCCCCTAAGGCAAGTCGTTATAATGACTGGGTAGTACGATTCTATGCCAATGCACTCTACAACACTGTACTCTATGCCACTCTACTCTATGCCACTCTACTCTGCACCACTGAACTCAACGCCACTGCATTTTAAACCACTGCTCTCTGCACCACTCCACTCTGCATCACTGTACTCTACGCCACTGCACTCTACTTTGCACCACTCTAATATACGCAACTGCATTCTACGATGCTGCATTGTACGCCACTGAATTTTATGCCGCTGCACTCTACTCCACTGTACTCTACAGCAAAACTCTAGTATGAGCCAATGCACTCTACACCAGTGCACTCTACTCTACGCCACTCCAGTCCACTGTAACCCAGTCTATGCCATTGTACTTGATGCAGCGCGTACAATAAAAACTATTCTCCTCCTAGGTCACTTATAGGTCATCCAGGGGCAAACTATATTTTCTCACATCCACATGACGATGGGGCCCATAAACATCGCCTAACACACACGCACAGACCTGGATTTCCTTTACACCTTTATGAAATTCTGTACTCCTAGGAGAAGCATGAGAACTAAATGGAAAACACCATTTATGTACCGCTGGAAGGAGCCGGGATATCTTATTACCTTAACTTGTCGCTTTCTTTTAGTTATTTCTTAAGATATTCCTGCTCATTGTTTTGTCGATGAATCATTCATGTAAGAAATTAGTTCATAGTGATTAAGACCAGCTGAATCACAATAACCAATTACTGATGTCACAATCATTTAGGAAAATAACCACTGAGTCATTTGGTTTAAAGAATCTTAAATTTTATATAATTTTAAAAGCATGAGAAAGAATTTTAAAACTTTTATTCAATTATTCATTCATTATTAATTCAAATATTTATTAAGCATAATCAATTTATTGCAGAAAGGACATTTTTTGTCATGAAGCCAAAACCCTAATTACCTGCCTACCTTTCTAATTTAGCCTAATGATTTCTAACCTAAGTTTAAGAATTAGAAATAACCTGATTCTCATACTCAACTGGAAAATTAAGACAGCAACAGCAACTTCAGCTCGTCAGCATCAGCTACCTGCAACCCGTCTCATCTAACAGTCTTTCAGCATCTCCCGCTCAGTAAGGGATCGATCAGGACCACCCAGCACTGAAGCCACCAACACCAATACGACTCTCCAACTCCGCTCCTGACTGTGACAGCGACTGACCCCCTCCCACTAAGAGTAGGCCCTCTTATACCCTAATTCTAACTTTGCTAACTAATTGTTGCAACATTAATAACACGCTTTTCTTTCATTGGTCCATGCATGTCATCTTATTCATTCTTTTAATCAAGTTCTCTTGGATCCAATGGTCCTTGGATCATTTCCTTTCCCATACGCTCAAGACATGTTTCCATCCGCTTCGATCAGTACATTTGTAACTTCTTTCGATACATTCGAGAACTCCGCAGTCATTGTCCTTTCTCTTAAACTGGTTTCCCACGGGTCTTCTGCTGATCACCACGGCACACTATCAGTTCAATTAGGTCACATCAGCCTTGACCATTTCTCGCATCCTAGCCTCTCAGCAACATCACGAGGTTAGTTTTTCTCCGACTTCATCCCGTGTCACATGTCCCCTTGCGCCTGCGCACATCTTCCCACTGGCGGCCATTTTATATCGCCACTCGGTTATACTTTAGAAGCACTAATTTGAAGTAAACAAAACATAATTAAAATAGAGAAAAATAGCCTTTTCGTTTCCCTCCCGTCGTCTACGTACCCCAATTAGTTATTACCTAGCAGAAAGCAACATTTAAGCTGTTCCTTACTTACCATCACTATTGTTTTTGCAACAACACGTTTTATTTCTATGAAGCACAAAAACATGCATTTATTTTAAATTAGTACGCATTTATTTTTACATTATAATTAGACACACGGACATCCATTAATAGATTATTTAGCACACACATTGGCATGTTACCTTTCCCACACATACAGTGTTGATTAATACATTTAAACGAACATTTTATTAATTATTTATAAAATTTGTTAGGGGTTAAAAAATTGTTTTTATTTTCCCTGCTCCATCAACTCCCCCCTTTGGTGATTTTTAAATCACCACATAAAACCCAAGTTATACTTCTTTTCAGGCAGCATGTCTTTTATCCTTTGCTTTCTGTTATTTACACATCTGTTTCTTCTTCATCTTGTCTTTTTGTCTCCTTATACATGATTTCTTTCATTTTCTCCAACTCAATTTCACCCATTTCTCTCTCTCTTTCTTTCATTATTCTGTTATTTCTTTTTATCTTATTTTGTCTTACTTTTCTTTTTATACACGTTATTACTATTTTCAACACCATGGCTAATAATATTACTACAGTTGCTATTATTATAACTTTCCCTATCATTAGTCTACTCATTCTGGTCAACCAATTTGCTCCCGAAGAAAACCCTCTACCAAGTTTTCCCAAGACATTTTCAACCTCCAGTGGAACTAGTTCTTTGTGCAAATTTGTAATATTTGTAATATACTTCTGTATATTTTCACTTTTATCAGGAATGTAAGTACAACAATGTTGGACTTTCAACATTCCACAGACTCCACCCTCTTTTGCCAAAAGAATATCAAGGGCAAGCCGATTTTGCATCACCATAGCTCTCATGGCAACCATTTCGGTATTTACCATTAAGAACCCTCCCGCAGTATCTGTAGACAAACGATCTACTACTGTGGATAACTTCCGAATTTTAAATGCATTCAAAGATATTCCCACTGCTGGTATTAATGCTCCAAAAATATCACCTACAATTTCTGAAAAACTTTCCCTCTTTCTACGTGTAAAGCTATTAATCATCTTGTATGTTCCCTTTTCTTCTCTGTCCATGTGAAAGATTTTTGGAAAGACCAGGCCTACATAGCAAGTTCCATACCAATGGTCCGGTAACCTGTAATAAGCTCTATTCCCACAAATATAATAGATACCTGGAAATATTGGATCTTTTCCACCTTTGAATCCCCAACCTCCCAGAATTTGATAATTGTCATGGCAGATACTGGAACCTACAAAGTAATTGTCATAGACTGTCTTATTTCTCCTAATACACAACTTTCCTGTTTGCGGCCAATCTAATGTCATTGCTGCATTTATCTTTTTCCCTTCATGATTTCCTTCCTCAAACGTCCATAGATGTGTTCCTTCCTCTTTTATTGCTTCTTTTTGAAATTTCATTCTTCTTTCTTCAACCATTTCTAAAAATACTTTTTCTTCTTTCTTTAACTCACAGGTAAGGTTGTTACTAACTATTTCTTCTAACGTTAATTTTCTATGTTCTAAAAAGAATTCTCCTAAAACTTTTGCTGGTTTTACTTTGTTAAGTTCTGGTACTACTGGAATGTTTGCAAAAATCTTATCTATGTCAGTATAATAAGATTCTAATCTACCTGTTTTATAAAATAAACTTGCTATTACATTACATGTTATTCCATAAGTTAGAGGTAGGTGATGATAAGTCACACCTTCTGACACTGATGCAGGCAACTGCATACAAACATAACAATCTCTCACATCCATTGTCTCTACATATTCGTACAACAATTTTGTAAAAACATTTTTAGAAAAGTCTGTTACTGACTTATCCTTATGTAACTCTGCACTACTTCTTAAAATAACTGGTTCTTTAATATTAGTCTCTTTTTCTGGTTTAGTATCATTCTTTGCTTCTATCACAGCTAAACTAATAGGAATTGTGATTGCTAAAACTATCCATATGGTCATTAATAACCCTGTACAAAAGCAGCACATTTTGCACCATCTTTTTATAAACTCACATTTATCTCTTCTATCCCTAGTATTTTCCATTTTTCTTTTTCTATTTGTTAAGTTTCAGAAAATTGTGTCACTACACCTCAGAAATGACTTAGATGCCACTCTGCTTTCAAAAAGTATTTGCTTGGTACTTTCTTTTAATTCTCTCCAGAATTCTTTCGTTGTCACATCCGGTGATTTGTCACATCCAGTAAAATTGTCATGTCCGGTAGAAGCACTATAAGTCTTCACTTCAGGTTTGTTGCATCTCACCTTTTCCCATTCGACTTCTTAGTCTCTGGTTCTCGTGAGTGTTTTCTTCTTCTTTGTAATCTGTCAGTGCAATATACAGCCACTCAGGTGACTTATACTTTGCATTCACTTTCTTTGTTCTTTTGGACTTTTGTAATCTTTTTCCACTGGGTTTTTCTTGTCCCTTTTGACTTGTTATTTCATTCACTTGTTCAGCACTTTCGTCTCCTGCTCTTATTATTCTATATCTCAATTTTCTTATATAGCTGTTGGGCCAATTATCTCCTTTTCTTGGCCTTTTGGCTTCACCTTCTTTTTCTTCTCTTTCTGATTTCCAATTTCTTTTTCTTGATTCAGTTTTTGCCTTTTCCTCTTCTCCACTTTCTTCAGTTTCTGTTTCAACTGTTTCACTATTGTCTCTTATTTTGAAACTTATGATCTCGTCATCTCCTACTGGTGGATCTGTCTTCTCCTTCTTGTTTTCCCTTATTACTGTCCCTCCTCGGTGTTCTTCCGATTTGGTGTTTTTCTCCCTTTCTGCTTCTAAATTTCCCTGTTCTTCTGTTTCTCTATCTGTCCCTATTGCTCCTCGGGGTTCTTCTCGATTTTCTAACTTTTTGTGTACTTCTTTCCCTACTTCATCTATTAATATTATTTCTGAAGGATTTCCACCATAACTTGTACTTGGTTGTTCATCTAGCTCAATTTCTTGCTCAGTTTCTTCTCTAATTGGTTTATAACCCCAAGTTCTCCTTCGGAATTCTTCACAGTTTGCAACTGAATCATCAGATTCTGAATTTGTGTCAGATATTTCCAGATGTCGACTTACAGGTCGATCTTCAGGTTCTGGAACTTCTGAATTTCTTTCTTCTTCTTCTTCTTCCTCTTCTTCTCTAGAGGTGTTTGCAGTTGGGGTTTCCAGATGTCGACTTTCAGGTCGATCTTCAAGTTCTGGCACCCTTTCTCTTATCCTTGTTGTCCCAGCTGTTAAACTTTTATCCCACACTTCCAGACGTCGACTCACATGTCGATCAGTAGGTTCTTGAACTCTGATTGTATGGCTGGCATGGACCCAGTTCTTCACTCCTGCACACTTGACTGCAGTCATTGTTACCAGGATTACCTGTCGTGGTTCGTCCCAGCGAGGAACTAGATAGTTTCTTCTCCTGTGGATTTTTATACGGACCCAGTCTCCTGGATTCAAGTCGTGGGCTGGTTTTCTTTCAAGAGTGGTCGCATCCGGTCCAACCTGATGAAACACAGAACGCACCACATCAGCCAGTCCCTTGCAATAATCCAGTACTAGATCATCAGTTATAGTTAATAACTTGTTGACAGGTACGTGTGCTTGTCTCATTGCTCGTCCCATGATCATCTCATGAGGACTGAGTCCAGTTTTCTTTTCAGGGATGCTTCTGATGGTCATCAGAACAAGAGGCAGTGCATCTGGCCATTTGAGTCCTGTAGCTTGACACATTTTTCCTAATCTGTTTTTAATTGTTCCATTAATCTGCTCCACTACCCCAGAAGCCTCTGGTCTGTAAGCACAATGTAGTTTTTGTTTAATACTCAATGCTTCACAAATCAATTGGATCAACTCATTTTGAAAATGTGTTCCTCTATCTGTCTCAACCGTGACTGGAAAACCATACCTTGGAATGAACTCTCGCAGCATAAGTTTTGCCACTGTTGTTCCATCATTCCTTCTTGTAGGGTATGCCTCCACCCAACGAGAGAACAAACAGACGACCACTAGAACATATCTTAGTCTGTTACTAGGGGGCATTTCTATAAAGTCCAACTGCATCCTAGTGAATGGACCTCCTTCTCGTCCTATTGTTCCTAGACTCACTACTGTTTTTCTTCCTGGGTTAAACTGCTGACAAATAAGACATCTTTGACAAAGACTTTCAGCAATGGCTCTGAATTTTGGGTTATACCAGGTTTGTCTAAAAAGTCTGATCATTGCATCTCTCCCAATATGAGCTTGTCCATGGTACATCCGTGCCATGTCTGCAATCATGCTATCAGGCATAACTGGTCTTTCATCTCTGTATACCCACACACCATTATTTTCCTGTCTTCTACATCCTGCTTTTATCCAGTAATCTTTTTCCTCATCACTTGCAGTTTCTTGTAACTGCCTTACTTCATCCCATGTCTCGACAGTATTAGTAAAAAGCAAAGGACAAGAGACATGCTCCCTTTCTCTATTTTTGTTCATGGACACCATGTTCTCTGCACAATATTTAGCGATCTCATCAGCATAATTATTGCCAACGGCTATGTAATCTTCGTTTTTCTTATGCGCTTTGCACTTCACTACAGCTATTTGTTTAGGCAACTGTATCGCCTCAAGCAGCTTTTTAACAAAATCTCCATTTCTGATAGGTGTTCCTGCAGGTGTCAAAAATCCTCTTTGTGACCAAATCTGACCGAAGTCATGTACGATGCCGAAACCATATTGGCTATCGGTCACAATCGTGACTCGTACATTTCTTCCTAATTTACATGCTTGAATCAAAGCAATCAGTTCCGCAACTTGTGCAGACCTTATTCCTTTCAGACAAGACGCTTCCATCACAGTTGCCACTGTGCACACTGCGTAAGCTGCGCTTAAAACTCCTTCTTTTGTTCTCAAGCATGAGCCATCCACAAACATGACATAATCAGATTCCTTTAACGGTTCATCTTTTATGTCAGCTCTTGGTTTCGTGCAATATTCCAGCACGTTCAGACAATCATGATCTACTTCGTCCTGTTCAATTATATTCTCCTCATCTGGCAATGATGTTGAAGGATCCACATTCATGCATCTATCTATGGTCACATTTTCAGCACTTAAGATGACTTTTTCGTACTTAGTCAGCCGACTATGTGTCATGCACTGTGTTTTTGTTCTTGTCAAAAGAATTTCTACTGAGTGGGGAACATATACTCTCAGTGGATACCCCATCACTATACCTTCACTTTGTTCCAGGCTTACACAAGTAGCAGCAATTGCTTTCAGACATCCAGGCAATGCTTTTGCTATTGGATCTAAAACAGCTGAAAAATAAGCAATTGGTCTTTTTGTTGTTCCATGTTTTTGTACCATGTTTTTGCACATCCATCTCTTTCACTGCAGTACAACTCAAAATCCTTCTCATAATCAGGCATGCCTAATGCAGGTGCCTCACACAGTTTCTTTTTCAATTCTTTGAAAGATTTCATTTCTTCTTTGTTTAACTCAAAAGGGTCTTTTACATCTTTCTTGGTCAATTTTTGTAATGGTTTTGCAATTAAAGAGAAACCACTTATCCATTGTCTGCAATATCCAACCATTCCCAAAAACATTCTTACCTCTCTTTGAGTCATTGGTGCTCTCATTCCTTGAATCATTCTTACTCTTTCTGTCGCTATCTTTCGCACTCCTTTCTCAATTTTATGCCCTAAATACTGGACTTCTTTCTGACAAAACTGTAATTTTGAAGGAGACACTTTATGTCCTCTTTTCTCTAGATGGTTCAGTAAAGCAATTGTATCACTTACACATGCTTCTTTTGTTTTCGACGCCACCAACAGGTCATCGATATACTGCACCATCACTGACTTTTCTGGCATTTTCAAATCTTCCAGAGATTTCTTTAGAATCTGATTAAAGATTGAGGGGCTTTCTGTATACCCCTGAGGAATTCGGCACCATGCCAAAATACGCTCTCCGAACCGGAACGCAAATAATGGCTGGCTATCTGGATGCAAAGGAATAGAGAAAAATGCGTGACACAAATCTATCATAGTGTACCACTCAGCTTCATGTGGAATTTGATATAGAATTACTGCAGGGTTTGGCACTATTGGACAACAGGGCACAACTATTTTGTTGATCTTTCTCAAATCCTGTACTATTCTATATGTTCCATTTGGCTTTTTCAGTCCCATAATAGGTGAATTACATGGACTGCTCATTATTTCTTTTAGAATTCCCTGTTCAATCATTTTATTTATCACAGGAGTTATTCCTTCAATTATTTCTGGAGTTAATTTGTACTGTGGCGTATTCGGGTAAGTTGTCCCTTCTTTTACTGTTACTTTTACGGGATCAACTTCTTTCATTAATCCAATGTCTTCTCCTGTAAAATCCCACACACTTTCTTTTACTGCACTTTTTAGTTCTTCTGGAAGTTTTTCTGCGTCAAATGCAGGAAACAAACCATTTGTTTCAGGTTCCTGATTCATCAAAGTTACTTTATACAAAACATCTTCATCTGAAGTCTGAAATCCAATTCCATCTGGCGTACAATAAATTGTGCAATTCATCTTGCACAAGAGGTCACGACCCAAAAGATTTACAGGACTACAATCGCACACTACAAATTTATGCATTTTGCTAAAAGAACCAATTTTTACTTCCACCAATTCAGTAAGTGGGGTTTTAATCTGCTGATTGGCTACTCCTACTACTTGGATGTATTCACCTGAGAGAGGAAGGTTTGGAATTTCCACTGATCTAACAGTAGAACGGGTAGCTCCAGTATCGACAAGGAATGTTACATTTGCACCATTCACTTCTCCATCCACAAAGGGACCAGACTGATCTACCTCTAGAGTTGCGCCAAGCACGCACTCTTTCCCCTCTCCTGGGCACCGTCAGAATCTTTCATCCGGGTCATCCTCACTCTGACGCAACCAATACTGAGAAATGTTAGCTGCTCGTGGCAACTGTGTTACCTGCTCTCCTCCGTAGAATCCTGTTTCTGTACTGTATCTTTGCTGGTTAACAGTGTTGGGAAGTGGTGGTTGCGGCACCTGACTTTGTTGAACAACTACCTCATTCTGCACCTGTGGAGTTAATGATTGATTTTCCGGATTAGGTTTAGGTGGGAACTTACACTCGTTTCTCCAATGCCCTAATTTTCCGCAATTATGACATGGCCATTTCTTCTTTGCCTCTTCTAGACTCACTTGACCCTTTCCTTTACCTATGTTCGGTCGCATTTTATTCTGTCCTGTTTCATTTCCATTATTATTGTCCAATTGAGCTTCTTGTTTTTCTGCCACCTTCACCTGTGCCCACATTGCCTTCTCTTTCAACTTACGCTGTTTACTCTCTATTTCATCACTACAATACTTAGCATACCTCAGCACCTCATCTACACTTCCATTCTGCCAGTTTATCATGTGTTGCTTAATCATATCACTTATTTCTTGTTTCAGGCCAAACACAAATCGGTATACAAAATGACTCATGTCTTTTTCACTCAATTCCTCATAACCACTATACTGCTTGAAAACCAATAACAATCGCTCATAATATGCATGTACAGACTCCTTACTTTCCTGTGTAGTTCTATCGATTTTTACCCAATCTGTCTCTTTAGGAGGAATCTTATTCTTCAAAAAGGTAATCACCTTATCGTACTTCTTCATCACATCAGGACCTGGAGCTCCTGTCTTAGGATCTCTTGGATATTCTGTAGTTGGCCAGTCAACTGTAATCTTACATTCTGACCACAAATCTGTTGGTACCACTATGTCAAACAATCCATCTAAATCTATCCACAACACTTTTGAGACTTTTACAAACCTCTCTACTTGTCGGTACCACTCAACTGGCTTCTCTCTTAACTTTGGAAAGTCATTGGTAAATGACAGTATGTCCTGCCTAGTCCAGGGAACATGCACGTAACTACCACCTGGAGTTTCTCTCATGGGGTATTCTTTGGCAACAGATTCTTTTTCAGTTATCATAAAAGCCAATGAACCTTTGTCTGTAGTTTTCTCATTCTTCTTTGTCCATCTAACCTTCCATCTGTCCACATCACCCCATTTTCTCAACAACACAATTAACTCCTTTATCTGTGTCAGTCTTCCTGCCGTGTTCAAATTTTCAATATCCTTTTCACAAAAGTCTACTCTGTATGGTTTCTGCAACGTTTTCACTTTCGCAAAGTCTATTCCAATCTCACTGGCTACTTCTTCTAGTTTGTCATGTAAATTCTTTGCCCTCCATGTAATACTTTTGCACAGAAACATTATTTCATCATCCTGGTAATTTTTTATCTTTTCGGTACCAATTGTTCCTAGAATTAATTCTTCCATGTCGATTTTTAATCTAATTACATCTAATGGTTTTTCTTCTGGTTCTTTTATTTTAAATGCCTTCATCCACTCATTTAACTCATCAGGAGTCGGACCTATGGGTGTATTATTTAGTTCTATCCAATTACCACTCTTTTCAGGGGTTTCTGTTGCAGATTCTGTTACCATATGCATTTTTCTACCATTGCACTCATTTACCGTCAAATTTGTAGGTGGACTTGGTCTGTAAGTATTAGCCAAATTACTGGTACTTGCACTTTGTTCCATCCTTTCTTTTTCTCTCTGAAATTGTGAACTCATGGGAATTACCAAAGATCGTTCATCAATTTTCTGATTCTCAAAAACGGGTATTACTGGACCTATTGTTACAGGCACAGTAACTGCTTCCATATTTTTCGTTAATTCTCTAATCTTCTCAGTTAGTTCTTTTGTTGTCCTTGCTAATTCGCTTGCATTGTCGCTTTCTATTCCTTCATTTTGAGAAGTTCTCATTTGTTCTTGTGACCTATTTACTTCAATTCTCTTTTCCGGGCTTTTATTTCGCATAGTCTCTATTAGCGGCGCATTTGGTGTCACCACTGTAGAACTCTGCTGATACGGAGGTGGATTTCTATTTAAAATATCTTCCAGCAACTCGTCATCCGTTTCGCTCTCATGCATATATTTTTCTCTCTCTATATGTTTCTTTTTCTCAGTCCGCTTTTTCTTAGTCCCTTCCTCAACTGTAAAAGCTGGAAACAAACCTCCTGTCATGTTAGCACATCTCCATCGTTTTATTCTGTCCTCATGATTTACTCCCCACAATCTTCCAGGCATAAACTCATGATCTCTCATTCCTCTGAATCTCTCTCGTTCATACATCTCATCTTCCCATTCCGTCAAAGCCTCAAACTGTGTTGGTCTAGGTCTAGGTTCCAATTTACACATTTTTTCTCGCAAATTTCGCAAAACCGCTACACTAAATGAACCATTCTCAGGGAAAGCTAAAGCACCATCATTCTTCGTATATTTTGCCCAGTTTTCCAACCATATGCACGTATGATATCCATATTTCAGCATCATATGTGAAGCTGCTGATTTCGGCGGAGGAATTACTTGTCCCTCTCTAGTCACAACCTTTTTGTCTTTCTTAAAGAAATTCTTCAATTTCGTCGTCCATGACGTTCTCTCCCTTTCATACTCGTAATACGGCATGTTTTCTATTTGTTTTCTCTTTACGCTAACGCTGTTCTGTGTACGGAACTTCGACCAATTACAGCGCGACTCACACTAACGTACCAATCAGAACAATTCCCTCCGTCCACGAACCAACCAATCCTAGCGCGGCACTTTTTCTTCGTCACTCCTGCTCTGTGTTCACGTGACTAGCGCACTATCCAATCCTAGCGCGGCACTGTTCCACGTCACTTCTGCTCTTTTACCCCTCCTTTACAAAATTTATCTGCAATTTTTTTCTTTTCGCTGTTTTCTTCGTTAGTTACAACAATTAAAACAATTCCATAGTCTGATTCGCTAAACAAAAGTGACAGCTTTGTCCTTTTACACAAGAATCCTGTATTTCCAGTAGGCAGCGCTTACCTCTACCCTACCACAGAATTATTTACTCTCGCCGATAAAGTAGCACTTCCCTCTACCTTACCCTTCTTTCAAACAAACAATTTACTCGTTTCTCTGGGGATAAGACACATGTGGAGACTAGGCTCCTGAGAATTAAGGCCAAAGTTTCACAAGTAAACGTGATTTGCTATTTCAATTACACACTTTTCGTACAGAAAATCCCTAACATAACACAACCTGCGTTATTACCAAAATGAATTCAGACCATGTACCAAATTCCATGTGACTTCTCTTGCCACACGTGTTCCACTTCCTACATCCCAGAAGCGTGAAAACTCACATATAACATAACGCGACTCAACATATAGTGTTAGTCATCAAAAATAATCAATAATCAATAAACAATAATCACTAAACTAATCTATAGAAAACCATAACTCTGCTACCAAGAAATCTGATGCAGCGCGTACAATAAAAACTATTCTCCTCCTAGGTCACTTATAGGTCATCCAGGGGCAAACTATATTTTCTCACATCCACATGACGATGGGGCCCATAAACATCGCCTAACACACACGCACAGACCTGGATTTCCTTTACACCTTTATGAAATTCTGTACTCCTAGGAGAAGCATGAGAACTAAATGGAAAACACCATTTATGTACCGCTGGAAGGAGCCGGGATATCTTATTACCTTAACTTGTCGCTTTCTTTTAGTTATTTCTTAAGATATTCCTGCTCATTGTTTTGTCGATGAATCATTCATGTAAGAAATTAGTTCATAGTGATTAAGACCAGCTGAATCACAATAACCAATTACTGATGTCACAATCATTTAGGAAAATAACCACTGAGTCATTTGGTTTAAAGAATCTTAAATTTTATATAATTTTAAAAGCATGAGAAAGAATTTTAAAACTTTTATTCAATTATTCATTCATTATTAATTCAAATATTTATTAAGCATAATCAATTTATTGCAGAAAGGACATTTTTTGTCATGAAGCCAAAACCCTAATTACCTGCCTACCTTTCTAATTTAGCCTAATGATTTCTAACCTAAGTTTAAGAATTAGAAATAACCTGATTCTCATACTCAACTGGAAAATTAAGACAGCAACAGCAACTTCAGCTCGTCAGCATCAGCTACCTGCAACCCGTCTCATCTAACAGTCTTTCAGCATCTCCCGCTCAGTAAGGGATCGATCAGGACCACCCAGCACTGGAAGCCACCAACACCAATACGACTCTCCAACTCCGCTCCTGACTGTGACAGCGACTGACCCCCTCCCACTAAGAGTAGGCCCTCTTATACCCTAATTCTAACTTTGCTAACTAATTGTTGCAACATTAATAACACGCTTTTCTTTCATTGGTCCATGCATGTCATCTTATTCATTCTTTTAATCAAGTTCTCTTGGATCCAATGGTCCTTGGATCATTTCCTTTCCCATACGCTCAAGACATGTTTCCATCCGCTTCGATCAGTACATTTGTAACTTCTTTCGATACATTCGAGAACTCCGCAGTCATTGTCCTTTCTCTTAAACTGGTTTCCCACGGGTCTTCTGCTGATCACCACGGCACACTATCAGTTCAATTAGGTTACATCAGCCTTGACCATTTCTCGCATCCTAGCCTCTCAGCAACATCACGAGGTTAGTTTTTCTCCGACTTCATCCCGTGTCACATGTCCCCTTGCGCCTGCGCACATCTTCCCACTGGCGGCCATTTTATATCGCCACTCGGTTATACTTTAGAAGCACTAATTTGAAGTAAACAAAACATAATTAAAATAGAGAAAAATAGCCTTTTCGTTTCCCTCCCGTCGTCTACGTACCCCAATTAGTTATTACCTAGCAGAAAGCAACATTTAAGCTGTTCCTTACTTACCATCACTATTGTTTTTGCAACAACACGTTTTATTTCTATGAAGCACAAAAACATGCATTTATTTTAAATTAGTACGCATTTATTTTTACATTATAATTAGACACACGGACATCCATTAATAGATTATTTAGCACACACATTGGCATGTTACCTTTCCCACACATACAGTGTTGATTAATACATTTAAACGAACATTTTATTAATTATTTATAAAATTTGTTAGGGGTTAATTTTTTATTTTTATTTTCCCTGCTCCATCATACTCAACTCTACTCTGCACCACTCTACTCTATGCCACTCTACTCTATGCCACTGCACTCTATGCAACTGCACTCTACTCTATGCCAGCCTACTCTACGCCACTCTACTCAATGCCACTGCCCTTGATGCCACTCTTCTCCATTGCACGCTATGACACTCTACTGTACACCACTACACACTACACCACTGAACTCTATGCCACTCTACTCTGCACTAATGCATTCTTTGCCAATGTACTCTTTGCTTCTGCACTCTAGGCCACTTTATTCTGTATCACTCCACTCTATGTCACTTCACTCTGCAGCACTCCACTCTACACTGCTGCACTGTATGCCACTGCAGTCTACGGCACTATACTCTACTCTGCACTACTCTACGCCACTCTACTCTGCACCACTTTACTCCATTCTACTCTTCACCACTCTACACCACTGTACTGTACGCCATTCTGCTCCACTCTGCAACAATGCACTCTGCACCACTGCACTCTATGCCACTGCACTCTTCTATGCAACACCCTAATGTACGCCACTGTATTCTACGAAGCTGCATTGTACACTGCTGAATTCTATGCCGCTGCACTCTACACCTCTGCACTGTATGTCACTTTACTCTGCAACACTCTATGCCTATGCACGCTACACCAGTCCACTCTACTCTATGCCACTTCACTGTATATCATGCTAAGCTACTCCACACTATGCCACTCCAATACAGGACACTCCATGCCACTCCACTCTACGACACTCTGCTCCACTTTTTGCCATTCCACTCTATGACACTCACGCAACTCTCCTCTGTGCCACTAACTTTTAGCCATGCTGAACAACAGCCACTCTGGTGTACATCATGGATAAAACCCATTGGCAAAGCCAATAGTTCTTGCATAAGCCAATCCTTGTTTGCTGTAGCAGAGATTACTCAGTGCTATGGGAGTTAAAATGGAAAATGCTAATTATTTTGAACCCTTCTTTATTTTCCTCACCACCTCTTGTGGGATCTAGATGGCACTTGAACTGCCAAAATGCATCCAATAACCCTATTTTATTGGAACGTTTCATGCAGATTCATCAAATGGTGACAAAGTTATAAGCAACACGTGTGTGTGTATATATTAAATTAAATATCATATTACGTTCTTCATGTCTGAATGTACAGTTTATGCCATGCTCTACTTTCATTTGCATTAGTTAAAAATGTAATTATTTGAGCACACTCAACGCTGCAGATTCTTCAAGAACCAGTTCCTCAAATCATCCAGTGATAAAACATTTGAGAAAAAATATTGGTAAAGGGGGCATTTTCCCCCATGCTGCAACACAAAATATACTGGTTCTCTGTAGATTTGAGGGCCTGAGCAAAAAACACAGCCTGGCAGCAATTTACAAAAATTTGTAGCCATTACAGGATACCTCGCACTAAACCTGTATTGTGAAAAAGAGCAATAGTGAGTGTGTATATGTGGGTTTGGGGGACATCCGCTGACCCCAGGGAGCAAGCGGCGTCCCATAGAGTCTGATACTACCAACACTAGCAAGACATCTCTGTTGGCTGCACAACCTTGGGAAATGGCCAAAAAAGCCTCCGCGACTGGTAAAGGATTTATTTGTGCCATTGAAAGTCTCAGAAATTCTTAGGGTGGAGGATTGGAGGAACGGCATGGAAGGGTTGATCACTATGGAAATAGTGATGTTTCAAGTGAGGGGAGAGAGCAAAAGCTCTCCTTCGCTCAGCCTGTCCTTCGTAAAGTGGTGGTCTTTGGGAGGGAAAAAAAACAAAATGTTAATGTTCCACAATGAATGGTAAATCACAAATGGCTTTGGGATTCACAATGTCAACACTGCAGTTCCTTTCAATGGCAATGAAAATGGTTTGCAAATGGGAGTTGACCCCTTCCTGCGTCTTACATGAACACGAATGAATGATAAACGACCTTTCTAGCAGTCACAAATCACTGAAAAGATGCAGACGTGCTCATCAGTTTGTAACTATTCACACAATGGAAGCAGTGAGCATTGGGAGGGAACATACAGGGACAGTCCCATGACCTCTACATCCTCTCACAATGTCGTTTTCGCAATGTGGCAAGTTCTATCTCCATTGCAATACATTTTTGAATGCTGTCCCTCAGAGGCCTCCGTCTTTGCAATTGTAGCTGGGAAGAAGGGTTCCCAGAAGGGCTCTGGCCTCCTGGCTATTGATGAGTATCATTGAGTAGGGTAACAACAAACATCTGTTATTTAGCGCCTAGATACCCTTCTGGGTAAACGTGCGCTTTACAAATACACCTTATGTGATGTTATGATTCAGCATTTCTGTGATGCCTTGAGGCCAGACTCGTTGTGCCCCACCGGTACATCTGGCAAAGTGCAAAGAATTTCCCAGGTCGCATTTCATACTTTCTGCAAACAATACGATGCCATATGACCAATGACACATTTGGCCAACCACCTTCCTTGCCACCAGGACCGCTGTAGGGAAATATGTGATTTTTTTAATGCTATTGGCGGATCAGGTGAGGTGGGGGTACGACAAATTAGAGTGTTATGATGTTTTGTTTGTGTACGTTTTGAAATTATATATTGTTAGACTATTTCTTTTTAATTATAATATTGGAGAAAAAATGCAATCACTATTCCTCCTGTTATAGCTTTTAGAGATATGGCTCTATATGCAGTTCAGCTTTCCATCCAAGCTAAGCTGTCTAAATCATGTAGTTTAAGGAAGGGTGCTGTGATAGAGCACGTGTTTAATTCTCTGGAGGAGAGAGGGCTGCACTGTGTCACATTCTAGCTTCTGACTTCCCTCACTGAATCTGAAGGATGTTTTTACTGAAAACATCTTGACTTACACAGCTCCAAAAACAGCTGCTATGGATCCAGGAAAACAACAGGGACAAGAGCAGGATGATTTTAAATGAGGTTTCAACTTAAAAACAATTCTAATGCCCACAGATCTACAATACATTTGCAGTTCTGAGCCTCTTGTCCAAAATATGGGAAAAGAGAAATTGAGGGCCTAAATTACAAAAGAGATTTCCAGAGTTTGCTCTACTTACAAGGTATTTTATATTTTTTGCACCTCGAACATTACCAAGTGCACTTGAGCGAATTTCATGATCTCCAGATTACATTACACAATGTCAGATTCATATGTCTTATTTAGGCACATAGATTTGAGAGAGAGATTTCTGATTATTAAATATTGTGTATCCAACATCATGAGCATTTCGTGTATTGGGCAAATACACTGCACCTTACAAAACTGCATTTTCTTGCGCTTGACTAAACTGGGCCCCAACTAGGCCTAACCTTCATTTTAAATTTTCACTCAGCCATCATGTGTGTGTTTTCATTTCTCCTTTTATTGCATGTAGCAAAATGTGCACAAATGAAATGCTCTATATTGGCATGCTGTTCTCAAAGAACTCTGGAGGATGTTTTCCTTTCATTTGTAATTATTCAAGTTCTTCCTGTCTGTGCCCCTGAAAGGCTATTCATAATATGAGTCTGTCATTGCTTTGAGTGTAACTAGATTTGAACTGTCAAATCCAATAACATTAGGTCAAGAGAGGTTACATTAATATTCATTTAGGGGATGGCACTAGGATGGTGTTAGATGATGCTGTATTACAGACTGCATTCTGATTTGTTAATCTGTGTAATAATTTGATTGCCTAATGAATACTCTGTGATTTTCACTGTCAATTTTATGATAAAAAGGCCCCATTCGGGAGCTGAGCCAAGTCTAGTTTCCCCAGACTATTGAGAGCAGGCCCTTGTCAGTCTGTCTCTTGCTTAGGACCTAGAACATTTTACTTTGCTACATTTTTGATTGAGCCTTATGCTAATTCCTGTTGTGCTTCTTCTTGAATAAACAATGTCCACTTGTTATGGGCTGTTTAGAAAAGGTTTATTCGAGCAGAGGAAACCTGCGTACAAACAGCCAGACCCCACAGCTCTAACAGCCAACCGCTGCGGAACCCTCCTATGTCACCGACCCCTACATTCCACCAGACAAGACACATGGATGACAGACTACAACATCATGCACAATATAACACCCCCCCTTTCTTCAATATAACATGAGGAACACAGAGCACACCTTGCGAGGACAGGACACGCGTATGACATGAGGGACACAAAGCACACTATGCGGGGGCAGGGCACGCACTACTACACAAAACAACGGGACCGATAACACACGACATCACAACACAAGACGCCATAAACCCTGAACCAGAAAACATACACCACTCCACCCCCCTAGGAGCTTACTCACACACGAAATGATCAAGCCTTTTAGGAGGTCTAGGACATCGTCTCGCCAGCCCTCGTGCCCCTCTTGGTTGTTCAGCATATGCTGCTATCCCATCTGAAGTTGCTCGAAACACCTGCTCCTGGACATCCTGACTGCCATTTGCTAAAGTCCCCTGGGACTTTTCACCATCCCAACCTAACAAACTGGACCCAAACTTGCCAGTTTCGAACCATGATGATTCCACTTCTCCATCCCTTTGAAACAGCGCAACCATACTGATATTCCATGCTTGCCCGTTGTCTAACCTTACCCAATTTGGGCTCACAAGCTTCACCTTGTAGGGCCCCCGAAGCTTTGACAAACCAGATCTCACACCACCCGGCTTAACTTTGACCCAATCACCCACACCAATCACGCCATCCCTGCACTGAGTAAAACTTTACCTCATTGTAGGCTTGTCACTCCCTTTCCAAAACCATGAAGGAAACAATTTTGTGCCGGGTTTCCTACCCCTCGTCATTTCAAAAGGGGACTTCCCTGTTGTCACATTGGGTGTTGTGTGGTATGACCACATCATGTCTTTTGCAAAAAGAATAATTGATGGACAGAATGCTGAACAATGTCATACATTCACCCCAGTACGGAGATCTGGGCCTAAATCCATAGTTTTTTTGCTCACCATGCCATTCCAGTTTGAACCCAGCCATATGCAAATCAGTCTTGACCCTGCACCCAATGGGAACAGTCCAGCCCGAACTGCTAGGCCAGGTCCTCCCTGGACCTGAAACAAGCATCCTAGGACCGGTTTCGGGGTTTCGCCCCTCATCAGCCAGGATAGCTTGACTCCAGTGGCATGGAGTGCACGTGACCCAGGTCTGGGCATACCCGTCCCAGTCGGGGTGACAAATGCAAAAAGAACAATTGATGGACGGAATGCAGAACAATGTCATACATTCACCCCAGTACGGAGATCTGGGCCTAAATCCATCGTTTTTTTTCTCCCCATGCCATTCTAGTTTGAACCCAGCCATATGCAAATCAGTCTTGACCCTGTGCCCAATGGGAACAGTCCAGCCCGAACTGCCAGGCCAGGTCCTCCGTGGACTGGAACCAAGTATCCTAGGACTGGTTTCGGGGTTTCACCCCTCATCAGCCAGGATAGCTTGACTCCAGTGGCATGGAGAGCATGGGACCCACGTCTGGGCATACCCATCCCACTCGGGGTGACAAATGCAAAAAGAACAATTGATGAAAAGAATGCCCAACAATGTCATACATGCACCCCAATATGGAGATCTGGGCCTAAATCCATCGTTTTTTTGCTCACCATGCCATTCCAGTTTGAACCCAGCCATTTGTAAATCAGTCTTGAGCCTGTGGCCAATGGGAACAGTCCAGCCCGAACTGCCAGGCCAGGTCGTCCCTGGACTGGTACCAGGCATCCTAGGACCGGTTTCGGGGTCTCACCCCTCATCAGCCAGGATAGCTTGACTCCAGTGGCATGGAGAGCACAGGACCCACGTCTGGACATACCCGTCCCACTCGGGGTGACAAGTGCAAAAAGAATAATTGATGGACAGAATGCAGAACAATGTCATACATTCACCCCAGTACGGAGCTTTGGGCCTAAATCCATCGTTTTTTTGCTCACCATGCCTTTCCAGTTTGAACCCAGCCATATGGAAATCAATCTTGACCCTGTGCCCAATGGGAACAGTCCATCCCAAACTGCCAGGCCAGTTCCTCCCTGGACTGCAACCAAGCATCCTAGGACCGGTTTCGGGGTTTCACCCCTCATCAGCCAGGATAGCTTGACTCCAGTGGCATGGAGAGCACGGGACCCACGTCTGGGCATACCCATCCCACTCGGGGTGACAAATGCAAAAAGAACAATTGATGAAAAGAATGCACAACAATGTCATACATTCACCCCAGTATGGAGATCTGGGCCTAAATCCATCGTTTTTTTGCGCACCATGCCATTCCAGTTTGAACCCAGCCATTTGCAAATCAGTCTTGAGCCTGTGGCCAATGGGAACAGTACAGCCCGAACTGCCAGGCCAGGTCATCCCTGGACTGGTACCAAGCATCCTAGGACCGGTTTCGGGGTTTCACCCCTCATCAGCCAGGATAGCTTGTCTCCAGTGGCATGGAGAGCACAGGACCCACGTCTGGGCATACCCATCCCACTCGGGGTGACAAGTGCAAAAAGAATAATTGATGGACAGAATGCAGAACAATGTCATACATTCACCCCAGTACGGAGCTTTGGGCCTAAATCCATCGTTTTTTTGCTCACCATGCCATTCCAGTTTGAACCCAGCCATATGGAAATCAATCTTGACCCTGTGCCCAATGGGAACAGTCCATCCCAAACTGCCAGGCCAGTTCCTCCCTGGACTGCAACCAAGCATCCTAGGACCGGTTTCGGGGTTTCACCCCTCATCATCCAGGATAGCTTGACTCCAGTGGCATGGAGAGCACGGGACCCACGCCTGGGCATACCCGTCCCACTCGGGGTGACAAATGGAAAAAGAACAATTGATGGACAGAAGGCACAACAATGTCATACATTCACCCCAGTATGGAGATCTGGGCCTAAATCCATCGTTTTTTTGCTCACCATGCCATTCCAGTTTGAACCCAGCCATATGCAAGTCAGTCTTGACCCTGTGCCCAATGGGAACAGTCCAGCCCGAACTGCCAGGACAGGTCCTCCCTGGCCTGGAACCAAGCATCCTAGGACCGGTTTCGGGGTTTTACCCCTCATCAGCCAGGATAGCTTGACTCCAGTGGCATGGACAGCACGGGACCCATGTCTGGGCATACCCATCCCACTAGGTGTGACAAATGCAAAAAGAACAATTGATGGACAGAATGCAGAACAATCTCATACATTCACCCCAGTATGGAGAACTGGGCCTAAATCCATCGTTTTTTTGCTCACCATGCCATTCTAGTTTGAATTCAGCCATATGCAAATCAGTCTTGACCCTGTGCCCAATGGGAACAGTCCAGCCCGAACTGCCAGGCCAGGTCTTCCCTGGACTGGAACCAAGCATCCTAGGACCGGTTTCGGGGTTTCACCCCTCATCAGCCAGGATAGCTTGACTCCAGTGGCATGGAGAGCACGGGACCCACATCTGGGCATACCCGTCCCACTCGGGGTGACAAATGCAAAAAGAACAATTGATGGACAGAATGCAGAACAATGCCATAGATTCACCCCAGTACGGAGATCTGGGGTGGTGTGGTGAGCAAAAGAATGATGGATTTAACCCAGATCCTTGTGACTGGGGGTGAATGTTTACATTGTCCAGCATTCCGTCCATCAATTGTTTCTTTTGCATATGTCGCCCTAAGTGGGAAGGGTATGCCCAGACGTGGGTCCCGTGCTCACTACACCACTGGATTCAAGCTAGCCTGGCTGATGAAGGGTGATGCCCTGAAACCGGTCCCAGGATGCTTGTTTCCGGTCAGGGAGGACCTGGCTTGGCAGTTCGGGGTGGACTGTTCCCACAAGGAACAGGGTCAAGACTGATTTGCATATGGCTGGGTCCAAACTGGGGTGGTGTGGTGAGCAAAAGAATGATGGATTTAACCCAGATCCTTGTGACTGGGGGTGAATGTTTGCATTGTCCAGCATTCCGTCCATCAATTGTTTCTTTTGCATATGTCACCCTAAGTGGGAAGGGTATGCCCAGACGTGGGTCCCGTGCTCACTACACCACTGGATTCAAGCTAGCCTGGCTGATGAAGGGTGATGCCCTGAAACCGGTCTCAGGATGCTTGTTTCCGGTCCAGGGAGGACCTGGCTTGGCAGTTCGGGCTGGACTGTTCCCACAAGGAACAGGGTCAAGACTGATTTGCATATGGCTGGGTCCAAACTGGAGTGGTGTGGTGAGCAAAAGAATGATGGATTTAACCCAGATCCTTGTGACTGGGGGTGAATGTTTGCATTGTCCAGCATTCCGTCCATCAATTGTTTTTTTTGCACATCATGTCTTTTATCGCACCCTGCACACAGAGACCCGCCTTACCAGCCAATGCCATGGTTCCCTTCACCAATCTGTTTATCCTTTCCACTTGGCCATTGCCCTGCGGGTTATACAAGGATGCACACACATGTTGCACTCATATGCGTGCTAGAAAGGTTCTCATCTCACCCGAAGTGAGCAGTGTGCCATTGTCCGTACCCAGTTTTGCCGGCACCCCTTCCCTCCTAAAAATGTCCTCCAACACTGCAATAGTGGATTTGGTACTCACATTTCTCAAGAACAAGACCTCAAACCACCTTGACTTTGCATCCATCACCATCACCACCACCACCACCGCAAAGCGTTCTTGCTCCGGCAAAAACCAGAAAGGACCACTAAAATCCAAACTAATTTTCTCCCACACCACATCTGCATCAGACATGTGCAGTTTGGTAACTTGGGCACCCACACCAACTTTGAACATCTTTTCTGAATTCTTACATTCCACGCACTTGTCAACACAGCACATAACATCCAAATCCATCTTGGGCCACCAGAAATTCTCTTTCAACCTTTTAAGTGTGAACGTTTGTCCCATGTGGCCTTCATGTGCCAGCCCTACCAATTTACAGGGGGAACAAACCTTTCACATCTGACAACAAGCCCTGACTCATTTATGGACAGTTCTTGCACAAGTTTAGAATAAGTCCTGACCACACTTGAATACGTGCTTTCTCTTTTCTCACCCACTTCTAATCATCATTGTTACTGCCTTAAGCTCCTCATCTTTATACAAGGACTCCATCCATTCCTCATTCGATACTGCACTTTGCATATCTGCTAACACATCCTCGACCCCTGCTACTACTTCTTCAGTGATGAGGTCGCCCTCCTCACAAAGCTTTTCAGGTAGTCTCAACAGACAATTAGCAATTTTATTTTTTCATCCAGGTTGGTATTCCACAGTAAAATCACACTCCTGCAGCTTCACTGCTATCCTGGCCAAATGCTCCAAACAGTTCAGAATGCCATTGGGGGCCAACACCTTAAGTAAAGGTTTGTGATCAGTCCTGAGAATTATCTTTGAGCCCCAAATGAAGGTACAAAAATGGCTTGTGGCCCAAGCTGCAGCTAAGGCCTCCCGCTCAATGACTGAGTAGTTTTTTTCAGTATCCGTCAAAGAGCAGGATGCGAAAGCCACTGTTCTCTCCACCTGCCATGGAGCTGTGAAAGCACCGCACCCAAACCAACAGCGCTGGCATCTGCAGTAAGAACAGTCTTAAGGTTGCACTGAAATGGTACCAGAATCTCAGCATTTGCAATCTCTCCCTTTTTTCCATCAAACGCTCTTTGCTCTAAACTCCCCCATTCAAATTTTTTTCCTTTCCTTAGCAACTCTCTCAAAAGTTCCAATTTAGTAGCAAAATCCCTCACAAATTTAGCGTAGTATTCTACCATTCCCATGAATGAACGTAATCTGTCCTTGTCGCTAGGAGTTGCCGCATTAACAATGGCACTCACTAAGTTCATTTTGGGTCTGACACCTTCACTTGAAATGAGATACCCTAGATACTCCACCTCGCTTACCAAAAACTTGTATTTCTTTTTCCACAAAGTTAGACCAGCTTCACAAAGTTGTTCCAACACCACTCGCAACGTCTCATTGTGTGTGTCAATGCTATCTCCAAAAAGCAAAATGTCATCTTGAGAACATATGACATTTTTAACTCCTGCCAACACACTGGAGATGAGCCTCTGAAACACTCTTGCCACAGACGACAACCCAAAGGGTAGTCTGTTGAATTGGAACTGCCCCGCAGCTGTGACAAACAGTTAAGTTGTTTGGAGTCTGGGTGCAACATTACCTGATGGTAGGCACTCTTAGGATCTAGTTTAAAGAAAAATGTTCCCCCTGCCAGTAAGAAAATCAGCTCCATAATGTTAGGAAGTGGAAACTGATCCATCACCACATTCTGATTTAAGCTGCGGAGGTCAACACAAAACCTCAGAGACCCATCAGCATTTTTTGTGATAACGACCGGGGATAACCACTGCATGGACTCTACGGGTTCAATGACCCCCTCACCAATCATTTGATCCAGTATTTTTTTTACTTCCTCCCTCCTGGCGACTGGAGACTTCCTAGAACTGTGTCTCACTGGCACGGCACCTTTCTTCAAAATTATTCTGTGGGAATAATTTTTTGCTACCCCCAACTTATTGTTGAAAACTGGTGCAAACTTTGACAGTAACTCACTCCCATCACCTCCATCCACCACCATGACCTGTACAGACGCTCTGGGATTCACGACAATGTGTAAATCATACTGATGAGCTCAACCTAAAATAGGCGGCCCTTCACTCGCCACATAGATTTTGCCCTTTGTGTATCTTTAGCGAAATTCAATGTCAACATTAAAAAACCCCAACACAACAATGTTGGTTCCTTGATACCCCTTCAGAACCACATCCGTGTATTCAATAATCTGCCAGGCCATACTTAATCAAAAAGATCCTTGGGAATGATGGTATACAAGGAGCCAGAGTCTACTATCAATGATACCACTTGACCATCCACCACAAAGTCTGCTCTAGGACGTGACTGTCTTTTGAAATCCTCCGGTTCTTTAACCTCGACTTCCACCGCATGCTCAGAGTCAGGGCCGGACTGAGAACCAAAACCGGCCCTGGGAAAGTGCTCGGCTGGCCCCCCCCCCCAGGGGCTTGGGGGGTTGCGGCCGAGCTGTTTGCCAGGGCCGGTTTCGGCCGATTTTGTTACAGGGGGTGATATTGCAGCTAGGCTGCAAAAACGGCCCTGTAACAAAAAAGGCCCCAGGGGCCCAAAATCGGCCCCCACCCTAGCGGCCCACCGGGGAAATGCCCGGTGCCCGATATGGCCAGTCCGGCCCTGCTCAGAGTCCACCATAAGAAACCTGTGCTCCATAGTGTCAACAGGGTGCTCTATCAATGCCACTCTTCCTTTGCTTGCCTTGCATATCCGAGCAAAGTGTCCCTTTCTCCTGCAGGAGCGGCAATCTTTTCCCAACGCAAAACAGGATTTTGAATCCCCCATATGAAAATTGCTGCAGCATCTGTAGCAATAGCGTGGGGACGACCTGCCTTGAGAGGATACCGTGTGTCTAAAACATCAATTTTTGTTGAAAGCCGTGGTTGAAATCGCTGTTTCTTTCCTTACCAAAGCTACTAACTCCGATTCACCATCAACCTCTGACACCTCAATGATGCTTGCAATACTTAGTTTTTGCATTTCCCTCATGCACTTCTCCGATTCTTCAACAACTTTTGCTATTTTTATAGCCTCCTTTTTTGTTGGATCCGAGGCTGCCCTGCATTTTTTTTTATTGCTGCATTGAACAATCAACTGATCTCTTATCAGTTCCTCTGTCATGCGCCCAAGCTTGCATTTCATAGCCAGTTCTCTCAATCTTGCCACAAACTCATCAAAAGATTCATTGGGCCTCTGTGGTTGCATGTAAAACTTGTGCAGTTGCATGACTATATTTAGTGTCTTTGCAAAATGCCTCTGTAATCGTAACTTAGCCTCTTTGTTCACATCTTCCATCACATCGCCATTGTCTTTATACACTTGCGGCAAATACTTACAAATATGCTGGCCTTCAGTGCCCAGGCTTTTTTCCTGAGGGGTGAAAAGTTTGAGCCTCCTAACCTCCTAATGCTACTATATAATTCTCAAAGTGTCTATCCAGTCCTCCCACTCAATGGGGGGGTTCACCTTATAGCATTAAGAATGAAGGAGGTACAACAACAGATTGGTTGATACTCATGTTGAATAGAAGCAGTAGCTAATTTACCCCTTTTACATGACACGCTCACTCTGAGCTGGTGGGAAATTGTACAAAATGTCCACAATGGCCACCAGGTGGTGCTGTATGTATACAAACTACAGGAGAAATTTTGAAATGTAAAACCGTTCACTGTGGCCAGCAGATGGCACTGTATAGATCAATTCCCTTTTTTTGTGACTCTATGGTGCAGACAAGAGAAGACAGCTACACCTCCTCGAAGTCCTGAAGTCGGACTGGAGGCTACATGGAGCCAACAGGGTGAGTGTTCTATTCGATTGTGCAGCATAGGTATGGGCACTGAGGCAATAGTAGCAAAAGCTGGAGATTTCCTCACAGCGGTTTGCGTAGCCGGTATTGAGCAAACAGAACCGCTCGACTGGCTGAGGCAACGCGCGGGGCGCAATGACTGAGCACGGGTATAGCGATGGGTGACAGAAACAAGAGGAGAGCATGAGCACCAGTGATGGGTGCACTCCTGGCCGCAAAGTTTTTCTTTTAAAGTATGGTATTTTCACTCGATGAAACTCAAGCGGTGACCCACAAGACAAAAGAAAAAAATAATACGGCACAATAGTTCACACGCAAGAACGGCACCAAGCAGGCAGGTCCTACCACTGACCGGCTGGTATCGGATACAGATTCTCCTCACAGGTTTCCTGAGACTGCTGTACGGGCAAGGGATTCTGGCCAATCCCATCCTGTTTCCAAATTATGTTGTGCTTCTTCTTGAATAAACGATGTCCACTCGTTACGGGCTGTTTAGAAAAGGTTTATTCGAACAGAGGAAATCTGCATACAAACAGCCAGACCCCACAGCTCTAACAGCCAATCGCTGTGGAACCCTCCTATGTCACCGACCCCAACATTCCACCAGACAAGACCCATGGATGACAGACTACAACACCATGCACAATATAACAATTCCCTATATTGATTTACCATCCATTATGACTAACTATTAATTTTGCCTTCTGTAATGCACTTTAATCATTTAATAAACATTCATGGTTTCTACCTTTTACTGGGCTGGATCCTTCTTGAGGCATTATGGCCTATTTAATTGACCATGCTGAATTTTTTGCTGTTTACCTAACATCGGCAGGGACATATTTCTTCATATGTTCTTGAGGACAACCGTACCTTTTCCTGCGACTTTCAGTGTTCCTGTGTACCTGAGCTGTTCCCGAGCAAAGAACTGTGACTATCAATAGGGCAGAAGTATTGCTATTTGATGACAAATGCATGAGTGCCCTCCTCAAGCTCAGAGACAAACCCTGTAGCACACCTGCCCTAGGAATGCTAAAGTATAAAAAAGATCTTTACCTGTTATATCGAATATATGATGTTACTTAGCATACCGTTACTCCGCAGGTATTTACTTCGAAGTTTTTACTTCGCAAATACCATTACTACGCATGATTTTAGTGCACATGCTTTTACTTTGCAAATATATACAAATACATTAAAAATGCTTTTACTTCACAGTTAATTATTACGCATACCGTTACAACGCGTTATTGGTACTTTAAAACAAAAAATTAATCTTAATAGTAACCTATCCCCTGACACGCACCCTGAACCCTAAAAATACCCCCTACACCCCAAAACCCTAACCCACCCTGACCCCTAAAAATACCCCTGTACCCCAAAACCTAAACACACCCTGAACCCCAAAAATACCCCAGCACCCCAAAACCTTTAACGCACCCTGAACCCTCAAAATACCCCATGCACCCCAAAACCCTAACCCACCCTGACCCCTAAAAATACCCCAGTACCCCAAAACCTAAACGCACCCTGAACCCTAAAATTACCCCTACACCCCAAAACCCTAACCCACCCTGACCTCTAAAATTACCCTAGCACCCCAAAACCTAAACGCACCCTGAACCCCAAAAATACCCCTGCACCCCAAAATCTTAAACGCACCCTGAAGCCTAAAAATACCCCCTACACCCCAAAACCCTATCCCACCCTGACCCCTAAAAATATCCAAGCACCCCAAAACCTAAACGCACCCTGAACCCCAAAAATACCCCAGCACCCCAAAACCTTAAATGCATCCTGAACCCTAAAAATACCCCCTACACCCCAAAACCCTAACCCACCCTGACCCCTAAAAATACCCCTGTACCCCAAAACCTAAACGCACCCTGAACCCCAAAAATACCCCAGCACCCCAAAACCTTAAACGCACCCTGAACCCTAAAAATACCCCCTACACCCCAAAACCCTAACCCACCCTGACCCCTAAAAATACCCCTGTACCCCAAAACCTAAACGCACCCTGAACCCCAAAAATACCCCAGCACCCCAAAACCTTAAACGCACCCTGAACCCTCAAAATACCCCATACACCCCAAAACCCTAACCCACCCTGACCCCTAAAAATACCCCAGTACCCCAAAACCTAAATGCACCCTGAACCCTAAAATTACCCCCTACACCCCAAAACCCTAACCAACCCTGACCCCTAAAATTACCCCAGCACCCCAAAACCTAAACGCACACTGAACCCCAAAAATGCCCAAGCACCCCAAAACCTTAAATGCACCCTGAAGCCTAAAAATACCCCCTACACCCCAAAACCCTAACCAACCCAGACCCCTAAAAATACCCCTGTACCCAAAACTTTAATTTGCACAGTAACTCCATTATGCGTAGTAAGTGCATGCTAAGTAATGGAACATGCGTAGTAAATGCATGCTAAGTAAATGCATGCTAAGTATTGGCATCTGCGAACTAAAATATGCGTAGTAATGGTAAAACGAAGTAATGACCGCGTAGTAACGGTAGAATACCGTTATATCAAGAGAGAGAAGAATGTGCATTGTCAGGTTTGACCCAAACCATGGTGAAATTAGGAGGCTAGTGCCCTTATTCATCTACCTCTTTAGTAGGACCCAGGCGTCATATCAATGACCTCAGAGTAATCTGAGTAATTTTGGTAATTCCACAAATCTCTTTGCGAGAAATTAGCAATAATTACGGGATTAGTCCTCCCCGTGTAATTATGAGCACATTGAGCTATTTGTGTTCTTTTGCATTTTGCACTATTTCATAGCACAAAACACATCCTCACGTCCATTTTGGAAGTGAAAGTGCATTTTGTGCTAAGAAAATAGCACTAAATGCTGGGAGTAAGTTTGGGGAAAATTCTAGCCCAAAAGCACATTTAGCAAGAGCAAGCGGCTGCTCGCGCCCACTTTTTGTGTTCTGTTGCAGTTAGCACTATTTCTTAGTACACAATGTATTTTCACACCCATTTTGAACAAGAGGAGGCATTTATGTGCTAAATGCAGAGTTGATAAGAGTAATCTCATTAAATTCTTTGGTAACTCCATGTGATTATGCTACACTGAATTATGCAAGTTATGGCCACTGCAACTCATTAGATCCAGTTTCTGGGGCACTTCTTGGGTGCTTAAAGTCAGTAGCAGCAGTTTGTCTTGCAATTCAGCAAAGCAAAGAGATTGTGATGGGTGCACACTTAGGGGTCGATTCCGATTCGGGCCGGAAAAAGCACCGACCGACTCGGATCCGGAAAAAATACCGACCGACACGTACCCGTGGCGCCCGACACGCCAAGTACGATGCAAGGCGCGAAAAATCCGACCGACACGTAACGAAACCAAGTCGACCGACCGAGCCGCACGGAAAACAGCAATCCGGCCGGAAAAACACGCGAATCCAACCGACCGACACGCACCCGGAACAAATCCGACCGAAACGTACACGCTAACTCCAAACCGCTAAGTACGATGCAAGGCGCGAAAACCACGAGCGAGTCGGACGGAGGACAAGCCGTACGACCGACACGCATAAAAAACCGAGCCGAAGCAACACAATACACCGCGACCGACGCGTACGCAGCATAGAAAACTGCACAAACACAGCGTGAACGAAACGGAGAACACCGTACGAGACCAATGCAGGGTCCGACTCGGTCACAAGAACGTTTCCAACATACACAAACAGCACAAAGGAAAAATCACCCAAAAAAAGACCAAACAAGCAATTACCAAGCCAATAAATACTGGGGGGGTGGGGACAGAGAACAAAGACACACCCACAACTCCACCTATATAAAGGACACAAATCACTACCATGAGCCTTTGCAAATGCCATTCCACTGCCAGCACCCAAGAGAAAGCAACCACACACCCACAGCTCATCCCTCACACAGGCCACACACCATCAGCACACCAACAAATACCTACCTCACATACACCCAGCAAAACACACACTCACACACCCTCACCTGCACACCAACACACACATCACTCACCATCACCACCCATCACCATGCCCCCAAGAAGAATCACAAGTTCCTAGATTGTGAATTGGAAGTCCTGGTAGACGAGATCCTCAGGGTAGAGCCACAGCTGTTTGGCACATTGGTCCAACAGACCCCCATGTCGCAGAAAACCAAGATGTGGGAGAGGATCATCAACAGGGTGAACGCCCAATCACCATGTCGGCGCACAAAGACCGACATCCAGAACAGGTGGTATGACGTGCGCAGGAGGGTACGGAAACTGCTGAAGCAAGACTACATCAACAGCCAACACACCGGCAGTGGCCCTCCTGCCAAGCCAATATACCTCAGGCCCTGGGAGGAGAAGGTGCGGGCCATCCTACCGCCAGTGAGCATATATGGACTAGAGGACATCCCAGAGCCTGGTGAGTACACAACAAATGTACACAATATACTGCCACAAAACACACACACATCACTATCAAGGGGAGAGTCAAACCATGCACTCATAGCAATCACACAGCAACCAGAACAGAATCATCCCAAAATGTGTATGTCAGTCAGATAAACACAACACATGCCATCAAAAAAGTCACATCCAACTGTGCCAACACATGTACAAACACAACCACAACTACAGCTAGGCAGTAGCACAAATAGAACTAACAAACACATCCACACATGTAGCCACCACAACAACACCAACACACAGTGAAGACCACTCAAAGGAAGGAATTCTGTGTATGCTGGCCAAGTCAGTGTAGCCAATAGCATCATGGGAGTCGCAGTCACACATATTGCCCGCCCCAAAACTGTCCCATCAACACCACCATGAACCATGCGCACATCACAGGGAGTGGAGAAGGACTCACAAGATGGCTGACACTGGCTACTGCTGTGGGGAGCACAAGGCCCTGCTGCCAACTGTGCACCAACAAACAGCAGGACACCACTGACTGACATCCTGAGAGACAACTTCCACTCCCTGCAATGCAAGCACGTTCCATGGTGGGATATCTGGCTGGCTGGGTGGGAAGGGGGACTTGCAGCACTGACTATAGTCACCAGCACCCCCCTCACACCCCCCAACACAAACTCCACAGTACCCACCTGGTAGAATGCAATGCCCTCCATCCTAACACAAGATCCCACAAAGCACCACCACCCTGGGTTATGTTGTGTGAAGCACAGGGACACTCTTGGAACTCTTAGCCAAACAACTGCCAGGACAACACTCCCAGCCATCCTGTCAGCACAGCCAGCCCACCCCACAGGGAAGCAGAGTCAAAAGGAAGGAAGCATGGGCATGCTGGGAAGGGGGTGGAGGCAATAGCATGATGGGAGTCGTAGTCACAGACATTGCTCAGCCTCACAACTGGCCCATCAACACCACCCTGAACCATGCTCACATCACAGGGAGTGGAGAAGGACTCACAAGATGGCTGACACTGGCTACTGCTGTGGGGAGCACAAGGCCCTGCTGCCAACTGTGCACCAACAAACAGCAGGACACCACTGACTGACATCCTGAGAGACAACTTCCACTCCCTGCAATGCAAGCACGTTCCATGGTGGGATATCTGGCTGGCTGGGTGGGAAGGGGGACTTGCAGCACTGACTATAGTCACCAGCACCCCCCTCACACCCCCCAACACAAACTCCACAGTACCCACCTGGTAGAATGCAATGCCCTCCATCCTAACACAAGATCCCACAAAGCACCACCACCCTGGTTTATGTTGTGTGAAGCACAGGGACACTCTTGGGACTCTTAGCCAAACAACTGCCAGGACAACACTCCCAGCCATCCTGTCAGCACAGCCAGCCCAACCCACAGGGAAGCAGAGTCAAAAGGAAGGAAGCATGGGCATGCTGGGAAGGGGGAGGAGGCAATAGCATGATGGGAGTCATAGTCACAGCCCTACATCCCCCACCACATGGCCCAGCAAGCTCACACTCACGCATGCACATCCCACAGAGAGTGGAAAGGCCCATCAAAGATGTCTGACACTGTTGCTGTGTCGTGGGGAGCACAAGGGCATGCTGGGTACTGCACACCAAGCAACAGCAGGACACCACTGTCAGCCATCTTGCCATTGCCCTCACACCCACACCCACTGAACTCCACACAAAAGCAAGTAAGTATGGGAATGCTGGCAAGTGGGGTGGAGGCAATGGCATGATGGGAGTCGTAGTCACAGACATAGCTCACCCCCACAACTGTCCCATCAACACCACCCTGAACCATGCTCACATCACAGGGAGTGGAGAAGGACTCACAAGATGGCTGACACTGGCTACTGCTGTGGGGAGCACAAGGCCCTGCTGGCAACTGTGCACCAACAAACAGCAGGACACCACTGACTGACATCCTGAGAGACAACTTACACTCCCTGCAATGCAAGCACGTTCCATGGTGGGATATCTGGCTGGCTGGGTGGGAAGGGGGACTTGCAGCACTGACTATAGTCACCAGCACCTCCCCTCACACCCCCCCAACACAAACTCCACAGTACCCACCTGGTAGAATGCAATGCCCTCCATCCTAACACAAGATCCCACAAAGCACCACCACCCTGGGTTATGTTGTGTGAAGCACAGGGACACTCTTGGGACTCTCAGCCAAACAACTGCCAGGACAACACTCCCAGCCATCCTGTCAGCACAGCCAGCCCAAACCACAGGGAAGCAGAGTCAAAAGGAAGGAAGCATGGGCATGCTGGGAAAGGGGGAGGAGGCAATAGCATGATGGGAGTCGTAGTCACAGCCCTACATCCCCCACCACATGGCCCAGCAAGCTCACACTCACGCATGCACATCCCACAGAGAGTGGAAAGGCCCATCAAAGATGTCTGACACTGTTGCTGTGTCGTGGGGAGCACAAGGGCATGCTGGGTACTGCACACCAACCAACAGCAGGACACCACTGTCAGCCATCTTGCCATTGCCCTCACACCCACACCCACTGAACTCCACACAAAAGCAAGTAAGTATGGGAATGCTGGCAAGTGGGGTGGAGGCAATGGCATGATGGGAGTCGTAGTCACAGACATAGCTCACCCCCACAACTGTCCCATCAACACCACCCTGAAACATGCTCACATCACAGGGAGTGGAGAAGGACTCACAAGATGGCTGACACTGGCTACTGCTGTGGGGAGCACAAGGCCCTGCTGCCAACTGTGCACCAACAAACAGCAGGACACCACTGACTGACATCCTGAGACACAACTTCCACTCCCTGCAATGCAAGCACGTTCCATGGTGGGATATCTGGCTGGCTGGGTGGGAAGGGGGACTTGCAGCACTGACTATAGTCACCAGCACCTCCCCTCACACCCCCCAACACAAACTCCACAGTACCCACCTGGTAGAATGCAATGCCCTCCATCCTAACACAAGATCCCACAAAGCACCACCACCCTGGGTTATGTTGTGTGAAGCACAGGGACACTCTTGGGACTCTTAGCCAAACAACTGCCAGGACAACACTCCCAGCCATCCTGTCAGCACAGCCAGCCCAACCCACAGGGAAGCAGAGTCAAAGGAAGGAAGCATGGGCATGCTGGGAAGGGGGTGGAGGCAATAGCATGATGGGAGTCGTAGTCACAGACATTGCTCAGCCTCACAACTGGCCCATCAACACCACCCTGAACCATGCTCACATCACAGGGAGTGGAGAAGGACTCACAAGATGGCTGACACTGGCTACTGCTGTGGGGAGCACAAGGCCCTGCTGCCAACTGTGCACCAACAAACAGCAGGACACCACTGACTGACATCCTGAGAGACAACTTCCACTCCCTGCAATGCAAGCACGTTCCATGGTGGGAAACTGACTGGCTGGGTGGGTGGGAAGGGGGACTTGCAGCACTGACTATAGTCACCAGCACCTCCCCTCACACCCCCCAACACAAACTCCACAGTACCCACCTGGTAGAATGCAATACCCTCCATCCTAACACAAGATCCCACAAAGCACCACCACCCTGGGTTATGTTGTGTGAAGCACAGGGACACTCTTGGGACTCTTAGCCAAACAACTGCCAGGACAACACTCCCAGCCATCCTGTCAGCACAGCCAGCCCAACCCACAGGGAAGCAGAGTCAAAGGAAGGAAGCATGGGCATGCTGGGAAGGGGGTGGAGGCAATAGCATGATGGGAGTCGTAGTCACAGACATTGCTCAGCCTCACAACTGGCCCATCAACACCACCCTGAACCATGCTCACATCACAGGGAGTGGAGAAGGACTCACAAGATGGCTGACACTGGCTACTGCTGTGGGGAGCACAAGGCCCTGCTGCCAACTGTGCACCAACAAACAGCAGGACACCACTGACTGACATCCTGAGAGACAACTTACACTCCCTGCAATGCAAGCACGTTCCATGGTGGGATAACTGACTGGCTGGGTGGGTGGGAAGGAGGTCCGGCTGTCAACCAAACACAAGCAATGCAGACCATGTTCACACCCCAGAAAATACATAGAAATGCCCAAATAATGCAGGACAATGTGCCACACCAATATCAACCCCTGACTGTGACGACTTAGGACAATGCAATGTACAGGCCCGCACCCAGAGGCACAGTCACAACTGTCATGTGTGTCAACCATTGATGCCTGCAGAAACATGACATACATTGTTTGTGTCTCCCAAAAACAGGTGATGATGGGGACACAGCAGCAGACGCAGAGGAGTCCCAGTCCCAGGCTCAAGAGGATGCCGAGCTCACTGGTGTCGTACAGCCTCTGTCCTCCTCGGACGATGAAGAACAACCTGGCACATCCGGTGCAAGTCAACATGCAGCACCAGCAGGACCACCAGCTGCAGCACCAGCAGGACCAACAGCTGCACCCCTGCACCCACCCCTCCAACGACTGTCACCACGAATACCATCCCTGCCGACATGGACAGAATAAGGAGCAACACCAGCACAGTGACCCTGGACCAACCTGGGGCCATGGACACCACCACCACCACCAACTCCCAAGGTGGACCAGGGTTATCTGTGCGTGCCACTGCACACACTGCACATGTCAGCAGGGGTGGTGGGAGGGTGGGAGACAGAGGTCGCTGCTTGCAGACGTTGCTGGTGTGCATGACGACCCACAACTGGTACGCATAGCTGATGCGTACCAGTCCAGCACCGGAGAGCTCAGCCAGGTAGTGGGGCTCCTCAGAGACATTAAACAGCAGCAGGCTGCCCATCATGCCCGCTTGGACTCCCACATGTCCCACGTGGAGTCACACATGTCCCGTGTGGACTCACACATGTCCCGCGTGGAGTCCAAGTGGGATGCACTGCATGAGATGACGGCGGTGCACAGGGACATTTTACAATGCCTCCGCCAGATGAACAGCAACCAGTCCACACCTCCCTGTGTGCCAACAACATCTGGTGCCGAACAAACTGCAACTGCCACAGGGAGGGAGGAGGACTCTGGCGGAGAGTCCCCTGCACCGCAGCAGCCTGCACTTGAGGGCCCCCCCAAGAAGAGGGGTCGTCCGAGGAGGGAAAAGTGAGAGGCCGATGGCCAAGCGCAACTCCCAGGAAGCCTGAACCTGTTCTGGATGTTCGCCTTTGTGCACAGACTGTTCACCCTGTTGACGGCAACACTACTCCCACACATTGCATGGGGAGTACAAGTTGGACCAATGTGTCAGACAACTGTGGCCCCGATACTGGGGATCCTGTCTACCCGGACTTTCAATTCACCTAGGAACTTGGGATTGCAAGATTCATGTACAGCACAACCCATCCTATGCACTATTAACACAAATGTATCACAATAAACACACTAATACACCATACTTGCCTCTGTCGTGATTCCAACGTGGGTGCTGTTATGGGGATGATGAACTGCAAAATTACACTGTGTATGCGAACTGCAACAGCAAGGACAACACAGGCATGTGAGTACAGGCAACGTGACACACATGAGGGAGACACACCACCAGGTCTACATGACACATACACACCTAGGCCATCTGACTCATTGCCTACACTGATGTTGCCAGGGAAGACGGTGCAATGCACAGACACCACACCCATTCCCAGTTGTAGTCAAGTAGCCCACAGGTGCAGTAAGCAAATGGCAGTCAAATGTGTGACCACAGACAACGCACATCACAAAGTGAAGCACAGGTTTATTACACAGTAGCAACATGCCGTAACCACTACAGATGCAAGGTAACCCCACCTGGTAGCGGGCACACAGTCAACAACTGTAGACGGAAGGAAGTCCATGGGTGTGGCGCACATCACCTGTAGGGACACAACAGCTACCAGCCTGGATGTGCAATCACGTCGTCGGTGGACACAGTTGACCAAACGAATCTGAAAGTACCCTGTGAAGGACAGAAATGACACACAGTCAAAAGCAATGGAGTACAGGACAGAACAGCAAAACTCACGCACAATACATGTTACAAGATACACACCCAGAACCAAGTTAGCATGTCAACACTGTTGGGGAGTACAGCCCGCCTGTCACCACACATCGCAACACACATCCAGTCAAGTAGCCCATGGACACACTCCAACAGCACCAGAGCACCACCCACACATCATGCCAACTCACATCATTGACATGACACCTCAGGATACTCACATTCAGCTAAAGAAGTTGGTGATGAGCTGTGTGCGGACATCACCATCACCATCATCATCATCATCGTCACTGGCATCGTGGTCCAGGCCAGGATCCTCCACAGGTGGCGGATGTTGGTCATTGTCATCCTGGATGAGAGGCAACTCCTTCCGCACTGCCAGGTTGTGGAGCATGCAGCAGACGATGATAATCTTGCACACTTTTGCAGGGGCATATGGGAGGGACCCTCCGGTCTTGTCCAGGCAGCGGAAGCGGCTCTTCAGGAGACCAAAGGTCCGCTCAATCACTCTCCTGGTCCGACCATGTGCCTCATTGTAGCGCATCTGGGCAGGTGTCACAGGGTTCCTGAGGGGTGTCAGCAACCACGGCATGTTGGGGTATCCCGAGTCACCTACGGACAGACAAGTGCACATTAGCTGACTTGGAAAAGTGGGCGGAATACTACAGATCAGATCACACACAATGGCACAAAGTCAGTACACACCGACAAGCCAGGCACGCTGGTTCTGCATCTGTGCCATCATCCTGGGGATGCGACTACTCCTCATCACAAAGGCATCGTGTGCTGAACCAGGGAAACGGGCACACACGTGTGTGATGGTCATGTCTGCAAGACACACCACCAGTGCATTGACCGAGTGGTAGTGCTTGCGGTTCCTGTAGGCCTGCTCCTGGGCCTGTGGTGGTACCAAAGCCACATGTGTCCCATCGATGGAGCCAATTACATGCGGCATCCTCCCCAGGGCATAAAAGTCACTCTTCACGTCAGTGAGTCGTCGCAGTCTAGGGAAATAGATGTACCGGTTCAGGAAGAGCAACATTGCCGCCAAAACATCGCGGAGCACACGGCTGAACATGGTCTGTGACATCCCACCAGCAGTCGCCACAGTATGTTGGAAGGTACCGGTGGCAAAGAAGTGTAGGGCTGCCATCACCTTCACCTTGGGGGTCAGCGCTGTAGGATACGGCCGGCCAGGCTGCAAATGTGGGGACAACTGCACTGCCAAATCCTCAATCAGCTGCCTGGTGAAGCGGTACCGTCGGATGCTGTCCCGTTCCACCATCGTTGCCAGGTCTGGGAATGGCCGATGGACAGCAGGAGCCCTGCAGTGCAGAGGAGAAGTAAGCAAGATTGTCAGTCACCGCACATATGCGGCATTGAACACACTCAAGATCCCAACATACATCATTATGAGGCACAACTACATGAAGTGTGCAGTACCGGAAGGACATGTATGGTACATACATGGCCAACATCTGTCAACACGGTCCTACAGGTGGCATCAATTTGTCCCAGGTTGGCCCATTGGATATCATGATGCCGTGTCACAGTTCCCATCTCCTGCTGCCGTGTCACAATCACCCCCACAGTGACATGTGAGGACAAATGTGCCCCAGGCACCACAGCTCAACGACAGGTACATTCCCAGGGACCCTGTAATGCCACATGGACACTGGCATCACATGGAGTATCATGTGTACACCACAGCAAAACAAACATGACCCCCACAGGTAGTGGCCCCACTTGCCACGGCAGGACAGACATGGACGTCTGTGACACACACGCACAACATCAGAGTCCATGCACACACAACGTGGATGTGGAGACTGTCTCCCATTGTGCACATGAAATCAGAGACATTGTAAACACTACATGCACAAAGACTGTGGAGGTCCATCACTATTGTGCCACTGGGACAGCCTGGCTCAAACATACCGTCCCACATGGGACTCACGGGGTATGTGACATGACATACACAAACACCACTGTGAAATGTGACCATGGCACATGCACAGATATGAACAGTTGCACATCACAGTGGTCACGTACACGTAACACCCAGGATCCTGTCCCCATGAACACGTGCACAGCCTGGGGGTGGCTGCCCACAGGTGACACCCACAGGACAACATGTACACCAACATACACACAATAGGAAATGCAGCCTTACATGCCTTATGATAAGGTTTGGACAGGCTGTCGTGATGTAGGTGTGCCCCTCACTCCCTGGGAGCTATCTGTGGCTGGCATATGTCCATCTGAGACAGGCATGCTGACATATGCCAGTCACATGTACAGTGATGCGTTGTACTGCAATGGACCGATCGGTGCCTCCGGCCGGCCCATTGCTTTCAATGTGTGCGGGTACGCGTTGTACCCCTGTGCGCGTTGAACTGCAATGGACCGATCGGTGCCTCCGGCCGGCCCATTGCTTTCAATGTGTGCGGGTACGCGTTGTACCCCTGTGCGCGTTGAACTGCAATGGACCGATCGGTGCCTCCGGCCGGCCCATTGCTTTCAATGTGTGCGGGTACGCGTTGTACCCCTGTGCGCGTTGAACTGCAATGGACCGATCGGTGCCTCCGGCCGGCCCATTGCTTTCAATGTGTGCGGGTACGCGTTGTACCCCTGTGCGCGTTGTACTGCAATGGACCGATCGGTGCCTCCGGCCGGCCCATTGCTTTCAATGTGTGCGGGTACGCGTTGTACCCCTGTGCGCGTTGTACTGCAATGGACCGATCGGTGCCTCCGGCCGGCCCATTGCTTTCAATGTGTGCGGGTACGCGTTGTACCCCTGTGCGCGTTGTAACTGCAATGGACCGATCGGTGCCTCCGGCCGGCCCATTGCTTTCAATGTGTGCGGGCACGCGTTGTACCCCTGTGCGCGTTGTACTGCAATGGACCGATCGGTGCCTCCGGCCGGCCCATTGCTTTCAATGTGTGCGGGTACGCGTTGTACCCCTGTGCGCGTTGAACTGCAATGGACCGATCGGTGCCTCCGGCCGGCCCATTGCTTTCAATGTGTGCGGGTACGCGTTGTACCCCTGTGCGCGTTGAACTGCAATGGACCGATCGGTGCCTCCGGCCGGCCCATTGCTTTCAATGTGTGCGGGTACGCGTTGTACCCCTGTGCGCGTTGTACTGCAATGGACCGATCGGTGCCTCCGGCCGGCCCATTGCTTTCAATGTGTGCGGGTACGCGTTGTACCCCTGTGCACGTTGTACTGCAATGGACCGATCGGTGCCTCCGGCCGGCCCATTGCTTTCAATGTGTGCGGGTACGCGTTGTACCCCTGTGCGCGTTGTACTGCAATGGACCGATCGGTGCCTCCGGCCGGCCCATTGCTTTCAATGTGTGCGGGTACGCGTTGTACCCCTGTGCGCGTTGAACTGCAATGGACCGATCGGTGCCTCCGCCCGGCCCATTGCTTTCAATGTGTGCGGGTACGCGTTGTACCCCTGTGCGCGTTGAACTGCAATGGACCAATCGGTGCGCACCCATTGACAATGGGCTTGCCTGGCAACGGACGCGTTTTCGAATTTCGAACGAGTCGGTTGCTGGAAAATCAGTTGGTCACCCACAACAATGTTGCAAAATCATGTATGTCATGAAGTTGAAGATTTGAAGGATGCTGTGGGCGTGTTTTGGTGCTGCTATTCCATGGATTGGCCAGATTCAGAAGATGCAAACGACTTGGACCTATCACTTTGGACACAAGGGACAGTATCTGCCTCTCCAGCACATATATATTGCTGGCTGTTCCCCTGAGAGCCCACTTGCCTGCACTACATGCTCCAAGACGACATCTGCCACTGCACTGCTGCTGTCTCTGCCCCTCTGGACCCTGCAATGGCACGTACTGTGGAGAGAGCCCCAGCCTTCAGCCTTGAAGAGAACCAGGCCCTGCTGGACAGCCTACTTCCACAGTACAGCAAGCTGTATGGGACACCAGGGGAGCAGGTGAGTGTCCTGTGCACTGCCTTTCTGAATGTGCATTTTGTCTGACTAGCAAGGCTGAGAGTCTGCACGCCACTGGCTAGCAGGCTCACTGAGTAGTTGTCACCCCCATAGTGTGTAGTGACTTGCACTGGACAGGTATGGTGCAGTGACAGTGCTTCTGAACAGGGTTTTACTCCCCATGCAATGATACCATGTAGTGACTTCTGGAAAACTGTCCATGGGCAGCCGTGCACTGCCTGTGTACACCATGTGCCCCTGTGATTGCGACATGTATATGCAACTGTGTCATGCACGGATATGTTGCATGTGTAGTAATGGCCTTATCACTTTGTCATCCTGACAGGATTCTGCCCATCGGAAGCAGGAGATCTGGAAGGACATCGTCCGGGCTGTCCGGTCCGTGGGGGTCTACAAGCGCCGGATCCGCAACTGCCAAAAGAGGTGGCAGGACCTTCGGGGCTGGACCCGGAGGATTGCACGGGTCCAGCTGAAGCTGTCGCCTCCTCGCAGGAGGGGCGGAACACGGACCCTGACCCCCACATGCTCAGGATCCTGGCGGTGGTCTTTCCAGACCTGGATGGGCAGCTGAAGGCCAGAGAGCAGCAAGGAGGGGGTGAGTCAAAGACTGCACTGTGAACTCTGTCTAACATGTTATGTGCCCTCCTCGGGCCTGGTTAAACTGCCACAGTACAGCAGTCATGTTGTCCAGGAGCCATGTCCCTCTATTGTGCACTGCCCACTCCTCATCTGATACCCAGGTGTGGCCCTTACATGCAGGGAATTCTGTCACTTAGGACTGTGTCCTTGCAGTTTGCTTGACTCAAGGTGGGAGACAGCATCTGTTCCCCTGACTCTGTGGTGGGCATCATGGGTGGGTCCATTGCTTACACAATGCCTGTATTCTGACATGTATTCAGCATGTTACTTTGATCTGTGGTCCAATTGCTGAGCTGATCCACCACATGTGGCTGGGGTATCTGGCACACACCCATGCTGCGGGTGGGAACAATGTTTGGGCCCCAGGAGTATGTATATGATGTGTGTCACACATACTTAGCCAGCTGCCTACAGTCCAGGGCTCATCCCTCATTCATGTGGGGCTGGACAGTCATGCCTACTCCAGGCCATACAATACACTCTGTACTCCCACTCCCGTGTATCAGCTGACACATTGTGCGCAGTGATTTGACCCCTCAGGTGTCTGCCTCTGTGTCAGTGTGCTGTGGATTAGTCGCCAGGACTGCTGTGGAGTTTCTTGGTAGGGGCTCAGCATGCCACTGGAGATGTGACCATAGGAGACGATACTTGTGTGTCACATAGGTGTCTGATCAGCTGCCCATGCAGACTGGGGCATGTGAATGTGAAGTTCAGGCAGCTGTTCCCCATTCACAGCAGAGTGTGAGGGGCTCAGGTTCAGAGGGTAGTGTCACAGGTCTCCCATATGTCCAATAGGTATGACCTGGACAGATGAGGGTTGAGAGGATGTGTTGTGGGGGGGATGTACATGTGCACTTGTGCAGCTCCAGGACTTGCATTCCCCATGACCTACTATTGTGACACAGTGCAGAGTGTTGTTGTCTGGCTGCAAAGTCATACATCACTGAGACAGTGATGTATGACTTTGCAGTCATGCCTCCGCCATGGCATGTGTCTACTGATTGGTGAGCCTGCAGGGGAGTGACATGTGCTACATGCACACCATAGTGGCGCTGGCTATCAGGACATGGGTGCATCATGGTGTCTGTCGCTGGTATGCATCACATGCATTTCCTATTTGACTCTGGGCATCCCTTTCATCCGGAAACCTGTACTGACTCAGTGGCAGGAGCTGTGATGTGTGCATGTCCACATGCCACACCGTGTCCTCTGCACTGTCCAACTACTGTGTACTTGGTGCATGTGTCCACACTGGGGTGTTGCAATCCAACAGACACCAGACAGATGGGTGCAAGGCCATGTGGGATGTGAGTGCCATGCTTGGCATCAGACTGACAATTGGCTTCTCCTGTTCAGTTAGGGCACTTTTAGCAATGTACAACTAATGATGCCAGGGCTTGCTCTGTGATGTGCTGTGCTCACAGTGGTGTGTGCGTTTTGTGCAGGTGACTGATGTCTGTCTGTTTCCCCATTGTTTGCAGATACATCCACGGCCACGGAAGGGGACAGCTCCACGGACCAGGAGGAGCCAGAGAGCCAGACTGGGTCAGCAGCCGAGGAGTGGTCGGAGGGACCCAGTGGCACGGAGGGCGAGGGGAGCCACACCGAGGAGTCCTCAGCAGCATCCACCTCAGCTGAGGACCAGAGCGACTCGGAGGATGACTCCCTTGTGGAGGCGGGTGTCAGCAGCCACCACACCCCAGCTAGTGTTGCTGTCCCCGCCACCACCAGCACCACCACCGCCCTCCCATCGGCTCCCATTCCCCAGGTCCGTGGAGGCTCCCATGTCCGGGAGCGTGTCTCCTTTGGGCCAGGCACCGCAGCCCCTGCCCCTGTGTCCCCTGCTGCCCTGAGTGAGGAGTCTGTGTACCTCCTTCGCCAGCTCCATGTAGGCCAGACAGCCATGCTGAGTGTCCTCCATGCGCACACCGCGCTGTTGACTCAGCTGGTGTCGTTCATGGAGGGCATCTCATCGGGCATGTCTGACCTACAGAGGGGCAATAGGTCCATGGACTCCTCCCTGACGGCAGCAGTGTCCCTCCTCAAACGGTCCCTCACCCCTCCTGCCTCTGCTCCATCCACACTCCCCAGCACCTTACCCATCCCAGGCACACACACACCGGCACAGGCACACACCAGCACACACACATCCAGCACACTGACACACACGCCAATGACAAAACGCACACGCACGCACATTCAGGGGACTGAAGCCAGACTCACAGGGGATGGGGCCCTGGAACACACACACGCATCCACATGCACTGCGCAGTCCTCAGTTCCCTCTCCCTCCAAAGCACCCTCCCTTGCCTCACCTGCAACCCCAAAGTCACAGCAGCTCTTCCTCTGTGACCTCGGCCTCTTCCCCACCGATGAAGCTGCTCCAGCATCCCGGGGGAAGAGGAAGCCCACCCACACGGAGCAGAGTGCCCCTCGCCCCCGGACACCCTCCCCCAGGCGCAGACGGACTGAGGCCCCCACCCGCAAGTCCCCCGGAGTCCTAAGAGCAAGACCCCGCCACCGCCCTGCAGCTCAGGCACAAGGTCTCCGTCCTCCATCCCTCAGGCCCCCACTGCACAGGTGCCCCCACCACACCCTGCCCCAGGTTCCCCCACCCACAGATATACCATCCCCAAGAGGATCAGGCCTTCTCCCCCGCCACTTGCTCTCCCAGCACCACACCCCCCGCTGCGCTTGTCTGTGCCACTGATGTGGTGAGGGTGTCCTCCCCCTCTGTCCAACCCACCTTGCCTGTTCCCCATTCTCCTCCCCTGGAGGTAGGCACTGCAGTGGAGTCCACTACCGCCCTGTCTGACTTGGGCACTGCAGTGGCGGACCTGTCCACTCCATCTGCAGGGTCCACTGCAGTTGTGCTGGCACCCACGACATCTGAGTCATGCCCCCCAGTTGTGCCGGCACACACCATGTCAGACACCTCCACTGCAGTTGTCAGTGGCTCTCCAGCACCCACCACCCCTTCCCTGACTCCCCCTGGTGAGCCCTGATCCTGTCCCTGCGGTGCCTGGCCTGCCCCCCGGTTGCCCCTCCTAGTGGATTGTCCCTGGTTTTGTGCAGGCATGCGTAGGGTGACATCTGCCAGTGTCACCCTGTTTGAACTTTGACAATGGACTGGCCATTGGCCTTTGCTCTTTTTTTCTGGACGTCGTTTTCATTCAACACATATGCTGAATAAAGCAACTTTCTTTTCTCTAGTGCTCATGCTTCAGATGTACATGTTGTTGGTGCTGCTAACCATGCCCTTGCTGCAGTGATGGTGATATCTGGTCTCATGATTATGAAGTGTTACTGTGCAGGAACCCATGTGGTCCAGGGGGAATGTGTCCTATCATGTGGTGTATCCATGTCATCCATAGCAGCATCTGAGGGTGTCATGTGTTCAGTATTTGGCAATGGGATTTCCTACTTACATTAGCAATTTCATATCTGTGGCTTCCACCCCTGCACATCTGTTGTGCCTGCCATTGTTGGATTTGTCTACTTCCCTGACCGTGTTGCCATCTCCACTGGACATGCAGGTTTGGGCATCAATGGGGAAGGACTCATCCGTGTAGTCAGTGCAACATTGCTATACAAGTGTGTTGGATCTGTGCTGATGATTCCGTTGGCACATCCATGACCAGGCTGATGTGACGGGAGCCCTCATTTGGTGCTAATTGTTGATTGTGTGACCAAATGCTCAGCTGACATGATGGGGCCCTACTGAGGCAACATATGGCACAGCTTTCCTCACACAGGAGTGGAGTCCCCTCATGGCAGTGTGTACACGTGTGACATTGCCTGCGCCCAAGGTGTGTGTTGTATGTGCATGTCTGTGTGTTCACTTCCATTTATCTGCGCATGCTGTGATCCCTAGTGTTGTACCTGTTTGTGATGCTTGCTGACTTGAGCTATGTTCCCCCAAAGTCTTCTCCCTGTGTTCTCTGTGATGTGGGTGCATGGCACATTACTGGTCATCAGGGTGTCACCCATAGGTGTGTTTGCTGTCAGGGCTGAGTTTGTGTGCAGACGCAGATGGGTCACAGTCAGGTTTCCCCTTGGCACTTGTTGTTTGCCCCTGTCATGTGATTTTCAGTTCGTGTTATCTTTAAGTTATTGTGACACGTTGTGTGTGTGACTGCTGGCACTCCTCAGGGTCCGGGCTGCGATGTTGGTTGTTGTCTATGTGTGTTCTTTGTGGGTGACCTTGGCTTCTTCATTGGTGTGTGACTGTGGCTGGGATCCCATTGGTTGGTGTGGTATCGCCGTCATGTCCATGTACAGCGTAGTGTGCAGTGTGTCAGACATTCAGGAGTCTTGTTGAGTGGCCATGTGTGATGTGTTTCTGCACCTTGGTTCCCACCCACCACCCTGGAATAGTCATGGGTGCATGTGCAATGTCACCAGTGCATGTGTACTTCACTGCTGCACATTGTTGGAGGTCGAGGGGTGTGGTCTTGAGTGTGTGCAGATGGGAGTTGTTGCCCAGCTAGACCCCTGCCTCCATGTTGGCCTTGGCTTACTGGCCATGCTGATTGATTTGTGCTTGTGTCGGGGTGATGGTAGTTTGTTGCTCAGGACACATGACTGTGGTTCACAGTGTGAACCGCATTCAGCTTTGTCA